>OY288261.1:40654706-42010577 GCA_958450325.1 Agrostemma githago
ATGAATCTTCCTCAACATGTAGTGGAGCTCGAGTGGCCGACATCGTGATATGGGCCATGAATGCATTGATGCGAGCATCTTGCACCTCCATTTGGGCCTTGAGCTCCTTTTCAACCCCTTGCATGTGAGTCATCATTACTTGTTGAGTCTTTTGCAATTGAATTATCGCCTCATGTTGACTCTTAAGCAATTGAGACATCATTTGACAAGTCTCAACCAAGTTGGGATCTTGTGGTCGTGGGTTATGTGAGGGTGTTTGGTAGTTGTTAGGATGTTGGAATGATCCTTGACAACTTTCTTGATAACCATAAGAAGAGGGTTCATAAGATTGTTGATGAGGTTGATATAGTTGGTAAAGTTGTGGGTTTTGGTAATTCGCCCCATAGTTGTCTCGTGATGATTGATGGTAGCTTGGATAAGCCATGTCCATAACGTTGCTTTGGTACCTAGGATGAGCTAGAAGCACTTGAGCAAACGTTAGTATCCTAGTGCTTTTGAGGCACTAGGAAGAGAGAGTAACACAAGAAGAAAAACGGAGATACACAAGGAGAAAAGAACACAAAAAGTCAAGAACAAAGTCCAAAACTAAGCAAAGAAAAGTCTAAACTACGCCGTCCCCGGCAACGGCGCCAAATTTGATGGGAAATGATTTGTCGTGAATCCCAACCGTCAAATACTAACCGGCAAACCTAGTGGGTAGCTAGGGTAAGTCGGGTCGAATCCACAGGGACGGGGGTCGGACTAAGGTATGCCACGGTCAAGGACTAGGTTCGAGACAAGCTAGTCTAAGGGGGAAGGCTATGGACTAAACTAGGTCTAAACAAAGGAAACAAATAAAGGAAACGGGCTAGGATTAGGTCGGGGTCAAAGGGGTAACGGAATGGTCGAGGGAGAACTAGAGGTGAAGGAGGTAGTAGGGTAATCTAGGTGATGCCCGGGCTCTCGCAACTTAGACTCACCTAGAGATTCCACCTAAAACCCAACTCGGCGACACAACACAAACGGAGTACTAGCATGCTATAGACCTAGGTCGAATCCGGGCTCTCGCGACTTAGACCGGGCTAGGGGTCATCCTCACCGGGCTCTCGCAACTTAATGAGGGAACCGAACCCACAAACAAGCTATACCCACAAGAGAAAAACAAGAAAACAAGCATTCGTACATACTTAGTCATTCAAGCAATTCAACGAACATGTGATGTGCAACAAACCAAGGAGAAACCCAAATCTTCCACCAACAACTCCAACAATCCCCTAATCATTCAATTAACACCCTAATCACCTTACTAACCCTAGCAAGAACACTACTCTAACATATCTAAACTAAAACTAACACTAATAAGATGAAACAAAACAACAATCAAAACAAACATGAAGAAACTAATCTAACAATGAACAAAACACTAAACAAGAACTAAAGAATCAAACTTGAATGATAAAAACAAGATTAAGAAGAAGGAAAAGAAGATTATACCATACTAGAGAAGAAAGAAAGAAAGAAACTTGCATAAATGGAAGAACCCAAAACAAACATCCAAGTTTGTCAAGCTTGAATGGAGATCTTGAAGAATTCCCAAATTACAAGTACTAATCTAAGATTAACGATAATCTAAGGACTAATCTACACTAATCTATGCTAATCTATCTAGGGTTTTGTCTCTAATGAAAGGCATAACATAAGTTTACAAGAGGAAGGGTATATATAGGGTTACAAATGAAAGGGGAAGAAAGGAGCATTCACGGGCCTGAACTGGGCTCTTCCCGATCGGGAAGAGTTGGTCCCGATCGGGATGGGCCACCCTTCCCGGTCGGGAAGGGCTCACAGTAGCCGCTCTTCATGCTTCCTTCATCCCGAACGGGATGAGGCCATCCCGAACGGGATGGGTCTTTGTAGGCCTCCCTTAAGAGCTCTTTGGTCCTTCCTTGCCTCTCATGGGCTTCCCATCGATTCTCGGGACTCGGGATCGGGTCTCGGAGGCTCGGGATTGGGTCCCAAGGTCTCGGGGTCGATTCCGAGGTCTCGAGTCGTCGTTCCTTTATCTCGTTGGCTCCAAAATGTGTATGTATAGAGTCGGAATCGCTCCAACTCTTCCAAGTCGGCCTCGGGAACCTGAAACGAACTAAAGGAAGCATAAGAAGCCCCTAAACCGCTCCCAAGGAGCGATTCTACAAGGAAAATAGGACCAAAACTACGAAATAGGCACTATAAATGACACTTATCAAGAACGCTAAGGCTAGCTTCTTCTAAGTGTCAATACCGAGAGCCGTCTTGTCTAAACCTTTGAGCCATTGCTTATGTAATACACCGTATTTTTCAAATAGAGTTAAAATTTTAAACATTTATTTAAACCAAGTTTAACGTTTGAAAACTTATTCTCGTGAATAAAATATTTTATTTTCGTTAATATAAAAATTATTCCGTATTAAAAACATGATAATTTATTTATCGTATTATTAAAAAATTTATCTTTCAATAAAGTTTAAAACTCGAAAATGTTTTTGATATTGACCCGTCGTTTTAACGTTTTCTCGTCTTGTAAAAAATTTAATAATTTATCGAATTCTTAAAATAATAATTTCTTATAACTTTTGTCCCATAAAACTAATTATCGTTTATTTTACTTACCGTCTTACAAATTCATTTTAAATTTTTTTTTATGCTTTTCATTATTTTAATTTCCTAATCTTATATTTCAACTTTTTATGAAAGAAAGAAAAACATTTGTACGAGAAACGGACCGAAACTCGAGAAACGTGGACATCCTAACTGACTACCACATACCCTCCCACGTCCTATTTTTAGGACACTACACGTCCTACTTCTACCATACTCTTACAACCTACTCTAACCTACTCACTACTCTACTACTATAAACTACTTACACCTATACAATCCTACTACAATACACTACCTGTTATGAAACATAATATGTGGATGTTCATCGGGCCTTATAGTCCATTAGAATGTAACCTAGATGTACCATGTACTATATATATGCCCCTTGATGGGATGAATAAACACCTCTATCTGATTTCTCTCATTATCTTCTCTCTAGTTTATCTTCTCTCTTACTTTCACAACACGTTATCAGCACGAGTCTCTAACTCTAATTTTATTAAATTTATCTATCTCAACTGAATTAGTTATTATACAATCACATGTCACTTGTTACTTGAATCATATTCCCACGTATACTTTTCTGTTATTTTTATTTTTATTTTTATTTTGGGTCCAAATTCCCGCTATCTTGTTGTTATTAGGAATAATCATGGGTGCAATTTGATTCATAAAGTTTGCAATCATGTGATTTCAATTTGATTCTATTTGATTGGTTTGTAATTGATTATTTAAATTTTTGCGTAGGGTTTTAATCTTACTTCTTTTGATTGTAATAACTAAGCATGCATATAGTTTCACTTGTGTATACGGCTTGAATTTTGTTTAACTAAGTCTAACTTATTTGTCGTTATAAATCATAGACTTTTGTATTTATTTTTCCCCTTTTCATATACAGATTATTATTACGGTTTCATTATTCTTATTATACTCCTTACTTTGTATTCTTTGTACTTAATTATATCGATTTGATCAATCATAAGTTTGTAAAGTTTGTGACAATGGAAATATTGTACAAGCCGTACTTATAATTGGTGTGTAATGTTGAAATACACTTATGATCTTGATATACGGAGTATTATTGAGAGGAAAATTTGGCAAGACCGTAAATATGGCAAGAGGCCAAAGTTATAATTTTCTTCTTATAGAAGATGTTTGATAAATCGGAAATATGGCAAGAGGTCAAAGTTATAATTTTCTTCTTTTAATAGAAGATGTTTGATAAACCGGTCTTATATACCGTGTATATGAATGCATGTATTTTTGGAGGCCATAATCCAATATACGAGGAGTTCATGATACAATGTTTTCTATCCTTTAACCTTTTTTTATAAAAGGTGTTTAATTATTTAATTCAGTCACGTAGACTGTATATATTTCTATGGATCAATTTCAATGAAGAATCCATATGACGAAATTAAAGCTCATATAATTTTGGACCTGGAGTTCCAAATCTAGTTTTTTTTATTATGAGCAGTGAAAATAATGTTATCCGATATGGTGACAAATATTTTGGATATAAGCTCCATAAAATATTGTATACCAGAAGTATACACGACTATTTTGGGGATAAATATGCTAATGTAGCTATCCCAGATAATACGATATCGCGGAAATAAAGTAGCCTCAAAGGCATTGTATCGTGAAAAAAAAAATATTCCGTGTGAGTACGTACATTAAATTGTACCGAGATGAGTATCACTTTAAAGTTGAAATTGAAAAATTTATACTCCGTGTGAGTAAAGTACATGAAATTGTACTATTTTCGTATCAATTTCAAATTGAAATTAAAATTATGTGGAGGAGAAAGTACATGAAATTGTACTGTGTTTAATACAACATATTATCATGAAGAAAGGTCTTGAGAAATCCTCTGGATTCATTTCAGTTCATCCGAAGTTGAACAGAAAAATATAATATAATTAATATTGAAAGACAACGAATCTCTTTCAATTGGATAGTCTATTCCCTGAAGTGAATATGACATACGATAAAGACTCTATCAGAAACAGAAGTCGAGAACATGGCGAAAAAATTAAAAAATAAATAAGCCAAATGTTGTGGCCTTAATTGAGCCAATGATAATGTGACCTTAATTGAGCCTGATTCGGTCAATTAAAGTACATAACTCATGAAAAATCATGTGACCCTCATATACGCGAAGTTCGATATGAGAGGAAGAAAAATTATATACGAGTTGGAATTTTGACACGCACACTATGACCTGGAATTCATAGTGCTAATATAAACTGAACCTATGACGAGAAATTCATAGTGTTGACAATATTGAAAATGTAACGTAAAATTCACGGTGTCTTACAAATTTTCGTTTTGCGTGTAGCGAATATTTTTTTAAGTATCAAAATTAAGAATAAACTTGATGCTTATTCACGGATGTTTGCAAAGTATGAGATACTTCTAAAAGTTGATATTCGTATCAAAATAAACCATTTCCTGAAGCGAATGGTATTATCATATTTTCATGATGTAATACTCGTATATTTTATTTTCATACAAATTACGTAGTCGTAAAGACACATTATTTTGAAAATGACTTAAAGAAATTATGCGTGATGTCTCGTATCCGCGTGTCATGGTTGGGCAAATTAGTGCGATATTAAAATCGTGAGTCTCGTATAGTTGATTAATAGTCATTTTTCCTGGTAACGGATATGAGATGAATAAAAGATTCGATTAACGATCATTATTTCGTGACATGAATATGACATCGGATAAATTATTGATTAAGTGATGAAAATATCTTGTGAAGGCAATTTGATAATGCGACCATATATTTATATGGTGAAATAAATGATCAGTTGGTTAATGATCAAGTTATAGTTATTATCATGGAATTGAATTACTCTAAGAGTAATATATATAATCATATTTCGGGAAGAAATATTGATGGGTCTTGCTTATTGTATTAGACACCAGTTGTGTGTCATGTCACTATCATTTGTTATGACCATATGACTAAATAAAATCAGTATGCACATATGATTGAATGTAGCTAAACAGAAGTTTAGCAATATGAGAATCTGTCAACTGGTAAAGTTGACACGAAAATATTAAAGATGTGACAATTTGAGATGTAACAATTTGAGGTCATCCGGGTTCTTTTTACACCCGTTTCGATAAACCTGATGTTTATGTTGAAGGAAATATAATGATGTGGTGACACTCTCGTGTATCATTAAAATTATATTTGAGGCAAGACAATACACTGAGATGAAATATTATATTGGAGATCTAAATATTACTCGTAGTTGGATAATAGACATGAACGTCTATATCCGGTTGACCATTAAGTCTTTAATTACGTGACCTGTAGTCACACTGAATTTTACGAGTAGTCCATGTAATCAGAGTTCACAATTTGATTATTATGTGAACATGATGATGATGATCTTCTGAATGGGCAATTTTAATTCAGCACGTAAAAACCAACTGCGTTAATAAGTTGATAACTCCCAAATATATTATTTTACTGAAGAGAATTAGTTGATAAAGTGTATGAAATATGAGACGAATTCTAAGGTGGATATTGCCCTTTAAATCTATCAGGTAATGATAGTTTTTACCACCTTAGGGGGAGGTTGATAAGGATATGCTGGTAAAAACAAACAAGTAATGTTCATCCCAACTGAACCTGAAGTTCAGAGACTTGTTTTGGATATGAAATACATCAATTAGAGGTTCATGAAATATGAATAATGATTCGATCATTGTGTTATGATGATGTATATGAAGATATATCAGCTTGATTACTTATCTTATTAAATATGTTATACATTGTGTAGACACCCACATTTTGACCGCCAGGTGTCTATAGCAGTTTCCGACAAACACCCGATGATGATCGGACGCAAATTAAACGTGCTTTAAATACTCAGAAACGGGCTCAAAATCATTGGCATTTGGCTTGGGCTCATTATTGGAGTACATATCTCACAAAACCAACCTCAAAATCAGGCCCAGTGGGTCGTTTTGAGTCAAATAAGACTAGTTTGGGGTCGATTCCGACACCAGGGGTAAAACCGTCTTTTAGCGACCGAGTCAAAACCCGGTCAAAGATTTTCCCGAGACACGTGAGTCAGCCCTGACACCTCACACGGCTGATTCATACTCCAATCCTACAAAAAATCAGCTTCACAAAAATATTAAACAAATCCGTTTAAGGATGGAATTCGATCTCAAGTAGGAATCCTATCCGAAAACCGATTCAAACACCTGATCGAGTGCAAACACTCGGCCGGGCAGCCCTCTTCCAGCCGTGTTCCCTTGCTTCTTCGACAAGCAAGCGGAATTCTCATGCCTTTCAGCTTCTTACGTTTCCTATCCTAAGCGGTAGTTCAAACCCGAAGCACCTCTTCTAGCCAAGGTCGGGAACTCCCTATAAATAGCCCCTTGCACAACTCAAAATATATACATCAATCAATCATCCATCATCAACTTTTTATCACACATCTACGATTCAGAAATATATACTTAGCATCGAGAAACCGATAGTATATCCGAGATCCGACGAAACCGGCCACCTCTTACCCTTTACACGTCCAAACCAAAAAACCACCATAACTCACTGACATTAACTCGACGCTCCCGTGCCTAAGCCACATTCCGACGAGCCCCGTTCCGAGTACACAAAGCATGTCGGTTGAGGGTGTAAAATCAAACCCGTTTCTCTCCTTTCTCTTCCTCTTCCTCTCGTCTTTTCCTTTTTTTTTGCGTCGTCGGTCGATTTCTTTTTACGGGTCATCATCGTATTTTTTATTATTTCTAATATCGATACTACAAAACTATTTTTATAAAACAAACGTTCTTAAAAATACGATATCGATTCTCTATAATCGAATATTGTATCAAAAAGAACTAAATTAATCTCGTTGATGCTACAAAATCATTACATAATTTTCTTAAAACAAAATACAATGATTTTAACGCGGAGAGAGTCAAACATCGTTTTTTAGTTTAATTTTTAAAACGATTTACAAAAAACCGTTTTTTACCTTTTCTAAAAAAAATCATTCTGAGTATTTAATATCGATTTCATAGTCGAATATTGAATATAACGAAAATCGCAAAATTAAGTCGAGTATAAAATATTATACGCGATTTAATAAAGCTAAAATTTTCCGAAAATCAATTTCGAAAACAGCCCGGGACGCGAGTCGCGTGCGTCCCGGGCGGGCCGCGCGGCCGACTGAAAACGCGGCTCGTTTCTCGTTTTTTTTATTATTTTTCGAACTTCGTTTTTTATACAAAACAACGTTTTTAGCAATATTTTTCAGATTTCGATTAATATTTATTTTCTCGATCTCGTATATTTATTTCATTTGCTATATTATTTACAAATCGATACTTGTTTGTTTATCTTGTAGCAAAATTCATCTTTATTTCGTCTCTTGTTTTATTATACTAAAACAAATCTCACATGCTAAATTCAACTTTGACGTTAATTTTTTCATGCATTAAACCGACTTAGCAACCCATTCAATTCCTCGCATGCTTAGGAAAACAATGTTTGCATATCATTCATCGTATTACTAACGCGCGTATTAAAAAATCATTCGATATCCTAGTAGAGGCCGCTAATGTGCGGGCGGGGTTGGGTGTTCTTAGTGAACTTCCCAACACGTACCCTCACCCTTTACTCAGAACCGTGGTTTCCGGATGTCCGAAACCATTGGCAACGAGAGTCATTCAATATACGATTAACCGATCAAGTCGGCATCGGTATCGAACTGCAAAGGGACGAGCCCAATAAACTCTGACATCGAAAATGGGCTATATTTTGTATACGGCCCACTACAACATAGAGTGGGCTCGAACGGTTCCGAATAACCATAAAATTCGGTGGCGACTCCAACTTCGATTTAAATTTCAATTTGACCATCTCATATGGAGATTCATTCGCCTCCCCAAATCCGCACGTGGCCGCGTCGGGGTGGACCTATGTCATGTCCACAATTTGGCGACTCCGCTGGGGATCAGCTGATACGTTACTGACCTTCAGCATCCTCAGGGTGAGACTCGAATAGAAATCGTTTGACTAGTACAATACGCGTTTTAGTTTTACGGTTCATGCTTAACCCCATATTTTCCCGGGCCGGTACTGGTGACCGACGTCCCACTATACTATCGATGTAGTCCAAATTGGATATGTCGAAGGTGTCCATTAGCCAATTCCTATGGGTTTTACGGCATGTTCTAAGCTCAACTCGACTTAGGAAGTCCGCCCCGATTCTCGATAGGCTGTGTACACTGGTATAGACCCTTTCAGACTGACCGAGACTTAGAATTAGAGCATACATGGCGTTGTTATACTGTTTCCATGACTACGTGCTACCTGATTTACAAGTCTTTTTTCAAAAGCCGTCATTTTCAAAATTGCATCCTTTTTCAAAATATCCAATTTCAAAACCCGGGACATATACCAAATTTAGGATCCACGATTTTACTCAAAATAGCCTATTTTTAGCCGGTGTTATGCCCATTTCAAAACTCGAAAATATTTTCGAACTTTCAAAACCCTCCCCGGTCCGCCTTTCCGTTTTCTTTTTCGAAAAAAGAACCGGTTCTCCTCGATTCTTTCGGGCCTTTCAAAAATTCAATTTTTCAAAACCTTCCTCTTCTTAGGACTTCCCGTATTTAGAAGTGTCGGGTCGTGTTGTAAGTCGTCGAGGTCTCTAGCGTCGAAACTTCGTCGATCTTATATCACGAATTTCCTCCCTATCCCAGTCCGCCTTATTATACTAAGGCAAGGCCCATCTACGTAGGACATACTCCTACGAAGGTTGGCCCATCTACCCAATCGAGTCCAAAGTCTGGGGAACGTCTCACGTGAACCTCCTTTCGAACAGGGCCAAGCCCACACAGCTGGATCCTAAAGGAGGCCCACCTTTCATGAGTCGCCCGTCTAAGTGTCTTTTCCGAGTCGACCTTTTACAAGGCATAGCCCTATAACAAAAGGTTTGTGACCCTTACGTGTAAGGGTCACTCGTCCGACACTCGAGTCTTAACCAAATATTCGATTCCACTTGGGGACTACCCTTCATCAGAGCGGTCGATCACGATTGCTCTAAGGGTCATGTCTTACACGTGTCTCACGTACCCCACTTTCGAGCCACTTAGATGCCACACCATCTGAGTCCTATCTAAGTCCTTAGTCTCACTTGTGGGCTATTCCCCGACGGAACGATTAATCACAGTCACCCCAAGAATCGCACCCTACACATTTGTCTTAGGAGAGTCTAACCCGAGTCAAACATGGTCGCCCCATTTTCGGACTCACCCTCGTACAGCTTGAGTCTCATCGTCAAGCCAGGGTCGTTACCTCGTCCAGGTCAACGTTCGAGTATCCCGGTCCAAGAGTCTTTGTCGACCCGTCACTCCAGGCTGTGTCTAGTTTGACTCTCTCTCTTGCATTTGCGCAAAGTCGAGTTTAGGCGAGTCGTGGCACTAGTCCTTTTCTCCAATCAGAGACCTTTCCAAAAAAGAAACAACCAACCGAGCATCCGAAAGTCCGAATTGGATTCGAGTCTAAGTTTGAGTCCGAGTCTAGGATACCCTACATCCTCATTTCCAAGTCAGAGTCATAGTCTTTTGCATTCTGTCCTCTTTTTCAAAATTCAATAAAATCAGCTTTTCTATTGCTCATATATACTTTCTTTATGTGTTTCCGAGAACATGATAAACAACATCATACACTGTGAGCACATGCACGTGACTATTACAGGTACATCTATAATGACTGCAGGAAATCGAGACCCGTGTTTTCCTTTACCTATTCCATGTCTGACATAGGAAGCCACAAAACTACACTTAGCAGGAGCGGTATCGAATCCAATGACGAATCTAGGTAGTCTCCTAGTTTGGGTTCAAGACGGGAGGCAAGCCCATTTCCCACAATAAACACCCCTCCGACAAGATCAACCATACCTACCTACGGTGTTACTCTGACCAACAAAAAAAAAGGACAAAAAACTGGACAAAAAAAAAATCAAAAAGTCCAAGGAAAAAAAGCAAAAGGCCAAAACAAAAAAGCAGGCCATCATAAAAAAAGAGCATCCACGACCAGAACGGTCAACACAAATGAAGATCCCATGACCGGGGCTAAGAGGTCAACCAACAAAAAATATTCAAATGCCCATGACCGTGGTCAACGGTCCACTCAAGATCAATACTCATACCATTCAATAAGGGAGAAACAATCAAGCTGGTCAACTAACACCACATTTAGCCTTCCCACATTACAACCCTCAAGACCTTCCCGAGACCCAGGCTAAAGACAGCCCGGAATTTTGAGGATTCAAGCTCCATAGGATACCCCTAACCATTAGGGCCAGACATGGAAACCAGATCCCGCATCATCAAACATATCCCGATCAAAATTCGAGCCATTTTACTCGGCTTTCCCTTTACATAACAAAATTCACAATCACCATACAAAGACACGGGATCAAAACTCGTCAAAAACCCGAGAGCAAAACTCGTCAAATCCCTTACCTAATCATACACAATCCCGAGAGCAAAACTCGTTAAAATCCCCGAGAGCAAAACTCGTTAAAATCCTCGAGAGCAAAACTCGTTAAAATCCCCGAGAGCAAAACTCATCAAATCCCCGAGAGCAGAACTCGTTAAAATCCCATCCCAATTCTTCTCATTCAAACCAGTTACCAACCCCAAACACGGGAACTCAACTTGCAGCCGGCATAGAACATGCCCAAAAAAGCTCACACCACCTCTGGGGGCTATCCCGGAGAATGCTCACAGTCACAGGATCAATATCCTAACCATTTTAGCCCTTTGATCAAGACATCATTGGGAATGCACCTAGCCTACACCATTGCTATGGCTCGTTACACACAAAGTCCTATTAGACTAGGCACCATAATATATCTTTCAACACTGAACTACGGCATGGTTTGATTTCACTACACGTGAATACGTAGGCAGCCTTTCAACAGAGGCACAACCACCCACATTGACACACATTCAAAAAGCATCATCATTCCGGTCACGACACCATCATGTTCTCAACAGCTAGCTTTGTCGTCCTGGGGGCTTCTCTTCGGCAGAAAACCTTCATCCACTCACAAAATCCAGATAAAATTCAAAAAATCTAGCCTCCTTTCTATAGTGTGTCCTAGTACTCGGCTCAGTTGAAGACAAGAATCTGTCAGGACTCGAGGCAATACCCACTTTGGAAATGTACCCAAAATCAAAAATCCAGAAGAGCACTAGACTACGGCATTGCTACTGCTAATAGTCCTGTCATGCCAAAACAGTCTCATTACAGACTATTGCAATCCCCCCATAGCACATCCTTCCCATTCCGAGGATTCGACCATGTTGCCACTCGCCTAGACTACGGAATAGCGCAACTTAAGAGTCTTGTTAGGTGGCCCACCCCCCTACCGAGTCACGGTCCAACCCCTCGAGAGTCCAGTCGTGTCTGTCAACTCGTCCGGTCACGCCCAGCGTCGAGTCTGTCGATAGGTCTCTCTCTTCAAATTCTCATTTTAAAATTTTCAAAACTTAGCCATTTGAGAAAATCCTTTTCGACAAGGTCAAATTTCGGTCTATTTAAATTGCAAATTTCTTTTCTACCCATTTCAGTTTTGAAAACCTATTTCCTAGCACGTGAGCTGCTTTCAGGACTTCGATTTTAAAACTAAGCAAAAATCATTTTTTATTCCCCAGCGCGAGTCATATTTGTTTCACCTACATGTTGCATGCAAAATTTTATGTAACTTATACAGGTACAATTCAAGACCGCGCAATTCACATAACTCCCCAACGACATAGACTTATACGACAAGTCCGATTCCCCACGGAGTTATCATCATAAACTCAGGTACATTTCTAGTCTCCGGCCGGCGGGCCCTTTGCGCAGGTCTAATGGACCTTAAACGACCCGACCGGAAGTCTGCCATGTCTTAATCTTTGATTGGTCTGGTAGCTACTCTGACTTTTGCCTTGTCCAAGCCTCAATCAGAGTGGGGGCTCTGTAGACACCCACATTTTGACCGCCAGGTGTCTATAGCAGTTTCCGAAAAACACCCGATGATGATCGGACGCAAACGTGCTTTAAATACTCAGAAACGGGCTCAAAATCATTGGCATTTGGCTTGGGCTCATTATGGAGTACATATCTCACAAAACCAACCTCAAAATCAGGCCCAGTGGGTCGTTTCGAGTCAAATAAGACTAGTTTGGGGTCGATTCCGACACCAGGGGTAAAACCGTCTTTTAGCGACCGAGTCAAAACCCGGTCAAAGATTTTCCCGAGACACGTGAGTCAGCCGTGACACCTCACACGGCTGATTCATACTCCAATCCTACAAAAAATCAGCTTCACAAAATATTAAACAAATCCGTTTAAGGATGGAATTCGATCTCAAGTAGGAATCCTATCCGAAAACCGATTCAAACACCTGACCGAGTGCAAACACTCGGCCGGGCAGCCCTCTTCCAGCCGTGTTCCCTTGCTTCTTCGACAAGCAAGCGGAATTCTCATGCCTTTCAGCTTCTTACGTTTTCTATCCTAAGCGGTAGTTCAAACCCGAAGCACCTCTTCTAGCCAAGGTCGGGAACTCCCTATAAATAGCCCCTTGCACAACTCAAAATATATACATCAATCAATCATCCATCATCAACTTTTTATCACACATCTACGATTCAGAAATATATACTTAGCATCGAGAAACCGATAAGATATCTGAGATACGACGAAACTGGCCACCTCTTACCCTTTACACGTCCAAACCAAAAAACCACCATAACTCACCGACATTAACTCGACGCTCCCGTGCCTAAGCCACATTCCGACGAGCCCCGTTCCGAGTACACAAATCATGTAGGTTGAGGGTGTAAAATCAAACTCGTTTCTCTCCTTTCTCTTCCTCTTCCTCTCGTCTTTTCCTTTTTTTTTGCGTCGTCGGTCGATTTCTTTTTACGGGTCATCATCGTATTTTTTATTATTTCTAATATTGATACTACAAAACTATTTTTATAAAACAAACGTTCTTAAAAATACGATATCGATTCTCTATAATCGAATATTGTATCAAAAAGAACTAAATTAATCTCGTTGATGCTAAAAAATCGTTACATAATTTTTTTAAAACAAAATACAACGATTTTAACGCGGAGAGAGTCAAACATCGTTTTTTAGTTTAATTTTTAAAACGATTTACAAAAAACCTTTTTTTACCTTTTCTAAAAAAATCATTCCGAGTATTTAATATCGATTTCATAGTCGAATATTGAATATAACGAATATCGTAAAATTAAGTCGAGTATAAATTATGCAATATTTATACGCGATTTAATAAAGCTAAAATTTTCCAAAAATCAATTTCGAAAACAGCCCGGGACGCGAGTCGCGTGTGTCCCGGGCGAGCCGTGCGGCCGACTGAAAACGCGGCTCGTTTCTCGTTTTTTTTATTATTTTTCGAACTTCGTTTTTTATACAAAACAACGTTTTTAGCAATATTTTTCAGATTTCGATTAATATTTATTTTCTCGATCTCGTATATTTATTTCATTTGCTATATTGTTTACAAATCGATACTAACTCGTTTGTTTATCTTGTAGCAAAATTGATCTTTATTTCGTCTCTTGTTTTATTATACTAAAACAAATCTCACATGCTAAATCCAACTTTGACGTTAAATTTTTCATGCATTAAACCTACTTAGCAACCCATTCAATTCCTCGCATGCTTAGGAAAACAATGTTTGCATATCATTCATCGTATTACTAACGCGCGTATTAAAAAATCATTCGATATCCTAGTAGAGGCCGCTAATGTGCGGGCGGGGTTGGGTGTTCTTAGTGAACTTCCCAACACGTACCCTCACCCCTTACTCAGAACCGTGGTTTCCGGATGTCCGAAACTATTGGCAACGTGAGTCATTCAATATACGATTAACCGATCAAGTCGGCATCGGTATCGAACTGCAAAGGGACGAGCCCAATAAACTTTGACATCGGAAATGGGCCGTATTTTGTATACGGCCCACTACGACATAGAGTGGGCTCGAACGGTTCCGAATAACCATAAAATTCGGTGGCGACTCCAACTTCGATTTAAATTTCAATTTGACCATCTCATATGGAGATTCATTCGCCTCCCCAAACCCGCGCGTGGCCACGTCGGGGTGGACCTATGTCATGTCCACACATTGATTTTATGATTTCACTATAGACAGATTCACCCTCCTTGTGGTGTAGCGAGCTATAGATCAGTCATGGATAATAGATATAATGAACATTGAGATTCTTGCCAAATTTTCAATAATTACACATGATATAGTGTGAGGGTCTTATTCGGTTTATTTGTTATAAGAAAATGGCAAGCATGTGCAGTTGGTACTCCCAAAGAGTAATGAAATTGAATGTCCCGAAGTGGCATAGATATCTGATAATAATGGATGACTTATATAAAAAGTTGGATGACCTATATAAAAAGTTTGGTACCACATATATTCAGATTCAGATATCAATAATCAGTACTGATGATAAGAGATTATATCGATATATTAATTCATGGAACCGACTTAATAATAGTTGCGCGCATTCGACCCTAATAGGGATCTTGTATAAAAATCCATTTTGATTGTTGACGTACAATCTATGGTTAAGATTGAGCTCATGGACTTAAAGTCCACGTATTGACATAAAGTTAATCAAATTATGAATATTGGTAGATATACTGTACAGTTTGCATTTGAGTCTCATATGCATGTAATATAGTTATTTTATCGTTGCATATTAGTTAAGATTACATCATTGCATTAATTTAGAATATATACACTATAGGACATTGTTCGTATTACATGCATGCACGAGATTATTATTGTTATATAATGCAGGATATATGTTTAAAAGGAGATCATACTCCTAGATTGATAAGTACTCCGGGAAGGAGCTTATATTTTAAATGATCAACACATGACAGTGGTTGATCGAATGAGTTCCTGAAGGACTCGTGATTAAGTATATATGAACCTCTATACGTAAGTGTATCTACGAGAGCATTCAACATGCATATGATATGGTGTGAATGCACGGTTTCATTGTCTCAGCTTGAAGTTTGAGCGTATGAGAAATCATACATGATTAAATTTCTTGTCCTGTGAAAATACTTTATGGTCCAGAAGTGCCATAATAGTTGGAAAATAATGTAGTGAAATGTTACAATGAGTATGTCAATCCGTACAGTGACAAGAAAGATCAATTATTATTTAAGATAAATTGGATTGATTGATTCTCCTGAAGATCGATAATCAGTTGAGAAATAATGTTAGCTACACTCTTTTCCCTTCGACTAGGTTTTTTCCCAATGGATTTTTCCTAGCAAGGTTTTTAATGAGGTAGCGCAGCACTATAGACGTGTTAATCCGCTATAGTTATGATCATCATAATTTTGAGATGACAAGATACATATTTGGTTACGACAAATCTATTTCAACGCGTTGCAGTTACATGAAGACGTGAAGTATTTCAAGAAATATCAAGTTTTGTAATCATCAGGGGGAGTAAGCACGTGCTGTACTCTTTTTCCTAAGCCATGGTTTTGTCCCATTGGGTTTTCCATGGAAAGGTTTTAATGAGGCAGTCTGTTATGCGTGTATGAAGATTTATGTACTCTTTTTCCTTCACTAGTGTTTTTCCCACTGGATTTTTTCTAGTCAAGGTTTTAACGAGGCATTTTCTTTAGTGATGTACATCCAAGGGGGAGTGTTATGAAACATAATATGTGGATGTCCATCGGGCCTTATAGCCCATTAGGATGTAACCTAGATGTACCATGTACTATATATATGCCCCTTGATGGGATGAATAAACACCTCTCTCTGATTTCTCTCATTATCTTCTCTCTCTAGTTTATCTTCTCTCTTACTTTCACAACACTACCTATCTAGTATCTACTACCTACTAACATACATACATACATACTAAGTACTATAAATATGGAGTACTACATGCATTATTACTACTAACTACATACTCCTACGTATATACTAACACACTATACATATACTAACAATATATATGCTAACAACATATACTACGTACATATTTCTACATACTACTTCCACTTATTATATTATATTTACTCCCTCGCCCTTTTCTAATTGGAGCATCGGGGATGAGGAGCTGCCCAGTATTTGGCGGAATCACTTTTCTGGAACTGTATTTGGGTCAAATCATTTCGACCCGAAAATGTCTTTATAAGGGGAGGAGACGACTTTTCTTACGTAGACGATATTTTGACCCCGTCGACCTTAATTCTTAATAACTTTAATAAATACTCCGTAATAGCTATTAAGGTAACCAAACTTTTCTTCTAACAACATTTCTTATATATAAGTATATTGTGTTACTAACTTAATAAATTGCTTACTGTAGACACCCACATTTTGACCGCCAGGTGTCTATAGTAGGTCCCGCCAAACACCCGATGATGATCGGACGCAAATGTGCTTTAATAGACTCGGATATGGGCTCGAAATCATGGACATTTGGTTTAGGCTTATTACGGAGTACAAATCTTGCGAAACCAACCTCAAATCCAGGCCCAGTGGGTCGTTTCGAGTCAAATGAGACTAATTTGGGTCGATTCCGACACCAGGGGTAAAACCGTCTTTTTATGACCGAGTCAAAACCCGGTCAAAAATATAATCGAGACACGTGAGTCAGCCGTGACACCTCACACGGCTGATTCGGACTCCAATCCTACAAAAAATCAGCTTCAATAAATATTAAACAAATCCGTTTAAGGATAGAATTCGATCTCAAGTAGAAATTCTATCCGAAAACCGAAATAAATCGCCAACCAAGCTCAAACACTCGGCCAAACAGCCGAGACACTCCCCAACCAGCCGAGTTACTTGGCTTCTCCACCAAGAAACGAGACTTTCGTTCCCTTTCGAACTCTCGTGTTTCCTATCCAAACCGATGTTTCTTGTCACACAAGCAAGACTACCTCGACTCCTATAAATAGGACCTCATATTCAACAATTAAGCAACACGATTTCAAACAATTTCAGCAACCAAAAATACACATCAATTATTCATAAACTTGTCTAGTAAAATAGTACAAAGCAATCCCGACATAATCCCGAAGAAATCTCGAGGTACCGACGAAACTCCTCCCACCCGGCCGAACCCGACGCCTCACACACATAAAATCGCACCACCCTAAACTCACCCGCATTATCTCGACGCTCCCGTGCCTAAGCCACCGTCCGACGAGCTTCATACCGAGAAAGTAAAGCATGTAGGTTGAGGGTGTAAATCAAACCCGATTCTTCTCCTTCCTCTCTCTCTCTCACGTTTTTTTTTTCTCTTTTTTTCATCCTTCACTTTTTTTACGGGTCGTCGGTCGTTTCATATTTTTAATATGGGTCGTTCGTCACATATTTTTTATTTTTTTTCTAATAATCGATACTAAAAAAAACTATTTTTTTTATATAACGTTCTTAAAATACGATACCGATTCTCTAATCGAATATCGTATCTACAAGAACTAAATTAATTAATTCTCGTTGATGCTATAAAAAATCATTACCTTTTTTGCAAAATTCGATGATTTTAAACGCGGAGAGAATTAACATCTTTTTCGTTCAAATTCTTTTTTTTACTTTTCGTTCAAAACAAACTTTTTTTCAAAACCTTTTCTAAAGTCATTCCGACTATTCGATATCGATTTCATAATCGAATATCGAATGCGACGAATATCGAAAATATAAATCGAGTATAAATTAATCCATATTTATACGCGATTTATCAAAATTAATAATTTTCGAAATCGAATCCGAGACAGCCACCCGGGCGAGTCGCGCCCCTCCCGGGCGAGTCGCGCGGGCTGCTGTAAGCCGCAGCCTTTTTTCGTTTTTTTCCGATTTTTTCCAGCATCGTTTTCTCACATAAAGCAGCGGTTTTCTCGGTATATTTTCAGATTTCGACAAGTATTTTTCGCGTGTCATAAATCTTTTCTAAAATCATGCATATTATTCATTTACGTCTTTATTCGATTTATTCAAACGTTACTAACTCGTTTTCTCGTGTTTGTAGCTATTTATTTTATTTTATCGTTTTATTAGACTAAAACGAACTCACATGCTAAAATAACTTTGACGTTATTAGTTTAATATGCATTAAACGACTTAGCAACCCATTTTATTTTTCTCACATGCTTAGGAAAATAATGTTTGCATATCATTCAACCGTCGAACTAACCCGTGTACACCAAAAACGAACGATATCTTAGTAAAGGCCGCTAAGTGCGGGCGGGGTTGGGTGTTCTTAGTGAACTTCCCAACACGTACCCTCACCCCTTACTCAGAACCATGGTTTCCGGATGTTCGAATCCATTGGCAACGAGAGTCATTCAATACACGATATCCGATAAAGTCGGTATCGGTATCGTAATGCAAAGGGACGAGCCCAATAAACTCTGACATCGGAAATGGGCCGTATTTTGTATACGACCCACTACAACATAGAGTGGGCTCGAATGGTTCCGAATAACCACAAAATTTGGTGGCGACTCCTACTTCGATTTAAATTTCAATTTGACCATCTCATATGGAGATTCATTCGCCTCCCCAAACCCGCGCGTGGCCGCGTCGGGGTGGACCTATGTCATGTCCACAATTTGGCGACTCCGCTGGGGATCAACTGATGAGTCACTTACCATTGGCATCCCTAGGGTGAGACTCGAAAAGAAATCGTTCGAATAGTAATGTACACGTTTTAGTTCAATGGTTCATGCATAACCCAATTCTTTCCCGGGCCGGTTACTTGTGACCGACGTCCCACTATACCACGGTGCGTTCCTAAATGGGCGCACTAAAGACTTCGATGGCAGAACTCGCATGGGTTTTACAGGTTCTAAGACCAACTCGGCTTAGGAAGACCGTCCTGATTTGCGAGAAAGCTATCGTCGTTGGTATAGACCCTATTCGACCGACCGAGACTTAGACTAAGAGCATACATGGCATCATTATACTGTTTCCGTGACTACGTGCTACCTGATCCATGTCTCGTCTTTTCAAAAAACCGTCGTTTTCAAAAACTTGCATCTTTTTTCGAAAATCATCCATTTTTCAAAACCCGGAAAGCTACTGAATTTAGGACTTATGATTTTGACTCAAAATAGCCTATTTTCTAGCCGGTATGCTGTCCAAACCTTTTTAATTCAAAAATCTCGGCCCGATAAACTTTTTTTTTTTCCGATTTTCAAAAAAAAATCGGGCCCTCCAATCCGTTTTGTTCGGGTTTTTTTCAAATCCAAATCTCTTTTCAAAGCTTTCTTCTTAGGACTTCCCGTATTTAGCAGTGTCGGGTCTTGTCATAAGTTGTTAGAATCTCTAGCGTCGAAACTCTGTCGATCTTACATCACGAGTTTCTACCCCATCCAAGTCCGCCTTATTTATCAAGGCACGACCCACCTACGTAGGACAAACCCCTACAAAGGGAACCTCATTTACACTTTAGGGTCCAAAGTCTGGGGAATAGCTCACACGTAGGTCTTTCTTTACACGGGACTAGGCCCACTTTGCCGAATCCTAAGGAAGGTCCACCATTCACAAGTCACCCGTCCAGGAGTCGGTCTTCAAGCCCCACTCGGGGGCTACCCTTCAGCGTAGCGATCAATCACGGTTACTCTAAGAGTCGGGTCTTACACGTGTTGTCCTGTCTGAGCCCTTAGTTTCACTTGGGGGCTATTCTCCAACGGAGCGATTAATCACAGTCACTCCGAGAATCGTATCCTACACATTTGTCTTAGGAGAGTCTAACCCGAGTCAAACTGGAGTCGTCTCTCCTCCTGCGCTATTTCCTATGCCTTGGTGTATCCGAGTTCCGAAGCAACTTTCCTGATTACGCGGTATTCTTACAGACATGCTGTCCTTCACCCGAGCAGTCGACCACGGTCACCTTAAGGGGTAGTACTTTACGTCCATCCTACACCGGCGTCCTTATGATGCCTTCTCCGAGTCGAACCTATGCTACGAACACTCGAGTCATCTAGGGTTAGGTCACCACGGTTGGTCCAAGCACGCGACACGGTTAAACACGGTCGCCCCCATTTTCGGACTCACCCTTCCGCATCTCGAGTCCAAGTCGCGGTCGTTACTTTGTCTAGGTCAACGTTCGAGTATCCCAGTCAAAGATTCTTAGTCATTCCCGTCCCCCCGGGCCATGTCTAGTTTGACTCCCTCTCTTGCATTTGGGCAAAACCGAGTTTAGGCGAGTCGTGGTACCTGTCGAAGACCTTACCAAAAAAAAACAACCAACCGAGCATCCGAGTCCGGATCTGGTTCGAGTCTAAGTCTGAGTCCGAGTTTAGGATACCCTACATCCTAATTTCCAAATCAGAGTTAGAGTCATTTGCATTCTGTCCTCTTTTCACATTTCAATAAAATCAGCTTTTCTATTTTCTCATATATTTCCTTATGTGTTTCCGAGAACATGATGAACACCGTCATACACTGTGAGCACCTGCACGTGACTATTATAGGCACATCTATAATGACTGCAGGAAATCAAGACTCGTGTTTTCCTTTACCTGTTCCATGTCTGACATAGAGAGCCACATAACTACCTTTAGTAGGAGCAGTATCGAATCCTATGACAAATCTAGGTAGTCTCCTAGTTTGGGTTCAAGACAGGAGGCATGCCCATTTCCCACAATACACACCCATCCAATAAGACTAACAAGTCCCTACCTTAGGTGTTAGTCTGACCGTAAAAAAAAAGCTGGACAAAAAAATCAAAAGTCCAAGAGAAAAAAGCAAAAGGCCAAAACAAAAAAGTTGGCCATGATAAAAAAAGAATTATCAACATCCCTTGACCAGACACGGTCAACTCAAATTAAGCATCCCATGACCGGGGCTAAGAGGTCAACCCAAAGAATTCAAAAACCCATGACCGTAGTTAACGATCAACTCAAGTGAAACGGTCAATTCAAAATTATCAAAACTCATACCATCAAATAGGGGAGAAACAATCAAGCTGGTCAGCTAGCACCCCATCTAGCCTTCCCACATTACAACCCTCAAGACCTTCCCGAGACCTAGGCTAGAGCCAGCTCGGATTTTTGAGGATTCAAGCTCCATAGGATACCCTAACCATTAGGGCCAGACATGAAAATCAGATCCCGCATTATCAAACCTACCCCGATCGATGTTCGAGTCATTATTACTCGACTTCCCCCTTTCCTACCACATTACAATACCTTACCCTCGAAGCCTTAGCTCCACAAAATCGAGCTCCAGATTTCGAATCATCAAAGCCACTTACTTCCTAGCACCACATTTCCAAAAAAAAATCTAAACCAGTTACCAACCCCAAACACGGGATTTCAACTTGCGGTCGGCATAGAACATGCCCAAATAGTTCACACCACCTCTGAGGGCTACCCCGGAAAATGCTCACAGTCACAGGATCAACATCCTAACTATTCTAGCCCTTTGGTCAAGACATCATTGGGAATGCACCTAGCCTACACCATTGCTATGGCTAGTTACACACAAAGCCCTAATAAACTAGGCACCATAATACATTTTTCAACACTGAACTACGGCGTGGTTTGATTTCACAACACGTGAATACGTAGGCAGCCTTTCAACAGAGGCACAACCACCCACATTGACACTCATTCAAAAAGCACCATCATTCCAGTCACGACACTGTCATGTTCTCAGCAGCTAGCTTTGTCATCCTGGGGGCTTCTCTTAGGCAGAAAACCTCCATCCACTCACATAATCCAAATAACTTTCAAATCTAGCGTCCTTTCTATAGAGTGTCCTAGTACTCGGCTCAGTCAAAGACGAGAATCTGTCAGAGACTCGAGACAACACCTACTTCGGAAATACACCCCGAAACCAGAAGATCCAAAAGAACACCAGTCTACGGCATTGCTACCACAAAGCCCTGTCGTACGGAAACAGTCTCATTCTGAGGATTCGACCATGTTGCCACTCGCCTAGGCTACGGAATAGCGCAACTTAAGAGTCTTGTCATCTTAAGTGGCCCATCCCCTACCGAGTCACGGTCCAACCGTTAGAGAGTCCATTCGTGTATGCCAACTCGTCCGGTCACGTCCAGAGTCGAGTCTGTCGGCATGTCTCTCTCCAAATTCTTATTTTAAAATTTGCAAAACTTAGCCATTTGAGAAAATCCCTTTCCTAGTCACCCCGGGAATAGGAATTTTTATCACACTTCATCTAGGCATACAGGCCTAACCAGAGGATTTTAGAAGTCCATGTCAGAATCTGATCGGGAATCAAGTCATCCCAAGCATTCTAATTTCCAAAAAAAATTCAAAAATTTTCAGCGTTTCCAAAAATTTTCAAAAAATTTCAGCATTTTCTTTCCAAAAATCAATCAGTAAAAAAAAAATCATTTTCTTCCCAAGCATGAGTCGATGTTTTATCTGAATGTTGCATGCAAAGCATACAGGTATCCCAAGACTCCCGGAGAATTCTCAAAGTTCTCAGTGAAAATTCAAGCAACATTTTTACTGAGGAATCGGATGTATCAGTAAGCGGCACATCCGCAGCTTCCAATGGAGGCTCCCGCGTAATTCAAAGATGGGACGTGTCTGTAAACAGGTACACCCATAGCCTCCAATGAAGGCACCCGCGTAATTCAAAGATGGGACGTGTCTGTAAACAGACACACCCATAGCCTCCAAGGCAAACTCCCACGCAATTTCAAGATGGGGATTGTCTGTAAACAGACATACCCAAGACTTTTTAAGAAAAGTCCCCGCGACATTATTGACATCTGTCCAGGTATGGTTTCTATCTTATGGCTGGCGAGCCCTTCACGCAAGTCTAACGGACTCTAAACGACCCGATCGGAAGTCTGCCAGGTCTTAATCCTCGATTGGCCTGGTAGCTACTCTGACTTTCGCCTTGTCCAAGCCTCAGTCAGAGTGGGGGCTCTGTAGACACCCACATTTTGACCGCCAGGTGTCTACAGTTGGTCCCGCCAAACGCCCGATGATGATCGGACGCAAACGTGCTTTAATAGACTCGGATATGGGCTCGAAATCATGGACATTTGGTTTAGGCTTATTATAGAGTACAAATCTTACAAAACCAACCTCAAATCCAGGCCCAGTGGGTCGTTTCGAGTCAAATGAGACTAATTTGGGTCGATTTCGACACCAGGGGTAAAATCGTCTTTTTACGACCGAGTCAAAACCCGGTCAAAAATATTCTCGAGACACGTGAGTCAGCCGTGACACCTCACACGGCTGATTCGGACTCCAATTCTACAAAAAATCAGCTTCAATAAATATTAAACAAATCCGTTTAAGGATAGAATTCGATCTCAAGTAGGAATTCTATCCGAAAACCGAAACAAATCGCCAACCAAGCTCAAACACTCGGCCAAACAGCCGAGACACTCCCCAACCAGCCGAGTTACTTGGCTTCTCCACCAAGAAACGAGACTTTCGTTCCCTTTCGAACTCTCGTGTTTCCTATTCAAACCGGTGTTTCTTGTCACACAAGCAAGACTACCTCGTCTCCTATAAATAGGACCTCATATTCAACAATTAAGCAACACGATTTCAAACAAACAATTTCAGCAACCAAAAATACACATCAATTATTCATAAACTTGTCTAGTAAAATAGTACAAAGGAATCCCGACATAATCCTGAAGAAATCTCGAAGTACCGACGAAATTCCTCCCACCCGGCCGAACTCGACGCCTCACACACATAAAATCGCACCACCCTAAACTCACCCGCATCATCTCGACGCTCCCGTGCCTAAGCCACCGTCCGACGAGCTTCATACCGAGAAAGTAAAGCATGTAGGTTGAGGGTGTAAATCAAACCCGATTCTTCTCCTTCCTCTCTCTCTCACGTTTTTTTCTCTTTTTTTCGTCCTTCACTTTTTTTACGGGTCGTCGGTCGTTTCATATTTTTAATATGGGTCGTTCATCACATATTTTTTATTTTTTTTCTAATAATCGATACTAAAAAAAACTATTTTTTTATATAACGTTCTTAAAATACGATACCGATTCTCTAATCGAATATCGTATCTACAAGAACTAAATTAATTAACTCTCGTTGATGCTAAGAAAAATCATTACCTTTTTTGCAAAATTCGATGATTTTAAACGCGGAGAGAATTAACATCTTTTTCGTTCAAATTCTTTTTTTTACTTTTCGTTCAAAACAAACTTTTTTTCAAAACCTTTTCTAAAGTCATTCCGACTATTCGATATCGATTTCATAATCGAATATCGAATACGACAAATATCGAAAATATAAATCGAGTATAAATTAATCCATATTTATACGCGATTTATCAAAATTAATAATTTTCGAAAATCGAATCCGAGACAGCCACCCGGGCGAGTCGCGCCCCTCCCAGGCGAGTCGCGCGGGCTGCAGTAAGCCGCAGCCTTTTTTCGTTTTTTTCCGATTTTTTCCAGCATCGTTTTCTCACATAAAACAGCGGTTTTCTCGGTATATTTTCAGATTTCGACAAGTATTTTTCGCGTGTCATAAATCTTTTCTAAAATCATGCATATTATTCATTTACGTCTTTATTCGATTTATTCAAACGTTACTAACTCGTTTTCTCGTGTTTGTAGCTATTTATTTTATTTTATCGTTTTATTAGACTAAAACGAACTCACATGCTAAAATAACTTTAACGTTATTAGTTTAATATGCATTAAACGACTTAGCAACCCATTTTATTTTTCTCACATGCTTAGGAAAATAATGTTTGCATATCATTCAACCGTCGAACTAACCCGTGTACACCAAAAACGAACGATATCTTAGTAAAGGCCGCTAAGTGCGGGCGGGGTTGGGTGTTCTTAGTGAACTTCCCAACACGTACCCTCACCCCTTACTCAGAACCATGGTTTCCGGATGTCCGAATCTATTGGCAACGAGAGTCATTCAATACACGATATCCGATAATGTCGGTATCGGTATCGTAATGCAAAGGGACGAGCCCAATAAACTCTGACATCGGAAATGGGCCGTATTTTGTATACGGCCCACTACGACATAGAGTGGGCTCGAATGGTTCCGAATAACCACAAAATTCGGTGGCGACTCCTACTTCGATTTAAATTTCAATTTGACCATCTCATATGGAGATTCATTCGCCTCCCCAAACCCGCGCGTGGCCGCGTCGGGGTGGACCTATGTCATGTCCACACTTACTTAAATATTTAAGCTTATTTGTATGACTAAATTACTGATGTATATATAAAAATGTTACGTGATATTTTATTATGACTAAATTCAACTCGACTAAATTATCACTTGTTTAATTTATTTATTTATCATTTTTACATTTCTGTTTATATGAGAAATTGAGAAAATGAATAAAAGGACTTAAATTAATAAATTTTACTTCTATCATTTTTATTGTATTTTATTTATTAACTTCTATTTGCTATGTATGTTTATTCTATGTACTTTATATTTTGTGTAATTGTAATTTTGGTCGTATTTAATTTTCTTTAGTACTTTTACATTTGTTTATATATTATAAAAATGGAGTAGATTAGTAACCTACAAAATCTTATTTTAATAAAATTTCACTTAGTATTTTATATAGATACAAATTTATAAATTTCATTTTTCTAAAATAAATAGATTTGTTTTATTCCGAAATTTTACACGACATTTATGAATATTTAAAAAAATGATTTTACGTCAAATTTTGTAAATCGATTAAGTACGACTTAATTTATATTTTTCAGAAACTATAAATTTTAAAATAATATTTTATTATTATTTATATAAAACTTCATTTTAAAGAATTTACTATTTTAAAAATATTATACGATATTTGGGATATAATGTTTCGGGTGACACTTGAGGATTAAAGTGTAAGGTTGTTACACTGAAAGTAAGTATTTGAGGATTTGACTGTTTCAAATGAGTCCGACCAATTATTGAAGGTCACCAAATAAAGTACTACTTGTTCACGGGCGACTTTTATATAAAGTTTACGATGCGAGTCTGGGAAGAATAGCTTGTGTTGGATCCTACCATGCGTGGTGTTTCGACTGCACTTGTAATGAAAAGCAGACTCGGAGGATGCGGTCCGAGAGTCGACCTAGTGTTTAAGGTAGTCGTCCTACGGCAGTGAGTTTTTCGGTTCAAGAGTCTACGTAGGGTATGTGGCGCACATATATACAAGTACTTGATCAGTATTACCACCTAGGTAGCGGGGGCAGAATAGGATTCTGAAAACTGCGGGTTCCCACTTGGTGATACAGAGAATGTAATCATCAGCTTTCATTTCAGCCCAGAGCCGTTTGAATAAACATATAATATAATAGAAGTTCGGGCCCAATTGAGCCTTATGGGTGAGATGTAAACCTCATAAGATCGGTTCGGTCTACGAGTCGGTAACACGGTTACTTCTATTGGTGAGATGCAAGCCAATAGGGAGTAGCGGTGATACTAGGAGCCACGACTCGTGTGTTTTGTCTGTTTACGTGAAAAAAAAAAATTAAAAATCAAATGGCTGCCAATGTCCCATCTTTTAAACTTTATCGTTTTCATCACCTCACATGTTGGTTAATTGAAGTAAAGGAAACTATCTGTTACGTGATATCCTTAATATTTTTGTAAGCATATTATTTGTTATTCACATGATTGTCTTATGTGTTCGAGGAGATGTTAGATGAACGGCTTGGTTGCTGTTCCGGTCAGCGTCCACTGTATTTTTTTTTTGCAGGTCTAAGACGTTTGGGAATCGAGCGAGAGAGATTTAATAACATGTTCGTATAAAATACAATCTATATTCTGTACTAAGTGAATCAAGACTATGTAATTAATAGTCGTTTATTGTAAGGATCCGTAGCGATCCGGATTTATTTACACTCTGGTATAATTTTTATTAAATGACTTAGATAATTTTCCGCATTATCTATTAATTTAAGTCATCGAAAATCCGGGTTGTTACAGTTGGTATCAGAGCGACCTTGTGACCGTAAGTGAGGCTTGAGCTTCATTTACCTAACGAGGAGCGCGCCTGGGTAGACTTATTAAAATATTAATACAATATTAGATCACTAAACTGAGAGATTCACTTAGAAACTATTAGGACCCTATCAAATAATTTATCGGGCTAGAATTGTCATTAAGGGGAAATACGATATCTACCTGTATAATTGTTGGCATGCTATCTGCATAATTGTTTGTAAATTGACTGACTAACCTTTAGCCTATTGGCTAGTTTAAATTTATTTTTGATCCATACGATGACTAAGAAGAAAGATGTTGACATTCAGAGCCATCAATCGCTCGAGATGTGGACATCAGTATTGCGGAGCACAAGTGAAGGCTTATCCAAATCAACTATAGGAGCTAACCCAAACTGAATCACGTTGAAGAATCGAATCAAGTTACCTTGTCAGGATGGAGCACACATAAAGATCAAGTACATGCTGACGCGTGTAATATAGTATACCTCGAGTCCTAGCTATGTGTCGACTTATATCTAATCGAGACTCTAGTGACCTACATACCTACCTACCTCGTAGATCGGAGATCATGTGTTATCCTCAGCCATACTTCAAAGATTGAACCCTACATTGATTTTTCATTAAATACCTCCGACCACATCTTCAAATTTTGTGTATTCTATTATTAGTTACTTCCTTCATTTTCAAAATCAGTTAATCTGAATTTTACCTTCAGCTTTAACCTTCAACCTTTCAGTTATGACCCGTTTACTTGAACCAAATTATTTCATATCCACTTTTTGTGATTGGATATCATTCTCGTTTATTCACCAAGTTAAGACATTTCTTGAATTGATCATCACGATAATCCTTTGTTCTTATCCTATTGATTTCCTAAATTCATGGTGACATTTTTTTAGCCTTACTTCATATTATAAATTTTTAAAAGACTCAATTCAACCTTCAACCCTGATCAATTTGTCTTGAATTATGTTTTACTTTCAATCAACCTATTGATCTATTATATATTCTTTGAATCAACCTATCACAATTTTATTTAGATATCTGAGAAATTTGAACCTCATACAATTGATTTTCACCTTCAAAACCTAGCTTGATTTTAGGATTTCTTTTTGACAAATACCAACTTCATCTCCTCTTATCATCGAAAGAGAAGATCTAAGATAGAGTGCTAGGTCATTCTATTAATAAAATTGTCAAAATCATTCACACCCTTCTAATTCTTATGACTTTCACTTTGTTTCCTGGATTCTTGTTTTAACCAACCTTACCTTCATACTTAGTCTTGAACTTTTTGCCATGTATCTCCAGTCGAGTAAACATAAATCAGTCTTACTTACATAGAATATGATAGAATTTTGTTTAGAACCACTAACACTATGGTATAGTACTAACACGAGAATGTAAATGACGCACCAAATATGCACGAAGCAAAGAAACAACTCTACAAAATCATACAGAAGAACAAACCGCAACAAGATGAACCTGTTCGAGTTATTTGCAAAGGATGTCACCAAGAAACTTCAATACAGAAGCATGATCATGGACTATACTAGGGAGATGACCACCGAGATCGTTATGCTAAGAACGTTACTAACCTAGTATTTGTTTTGCTTACCTAAACATTTTCCCGACCACAGAACACTTACATAATTGGGGACTTTGAGTTACGTTTTTGGATGTGTCTTATGTGTTAAACCTTGCAGAGCAGTAACCTATCACGACACTTAGATTATAATGTTCTAACCTAGATCTCAACCACCCTATTATGAGAAGAGATAATATATTTTTGAAACCGAGTGATATTTATGATGATCAATATCTTTTGGGGAGCTAAGTATTTGAGGATGCTAAGAGAATGATCATAGATCAAAATTATTTTGAGGTTTAACATTATATACATCAAATGTTATTTTGAGGAATTATATGTTGAACCTACCTTGTCAGATTTGTAGAATCCAATTGATTGATTAAATGATTTGTAAACAATATTTTGGGGAATTCCTAGGAAATACCGTATATACTTTTGGGAGACAATTTTATTGAATAATGGTTGATAGTATTGCAAACCCTAAGTGTCATGGTTGTAAAAGACACTTGAAATTTTTGATTTGAAGTTAAAATTAACTCGTTGTTTGAAGAATAAAGCAACAGAGAGACAATTTTGGAATTTTGAGAAATTTAGAAAGCCAACATGAGAATTCGGGATTAACCCTATCATAACCGACAAAAATATTTGAGGATCAACCTTAGCAGATCAACCTGATTGACGAGAAATGCTAACGTCATCATGAGAACTTTGGACTTTCGTATAATCTATGTAATTGAATATATGAGAGAAGTGTCCTACTAAACTCAATAGTATCGTAACTTATGAACGCTCTAGAAGTTATGTGGAAATTAGGATAACCTTCTTTAATGGATTTTTATGTTATGAGAAACTTGTATCACTCATAAAGCAACACCTTTCAATTTTAAGGAATATAAACATCGTGATATTTTGGAGATAAGACAAACCATAAACCAAATCTCGAGAATGACCCGAGATTGAATAGTGTCACTGTATGGGAATTTAGAATCTACAGTTGATCAATAATACCTACCATATTAATTTGGGATATACCACCTTGAAAAAACTTTGGCAGAGAAGTCAGATATATGAGCAAATCACTTAAGAACCAAGTCATTTATGCGAGAGGAACCCTAACACTTCATTTTATTTGTGTGGTGTCATAAACTTTATTAATTGCTTAAGTTATACAAGAATTTCGAGGACGAAATTGTTTTAAGGGGGGTAGATTGTAATACCCCGTATTTTTCAAATAGAGTTAAAATTTTAAACATTTATTTAAAAAAAGTTTAACGTTTGAAAACTTATTCTCGTGAATAAAATATTTTATTTTCGTTAATATAAAAATTATTCCGTATTAAAAACATGAGAATTTATTTATCGTATTATTAAAAAATTTATCTTTCAATAAAGTTTAAAACTCGAAAATGTTTTTGATATTGACCCGTCATTTTAACGTTTTCTCGTCTTGTAAAAAATTTAATAATTTATCGAATTCTTAAAATAATAATTTCTTATAACTTTTGTCCCATAAAACTAATTATCGTTTATTTTACTTACTGTCTTACAAATTCATTTTAAATTTTTTTTTTTTATGATTTTCATTATTTTAATTTCGTAATCTTATATTTCAACTTTTTATGAAAGAAAGAAAAACATTTGTACGAGAAACGGACCGAAACTCGAGAAACGTGGACATTCTAACTGACTACCACATACCCTCCCACGTGGACATTCTAACTGACTACCACATACCCTCCCACGTCCTATTTTTAGGACACTACACGTCCTACTTCTACCATACTCTTACAACCTACTCCAACCTACTCACTACTCTACTACTATAAACTACTTACACCTATACAATCCTACTACAATACACTACCTATCTAGTATTTACTACCTACTAACATACATACATACTAAGTACTATAAATATGGAGTACTACATGCATTATTACTACTAACTACATACTCCTACGTATATACTAACACACTATACATATACTAACAATATATATGATAACAACATATACTACGTACATATTTCTACATACTACTTCCACTTATTATATTATACTAGATTAAAGCCCGTGCGTTGCACGGGTTAGTTGGTTTCGGGTTAATTGGCTTAATTACATTGATGATGTATATTCGTTAAATAAGAAACTTGATCAATCTATATCATTATAATAAATAAGATGATCACATGATATTAGTAATCAAACTTAACTTCAACTAAATTTATAGTCTTAAAGCTTATTCTAAAACTCAACAGAATATATGCGAATAATTTTTTTTGATTGATAATATAAGATTCTATCGTCTCATCATAATTTTTCGATATAGGATAATTTAGAACATTTATTCAATAGACGAATGATTACACTTATTTATAATATATAGAATTATATCAATCCATCTTCATTTTTCGATGCGAGATAATTATTCGTTAATAACTTTTATTAGGACGAATGATTAATCTTATTTATAATATAGAATTTAATCAACTGAGGGATCTTCTTAATATTTGTGAGGGGGTATTTTAATGAATTTCTTCGTCTTATTATACTCTCTTCGTTCACTACTTTATTCTCCATTACCTTAATATTTGTGAGGGACCTTAATCGAAGGAAGTCATCGAAAATCCGGGTTGTTACAGCTTAGCCTTGCCGATCAAAGAGAAAGGAAATAATACCCACCGGATTTGGTCTTGGGTTATTCCCGGTTGTGAGATTAGCATCGCAATAGTCCGAAAAGGTTTTCATGTGTTGACGAGGATCTTCGGTTGGTAACCCACTAAATTGACTTCTTTCAACCAATTGGATAAATGGCGTTTTTGCCATAAAATTCCCGTTATATGCGGCCGGTAAAGCGGTTGGACCGGGCAAAACGTCTTCCGTAAAGGTTGAATGAGAAGAGAACTTAGGCATTGTTGGATGTGCGGGAGATGATGGTGTAGACGGTGTTGATGTAGATGTAGAAGGAGAAGTAGGTTGAGAAGAGTGACTAGAAGTACCAAAAGGATTGATGAAATTTCCTTCGGCCGTCTCTCGAGGTGTTTCGTTTAACTCAGATCATTGAGCTTGTTCTTCAATGGTATTGCTAGTACTCGGTTGAGAGGTTCTAACCCGATCAATCGTCCGTTGGCGAAAGGCTCTAAAGAGTCTTTCCGGCTCTGGATTGAAGAGAAAGAAATCGCCTTTCCTCCTAGGCATGCACTACACACTTGAACAAACGTGAGAACACCTAGTGCTTTATGGGCACTAGGCAAAGACAATAAACGAGCACAAAGAAAGACAAAGAGAAAAGAAAACAATAAAAACAAAGAAAAAGCCTACAAAAATGCACAAAAGATAGAAAAATAACACAAGAGGGGTAACTAAGTCAAGCTAATAAGTAAACAAAGTCTAAACATGCACCGTCCCCGACAACGACGCCAAATTGATGGGAGGACTTGCCGTGGGTCCTACCGATCAAGTTATACCAACTAGACCTAACACGTAGCTAGGGTAAGTCAGGTTGAATCCACGGGGACAGTTATGGGTTATCTAGACTATGGTCTACTCAAAAACAAGGCTAAGTCACTAAACAACACAAAGAGGAAGAGAATTAACTATCTATGATGATGATAAGGGGTGAAACTAGACTAACAATGAACTAGATATAACAAGGACTAAATGAAACAACTAAGGATAAATTAAACTATCAAACTAGAGAATATGAATGACTAAAGAGATGGAGAAATCAAATATGGGAAGGAGTAGGGTTAGTTTGGGTTCATAAGTGTAGTAGGATGATTGGGAGGTCAAGGGTGTAGGTTTCACCTAGTTACTAAGGTTGGCCCGCGCTCTCGCGCCAAAGCCTAAGTCCGCACTCTCGTGCCAAAGACTAAATCCGTATACTCATGCAAGATATTACCCAATACACAATAATTCAACCACAAATCAATCACACAATGAGAAGATGAAAACAAGTATGAGAAGCATGACCACTACAACTCAAACAAGCAATTCAACAAACACATAGAGTGCTCAACATGTGACTAGTAGCAAAGGAATCATCTTTACCCTTAACCAAACCCTAATTACCCATAATCCACACTTAATCCCCCTACTAACCCCACAAAAAGTCTACTCACTCATAATCAAACTAATACTAACAATAATAAGAGGAAACAACACAAACATCCAAACATCCATTATGAACTAACAAGAACAATGAACAATAAGTAAAGATTAAAACTTGAAGAATTAAACAAAGAACAAGAGAAAAGAGATTAAGAAGATTATACCAACTAATAAGAGGATGAAAAAGATGAGAACTTGTATTAAAAGAGAACCCAAAAATCTCCACCAAAAGTTGTCAAGGATTGATGGATTCTTCAAGAGATCCTTAATACAAGATTAACTAACTAAATTAATCTAAGATTAACAAAAGTTTAAGGAGAGATTAGTCTAATGAGAGGAGAAACTTTATCTAGGGTTTAGAATAATGTAGAGTAGTGTAAGGTCCTTAAACAATACAAAGGGAGGGTATTTATAGGGTTACAAGAGTAAAGGAGAAGAAAAAAAGAAGCGCGGGTTACAGCTGCTCCATCCCGGTCGGGATGGTGGTGGTCCCGACCGGGACGAGATGGTCCCGACCGGGATCATGCATAACACCGGGCTGTGTTATTCATAACACCATGCGGTGTTATTGCTCTTCCCGGTCGGGAAGGGTTATGATCCCGATCGGGATGGCCCAACAGTAGCCGCTCTAAGTTTGCACTCCTTCTCGACCGGGAAGGCTACTCTTCCCGCCCGGGAAGGGTCTTGTAGGCCTTCAATATGATCATAAAGGTCCCTATTTGCTCTTCATAGGCTTCTCATCAATTATTGCTGCTCGGGATCGAGTCTAGGGGGCTCGGGAATGGGTCCCAAGGTCTCGGGATCGAGCCTAAGCCACCGAGTGACCGTCGCTTCTCTTCGTTGGCTCCAAATGTGTTGGGAACGAGTCGGAATTGTTTCTTTACTTCAAGATAAGCCCTAGGAACCTAAAACAAGCTAGAAGAAGCGTAAGTAGCCTCAAAAACCGCTCCAAGGAGCGATTCCACAAGAGAAACCGGGACCAAACACAACAAATAGGCACTACAAACTACACTTATCACTAGCCCACTCGGTCGAGTGGCACCCCAAAAACCGAGACAGAAAGGTTTTTCGACCTCCACTTGGTCGAGTCTCGTAATGACTCGGTCGAGTAGCAGCGTACTTGGTCGAGTTCGTCAATAACTCGATCGAGCAGGGTCTAAAATACGAGACAGAAGCTTTTTTCGAGGACCACTCGGTCGAGTCCTCGTATGACTCGATCGAGTGGCCTTATCACGACAAATACCGTGAGTCCCACATCGCTTTTCTAGTCTCGATAATATTTTCTTATGATTTAGGTCAACACGTGTCAAATCTATCACGTGAGATACTACTCTTCCAAAATCACGCATCATCTTATTTACGTCATTCCATAACATTCTATATTTTCGCAAACCGTTATTATCGTTATTTACCGTTACTAACATGTTTGTTTCCATCTTTGTCGATTTTATTTCCGTTGTTTATTTTGTTATACTAAAATGAACCCACATGCTAAATATGACTTTGACGTTAGAATTAGATGCATTAAATCGACCTAGAAACCCGTTCAATTTCTCGCATGCTTAGGGAAAACAACGTTTGCATATCATTTAACCGAACTACTAACGCGCATATTAGAAAGTCATTCGATATCCTAGTAGAGGCCGCTAAGTGCGGGCGGGTTTGGTGTTCTTTGTGAACTTCCCAACACGTACCCTCACCTCTTACTCAGAACCTCGTTTTCTGGATGTTCGAAACCGTTGGCGCACGAGAGTCATTCAATACACGGTATCCGATAATGTCGGTATCGGTATCAAATGCAAAGGGACGAACCCAATAAACTCTGACATCGGAAATGGGCCATACTTTGTGCATGGCCCACTACGACATAGAGTGGGTTCGAACGGGCCCGAACTCTCACAAAGTTCGGTGGCGACTCCACTTCGATTTAAATTTCAATTCGATCCATTCTCATATGGAGATTCATTCGCCTCCCCAAACCCGCGCGTGGCCGCGTCGGGGTGGACCTATGTCATGTCCACACAAAGTCAAACCAGAATCAAAAACTCTAAATCGGATTGTATGCGACTTAAGTGATGATTAAAGTTGAAGGCTAATAAAGTGAAGAAATCACACCCAAAGAAGCAATTTGGCCCAAGGCTGCAATCAACCCACTTATGAAGAATCAGTCCAAATAAAAACGGATCCGTCGATCCGAAATCATTATCCGTATCCGATCCAAAATAAATTGAATATTCGGTATCTAGTTTTGAGGTTTCTTTTATTTTTAATTTTTTTATTAGTGCACATAATCCGATTTTTTATTTAAAAGTCCTAATAAGCGTTGCTGTTGTGTGCCAAATTTGGACCGTTTTTCCTCCCATTTAGACCCGTTTTTCCTCCGTTTTCGAGACTTGAGTGCGATTATCGCCGTATTTTGCGTAATTCTCGCATTAGTGTCTCTCTTTTGCATTTTATTTGTTTTTGGTAGTTTTCTGTCTATTTTGATAGGATTTTCGACCGAAAACGTGTTTGAGCTTCTACGAGAAAGTGAGAGATACGGTCCAAGAGCAAAGCACACAACTGAAAGTTCGAGTAATCCAATTGATCAACAAAGAAAGAGACCGGAAAAGAGCAAGAAGGCCACCGGGTGAAGTTTCGCCCGACGACATTTTTTTCACCCCCGAAGATTTTCACGGCACTCCCGACCGGGAGAAATTTTGCCCACCGGGTGAAATTTCGCCCGATGGAGAAACCGGGCCAGAAACGCAAAAACCAAAGAAAATCTCACCGGGTGAAATTTCACCCGGTGGGATTATTATGTCAAGCCACGGGACGAAATTTCGCCCCATGAAGATGCAAAGGGTGAAGGTCTAGCTAAATGAAGAGGAATCGGATTTGGGCCTTGAAGTTTGTGCAACCCATTGAGAATACTATATATACCCATCCTAGGGTTTTATGCCTCCTTGAGCCTTAAGTGTGCCTCTTAGGAGTAGGGGTATGTATGGTAGAAAACTCTCTAGTAGTAGATTGTAGTAAGCTTTCTAGAAAAAAAATCTCAAAACAATTAGTAGATCTACTTAGTATTAGTATAATTCCTCTATAATTAGTAGACAAGCTTCCATCTTTATTGAAGATTGTGCTTTATTGTTGAAGATTCAAGGGTTTATGTGACAAAACCCTTGCTTTATTTCTTGAAGATTCATATTTCTCTTATTGAAGATTGAAGATTTATGCATGGATTAGTGACAAAATCTTGTGTATTTCTCCAAGATTCAATCTTTTATATTAATCTTCATCTTCTATCTTAGTTTCCTCCATTGTTGGTAAAATTCTTTCCTCTCCCTTTTCTCCATTAGTATAATTTATTAGTGTAGTTTTTATGCATGTTTTAGACAACTTCTCTTTTATTAGTGTTTTTATTGTTAATCATCATGACTAGTGAGTAGATTTCTTTGTTGGGGAATTAGGGAGGAGGATTTGGATTATTTGATGTAAGGATGTTGGTGGGTTGTTTACTTGTTAATTGTCAATTTTAAGGTTTTTGTGTCTTTGTTGACTTAGAATCGCGACTAGGCCGACCTTGACTCATTTTTACCAATATGGGAAAACTCGGGGTAGAAATTACCTTAATTTAAGACTTACCCTTTCGTCGCGAAAGCGGGTTTAGGTAGGTTTGGTGAAGAAACCGAAAGGTGGAATTCTCCCTTTTTAACGTTGTAACCAAAACTGGATCCCGAGACTATTAGACCCCATTTCCGAATCCCGACTCTCCCCAACACCTTTCCTATTTATTGACCCTAGCCTTCGTAGAATAACTCGTTAGCAATAGTTCGACCTCTCTCGGCCCAAAACCCCCATCTCAATCCCAACCACGATTTGACTCTAGACTTGACCAATATCGCTTAATCCTCTCCCTGCGGATCGATCCCGACCTACCACTACTACATTAGTTAGGTTTGTCGGAGTTAAAAATATTGTTTGATTGTACAGGTCGCGATGCCCGCGCATCAGTTGCTTTAATAGTTATACAAAAATAATACAATAAATAAATAGGAAAAAAAATCTAAAAACAATTTAATTATTACAAGCATCCCAAATATAAAAAATAATTCTTCGATGAGCGATGAGTAACACACTAACGGTGGGCGTGAGTGAATAAATTTACATATCAATCCATTCGGTCATTCGGTTTGTTTATTTTTTTTTAAAAAAAATCGGATATTCGGTTTTCATTTTTGCTGATACGTATCCGCTACGGTTTTATGAAAAACCGTATCAGATATCCAGATATTCGTATCAGATATCCGGAATTTGTATAATTGCAACCGTATACTACATCCTATACGGATAATAAAACCGTATCGAATTTTTCTGCTCACCCTAGCCATAGTAGCGTTCCAAAATTATCATAACATTGAATCAGGGCGGGCCGATGGGTAGTTTATTTCGGTTCTCTGAATAGGGGTCCAAAAATAGGAGGGCCCAAGAAGACATGGTTTGAGAAAAAAAAGGGAAATTCCCATCTGTACCCTTTAAGTTTTCACTTTTTCTCAGTTGTACCCCTGCTTATTAGAATTTACCAGCTGTACCCCTAAACTCAATTAATTAGTCCCAAGCGTGACCAAACTAGGACTAGCCGTCAATTATGCCGTTAAGTGTCAACTTGGATGAAATGACATGAAATTTATCGTTTTTTTTTTTATTTCTTTTCCCTCCAAAGTGTTACTTTCCTTCTCCCTTCAAATTTTCCCTCCGATTCTCAATCTTTTCCCTCCCAATTTTTTTTCCTATTTATTATCTTCTTATCTTCACTTATTTAGCTCTACAAACACTTCTCTTTCTTCCTCTCTCTCACTCTCTTAATTTTCTCTCTTAAGCTATTATTAGTGATGAATTTCCGGTATTGAAGATGCAAATGAAAGAATTGGTGTCAAATATGAAGGGTTCGAAGTACTTTTATGTTGCGTTGCTCATATTTGTTGTAATACTTGTTTTGATAAAATTATAATAGGAAAAACTTGATTGAAATGTAATGAGAAAAACATGCTCGAGGAAGAAACTGAATTTGGTTGCATAACCAAAAACTTATTTCAGATCTTGTACTTAAAGTTCTTACAAAAGTAAATTATTGTTCCCGCACGGTAACTACTTTCAGGAAACTGACCATAACACTTACGATAATTACAGTAGGGTTAATGATTACATAGCATTCAGCGCAATAAATCTATAGTAATAGGAGCAAATCTGTAGCAGAAGTTACTCCGTAAACAGTAGGGGCAACAATTAAATAGCGGCACTGGCAGCAGTAATAAATTGTAACAACACCAATCTGTTTGACATGACCAACTGACAGCAGTAACTGCTAATAGGTTGGGGTACAACTGGGAAAAGTGAAGACTTAGAGGGTACAACTGGGAAAAGTGAAAACTTAGAGGGTACAAATGAGAAAGATAAATTTCATGTCATTTCATCCAAGTTGGCACTTAACGACATAATTGACGACTAATCCTAGTTTAGTCACGCTTGGGACTAACTAATTGAGTTTAGGGGTACAGTTGGTAATTGCTAATACGTAGGGGTACAACTGGGAAAAGTGAAAACGTAGAGGGTACAAATGAGAATTTCCCAAAAAGAAAAGAAAAAAAAATAATACTAGCAATGTACCTGTGTACGGGAAGTTGGAAGTCAAACTCCCTCTAACAATTCATCTTTCATCTTCTTCTTCTCTTTCTCATATTTTATATTTACCAATCAATCAATTTATCAATCAATTACTTAATAAGTTAATCAAATCCAATAGGCGATATTCCATAAAACATTAATTCCAGAAAAATCAAAAGTTTATTTTTAATTAATCTCATAAAAATTTCCTGTCCCCCTAAAAAAAAGTATACGTTAGCTTGTGAAATTTGCATTGTGATATGTATCAGTTAATCAATTTTATTTGTTTATAAAAGAAAACTCTATAATTTCTCTAGCTTCATATCATAGCATCAACTCATTAAGATTATAAAAAGTATTTTGTGCTAAATTATTAAATTAATCCAGCCTTCAATTGGCAATTCAATTTTCAAGTACTACTATTAACGTAAGTTTTTTTTTACTGTTTTTTTTTTAATATTATGTAAGTTTAATTCTTAAATTAAATAATTAATGGTTGATTTTTGTGAATATTTATTGAAGGTTGAATCTCTCTTGGATGATATTTATCTCTCAAATGCGTAAGCTCAAAGTTCATACAAGTGATTTTGTTCTTGTTTAGGCCATTAGGTGTTTACTGTTTAATTTATTTTTTAGTCATGTCTTCTAAAATTAGGAAACAAGAATCCGGATATGAAAAGCGTAAGAGAAGAAAAAAGTTAGAAGAGCTAACTAAATCTCAAAGAAGGGTCCTTGATAAATTTTTTGTGAAGCACACCCTTGATTCTGATTTGAATGAGACGGTAGCGGCGAATGATGATGATAATAAGTCAGTTGATGATGATGATGATGATGATGATGATGATAATGATGATAATAATAATAATAATAATAATAATAATAATAATAATAATAATAATAATAATAATAATAATAATAATAATAATAATAATAATAATAATAATAATATTCGGTAGTATTTGGTCTGACTTGCTATTGGAGTGCTAATACCCTCTTTCCAGTAAATGTAGCAAAAAAGATTAATCAGATTTGTAAGGATTATTTCTGGAATGGAGGTCGGGAAGATCATCGTATGGTCTACAAAGGATGGAAGAGCATAAGTGTGCCTTGGAAGGAAGGGGGGTTTGATATTAAGAGTTTGGTGTCATGGAATAGAGCTTTAATGGGTCAATGGCTTTGGAAAATCTTAAATGATAAGGAAGGGAATTGGGCTAGATGGCATCATAACTACATTCTTGGTGCAGAAAGCATATGGAAAATTCAGAAAAAGGAGAGATATACATCCACATTCAAAAGCATTCTCAAAATCAGGGATGAGATCCTTAGTAAGACTGGAGGAGAGGAGGAAGCAAGACTGTTATGTAACAGTTGGAGTAGGGAAGGTAAGTTCAAGGTTGGTCTAGCTTATGAATGGTTTAGGGACAAGCAGCCTGTAATTCCTTGGATGGCTAGAATGAAAGGGGTGTATTTGGTTCCGAAGCACAGATACATAATAGCTATGGCAGGACAGAATACTCTGGCTACGATGGATAATATGCAAATGAGAGGAATGCATATGGTTAGCAGATGCGTTTTGTGCAAACAGGATAGCGAATCCCATCAGCATTTGTTCTTCTCGTGTTCGTTCTCGAGACTGATTTGGTAAAGTCTATTGAATTGGATGCAAATTACAGGAAGAGGGTATGATCTAATCACGGAATTACAGTGGGGAGCGAATAGGAAGGTCCGAAAACATTGGAAAAACGCTTGGTTTAATGCTAGCATAGCTGCAGCGGTCTATAGCATTTGGCAAGAAAGGAATAGAAGACTCTTTGGCAACGAGGTTCGATCCTATCAAAGCATTGTCGGGCAGATAAAATTTGAAGTTTTCATGAGGCTTAATAGCAGGAGAGTTGGCTTACATCGGCAATACCTATTGAAGTAGGAGACTTGTTTATGTGTTCATGTAAAATCTAGGGGATATAACCTTTTTTGTAAGAACCTGTTTCTCTTTTTAATAAAAAGGGGCATAATTTTTCTTGCAAAAAAAAATAATAAAAAAAAATAAAAAAAAAAATAATAATAATAATAATAATAATAAATCCTTTGAAGATAATGCTATTATCGAAGACGAAAATGAAAATGATAGTTATCATATTCTCAAAGCTACTATGAAAATCATATTCAAAGTGATGATGAAAATGAAAGTGATGAACCTGATTTTATGGAAAAGTTTGGAATTGATATATTTGATCATAGAAATTGGGATGCTCTTGATTCTAAGGATTATCGACACTAGCTATAGTTGAAAGGGGTCTTAAAAGAGATTTGTATGTCGATAATTGTCCAAAAGATAAGAATAATAGATTTTATTCTTCTATGTTTTATAGTCGAGTTCTACCAAATGGAGAGAAATGTGATAGAGATTGACTTGTTTACACTCAAAATAACTTGATAGAGTCTTTTGTTTTTCTTGTAAAGTATTCGGTAACGGTTCTACAAAAAAGGTCGATTAACAACCGAAGGTTTTGATGATTGGATACATCTAAGTGGTCGGCTTAAAGAACATGAAACGAGTTCCGAACATATTAAAAATATGGCAACTTGGTATGATTTACGATGGAGGCTTCAAAGTAATCAAACAATTGATAGTATTAATCAAAACCAAATTAAGAATGAAATGGATCAATGGAGTCAGGTCTTATTAAGAATAATTTCAATAGTCAAGTTTCTTGCAAAACATAATCTAGCTTTTCGAAGCGATAAAGAACGTTTGTATGAAAATGGTAATGGAAATTTTTTGGGACTAATTGAGATGATTGCGAAGTTTGATTCTATTATAAAAGAGCATGTTCGTCGAATCATGAATCATGGGATTCATTTTCATTATCTTGGTCACAGAATTCAAAATGAATTAATTTTGTTGCTTGGCTCTCGTATAAAATCTGAGATCATAAAAAATAAAATAAAAGAAGCTAAATATTTTTCTGTGATACTTGATTGTACTCTTGATGTTAGTCACCAAGAGCAAATGTCTTTGGTAATAAGATACGTTGATGTCTCTTCAAAATCTGCTACTATTGAGGAATCATTTTTAGGATTTTTGAATGTTGATGATACAACGGGTCAAGGTGTAAGAATATTGAGCCTAAATACAATATACGTGGACAAATTATTTATTCAGGTAATAATTGTATTTATACGCTATCTATTAAAGTTAAGCCCAAACATAATGTGATCTACTACGGTGTATTATTTACGGGCTTATATGTATGTCTTAAAGAGTATGGGCTAGATTATTATCTACCAGTGTGGATACCCATTAGGTTTTCTAATGTTCGATGGACGCATTAGACTTAGGAGGCTATATATAGCCACCAGGGTTGTGGTCCTTGGTAGCACACAATAACCTAATCTCTCTGCCCTCCATCAGTAGAAAGATCCATATGGTTTGTGTGTCTACTAGAAAACCTAATCCAGAAGACCGACGTAAGTTAGTTCTATCAGTATTATCAGGTACGCTTCCGCTACAGCTAATTACAGTTTATTACCGATTAATTTAGTATGAAGTTTCAGTTTGGGTCAGATTAAAAATCTAACAAATGGTATCAGAGCCGTCTTCATATTGAATTATTTGGATCAGAATTATTACGTTTGTTTCATGGTTTGTCGTTGGCCATACGTTATTACTCCGTGTTGTTTCAAACGTAATGAACATGTTTGCTTTCTTTCTCGTGCAAGATTCACTTTTTCAGTCTAATTTCTTTGATATATTAATCCGGTACAGACATATGACAAGTTTTATTGTTATGTTAGAATATATGATAAGTGAATTGTACACCATCATTATTACTCTGCAAGTTTGTGTCATGTTGATGTGAACATATTTCTTGCAATTCTGCGCACCATGTCAATACAATTGTTATTAATGTTCCATAATGAATTTTGTTGTTGATTTTGTAACACCCGTAAATTTTACTACTTTGCTATCCGTCCTGTTGCGATTAAATCGACTCTCATTGAGTTTCTTTATTTTTCATCCAGCTTAATTTCGATCTTCGTAATAACACTTTAATAAATTTTTGTTCAAAAACCATTTTAATTTCCTTGTTCACGAGAATTTTAAATAATCTCGAGAAATTGCTATTTAATATTTTTCTACGCGATTTCGTACATAATTATTTTTTAAACGTGTTTTTAATACTACTTTCTCATCAACACGTTCTTATATGTTTTCCGTCTTATTATTTTTTAAAAGTGATCCATTTTCGATTTTAAGCGCAATTCAGGACCAAGTTAATTCAGCCTAGTCGTGTCCTTCATCTGACTCTAAGATATTTTGTTGGAGTCGGTTTTGAAGTTGTCAAACAAATCAGATTCTCTCCTTGTTTTACTGCTTTGGACTCTCTATTACTTCCTTTAAGACTCCAACTATATCCCCACTTTCCCTATTGTACGTTCACCTCCCCTCTACTCAAGAAAAAAAAAGAACGTAAACATCAACAACAACAACAACAGTCAGTGCACTGTTCTTCATTTTTTTTTCCATTTTCGATCATTCTCTTCATTCCGTGTTCATCTTAATTCAAGGGTAATCATCGAAACCCCTATTCCTCTTTCCTATTTCTCGATTTACAACGCTAATAAGGGTCTTGTACCTTTTTATATTTTTTAATAGGTTTTCGAGACAACCCTGAGGAGGACGAGTACATTATTGACTCAGATCTCGATTAAGGTAACACGACGATCTCGGTATTGCTTGATATTTTTGTTGTAGTTACATGTATAGAATTTAAATTTTTGTTTGGCGATTATAGTATGTCAATTTTCTTAACAAATTTTTATAATCGTTAATTTTCAATTTTTGCATTGTTGCGTTCGTTTTTACGAGATTATTGCATAAATCGTTATATTAGTTATTCAATCATAATATTTGGTCGATACACTAATATAATTATAAAGTTAATGTTAAAACATAAATTTTACAGATTTTTAATTTTTCTTTTTCTTTAGAGTCGCTTAGTGGATTTTTAACAGATTTCGTATAAAATCGATTTTAAACCGATTTAATGTTCAAATGCCTAAATTACGTATTTAAATCTGAAATTTTTTGTGTACGTACATTCTGACAAAATTTAATTTTCTGTAATTTTTCGTAATTTTTCGAATTTTATAAGTGGGTGAAAAGTCCTAAACACCGTTTATCGTTAAAACCGAATATTCCTTTTAATTTCTGATTTTTATTTTTAATTCTAGATTCAAAATAAAGTTTCTGATATTTTCTAAAAAAATAATTATTTTAGTGACATTCGAGATTTAATAAAATAAAAAGAGCGATAAATCGTTATGTAACCTTTTAAAACGAAACCGATGGTTAAAAGATGGTTTTTCCTATTTTTTTAATTCTGGAATTTTCATTTTTCTAAAAAATTGAAAAGTTTCTGGAAAATTTTTATTTCCATGATAAGTTATGATTTTTAACAACCGTGCACAAATCATTTTGAATTTAGCTTTTATTTTTTATTTTTTATCGTTAACGTTTAATTAACGCGTTTTTCGTAAAAGCCTTTAAAACCGGGTTTCCAGATTTTGAAAAAATTATTTTTTGGACATATTGTCTAAATATTAGTTTTAATCATTTATCATAATTTTTACACTAATTTTTGAAGCTTTTAAATGATAGAATAAATTTTTAAGCGCAATCGTGAATTATCGTTAAAATGCGATTTTACAGCAATTTATTTTTTTTTCCAGCGACTTCGAACCTTCTGAAAATTTAACCGTTTCATCTTAAGTCACCCTTTATGTTGTTCGAAAATAATTTAAATGTTTAATAAAATAAAGAATGTTAAATAAATTACTTTTATAAGATATGATTGTCGTAAAACATTATTTTATACTCGTTCCATCGAAACTAATAATAATTAGGGAATTTTAGTTTTATATATTTTTGAAACACCCTAATTCATAATAATAATACGTTTGTGAAATATTTCGATAATTCTTATAAATAATTTATACTCGATTTAGAACTTAATAATTGTTAAGGCCGAAAGTAGTAGTTTGCAAAATTAATAATATTTATTTTATAGTTAGAGTAAATTACTATTCTCGATATTTTTCTATAACGCTATTTTCATCATATTGTTATTCCGAGAAAGTTTCTCAAATTAGAAAGTTTCCCAAATCAGAAAGTTTTCTTTTAAGAACGTTTTGATAATCTTATCGAATTATGTCAACGGCTTTGTTTTTTAGTTATGGAATAAGGATAAGTGTACGGGTAGAGTAATACAGTCTAGGGTATACGTTTTGCCATCAACTATAAAGCTGGTGTGTCTATGTTGAGACACATTGGTCGTTGAACTGAGCATGGTTTGTGTTCAGGAGTGTGTATATTTTAACCTTAAACTTAGATATCGCATCGTGTAAGTCGCCGTCGGGTTGAACTGGATTACGGTTGGTGTCCAGGAGGGGTGTACATTACTTAAGCCAGGACCTCGCTGCACGCAGTCCTGTTATAGTTGAGTTGCCTAGTTAGAGACTGAAGTCTAATTTGTTTTGACCGAGTTCTCGAACCTAGTTTAGTATGATCCTAGTGAAAGTCTATTCCGTTACACTGATTGATTTCCATAACGCCGTTATTATTATTGATTGACATTAATCTGCAGGTTGACAATCATTTCGAATTATTTTACCATATCATTTTAAATGTTTTCCATTTTCAATTATTTTGATATATTAGTAATTGTGCTTTAATATCATGTAATATGGCTGGGAGAACGTCGTCGTTACTCCCCACTGAATTGTGGCTGTTATGTTTATAACATGGCAGATATTATCTGTGTGGGTTTGTGTGGGCTAGCGAGCGGCATTTAGTCTTGCGCCGTTGAATTTATTTTCATATTTTGGTTTGTATGTTAAACATTTTTGAGGATTTTAATTTTTGCCCTTTTTATTAAAAGTGGCAGTTGTATTGACTTATCTTTAGTTAATAAAGTTTAGTTATCACTATGTTAATCCCAACTCGACAGTGATTCCGCCACTGTTTTGCATTAGAATTTATAGGGGATTACAGTTGGTATCAGAGCATCGTTGTTCCCGACGCTCACACATGATTTTAGAAAAAATATTGGTAAATGGTTTAAACATTAAATAATATATTAGTGAGAGATGGGTAGAAACCAAAATAAGGACTTACTTGTTAAGTTTTATATGTTCCTGAACTCAATGATTAGCATTGATTATGTGTTTTCTCTTGTGGTGGAAGATGAACGGCCGAACGACCTAGAATGACATCAATGTTGCGTTTGTCAACAACATGAATGCGATGGTGCAAACACTCCAGGAATTGACCAACATGAACGCAAACAACCAGCGACCTTTTAGCTTCTCGCACGCAGCTGAAGGAATGGCCAAGAGTAAGTTAGAGTTTTACGACTGTTCTGTAGACCCTGAAGTCATGAATCGTTGGTTCCGGTTGATGGAGAGGCAATTCGGGATTTATTCTGCTCTCGAGGACCAGAAGGTGGGCCTGGCCGTGCTTTACTTGTCTGATGAAGCCGATCGATGGTGGACCCTAGTTGGCCCAACTACAATGCAGACTCCGGGTTTTGGATGGGCTCAATTCAAGATCCTGTTGGAGCGTAGGTTCTATCCCAAGGAGCTATAGAAGCAAAGAATGAGGGAGTTCAGCAACCTTGTCCAAAGAACTAACATGACCGTGGCTGAGTACTCGCAACAATTTCATTTCCTGGCGCATTATGCTGAAGGCCTGCTACAAACTGAGGACAATCGAGCCTTTTATTTCAGAGGGGGGCTCAGAGCAGATATTGCACACAATATTCTCAGGGATTTGGAGACTGTACAAGATATCTACAATGTCGCGCTGTTTACCGAGTCCTCACTGAAGGAAGTCAAGAAAATGGAGACCACTGTTGCTGGCTACAAGAGACCATTCCAATCTTCTGGCAACACCTCTTCTTCATCGAAGAAATTTCATTCTTCTGGAGGTCTGAAATACTCCTTTGTTTTCTTTCTTCTTATCTTGTTACATATCTGAATCACATCATATGTTTTACAGGAAAAAAGAACAACTCTAACTCCCGATTTCAAGACAAGAAGAGCACTACCTGGTTCAAATGCAAGAAGGATTTCCACCCGGGCAAGAACTGTGACGGCTCTCCCATCATTTGTTTCACCTGCGGAGAACCGGGACACATTTCGACCATATGTTCGAAGAAGGCTGCAACCAGCAATGCTGTCACCACACCTGCTCGAAAGGGGCGCATATTCTTGATGAGCCGAGCCGACGCTAAGGCTAACCCTGACGTAGTTACGGGTATGTTTACAATCTCTGGTGTTAGTGCCTTTATATTATTTGATACTGGTGCGTCCATATCCGCTATCTCCTCCAGCTTTGCTTCGAAATTATCACTTATTCCTTCCCAAGCCGAGCCTATTTCTATCACTCTTCCTTCTAGTGAAATCGTTGCTTGTTCTAAAGCATATCAAGTTGTTCCTATTCTTTTTGCCAGTATTATCCTTCTTTCAACTCTTCTCGAGTTTCCTCTGGCAGAGTTCGATGTTATTTTGGGCATGGATTGGTTATCCCTCTATGATGCAAGATTTAAGTGCCGAGACCAGAAGATTTTCCTGAAGACTCCTAGTGGTTCTCGTATTACTTATCGTGGTGGTTGATGCCAGAAGGGTATCAAAATCATTTCCGCTATGAGAGCTATTCATTTGCAGAGAAAAGGTTGCCAAGCATTTTTATGTACGGTGACTGTAACTGCAGAATTACCCAAACTTGAGGAAGTACGCATAGTCAGTGATTATGCAGATGTATTTCCCGAGGAATTACCTGGTATTCCCCCTGAGCGAGATGTAGAATTCACCATCGAGCTCGTACAAGGTACTGGCCCTATTGCCAAGGCTCCTTATAGAATGGCTCCAGCTGAGTTGCAAGAACTGCGTAAACAGTTGGATGATATGAATGAGAAGGACTTCATTCGTCCTAGTTCATCTCCATGGAGTGCTCCTGTACTGTTTTTAAAGAAGAAAGACGGTATCATGCGCCTATGTATTGACTATCGTGACCTTAACAAGGTTACGATCAAGAGCAAATATCCCTTGCCCAGAATCGATGATCACTTCGATCAACTTAAGGGCGCTTCTGTATTTTCCAAGATCGATCTCAGATCAGGTTATCATCAAATTCCTGTCCGTGAATCAGATATTCCCAAGACGGCTTTCAGTTCGAGGTATGGACACTATGAGTTCAAAGTTTTGCCTTTTGGACTGACCAATGCTCCTGCAGTATTCATGGATTAGATGAACCGAACGTTCCGGGAGTATCTAGACCAGTGTGTTGTTGTCTTTATTGACGACATCCTAATCTATTCCAAATCTGAGGCTGGCCATGCCGAGCATCTTAAGATCATTCTTGGCATCTTACGAGATCAAAAGTGGTATGCTAAGTTCTCTAAGTGTGAATTCTGGCTCTCTGAAGTGGCTTTCCTGGGTCATGTCATTGCTAAGGACGGTATTAAAGTGGACCCGGCTAAGATTTCTGCTATCGAGAACTGGACAAGTCCGAAAGATGTTGGTGAGATTCGAAGTTTCTTAGGTCTTGCTGGTTATTACCGAAGATTCGTTCGAGATTTCTCTAAGTTGGTCCGTCCTATGACTCAGTTACTTAAGAAAGAGTCTAAGTTCCTATGGAACCAGGCGTGTGATGATGCCTTCTCCGAGCTTAAGAGACGGCTTACTACTGCTCCAGTTTTGACCCTACTTGAGGAAGGCGTTAACTTTGAAGTTTATTGTGACGCTTCTAAGCATGGTTTGGGTTGTGTTCTCATGCAAGGTGGTAAGGTAGTCGCTTATGCCTCTAGACAGTTAAAAGTTCATGAGGTGAATTACCCTACCCACGATCTTGAGTTAGCTTCTGTAGTTCATGCTCTAAAGGTCTGGCGACATTATCTTTATGGAGTATGGTGCAAGGTGTACACTGACCACAAAAGCCTACGATATCTCTTTACGCAGAAAGACCTTGATGCGAGACAGAGACGGTGGATAGAGTTGGTGAACGATTACGACCTTGAATTGCTGTATTGCGAGGGTAAAGCCAATGTGGTTGCAGATGCTCTTAGCTGAAAGATCCTACATTCCTTAACTCCATGTTCTGGCATTTCTGAAGATCTGTCCCGAGAGTTCGCAAAGATGACAATCGATGTGGTTATCGATGGTTATGATGGACGGATCAATGCCTTAGTTGCTAAACCAGCTCTTTTTCAGGAGATTAGTGAGAAGCAGTTGGGAGATCCTCTCGTTGCCGGTATCCGTGAGAAGATGAAACAGGGTAAAGCTCTCGATTTCTCTGTGGATTCTATTGGAGCTCTGAAGTTTAGAGACCGTTGGGTCGTTCCAGATGAGGTGGAAGTCAGGAAGCAGATTTTGACCGAAGCTCATAAGTCGAGATATTCTGTACATCCCGAAGGTGGTAAAATGTACAAGGATTTGAAGCTTCATTTCTGGTGGCCATTCATGAGGGACGACATTGCCAAATTTGTGAGTAAGTGTTTGACTTGTCAGCAGCTTAAGTTTGAACATAAGAAACCTGCTGGTATGCTACAGCCGCTCCCTGTTCCAGAGTGGAAGTGGCAGTGTGTAGCCATGGATTTCGTAATGGCATTACCGAGAACCGTAAATGGAAGAAACGATATTTGGGTCATAATAGTTCGTTTGACCAAGTGTGCACGATTCGTTCCTATACGTGACATTTGGAGTATGGAGAAACTTGCGGAAGTCTATATTGCCGAGGTGGTCCGTCATCACGGTGTTCCACTCGAGATCGTGTCCGACCAAGATCCGAGGTTCTGTTCTAAGTTCTGGAAGGCGTTACAAAGCGCTCTAGGAAGCCAATTGTTTATGAGTACCGCTTTTCATGCCGCTACCGATGGTCAATCCGAGAGGACGATTCAGACTTTGGAAGATATGTTACGCGCTTGTGCGTTGGATTTTCAGGATAATTGGATCCGACATCTTCCACTGGTGGAATTCTCCTACAACAACAGTTATCATGCTTCCATCAAGATGGCCCCGTTTGAAGCACTTTATGGTCGAAGTGTCGTAGCCCATTGTGTTGGGACGTACCTGGTGAAGTGAAGACTTTGGGTCCTGATCTGTTGGCCGAGACCATTGACGCAGTGGAATTAATTCGTTCTAGGATGAAAGCAGCTCAAGATCGTCAGAAATCCTATGTCGATGTCCACTGTCGACCTCTAGAGTTTGCAGTTGGTGATCTGGTATTTCTCAAGGTATCGCCGATGAAAGGGGTGAAACGATTCGGGATCAAAGGCAAGCTCAGTCCTAAGTTCATTGGACCGTACCCCGTGATCGAGAAGGTAGGTGATGGGCAAAGTTCATGACGTCTTTCACGTATCTCAGCTGAGGAGGTATGTTAGTGATCCCGAGCACATTCTAGAACCAGAAATTGTTGATGTAGAACCTGACCTGACATATGAGGAGAGACCTGTAAAGATTACTGATCGACGGGAGAAGCGCTTGAGGAATAAGGTTGTACCCTTGGTGAAGGTCTTATGGCGCTGTAACAAGTTCGAAGAAGAAACTTGGGAAATAGAAGCGGCGATGCAAACCAAGCATCCTCATCTCTTCGAGTAAGGTAATCTCGATTCCTTCCTTTTTGTCTTTTTCAGTTTCGAGGACGAAACTTCTTTTTAGTGGGGAGGGTTGTAACATCCGTAAATTTTACTACTTTGCTATCCGTCCCGTTGCGATTAAATCGACTCTTATCGAGTCTCGTTATTTTTCATCCAGCTTAATTTCGATCTTCGTAATAACACTTTAATAAATTTTTGTTCAAAAACCATTTTAATTTCCTTGTTCACGAGAATTTTAAATAATCTCGAGAAATTGCTATTTAATATTTTTCTACGCGATTTCGTACATAATTATTGTTTAAACGTGTTTTTAATACTACTTTCTCGTAAACACGTTCTTATATGTTTTCCGTCTTATTATTTTTTAAAAGTGATCCATTTTCGATTTTAAGCGCAATTCGGGACCAAGTTAATTCAGCCCAGTCGCGTCCTTCATCTGACTCTTAAGATATTTTGTTGGAGTCGGTTTTGAAGTTATCATACAAATCAGATTCTCTCCTTGTTTTACTCCTTTGAACTCTCTATTATTTCCTTTAAGACTCCAACTAGATCCCCACTTTCCCTATTGTACGTTCACCTCCCCTCTACTCAAAAAAAAAAAAAGAACGTAAACATCAACAACAATCAGTGCATTGTTCTTCATTTTTTTTCCGTTTTCGATCATTCTCTTCATTCCGTGTTCATCTTAATTCAAGGGTAATCATCGAAACCCCTATTCCTCCTCCCTACTTCTCGATTTACAATGCTAATAAGGGTCTTGTACCTTTTTATATTTTTTTTATAGGTTTTCGAGACAACCCCGAGAAGGACGAGTACACTATTTACTCAGATCTCGATTAAGGTAACACGACGATCTCGGTATTGCTTGATATTTTTGTTGTAGTTACATGTATAGAATTTAAATTTTCGTTTGGCTATTATAGTATGTCAATTTTCTTATAAAATTTTTATAATCGTTAATTTTCAATTTTTGTGTTGTTGCGTTCGTTTTTACGAGATTATTGCATAAATCGTTATATTAGTTATTAAATAATAATATTTGGCCGATACACTAATATATTTATAAAGTTAATGTTAAAACATAAATTTTACGGATTTTTAATTTTTCTTTTTTTTTTAGAGTCGTTTAATGGATTTTTAACAGATTTCGTACAAAATTGATTTAAAACCGATTTAATGTTCAAATGCCTAAATTACGTATTTAAATCTGAAATTTTTTGTGTATGTACATTCTGAAAAATTTAATTTTCTGTAATTTTTCGTAATTTATCGAATTTTATAAGTGGGTGAAAAAAATTAATAGTCCTAAACACCGTTTATCGTTAAAACCGAATATTCCTTTTAATTTCTGATTTTTATTTTTAATTCTCGATTTAAAATAAAGTTTCTGATATTTTATAAAAAGATAATTATTTTAGTGACATTCGAGATTTAAAAAAATAAAAAGAGCGATAAATCGTTATTTAACCTTTTAAAATGAAACCGATGGGTAAAAGACGGTTTTTCCTATTTTTTAAATTCTGGAATTTTCATTTTTTTTAAAAATTAAAATGTTTCTGGAAATTTTTTATTTCCATGATAAGTTATGATTTTTAGCAACCGTGCACAAATCATTTTGAATTTAGCTTTTATTTTTATTTTTATCGTTAACGTTTAATTAACTCGTTTTCCGTAAAAGCCTTTAAAACCGGGTTTCCAGATTTTGAAAAAATTATTTTTTGGACATATTGTCTAAATATTAGTTTTAATCATTTATCATAATTTTTACACTAATTTTTGAAGCTTTTAAATGATAGAATAAAGTTTTAAGCGAAATCGTGAATTATCGTTAAAATGCGATTTTACAGCAATTTATTTATTTTTCCAGCAACTTTGAACCTTCTGAAAATTTAACCGTTTCATCTTAAGTCACTCTTTATATTGTTCAAAAATAATTAAAATGTTTAATAAAATAAAGAATGTTAAATAAATTACTTTTATAAGATGTGATTGTCGTAAAACATTATTTTATACTCGTTCCATCGAAACTAATAATAATTAGGGAATTTTAGTTTTTTATATTTTTGAAACACCCTAATTCATAATAATAATAATAATAATACGTTTGTGAAATATTTCGATAATTCTTATAAATAATTTATACTCGATTTAGAACTTAATAATTGTTAAGGCCGAAAGTAGTAGTTTGCGAAATTAATAATATTTACTTTATAGTTAGAGTAAATTACTATTCTCGATATTTTTCTATAACGCTATTTTCATCGTATTGTTATTCCGAGAAAGTTTCTCAAATTAGAAAGTTTCCCAAATTAGAAAGTTTCCTTTTAAGAACGTTTTGATAATCTTATCGAATTACGTCAACGGCTTTGTTTTGGAGTTATGAAATAAGGATAAGTGTACGGGTAGAGTAATACAGTCTAGGGTATACGTTTTGCCATCAACTATAAAGCTGGTGTGTCTATGTTGAGACACATTAGTCGTTGAACTGAGCATGGTTTGTGTTCAGGAGTGTGTATATTTTGACCTTAAACTTAGATATCGCATCGTGTAAGTCGCCGTCGGATTGAACTGGATTATGGTTGGTGTCCAGGAGGGGTGTACATTACTTAAGCCAGGACCTCGCTGCACGCAGTCCTGTTATAGTTGAGTTGCCTAGTTAGAGACTGAAGTCTAATTTTTTTTGACCGAATTCTCGAACCTAGTTTAGTATGATTCTAGTGAAAGTCTATTCCGTTACACTAATTGATTTCCATAACGCCGTTATTATTATTGATTGACATTAATCTGCAGGTTGACAATCATTTCAAATTATTTTACTATATCATTTTAAATGTTTTCCATTTTCAATTATTTTGATATATTAGTAATTGTGCTTTAATATCATGTAATACGGCTGGGAGAACGTCGTCATTACTCCCCACTGAATTGTGGCTGTTATGTTTATAACATGGCAAGTATTATCTGTTCGGGTTTGTGTGGGCTAGCGAGCGGCATTTAGTCTTGCGCCGTTGAATTTATTTTCATATTTTGGTTTGTATGTTAAACATTTTTGAGGATTTTAATTTTTGCCCTTTTTATAAAAAGTGGCAGTTGTATTGACTTACCTTTAGTTAATAAAGTTTAGTTATCAGTGTGTTAATCCCAACTCGACAGTGATTCCGCCACTGTTTTGCATTAGAATTTATAGAGGATTACAGATTTATCTTTGGCCATATGAAAAAGTGATTTAGTTTTCCTGTTCACCTCAATTACTTTATGGTACCTTCCATCGGTTAGGTTGAATCAGGTTACTTAATTACTTTCTTGAATATTGCTTTAATCGTCCTGCGATTGCGATTATATCACCTAGGTAGTTTGGATGAATTATTTTTTGGTGTTAAGTTTTTTTTACACCCGAGATTTCTAGTATGATGGATTATGTACGGAATATATGCTTGGACGATTTTCTGTATGCAATCGATGAAGTTATATGAAGATTAAATCGTAATATTTCGGATATTATGTTTCAGATTCTTATAATTGGCTATTCAGTTTGTAAGGTCTCCTTTTTTTTTAAATCGATTGCATTTGGTTCATTATTTTGTTTGGTATTCAGTCATATGATGTATAACGGTCTCGTATGTATGATTATTATCGCATATTATGTTTTTATGTACGAATTGGGACCTGTTTGGAATTTCGGTTGCGATTGTTGTCGCATATTTATAATTGACAAGTTGACTTGTATGATGAAAGAACTAATTTGGGTTATAATTTCTTATATCATTTAAGGTTTCAGTCACTTGTTTTACGGTTTGATTAAAAGAACTTGATTTCAGTTATAATAATATTGGCTATTTGGTTTTTTATAAGACGTCTAATATTTTGGATTGTTTGATCGAAACAATATGTTGCCAAAGTAACCTCTATTGCATGCCTAGATTAGATAGTTTAAATAATTGGACGATTGTGGTTGATTGAATTTCATGCGGGTAATGGTCGGCCCAAAGGAAGACCATTATTTGGCCGAAATTCAATCATACTTGTGGTGATAAATATGTAACAGTTATTCAGTTTTCGTGTAGATGTTAAGTCAGCCCAAAGGAAGACTTGACATTTGAAATGATCTTACTGTTAATATTTGATTACTACACCAAGAGTACCACTTACAAGTCTAATTATCGTCCAAAGATAGAGATTAGATGTTGTGCTAGGTATCTTGTTAGGATGGAAATACCAATATTCGAATTTGAAATATAAGTTAAGGGCGTGTTGTTAAGTTTATGACACTCATAAGGCTTATGTCCGTACAGTTTTTTTTAATGGAGAGTAAATTCAAACATTCGATTTTTAAGTTTAGTAGTATGTGTAATCATGCGGATAATGGTCGACCCAAAGAAAGGTCATTATTTGGCCGAATACATATACATTTTCGGGTGATAAATATGTGACGATTATTCGTTATTTTAATGTGTATACTAAGTCAGCCCAAAGGAAGGCTTAGTGTTCGACATGAGTTTATCGTCAATATTTGATCACGATTATTTAATTGTAGTGTCGATGCTTAGTTAATAATTTATGCCTAACGGCTAAATGTTAAATTTGCAAAAACACTATACTGTTTGAATTTATTCAGAATAACAAAATATTGTTTTGTTCATCAAAATTGACATTACTGTTCATTATATCTGTCATATTCAAGTTAAATTCTCAATTTGGATAATGCCATTTATTTAAATAAATGGTAAGAGAATGTAAATACTTATTTTGGGTCGTCACAATCTTAACACGGCATTAGGAATGTATTATTGTGCTACTCATAAGGATGAAAATATCGTGTGGAACTCACGTGTTTTTGTGGAGTAGAAAATTTAATGCATGTGTTTAATGATTGTTTAATGCGACATTAAGGACATATTAAAGGGCATTGTTTCTACGAAATAAGCTACAAGTGTCCAACTCAAAGAATAACAAGATAAGGGTAAAGTTATTGGTTGTTGGCTTGTTACGAGTATGGACACATAAGGAATATAGTACTCCCTCCCTTCATATCCAAACACACCATTTTCTTTTTCACATTTGCCGAGACACGTTTTACACCTTCAATATCTTTCATTTTACGTTACTAAAAATATGATATTTTTATTTTACTCATAAAGATGAATCAAACAAGATCCCACATGACTATATTTTACTTTGTAGATTATCGAGAATATCGAAGATTCTCTTGACTTGTGAATAGTGGCAAAATGAGAAGTGGTGTGTTTGGTTTTGAAGGGCAGAAGTACCAGTTTGTACGCCTCATCGCGTGTCGGTAAGGGCACACTTCTCATTTAAGATTTAATTAAGGTTAATTATTATATCCAATCATGTTTTGTGGGTGGATTTGATTTTTCATTCACATAAGTACATTAATACAAGTAGAAGTAAGAATCTAAGATGTTGTATGTCAATTGGTGATGAAAGATTCACCTATTCGGGGCATGTCATCATCAAAGTTTGAGACAATCAACTAATTTAGTTATCATTAATGACTTGTTGTTTTATTTGAATCTGGAAAATATTTTCGGTACTGCCTTTTGGTGGATTTCAGTTGTTTTTCGTTTGGCAAATTTTGGTTTTATTGTCCATCGAGAAATAGTTAATTTTGTATTTTCCTAATTCAAATAATGGTAAACCTGTTATTTTTGACAACTTTACCTAGCTTGGATTGAAATGTCTTTTAAAGACTTGCATTAAAACTCCAGTGAATATAAAGAACTGAGGACAATAATTTCTTTTCAGTATGACACATTGAAATGATTATTAAAGTTGTGTCAAAATAAATTATAGACCCTTCTACTTCGGATCCTCATATTGAAGGGTAATAAAGACAAAGGAAAGAGAAAATAGATATCAAAAGAACTTTGGATGTCTTATAATTGATATATAATGGTATGTAAACTATTTCATGTTTTAAGTTGTATTAGTTCACATCACTATATTAATTTGTAGACAAAATTATGTATGATATTTATATCTCGATCATGAGAAGTTTCAAGTTCCTAGACGTTCTTATCACATATTTGACTGAGATATGTTGCTCGGTAAAGGATTAAAGATGTCAGTTGATCATAAGTGGAAACACTTTGACAAGCAACTTGACTATTCAGAATAAGAACGTTAAGGTTATTTCGGATAATTTCTAGAGAAGTTTGATCTTACATTAAAGATTGCACCATATGAAGGTTTAAATATGTATGGTATATTATGTGTGCAAAGTAAGATCTTGGGGCTAGGTAAGAGTATGATTATTCACACTCTATTCACACTCTTTCCTAGATAACTCTAGAAGTAAATTTAGAGTTGCAGCTTGGTTTTGGATAAAGATACAACAATATTATTGATTGATTATAGTGCAAATTATTTACACCTAAGGTATGTCCAACTAATTAAGAATGTTTTTTTGTTTTAAGGTAATAGTTGGACTTATGGATAATAGATAAGTATTTTGTTGTATAATTTTATAAGGATTAAGGGTAATGTATAAAGTAATGATCCCACACGCAAGTTACTTTAAGACGGATAATATGGGTTCATTGAGGTTATTGAGTTTGGGGGGAAGAAAAAGGACTTATGGACATGATCCTACGTCTCATTATAAAGGATCGCAAGATCATTCTAGTAAAACAAACTCAAATACCTCAGAAACAATTGTTATTAAAGAAATTCACTAAGGAAGAATGAATGCAGTTTTAGGGGATTACATTGTTTTCATGTCATGACAGACATATTGCAAGGTAATAACAGACTTATACATTCAAGAGTAAGAGTTAGATGATGAAACGGTAGAAACATATTCATTCGGCATCTTACCGAATCATTGAAAGTTCTAACTAATACATGTGAATTTATATATGTCATCAATAAAGTATTAAGTCATTTGACTGATAAAGACACTTTGGAATTGTTTTTTTTCATTACCTAAAAAGCATATTGGTTTCAGATGGTTATTTGTTACCAAGACAGATTCATTCGGTAATGAGACAGTAAGGTTTGTCTTGTCAATAATGACTATAAAGATATTTGACATATATATATATATATATATATAGAGAGAGAGAGAGAGAGAGAGAGTTACATTGGATGAATGGTAAAGACTAGTTTGTCACCCATTGTTGCAGATACTGGAAATCTTGACTCGATAGATTCAAGATAAACTTTCTGCAAATTAAGGTTAATAATCATCCAATGAAAACTCAAATAAGGTTTTCTGTTAAAGAGTACATCAATCTACCATGATATCATCTCATTTGGTTTCATATGAATGTGGTACATGATTGTAGATACTCATGATTCAGTGGGAGTGAAAATATATTAAGTTTTTTTTACCCTTTCAGTAAATGAAACTAATGCAGTCTCATTAATGTTCTTAAGGAAAAATTAATATCTAGAATACACAGTATTACTTAAATCCATGTACTTCAGGATATACTTCATGTGTTTAAGTAATAAGGTATAACTAAACTTAGTTTGTACATGTTTGGATATTGTGTACATTCTATATTTTAATTGACAGATATTAAAGGAATACAGTAGGATATTGTGATCCACTAATTAAGGGCAGCCAAATATTGTTTGTCATTTATATTTGGAGCAAAACAATATTATCATATAAAGGAGATCGATTCAGGTTGACATCATTCGGTATTTCGACTCCTATTTAGTCATGCTTATTTGTCACAAGGCTGCAAATTAAGTTCGGTATTGAAAGACCATTTAAGTTATTTGTGACAACTTGACGATTATTATAGTTTCAAATAACATGATGTGTTGTTATAGAAACGATTCAGAGTTAAAGGCGTCTAAGATATGTTTGTACAAACTCCATTCTTGCGGATCCGCTTATTAAGGAATTACCACCCACGGTCTTTCTTAAGCATATTGCTCAAATGAGTGTTTCAGATCTAAGGATATTTAGGTTAAGTGGGAGTTTGTCACATTAGACACATTATGGTATACGATTATTTAGTTCTGCAGAAATAAGTTTACGGTTTTAAGTTTCACTCTGTCTTATTTGGTGGATCTCACTAAGGTTTAAGGTGGACCAGTTGGAAATATGCATATTTGGATCACATTTGGTTGATGTTTCCATGCTACACTCCTATACTAGATTCATGTCGTTAGTCATGTTGGCATACTAGCTAGATCTCTCTTCTTCTTCTGCTTCACATCAAAACGCCATCTTCTTCGTCAATTCATCATTCACTTCATCACTTCATCACCTCATCTTCTTCTTCCTCAATTCATCTTGTCGAAGGTAATTTTTTTCCGAAACTTTTGTTTGTTTATCTTCCTCAAACTTTTGTACGTCCGTCTTTATAATTAATTACCATTAATTTTGTCGAAAATCAATTTTCTAAGGTATAGTCAAGTTCATTCTTCAATCCTTTGGGTCGGCAATGTCAATGGTGAGTATTGTTTTCATTTCCCCAAATCAATTTTTATGGGTTTAACTTAGGGTTTTCGATTTTTCTGGGTTTAACTTAGGGTTTTCGAATAACCCCATGAATTCGATGAACATAAATTTGATGGGTTAACCATGGATTTGGAGAAATTATGGTTTAGGAGAGAGAATTTGATTCAGGGAAAATCGATTTTGGTGTGGCAATGAAAAAGATGAAGATGTGTGTTAACTAATAGTATGGGACCCACAAAACCGAATTCATCCGGTCATTTAAGAGGCAAATTCATTCCTGTATAATATATCTCATACATGGTTTTATTCCCGTATTAATTAAAGTTGGTTTTATTTATGGAATACCACCCAAAGTTGGTATTATTCCTGTTAAATAGCCCTAATTAAAATTACCTAGAAAATGCATGTTTCTTTTCCCACTTTACCGAATTTTCTATTTCTTTTATCCTTTCTTAATATGATATTGTATGAAATTCGGACTTTATTTAGACCTAATTAAAGATCCAGATTAATCTAAACAATTAATTTAAACTCGGAATTTATTTTGATCTAACAATCTACAAAAATTAATATGAAAAAATAGAAATTTATATAGTTACAAACAAAATTAGAATTCACAACTGAAAAATTTTATATTTGAAATTTCACAATTAAATTGAAAATGTAAAGTTATTTTATAGAAACGGATAATTAAGATTTGAAAAATACAAAATTGAAAATTTCAATTGAATAAATAATCTTATATGGAAAAAAAGTATTTTACCTTCGTCTGTTGTTGGCTTGTATCTCCATCTGCATTTTTTTTCTCTATACCTTCTTCATTTTTATCTTATTTTCTTTATAATATCTCCATCTTTATCTCTCTTTAATATATTTTCTATCATCTGCATCAAATCAAATCACAAAAATAAATAAGATTGATTTCGAATGAATTAAGAAAAAATTACTCGGTACATGAAATCAACTAAATATCAGAAAATTGATTTGTAAGAAAGATTTGAAATATGAAGAGATAAAATAAATACAATTTGATATATGTAGAGCAAAAATTGGTAGTGTTGACTGAGAAAGATTTACATCGAGAATGATTCGAAATGGAGAATGCATGAGCATTTTATAGTCAGAATAAGAGGTGAACATGAAGTATGATTCAATAGAGACGAAGAGCCATGTAGTCATTCTTGGAGGGATGAGCAGTCTGTTTCCTAGGCAGCTTTCAATAATGAACTACATCGAGAATGAGGAGCATGTATAGTTGTGTAGTTTCATCACTTCCCTAAGTTGATTAAGAAGATGGATTGAATTGTTATTGAAATGAGGAGGTGAAGTTAATGGCTGCTTCGGGTGATGCAAATCGGTGATTAATGAAGGGTAGAGTAATGAATGCAATTTGATTTGAATTGAATGCTTGTGGCTTGTGTGTATGTATGTAGACACCCGCATTTTGCCTGCTAGTGTCTATAGCGGTTCCCGACAAAACACCCGATGATGATCGGACGCAAACGTGACTTAATACGCTCGAATACGGACTTGGAATCAATAGTATCCGACGTGGGCATTTAGCGGAGTGCAAATCTCTCAAAACCGACCTCAAATCCAGGCCCAGTGGGTCGTTTCCAATAAAATGAGACTAATTTGGGTCAAAACCGTCACCGGAAATAAAACCGTCTTTTAGCGACCGAGTCAAAACCCGGTCAAAGTCGAATCCCGAGACGAACCAGCCTCACATTACATCCAAATACACAAAATGAATCAAGTCACAACAACCAAATCATTTCAAAAAAGTCAACAAATCTTCCCCTATTTAGCCTCCAACCGGTTTGACCCACTCGATCGAGTGGTTCAGGCCCACTCGATCGAGTAAGCCTGTGAACCGGGCTTGAACCGGGCACTCGATCGAGTGCACACGCTCAACTCGATCGAGTGGCCCTAAACCGGGGTATTTCTTCTATTAATACCCTGTCACCCTAAGCCATTGACAAGGCTTTTCCAACCCTAATCATCCCATTTTGCAACTTCTTCCAACCTTTTTCACCACACTATCAACCTTCAATCACCCATCATTTACACTACTTTTCAATCATCACATTCATACATATTCATTCATACACAATCAACACATTCAACCGACATTATCCCTACACATACACACATTTCGAGATCAAAACTCGTCAAAGACCCGAGAGCATCCTCTCCCTAACCATACACACCTTAACTCACCCTACATATCTCGACACTCTCGCGCACACGCCGCTACTACGAGTTCGTTTCCGAGACCAATTAAGCATGTAGGTTGAGGGTGTAATTCAAATCCCGACATCTCTTTCTCCCTTCTTCTTTTTTCGTTTCTTTTATATATATATATATATATATATATATATATATATATTATTTTATTATAATTATTATTACTAATATTACTAACCGCTAACACTAACATTTTATTTTCGTTACTAACATTTTAATTTTGCTACTAACATTTTATTTATCGCAATCTAACATTTTATTTATGTACTCTAACACCTAACATTTTATTTAATGTTTATATTCCGTCTTATATAATACCGCGTATAATTATTTAACAAAACTATTTTCAAAACGATCCGAGCAACGTCCGTTGAGGCTAAATTAATGATCGTAAGCCTTAAGGCCAAATTACGATATTAAAATGCCGAGGACTTATGTTTGCAACGACGGTCGAATTTTCGGGTCGAATATGTTTGATTATTACGAATTCCGCCTAAAGTCTATTTAATCCTTTTACAAGTCGTATTGGAGGTGGCGCCCTTCGAGGTGCGCCGTCCTAAACACTTAAGGGCGTAATAGATCGTGGAGATTCGTCGTTAAATATGTCCGACCACATTTCTTTCAAAATATTATTCTAAAAGAATCATCGACAAATCGGATTAGGACGAAACCCATTGACGCCGAATTAATTGTCACACGATCCGAAAGGATTGATTACGACATTAAGATGCGGAGGGAATCGATATTTGTTCTAGCCCGATCAAACTCGATTTTGCAAAACTCGCTCTAAATACTAGATATCGGTTCTATAACCGAATGTCGAGTATGACGAGCCATCGAGATTTAAACTAATATAAATTGGACAATATTTATATTTAGCGTAATTGCATCTCGATTCAAAAACATAAAAGCTACAAAATGGGTCGTTTTAAAGCATAAATTAAACACCCGTACAGAGGGCACTCGATCGAGTGCACAAGCCCACTCGATCGAGTAGCACCCCATAAACCGGGCAGTAGGTCCTTCAAAGGCTCACTCGATCGAGTCTTTGCCATGACTCGGTCGAGTGGACCCTTTTGTCCAAGCAAGTTGAGTGTTTCCTTTATCATCCGAGCCTCGTCATTTTTTACGACTTAGTCGTCGCGTGCAAAGTCAATCACGTGATTACTTTCTTCAAACTCATGCATTTTATTTCACTTTCGTGACTTTGATCGATGTCTTTCACGATTAGTTTTGTGTCGACGACTCTTTAGTCGTATCCGATACATGACTAATCTAGACGCCAATTTTTCGAGGTGATAAGTCGGGACAAGGCATCGAGATTCGGGATCGGGCTAGCACCACGCCTAGGTCCCATACCTCCGTCCTCCGTTTAATATACAATATAATGTGTATTTAATCGAAGTTCGTCCATTTACTTAACTTACGGTCTAGTTTATATTTATTATATACGGGTCCGTTTCTAGTTAGTATTTGCCGCTTTTAATTCCGATTATTATTTTATCGCTCGTTGTATTGTGAATTCCGGGTTGTATTCCGCCCGTGTAATTTGTAATTTATTTACGAGTTTTCTATTTTCGATGTTTGCTATTTATTTATTTAAATGAACATCACATGCTAAATCACTTTGACGTGAATCAAGATGCATTAAAATGACGTAGTTCACATAACTCGCATGCTTAGCCGAAAACGTTGTTTGCATCATTTAATCATTTTACTAGCGCACGTACACGAACATGAACGATGTCTTAGTAGAGGCCGCCAAGTGCGGGCGGGGTTGGGTGTCCTTAGTGAGCTTCCCAACACGTACCCTCACCCCTTACTCAGAACCTCGGTTTCCGGATGCCCGAAACCGTTGGCACACGAGAGTCATTCTATACACGATAACCGGTAGAGACGGTATCGGTATCGCAATGCAAAGGGACGAGCCCCATAAACTCTGAAATCGAAATGGCCATAATTTGTGTACAGTCCATGACGACATAGAGTGGGCTCGAATGGGTCCGAATTCCCATAAATTCGGTGGCGACTCCAACTTTGACTTAAATTTCAACCCGAGAACAATCTTACCACGAGATTCATTCGCCTACATACCCAAACCCGCGCGTGGCCGCGTCGGGATGGACCTACGTCATGTCCACAATGTATTATACTAACTACACTTGAAACAACAAAATGCAAAAAAAGGGCTCTATTTTCAAATGGAGAGTAAAGGAAGGTGCCCCCTATTGGTTTTGGGTGCCTTCTTTTATATAAAGAAGATGTTTTATTTATGTCATGTTAATAATATGCTAACATGTGGTATCAGAGTTTAGGTTATTGAACTCATGATTGTCCATTAATTAAGATTATTATTGCATATACAAACAATTTCATCACGGTCTAATTACTTTATGAAGTTGAAGATTATTAAGTGTGTGCTCTTGCTTGATCGTCACTTTGTTCTATGCTTGACCACTATTTTAATGTTGTTGTTTATTATTACCTTTCTATATGCATTAATTAACTTCTGAGGCTAAGAATGAACCATTAATCTTGTGATCGGTCACTTTATAAAAGTAGTCTCCTTAATGTGTGTTAACGTACATGTATCAAAGTATCAATGTGTATTAAGATTTTGCAACTGATGTACTTATGAAAGTGTAAGTCACTATAATGATAACAAATGGTACTATATGAATATATGATCATACATAGTCCATAATTGTTTATGTAAGAGTGGTTTGTGTACTCTAATTAAGATAATTATGAGCTTTTAAATTTTTGAGTATTCACGCAGTTCAATAATATTACATACGAGAGATTTTCATATTCACTCATATTAGGATTGGTGATGAGTTGTTGTCTCATTAATTTCGTGCCTTGATAAAGTTTTTATTTATTATTTGTATGGAAATTAATGAAAGTTTAACCCGACATTGATATCATCATTGTATCATTATGTTAAACTGATTTTGTCATGATTATATGAATTATAGATTAAAGTTTTAATATGAAGTGAATTAAAATTCTATTATTTGATAAGTAATTCCATGACAATTTGATTATGAATTATGATATACTCCGTATGATTATGTTTTACTGAAACATGATTTCACCGCATTGATTATGATTATTCGATATAATTCAATCGTTTGATAAAGAATAATGATTTATTAAGTTATAATTTCATATTTTTCGGTTTTAGATAATGATAATGTGAAATTCTTATGATTAAATTTCACCACAGTGAATTTACAACTTAAGTTCAATTTTGACTTACTATAATCATTATATTGTTCACATATAAAAATATATATTTACTCGCATGTAGATTATATTACCATGTGTAACAGTATATTTATTTAAATATTTTAGTGACTACCCACATGAGCACATTATTAAAGACGTGTTGTTTCACATATATTGAAGCCTTATTATTTATGTTGCTTTATCACAACTAAAATTACCTAACCAAGTGAAATTTTATGATATAACCCTGTTGTTGAGCTTAATGGAACAAACTAATCTGAATGGAAAGAGTAATTTAACTTCGCCTTGAGGTTGATGAAACTGGATACTTGTCTTCGCAAAGACAAGTCGACTGACTTAACTTCTGAAAGTAATGCTCAAATTAAATATCTATCCATGAAGTTTGGAAGAGATCTGACAGATTATTTATGGTATTCTTTCGTTGGATAATACCAACATTAAGACTTAAGAATTCATTGTATGGACTGAAACAAGCATTGAAACAATGATACTTAAATTTTGATAAAATCATTACTGATTTTTTAAAGAATATATCGTTGATCTTTGCATAAATCTCAAGATCAGTGGGAGTAAGTTCATATATTTGATTCTGTATGGAGATGATATTTTATTAGCCATTAACGATCTTGGTATATCACATGCATAAAACTAAGACTTATGTCGCTAAATAAAGAATATCCTTATGCATCTCTGGTTGGGAACTTAATGTATGCTCAGGTAAACCTGGCATTATTGATGCTCACATATAGAAAATTAGATCACCTACAGGTGACTGGTTATTCTGATTCAGACTTTGGAAGATGTAATGACTTCAGACATTGTACTCACAATTGCTTTATATCTTCACCATGGAAGCTGAAAATGTGGCTTGTTATGAGGCTTTAATAGGAGCATGATTGCGAAATTACTGTGATAATTATGAAATAGCAATCTTTTCTAGCTCCATGAATGATATGATATCTAAGGGATCAAAACACATGAACCTTAAATATCTTTTTATTGAAGCAAGATGTTAGATCACGGAATTAATGAGATCACATTAACAATTCTACACTTGCAATAATAATATTATTTCTGTCTTCCAATGGGTATACATTTATTATTGGATGAATGATAACAAATAGATAGTCTTTTTAAGACATTATATAGGTGGACCATTACGTTGAACTCCACTTATGACCTAACTGTTCAATTCGTTGATGTAGTGGTACATGAAAGTAAACATGTTGCAGATTGACATGTGCACGTCATGACTCTCTTTAATGATTGAATTAGTCAAGGCACTTATGAACACCGATTTAAAATGTATGTTTTAGCATAGTATGCACAACTTATATATTCTCTAACGAACATTACAGATGTTACAATCGACCAAGTGGGAGACTGTAAGAATATTTTATGATATAATAATATTACGGGATATGTAATATATCTTCCCTATTATTATGCAAATATTTATTCCTCATAATTGTGGTCTTATTGGAAATTGAATCTTTAAAAGATAAGTTATCACAATAATATCGGACTAAATAAGGAGTTTTTCCACATTTTACTCAACCTTGATAGAAGGTTGAGATTACCATAATCTAAAACCCTAATATGAAATCGGTCCTCCCTCTGCCTATATAAAGAGTCTTCGCCATCAGAAACTCCATGAATGAAAACATAATAATGCTAATGCATGAATCCGTATTATTAAGGTCAAACAACACTTTTTACGTTATAGGACAAGACGGAGAAACCATACCGATTAATTATGAAACCGTACCTATTATTATTATTTGAAGATCATATGGAGATGTATTATTATTATTCGAAGTTATCTTATTATTTATGAAGTTGTCTTATAGAGATCTAATATCGTTCGTATTAGATTTTGACTTATGCTGTAATGAAGTATGTCTTAATCTCGTCTTAATTAATCTTTTGTGACCTTCATGTTGTTCAAATATTTATGGGAATTATGTTTTATTTATGTCATGTTAATAATATGCTAACAAAATCAGCATTCGGCTCTTTATTAAGTGTTTTGGACACATCAAATGAACTTATAAAAAGACATCAAATTCATAATAAATGGTAATTCGTAGTTCAAAATCATGTGAGTTTGACAAGGACGTGTGATGAAGTTGACGAGATTTGATGAAGGATGTTAGAGGATTTGATGAAGAACAACATGTGAATCTTCTGAAATTGGCTGAACACATGAATAGGTTAGGTTTGATGAAGATGAGTAGGTAACGAGGTGAGATCTGAAATCTGAATATCTGATGAAAGTGGCAAGGTGAAAGAATTTAGGTTTCAATATTTGTGGACATGACGTAGGTCCACCCCGACGCGGCCACGCGCGGGTTTGGGTAGGCGAATGCATCTCAATGTGAGAATGGATCGAATTGAAATTTAAGTCGAAATGGAGTCGCCACCGATTTTGTGGTTATTCGGAACCGTTCGAGCCCACTCTATGTCGCTATGGACCATACACAAAGTATGGCCCATTTCGGTTTTAGAGTTTATTAGGCTCGTCCCTTTGCATTGTGATACCGATACCGTCACTACCGGTTATCGTGTATTGAATGACTCTCGTGCGCCAACGGTTTCGGGCATCCGGAAACCGAGGTTCTGAGTAAGGGGTGAGGGTACGTGTTGGGAAGCCCACTAAGGACACCCAACCCCGCCCGCACTTAGCGGCCTCTACTAAGACATCGTTTGACTTTCTAATATGCGCGTTAGTGATTCGGTGAAATGATATTCAAACAGCGTTTTAGCTAGGCATGCGAATTAAATGTGAGCTACGTCATTTTAATGCATCTAATTTATTGTCGAAGTGATTTAGCATGCGAGGGTTCATTTATAAACGGTAAAACGTAAATAAATAAAGTAAAAGCAATATAAATCGGTTACAAGTTACACGGGCAGAATACAACCCGGAATTCACAATACAACGAGCAATAATATAGAATAAACGGAATATATAACTAAAATGATAGCCAATAAATAGAAACGGACCCGTATATAGTAATATGAACTAGACCGTGAGTCGTGTAAATGGACGAACTTTGATTGAATACACATTATTTTGTGTACTAACCAAAGGACAGAGATACAGGACCTAGGCGTGGTGCTAGCCCGATCCCAAATCTCGATGCCTTGTCCCAACTTATCATATCGGTAAATTGGAGTCTAAATTAATCGTACGTCGGATACGATTAAGGAGTCGTCAACGCAAGATTAATAGTGAGATCGACCGTCGATCAAAGTTGTTTATGTGCAATGATATGCATGTATTTTGAAAAGGAGATCACGTGATTGACTTTACACTTGTCGACTAAGTCGCTTTTTAAAAGATGAGGCCTGGATGATAAATAGGGCTCTCGGTTTTCTGGGCTACAGGACCCACTCGATCGAGTCATGGTCTGACTCGGTCGAGTGTGTCCTTGAGGAGGCTACTGCCCATGATTTGGGGTGCTACTCGATCGAGTAGCTTATGTACTCGGTCGAGTGGCACATGTACGAAATAGGACTCGTTTCATTTTATGTGTTTTAAAATCGATAATTAACCGAATCGCATATAAATATGGCACGATTTATATGCAATTCGATCTTCGGTACTCATAATGCGTATATTATGATTAGGAGACCGTTATCGGAGATTTTGGAAAAGATGATATAGAATCGTTTTAAATTGGACCAGGACAAAATTAGTTCCCTCCGCGTTACGTCATCTTTAATAATCCTTACGGATTATGCGATGCTCGATTTAGTGTCAACGGGTTTTGTACCGATCCTTTGAAATGGACTTAAGCCCGTTCAACTACGTACTATTACGATCGCGTTACGCCCTTGAGTGCGTAGGGCGGTGCTCCTCGAAAGGGCGCCACCACTATTGCGGCTCGTAAAGGGGTTAAACGGACTTTGTGCAATAGTCGTAGTTAAACGAGTTAAGATCCGAATTTTAATACTATTATACGTATACACGGTAGATAATGTTAATATGACGAAAACGAATAAAAAAAGATGTTAGCGGTTAGATGCGATAAATGAAATGTTAGATGTTAGATGTTAGTATTAGTAATATTGTCGTTACTATCGACATAATTATAATACATAGACATAAACATAAATGTACATAAAAAGAACGAAAAGAAAGGGAAGAAGGAGAAGTCGATGTTGAATTGTCACACCCTCAACCTACATGCTCTTGCTTCTCGGGATACGGTTCGTCAAATGGCGGCAATGGCGCGGGAATCGTCGAGATACGTAGGAAGAGTTGATGGTGTGTATGGCTCGGTTTTTGTATGGATTTTTACGAGTTTTTGCTCTCGAAAAATGTGTATAAGTGTGATGATGCTTAAGGGTTGAATTATGGCTGAAATGTGTATTTTAAAGGTTGATGAATGCTTAGGAAAAGTTGTGAAATGTGATGAGTTGACGGGGTATTTATAGAAGAACCCCACGACCTAGGGTCACTCGATCAAGTGGCCCTAGTGCACTCGGTCGAGTGCCCTTGAGGACAAATTTGGTCTGGTTTTTGAGGCTCCACTCGATCGAGGACAAATAAGACAAGTCATAAGCGGAACGTTTTTCGTTATTATTGATGGTAAATTTGGAAAACAGCTCAAAGAGAGCGGCCATCTGATCATTGGTCAGAGGCGGGATTGGGAGCGCTTTCGGGACAGACCCCGAGGCTCCGGTGGTAGTGACTACAGGGAGGGGGATTACAGTTTGGACCCTAGCACCAGACCCCTTAAACTCGAATACAGACTCAAACTCGGAATCGATGTCTGGCATGTCTCCTTCCCCGGTGGTCAGCTTGTAGACTCGACCCTGGCCATCGGTCCACTTGATGGTCTTCCTCCAGGCTCTTTTCCCGGTACCAGCACGGACCTCCGAGATCAGCTTTGAAGGATCGAACCTGTTGCTTCGAAGGATCAGGTTCACCAGATCTTCCTTAGGGGTCGGAATAGTCTTGTCTTCCCCAAATAAGAGCCCCAGCACGGGCTCGGCATTGTCAGTACCCTCCTTGGATTCAGATTGGATGAGGGCGAATATGTCATCCGGAATGTAGTTGCATTCCCGAGCTAGTTCAGTCTCGGGATATATGATAGCTGGTTGATACAGGACAACTTGAATAGCCCCGAATACCAGTGTGACGAAATAATCAGCCAACCTTGGGCTATAAGGGCCCAAGTAGGTACCCTTGATGATGTTGCAAGCTTTCTCAATGCCCGCTCGGAACACTTCCCGGGGTCACAGCATACCCCAAACCGAAGCGAGATTCCCCATCATTCAGGACCTCAATAATCTTCCCAGCCGGAAGATATGGCCTCGAAGTAGCCCCCGGTAGATATCCCAAATTTTGCAGCATCGTGTCGATGCTCGTGGTGAAGTAAGGCCTGAAAAGGTACTCTTCTTCAATCATCCCCACAAAATCGAACCTCCAAAGGTCGGTGCGGTCCGTGGCGTTACAGCTAGCCACAGTAATAGGGGTTGCCTCTAGAGTGATAATGTCATCTTGCAAGGGCATCTTGATCTTTCGGTGAAGAGTAGAAGACACCGCCTTTACATCATGAATCCAAGGCCTTCCTAGGAGTAAATTGAAAGAGGAGGTGACATCGATCACCTGGAACTCTAGCTCCTTTTCAATTGGACCTGTTGTAATTGCCAACTTAACGGCCCCAGAAACCGCCTTCGGGCTTCCATCGAAAGCCTGGATAGTGTGGGCAGTTGGTATGTAGTCAGCCTCGGTGATGCCGAGTGCTTTGGCAGTCCTTAGAGGGAGGACATTCACAGCAGACCCGTCGTCAACTAAGGTCATTGGGAGGTACTTACCCCGGCAAATTACCGTGATATATAGGGCCAGATTGTGAGAGGCCCCGAATGGTGGTAGGTCGGCGTCCGAGAAAGTGACCAATGGGCCTTCTTCTTTGGACTTGCCCTTGAGGTAGGGCAGGATGGTGGCTACCATTTCAGTAGGGGTAACCTGGGAGGCGACCTTGATCTGATCGAGAGCCTTAGTAAGTGTCTCTCGATGTTCTTGCGAGCTAACCAAGAGTTGCCATATAGTGAGGTCAACCCGAGCTCTTTTCAATTGTTTGACAAGAGCCGTATCGGTGCTTTGCTCTTCAATGGCCTCTTCCGTCCTGGCAAGTTCAGCGACGGTTGCCGGGACTGAGATGTCCTTGGAGCTAGTGGCTGAATAAGGACGACCGACGGTGGTGAGGTGGTTACTGGCTAAGGCCTTGGACTTAGCCTTCCGGATTTCTTCGGGGGTGATGGGGACAATTTCCCCTTTGGTGAGGTACACATCTTCCTCATCATCGAACCACATCCCATTGATTTGTGGGATGAAAGGAGAGATAAGGTGAGAACAGTCGATCACCTCACCGGTGAAGATAGCATGAGAGCTAAAGAGGTTGTCCTTGTTGCTTGGCTTGTCACCGGGTAACGGTATTTTCCCGCTCTCAATCAAATCCTGAAGCAGATGCTTCAACTTCCAACATTTCTCGGTATCGTGCCCATTGCTCCGATGATATTGACAATAGGCTTGGGCATTGTAGCTTTTGGAGCGTTTTTCAACTGGGACTTCAGGAGTTGGGCCTATCGGTTGGACCAGGCCCTTGGAAGACAGTCTTTGTAAGGCATATGTATAGGTAGTCCCTATATCAGTGAATACCCTAGGAGGGGTATTTTTTTTTGGACGAGGCATCTAACAGGTTAACCGTGTCAAAGATACTTCGGGTTGCGGCCGGGGGCTTGATAGTGGATGAGGAAGCCCCTTGGTATCCCTTGCTAGGGGCCTTAGTCAGGCTCTCTAGTCTTAGATCATCCTCAATTCTCATGCCCATTTCAGTAAGAGTGGTGAAATTGGGTATGACAGCATACCGAAGGTGGACCCGGTAGGAAGGAAGGAGGTTCTTGACAAAGGCCTCCACTAAAGTCTTTTCACTGGGCTTATCGACCAGTTTCACACTTTCGGCCCTCCAACGTTGGAGGTATTTGGTAAAGCCCTCCTTAGGTTCTTGGGCCATAACCTCTAGAGACCGCATTGTGGTCTGGATCTCGGTGTTATCAGCATAGTTCCGAGCAAATTCCGTAGCCACATCATCCCATGTCGAGAACTTCTTTGGGTCTAGCCTGTAGTACCAGGCCTTTGGGTGTTTCTCAAGAGATGCAGCAAAGAGGTTTTTGAACATATAAGAGTCCACTCCCTTAATAGCCATGAACTCCTTGAAGGCCCGTACATGTAGTAATGGGTCTTCATTCCCTTCAAACATGGGTAAGCCCGTGAGATTCAGGTTCGCGGGCAGTTTGTCACTTACCGGGGAGTACTCCCGACTATTCTCCCGACGGATATTGTTACTTCCAGTTAAGTGAACTTGTTCTTCTAATCGGCGGACTGAGCTAACTAGTTCAGCTAGAGGTTCCGTAACCCCAGTATTTGGAGTCCTTTGCTCCACTGCAGCTAAACGAACAACGATAGCCACTTGACCGGCCCTCATTTCTGTCAATTGGGCCTCAATGTCGGTTTGTTTGTTGACCATGGCATCCACGGAGGTCTTCAGACTGTTCAGAGTTGCTTCCATTTTGCGACTGTGTCTGGTGGACGGTGGCCTGTCTGTAAGAACACCGCGCAACCAGAAACTGAACCCGGACCTTGGAACCAAAATAGTACATCCCGAGCAGGGAAAAGACTAAAAAAAAGCGACTTGAAAGAGACTTTTAGACGGGTGACTCGTGGATGACGGGCTTTCCTTAGGATTCGACGGGTGGGCCGAATTCTGTTCGAAGGAAGGTCCATGTGAGATGTCCCCAGACTTTGGACTCATATGTGTAGATGGGCCCTCCTTTGTAGGAGTATGTCCTACGTAGGTGGGCCTTGCCTTAGTCTAATAAGGCGGACTGGGATAGGGAAGAAACTCGTGATGTAAGATCGACAGAGTTTCGACGCTATAGACCTTGACGACTTATGACCCGACATTGCTAAATACGGGAAAGTCCTAAGAGGGAGGAAAGTTTTGAAAAGGATTATTTTGGGAAGTCCGAGAAAACTCGGGGAAAGGTCCGATTTTTTTCAAGAAAATCGGAAAGTGCATCGGGCCTCGGTTTTGAAAGTTCGAAAATATTTTTGAGTTTTGAATTGGGCAGCATACCGGCTAGAAAGTGGGCTATTTTGAGTAAGATCATAAGTCCTAAATTCGGTAGCTTTCCGGGTTTTGAAATTTGCATATTTTTGAAAAGATGCATTTTTGAAATGACAGTTTTTTGAAAACGACACGGAAACCAAGCAGCACATAGTCATGCAAGCATTATAACGACGCCATGTATGCTTTACACTAAGTCTCGGTCGGTCTAAATGGGGTCTATACCAGTGCTCATAGTCTAGACGAGAATCGGGACGGACTTCCTAAGTCGAGTTGAGCTTAGAACATGCCGCAAAGTCCATACGAATCGACTATGAACACCTTTAACGTATCCAAGGCGGAATACATCCTGGTATTGTGGTACGTCGGTCACCAGTACCGGCCACGGAAAAATAGGGGTTATGCATGAACCGTAAAACTAAAACGCGTATTGTACTAGTCAAACGATTTCTATTCGAGTCTCACCCTGAGGATGCCGATGGTTAGTCACTCATCAGTTAATCCCCAGCAGAGTCGCCAAATTGTGGACATGACGTAGGTCCACCCCTACGCGGCCACGCGCGGGTTTGGGTAGGCGAATGCATCTCCATATGAGAATGGATCGAATTGAAATTTAAGTCGAAATGGAGTCGCCACCGAATTTTGTGGTTATTCGGAACCGTTCGAGCCCACTCTATGTCGCTATGGACCATACACAAAGTATGGCCCATTTCGGTTTTAGAGTTTATTGGGCTCGTCCCTTTGCATTGTGATACCGATACCGTCACTACCGGTTATCGTGTATTGAATGACTCTCGTGCGCCAACGGTTTCGGGCATCCGGAAACCGAGGTTCTGAGTAAGGGGTGAGGGTACGTGTTGGGAAGCCCACTAAGGACACCCAACCCCGCCCGCACTTAGCGGCCTCTACTAAGACATCGTTTGACTTTCTAATATGCGCGTTAGTGATTCGGTGAAATGATATGCAAATAGCGTTTTAGCTAGGCATGCGAATTAAATGTGAGCTACGTCATTTTAATGCATCTAATTTATTGTCGAAGTGATTTAGCATGCGAGGGTTCATTTATAAACGGTAAAACCTAAATAAATAAAGTAAAAGCAATATAAATCGGTTACAAGTTACACGGGCAGAATACAACCCGGAATTCACAATACAACGAGCAATAATATAGAATAAACGGAATATATAACTAAAATGATAGCCAATAAATAGAAACGGACCCGTATATAGTAAATATGAACTAGACCGTGAGTCGTGTAAATGGACGAACTTTGATTGAATACACATTATTTTGTGTACTAACCAAAGGACGGAGATATAGGACCTAGGCGTGGTGCTAGCCCGATCCTAAATCTCGATGCCTTGTCCCAACTTATCATATCGGTAAATTGGAGTCTAAATTAATCGTACGTCGGATACGATTAAGGAGTCGTCAACGCAAGATTAATAGTGAGATCGACCGTCGATCAAAGTTGTTTATGTGCAATGATATGCATGTATTTTGAAAAGGAGATCACGTGATTGACTTTACACGTGTCGACTAAGTCGCTTTTTAAAAGACGAGGCCTGGATGATAAAATGAGCTCTCGATTTTCTGGGCTACAGGACCCACTCGATCGAGTCATGGTCTGACTCGGTCGAGTGTGTCCTTGAGGAGGCTACTGCCCATAATTTGGGGTGCTACTCGATCGATGAGTAGCTTATGTACTCGGTCGAGTGGCACATATACGAGCTAGGACTTGTTTCGTTTTATGTGTTTTAAAATCGATAATTAACCGAATCGCATATAAATATGGCACGATTTATATGCAATTCGATCTTCGGTACTCATAATGCGTATATTATGATTAGGAGACCGTTATCGGAGATTTTGGAAAAGATGATATAGAATCGTTTTAAATTGGACCGGGACAAAATTAGTTCCCTCCGCGTTACGTCATCTTTAATAATCCTTACGGATTATGCGATGCTCGATTTAGCGTCAACGGGTTTTGTACCGATCCTTTGAAATGGACTTAAGTCCGTTCAACTACGTACTATTACGATCGCGTTACGCCCTTGAGTGCGTAGGGCGGTGCTCCTCGAAAGGGCGCCACCACTATTGCGGCTCGTAAAGGGGTTAAACGGACTTTGTGCAATAGTCGTAGTTAAACGATTTAAGATCCGAATTTTAATACTATTATACGTATACATGGTATATAATGTTAATATGACGAAAACGAATAAAAAAAGATGTTAGCGGTTAGATGCGATAAATGAAATGTTAGATGTTAGATGTTAGTATTAGTAATATTGTCGTTACTATCGACATAATTATAATACATAGACATAAACATAAATGTACATAAAAAGAACGAAAAGAAAGGGAAGAAGGAGAAGTCGGTGTTGAATTGTCACACCCTCAACCTACATGCATATGCTCTTGCTTCTCGGGATACAGTTCGTCAAATGGCGACAATGGCGCGGGAATCGTCGAGATACGTAGGAAGAGTTGATGGTGTGTATGGCTCGGTTTTTGTATGGATTTTTACGAGTTTTTGCTCTCGAAAAATGTGTATAAGTGTGATGATGCTTAAGGGTTGAATTATGGCTGAAATGTGTATTGTAAAGGTTGATGAATGCTTAGGAAAAGTTGTGAAATGTGATGAGTTGACGGGGTATTTATAGAAGAACCCCACGACCTAGGGTTACTCGATCGAGTGGCCCTAGTGCACTCGGTCGAGTGCCCTTGAGGACAAATTTGGTCTGGTTTTTGAGGCTCCACTCGATCGAGTGGGTCAATCCACTCGACCGAGTGGATCAATTAGGACGCACCATTTTAGGAAATGGTTGACCTTGATTGATTTTGATTATTTTTTTGAATTTTGTTATTTGGCGCAAGTTTCTAGAAGCGCACCAGGTCGTTTTTGTGTGTCGAGTTCGTCTTTGACCGGGTTTTGACCCGGTCGTTAAAAGAAGGGTTTTATTTTTGGTGTCGGTTTTGGCCCAAATTAGTCTCATTTTACTCGGAACGACCTACTGGGCCTGAATTTGAGGTTGGTTTTGGGTGATTTGTATCCCGTTAAAAGCCCATGCCGGACATTATTGATTTCGAGCCCGTATCCGAGCACGTTAGCGTCCGATCATCATCGGGTGTTTTTTGGAAACTAACATAGACACCTGGCAGTCATAATGCGGGTGTCTACAGAGCCCCCACTCTGACTGAGGCTTGGACAAGGCGAGAGTCAGAGTAGCTACCAAGCCAAATATGACCTGGTAGACTTCCGATCGGGTCGTTTATAGTCCATTAGACTCGCGTGAAGGGCTCGCCAGCCATAAGATAGAAATCATACCTGAGCTGATGATAATACCTTTGTGGGGAATTGGACTTGTCGTGTAAGTCCTGGGTGTGCCTGTATGTTGGCTCATCCCGTGCTAAACTGAGGGAATGTCGTCTTTAGACCTTCCGCTGGGGAGATATGTAAACTGTGCGGGCTTGCTTCTGAAGCCTCGAGTTATACCTGTGTCAGTTACATAAAGTTTTGCATGCAACTTTAGACAGAACACGACTTGCGCTGGGGAATAAAAATTTGGATGATTGAAAAAAAAAATTAAAAAAATTTTGAATATTTTTTTTTGAATTTTGACAGACTGCTCGAGATGACTAAATTTCTGTGTCTGTGGGGAGGAGACAAGAGTCGGGCCTGTATGCCTAGGCCCGCTTGGGCCAAGGAGGCACAGCTGCAGGGGAGCTACCAGGGTTTTGATGTTATAAATACATCATCCTGGTTCCTTTCTTTGTCACAATTCCCAAAACTTCTTCTCCTCAAAAAAACTTCGTCTCTTTCAAGAAATTTTATCATGGGTATTGACTGTCTGACTGGCATGCTGCAAGATTGGTCCCACCATTTTAGGGATGCGAGCAAGGTAGCCTTAAGGCAGTCGGGCATATTTTAATTGATCACGTTCCGTCAGATGCACGTGGACCGTCATTTTCTTGACGCCTGTCTGACCTTCTGGGACGACACTTACCATGTTTTCGCCTTTCCTCAGGACGAAATCTGTCCCCTCCCTGAGGAAATTGCTGCCATAGGAGGGTGGAACCCACTGCTCCGTCCTGCCGTCCCCTTCTCAGTTCAAGATCCTAGGAGGAAACTACGTGAGTTTTTGGGGCTCTCCCATGCTAAGGTATCCCGTATGACTGAAGGAGATACTATTTCCTTGCTAGCCCTGGCTGAGAAATTCATGAACCCGTATGATATCCGGGTTTCGCCTATTCATAGCCGTAGGGCGTTTGCTTTCTGCATGCTTCATGTGTACGCCTTTGAAGGCTATCTGGACCTGCTGTCTTGTATGGGCAGCGTTCGTCTTCTCGTCATTGCCGACCTTATGGAGACGGAATATAGTCCCGCGTGGTTGATCACGGGGGAAATTATTCAGGGCTTGGACAATCGAAAGAAGGATGAGTCAGCCCATTTTACTGGGAGCACCCGCCTGCTGCAGGTATATCGCTTTTCTTTTTTTTTTTCTTTGTGATTTTTGAATTTTCGATTTTTCGATTTTTTTCGATTTTTTTGATTTTCCGATTTTTTTTTCGCGATATACTGCTACAGGGGGCACTCGACCGAGTCACCCCGGCACTCGATCGAGTGCCTTCGTAAGGGAGCTCACTGCCTCATTTTAGGGGTGTCTGGGCGGATGTCTAAATTGTCCCGCGGAATCTCATGAGTGTTGCTTTCCTTTTCAGCTCTGGCTATTTGAGAAGTTATCAATGATCGAGCCTCCTTCCAACCCGAGTCAATATTGGTACAACCAAATGATGACAAGGAGACGGCCTACTGACTCATCCTGCCTTATTACCCAGAAATACTGGGAGGAAGAATTGTCATTCCATCGTGGTCCATTGATTCGATGGGTGGTTTCATGGTGGCCCATTTACTCCTGGACGGGTTTTGCGCCCGGAGATAAGGCACGCTACCAGGTGATTCTGTCTCTTAGCCAGACAGTTCACCTCTATCCTGACCGCATACTCAGGCAGTATGGGTGGACTCAGCGCATCCTGGAGAACGAGGCAGTTGTGAGTGATCCTACCCAGCTGACCGACATTATGTGCGACACCTGGATTCAGAGGTGGTATACCCGAGTTACTTGGTCCGTTCCCAAGTCGCTCCATTCTATCTGGGTGTCTCATTCTTATGAAAGGTGGACCAAAGCGGAGACTGCCGAAGCTCGCGCCGCCCTGAAGGTCGATGAGGCCTTCGACCTGCTTCGGCGAGAGAAGGTCAAAGATAACAGAGACTTCTTTGCTGAAGGGGAGACTCTAGCCCCGATAGTCCGTCTAACGCCGGGTCAGAGAAGAGGAGCTAGGACTCGAATCGGGGGGTCCAGTGCTAGAGGTGCTTGGGGGGAAGTGAGCCCGTGATCACTGATAAACTCGTGTGGGATCCCGTACCGGCATATGATTTTATTCTGGATAAATTTGGATTGGATGGCCAGTATTCGCAGGGCTTTCTTGGCCCCATTTTCAGTTCCCGGGGGATATTCTCCCGTAGTCAAATAGATTAGGACAGCCTGATACCAAGGTTCTGGATCAGTGATTTCGATATCTTGAATGGCGTTGACATATGCCGGCTCAGACCGTCTTTCGACGCAGATTGGCATACTGGCCATATGTTCCGGGATGTTTAGTAGGGATGCCAATTTGGAAAGTGCATCTGCGAACTGATTTTCTTTACGTGGGAGGTAGATATATTCTACCTTCTGGAATTGCTTCTCTAGAACCCTTACTCGCGCTTGGTAAGCCACGAGATTGGCATTCCGAGTCTTCCATTTTTGAAGGGCTTGATTGATGACTAAAGACGAGTCTCCGTGAACCCGGAGATTTGTAATTCCCAAATCAGCAGCTGCTTGTAACCCGTGGATGCATGCTTCGTATTCGGCTGCGTTGTTGGTTACATCAAAGTCTAATTTGATGGATAACAGGGTGTGCTCCCCTTGTGGTGAGATTACGAGAATACCGACCCCAAAGCCTCGAAAGTTGGATGCTCCATCAAAATACAAGTCCCATGTTTCGGTGTCAGTATGGAATATGTCTTCGTCAAGAAAGGCCCAAGTATCGGTATGGCCCTCTTCAGATACCGGACCATCGGCGAGGAATTCGGCTACTACCCGGCCTTAGATGACTTTTAATGGTACAAATTTGAGGTCGAACTCGGCTAGCATTAAAGTCCATCTGGACATTCTTCCATTAAGAATGGGCTTCTCGAACAAGTATTTGATTGGATCCATTTTGGACAGGACATGCATCTCGTGGCTGAGCATATATATAGTGTCGTAGCTTTTTAGTGGCCCACACTAAAGCTAGGCATGTTTTCTCGAGCATTGTATACTTGCATTCATATTCTAGGAACTTTTTACTGATTTAGTAAATAGCCCGTTCTTCTAAATCGACTGTCTGAGCCAGCATAGCCCCCATGGCTGTCTCAGTCGTCGTTAGGTATAACGACAAAGGCAAACCGGGTTGAGGTGGCATTAATACCGGCGGAGCAGACAGGATCTCCTTGATTCTGTCAAAAGCCGTTTGACATTTATCGTCCCATAGTACCCGTTCCCCTATCTTCAGTTTCTTGAAAATAGGTTCACACACCATGGTTAGCTTTGAAATAAATCGGCTGATGTATTGGACTTTCCCAAGAAACCCCTTTATTTCTTTTTCGGTCTTAGGTGGTTGCATCTCGGTGATGGCTTTGATTTTAGCTGGGTCGACCTCGATGCCGCGTTGGCTAACGATATGGCCCAGTAATTTGCCTGATGTTACCCCGAAACTACACTTTTGAGGGTTTAGCCTCATGTTGTACTTGCGCAGTCGGGTGAAGAATTTTCTTAGGGCAGCAACATGCTCGTCTCGGCTTTTAGACTTAACAATCATGTCATCTACATAAACTTCCACTTTCTTATGCATCATGTCATGTAACAAGGTCGTGGCTGTTCGTTGATAGGTGGCCCCGGCGTTAATGAGCCCAAACGGCATAACAGTATAACAATAAGTACGCCATGGCGTGGTGAAGGTGGTTTTACCCATATCCTCTTCTGCCATCTTGATTTGATTGTACCCGGCATACCCGTCCATAAATGATAGAAGGGCATGATCATCCGTGTTGTCCACCAGTATGTCGATGTGTGGCAACGGAAAATTGTCTTTTGGGCTGACCTTGTTAAGGTCTCAGAAATCTACACATACCCGCACCTTGCTGTCCTTCTTGAGTACCGGCACGATGTTTGCAACCCAGTCTGGATATTCCGACACTTGTATAAAGCCCGCTTTGAATTGTTTGTCTACCTCTTCTTTGACTTTGAGAGACCACTCGGGCTTCATTCTTCGAAGCTTTTGTTTTATCGGCTTACACCCATCTTTGATGGGTATGCAGTGTTCAGCTATTTCCCGATCTATCCCCGGCATGTCCTTGTAGGACCATGCGAAGACATCCTTGAATTCTTGGAGAAGGTTTGTGAATTGTTGTCTCTCCTCGGGATCTAAAGATAACCCTATCTTAAGCATCTGGGGCTCTAAGGTTGTTCCCACATTGATAGACTCGGTTTCCTCGATTATCGGGTCTCGAGATTCCCTCTGTTCTAGCTGCTCGATAAGATGCGGAGGCAAGGACACCTGTTCATCGGGTTTCTCAATGTCATTGCAAAAAATATTTTTGAATTTGAAAGTATTTTGAAAATAAGACAAGTCATAAGCGGAACGGTTTTCGTTATTATTGATGGTAAATTTGGAAAACAGCTCAAAGAGAGCGGCCATCTGATCATTGGTCAGAGGCGGGATTGGGAGCGCTTTCGGGACAGACCCCGAGGCTCCGATGGTAGTGACTACAGGGAGGGGGATTACAGTTTGGACCCTAGCACTAGACCCCTTAAACTCGAATACAGACTCAGACTCGGAATCGATGTCTGGCATGTCTCCTTCCCCGGTGGTCAGCTTGTAGACTCGACCCTGGCCATCGGTCCACTTGATGGTCTTCCTCCAGGCTCTTTTCCCGGTATCAGCACGGACCTCCGAGATCAGCTTTGAAGGATCGAACCTGTTGCTTCGAAGGATCAGGTTCACCAGATCTTCCTTAGGGGTCGGAATAGTCTTGTCTTCCCCAAATAAGAGCCCCAGCACGGGCTCGGCATTGTCAGTACCCTCCTTGGATTCAGATTGGATGAGGGCGAATATGTCATCCGGAATGTAGTTGCATTCCCGAGCTAGTTCAGTCTCGGGATATGTGATAGCTGGTTGATACAGGACAACTTGAATAGCCCCGAATACCGGTGTGACGAAATAATCAGCCAACCTTGGGCTATAAGGGCCCAAGTAGGTACCCTTGATGATGTTGCAAGCTTTCTCAATGCCCGCTCGGAACACTTCCCGGGGTCACAGCATACCCCAAACCGAAGCGAGATTCCCCATCATTCAGGACCTCAATAATCTTCCCAGCCGGAAGATATGGCCTCGAAGTAGCCCCCGGTAGATATCCCAAATTTTGCAGCATCGTGTCGATGCTCGTGGTGAAGTAAGGCCTGAAAAGGTACTCTTCTTCAATCATCCCCACAAAATCGAACCTCCAAAGGTCGGTGCGGTCCGTGGCGTTACAGCTAGCCACAGTCATAGGGGTTGCCTCTAGAGTGATAATGTCGTCTTGCAAGGGCATCTTGATCTTTCGGTGAAGAGTAGAAGACACCGCCTTTACATCATGAATCCAAGGCCTTCCTAGGAGTAAATTGAAAGAGGAGGTGACATCGATCACCTGGAACTCTAGCTCCTTTTCAATTGGACCTGTTGTAATTGCCAACTTAACGGCCCCAGAAACCGCCTTCGGGCTTCCATCGAAAGCCTGGATAGTGTGGGCAGTTGGTATGTAGTCAGCCTCGGTGATGCCGAGTGCTTTGGCAGTCCTTAGAGGGAGGACATTCACAGCAGACCCGTCGTCAACTAAGGTCATTGGGAGGTACTTACCCCGGCAAATTACCGTGATATATAGGGCCAGATTGTGAGAGGCCCCGAATGGTGGTAGGTCGGCGTCCGAGAAAGTGACCAATGGGCCTTCTTCTTTGGACTTGCCCTTGAGGTAGGGCAGGATGGTGGCTACCATTTCAGTAGGGATAACCTGGGAGGCGACCTTGATCTGATCGAGAGCCTTAGTAAGTGTCTCTCGATGTTCTTGGGAGCTAACCAAGAGTTGCCATATAGTGAGGTCAACCCGAGCTCTTTTCAATTGTTTGACAAGAGCCGTATCGGTGCTTTGCTCTTCAATGGCCTCTTCCGTCCTGGCAAGTTCAGCGACGGTTGCCGGGACTGAGATGTCCTTGGAGCTAGTGGCTGAATAAGGACGACCGACGGTGGTGAGGTGGTTACTGGCTAAGGCCTTGGACTTAGCCTTCCGGATTTCTTCGGGGGTGATGGGGACAATTTCCCCTTTGGTGAGGTACACATCTTCCTCATCATCGAACCACATCCCATTGATTTGTGGGATGAAAGGAGAGATAAGGTGAGAACAGTCGATCACCTCACCGGTGAAGATAGCATGAGAGCTAAAGAGGTTGTCCTTGTTGCTTGGCTTGTCCCCGGGTAACGGTATTTTCCCGCTCTCAATCAAATCCTGAAGCAGATGCTTCAACTTCCAACATTTCTCGGTATCGTGCCCATTGCCCCGATGATATTGACAATAGGCTTGGGCATTGTAGCTTTTGGAGCGTTTTTCAACTGGGACTTCAGGAGTTGGGCCTATCGGTTGGACCAGGCCCTTGGAAGACAGTCTTTGTAAGGCATATGTATAGGTAGTCCCTATATCAGTGAATACCCTAGGAGGGGTATTTTTTTTTGGACGAGGCATCTAACAGGTTAACCGTGTCAAAGATACTTCGGGTTGCGGCCGGGGGCTTGATAGTGGATGAGGAAGCCCCTTGGTATCCCTTGCTAGGGGCCTTAGTCAGGCTCTCTAGTCTTAGATCATCCTCAATTCTCATGCCCATTTCAGTAAGAGTGGTGAAATTGGGTATGACAGCATACCGAAGGTGGACCCGGTAGGAAGGAAGGAGGTTCTTGACAAAGGCCTCCACTAAAGTCTTTTCACTGGGCTTATCGACCAGTTTCACACTTTCGGCCCTCCAACGTTGGAGGTATTTGGTAAAGCCCTCCTTAGGTTCTTGGGCCATAACCTCTAGAGACCGCATTGTGGTCTGGATCTCGGTGTTATCAGCATAGTTCCGAGCAAATTCCGTAGCCACATCATCCCATGTCGAGAACTTCTTTGGGTCTAGCCTGTAGTACCAGGCCTTTGGGTGTTTCTCAAGAGATGCAGCAAAGAGGTTTTTGAACATATAAGAGTCCACTCCCTTAATAGCCATGAACTCCTTGAAGGCCCGTACATGTAGTAATGGGTCTTCATTCCCTTCAAACATGGGTAAGCCCGTGAGATTCAGGTTCGCGGGCAGTTTGTCACTTACCGGGGAGTACTCCCGACTATTCTCCCGACGGATATTGTTACTTCCAGTTAAGTGAACTTGTTCTTCTAATCGGCGGACCGAGCTAACTAGTTCAGCTAGAGGTTCCGTAACCCCAGTATTTGGAGTCCTTTGCTCCACTGCAGCTAAACGAACAACGATAGCCACTTGACCGGCCCTCATTTCTGTCAATTGGGCCTCAATGTCGGTTTGTTTGTTGACCATGGCATCCACGGAGGTCTTCAGACTGTTCAGAGTTGCTTCCATTTTGCGACTGTGTCTGGTGGACGGTGGCCTGTCTGTAAGAACACCGCGCAATCAGAAACTGAACCCGGACCTTGGAACCAAAATAGTACATCCCGAGCAGGGAAAAGACTAAAAAAAAGCGACTTGAAAGAGACTTTTAGACGGGTGACTCGTGGATGACGGGCTTTCCTTAGGATTCGACGGGTGGGCCGAATTCTGTTCGAAGGAAGGTCCATGTGAGATGACCCCAGACTTTGGACTCATATGTGTAGATGGGCCCTCCTTTGTAGGAGTATGTCCTACGTAGGTGGGCCTTGCCTTAGTCTAATAAGGCGGACTGGGATAGGGAAGAAACTCGTGATGTAAGATCGACAGAGTTTCAACGCTATAGACCTTGACGACTTATGACCCGACACTGCTAAATACGGGAAAGTCCTAAGAGGGAGGAAAGTTTTGAAAAGGATTATTTTGGGAAGTCCGAGAAAACTCGGGGAAAGGTCCAATTTTTTTCAAGAAAATCGGAAAGTGCATCGGGCCTCGGTTTTGAAAGTTCGAAAATATTTTTGAGTTTTGAATTGGGCAGCATACCGGCTAGAAAGTGAGCTATTTTGAGTAAAATCATAAGTCCTAAATTCGGTAGCTTTCCGGGTTTTGAAATTTGCATATTTTTGAAAAGATGCATTTTTGAAATGACAGTTTTTTGAAAACGACACGGAAACCAAGCAGCACATAGTCATGCAAGCATTATAACGACGCCATGTATGCTTTACACTAAGTCTCGGTCGGTCTAAATGGGGTCTATACCAGTGCTCATAGTCTAGACGAGAATCGGGACGGACTTCCTAAGTCGAGTTGAGCTTAGAACATGCCGCAAAGTCCATACGAATCGACTATGAACACCTTTAACGTATCCAAGGCGGAATACATCCTGGTATTGTGGGACGTCGGTCACCAGTACCGGCCACGGAAAAATAGGGGTTATGCATGAACCGTAAAACTAAAACGCGTATTGTACTAGTCAAACGATTTCTATTCGAGTCTCACCCTGAGGATGCCGATGGTTAGTCACTCATCAGTTAATCCCCAGCAGAGTCGCCAAATTGTGGACATGACGTAGGTCCACCCCTACGCGGCCACGCGCGGGTTTGGGTAGGCGAATGCATCTCCATATGAGAATGGATCGAATTGAAATTTAAGTCGAAATGGAGTCGCCACCGAATTTTGTGGTTATTCGGAACCGTTCGAGCCCACTCTATGTCGCTATGGACCATACACAAAGTATGGCCCATTTCGGTTTTAGAGTTTATTGGGCTCGTCCCTTTGCATTGTGATACCGATACCGTCACTACCGGTTATCGTGTATTGAATGACTCTCGTGCGCCAACGGTTTCGGGCATCCGGAAACCGAGGTTCTGAGTAAGGGGTGAGGGTACGTGTTGGGAAGCCCACTAAGGACACCCAACCCCGCCCGCACTTAGCGGCCTCTACTAAGACATCGTTTGACTTTCTAATATGCGCGTTAGTGATTCGGTGAAATGATATGCAAACAGCGTTTTAGCTAGGCATGCGAATTAAATGTGAGCTACGTCATTTTAATGCATCTAATTTATTGTCGAAGTGATTTAGCATGCGAGGGTTCATTTATAAACGGTAAAACCTAAATAAATAAAGTAAAAGCAATATAAATCGGTTACAAGTTACACGGGCAGAATACAACCCGGAATTCACAATACAACGAGCAATAATATAGAATAAACGGAATATATAACTAAAATGATAGCCAATAAATAGAAACGGACCCGTATATAGTAAATATGAACTAGACCGTGAGTCGTGTAAATGGACGAACTTTGATTGAATACACATTATTTTGTGTACTAACCAAAGGACGGAGATATAGGACCTAGGCGTGGTGCTAGCCCGATCCTAAATCTCGATGCCTTGTCCCAACTTATCATATCGGTAAATTGGAGTCTAAATTAATCGTACGTCGGATACGATTAAGGAGTCGTCAACGCAAGATTAATAGTGAGATCGACCGTCGATCAAAGTTGTTTATGTGCAATGATATGCATGTATTTTGAAAAGGAGATCACGTGATTGACTTTACACGTGTCGACTAAGTCGCTTTTTAAAAGACGAGGCCTGGATGATAAAAAGAGCTCTCGATTTTCTGGGCTACAGGACCCACTCGATCGAGTCATGGTCTGACTCGGTCGAGTGTGTCCTTGAGGAGGCTACTGCCCATGATTTGGGGTGCTACTCGATCGATGAGTAGCTTATGTACTCGGTCGAGTGGCACATGTACGAGCTAGGACTTGTTTCGTTTTATGTGTTTTAAAATCGATAATTAACCGAATCGCATATAAATATGGCACGATTTATATGCAATTCGATCTTCGGTACTCATAATGCGTATATTATGATTAGGAGACCGTTATCGGAGATTTTGGAAAAGATGATATAGAATCGTTTTAAATTGGACCGGGACAAAATTAGTTCCCTCCGCGTTACGTCATCTTTAATAATCCTTACGGATTATGCGATGCTCGATTTAGCGTCAACGGGTTTTGTACCGATCCTTTGAAATGGACTTAAGCCCGTTCAACTACGTACTATTACGATCGCGTTACGCCCTTGAGTGCGTAGGGCGGTGCTCCTCGAAAGGGCGCCACCACTATTGCGGCTCGTAAAGGGGTTAAACGGACTTTGTGCAATAGTCGTAGTTAAACGATTTAAGATCCGAATTTTAATACTATTATACGTATACATGGTATATAATGTTAATATGACGAAAACGAATAAAAAAAGATGTTAGCGGTTAGATGCGATAAATGAAATGTTAGATGTTAGATGTTAGTATTAGTAATATTGTCGTTACTATCGACATAATTATAATACATAGACATAAACATAAATGTACATAAAAAGAACGAAAAGAAAGGGAAGAAGGAGAAGTCGGTGTTGAATTGTCACACCCTCAACCTACATGCATATGCTCTTGCTTCTCGGGATACAGTTCGTCAAATGGCGACAATGTCGCGGGAATCGTTGAGATACGTAGGAAGAGTTGATGGTGTGTATGGCTCGGTTTTTGTATGGATTTTTACGAGTTTTTGCTCTCGAAAAATGTGTATAAGTGTGATGATGCTTAAGGGTTGAATTATGGCTGAAATGTGTATTGTAAACGTTGATGAATGCTTAGGAAAAGTTGTGAAATGTGATGAGTTGACGGGGTATTTATAGAAGAACCCCACGACCTAGGGTCACTCGATCGAGTGGCCCTAGTGCACTCGGTCGAGTGCCCTTGAGGACGAATCTGGTCTGGTTTTTGAGGCTCCACTCGACCGAGTGGATCAATTAGGACGCACCATTTTAGGAAATGGTTGACCTTGATTGATTTTGATTATTTTTTGAATTTTGTTATTTGGCGCAAGTTTCTAGAAGCGCACCAGGTCGTTTTTGTGTGTCGAGTTCGTCTTTGACCGGGTTTTGACCCGGTCGCTAAAAGACGGGTTTTATTTTTGGTGTCGGTTTTGGCCCAAATTAGTCTCATTTTACTCGGAACGACCTACTGGGCCTGAATTTGAGGTTGGTTTTGGGTGATTTGTATCCCGTTAAAAGCCCATGCCGGACATTATTGATTTCGAGCCCGTATCCGAGCGCGTTAGAGCACGTTAGCGTCTGATCATCATCGGGTGTTTTTTGGAAACTACCATAGAAACCTGGCAGTTAAAATGCGGGTGTCTACAATGTTTCGTACTTTCAACTGAGCCGTGAATTTAAGAAAATCGAGTCGTAAATTTAAGTAAAATGACTCGTGAGTACCAACTTTTAAGTAAAATTTATGAGTAATTTCTTAAATGGACTAAAAAAATGGATCTAGTTATGGGTTGAAACGAATCGAGCCGAATATTTGGCTTGATTTGGTCCGAATATCAAATTAATATTTGGCCCTATATTTGACCGGACGAATCGAATACTAATCGAGCTTTATGAATCGGATCGAATAGTCCGGCTCACTCATAGCTCTAAGCATGACTAAGGTAATTGAAAGATGGGACGGTACCACGTCACCTGTTTTTGTTCCATCTTTTATATTATAGTATTATTTTTGATCGAAAGTCACGTCTTTTATATAAGAGCATTCTCATCCAAGAATGATTTCTCCATTCTTAGATGAGACTCACTGACAGGGGTTAGTCGTATCCCTAATCAAAGATACCCTAAGGTCACTAGCTAATGTAGATAGCGAAGTCAGGGGTCGAACCACAAGGAGATGGGAATTCAATTATTTATCCTAAGAATTAGATTCTAGATTATAGGTCACAGTTTTGGTTGGTTTGGTAAACTAATAACTATATACCGATAAATAAATCAATAAGGAAAAAAAGTCTAGGGTCTCAGGTTCACAATGAATATTACTCGGGTCAGGGAGTCAACTAACAGGTCAATAATCGAACTACCTAAGGTGCAGGTCCGGTCGGTACACTACAATCTTTAGATCTAAACTTAACCTGCGGTCGCTAGCATTAAGTCAGTCTACCCAAATCGTGGCCTAATTAATTCTTAACCCGGTCGGCGAAAAGTCCTAATTTGCGATACTAATTAATTGAATTATGCATCAAACAATTAATCAGAGTTTAAACGATATTCAGGCAATAGTTCATACGATTAGAAACAGGTCAATTGACTATAACCCTAATAATACGCATCGATCCCCTTAAACCCTAGATGAAATCTAGCTACTCATATTAAGCATAATCAAATTAACGAAATACGAATTGCAATTAAACATAACGAAGGTGAATCGAATTAATCTACGGAAAGCAATAATAAATCTACGCTAGAAAATGATAAAGCAATACGAAGAATGAATTAAGACGAAAATTAAAATAGAAACTGAAATCGAAATTGAAATTAAGATTAACGATACCGAAGAAATTCAAGATCTGAGAACTAGGAGCAAGGTTCAATGTATCTCCCTAATGTAAAAGAAACCTAAGAAGTGAAAGAAAGTAAAAGAGAAGTGTCTGAGTGTCTGACATATGAGTCAGAAAACTGATTTAAAGAGTAGTAGTTGGACTTGAAAACAGGCCCAAATTCTAAGTCGAAATAAGAATGACGCATGGCCTGGTTTGGATGCACTCGATCGAGTGCCTGATGGCACTCAGTCGAGTGACCCTCTAAAATATGGGTAGGAGCTTCACGAAGTGGCACTCGATCGAGTAGCGCTGGAGGTCACAGCATCGCGCGCTCGACTTCAAAAGGCTTTAATTTCTTCGTTACTTGTTCAAATTGGACGTGTAATATACCGTTGGAAAGCTAAGAGAAAGAGTTTTCCAACGCCACTGGAATCACCCTGATTAGAGTTGTAAAACTCAAGATATGAACATTTGAAGTTGACCCTTGTGTAGACGATCATTCTTTCTTCCCAATTTGCATTTGTTTCCTTCTTTGTTCCTTCTCGATTCCCATTCTCGTCCTCGGCTTAATCTTTTTAGCTCGTCAAGACGTAAATGCGTCCAAATGCACATATATCCTGCAAAATAACCCGAGATATGGCAGTATCGACTTTCTAGAAAATATCGACAGTTAAGGCATAATCAGGAGAAGAAAACGTGATAAATCAACGGTCAGGGGACGAAATAAATAGATATCAAATATGTTGATCACTCACTCCATCCAACTCACTACTTTTACCTCACTTTTGCTATCTCCTGGTCAAAGAACATCCATATTCAAGAATGAATATCTCCAATTCTCCTTTCTTCATGGATGGAGACCATTTTTCTTCATTCTCTTCCAAGAATTGAGAATGGATGGAGGTGGTCTAATAAAAATAATACTCCCTCCGTTTTTTATATTTATTTTCGTTTCAATTAAATATTCCTCACAAATCTTATAAGGTGGGAAGAAACATATAAAGCGGAGGGAGTAACAAGTAACAAAGTGTGTGAACTAAACTAATTGGGTCTAAATTAAACTAGTTTAGAACCCGCACTAATGTGCGGCATATCGCTTATCAACATTTTATAAGATGATTTTTTTATTTGATAATCGTATTAAATAATACAGTTTTTTTTATAATGTTCATAAAATATGCCTACATTTAATATTAATTTGTTAAAAAATGATATATCAATGATTGTAATTACACATGAAAACTTAGGACTATAAACGATTCTCCTTGAAGAAAATATAAACATGAGTTTATTTGCATGGTTTTAAATAATGATATTGTTTATAATAAAAAAAACTAAAATTAAAATATTGCTGTAATGATGTGTTAAACCTGAAATATACTCTATGTTATTAATATTATTATTAAAAAAGAGGTTAATAAAGGGAAACTTACTCTTTTAGTTAATATAATTGATTAATTACTACTTCGTATTGTAATTAAATTAAGTCAAATAATACCTAAATAAATATTTTCGTTTTTTTCTTCTATATTTTTCTATTTTTTTATTTATCATAAAATTTAATTTGTATAAAAAGAAATTTTTGTAAATATGATTTAATTGTTGATTTGTATCATTAATTACTCCCTCCGATTTTTTATTATCTTCCCCTTTGGTTTTGAGGAAGAAAATAAGGTTGTGGGAATGTGTGATTCAAAATAAAAGAAGGAAGAGAGAGAAATGTAAGGGTGATTCTAGACCACATGTTGATGACCCAAAATGGAAATAGGGAAGAAAGAGTATTTCAGCCCAATAAGGAAATAGGGAAGATAATAAAAAATCGGAGGGAGTATTTGTTTTCATAATTAAAAATTAAAGCTTTTGGAGGGAAAACTTTTAACATAAGCCCGCCACCTAAGCAACCTCTATTCTCTTAGGGGCCGTTTGGTTCACTCAATTTAGGTATGAGGTATGAATTTAGAATGAACCAAACCAATACCTCGTGTTTGAATGACAAGATTTTCATTTCGATACCCATACCTCAAACCCTTATGGTATGGGTTTCTCATAGCCAAGGGAGGAAGTGGGTATGAGATTCATACCCTTGGAATCAAATTTTGTTTGATTTTCCGAAATATTTTGTTCCAATTGTTTGTTAAAATATTATAACTGAAATATTTTATTGAAAACACTAATTTAAAATACTAAAAAAAATATTTTAAAATTTTATTAATGTAACTCAGTGTTTTATATCGTTAAAAAGAGTTGTTTTCAATGAAATTTGATGAGGGTTGAAGAGCCTGCACCGGGTCGCCCGCCTGGCAGGCCCCGCAAATACCCAACCCGGGAACCGAAGGGTCTGTCCATCAGGCCGTCGAGGTAAGACACCAGGACTTCCCTCTGTGAAGGCGTCTCCAAGAGGGTCGTCTGCCCAGCAGGGTAAGGCGACCAGATGGGAGGGGCCAGCGGACTCCTCTTAACCACCTGTCCCCAGGCGATAACCCTCCCAAGCAGGGCAGGGATTGCCAGGGGCCCCTTCGTCTTTCTGCCTAAGGTAAAAAGGAGAATGAGTGGATGAAACGGGCCCACATGTAATCCCGACATCCATCCATTCTCCCGCTCTTTTTTCCCTCCAATTCCCTCTCTTGTGGGAAGGTATAAATACTCACCCATTTCCCACTTAGAAGGGGTTGGATTTTCTCTCTCTAGACTCTTACTCCTAAAAACGCCGCCTAGTTCCTCACGAGCTAGGTTCATCAAGGCATTCCACGGACTGACTTAGGCATCGGAGAGGGTTCCCCCGGACAACCTCCGGGGCCCTGTGCGTTACTTGTGCAGGGAGCAGACTCGATCCGCTGGGAAGGTCCGATCGTAGGGGAAGAGAAAGGAGAGATCAAAGGAAGTCAAGCAAGCAATATCCGAATACTCGAAACCCGAATTCACAGTCGGGTTCATTGATTCCGTGACCGGAACAATTTGGCGCCGTCTGTGGGGAAGATCTAGGTTGTGCTCACGAGATTACCCACAAAATCAACCATTCCAAAAACACAATTAACCACCCATAATCGAATATGCCTGAAATTTTCGACACCAGTTCAGTGGCAAACCCACCCAAAGCCCCCCAGTATGGCATGCCGCCAGAAATGACTCATGCCGCCACGATTCCAGGTGTGGGGCGAGCCAGTCTGCAGGGGGCACCGGGCCAAGGGGCAACTGCCATAGCTGGACAGGGGAGTCAGCCGAGGTCGGTCTTGAACCTCACCCCTGCCCAGATGGTACAAACTGCGGCTTTCTTCTCCGCCATGCTGGACCAGGAATTCACCCCTGATGACCTGATAGGCAGGGTCGCTACGACCCCCAGGTTGCTCCACTTTGAAAGTGGAGAAGGAACCGGGGGCACAAAGCGAACCGCCGTCAGAAACGTTTAGAACGGCTAGGAAGACAGCTCAGGCATACGCACAAGTCCAAAGGCGAATTTCAGAGGCCCGTCAAGAGCCGCCTGCACGGCAGGAGGTAGCTGGTCCGGAGGGCGCATTCTCCATCCATACTACGGAATCCACGGCCGCCCGTGAAAGAAGAGGCCTATCCCAGGACCTGAGGGATCGCATGAAGCACAAAGAGCCAGTATCCAAGCGCCTGGGAGAGAAACAAGATGTATTCTCCAGGCTGACACCGGTTGAGGGATTGCGGCCAGCCCCTGGGCTGTCCCAGGGCCTGCAATCCAGGCTCAACAACGGCCAGCCCATGAGGCCCAGGCACCGTCAGGGTGATAACCTCGAGTCCGCCCAGAAGAAGCGCTCGCGGTACCACTCCCCTTCCCAGGGCGATGAGGCGATAAGCAGGCCAAGGCCCCCACCAAGGCACCGCTCCCCTGAGAGCCGGCGACCGACCCCTGACAGAAGGGACGACTACGGTCGCTACTCAGACGCGAGCAGGTCAAAAATGGTGGGCAGGCCAACTAAGACCCCGCTTCACCCTGAGGTTCAGGCGTATCCCATCCCGAAGATTAAGATGCAAACTGTAAAGTTCGACGGAACTACAGACCCGGAAGACCACCTGGCTGCGTACGAAAGCCACATGGGCATGTACGACGCCGACGACGCAGTCTGGTGTAAAATCTTCCCCACCACCCTGGTAGGCCTAGCCCAGGGTTGGTTCAGGGACCTCCCGCAGGGGTCAATCTCTTTCTTCATCGAGCTGGCAGAGATGTTCTTGGACCAGTATGATGGAAACAAACGACGACGTCTCACCCGCTTTGACCTGATGACTCTCAGGCAAAAGAGGGGCGAAACTGTCAGGGAATATCTGAAGAGGTTCGACTTATCGTTCCAGCAGGTGAAAGAAATTGACGACCCGACAGCAGCATACGCACTAACCAACTCCCTGCTACCCGGCGAAATGAAAAACCAAATGATCAGGGCCCAGCCTGAGACCCTGGCCAAAGCCAGAAAAATTGCAGAGGGGTTTATGCTGCAGGAAGAGTTCCACAACCTGCCGGAGACCCCCGCCGGCCATACAAAGCAGCAGGGGGGACCGCAGGGTGGACGCGGGAGAAACGAGTCCGGGAGGCATAGAACTGAGGAGGGGGATACCCCTAAAAAGGAGCGTACTGTCTACCAACCCAGGTTCGACAGCTACACAGCCCTTAACAAATCCAGGGCAGAAATCTTCGAGCTGGAAAAGGAAACCGCTAAGTGGAATCGCCCGAGCAAGCCGCGCAGTCCAAGAGGGGATCCCAAGAAATTCTGCACTTTCCACGACTGCGTAGGACACACCACCGAAGAATGTCGTCACCTGAAAGACGAGATTGAGAAGTTGATCAGGAACGGCTGGCTGGCCAACTACGCAGCCAGGAACAAATCCCAGAAAGAGACGCCTGAAAAGCCCGAAGGCTCGGTACAGAATCGCCTGGTAATCCATGTGATATCAGGGGATGCAGAAGGTCCAATCAGTCGAAGGGGGCAGAAAAGGCAAATTCGCGAGCTAAGAAACCAAATCTGCTACGCTGAAAGAGCAGGGAGCCCAAAAGGGGTAACGCTGAGCATCACCCCCGAGGATGTAGGGCGGGTGGTGTACCCCCACAGCGATCCCCTGGTGCTATCCTTGGTAATCAGCAACCATATAGTTCGGAGGTGCATGGTGGACACCGGTGCCTACACGAATTTACTGTACAAGGACGCTTTCGACAAAATGGGTCTGGAGAAGAGACACCTACGACCTTCCCCTGGGTCATTGTATGGGTTCAGCGGAGCAGGCGTATTACCCGTAGGGATCATCGACCTACCTGTAACATTTGGGGAGGGAGCTGCTGCCAGAAATGTCAGGGCATCATTCGTTGTAGTAGATGCAAAGTCTGCTTACAACGCCCTGATCGGCAGAGTCACCCTGGACGAAATTGAAGCGGCCATATCAATCAGGGCTCTCACTATAGCCTATGTTACTGATTTCGGCCTAGAAGGGAAAGTACGCGGAGACCAGGAGTCGGCCAGACAGTGCTACTCCGTGGCCCTGCAGACTCACGAAAACGAAAGAAAAGGGAAACGAAAAGCCGACAGTTCCCCCAGCAGGGAAGGCGAGATTCCAGCCGGTAATAAGGCAACAAACCACCTGGAACCGGGGGGAGAAAGCATGCTGGTGGACCTGGAGCCAGGGAGGCAAGTCCTTGTAGGGGCTGACCTGGAGGAGTCCTACCAGGCTGAACTGGTCGAGCTACTGAAAGAGAACAAAGACGTATTCGCCTACTCGGCGGATGAAATGCCAGGGGTCGATCCGGCATGCATCGTTCACAGGCTGAACGTAAGCGCGGACGCCCGCCCCGTGAAGCAGAAAAAGCGGAACATGTCCGCAGAAAAAGACTTGGCAATCAAGGAAGAAATTGAAAAACTTTTGAAGGCAGACTTCATAGAGGTCTGTGACTACCCTGAATGGTTAGCAAATGTGGTCATGGTCAAAAAGTCGTCAGGCGCATGGAGGATGTGCGTAGATTTTACGAACCTCAACAAGGCCTGCCCGAAAGACTGTTACCCGCTCCCCAGAATCGACCAACTGGTAGACGCCACCAGTGGATACACTATGCTAAGCTTCCTGGATGCCTTCTCAGGGTACCATCAGGTGTACTTATGGCAGCCAGACAGAGTCAAGTGCGCGTTCATCACTGGTTCAGGCACCTACATGTACAAGATGATGTCATTCGGGCTGAAAAATGCAGGAGCTACGTACCAACGCCTGGTCGACAAGGTGTTCGAAAGCCAGAAAGGCAGGAACATAGAAGCCTATGTCGATGATGCCATTGTGAAGAGTAAGGGAGACAAGGAGCACCTGGCAGACCTGCGGGAGACCTTCTCCTCCCTGCGCGCCTACAAAATGAAACTCAATCCGAAGAAGTGTACATTTGGGGTGCGCTCTGGAAAGTTCTTGGGTTTCTTGGTCAGCTCTCGAGGGATAGACGCTAATCCCGAGAAAGTTCAGGCTGTTCTGGATCTTCCTGAGCCAAAGACCATCAGGGACATCCAACGCCTGACAGACCGCATGGCCGCCCTAGCACGGTTCATCGCCAGGTCAGCAGACAAGTCGACCCCATTCTTCAAGGTACTGAAAGGCAACAAACAGTTCAAATGGGAAGACGAGCAAAAAGAAGCGTTTGGGCAGTTGAAAGAGCATTTAAAGAAACTCCCCACCCTGGCAAGACCGGTAGCGGGAGAAAAGCTCTTCCTTTACATCGCTGTAACCAACGTGACAGTCAGCGCGGTCATCTTAAGGGAAGAAGCAGGCGCTCAACAGCCCATATATTTTGTAAGCCACGCCCTGGGGACAGCAGAGAAAAATTATCCCATGGTCGAAAAGGCAGCCTACACAGTTGTTATAGCGGCCAGAAAGTTGAGGCCGTACTTCGACGCACACCCTGTCGTAGTGCTGACAGACCAGCCCCTAGAAAAGGTGCTAGAGAAGTTTGAGAAGTCGGGCAGACTGCTGAAGTGGGCAATCGAGCTGAGTGGACTAGGGATAACATATCAGTCAAGAACAGCCATCAAGGCCCAAGCCCTGGCCGACTTTCTAGCAGAATGTTCCCACTCTGAGGAGGATAGCCCAATCCACGGCGAGTGGATCGTATACACCGACGGGTCCTCCACGGCCAACGGAGCAGGGGCAGGGGTAGTGTTGACCAGTCCGGAGGGGACTGATTTTGAGCATGCGCTCAGATTTGTCTTCCCCGCCTCGAATAATGAAGCCGAGTATGAAGCAGTACTCGCAGGCATCAACCTAGCCAAAGCTGCAGGCGCAGAGCGGGTCGTTCTGGCCACAGACTCCCAGCTCATCGCCAACCAAATCAATGGAGAGTATGAGGCTAGGGACCAAACAATGGCCACGTACCTGGAAATGGTGAAAAGGGAATTGTCAGGCTTAAAATCATATGAAATCAGACAGATCCCCCGATCCCAGAATAACAGGGCGGACGCCCTGTCAAAACTGGCTAGCTCCAGTCTGCAGGATATAAGGAGGTCAGTATGGGTGGACGTCGTCCAAGAGAAATCCACCGTCTCCTGTCAAACCGTCGGGGCGGTGGAAGAAGCAGGGCCTGAGGATTGGAGGACACCAATCATCCTGTTCAAGAAACACGGAGTCTTACTGTGGACATGACGTAGGTCCACCCCGACGCGGCGAAGCGCGGGTTTGGGTAGGCGAATGAATCTCGTGGTAAGATTGTTCTCGGGTTCGAAATTTAAGTCAAAATGGAGTCGCCACCGAATTTTGTGGTTATTCGGAACCATACGAGCCCACTCTATGTCATCATGGACTATACACAAAGTAAGCCCACTTCGATTTCAGAGTTTATGGGGCTCGTCCCTTTGCATTATTATATCGATACCGTTTACACCGGCTTTCGTATATAAAATGACTCTCGTGCGCCAAGGGTTTCGGACATCCGGAAACCAAAGGTTCTGAGTAAGGGGTGAGGGTACGTGTTGGGAAGCCCACTAAGGACACCCAACCCCGCCCGCACATGGCGGCCTCTACTAAGACATCGTTCATGTTCGTGTACGTGCGCTAGTAAAATGATTAAATGATGCAAACAACGTTTTCGGCTAAGCATGCGATCTGGCCTGCGCATCTGGGCCTCGTCCTTGGCGGTATAAAGGGCCCGAAAAGCGTCTTCGTCGAAGCCTGGGAACATCTCCCTGACAGCCTCCATGACCACCCCTAGGCAAGAGTTGGCACCATTGACAAAGCCTGCTGACACGGCAGTTTCCACCTCCTGGATTATCTCATCCTTCTCCTTCTGCCACTCCTCGGTCTTCGCCGCCAGGTCGCCAAGAGCCGCCTGAAGAGCCGAATCCGCCTTGGAAAGACGCTCTTCTAGGTCGGCAGCCTTCCTCCTGACCTTGTCCAGCTCAGCTAAAGCCTTTTTCGCCTGCTCCAACTCCGCAAAGGCCTGCTTGGCTCTCTTCGCCTCCTCCTCCAGGCGGGACACCTCTCGAAGAGCCTTCTCGCTTTGAGATCTCCAGTGAGTCGCCTGGCTCCTGGCCTCCTCCAGCTCGCTCTCCCTCTTGGCCAACTGATCCTTTAGGCTGGCAATAAGAGCAACGTCCCTTTCTATTGTAGTCAGGCGGTCGGAGTTGGCCAGTTCCTCGTCACTCAGACGACTGAGGGCCGCTAACTCAGCAGAGGCCTGAATGACCCTGGCAGTACGCTGGATGTACTGGGTCACCTGGTGGGTAGCAGAGTGAACAGTCTTGAGGAGATGGTCTGCCAAAACCGCCCCAGAATCAGAAAGTAGGGCAGAGACATCCTGGCTATCGCCGGCAGCATAATGGAACTCAGCATTCTCCTCAGAGAAAAAGGTACTATGAACTCCTTGAGCAAGACGTTTGGGATCAGGCGTATCAGCCTCCAGATCCACCACGTGATCTGTGCATGGAGTTCCCCTGCTCCTCTTTCTAATCAGCCCCCTGGGAGTGCTTTCTCCCGTCTCTTCAGAGCCAGCGGCCTGCGGCCCCTGGGGAATCTGAACCCCTGCAGGAGGACCTCCCTGTTTGCTAGCCGGGGGCGGAGTAACCTCGAAAGCAATCGCCTTTTTCACAGATGGAGAAGGAGTGGCTTCAGAGACCGCCGTTTTGGCGGGGGTCGACCTAGGGGGAGCAGGGAGCCTTGGCCTGCTGAACGAAAGGCCCTTCAGGTGCTTCATCAGGTTTTTCTCACCCCTCTTGAAGTCAGGAGGAAGGGAAGGACGGACTTGGATAACGTCGAGAGTCCAAGACAAACCCAAACGTCTCACCTCCCCTTTTCTCCAAAGGAAGGTGGCAAGGTCTGCAAAGCAAACGGACGACTGGTTAGAAAGGCCATTTAAAAAAGAAAAAAAGAAAAAAAAAAGCGAGTAAGGAAAAATCACCAACACTCCTGAACTACCTTCGTCTAAGCCCGGATTCATGCCCACCCGGGTCAGGTACCTGTCAGTAGCAATGACCTCCGCATGGGGGAGCCATACTGAAGGACCATACACCCCATGCTTATCATTACTAGCAGCAAACTTGTCCACCAAGTCCTTGTCTTGCCTGCTCAATTTCACCTCCAGAGCCTTACCCCCCACACCAGGATGATATTCTTCAGGAGTCTCAAGCCTGGTGTGGACGTGATTCCTGAAGTGGCGGGGAATTCTCCACCCATGGGCGCTATGTACATAGAGAAAAATGTTTTTCCAATCTCTCAGGCTGTCCATAGCAGGCCACACCAGCGTATGTCCTTTCTGCCTCAGAAGGGACCAATACCCAGGAGAGCCCTCACTCCCGGAAGAAACCATTTGCAGGCCAACCATAAATCTTAGGGCGTCAACAGAGGGTTCGGCGCGATGGAACAGGGAGGTCCACACATACGAAATTAACGACCTGACAGCCATGGCTGTCAGCTGGGCGATGGCCACATTCATCCGCCTGAAAATCTCCTCTAGGGCCGGATGAAGGGGGAAGCGAAGGCCAAACTCCAAGCACTTATGATAAACCGCAATGCACCCGTCGGGAGGGCAGCACACGATGTCCTTTTCGCCGGGGACGACAATTGTATACCCGTCCCCGAAATTATAGAAATGCTCAATCGCGTTGGCGGCGTTCTTTGCGAGAATCAGATCCCGATTTTTTAGGTCGGGATATGTACTCAAGGGAATACGGTACTTGGTTTTGTCTAAGTAATAAGTCCTCCCCCTTTCCCGGGGGATAAGAGGACCAGAGGTCCTGGAGGGGTCGATCTCCATTGCCTCGTCATCCGAATCAATAACGTCGCAAGGGGCAGGCTCTGGGGAGTTGCCACCCCCATTGCCCGCCGGGCCCTCTTCCTCAGCCATCCCAAGATCAACCTCCCTAGAGGAGGAGGCGAGGTCCTCCCTCCCCTTTTCCAGTTCCTCTTCCCTCATTGGGTCGGCGAATGACAGAATGCGTGGACGGGTTCTAGACATGGCAACCCTAAGGGGGAAGGAAAAAGCAAGAAAATTGAAAGAAAAGGGAGCGAGAGTTGGAAATCAAAAGTCTAACCTAGGGTCGGCCGCCGAGGAGGTGTAAGCTTGAAAAAAGAGTCTCCCAGAAAAACGGAGGTACGAAGAAGAGCTCGAATTTTCACACCGAGAGATTTGCAGAAGGAAGGAAAGGAAGTTTGAAAAGAGAAAAAGAGGAGGAGTGAGTGTCAGATTGCTTTTATAGGGGGAAAGGCAGACGAAAAGTCGCCAAGCCTCGAAGAACCGCCCAAGGGCTACTGTCCACGTGTCGAACTCTCAGAGAGCAGCCACTTGCAGCTTCCCGAGGATGGCCTCGAGAAGACAAAAAGACGCTGGAAGGACGATCACACTGTGACGTCCACCTTACCTCCAAATAACAAAAACAAATAATAGCAAATAATAAAAATAACACATGTAAACAAAACCGTCTGACTTTTTCATTAAATTGAGGAAAACCCGAAAATCGGGCAAGTTACATGGCATGCAAGCCAGGAATACAAAAAGAGCCCCTATTTCCGGCTCATTATGCCTGCACCCCTCGGGCAGGCCTAATCATCATCAAAGCCCGGGGAATAATCCCCGGGGCTGTTATTGTACCCTCCAGCATCAGATCCCCAGTCCCAATCATCAGAGTCTTTGAAAGGATCCGCCGAGCCATCATCGTCCCCACGACCAGATGAGTAACCCTGGCCATCACTGTCGCCGGAATCCCGGCTGCTGATATCCCAGTCCCTGCCATAAGGGACTGTCTCGGTATCGTCACAGGAGCCACAGCCCACCTTCCTCCTCAGGGGAGAAGAAGGGCCCAACTCGGAAGAAGAGGACAGCTCTGAGCAGTCAGGGTCGAACTGCTCAGGGTGTAGCCATGGAAAGCACTCATGGCACCCCCTATCGAAACAGCCCCCACCCTGGGGGCAGCGCCTGAATTTTGGGGCAGCTAGAGGAGCCCCCTGAGGGCGCTTGCCCGCTTTGACAAGAGCCCTCCTGAGCTTGCGACGACGTTGAGCGCAGGGTCGCCGGCTACGGCGCAAAATGAGAAAAGACGCCCGAGGATACCTTAGTTTCCAGCGCCCCCTAAAACGACGGCTCACTACACGAGCCCCACGGCAGAAAAGTACTTTGGTAATCCACGACATTTCTCTAAAAGAAGAAGAAGAGAAGGTTGAAGATGGGTTGTGAAAATGGCAAAAAGAACTGCAATTTATACGAAAAGGGTGGCCAAAGCATTAAATGGCACCCCAACTACTTCGACAGGGGGCGCGACCAATCAGCACGCAAGCACGCTGTCCCAAAATCCATTGGGTCTGGAAAGCAATCATGACCAAAAAGACACTTAAACTCTTGGCATGCCTAATACAGAAAAGTCTTCCTCCTCGGGAATACGCGAGCGCATTAAATGCAAGGATAAAACCACAAGTCAACTACTCACCATCAAGAATCCACCTGCCAGGGAGAAACCTCACTTCCCCCCGGCCGGTGAGGGCCAATTGATGAGGGTTGAAGAGCCTGCACCGGGTCGCCCGCCTGGCAGGCCCCGCAAATACCCAACCCGGGAACCGAAGGGTCTGTCCATCAGGCCGTCGAGGTAAGACACCAGGACTTCCCTCTGTGAAGGCGTCTCCAAGAGGGTCGCCTGCCCAGCAGGGTAAGGCGACCAGATGGGAGGGGCCAGCGGACTCCTCTTAACCACCTGTCCCCAGGCGATAACCCTCCCAAGCAGGGCAGGGATTGCCAGGGGCCCCTTCGTCTTTCTGCCTAAGGTAAAAAGGAGAATGAGTGGATGAAACGGGCCCACGTGTAATCCCGACATCCATCCATTCTCCCGCTCTTTTTTCCCTCCAATTCCCTCTCTTGTGGGAAGGTATAAATACTCACCCATTTCCCACTTAGAAGGGGTTGGATTTTCTCTCTCTAGACTCTTACTCCTAAAAATGCCGCCTAGTTCCTCACGAGCTAGGTTCATCAAGGCATTCCACGGACTGACTTAGGCATCGGAGAGGGTTCCCCCGGACAACCTCCGGGGCCCTGTGCGTTACTTGTGCAGGGAGCAGACTCGATCCGCCGGGAAGGTCCGATCGCAGGGGAATAGAAAGGAGAGATCAAAGGAAGTCAAGCAAGCAATATCCGAATACTCGAAACCCGAATTCACAGTCGGGTTCATTGATTCCGTGACCGGAACAAAATTGATTTAATTTTTATTTCATGCTAAATTTTTCAGATTTTATATAGTCAGTGATAAAAATTTTTATATTTAAAATATATAATTTTTTTAAAAAATACTAGAATTTTGGATTTGAATCTCAATCATCTAAAAAATGAACCAAACACCAAATATCAGGAATCAAGTTACAATCCCATACCACCCTGGTTTGATTCCTGATTCCATTCCCATACCTTTTTGCGAACCAAACTGAACTAAACTAAATAAAAAAAAAATCTGAATACATATATATTTAAAAAAAAATCTGAATATAAATACAACAGAAGATCTTATAATTTCAATTTATTTATCAACCAACTAAACAGACCCATAAAGACATAAAACTAAAGCGGACTCTATATTGACTAGTTGGGTCGACAGTTTGTTTAATCGACCCATTGCGTGCTCGCCGCCGCACTCCATAAAACTCACTCCCACTTGGCCACTTTAATAACTACTCCCTCCGTCCCACTAAGATTGTCCCGTATTCCTTTTTGGGTAGGTTCTTAAAGATTGTCCCATTTCTCAACTTTCCTTTTTAGTTCATCATTTTTTACAATTTCGTCCATACTAAGACAAAGTATTTACCATTTTGCCATTCTATTAACCTACACCACCTCACACATCACACTTGCCTAGATACCCATCATTACACAATTTTCTTAATTGACCATCATTTCGGGACGGAGTGAGTATAAATGCTCACTGTCATCGTCAAATCTCGATCCATATTCTCATCCCAAGGCGTTCGTTCGTTCTTCCTCGCCATCAGTTATCATCTACCCTTGTTTCTTTCTGAGGTTAGACAAGCGAAGCCGCCATTGTTAAGGAAAGGTAGAACAAGAGCATCCATCCATCCATCCATCGGTCGGTTATCATCATCATTATCATCGTGGTGATGTCGGGGGCATTCTGGGGAACAGGAGTGTTGGAGATTGTTAAAAAGCACGACTCTGGAGGTCTCCTCGTAAAGCCAACGCCAATGAACGCCTTCCTCGTGTTTGGCAGGTGCCCCTTCATCCTCTTCTCCTTCTTCCAATTTAATCGTAAACAACAAGAAAGAAAGAAAGAGATCAGATCTGATCTAATCAAAATTGATGATGAACTTGTCTTTTGAATGGATGATTTTTGTGTTTTCTGACTGTGATTGTGCTGCTGAATTACTTGACTCAAAAAAAAAAAAAAAAAAAAAACTCCGTACATCCTCTCTAAATTTGCACCATCCAGATTATCCTAACTCACAATAATGAATACTCGTAATGAATTTAATGTTATTTATACGGATATTGGCTGTAAGAGGTACGTACCATCACAAAGATGGGTGATTTACAAGTCTGTGTTTGTGTTGTTAGATGTGAGAAGCGTAAAGGATGTTCCTTTTCAGATATAGGGTTTAATTGCTGGCTGAGAAGAATAGATAGATCTAAATTTGCTGGGAATACACTTTTTAACTGTGTTTATATTTGCATTATTGCTTTTGTTCCCCTAATCACTCCAGTAATAAAGATCCAATCTTTTTATACTTATCATCCACACAGTTAAGATTTACTTCTACAGATTCTTCAATCTTCTATGTCAACAACTTAAACTATTGCTTCCCAAGTTCCAATCTTTGCAAGCCTCTTTTTTTTTCTTTTTTTTTTTTTTTTTTTTTTTAATTTTTTTTTTAAATTTTAATTTTATTTTACTTAATATCTCTATTACGAGCATCCTCGTCATCAATGAAAATTTCATTCTTAGATGGGACCCAACTCATCCACCTCATCACTCTTATCATACTTTTTCCATCATAAAAGAATTGCTTCATCCAAGAATGAAATTTTTATTCTTCTGTGGGTCCAACACATTTCATTACTCAATTCATTCATTTACACATCACTTTAATTTATTTTAATATTAATATTTTTATTATGGGGACCCACGATTTTCATTCTCCATCCCATTCGTTTGAAAGAATGAATATCTTCTATTCTCCGTGAAGAATGGTTTCTCCATGGATAAAGGAAGCATTTTTCTCCATTCTCCTCCAAGAATGGAGAATGGATGGGGATGCTCTTAGCTTTTCAGGAAAAAAAAATTCTACCTGGTGCCCTATGTGCAGGGTTTTAAATCTCGCTATCAGTCGCGATTTCGGTTTCGGTTGCGGTTTCGCGGAATCGCCTTAAACTCGTTTATCACGGAGTAGTATCGGCTATATCGGTCAACTTTTATTTAAGAAGGTTTTATTGCTATATTTTTTGTTTTTATAGATATTTACATTAAACTATGTTCAAATATATCTAGTACAACTTTTTTATTTACTATATATAATATCTCGGTAATCTCTCGGTTATTTTATCGATCGTATCGATCAATTTTGATTTAAGTGGGTGAATTAGTCAAATTTGTGTTATATATTAGTGTAAAAAAAATACTCCGTAACTTTGTACTAGGTAAAAAATTGATTTCAATATCCACCCTTTGGCCCACTCTCTCCCCTTCCCTCATTAAAATAACACAAATTATTCTCCTTTCCCCATAAAACTACCGCCTTCTACCATCTTCATCTTCCTCCCCCTACCATCATCATCTTCATTAAACCTATTTGTTTTTAAAAAAACTCCATTATCAAACCAACGGAGCTTCCAAACCAGCCCATCAAATCATCACAGATCTCGGTCAAATCGCTTCAAATCGGACCGACACGGGCGATACCCGGTTCAACTTGGGAATCTCGGCCGAGTTCTGGGCCTTTTATTTTACCCCGGTACAACTCGCTGTTTCTCGTATCGGCAGGCGCCGATACCGAGATATCTCGGCCGAGACGAGACAACTCGGCCGAGATTCAATACCCTGCCTATGTGGAACCCCTCACGTCTAGTATGTATTATCTATTTATACCGTAATGATGTTTTCCGTCTTTTTTTAGTTTTTTTTTCCTTAAATTGTGTTCCTTATAAAAATAAAGGAGGTTTAAGATTAAAATAAACAACCACTTAAACATACTTAAAGCAACAAAAAGATAAAAGTCAAAGAAGAAGGAAAACGTAAAGGGTATGAAAACATAATACCCTACCAGTGAGGGTACCATGTTACAGCTTTACCATATAGAAAAACTAAAAATACGGATACCGGGTAGAAAATCAAAAAATGAATGTTTCCTCCGTAACTAATGGAGGAATTTTGGCTATGGATCTCCTATGAGCGTGTGTGTTGCGGTGGTTTAGGCTGATAATTGGTCTCACACACGTAGAATTTGGCAAACCCTGATCCGATTCACCCGAGATCGGATCCGCTCAACATTCGACATTATTGAAATATCTTAGTGATTGAAACCAATTCGGTGATTTGACTCAATCCGATACTTGATTATATCCGACAAATTGTATATTCCAAATTCGATATCAACCGAGCCACTTAAAGAAAATACCCGATCCAAATCCGACTCAAATAATCGAAATTTATCTGAAATGGAGGTAACCGGAGGAGTCAACTTAACAGCAATACGTTGGTTTGGGGGATGTGGGTAAGTGGGTGGGAAATGAGAATGTCAATTGTGGGATTCTGTTTTGTGGAATTATGGGAATATAGTCGTAATTAGTAAACTTGTAAATCGTAATAGTGAACCGAAAAAAAGTTGAAAAGAATAGGGCCTTAATTAGTTAGTCGTATAATTGTTTATTCGAATGATTTCGTTATTTTCATATACTTTGTATTTATTAATATTAATAATTATTGGGTTAGTCAGTTAGATAACGTTAGATCATAAAACGGTTCATTTGTATGTAAAGTTACAGAGATTTTTTTTTATTCTGTATTTTGTCTAATACTCGTATTATGTGAGATGATCAAACAACCTCACACCATTTAACGTTTCCTTTATATAAAAATTAATTAATTTATTATTTTGTATAATACATGTAGTTATTGTGTGAGACGATCTTATGTAGATGATACAACCCTCAAACCATGAATCAATTCTTTCGAATAAAACGATAACTTATCAACGACTAATAAATTAATTGTCATTTACATAATTTGACTGTTCCTGTAAGGCAGTCTTACTTTGTAAGTTGTGCGGTACTAAACTAATTACTATGGAGTATCGTACTAAATTAAACTAAAGTACTCCTCCGTATTAAACTAATTGGAGCTAAGTTTAGCTGAAGAGAGGAGGTGAATACAATTCATTTGAGCTGGAATTAAGTAGATACGGAGCTAAGTTTAGCTGAAGAGAGAGGAGGTGAATACAATTCATTTGAGCTGGAATTAAGTAGATAAAGGGCCAATTATGTCAGTTGGGTCAGGTTTAGGTTGAGTCAAGCCAGGCAGATCGTATCGGGGTGGCATACTCTTTCGTGTTGGTCGATAGTTCAAATTTTTGGTCAATGTATTACTGTTACACTTGTCTAGCTTTATATGTCTACGGATTTATTTGATGTCTTTCAATTTTTTTACACGGTGCTTTGGAGATAAGGTATTCATTCAAATAAACTCTATTCAACTCGAATACTCGATTACATACAGTTGTTCTTGTGTGTTAAAAACAATTTGTCAACTATTTCATCTCCGATATAAATCATTAAGGGCTCGTTTGGGATGAGGGTAATGATCCGGGGGTAATAGTTCAAAAATGAACTAAAAAATGGCGGAGAGTAGAGATGATGTCAAACAAAAATGGAGAAAATGAGGATAATTTAGCCTATTTGGGGGAAAATATTACTCCACCCTCCCTCAAGTAATGCCCTACTCTCTAATGACGGGAATTGTTTCTCCCTTCTATCTCCTTTACACCATAAAATGCCACAACCATGCACCATCCTCCTCAATTTCTAGTTCATTTTTATTTTGTTACCCCCGAGTCATTACCCCATCTTAAGTGAGCCATAAAAATTACTTCAAACTCGATGTTAATCGCCGACAAATAATCATTCCACCAATTTTTACTAGCTAGCCAAACTAATGTGAGTCATCCAAAGTCGATTTGAACCGGTAAAGAAATTTTTTTGAACCGATAACTAAAACTTTTGATCCTATATAAACCAACAATACTTTTTATTTGATCCTATATAAACCAAGCTAACCTGTTCCTAAAGAAACTGCTACCCGACCAAGTCTTAGCCTATACTCGAAAAATGTCATGACTCGAAACCACTTGACCGAATTCAATTCGAATCGTTAGTTCACATGAGTAAAAAATTTCGAAAATGTGGTAACCCGAACCAGACTCACCCCATCCAATTGCCACCTGGCACGCGCACACACACACAAGCTCGTTATGGAAGAGTAGTGAATAACTTTCCCAGACTTTCGAAATCAATTATGTGTGAAGTTCAAAGGTTGAGCTTTAGCAACGAAAGAGAATAATAAGGGAGATAGATCATAGATGGTAGGTTAGTATGAACTCGATCTATACGCCATTGATGAAGAGCTTCAACAAGTGGTTGAGGTTGTTATAGAGTGAGAAAGTAGTGAGAGAAAGAGCAAATAGAAAAGTTTTGTTATTGATGTAATAAACTATAATCTGGAGTGAGTTTGGGTGGAGATGACCACTTGGTATTATAGATAAATAAGAGAATTGAAGGTTTAGAGAAGAAGATGATGACATTAGATTTGCAAATTAATCAAATTTTTCTGTGATGACATCTAAATGGAAAATTAGGCTTATAAAGTAAATGAAGGGGTAATAAGGTAATTAACTTAAGAAATACAACATAAAATAGAAATAACTTATAGTACTAATTAATTCGGTGTGTATCAATTGAACGATTTAAGTTACGGAAATATATATGGTATGTATGCTTGTTTCTAATAATTTTCATGTTTCACATCTGTTATTGTCCGTGTTAGTCTTGTTCTATTATTTTCCATTATTAGTTGTGTATTATATAGATTATGATTGAAGTTTATGGTGATGTTTCCTTACGTTTTTTTTCTGGTGTTATCTCTACTCCTCTCTTAGGTTGACTTGTCTGTTGTCTTATAATTCGCTCTACACATTGTTTTTGTTAATACTTTATATTTTGTTTTGGTTAATTGGCTGATGGTAGATTAACAAATATTAGCGTCTAATAACAACTTAAAATAAAGTAATAATTATAACAGTACCTAAAAGAGGATATTGTAGTACAGTATTCGAGTAGATTTAGGAAACACACAATAGACACACAATATGATAATATTGTGTGATTGGTTTAGGCAACACACAATAGGACAATATCACAATATCCTATGAAAGATAAGGAAACACTATTGTATGAAGGATTATGAAACACAGGAAAATATTGTGTCCTTGATTTCCTAGTTCGAGTTAGATACGATATCTTTATGATATTATAAATATGAGTCTGTGTTTATATTCATATTCAAGAAAGAGAAAAAAAAGTTACAATAATACAAAAACCCTTTTATATTTTATCAGTACCCATATTTTCCTAGGTTGACCATAAGTTATGAAAATGTAGTTGGAAATTAAATCAAGAATTTTTCTATCCAATGCCCTTACATATCTACATTTATCATATACAGTACATCGACAACTCTGATTAGTTGATATTAAATTTGCATTTGCTAGAATTATATATTATCTAATTCAATTATTTTTTTATTTGATTTTGCAACGCCAAATAGAAAGCCAAATACATAGAGATCGGAGAATGAAAGCTAAAAAGTTTACGGAAATTTCTCATGGTACCCTCGAACTATGTCACATTACATGTTTTTAAGTTTGTTCACATGGTAACCTTGAGTTTTATAGTTTAGTTCTCGATTTGCCCTTACCTAATATTATGTCATGACGCCGTTAAATTATGACCAAAAGTTGGATGATTAGTTGTTAACTAGTATAGACCCTTTATTTATTTTAGTTAATTATTTATACAAAATATATTTTAATTAGAAATCCAATAATTTTTCATGATTTTTATCAATGTATTTAGATATAATAAAATAATTTGAAATTAAATAATTAATCAAGATAACGACCTCAACTAATATACTGAAATACGTAGTCCAAAAAATTACTATCTTTGTGTTTTATTTGTCATTCATATTTCTCGAGACGATCATTTCTCTTTTAAATATTATTTTAATGTAAGAATAATTTTTGTAAATTGTGAAATGTATATTCACTTTAAATTTATTTTCAAATAGAGTATAATTTTATACTCTTGATATTTAGATGTACTTATTCTCTATAATTTTTTTCTACCATTTCATGTGGATTGGATATGAGTTTTGGAACTAATTAGAGAATAATAAATTCATTCTTGGATGAAGGAGCTTTTTTAAGATGAAAAAATTGAGAAAAAAATGATGAAGTGGAATTAATAGGTCCCACCCAAGAATGAAAAATTCATTCATGGATGAACATGCTTTTAGGGATATTCCATTGGATTCAATTATTTAAATATTACTTTCTATCAATATTATTGTTACCATCTCAAATTATATGAGGGACATATACTACAATCTCGTATATATTCGTAACATAGACTCTAATTACAATCCTATATACTAATTTTATATCTTAATTTCAATAAGTATTACTTAATATCATCTTTTTTTAAGATGAAATCTGTAATTTATTATAGTCATGGTAATAATGAAAATTAATCTTAGTATGTGATATATTGATACTTTTTCAATATGTTTATATTAATCTTAGTCTATTTCAATATGTTTATACTTTTTTTTAAAAAATTTGATCATACATTCCATATTAAATATTGTATGTGATATATTTCATTTAAAACATGTGATTTTCGTAATCAATGTAATCTATTAGATTTCCTTAATTACATACTTTCTGTGTTGTATAGCTTTATGTGTGATGTAGTGATATTTAAATCAGTAAGATGTTAGAGTGTAGTTGGAAAGGAGAAGAGTCACACATATGAGGTCAAGGGTTCGATTCGCACCTAGCTCATTTGGTCTATTTTTTTTATTTTTGTTGTAGATATCTTTAGGCGGGAAAATATATTAGTTTTGTTATTTGGTTAGTGGAAAGGGGGATTAATTTTGGAAGAAAAAATTAATTACATTACTCAACAACTATTTTTCTTCAAAAGGGGAGGGTTCCCATGGTACCCTAAGTTTTCATAGTTGTTCACACGGTATCCCTAAGTTTTCATTGTGCAAAGCAACGACTACTTTTATTGAACTAGCCGTTACACAAGTGGTTGTAACTTCTTATACTCGTATGAGTTAGTCTCACAACAGTTTTTGTGAAATCCTTCATGTGAAAAACAATATGTAATATACTTCGTATTCGTATATGTAAGACGGTTTTATAGATAAGAATAGGTTAGAATGTTTTGGATGATGATGATCGATACTATGAGGGAATTTAGCATAGATATTGTGGGAGTACCATGAGATTCAGCTTCAAGGTTAATGTGATGAAGTTTTTCCATTTTTTTTTATACATGTGAAGGAGGTGAAAAGGTTGATTGAGTAAGCGTTAATTGTTTGTTTTTCTTCTGTCAAAATAGAAAGATGAGTGAATTTATAAACAATTGTGTAACGGTTAGTTCAATAAACTACTCGTTGCTTTGTTTCAATTAGTCGTTGCTTTCCTTGGGTATCATGGGAACAACTATGAAAACTTAGGGATACATATGAACAACTATGATAACTTGGGGTACCATGGGAATCCCTCTCCTTTTGAAGAAAAGTAGTTGTTGAGTGATGCAATTAATTTTTCCCTCCAAAAGTAATTAACAACTAATGTGTAATGTGAAATAGTTCGAGGGGTAACATGAGACTTTTCCTCAACGTTAATGTTAAATATATGAAAATTTGGCGATATTTTCCCATGTCCTTGAACTTTTTTATGTCAGAACGGGAAAATTAAAAGAAAAATGATAATTGAAGATGATTGACTGTCATACTAAATTAAAATGTGGATGATTCCAATTTTTTTGATTGAAAATTTATTTGTAGGTGAGATTCAATTATGTTTTGACATATATACACTTCGTTCATTAGAACGTGAGATGTGAGTTTAGCTAGATTATGAATCAGCGAGGATGATTTGTTAAAGTGAGTTTGTATACACAATGGTTATGTCTCGTGGCAGAAATACTTTTTTGCCACAATGGTATATATATATAGTTTGTATACACAATGGTTATGTCCTGGAGGAGTAATACATTACCTAGGAGGAGAGGGGGAGTAATTGTTTCCCCCCAAAACATGCTATATTGTCCTCTTTTTCCCTATGTCCGCTTAGCGCCATCACAGGTGCATTACTATTTCCTCCATTTTCTAGTTCATTTTAGCTCCATTATCCTCCTAATTCATTACCTCCATCCCAAACGAGTCCTTATTCATAGTTAGGACAAGCTCATGGGTTAATGAACTCTCGCTTTACTTGAGGTGGAATTCACGATGGATTTTTGAATCCTAACTCTTAATTCTTAATGTTTGCGTACAGGATGGAATGTATCCCATCACCTTTCTGCCCTTGCTTAATCTTGAAGCCTTACCCTTCCTCCCGACTCCCTCATGCACTTAAAAGTTATTTACGGAGTACTATTTTGCTCTACCCCTACGATCTTCTCCTGTGTAACTTAGTGGTTACCTGTTCTGTTGCGTTTGTACTATCTCTTCCGCGCAAAATGAGATATGTAAAGAAACACAATGTTTCTGCGATTGCAAGTCTTCAATTGTTGGGAAACCATGATGTATCTATTTCCTGCTAATGTGTTCAAATGTTTTCCCTTCTTGTTCGGCTCATAGGTGAAGTTATATATTTGTATGATGTTCACATGTGAAGGTTTTAAGAGATCAGATAGTTCTATATGAATGGATGACTATTGAGAACCTTTTTCTCATTTTTGCATGTGCATTTTGTGTTCATTCTCTTTATTCGTATATGGTGGATGATTCGTGTATCTAACTTTTTAGTAACATAATAGCAACTCCCCTCCTTGGAGCAAGTTGAATGGATTGTTCAAGGGGTTTGCTAGCAATTATCGAAAGTTTAAAGTCAAACCCTGGAACCACTTGCTTGAGAAAGGCCACTATTTTTCTTGACCAATGTTAATTAAGTAGCATAATATATAAAATTGTGGAGTCATTTAAGCTACAAGGACTATGTCCGTCATTGGATATGATTGTAGCTTAAATGGAGAATAACTTGAAAATGTGACAATTTTTATCTAGAAAGTTGTAGCTCACCATTGCCCCTACTCTTAGCTTTATTATTTTGAAAAAAGATTTACCATAATTTTTTATATGAACTCCAACATCCAAATGTAACATCTAGATATGTGGCAAAAATTTTCCATTCTCTCATTTGTTTGTTATACTCTATATGTATTGGCATAGTTGTAACTTGTAAGGTTTCCATTGTCTTATTATCTCTAAGTGCACCCGAAAGACTTGTTGTCCTCTTTATGTGTCTAGTCCTCACATATCGTGTATTTTCTCTCTCATGATTGTAGGAATGGATGGGAGATGCGTTGATGGTAGTTCAAATATCTAGTAATGAACAAGATGTTAGTATGGCTAAAAACCACGCTTTGGATGGAGTAAGCGAAACCCTTTTCTTTAATCCTATTTGCGAATAATTAGTTGTCAGTTCTTCAAATGACTTGCTTTTTTCGCATTATAGTGTGTATTTTTTTGGTCGATTACTATTTAAAGAACAAACATATTTATGGAAGTAGTATATATTATAACCAAATGACAAAAAAAAGATGTAATCATAAGTGATAGTACATGAGCTCGCAAGGCTAGAAACCCATCAAAGAAGGGAAAAACGCCTAAACCTTAAAGACGGTAGTTCTACTTTCCTAAGGAAAGTGAACACTCTCTTGCAAGCCATTAAAGACCCACATCCTTCTCTAAGGGAGCTCAGGTACAAAAATTGAAACCAAAAACAATAAGACATATATGATACTAATACTAATAAAAGAATATTGTTTTAGTGGTTTCAAATTTGACAATCTGTTAAGATTGCCAAAATCTCTTCTAGAGTTGGTCGTCCCTTTGGGTCTTGGTGGACACACCTTGTAGCCATCTCCACAAGTTTCCCGGCCTTTTCTTTTGTTGATTCATCATAGACCTTTGTAGAAACCAACTTAAGAGGCTTCTTTTCTCCTTTTATGAAATCTGCAATGAATATCGCGTTTGATTTTCGCATTTGAACTTGAACTTCCGGTTCAAGCAATAACATCTGGAGGAGAGTTGTTCCTAAGGCATAGATATCTCTTTTCTCCGTAGCCTTTCGATCTTCTTTTGAACATGAAATTAATCAATTAGACATTAGTCAAATAAAATAAGGTAAAAGTCTAAAATTGGTATAAGCTATGTTAAAAGATTTCAATCCAAATTAGAAGTAATCCTGAATTAGGCCATGTGGGCTTGGACGGAGGTAAGGCAACAGAAGATTCGTATAACAACTCGGTATAAGCGGGTTTGGTCAAGTCGAGCCAAAAGAGTGTACTTATTTAGTCAACCGAAACCCATCTCAAACTCAACCCAAACAGACTTAATTGGACTTTTAAACTCAAGTGGGATTTTTGTTTCCTAGATCGTAGGATACAAGCATTAAGTGTTAAGACATTCGTATTGCACTTTAAACTTATCTCCTTAGTTTATATATTCTATATAGTATTTGGTAAAAAATAATAATGAAAGATATTCTTATTTTCTTATTACAAATATAGAATGTTCAGTTATGTAATCATGGTCATGACATGTAATTGATAAATATTGGAGTATTTATGAATTTCTAAGAGTATATATATATATATATATATATATATATATATATATATATATATATATATATAGTAATTAATTATTTATGTCATCGATTAGTTAGTAAAATTGGTGGTTAGTGGTCTCTAACTTTTATCAGAGTTAGTATATGTATGTATATATATATATATATATATATATATAGTAATTAATTATTTATGTCATCGATTAGTTAGTAAAAGCATAAAATTGGTGGTTACTATTATCATTTTGGTGTTGTAGGTATTAGCTTGTGGATAAGTGAGGAAAATGCATTTAGCATGCAAAACAAGTTCAGTCATCACAAATCAAGATAGAAAACAACAAAGAAAAGGAAAACGCATAACTGAAATCGGAACCTAATGCTAAAGTCAAATTTGATCTTTAATCTCAATGTTGAACCCAAATCGTGCTCGCATTAGATTCCTAATACTATTCAAGTTTCAATTCATAATCTTCCAAGTCGACTTCATTTTATCTAGGTAGGTTTGGATGGTCCAAGTGTCCAACAAGCCGCTTGGTCAAGCTAGTATCTAAGTGATGTGTCACATCAAAAAATCATAGGTTCTGTTATAGTGAACTAATTTTATCCTATAAAGACATTGGAGGTAGATAAAGTATTTTTTATGTATTCAAATAGTTACCTTTTTGTAAATAGTAGCCGGGTGTCCGACGTTTGCCTCGTCACCGGTGTTTGTGCATGCTCCCAAATCAATAATCTTGATTTCTCCATCCTGGTTCATTAATAAAGTGAAATTTAAACGTTTAAATTGAATAGTAACGTTACTAGATGCTATTTATAAAAATATATACAAACCCGGCCAATCAATATGTTCTCTGGTTTAATATCACAGTGAATTTTTCCTTGACTATGGATGTGTTGCAATGCTTTCGCAACACCAGTTAGGATCTTCATTATACCGCTAAGAACGAGCTTGCCACTGTTTAGATTTACAATTAGGAAATCGGAATCGTTTAAAGATTTAGGAAATGGGTACTTAATTGGAATCAGAAAGATTTAGATAATTTCGGTTTACCTATAATTTCATCTTTCAATGCTCCAGGGCAATACTCGAGAAATATATAAGCAAGATTTCCTTTCTCCAAACTTCCGTAAAAGCCAACAATATTGTCATTAGGCTTCAGTTCCTGAAATGTTTTTACCTCTGTCTGCCAAGTAAAATATAATTATTTACTCGGCTATCTATTTAAACTAAATCAATGGGTAATAAAGTCATTTTAATTTTGCATCCAAAAGAATTCTCAATAAAGACTATATACAGAGTAATATGTTATTCTAAGTTAACACGCGTTAGGAAAAAATTATACATTTATATATACTTAGAGAATTACAACTTGCCATTTTTTTACTCCAAAATAGACCTATTGTCCTCCCTCCATTCAAATCCAAGGGGTCTTTATCTCTTTTGGATACTATTTACAACGATAATCTTCAATATTCTTGATATTCTTTAATAAAAAATATAGGTAAGTGGGATCTTGTATGATTTGTCTTTATAAGTAGATTAAGAATTGTGTCTCGGCAAATGTCCTTTGGATATGAATGGAGGGAATACTAAAAATTAAAAGCAAATAATTTATCATAATAAATACAGGATAAAACTCATTAAATTTGAAATATGGAAAAAAATCAAACAATGCAAGAATTTATGATATGATAACCAATAGTTTTATATGGAAAAAAAGTATATTTACCCCGTTTTGAAAAATGATTTTATATGATGTGAATCCCTAAATTTTCTTTAGACACAAAATATAATTAATTAATTAATTAATTCTTCCATAATGTATTTCTCCCCTTGCGCCGATCATTGTTTTTGATTTTGGTAAATTGGAATGACAAGTGTACCAAATTGGAATGAAACAATTAGTGAATGATAAGTGTACCAAATTGGATCTCGCCAAACTTTAGGTGAGAAAAAGTAAATTACATAATTGAACCTTGGTCTGTTTTAGCATATATAGATTATACTATAATTAATTATATACTCTCTTGATCCAATCCAATTGTTAGATTTGACTTTTAACAATCTCCATGATGCTACTTTGACCTCAATTTTCTCCATTTAAACACTTATTTTTAGTGTTGAAAATATTATTTTGTGAATCTATAACAAATGTAAATAGGTTAGTGTCATACATAATAATTTTGAATTTGATTTAACGATAACTGATATCGAATTAACCATTAGGTTGACTCGGGTTGACTCGGAGGGATTTGACTTTTCACGGTCTCCATGAGTCTACTTTGACCTCATTTTTCTCCATTTAAACACTTCTTTTAGTGTTAAAAATGTTATTTTGTGTAACCTCTTCTTTAACAAATCTAAATATGTTAGTATCACATATAGTAATTTTCAGCTTGATTATGGATAATCGATATCAAAGTAACCATTAGATGAGATCGAAGAGAGTATCTAAGAAATAATAGATTTAAAAAAAATGCGAATCTGCACGAGCATTGCACAACAATATTTCTTGATAATTACTCCGTATTCGTGTCAACTCTTAAAGTTTTTGATAAAAAAAATTCCTGAAGTATGATTAGAATTGTTATACTAACCTTAAATTGGCTGTACGCTTCATATTCAGTCTTTTGTGTTAGCTTTACGACCATCTTGCTGTCCTTGATTCTAAAAACTTCTGCGAAACTTCCTTCGCCTAACTGGTCGTCTAGCTCGTTGACAAATTCTTCTATCTCATCTTTTGAGAGTTCTTGATGGCTCTTCTTTGGTGAAGAAGAGGAGGCTGCTCTCTTCGAAGAAGATGATGCCGCGGCTTCAGTTGTGGAGGCGAGGAGGCTGTTCTTCTTTTGTGGTTGATTTTGCTTCTTCCCCCTTTTTGGCGCCATATCTTAATTTTACAAGAAGATGTCATTTGCAACTGAAATATAAGCAATGACGCCGAATATAGCAATAAACACTTGCCTTGTGTTAGGCAACTAAGTTAGGATAAAAGCAGTTTTGATAATTAGAACCCACAGGTGCAAGACATATTCCCCTCCTAGCCCTAGAAAAATGCAACCTAAAGTAGCTGAAATTCTAAGAGGGGCTCTTGTTTGATGTCTTTACCTCCCCAACTTAATTTCAAAAGGTGGTGTATTTGTTGTGTCTCTATGCCCTATGCGTGCTTTTGGTTTCAAAGGGGAGTTCTCGATAGGTCTGTATGTATGCAGCTGGATTAGTTTTCGTGGGAGTAAACATCAAACAAGGGGTTGTGAATGTGCTTTGTAACACTCTGGCTAGGTCTTAACGATTATAACTTTATTTTTACTCTAGGCTCATGGGTCTTTCAACTTCTAGCTCATTTTTGTGAATGATTCCTCTTTAATTTTATCTGTTATGGTTAGTTTTTTTTTGTCTTAGGAAAATGGCTTCTCCTAGGTCTTTGATCTTCATTAAGCAATATGATACAGCTAAGTTTTCCCTATTTCTGTACACTACTTCTCATTGAGTGGATTCCTTGTGTTTTATGTGAACTATAGCAGTTACTAAGGCTTTCTATTGGATCTCCACTATGATGGAATAAAGCAGTCATTCAATGCAGTTCTTAGAGCAATTTTCATTTTAGGTCATTCATGAAAAAAATTCTCACAAGGTAAGTGACTACTTCTGCCTTTCCCTCACCCTGTAATTTGTGGGAGCCCTTATTGCAAAGTGGATATGGCGATTAATCCTGTCTATCTAAGTTAATACTCTTAAAATTTGCCGTTAATTATGAGCCTCATAAACAACATACAGTCTATCACTATCACTATCATAGGAAGTTTGAACAAACTGTGAACGTTTATACTTATGGGTAGAGTAATCTAATCAATCACTGAAATAGGACAACCCAAATCCGAATTCGATAGCATCATACACAATTTCTCTTTTTGTTGCTCGCTTCCTCTGTATATGCTGACTAATTATCTTATTAAATGCATTTTTATGATGTTTGATGGACCTGATTCGATTTATCTTTTCTGATGCCTTTGCTTATAGATATAATAATATCCCATTATAAGCTATAAGTGTTTACTAGATGGTATCAAGGGTAGGGTTTTGCGGGCGTTTGGTTTGGGGCTAGCATAGGCACAGGAAATAAACCTTTTTAATTCCCTCAGTTTAGGATTTTGCATTTTTTTCATTCTCTCCACTCATGTTTGTCTCTAACTCCCAGACGTTTTTGTTGTTGGGGTGAACTTTTGTTGTTTAGGTGGTGGTATTTACTTTTGAGGATGGTGTAGGGATTTCAAAAACTGGTGGATAGGTGTCGATGATGGTGGTGTCAGGTAACGATGGCCTTCTGCGATTTTCTTGTTGTGGGACTGAAGTGGTGGTCAACGGTGGCGTTTTTGGGTATTAGGGCGGCGTTTAGTGGTTGTTTGTTTGGGTTGATTTTATCCCATTGCCTTTGCCTGCTTAGACCAAATATCATTTCCCTTTCCAATTATCATTTCCTTAACCCCTTTGCCAAGAATTTTGGGAGGCTGACTTGTCCTTGGTATCTCCAGTAAACATTGATCTTAGTAGAATACAACAATAGTATTTCTGAACGCTTCTTATCACCATTGGGGGTAGGTAAATTATTACTAAGGTGACCATTTTTTCCAACGTGTGGTTCAGATCACCTGGATAAAATGTTTGATAAATTATTACTAAGGTGACCATTTTTTCCAACGTGTGGTTCAGATCACCTGGATAAAATGTTTGATAATGCTCATAACATATTTTCTACTGTTTTATAGTGTTTTAGTACTTGTATATATGGTTTTCAATAGGGGTGGTAATGAGACAAGACAGCTCGCGAGCAGCTCGAACTCGACTCGGTCAAAGCTCGGTCAAAGCTCGGCTCGTGCGAGCTCGACTCGAGCTCGGGCTCGGCTCGACATCTTAACGAGCCGAGCTGAGGAAGGCGTGGCTCGGCTCGAAAAGCTCGCGAGCAGCTCGATTTGATGTGATTAGTTAATATTTTGTTCTTGTTTATTAAAAAAATACTAATAATAATTACATATTTTTTTCACCATATAAATATTTTTATTGATTTGTCTAATACGTTTGTTTATGTTTTTTGAATCCCAATTTATTAAAACATATCAGTGCAAAAAAACGTAAATTTTAATAATTATATATAGGCTCGAGTTAGGCTCGAACTCGGCTCGAACTCGCATTTTAGCTCGCGAGCTTGGTTCTGAGCTCAATTTTTTCAAGCTCGAGTAAGCTCGAGATCGGCTCGAGTTCAAATTTCGTTTATGAACATTTATAAAACGTAATTAGAAACGTAATGAGCAAACAATACGGAGTAACAATCTGCTATGAATTTCGGAATAGAACACTACGTAGAAGCAAGATTGCAAAATCACAAATCACCAACTCTTTAATTGGAAAGTGCAAAATCCTAAATAAGTTTAGAAATCAATACCAATAGAAACGTAATTAGATGAATATTGATGTTCTTAGATTGGATATGCATAAAATACGGACAAAAACCTAAAGGAGAGAGAGAGAGAGAGTTAAAAAAATTACTTCGAGGTATAGAAGATGAAGATGAAGCTGAAGCGATGTTGTGAAGACTGTTACTCTGTAGATTGCATGAGGGGGTATTATAGGAACAAAAGGTAAAGTAAACATTAATAAGGACGTTTTTTTAGTTTTTTTTGGACGGAAATAGAATTTGGGTATAAATTACGGAATACGGAGTAATTAGAATAATTACGGATTATATAAGTTTTTTTTAAAAATTATTGGAGGTATAAAATTTGAAAATAAATTATTTGAGGTATAAAATATCAATTAACTGTTATTATACGAGTAGTTATTATCACTACTATTGTGCATTTTATATTACGAGACGGCTCAACGATTTCGAATGATAATTTATACCGGCCGACCCCAAATCATTTTAGCACTAAAGATATGAACACCGAATCACTTAGGAACCATAAATGGAGATTAATTAAGATTTTTTTGAGTAGGAAAAAATTGTGATTAGGTCATGTTCAATGAAATTAATCATCAACTACATGTATATAAGTAGGGATTTAGAAAATATGAGCGGTATGTGGTAGAAAACGAAAAAATAGGAGGGTACAACGTAGAAAAATCCTATCATTTAAATGGATCTATTCAAGGGCAAATCTTTAAACCTCTCGTCTCGAATCATCTTGAGGGTTTTAATTTTTGTCCTATTTCAATATAATACTACTCACATATATTTATCAAATGTGGTAAATATTCAAAATCGAAGGGAGTATATAGGAATGATAATGGGTCCGAGACCCTGACCCGACAGATCTTACCCTAACGGGTTAGGTACGGGTCCCAATTTTTTTAGACCCTACGGATATGCATTCTTGAAAAGTATTTCGGGTTCGTATCCTAAAAGTCAGGCCCGCACCCGACCCTACCCTACCCGTAAAAAAAACTTAAGAATGCTAATTTAATAACAGCTAAACCCCAACGTTAATGCTCTCTTATTCTTTATTTTCATTCCCAACCTCCTGCAGCCAGATTTCCACCTTAATTTCCCTATCTGTTTTTTAGTTTAGTCCAACTGTTGGACAATACCTATAATGCTTCATGCTTGTTTGTGGAACTGTATTTAAAGCTATTGTGAATTTGCGATGGGGTAACTCTGCAGCATTCCGCAGGAGTATTTTTTAGAAAACTTATACACATTATAAATTGTCCAGCATTAACAGTTCTCACCACAAATCACAGTCGTCTCACCACTACAATATTTTCAGCCGACCTCTCCGCCGCCCACCACTGCTTAAGTACAATTCTGGCCACCTTCGACGGCGCCAACTTCTTATCGGTCATCTTCTCCTCTTTTTTTTTAACAGATTACTGTATAATATGGGTTATTAATTGGAAAATTGGGTCAATTGCCATTGTATCCCTAATTAATCGGTCCTGACATTAAAATGAAATGAATTGTTTGTGTAACTGTGTTACATTAATGATTGTAATTTCAACAAATTGTATTTTGTACTTGTATTATTTTGGTTTTTCTTGTGTTGTTAAATGTCAAACACTGATTGTCTAATTTACAAGTGATGATATTGCAGTTTTGTTGGATGAATTTGTGGTTTCTTTGTTGTATTTGTATCATTGTGCATATAAAGCTACTTCCTCATTTTCGTTTCATTTTACTCCATAAGTAACTGCTTGTGTTTTGTTCTTGATTTGTTCTTTGATTAGAACTCTGATTATTGCCATAACCAGAGTATTGTGTGAATTTGGGTTGTTTGATTTGGATTCGATTAGCTTGTACAGTAACTGTTAGAAAGATTACGGCATATTATTATATTCTATTAGTGATAGTTGTGATTTCATGAGTATGCTGATATGCTCCATTGACAAGCGATACTGAAAACAAGATGGTTGATATTTCAATTGAAGGTTAATAATTGGTACTTAGCGTGTGTTTGATACTTTGTTGTCACTATTGTGGATGAACCGTACTTGATTAGGTTTATTTATGGCAATGAAAAGATGCATTCAAAATACTTGTTTCATGAGATAGTAATGACTTATGCTCATTGTGAGTAAAATCAAGCATGTGCAGTAGTTACTAATTTACTACGGAGTATATGACTTTTAATGTATGATGATTGCACACAAGACTGTAAAACCATTGATCTCAATAATGATTTATGTTTGATGCTTGATGTTTAATGGTGTTAATGATGATTAGAATTGGTTGCTTGAAATTTGTCGTTTACCTTTGAATTTCGTAGGCATTATTATGGAGGACGAAGCTAATGTACTTGACCTCATTGATGAAGAGATTGATCAATTTGATTTGGATTTAGAGGATGAGGAGGAGAATAACGGAGTTGAAGTTGGAGACGGAATCATCGAGGATGTCGGGCAGGAAGTCCAGGAAAAGAAGAAAAAGAGGACAAGGAGGGCGGGGAAGAGAAAGAACAAGACACCTGCACCACGATTTGACATTGATAGGTTTAAAAGATTTTCAATTCATGTAGTTTAGAATTTAGAACTGATGGAGTCTCTAAAATTGTTCGAAAAGTTAATCCCTCAACTATATAGATAGATTTTCAAGTTGTTTAAGAATTTATGGCTGATAAAGTTGTATTGATGTTTTTGTGTGTATTGATGTTTTTATGTTTATAATTCTTACAGCTATGTCGCCCAGTTTTGCAAGAAATTTAAGGAGAAAAGAGTGTATGCAGTGTACAGTGCAATTGACTGTATTGGTAAAGTGGCCTTCGACAAACTTGCTGAAGAGGTGAGTTGACAATACTTGATTTGTCTTTAAAATAGTTAAACCATTTATAGAGCATTGGAGCTCGAAGATCACAAAGTGACAAATGAGATATTAATATGCAACCTGACTTTGGTTAAGTTTTCAAATAAAGTTAAGTTACTAAACCTTCTACGGAGTACAGTATTATATACTTTGGTACTTTGAATTTCAAATTTCAAGATTGAGTTCCTTGTTCCGCTGGTAATAGTACTACACAAATTACTAATGGGTCAAGTATTATAGAAAAGACAAAAATAAAGTGTGTGCGTTATAGCAAAGTATTTGTCTTGTCCATGCTATTATGATATTTGACTGGTTTTAGTATTACAACGGATATGTCCGTCGTAAGAGACACCCGCTAGTAGGACTATACATACTATAGTCACCAACACATTGTCATCTCTAACTGACGTCGTAAGTAATTAGTCCATATTCTGGGTTTTATTTGTTGCATATTTTTGACGTGTATTTGTCTTTCAGTGAATGTCCTAGTTAATTGCAATTTTACTACTATCTACGTTTTGGTGAGTAACATACAATAAAATTTTAGGTAAATGCTATACAAGCTGCTGGGGGTCAAAAGGCTTGCATTGGTAATCGGCTTAAATCAGGAGGAGGCATATTTTGGAGTTTGCTCAAAACAGCCGACAACAATAACTATAGGGTTGTCATGCGGAGATATAAGCACATTATGGTGTGTAATCTCGTACCATCTATTATTCTATTTGTATATTGTCGAGGTATGTTCATTTCAATGTGTATGATGAAGAATTGCATCACATCCATAGAATTCGGATGTGGAGAGTCACGAGACTAGTAAATAAACCAGTCGATCGATTAATTTTGAGATGGAACCTCACTCATCACTTTTTCTATTAACCTGCTGCGGGGAACTCACATATATTTCTGTTCATAATGCAGCTATTGGTTATGAAATGCTTAATCTCTGTGTTTTTTTTTGTAGATGCAATGTGGAGAGGCTAAATTCCTAGGGAGAGTTCATGGTGATGCTTGATAGACGATCCAACAGTAGATACTGTCATACTGGGACTGGACTGTAGTCTGTAGGGGAGGGATAAGGTCTTCATAACCTACTTATTTCATTTTTTTGACTTGTGAGCTGAATGTTGTTTCGTAGTAGTAACTTTTTAGTTTAAAAGGAGAGTTCCGGATATGTCCTGCTACATATGTAGGCCGTTGCATCGGGTTTTGTAAAAGAAAGCATGAGGCAAGGTAGTATAAGGATCATCTAGACCGATGGAGTTGTATGGACGGTTGGATCGGTTTTTGGCAATATGGCTGGGTTATATGGACTGTATCTTGGCTCTAGACTGATGGAGTGGTGTTTTTTGTAGCGTGTTGGTGGTTTTTTTTCCGTATGGTTCCTTTTCTCATTATCAAATGACTAGTTTAACTATTTAACTAGTATGGACCCATCCATATATACACGGTTTGTATGTGAATTTATTTTATAGCTTATTAAATATTTTAAATTGAAGATTTTGATTTGAGAAAACAATTTAAAATTATTACTTCAATAAGTAATTATAAAGCTAAATGAGTGAGTCAATAAATGTACAGAGTATGTTTTCATGAAAACTGTACATATTTTTTTGTCTGAATTACAATTCCATCATTTTAAATATCACTTTTTAAATTCTCCAAAAAAAAAAAAAATATCACTTTTTAAAAATTACAGCCTTATAAAAGTTCTCAAAAATTCTTACCTTGCCACAATGACCTTGGATGGGGACGGCTACACTGCCTCGTGCAAGGTGACCCATTATCTCGGCCACCTTGCTACAAGCCGACCAATCATGACTTGGGAGGGGGATTCTAGCCCTTGTACGGTCCCACCTACCTCGGCCACGAGAGGGGGCCCCTGGGCTGGTCTAACCCCAGGACAGCACAGCTAGCTCCACTCTTTAACAGAGGGATCGAGCCACCGCGTCCACTAGAATGTGCCACTGCCACGTGTAAATGGGGTGAGTCTAGATGTTTTTTTCTGTCTCTACCAAAGCCTATAAGTATCTCACCTAAACATTCATTAAAGTTCAATCAATGTTTTTTTTTTTTTTTTTTTTTTTTTTTTTTTTGGTGAAAAATTCAATCAATGTTTTAATACTCAATCTGTCTCTATAACCACAGTAATTATTGTGTACAACTGTTGTACCATGCGACAGTAGTAGAAGTTTTCAACTTACGATAAAAAGTGACCAGTTTAAATTAGTTAGTTACCACTTTCAGATAAATAGTTACCACTTTTTCATATTAAAACGTGGTCACTATTTAACTTAAAGTGGTCACTAAATAACGTAAAGTGGTAACTTTTTACCATAAATTAGGTCCGTTGTACGGTACAACGATTGTATAGTATAATTGTGCTATAACCAACACCATCTTTCTCCTCACGAGAAAGATTTTGGCAAGGCAGAAAAGATTGACTTAGGCATCAAAGAGGGACCCCTCGGACATCCTCTGATGCCATGTTTTTTCCTTGCGTAGACACATGTCACTTAGCCGATCGACATGTGCCATAACACATAACACATATACGCCAGATGGCCCACATCATTGCCATGTCATACGCTGAGGTGGGTTAATGTGAGTGCTTCACATGTTTCTGCTTTACTATATAAAAGACTAGTTTTACCCCGTGCAACATTGCACGAGTGGCCTTAAAGTAGTCGAGAAAAATTATTTCTATTTTGATATAAAAATCTATTGCGACACAAATTAGTGTACATAAATAATGCAAAAAGAAAGCAAATAAAAAAAACAAATTATAAATACTGAAACACTTCTTGATAGACGACATTGGTAGTAGTGTTGGAAGTGTGTTTCTCCTTATCATAAATTAGAATCTTCAAGCCGCGCTTGCTGGTTGCCCTTGATAACGTAACATATAGTTGTCCATGAGTGAAAACAGGCTTCGAGAGATAGAGACCAACATGGGACAATGATTGCCCTTGACTTTTATTAATAGTCATCGCAAAGCATACTGAAATGGGGAATTGTCGTCTTGTAAAATGTATTGGAAACTTAGTCGAGTCAGTAGGAGATAGAGAGAATCGAGGGATGAAGACTCTGTCACCTTTATGGCTTCCCATTAACACAGTACAACGGATAACTCTTTTCCCCAGGTCAGTAACAATCAAGCGTGTTCCATTGCATAACCCATGGATTTGGTTAATGTTCTTGATGAGCATCACCACAGCACCAACCTTTAATCGAAGTTCGTGGTTAGGCACCCCAGAGCACTTAGGGGTCATTTGGTTCAAACAATAGGAACGGAATGGAATGGATTCTAAAACCAGAGAGGTATGAAGTTAGAACCCAAGACTTATTAATACTTGTTTGGTTTGATCTGGAATGGATTGTAAAATGTGTTTAATGAAGATGAGAGGGGATGAGAATTAGAATCATGGGTAGAAGCATAGGATTGGGATTCCAAGGGATTGGAGGGGAATTAGAACCCCTTAGGTTTCCAACTCCAATCCAAAAACCATCAACCAAACACTATGATAGGTAATTCCATCCCAACCGATTCCAAAACTCCCTAACCAAACACCCCCTTAATGCTATTTAGAAATTCAGTTGAGTGAATCTCAGGTTGCGGTATAGGTGACTCAATTGATTGAGGGTCAGGTTCAGGTGCAGGTGATTCATCCATTCAGACCTGTTGTGTGCCAAATTTGGACAGTTTTTCCTCCCATTTAGACCCGTTTTTCCTCTGTTTTGTGAGACTTGAGTGCGATCATCGCCATATTTTGCGTAATTCTCACATTAGTGTCTCTCTGTTGCATTTTACGTATTTTTGGTAGTTTTCTGTCTATTTTGATAGGATTTTCGACCGAAAACGTGTTTGAGCTCTACGAGCAAGAGAGAGATACGGTCCAAGAGCAAAGCACACAACTTAAAGTTCAAGTAATCCAACTGATCAACGAAGAAAAAGACCGGAAAAGAGTCAATGGACCACCGGGTGAAGTTTCGCCCGACGGCATTTCTTTTCATCCCCGAAGATTTTCACGGCTACATGACCGGGCAACTTGACCGGGCGAAATTTCGCCCACCGGGTGAAATTTCGCCCGATGGTGAAACCGGGACGGAAACGTCAAAAATGAAGAAAATCTCACCGGGTGAAATTTCACCCGGTGGGATTATTATGTCAAGCCGCGGGGCGAAATTTCACCCCATGAAGATGCAAAGGGTGATGGTCTAGCAAAATGAAGAGAAATCGGATTTGGGCCTTGAAGTTTGTGCAACCCATTAAGCAACTCTATATATACCTCTTCTAAGGTTTTGTGCCTCCTTGAGCCTTAAGTGTGCCTCTTAGGAGTAGGGTAGAAAACTCTCTTGTAGTAGTTTGTAGTAAGCTCTCTTAGTAAAAATCTCTACAAACAATTAGTAGATCTACTAATATTAGTATAATTACTCTATAATTAGTAGTAAAGCTTCCACCTTTATTGAAGATTGTGCTTTATTGTTGAAGATTCAAGGGTTTTTCAAGGGTTTATGTGACAAAACCCTTGTTTTATTTCTTGAAGATTCATATTTCTCTTATTGAAGATTGAAGATTTATGCATGGATTGGTGACAAATTCTTGTGTATTTTTCCAAGGTTCAATCTTTTATATTAATCTTCATCTTCTATCTTAGTTTCCTCCATTGTTGGTAAAATTCTTTCCTCTCCCTTTTCTCCATTAGTATAATTTATTAGTGTAGTTTTTATGCATGTTTTAGACAATTCATCAATTATTAGTGTTTTATTGTTATTCACCATGATTAGTGAGTAGATTTCTTTGTTGGGGAATTAGGGAGGAGGATTTGGATTATTTGATGTAAGGGATGTTGGTGGGTTGTTTACTTGTTAATTATCAATTTTAAGGTTTTTGTGTCTTTGTTGACTTAGAATCGCGACTAGGTCGACCTTGACTCATTTCTACCAATATGGGGAAACTCGGGGTAGAAATTACCTTAATTTGAGACTTACCCTTTTGTCGCGAAAGCGGGTTTAGGTAGGTTGGGTGAAGAAACCGAAAGGTGGAAATTTCCCTTTTTATCGTTGTAACAAAAACTCGATTCCGAGATTCTAAGACTCCATTTCCGAATCCCGACTCTCCCCAACACCTTTCCTATTTATTGACCCTAGCCTATGATCTCTCGACCTCTCTCGACCTCGCTCGACCTCTCTCGACCCAAAACCCCCATCTCAATCCCAACCACGATTTGACTCTAGACTTGACCAATACGACTTAACCCATCTCCCTGAGGATCGATCCCGACCTACCACTACTACATTAGTTAGGTTTGTCGGAGTTAAAAATATTGTTTGATCGTGCGGGTCGCGACGCCCGCGCATCAAAATGGCGCCGTTGCCCGGGAAACGGGTGATTAATTAGTTAATTGATTAAGTCTTTGTTTCATTGTGCTTGGATAATTGTTTTCTCTTTTCCTCCTACCCTAGTACCATTAGGTGCTAGGAGGACTCATTGTTTGTTGAGTTTTTGCTAGGTTTACTTTTGATTTAGGTTGCTTGATCCCCATCCGGAGAGCAAGTCACCTGGAAATATTGTGACCAACGCAACAACTCGATAGTGTATCCCTCCACCAATTTCTTCATTTCACAACACTCCATCCTCAAACAACTTCCAAGGATTCAAGTATGGCTACACTTGGGTCCCATTCTCAACCATCTATTGAATATATTTCTTCACCCGTCTTCATTGGAGCTATCCCGGAGAGTTTCGAGCTTAAACCTTCCATCATGCATATGATTCAACAACAAACTTTTCGAGGATTGCCGGATGAAGATGTGATAGAGCATGTTTGCCTCTTCAAGGAAAGTCTTATTGGTGTCAAGCTTGAAGGTGTCACCGAGTGCCAACTACGTCGGATTCTTTTTCCCCGCACCTTGCGTGATGGAGCAAGGAGGTGGCTTAAGAGTTTCCCCAACAATACCTTTCGCACTTGGGAGCAATTGAGCAACTCTTTCGTCGAGAAATATTTCCCACCATCTAAGACCAACAAATTCCGAAGAGAAATGCAAACATTTCAACAACAAGAAAAAGAAAGCATAAGTGAAGCTTGGGATCGATTCCAAACTCTACATATGAAGTGCCCACATCATGGTATCCCTCATTGGCTTATGCTCCAAACATTTTTCTATTCCTTATCCGCCGATGCAAGGGACATTCTTAACTCAACCGCAAATGGCGACTTTTTCCTACTCAACGAGAATGAATCCCATGAGCTTCTTGACAAGATAGCCAAAAGTGATATGTTTGCTAAGGAATCGCAAGAGGGTGAATCAAGTGGAGACTCGGAATCGTCAAATGACATGGAGGCCACTCTTGAAATACAAATCGCTCAACTATTTGAGAGATTTGAGGCAATGGTTGCTAGGGACACCTTCCAACCCGAAATGAGGCCCCCGCCAAGAAGAGTTACTCCACCAAGAAGAGTCACTCCACCAAGAAGAGTCACCCCACCAAGAAGAATCACACCACCTAGGCGAACATCTATCTCGCCTCCAAAGCCATATAGAGTCGAAGTTCCATGTGATCATTGTGAAAGATATGATCACGACTCCAATTTTTGTGCGAGGAAGGAGCATGTTTATCAAGCCAACACTCAAGGAACATATGAGAAGCCTCAAACGAACAATCCTAATTTGGAGACCGGATTTTACTCCACGCCGACTCAAGGATCATATCCTTTTCCAAGAGCCCCCAATCAAAGGGTTTATCCTAATTCATATGGACCTCATTATCAACCGAGACCTCCTCACACAAATCAATTCAATCAAGGCCATTTCCATCCTCAAGGACCGCCTAGACCAAACTATGGACCTCCTTTTGGAACTCAACCTCCATTTAATCAAGGTCCTCCTTTTGGAGCTTATCCACCACCTAACCAAGGTCCTCCAAGGAACTTTCAAGGAAACTCTCAACCCTTTTATGACATTCAAGAAACGATCAAGTTCTTATTGAAAGAAAATGCGTCAAACCGAGCTAGACCTGAAGCTCTAGAAGCACGAGCCGCATCACAAGCTAGAACTCCTCAAGAGCCGACCGATTCTTTCAACCAAGCTTCCGTGAATGCCATTAAGGTGATCAACAAAAAGAAACCGGTGAACCCCTTCGTTCCACGAACTTCATCTCATTCCTCAATCAATGAACCCGATGAGAAAGTGGTCAAGAGTGCAACCGACAAACCAAGGAGAGATCCGTCAAAGTATCTTGTGAAAAACCTTGCATTTGTTATTGAACAAATCCCAATAGAGGACACATATGTAGTCTCGAGGATCAAAGTGCCCCCTTTGAATGACAAGCCACCAATCTCATTCTTTGGCCAAGCTATGGAGTATATAACCTTCACCGATTTGATAGAGAATTTGGAAACTAGTCCCTCCATGCCAACTCCGAACGAGTATATAAGGGATATAATTTTGAATTCTACAATAAGGAAGGAAACTCCACTACCACCTAGGGTCACTCCAAAAGTTACCATACCTACTAAGCTTGGTGACCCCGGTAGTTTCTGCATACCTTGTTCGATCGACAATGTTGAGATACATCGAGCATTATGTGATCTCGGGGCGGATATTAGCCTTATGCCATTAATCATTGCTCAGACAATCAATATTCCAAGGATGACACACTTTCCGCTTAACGTTCAGATGGTCGACGGTACTAAGAAAGCGCCAATTGGGTTAGCACGAAATCTTATGGTTAAGATAGGTCCCCTATACATACCTACCGATTTCGTGGTCCTTGACAACGCAATCCTATCTTACTAGGGCGACCTTTCCTAGCAACCGGCGGGGTGATTATCGATGTGAAAAAAGGGAAATTATCTTTTAATGTTGGTAATAGCACCGTTCAATTTATATTACCCGATTTCTTGCCGAATATCCCTTTCGCAAAGGAATTATGGGACCATATGGTGGAAATACAAGCCGATGACGAATTTCTAGCCCTAGATAATTACCGAACTTCCGATACACCGACATTTGATTATGCCACCTAGGAACCATCCGAAGAAGATGTCCACTATAATGATAGTGATGATGATGGTGTTTTTCTTATACTTGGACAAGCCCCCGAAGAAGAAGTTTTAAATGAGTGGGGTATGCTACCGGAAGTAGCTCGCCTCATGGGTTTGCCAAGGCCAAGAAGAGAACATATGGTTGGTGGCGTTATTATCAAGGACAAGGAGCATGGTACTCCGAGTTGCTTTTCAAGCAACCCCGATTAAACTCAAAACACTTAATTCGGTTTGGTGGTGTGCATAATAATCACCTTTGTAAATATTTGTATATTCTTTTCCTTTTTCTTTTCTTTCTGGACAATAGATTTTAGATTTTTCCTTTTGGGAGTTTGTTTTCTCTTTGGTACTTGCAGAAATCATGAAGATTTCTCTCGGAATTTTTGGAGTTGCGCTTTAAACGATTATAAACAATTTGGATTGAGAAGATAAGTTATATTTTTGAAGAAGCTAAGGATGTTTGGACCAAGTCTTAGAAAAATTTTCATAGCAAGAAGCTTATTCGGAGTGGAAGATCTCACCGGGCAACGTTTTGCCCGGTGGAATTGTGGCCCGAGGTCCGTCGGGTGAAACTTCACCCGATGGTGACTTGCTCGAACTTAAGGAATTGACGGAAAATCCGTCGGGCAGAATTTCACCTGGTGGAATCTCACCGGGCGAAATTTCGCCCTGCGGTGAAAATATTTAGGACTTGGAATTTGACGAAAATCCGACCGGACGAAATTTCGCCCAGTGGAATCTGACTGGGCGAAATTTCGCCCGGTGGTGAGTCTGCGCGGAAACGTCGAAATTCGACCCGAAGACCGTCGGGCAAAATTTCGCCCGATGGTTACCCACCAGGCGAAACCTCACCCCGCGGCAGCCTTACCCAACCAAACCCCCCTTCCCATCTTCATTATTCACTTTTCCTATCTCTCTCCTCAACCAAAATCCCAAAAAACCCAAACAAACCCCAAATTCTCCACCTTAAACCACCTCTAATCCCTTCATTCCTCCATTAAAATTCAATCAAATTATATATTCCTCATCCCTACCACATTCCTAACACTTCCTTGGAGTTTGTTTTGAGAAATCGTTCAAGTTCCGACAAACTCCAAATCGAGACCGTCAACACATAATCATCAAATTTCAAGCATCAAGGATGAGGAGGGTGAAACAAATGGCGAGGAAAAGGATTTCTTCAATGCTTAATCGTAGTTCGGGGTCAACATCATCCTCAAGGTCCGAGGAGCAACCGGCCAAGGCTCGGGACGAATCTGTCCCGATGCCTGTTCAAACGCAAGGATCCGTTCCGAGCGAACAACCTGTTCCGCTCGAGGTATGTTACCCGAAAATCCGTCGTAATTTCCGTGAACCTTTATCTGGTCTCTATTTCGCTAAAAAAGCTCATGTTGATAAATGTAAAAAATTATGGGTCTGTCGTCTCGAGCCAACTCGTTGGGCGGCTCGAGATGTACTTGAGCGTATGGGCATAGAATCGCAGGTACGAGCAATGTGCCGAAGTCTTGGTCTTATCAATTTTTATGCCTCTAAGGAGGAAACTTCGTACGTCCTCAACTTGAGAGACTTCGGTGCACTGCTTGGTTTACCTTCTTCAGTCCTTGGAAAGCCTTGGGCGGGACAGACTCGGGACGATAAATTCGGCCGAGATCGATTCTGGTTTAAAATAGCCCGCCAGAAGACTTTCAAGGGAGGAAAGATGCGTTCTTTCTCTATCCAAAACCCCATCCTCCGGTATGTGGCGCGTATTATAGCCAACTCGTTCTTGTCGAGCTATGATACGCATCACAACTGTAGTGCTTTAGTTGTTCAACTTTTAGAGGATGCAGTTTCGGAGAGAGGCCCGTCGATCGATATGGCTGAGGCCTTAGCTACTAATTTCGCTCAGATTGCGAAGGGCGGCCGCAAGAGAATTTCTTGTGGCGGTGTTATAACGATGCTAGCTAGAGCCTTGGAAGTCGATTTTAGCGATTTGGCACCGGTTGATGGAGCGGGAATTTTCATAGATGAAGTTTATTGTCCTTTTCTTGTGTGGCCCCAGAAAGGGGATTATAACAGTTTGTTTCTGTATGAGATAACTGAGCTGCGCGCTATCGCAATGCCTAACCCCAATTTGTATTAGGCTAGATATGCCTAACTGGGTTCGAAGGGAGTGCACACCCGACTAGCCTATTTCTCTACCATTCACCCATTCCCACAAATAAGTTTGCAAGAAAATGCTTTACCTTGATCTCAAATGAAACATCTACCCAAAAATGGGCTATTCAAAGAAAGAAAAAGGGAAAAATGAAGAAGAAAGGGCATTGAAAAATCAATGAAAAAAAAAGAAAAAAAAAGCCCTCGATCGAAATAATGGGGAAAGAAAAGAAAAACCGAAAAGAAAATCAAAATCTCAAAAATCGTTCCCAAACCCAAATAATCCCTTGGTTGACTTATTGCCGTGAAATGCCTACTAGAGGACTGAGTCCCGAGGAAGGAAAATAGCGGTAATTTGGCAATCCTTACCATTTTGCAAACACTTGTTCATCTTTTTGGTCTAATTGGCTTTCTCGAGTTTGGAACGACCTTCTAGGCTTAGCTTAGGAGACGACATAACACTTACCTACAGTGCTTACTAACTCCATGGTTCTCACTTATCCATTCCATCTATCGTCCCGTTGTAGGCATCTTTAGTGGAATTGAAGGACCTTGGTAAATTTTCAATGTTTTGATTGATTGATTGTCATCCTATTAGGATTTTGTCCATGTCGATTTGTGTTACTAGCTTGGTAGTGTTCTCGCTTGTCTTAAGCTCGAATCGGTGCTTTCTCCGCCGTTTCGATGAGGGATTCGGTGAATTATTTTCTCTTTGGTTGCGACTATCTTTTTGTGTGTGTCTTCTTTGTTTCGTGTTTGTGTGTGTGTTAGTCGCAACCCCAATTTTGAGCAAGACCCAACTTGCCTTGCATGGAGGTACCTTACCTCATGGGTATCTCGATGTGAGTTGAAGGGACGGAGCGGGCCCGTTAATTGCCTCGTATCGGCTTAGCATAATCTAGCTTATTAGTAGTAGTTAGTTTCTTTTTGGGTCATTGCTCGAGGACGAGCAACGGTTTAGTGTGGGGGAATTGTTGTGTGCCAAATTTGGACCGTTTTTCCTCCCATTTAGACCCGTTTTTCCTCTGTTTTGTGAGACTTGAGTGCGATTATCGCCATATTTTGCGTAATTCTCACATTAGTGTCTCTCTTTTGCCTTACATGGAGGTACCTTACCTCATGGGTATCTCGATGTGAGTTGAAGGGACGGAGCGGGCCCGTTAATTGCCTCGTATCGGCTTAGCATAATCTAGCTTAGTAGTAGTAGTTAGTTTCTTTTTTGGGTCATTGCTCGAGGACGAGTAACAGTTTAGTGTGGGGGAATTGTTGTGTGCCAAATTTGGACCGTTTTTCATCCCATTTAGACCCGTTTTTCCTCTGTTTTGTGAGACTTGAGTGCGATTATCGCCATATTTTGCGTAATTCTCACATTAGTGTCTATCTTTTGCATTTTACGTGTTTTTGGTAGTTTTCTGTCTATTTTGATAGGATTTTCGACCGAAAACGTGTTTGAGCTTCTACGAGCAAGAGAGAGATACGGTCCAAGAGCAAAGCACACAACTGAAAGTTCAAGTAATCCAACTGATCAACGAAGAAAAAGATCGGAAAAGAGTCAATGGACCACCGGGCGAAGTTTCTCTCGGTGAGTCATCACCGGGCGAAGTTTCGCCCGGCGGCATTTCTTTTCATTCCCGAAGATTTTCACGGCTACATGACCGGGCAACTTGACCGGGCGAAATTTCGCCCACCGGGTGAAATTTCACTCGGTGGGATTATTATGTCAAGCCGCGGGGCCCATGAAGATGCAAATGGTGATGGTCTAGCAAAATGAAGAGAAATCGGATTTGGGCCTTGAAGTTTGTGCAACCCATTAAGCAACTCTATATATACCCCTTCTAGGGTTTTGTGCCTCCTTGAGCCTTAAGTGTGCCTCTTAGGAGTAGGGTAGAAAATTCTCTAGTAGTAGTTTGTAGTAAGCTCTCTTAGTAAAAATCTCTACAAACAATTAGCAGATCTACTAATATTAGTATAATTACTCTATAATTAGTAGTAAAGCTTCCACCTTTATTGAAGATTGTGCTTTATTGTTGAAGATTCAAGGGTTTTTCAAGGGTTTATGTGACAAAACCCTTGTTTTATTTCTTGAAGATTCATATTTCTCTTATTGAAGATTGAAGATTTATGCATGGATTGGTGACAAATTCTTGTGTATTTTTCCAAGATTCAATCTTTTATATTAATCTTCATCTTCTATCTTAGTTTCCTCCATTGTTGGTAAAATTCTTTCCTCTTCCTTTTCTCCATTAGTATAATTTATTAGTGTAGTTTTTATGCATGTTTTAGACAATTCATCAATTATTAGTGTTTTATTGTTATTCGATTAGCGAGTAGATTTCTTTGTTGGGGAATTAGGGATGAGGATTTGGATTATTTGATGTAAGGGATGTTGGTGAGTTGTTTCCTTGTTAATTATCAATTTTAAGGTTTTTGTGTGTTTGTTGAGTTAGAATCGCGACTAGGCCGACCTTGACTCATTTCTACCAATATGGGGAAACTCGGGGTAGAAATTACCTTAATTTGAGACTTACCTTTTTGTCGCGAAAGCGGGTTTAGGTAGGTTGGGTGAAGAAATCGAAAGGTGGAAATTTCCGTTTTTATCGTTGTAACAAAAACTCGATCCCGAGACACTAAGACCCCATTTCCGAATCCCGACTCTCCCCAACACCTTTCCTATTTATTGACCCTAGCCTACGATCTCTCGACCTCTCTTGACCTCTCTCGACCTCCCTCGACCTCTCTCGACCCAAAACCCCCATCTCAATCCCAACCACGATTTGACTCTAGACTTGACCAATACGGCTTAACCCATCTCCCTGAGGATCGATCCCGACCTACCACTACTACATTAGTTAGGTTTGTCGGAGTTAAAAATATTGTTTGATCGTGCAGGTCGCGACGCCCGCGCATCAAGACCTCATTAGAGCTTAGATATACTATCTTTTGCTCAGGAATAAGTGATAGTATGTAGTCATTCACTAACTCAACAAATTCATGGGTAGGACCTAGGTTAGCTCTCCGTTGAAAGTAGTCAGGATCCCGCATGCAGTTCAAAAGGTCAGGATACGTGGAGGTTACGATTGACGCAATAGGGTCGCCGACATTATGAATAAGTATCTCCTCCGAAAACTGGACGTCGACCTCACCATCATCATTGGAACCGCCTTCTACTCCATCACTGACCCTCAAGATCCAGTTAGAGAATTCTCGTATTTCATGTGCGTTAGTAGGACAACTCCCTACTTGTAAAGCATGTTTTGAGTCAGCTCGAGGACCTATGTGAATTTGGTTACAATTAAAAAATGCGTTAAATACAAATAGAAGCGCAAATACGTTAACAGACTAATATGCAGTTGACACGTTGGAAGGCAATCTCAAAAGAGATGTTAAAGTAGGAGAAATCAGACCTTGCATGATGATCACATATATGAGGAAAACAGTGTTGCATGCACGATATCAGACCTGCTGCCTTTAGGGACAACCAGGAGTATTTGCCTAAAATCTCCTCCAAACACGACAACTTTTCCACCGAAAGGTAGGTCACCATTACTTTCGCTAACAGCACGCATCACATCCTTTAAGCTACGATCAAGAGCTTCAAAGCTATGCTTGTGCGTCATTGGCGCTTCATCCTAAATAATGAAACTTGCCTTCATAATCAGCTCCGTCAAGTCTGTCCTTGGCCTAATATCAAAGCACGTGGAAGTCTCAGTAATATTAATTGGAATGTTAAACCTGGAATGAGCTGTCCTAGCACCAGGAATCAATGTAGCAGCAATTCTGCTCAATGCAACAGGGGGAACAATTTGGCCCTTGCTACGCAAAGCAACACATAAAGTACGTCAGATGAATGCCATCCCTGTTCCCCCATAATCGGATACGAAGAATATAGCACATCGGTTAGCTGAAACTGGATCCATTATTTCACCGTACACTGATCGTTGTTCGGTAGTCAGCATAGGCAGTGCCGATTCATGTTCACGTCGCAGAGCCTCTCTAGCGTACGCAAGCTCATCTCGTACCTGTGTATTCCCAAGATAAGAAACAATTGACGCGTCGGGAATAGGCATACCCTCAAATCTACCCAGGGTACTGCCATTGCTTTGCAATGATGCCTCAATTTCAAGCAGTGCTAAGTTTTGAATCTCGTCGTCTAACAGTTCAAGATCTGAGGTGGAAATCCAAAGCATGATTGTACGTAAATAACATGTCCACTATTGTGCTCATGCATCAAATTTAGCATGAATATGAAAATAGAACGACATTGCAAAAAATGTTCTTAGTTTGTTAACATCTCACCACGTAATGAAAGAGAAAATGATAATTATTGCACTAACCTGGATTTAGCAAAAATCTACATTACTTGTGGAGAATGTCATAACATAGAAAGGTCCATGTTTCTTCCCAAACCTTATGAGGCGTTGACATTGAATCGCCTAACAACAGTGATGTGAAAAGATGTCTAAGGTACACACCTGATTCCAAGTAGTGTGCTTCCTTAATGACATTAATATACTCAGTGTCATCCCTAACTAAGCCGAGGGCATAACACGCTTCACGAAAAGTTTAATAGACAACACAATTCACCGTTCGAATATCCTCTTAACACGCGGGACCTCTAATGTGGTTTAACATGGCTCTCATATAGTATACTTCACCACATTTTGGAGACACATGCTGCAACCTACCAATAGTAAGTCCCTCTGCCTACGCTTCCATCCCTTCTTCGTCCTATCCAACACATATTTTTGTGGGATTTCACAAAGCAGTAATTCCCGCGCCTCAAGGTCTCTTTGATTTAACTGTAACCAATCAACGAATTTTGACAAGCACCTCATCAATTGGTTCGCCGTCTTCAAAGATCACTGATTGCTCTCCAGGGAGGTGGAACTGTAACTTCTCTACAGTAGGAGTCCTGTAGTGGATGTCGAAGGCGAAAATCCTCCACACAGCTTCACATGCAGAGATATATCTACAGTCATACAATTTTTTAATCTCATCAAGATGGTTTTGTGCATTGGGACGACTGTAAGATGATTGCATCGTAACACGGTACGGTCCCTTATTAATGTACTTGAAGAGATATTTGATTGACCTAGCTTGGTCACACCACTCTAAAAGGATGTGGGCATGATACCCAACAATTAGTTTGGGATTGTAAGGGACAATATACTGATTGTCAATCGGCACACCGTCCTTGTGAATAACAATTCCGTTATCCTTTCTCTGGTAAACAGGGAAACCATGCTTGTCAACTACTGTCCTTGGGTTGAAGGGCTTTGGGAATTTCCTAATGCACAGCCCATCTAACATGCATGGGAAATTAGGATTTGCTAAACCGCAAGGACCATGAATCATTAAGTTTGACACAACAACGTGTAAAATAGGGTACTCCCGTTCATCTGGAATCTCTGCAGATATTATTCTGTCGATGTTAGAAACCTCCGGGAATTTGTCATCTCTATGAAGGAACGGTAGAATATGAGCATGAGGTAGACTACGCTTTTGGAATTCAACTGTGTACACAATTCCATGTGATATGAAACAAAAAGAGACAATGTTAAAAGGAGTGCAATAAAGTCGTTAAAGCATAATGATGAGCAAAAGTCGCAGATTAACGTACGGACCTGCCTTCGTTCGGCCAAAAATTTCACGAACTTTTAAGTCATGGATTAACTCATAGAGCTTGACCTAGAACACCCGTGATAGAATATCTGGACGATCTTCTGCGCAAAGACCCCTCTTAGATACAAAGCACTATATTTCTGGCCATTTGGGATTGCAGGTGAACGTTATAAATAGGTCTGGGTAACCACACCACCTACAAATAGCCAATGTGTCCAGGTATTTCGACCTCATGAAAGCATAACCAGACGTGAAAGAAGCTGGGATAACAAACCGACCACCAGTGGAAGATGCCTCAACATTACCATCTTCCACTGCATTAACAACATTCTTCAACTTGTCAACCCTTAGCAACCCTTGATTTAAATGCAAGAATGATAAACGCGTTGAGAATCGACCATCATGTATCCATCGACAAATATTTGTTGGAATAAGTTGCAAGCCCTCGTCCATGTTAGGTATTCTAACTCAAGGGGCCTTTCTTGAAATCGAAAGGCAAAAAACTCACGTAGTGTTAGCTCTTCACGTGGTTTTAAACTTTGGCTAACACTAAAAGACGCTTTACTGTGTGGTATGTTCGGGCGAAATTCATCCTCGCTATATGGAAGCAATAAGGGGTACCGGAGGGCAAGGAATAACGGATGTAACCCTGAAATACTTTGTAGCGCACCGCAATTTTTTTGATCTATAATGTCGCACTGTTCCATTTTTGGCCCAATGTCACCCTCAACCAAAGCAGCAACCTCGGGAATAGTTGGGCGGTTATACTTTCTGCCATCTTTGATTCTCCGTAAAATTAGTCGAATACTGACATCACATGATACATCCAACAAAAGCCTATCCCTAGCCCTTCGAAATATCTTCGCTAGAGGATTGTGCTCATCTATAATGTCTTTTAGTAACGACATAAGTTCCTCGTTAAGTCGACTACGACCGCCATAACTGCAGGAACATAACCCGTCAAGAATTTAAATAAACAAAGTAACAGATAAATGGAGTAGATTAAATGTTGCATGCAACGAAACAAATGATGCTATACATGGAACAAAATAACATATGCCATAAGTAAAAAGTAGAGTGAAGCACCTTAAGGCATTTATTCGGTTGTTGACCTCATCCTCGGTATCGTAAATGTACAGCTGGCAGAACTTAGGAATTGAATCCTTGGCGGGCAACTAACTACCAATTCCGTGTATATTCTGACCACCCATTCTGAACGTGTATGGACCTCGACCACGATTGATGGTTTTATCGATGATGCCACCAGTGGATGAGAAAGAGTAGGAACAGTTGTACGTTCTTATACTGATGATGAATGTAGAGCTAAGTCGATGTTCACGATTTAAAAGTGACTTCAACAATCCCGGGGGCTCACTCAAGTATGGCAACGTTACCTTCCCATTTGAGCAGCATAGAGAGAATCTAGGATTTGTTGTTCCCCGAGTTTTTCCAATCCTCTCTTCATACCACATTAGTGCTCCGCAATTTCCACATTGGTACTCAGGGTCACCAATATCCCAATAAATTACAGACGCAGGTTGTTGTCAAATCGAAAAACATAAGTTGTTAAATCTAATCAAACAAATTTAGTACGTAACCACACAGTGTATAACTAATAATTTAAAAAGAACTTAATCAAATTATGGTTAAGAACAACATGATGAATGCAGACCTTCATCAAAAGTTGCAGTAATTGTCGTGTCACCGCTGGTTGATCCAACTTCAAAATGAGGACTATGAAGGACATTCTGACATGTCATGGTCCTCTTTTGTGTTGGTAGAAGTTGGGCCTGAACCACCAGCTTCCTCCTCAAAAACAAGGCATAAGTCTCTTGTATAACAAGGGTAATTGTTGTGGAGGAACTTTGTCCTGAAGTAGAAGGCATTAAGTTGTGACAACATTTTGTAACAACGACATTGTGAAAATGATTTTCCACATACGTTTTCGTTAGTGGGTAGACAATATATTACTTGGGAGTGGGTGATATAACATAGACAATATAAGTTGTCATTGGTAGATAGAAGAAAACTGATGTCATTGGCAGCTACTAAACGTGATGATCTTCGTTTCTGCGCATTCAACAATTTCCGCCTAGCCCTTCTTAACTTGGTCGTCTGTTGTGCTGCCGAACGAACAATTGGCTCAATTGGGACCACGGGTGACGGTGTCGTGACAAATGGATTAGGTGAGGACAATCGATGCATGCACTTGCACATGACAAAGATGGTACAAAGGCCTCATGCAGCTGAGCGTCTATGGAGGACACAATATCTACCAAATTAGCGACTATTTTACTAAGAAGTGAAGTACATATGAAGAGTATAAAAGGGAATACGGAGCCTATATACGTGTAGGTAATTGTATTCTGAAAATTTTTATTGAACGACGCCTTCGTACGTAATCATGTATGTATGTATGTATGTATGTATGTATGTATGTATGTATGTATGTATGTATGTATGTGTAGACACCTGCATTTGGCCGCTAGTGTTTATAGTGGTCTCCAACAAAACACCTGATGATGATCGGACGTAAACGTGCTTTAACACGCTCGGATATGGGCTCAAAATCATTAGTATTTAGCTTGGGATTTTAACGGAGTACAAATCTCACAAAACCAACCTCAAATTTAGGCCCAGTGGGCCGTTTTCAATCAAATAAGACTAATTTGGATCAAAATCAACATCGGAGATAAAACCGTCTTTTAGTGACCGGGTCAAAACCCGGTCAAAGACGAATCCGACACAAAAAATAGCTACATATGTTTCTAGAGGAAACCCCAACAACCAAAATCTCTTCAAAAAATGATAGAATTCTTTCCCTAAATTACCTCCTTCCGGTCTGACCAACTCGATCGAGTGGTTCAGGCCCACTCGGTCGAGTAGGCCAGTGAACCGGCCGAACCGGGCTTAGACCGAGCACTCAGTCGAGTGCACCTACACCACTCGATCGAGTAGCCCTAAACCGGGGAATTTTTCCTATAAATACCCCGTCACCTCAACTCATTTTACAACTTTTTTCACAACCCTTCTTCTACCTTGGAACTTACACAATCCAGCCATAATCATCCATCATCTCGACACACACACATACAACCCTAACCCCGAGATCAAAACTCGTAAAATCCGTCTCTACAAATCCTACACACTATAACTCTCCTAGATACATCTCGACGCTCCCGTGCCAAAGCCACATATTAGACGAGCCTATTACTGAGAAGACAAAGCATGTAGGTTGAGGGTGTAAAATTCAATCCCGACTTCTCCCTTTCTTCCTTCTTTTCTCCCCGTCTTTTCCGTCTTTTTTGTCGTTTTTTTCGTTTTTGTTTTTCTTTTCTTTCGTTATTATTATTACTATCGAATCACCATTAAAATATTCGCCTATACGTGTTGAATACGAGGGATGATGGGATAAGGAAACACGAATACGAGAGTACTGCACTCGATGTTGCCGGTCGCTTATCCTATTACCCCGAGCATTTGATTGTTGAAGCGAATCAACATTAAAAAGAGCGTATTTTTCATTTTCGTCTTAGCATCGTTTTATTAGTCTAGTTTTTTATTTATCGTCGTCAGTAATTAAAACCGCGCATACACGAATTTATAAAACAATTTTGAATCGAATATGCTTAAAAATAAATCCCGTTCAAGATCCCTCTAATCCCTTTATGAGTTGTAACAGTGGTGGCGCCCTTTCGAGGAGCGCCGCCCTAAACACTCAAGGGCGTGATGCGATCGCGGATATTCGTCGTTAAATATATTCGATTCCCTTTTTCTTAAGGGTTAGTGCGAAACCTATTGATGCAAAATCGAACATCACATAATCCGTAAGGATTATTAACGATGTCGTAGCGCGGAGGGAATTATTTCGTCCTAATACAATTCAAAACAATTTTGTAACACTTTTTTCTAAAAATTCCCGATACCGGTCTCGTAATAATAACATACATATTGTGAGCATCGAAAATTAGGTCAAGTATAAATTACACCATATTTTTACGTGGCTTAGTTTATTATCGATTTAAAACTAAAAGTAATTCCGAAATCGACGTCTTTTCGAAACGGACAGCAGTTCGTACAGGGGGCACTCGATCGAGTGCCATAGCCCACTCGATCGAGTGGCACCCCAAAAAGCAAGCAGGAGGTTTTCACATAGGGCACTTGATCGAGTCCCTCCCATGACTCGATCGAGTGACCTTTATCACGTCTAATCCGCGAACTTTCTACATATAATAAGCCTCATCAAATTCTTTTTACGACTTTGGTCATCACGTAAAGACTATCACGTGTTCCCTTTTTCAAAATCATGCATCTTCATTTTACTTTTGAGTCATTTAATCCGCTTACGTTACCGTACGAATTCAATTGTTCCGATTTTCGTGTTTGTTGTATTGTAATTCCGGGTTGTATTCCGCCCGTGTATTTGTAATCTATTTTCGCGCTTTTATTTTTGTTGTTTGTTTTATTACACTAAAACGAACCTCGCATGCTAAACCACTTTGACGTGAATTAAATGCATTAAATCGACATAGCAACTTATTCAATTTTTCTACGTATCTCGTAAAATGTTGTTTGCATAACATTCCACCGAATCACTAGCGTGCGTGTTAAAAATTCGAACGATGTCTTAGTAGAGGCCGCTAAGTGCGGGCGGGTTTAGGTGTTCTTTGTGGGCTTCCCAACACGTACCCTCACCCCTTACTCAGAACCTTGGTTTCCGGATGTCCAGAACCATTAGCGCACGAGAGTCATTCGATATACGGTACCCGATAATGTCGGCATCGGTATCGTAATGCAAAGGGATCCCCACAAGCTCTAACGAAGTGGGCCGTACTTTGTGCACGGTCCACCGAAATATAGAGTGGGTTCGAATGGGCCCGAACTCCCACAAAGTTTGGTGGCGACTCCAACTACGATTTAAATTTCAACCCGAGAATTATCTCACATGGGAAACATTTCGCCCCCCAAACCCGTGTGTGGACGCGTCAGGGTGGACCTATGTCATGTCCACAATTTGGCGACTCCGCTGGGGACAACTGATGTGTAACTTACCATCGGGATCCTCAGGGTGAGACTCGAGGAGAAATCGTGTGATTAATACAATACGCGCTTTTGTTTTACGGTTCATGCATAACCCCATTTTTACCCGGGCCGGTACTAGTGACCGACGTCCCACTATACCGCGATATATTCCAAATTGGTTATGTTAAGGTGTTCATGGCTAATTCGTATGGGTTTCGCGGCATGTTATAAGATCAACTCGACTTAGGAAGTCCGTCCCGATTCTCGAAAAGGCCATGCGCACTGGTATAGACCCTATTTAGACCGACCGAGACTTAGTGTAAAGTATACATGGTCTCGTTATAATGCTTGCGTGACTATGTGCTACTTGGTTTCCATGTCGTTCTCAAAAACCGTCATTTTCAAAAATGTATCTTTTCAAAAATATTCAAACTTCAAAAACCCGGAATGCTACCGAAATTAGGACTTACGATTTGACTCAAAATAGCCTATTTCTAGCCGATATGCTGCCCATTTTAAAATTCAAAAATTTTCGAACCTTTTAAAAATTCGGGCCCGACTGCATTTTGCCTATTTCAAAAGTCGGGACCGTCTTCCAATTTTCTCAGAATTCAGACTTTTTTTTTTCAAAAACCTTCCTTATCTTAGGATTTATCGCATTTAGTAGTGTCGGGTCTTTTATAAGTCGTCGAAGGTCTTTAGCGTCGAAATTTCGTCGATCTTACATCACAGGTTTCCTCCCTCTCCCGGTCCGCCTTATTTGTCAAAGACATGGCCGACCTACGTAGGGCATACCCCTACAAAGGAAGCTCATTTACACAATCGAGTCCAAAGTTTGGGGAAAACCTCACGTGAACCTTCCTTCGAACGGGACTCGGCCCACATAGCCGAATCCTAAGGAAGGCACACCATTCATGGGTCACCCGTCTAGGTGTCTTTTTCGGGTCGTTTTCCTTTTCAGTCTTCTCCTTGCTCGGTATGTACTATTTTGGATTCCAAGGCCTGGTTTCAAATTCTGATTACGCGGTGCTCTTACAGACAAGCCGCCTTTAACCAGACACAGACGCAAAATGGAGGATGCTTTGAACAAAATGGCGTCCTCAATGGACAACATGGTCGCCAAACAGACTGAAATTGAGACCCAACTAGCAACAATGAGGGCCGACCAGGTAGCCGTCATTGCCCGCCTAACTGCTCTGGAGCAAGGGACTCCTATTGCTGCCCCTGCAAACACTTGTAGACACCCAGATTTGGACCTGGTGGCTGCAGAGGTGCCCAGCAAACACCCGATGACGATAGGATTGAAACACGACGCGGGTTCGCGGTGTTCTGGATATTTTTTCTATAGAACGGATCAAATAAATTACTCGGGCAAATTAAACTGACATGATGGCAGCCTTAGTCGTGTCGTTACGATCGCATAGGCACTAATTAGAGTCAATTCTGACACCGAGAACCCCGAGGCGGTCCCGAAACTCGAACCGAGTCAGCACCGCGCTAAGCGAACCTCGGGACGAACACCCGAGGCCCACTAACGTTCACAGCGCTAGGTCAAGCCGCGGGAGCCTTAATCCCCATGTAACAATTATCCTCCTCCCTCTCGGTTTTGGAAAGTATCAAAATCGTATCCTCAAAACTCCAACCGCACCAGCTGACACGCCTGGGTCTCCCTACGCCCAGACCCAGGCGCCTGAGTCTTAGTACACCCCAGCTCGGGCGCCTATATAGGTGACGAGGGCCGAAAACACCTATAAATACCCCCTTCACGCCCTCATTTGGACACACATCATTCAATTCTCTCTTCTCCCTCTAAACTCTCGCTAAGGGCTCGCACTCCGACACCCGAGGCAAACGATCCACTCGATCGTAGTTCCGATAATAAAGCGACATCGACGCTAGCTACAAGAAAAACGGAGCTTAGCAACCGGTTTTTACCGACCGCCAAAATAATAGTCGGTAATTAGGAAAACCGACCGCGAACAGTCGGTAATGAGAAGTTCAGTCGGTAAATTACCGACCGAAAAGTAAGTAGTCTGCAAATGGACGAAACGGTCGGTATTCAGCGTAATTACCGACCGATTGATAGAAATTACCGACTGATATACTGTCAGTCGGTGCCTACTTCTAATTAACCCCAGCCTTCCTTCAATACTCATTCGCTCTTGTTTGAAAAAAAATAAAACCCCAACACCCTTACCCTCCCCCATTCGCGACCCATCTCTAAACCTCCCCTCCCCTCGCCGGACGTCAGCTTCGTCGGACGCCGACCCGTCGCCGGACCTCCTCTTTGCCGGGCGCCGTTCCAGCCGTTCGCCAGACCTCTTCCCTTTTCCTTAAAATCCCCAATTTCAAGTTAGAGTATGATTTTTAAATGAGTTTGATTTATAATTGATTTTGTTGTTTTAATCTTTTTAGATTTCGTTTATTATTGTTGTATGCCTATCAATTTCGTTTGTATTTGATGAATTCATGTTAGGTTAGGTTAATTTACTTAGATTTCGAAATTTGTTGATTATTTCTTTAAAGTTAGGGTTAAATTAGATTTATTGTTATTCATCTAATAATTCATGTTGTAGTTGATAAATTGATATAATTAGATGTTAGGTTAGCTTAATTAGCTTAAATTAGAGATTGGAGGTTTAGGATGGAAGGATGAAAGGATGAAAAATTGTGATTTTGATGTTTAAGTTAAAGTTAAATGTAGTACAATTAGTATAGTTTGAAGAAATGATGAAGTTGGATGTTAGCTTAGTTATAGCTTAGTATAGTTTAGTGTAGTTTGAGTAAATAATTAGTCTGAAAGTAGGATTTGTGTAGTAAGAAACATGAATACCTGGATAGAACCCCAGGAAGTAAGGGCATGACGAAGTTTGAGGAGCTGTTGTTGTTTAGCACTAGAATCAGGAACATCATCATCGTTTAACAGAAGCTGAAGATCAATTATGATACTCTCCATCCATGGAACATCAACATCATCACTTCCATTATTATTCGAACCCGACTTCGAATCCCTAAAGACATATATATCTGGTATTTGGTTGGTAGTATTATTATTAGATTTAAACAACTTCTGAACAGGGGTTTATGGTAGCTCTACTCTCACAGGATGATGATGCAGCTGCCATTTTTGTCACACTTCACACTTTGATTTGATACCCTATATATATATATATATATATATATATATAGAAGTAGGATCTTTTACCTTCCATTCATTTTTGTACAATTTACCACCCTTCCAAAGCCATTGGATTTTGTAAGATCAATGTCTCAGATTAAATCTTTCATCTCATGTAAAATCCTATTTTTTTCCCCCACTTCCCCTCTTTACGTTTATGTCAGTTTCCAAAACTTCTATTTTTCATAAACTCACTTTAATCACTCAATTTCATTTTTAATTTCTCAACTAATTTTGTTTCAATTCAAGATTAAATTTTCAGGTTAATCTAATTTCACCTTCTAACTCATTAATTTTTTTCATACTTTTTTAAAAAAAAATTTAATTTTGAGTTCCAGTTTTATCAACTTCGATACTGTAATTTGTTCGATTTTTGCACCAATCTTGCTAACGTTGCCGTCGTCGTTGTTGTTAATTTTAGTAATATAGTTTTTCGTTCGATTCTGAGTAATTTTTAAGGTTTTGTGTGTTATTCTACATGTTTCGATACATTATCTGAATAATTTCTACATTTTTATTTACAAGAATGAAAATTGAAATTATGAATATTACAATACTTGAAGATGAACAATGAAATAGTTGAATATTAACATTGAAATAATTACATATAATTACAGTTATTTTAATTCTAACATTATTTGAGTACGTAATTTCCGCATCTTTGCTTACATTATTTTTTTGTATTCGTATCTCGCATCTGAACTTGAAAGCTTTTCTTCGATTTTTTTGTATTGAATGTCTGTACTGTACGGTTTTTTTGTATTGAAATTGAGCATCTGAACTGCAATTTTAATGCTTTTCTTCGATTCTGATGAAATCCTCTCGCATAATAATTTTCTATACGATTTTAATGCAATTTCTTTGATTTCGGTTTCTTCGATTTTAATGCATGTAACTGCAATTTCTTCGTCATGAATACTGCATCAATCGTCAATCTATTGTTTACAGTATTTCGTTTACTGTATTAATTTACTGTATTTCGTTTGATCTCTTCAATCTGCTGTTTTAATAAGATAATTTCTGGATTTTTGATTACAAGATTGAAAACTGAAATTATGAATATTGCAATATTTGAATATGAACAATGAAATACTTGAATATGCACATTGAAATAACTACATATTATTTCATAGCATGAATTTCTGGTTTTGGTACATTATTATTACTACGAAATACCCAATTATTTTATTATGTTATTCGAGTTATTCTATACTATTGTTGCGGTTATTCTATATTATTCTTAAAGTTATTTCATTATATTAGTTATTATGTTTTATAACCATGGTTATTTTATAGTGTTTTTATAGTTATTCTATAGCACATATGTGATTATTGTACTTCAATTTTACTGTAATGTAACTAACACCCTCTACATTTTTGCCTTTCAGTGAAGTGTCTTTTACTGGGTGCACCATCAATGATATGCAAGATGTTTCATCCCAATACAATAACATGAGTTATTCATTACAATAACTGAGTTTCTACATTGGACTAATAACTACGTAAAATCAGATAGCATTATTTTAAAACTGATTATATTTGAGTGTCAGCCCAATATAATAACATGAGTTATTCATTACAATAACTGAGTTTCTACTTTAGAATAAATACGTAAAATCAGATAACATTATTATAAAGTTAATTATATTTGAATTCCATCTCAATACAATAACACGAGTTATAATAACTGAATTTCCACATTGGAATAACTACGTAACATCAGATAATATTATTTTAAAATTTATTATATTTGGGTTTGATCTCAATACAATAACACAAGTTATTCAATACAATAACTGACTTTCTACATTGAAATCATTACATATCAACATTGAAATAACCTGACAACATTATTCTTAGTAAACAATTGAGTTCACTACAAAATAACTATGCTTATTCATTAAAATAATCATGTTTGTACATCGAAATAACTATAAAAATTTGAGAAAAAAATGGTTTGGGAATTTAGAGAGTTTTAATCTCAGCTGTTGATCATGTGAGATCTAATGGCCACAATTAAGAAGTAAATTGTACCAAATATGACAAATGTACCAGAGAGAGAGAGAGAGAGAGGATCAAATAAGTTCACCACATGCAATTAAGTCTATATTAAAGTTACAGTTGACATACGTTGAAGTTGCATTTGTTCAAGATTGATATGTAACTATAACATTCAGCACTGTTATCACTTCAAGTGATAAAGTGCAACTTTAACATTCATCTCGTGTAACTTTAAGCACTTTTTGTGTAACTTTAACACTGGAACTTATGAACTTATAAGAGTTGTTGGCCTTATGTGAACCTCTCTCTCTCTCTCTCTCTCTCTCTCTCTCTCTATATATATATATATATATATATATATATATATATATATATATATATATATATATTATACGCTTGATTTATGCCGTCCAGAATTCAAAGTTGAACTTTGACTGAGATGTAGTTTCAGACGTTTGGTATGTATGTATGTTCATCCACTCATGAGGCGGTCATAAATCGTCCTTATGTAACACTCTAAATAAAGCAAAACAATAACAATACGGCACCATATCTTCTGACTATGTGTAAATATTTGGAAGATGTACTAATAATTACTTTAGTTTGCTAGCTTAGAATCTCTTGTCACAAGCTTGTTAAACAAAAGAAAAAGTTTATACATAAAAGTGACCTCCTTAATTAAGACCTTAAGCTAGGTAATTAAAAGCAAGGTCATCCTATATAGCATGCATGTTCAAGAGCTAGGTGGCTAAGATTCAAGACTCAAATCCAATAATTTGTTTTTATTTACTAGATTAACCTTATTGTGGCCGAGTTTCAGTTAACCTTATTGTTTAAGCTGTTTGTCGAATCTTTGTTGTGATTTTGCGTTTTTTCTTTGATCAGGATAAAATGGAGGCTGGGACGGTCTTTACAGTGGTCTGAAGCTTCTCTGTTTGTGACATGTTGCTTCAATGGTTAGTAATCCCTCCATTTCACTATTACCTTCATGTTACTTTTGGGCAAAAAAATTTTGGTAGGGAAACATGTGCTTGTATACAATCTGTATTATGTAAACGGGTGCTTGTATACAATGTATTATGTAATGATGGTGAAAAAAGACCATCTTCGTAACTTGTCTTGCACTATAGAGATACACGAATATAGACTATTTATTTGTTCCTATAAATTTTCTTATAAAGAGACCTCTCACATAGAAATAGTTTATTACGGAGTATTTTAGTAATCTCCTCCCATGCGAGAGCCGAGAGGTCTCACAATAATCGTATTGTGAGACCGTCTCACAGTAATTTTTGTATTTCATAGTAATTTGGATGACTACTTTATTACAAAAGGTCATTTTTGTGAATGTGATCCGCTATAAACTCTGGTAAGTCGGGTCATATGAAAGTTATCACTTTGTTTACTTGATTCACCTTCTTTACTTTCATTAAAAGGAATATAATTTACTCTCTCCGTATCTATATGTTTGTCCACTTTTAATAAAATACTCCACCCATATGTTAAACAAAGGGGACGAACATATAGATACGAAGGGAGTAATAACCACCTAAGTGCTTACTATCATTCATGAAATGTGCAAACTATAACTTCTGATATGTACTTTGTCGTGCTTTTGTGAATGTTATTCTTATGACTATTTTATTGATTGGATGGGGTGATCTACATCAATACCTTGAAGAAAGAGATGTATCCGAAACAGTATAAGGAAATGAATCAACAGTTGGCAAATACGGAGTATATCACACTCTTGGACATTGTTAACCGAGGGAATGATGTTTTAAGGAATGAAATTTTTGTAGGTTTATGAACTTTATATTGACGTCATGTAGTTTGTTCATATGGTAGTTAAAAACCATAGTTTGAATATTGCATTTTATTGAATTTTAATATGAAAATTTCTGATTCTGGATCATAGTGGAATCAACTTTTTCTATTTAGATGTACACTGTGTATAGGGATTAGGGAGGAAAGAAACAGAAATTGCACACCATATGAGAATAATTACCGACCGCATGACAACATTAGCGACCAATTATAATCAAATAACCAACCATAATTCTGCTGGTCATCGTACATTGCCACCGACCGACTCACATATTTACCGACTGATACTTCGGTCGGTAATTTTACCGACCGATTTTTTCGGTTGGTAAAAAAAATTACCGACTATAGTTACCGACCGATTTTGCTTGGTCGGTAAACGTCCAAAATCGGTCGGTAATTATATTTGCCGACCGATTTAAGTCCTTACCGACCGATTTTTCCGAACGGTATGTAGCCGCATTTCTGTGCACTACTCCTCACCTTCGAGCACTCCTCACCTTCGAGGAGTCCACTCGATACCGAGGTGCCTGTGATCGACTAGCTCAAAACTAGTACCCAGGTTTTGTCGGATTAGCCGCAGAACTAATCTTTAGCAACGAAGCTCTGCCGGAGTAGCCGCGGGAAGGTCAAAACGGTAACAGAACTCTGCCGGAATAACTGGTCAAGCTAGGAGGATCCGCCTGTCGAAGTCGTATCGTCACTAGGTTGCCATCTAAACAAAACTTTCCATATTCGCACTTTCTATTATTATGCAGTACAACTACACTAGATGTGGGCACTAGGCCCACAAACATCTACTAAAATACGTAACGTCCCAACTTCAACCGCAAACACTAAAACACACTAAATAGACCCGAGTAATTCCGAGATCCGTTCTCAAACTATCTGTGCATCGTGTCCCGTTTAGTGTATACTCCGAGGGTGCAACTCCTCATTGTGTGATTTACTTACATTCGCATTTACAGTTTTTCGTATGATTTATTGCTTTTATGACCTTATAATCGCATGCTAAATCACCTAACATGGAATTCAAAGCGTAAAACAACTAAAACTGAACAAAGTGATGGTCGGGTTCCGTATTAGTCCCGGTGCTCGCCTTATTAGGTTCGACGCATCTCTATTAATACCGAGCCGACGCATTTTAAGCCGAATACCAGGTAAGGTATACCACGAGAATGACTAATATCCGTATTATCGCGTTAAAACTGATTTGCTTATACGTATAATACTAGTACTCTCTACTCTCCTACGTGCATCTTTTCATGGCCTGCTTGTCACGTGAAATTGCATGCAAAGAATGTAAACTCAACTACTTCGACGACAAAACATATTTGTCCTTAAACAACCGACATAACAAAAGGTTTAGGGTTAAAACAACGGATGTTACAGTATTTCCACCACAACAAAAGAACTAGGATATCAGCCCACCGATTGATTAGTAGAGGCCGCTATAATGCGGGCGGGATTGGGTGTTGACATCTATCGGATGTTGGCTTCCCAATGCGTACCCTCACCCCTTACTCAGAATCGACGGTTTCCGGATGTCCGAAACCATTGGAATGAGAGTCATTCCAGGCATGGAGTGCTTAAGGGTACAAGTCTTTATCTTTAGGTCCCGTGCCACTCAACTTTGAGCCGGCAAGGGATCAAAGTTGACTTGAACGGTTTCCGAGTCCCCATAATTGACTCGGTGGCGACTCCACAAATCGGCAACAACTTCAGTTCACTATAAAGGTCGCCCTACCAAACAAAACGGCCTTTAAACATGAGTTTTTTGTCAAAAGACACCTAACATTTAAGCTTTTTGTAAAAAAGACACCTAAAGTTATTTTTTTTGCCCAAAAACACCTTAAATTTACATTTCTTTGTTAAAAGGCACCAAACACCAACTTCCGTAAAAAAACCGTCAATATTGACGGTTTCCATCCTAATCTTCTTCCATCAACCCTTAATAACATTCATCCCTTAACCAAACTCAATCAACATCTTTCTTCCCTCTTCCTTTGCATTACCTTATTATCTCCTTTTCTCATTCTCTTTATTTTTCCACAATACTCAATTTTTTTCCTCCCAAAAAAACTTAATTTCCATTCAAAACCCCTTTTACTCTCCCCTTAATTGAACCACGTTTTTTTTCCACTTTTGCATATTCTCAATTAACATGTCATCTTTAAGTATTCGTCTTATATGATACACATAAAGAATGAAATACAAATGATTACTAAACCAAAAATGAATTGACAAATACAAAAAATGAATAACTACTCAAACTCACAAATTTAAACACAAAAATTAGTATTCTTAATTTCTTACAACAGAAACTTCATTCAATTCAGTATTAACTCAAAAATTTATCTAATAAACTCTAACACATACACATACCCTAAAATTATACTCGAAATTAAGGGTAAATATCATAAAAATGGAAATTGAATTCAAAAATTTAATTTGTTCTTAAAATGAAGAGCTATAATTAAAAACTTACCGATTGAGAGAAAACTTGACGGTTTTTACTTAAGTAATGGGGATTGATAATTGAGATGTATGCAAATGAAGAGTAACTAGGAATGAATGTTGAATTAAGGAAAAGGATTGATTGGGTTTGATTAAGGGAAGATGGTTGAATTAAAGAAAGAGGGTTGATTGAGTTTGATTAAGGAATGGCGGTTGATTAAGGGTGGATGGAAACCGTCAATATTGACGGTTTTTTGACGGAAGTTGATGTTTGGTGTCTTTTAACAAAGAAATGTAAATTTAAGGTGCTTTTGGGCAAAAAAAATAACTTTAGATGCCTTTTTTTTATAAAAGGCGTAAATGTTAGGTGCCTTTTAACAAAAAACTCTTTAAACATTTACAACCACGACTCGTCGATCGATTCCCAAACAGAAACACGGGTGGCCACACCCGTCTAGTACAAGTCCGGACCGTCATCCAAATCGAGGTCCGACACTTCGCCCCGTACGCGAGATTGGACCGGCCCCCGGCAGGCAGGGGGCCGCGTGGGTGGCCGCCGCCACACGTTGAAAAACCGGGTCGGTCCCGTGTGGGCGCTGCAGGGCGCCGGGCGGTGCGGACGGACGTCCACAGTTTGGCGACTCCGCTGGGGACTTGGAAACGAGTTTCCAGCGGTGGTGTAACTTGAACGAGGTCGGTGAAGCTCATCTCTTAGTTCTTAGTTGTGGTCACTACAGGTTTTGACCCTAAAAAGCCCACCCTAACCGATATCAGGACCAATCGACCTCTTCGCGGTAAGATCTCTAGGGACACGCGGAGAGATCCTCGATTGACGCTCCGACCGCCTAACGCGTACCCCGCGGGAATAATAAGCGGATAGTTCCGAACGGACGGTATGACACTCGTCTCCCCAGATCATTGTCAATGCCTAAGTAAAGACTATTCGTGGGCGGTAGCCTACCATAAACCTACCCGAGTTTGCATCCTGCATGAGTGTATGCATTCCTAGTTATGTGTAGCGTGTTTGAACAATCCAACCCAAATAAAACACTAATATCCGGATTCAACCACGCCAACATATTCAACTGCACCCAATTCCGTTTTCGAAAAATACCTCATCTTTTCAAAACAACCTTGTAAACATCGATACTCCGGTCAAGTCATGATTTCTAAAAAGGGAAAAAAAACATTTTTAGACGCCGTTGTCAAGGCAAATTTTACACTCGATGCTTTCAAGAAAAAAAGAAATACATTTTCAAACGCCGTCACATGGCTAAAGCAAAACCCGTCAAACAACAAACATCGTTATTACTACCGAGACTCCCAATTAATGGGATCAAGGCACGCCAAACGGTTACATTTTAGAAGTTTTTTTTTACACAAATACCGTTAACACAACCGAAGCTTCATTAACGAATTCAAGGAATCCAAAACGGTTACATTCTCGAAACACTTTTTCACGACACACCACCATCCATTGTCGAACGTTATTGCCACCGACAAACATGGATCACTCGTTTAAAAAAAAAACAACAACAACAACTTTTTCAAAAAAAAAAACCATTCACTACCTAAACCCTTGACAAGGATTTAGTCACACCTTTAAAGCACCACACACATCCACTATCGAACTATCTAATTAATAGTAGTCTCGATATAAAGTCACTTCCTCATTTTTCAAAACGGTCCACCTAGGGACCGTGCTCTTTTTAAAAAAAAAAAAGAAGAAAAACATTTACACTTTTGCTATCATCGGATTCCCGACACATACATAGCAACACACGTTTCGCATCACCAACAATGTTACCACACTATGGACATGACATAGGTCCACCACGACGCGGCCACGCGCGGGTTTGGGGAGGCGAATGAATCTTCATATGAGATGGTCAAATTGAAATTTAAACCGAAGTAGGAGTCGCCACCGAATTTTGTGGGAATTCGGACCCGTTCGAACCCACTCTATGTCGTAGTGGGCCGTGCACAAAGTACGGCCCATTTCCGATGTCAGAGTTTATTGGGTTCGTCCCTTTGCATTTGATACCGACACCGACGTTATCGGATACCGTGTATTAAATGACTCTCGTTGCCAATGGATTCGGACATCCGGAAACCACGGTTCTGAGTAAGGGGTGAGGGTACGTGTTGGGAAGCCCACAGAGGACACCCAACCCCGCCCGCACTTAGCGGCCTTTACTAAGATATCGTTCGTTTTTGGTGTACATGCATTAGTTCGACGGTTGAATGATATGCAAAGAGCGTTTTGACTAAACATGTGAAATATGTTTGACTAAGTCGTTTAATGCATCTAAACTAATAACGTCAAAGTTGTATTTAGCATGCGAGGTTTGTTTTAGTATGATAAAACAAAAGACGAACAAGAAATTGCTATAAACATGAGCAAACAAGTTAGTAACAATTTGTAAATCGAATAATAAAAAAAATGTAAGTATGCATGATTTTGAAAAGCTTTGTAACACGTGATGGATTTAAACGCGTGTTGACCGAGGTCCGAAAAATGTTTGTCGAAATATGAAAATATGCCGAGAAAGTCGCTGTTTTATTTAAAAAAAGCGATGCTAAAAAAAGGAAGAAACGAAGAAAAACGGTGCGGTTTACAGGCCCCTGCGCGACTCGCCCGGGAGTGGCGCGACTCGCGCGGTTGGCTGTCTCGGGTTGGCTTTTCGAAAATCGCTAATTTTAATAAATCGTGTACAAATATGGATTAATTCATACCCGATCTATATTTTCGATATTCGTCGTATTCGATATTCGATTATAAAATCGATATTGAATACTCGGAATGATTTTTAGAAAAGATAAAAAAAGGTTTGAAAATCGCTTTGTAAAGTTTAAACTAAAAAAATGATGTTTGACTCCCTCCGCGTTAAAAATCGTTGTATTATATTTTTAAGACCGTATAACGATTTTCTAGCATCAACGGGTTTAATGTTATTCTTTTGATACGATATTTGACTAGAGAATCGATATCGTATTTTTAAGAATGTTTTGTTTTATGAAAATAATTTTGTAATATCGTTATTAGAAATAAATAAAAATATGCGACGACGACTCATATTATAAAAAAACGGACCGACCGACGAAGAAGAAGAAGAAGAAAAAGACGAGAGAAAGGAAAAGTCGGGTTTGATTTTACACCCTCAACCTACATGCTTTGTTTTCTCGGGACGGGGCTCGTCGGAATGTGGCTTAGGCACGGAAGCGTCGAGATGATGTCGGTGAGTTAAGGTGGTGTGTTTGGTGCGTCTGAAGAGTCGGGTTGTGGCCGGTTTTTTGAGGTGTCAGAGTCTAATACTATCGGTCTTTCGATGCTATGTTTGATGTTTCAAGTTTGGATCTTGTAGATGTGTCGGTGTATGATTATTTCTGAATGTCGAGGTTCATGAATGAGTCAGTTTAATGTGTTGTGAGGGTCCTATTTATAGGGAATGACTAACTTGCAAAGGAAGAAAGTCACTGGTCGGAATGAGGCGGGATTCCGTCCAAGAATAGGAAAAGTAAGAAGTTGAAGGGAACGAGAATCCCGTTACTTGGCGAAGAAGCAAGGAATTTCGGCTGAAATGAGGCTGCTCGGCCGAGTATTCGATGCTCGGTCGAGTGTTTGATCGGGTGTTCGGATAGAATTCTTACTTGAAATCGAATTCTATCCTTAACGGAATTGTTTAATACTTGTCGTAGCTGATTTTTTGTAGTATTCGAGTCTAGGCCGAACTCGTGAGATGACACGGCTGGTCCGTGTGTCCCGAAAAAATATCTTTGACCGGGTTTGACTCGGTTGCTAAAAGACGATTTTGCCCCTGGTGTCGGATTCGACCCAAATTACTCTTATTTGACTCGAAACGACCCACTGGGCCTGGATTTGAGGTTGATTTTGTGAGATTTTACTCCATAAAAAGCCTAAACCAAATGTCCATGATTTCGAGCCCATATCCGAGTCCATTAAAGCATGTTCGCGTCCGATCATTATCGGGTGTTTATCGGAAACTACTATAGACACCTGGCAGTCAAAATGTGGGTGTCTACACACACCATCGTCACCGTAATTTTGCAAAATCACTTTTCAAAAAAAAAAGGAAAAAAAATTTCCCTACGAGTATCGGTTGTTTTCAAAAATGTCAAAATTCTTTGATCCTGAGCCGGGATCGCGATCAACTCCTTACATCGTGTAACCGTGTGATTGAATGTCTGTGTTAGTTGCTAGGATCGCCTCTACTCGAGGTTTTACATTTCGGGTCGTCCCGTTTCGGGAAGTCCTCTTTAAGCCTCACCTCCGAGGCTTATGTCAAATCGTCTCGTCACAGAGATTTTAAAATTCATTAGGCGTCTCACCGAATACACCAAGAGTCTAAAGCACTTGAGTCTCTAAATCAGTGATCGCCCGCACCCGTGGGTCAAGGGTCCCATTTCCGTATCGCTCAGTTACAAGCACTCCTCAAGTCTTAAAAACACCGGGTGGATTCGACCTTACACTCTTATCTTGCTAGGCCCAAGAATGGCACCGAGTAGCAACGAAAGCAGCACCGATCAACTCAATGCCCTGATGAACGTGGTCCATGGGGTACTAGGGATAGTATCATCGATCTCCTCTTCCATCGACGACGTTAGACGTTGCCTCGACACCTTGGAAAGCCCCGAAAGGAAACCTCGGGAAGGACCGATGAGCAGGGAGCTGGTGCTTAGTGGGGATCCGTATGTCGAATACGCCAGACTCGCACGCCCTGTCGAACCTGCAGGCCTTCACCGCCCCTTTAGGCAGTTCACTGAATTAGGAGAATCCTATGCTGAGGCCCTTCGGAAATTGCAGGAGGCCTGGCTGTTATGGCCAGTAGGACCCACCCCAGACCCACCTATAGAAAAAAGGGGAGCAGGTTGGAATTCCAACGCCTACTGTCTGTACCATCAGGGTCGGGGGCATGAAACCCAAGTGTGCACTGAGCTCAAGCACGAGGTGCAGGACCTGATTGATAAGGGGGTCTACGTCCCCGTACGATGTCTTCAGAGAAGGACTGACTCCAGGTATCAAGGAAGCAACCCGCGCGAGCACCGAGAGCCCCATCAACGTAGGTTCCTCTAGAGGCATGATCAGTCTTAGTCAGAGTCTAGTTCATCCTTGGGCCTAGACTAAAATAATAATAAATGTCCTTTTTTTTCTTTATCGAGTCAGGGGAGGTGTGAGGGACATGTCCTCCGCCTCCCCCAAAACAAACCACGGGCATCTAGCCCGTCTACTATTATATATAAAACAAACTTCTTTTTTTTTTACAAATATGCCTCGACAATCGCTTAATCTTCTTTCAACAATTTACTTTAAACGCTTAAGAACTCAACTTTGTGCCAATTATCGATAACAACTAACTAAAACACAAGGGCTACAACGAGTGGCCCACTCAAACGTCCCCTAAAAATCAGAAGCAATAACCCTAGGATCGACCCATCACCAAACAACGATAAACCTGCGACAACCAGACCTTCATTCAACTAAACTTCCCCAACGCGACCCTATACAAAGCCTACATAATAGGTCTAAAAGCGGCCGTGTCTCTAGGAGTCAAAAACCTTAGAGTGCACGAGACTCATCCCTAGGTTCATCCAAGCCACGGGAAGCTGTAAGGTCTATAGCGAAAGCCTAACCCCATACCAAACCAAGGTAGAGACAATATCCCGAGAATTCACCAAAATCGACTTCATACACATACCCCGCAAGGAAAATCAATTCGCTGGCGCATTATCCAAACTAGCCTCACTAGTAAACATGCCCGATCACCTCTTTTCTATGCCCATTTGCGTAGAAAGAAGTGACCAACCAGCCTACATCCATAGCCTCGAAACCGACGACACCCCTGAAGACCTTTGGTATAAAGCAATCCTAGACTTTAAAACCCACGGGTCATATCCACCCAACACTAACGCCAAGAACAAAAGAGCCCTACGAATGCAAGCCATCAATTACGTCCTGAATCAAGGATTACTATACAAATGAACCCCACAAGAAGTCCTCCTTAGGTGCATAAACAAAAATCAGTCCGGAAGAGGTACATGACGGAGAGTGCGGACCCCACATGAGTACACACCTACTAGGCCGAAAAATAATGAGACTGGGCTATTATTGGGTTACCTTAGAGGCAGACTGTCGACGTCATGTCTGACACTGCCACAATTGCCAAATCTTTGCCAACGTCCAACACCTACCTCCATATCCTCTACACACCATAGCCATACCCTGGTCTTTCTCTACGTGGGGAATAGACATCATAGGAAAATTCCACCCATCCGGGATCGGCGGACACTACTTTATACTAGTGGCCGTCGATTATTTCACCAAATGGGTAGAAGCCGCCTCTTACACCGTGCTAACCTCAAAACAAGTAGTCAAATTCTTACAAAACAACATCATCTACCGCTACGACATACCTCACGAGATTATCAGCGACCAGGGGGCTCACTTCAGATCCGACACCCATAAAATCCTCGACATATACAAAATCCAAAGACACAAGTCATCACCCTATAGACCACAAACAAACGGGGCCGTAGAAGCAGCCAACAAAACCATAACCACAATCCTTAAGAAAATGATAGACAATTACCGGGATTGGCTGAACAAGATCTCGTTCACCTTATGGGGATACCGAACATCCTATAGAACACCCACTGGAGCCACACCATATTACCTAACCTACGGTTCCGAAGCCGTACAACCCGTAGAGCTAGAAATACCGTCACTGAGGATATTAGCCGAGAGCGGTATTCCCGAAGAGGAATGGAACCAAAAATGGTATGACGAGCTAGTACTCCTAGACGAGCGTAGGATACATGCCTTATCCAGCGTACAAGTCTACCAACAACGCATCCAACGAGCCTTTAATAAACGAGTGAAATCCCGAAACATACACGAGGGAGATTTAGTAATCAAGTCCATTAGAGCACCCCTTCTGTTAAGTGCTATTTTTAGCACTAATCGTGAGTATATATCGTCGTATTTGTGGTATTGAGAGTTAATTTTGGGGTGATATAGTGATATTTGAGTGATTTCCGATGATCTTGCATGATTTGAGTGAATATGTGATTTTTGATGACGGTTCTAGCTATTTTGAAGAGCCGAGAAATTCTTGTATTATGCCCGGATTATATTGGTGTTACACGTGTCGAATGCCGGGTTATATTGAAGATCGCATGAAGAAAAGAAGAAAAGGAAATCAAAGGAAAAGCAAAGAAGAGAGGATAAAGAATTTTGAAGTGCCGCTACTAGCGGATGATGAAGAGCAAAACTGCCGCTAGTAGAGGCTTCATCAGAATTCATGCAATTTGTGGAGCTTCCAAAGTGCCGCTAGTAGCGAAATGTGCCGCTACTAGCGAATAGCTACCCGCGTGACTCTTGATCTCCCCCCTATTCTATCCTACTTATATTTGATGCCTATTATTATTAGAAGGACCATATTATTCCTAGACTACATATACAATACTTGGGTAATTTTATTAGATTTATGCAAATTTAGTTCTATTATTCAAGACTTTGAAGAAATGATCGTTCATCATTTTATCCATTATTCAAGACTAAGTTTTTCTAATTCTCTACTCTTTATTTTATTTGTTGATTGTTATTTTTATTATAAATTGTGAGTAGTCTTTTTATCTAGGGCTCGGTGAGCCGATAATATGGGTTATTGATGCTTTGATCTGATTTTAATCGCGCTTTGTTGAATTATTGAATTGGGTTTGTTGCGGTTGTGCTTAATAATTGATTGATTAGTTTGAATTGCTAGGTTTGAGTCTAGATTATCATTACAACGAGAGTTGAATGTTTTTCATATGAATCATGCCTAAAGGTTTGTATCTTTATCGATTAATTTCTACTCAATTTTAATTACGACGAGAGTCGGGTTTTAATTTAGAGAATCGAAATAAGATTTGAATTTTCACATGAGAATAGTGAATTGGAATAATTGGGACATGTTAGTATCGATTCCTAATGCGTCTAGTTTTGTTATTCGTGCCATGAGAATAGGATTTATAACATGCTAGATAGGCTTTTTATGTCTCAACGGAGAATTTAAAGTATTGTTTAAAATTGGAATGCTAGTCTCACCCAAGACGGTAATTCGACAAAGTTGTGTAGCATTTTGATCGCATCGCTAATCCATGTTAACGGTGAACCACTGCCCTAGGTCTTTTTAATTATTGATTGCATCTCGATTTATTACCTCTACTAGTTTGTTAGACATTAGTTAGACAATCACCATTTTAATTTATTCGGCGTAGATAACTCGAGTCAGAAATTAGCTAGTAATTAATCATTCACCTCCCTGAGATCGACCCGTATGCTACAATACCCGTACGCTTGCGGTATTACAAAATAAAACGTAACAAGTTTTTGGCGCCGTTGCCGGGGAGGTAATGGATTAATATTAGCTTAAATTTTTGATTTGTTAGACTACGTTATTTTTCTTTAATTATGTTTTATCTTGGTTTTCCGCAATATGAAGATGAAGAATTTTGGACTTACCTTGATCGACTTAAACAATATCTTATCTCACTGGATGGTCATGGCTTTAGCGACGAAGAGCTATGTCTAACAATAGAGAAAGGTATCAACAGTTGTACACAATCAATGCTTAACTTTTCTAATGGAAATTTTCCTTCCAGGTTCGATGATGAAGCATTGAAATTCTATGACTGGCTATCTCGTGACGGTTGTAAGCCAAATTTCTCTTTTTCTTTGTGTGTTAAAGATAATATTTATGTGGAAACTAGTGATAATTGTGAGCTTGTAAATAATAGTATTGAGCATGATAGGAGTGTGAGTGAAATTTACCATCCTATTGAGGGGTTTTTGGCCGACGAGGAGGTTAAGGATTGTGGTTATAGGGACGAATTTGTTCCTCACAACCATTCTAACATCATTCTCCATGGTTGTACTTCATATGCATCTTTCAAATATAATCCCCTTAATATGGTTCCATCTTTTCCTCTTCTTTATCCTCCACCTTGTCTAAGCTCATTACCCTCTTATAATTCCATAAGTATGAAGGAGTTTGCTTGGTGTCGATCACCTTCTCTTTGTGATAGTTTTGGAACAGATAAAGGTAGGCCTCCTGAAATTTCTAAGAAGATTATTAATGATATTGTGGCTTTACTTTGTGATATTGAGGATGATGTCTCATCCTCCAAATCTCATGCTACAAAATTTGATGGACTTAAGACTCTAACATGGATTGGTGTGTTTATGTATAATAATAGTTCCTCAAAAATGTATGATAAGTTCCTTCGATCTTTTGGTTGGGTCTTAGTATATTGTTTAACATGTTGTTATTCACAGCTATCTAAGTTGCATTCACAAGTTTATGATCGACTTCTAAGAGCTTTGACTGCATCTTCTTAAGAATTACACTACAAAAGCATGCATCAAGCTAATGATGTTAAACAAGCGCTTCTTGGGAGGCAACCCAAGTTACGTATGTATATTTTTTCCGTTTTATTTATGTAAAGAAAAAAAAAGAAAAAAAAAAAGAAAAAAGAAGAAGAAAAAAGGAAAAACAAAAAAACAAAAAAAAAAGGAAAGGGAAAAAAATTGTGAAGGTGCGGGGAAATTGGAATGGGTTACTTGTGAGTGTTGATGCAAAGGAAAAATTAGTATGGGTGGCATGGTCACATTGATACTTACACATTTGAAAGTCACTATTCCTAGCACAGTTACACCGGTGACGGGAGGTTATTTGCTTGATTTTGATTCATTGGAGCGTACATTTATGCTTCAAGATTCGGTGGCCCGTGGTTATTTTTTATGGCGTCGTGGTCCGAAAGCTTCACCTTACTTACGGTTGCCTCGTTCCACGGAGCAATCTATTCCTACCGGGCCAAGGACCATCGATTTATATATACCACGTGACCCACTTACTCTCTTGGAGCCGGGTGACAAAAGGGTAGCGAAGCGAGTTCTAGAAAATGATGATGATGCTATGGATGGTAGTGATTATGAAAATGCGACCGAGAGACCCTCTCCCTCATTCACACATGCTTCATCTTCTAGGGAGTCCGACATGTGGAGATTAGAGGTCGATGATTGGCGGGCGGAACAAGGGTTAGCTATGCGGGAAGTGCTAGAGTTGTGTCGAGGTTTCGACAAGTTTTTATCGGCTAGACATCCTAACACATACACTTCCCCTTCGGAGCAGTTTTATGCAGAGTTAGCAGCTGAGAGGAGCGATATTAACAGTCGTCGGGAGGCACGTAGTGGCTCTCGTCAACCTTCTGGAGACTCCTCTGATTCTTCATGATAGATGATTTGTCCCCTCTTTCCTATTTTATTTTTGTCTTTGTCGCATTGAGGACATTGCTCGATTCAAGCATGGGGGAGGGATATTTCACTTTTGTATATATTTATTTTCAAAAAAAAAATAAAAAAAAATCCCGCTAAGTCGAAAACCCGAAAGGGCGGCTTAGGCAAAAAAATGGGAGGCCTCGCTAGAATGAAAATCTGCAAGGGCAGACGTTCTAGGCAACATTGAGGTTGAGAGTGGAAAAAGTGAGTACATAAAAAAAATAAGAAGAAAAAGCTAGGTTGAAAACCCGAAAGGGCGGCCTAGGCAAAATGAGGGATTAAGAAAAAATGAAAAAAAAAAGTGAAAAATGAAAAAAAAGAATAAAGAAAAAAAAAAGGAAAAAAAAAGAGCCGCAAGAAAGAAAAGGGGCCATAATATCCCGTACTATGGGCAAATAGTAAACATCATGGCGGTCGGCGACATAAGAAGATGGCGTTTGGAGGTAAGGGTTAGGATTAGGATCATTTTTTGGCGTCGTAATTTTGTGTTGGAATTGGATTGTGTGTAGGGATCGTTGGTTGCTGTGATCCCGTTTTTGGATATGCTTGTGAATTGATGTTTATTAATGTTGATATTATTGGCTTGTGGTTAGAGAGTGTTTTTGAGCTAGCATGGGGGAGTCATACACTGACTTGACTCTTTGATTTATCTTTTGGTGTTGACCATGCTAAGCTAGACGATTTCGGAGTAGGTAGTGAGGGCGATATAAGAAGGAAGTTGTGAGCTAACTTTTTGTGAGTGAGGGAGTTCGCTAGACCTTGCATTGGTATCGTCTTATGCCTTTTGAGTTTACTCGAGGACGAGTAAAGGTTTAGCATGGGGGAATTTGTTAAGTGCTATTTTTAGCACTAATCGTGAGTATATATCGTCGTATTTGTGGTATTGAGAGTTAATTTTGGGGTGATATAGTGATATTTGAGTGATTTCCGATGATCTTGCATGATTTGAGTGAATATGTGATTTTTGATGACGGTTCTAGCTATTTTGAAGAGCCGAGAAATTCTTGTGTTATGCCCGGATTATATTGGTGTTACACGTGTCGAATGCCGGGTTATATTGAAGATCGCATGAAGAAAAGAAGAAAAGGAAATCAAAGGAAAAGCAAAGAAGAGAGGATAAAGAATTTTGAAGTGCCGCTACTAGCGGATGATGAAGAGCAAAACTGCCGCTAGTAGAGGCTTCATCAGAATTCATGCAATTTGTGGAGCTTCCAAAGTGCCGCTAGTAGCGAAATGTGCCGCTACTAGCGAATAGCTACCCGCGTGACTCTTGATCTCCCCCCTATTCTATCCTACTTATATTTGATGCCTATTATTATAAGAAGGACCATATTATTCCTAGACTACATATACAATACTTGGGTAATTTTATTAGATTTATGCAAATTTAGTTCTATTATTCAAGACTTTAAAGAAATGATCGTTCATCATTTTATCCATTATTCAAGACTAAGTTTTTCTAATTCTCTACTCTTTATTTTATTTGTTGATTGTTATTTTTATTATGAATTGTGAGTAGTCTTTTTATCTAGGGCTCGGTGAGCCGATAATATGGGTTATTGATGCTTTGATCTGATTTTAATCGCGCTTTGTTGAATTATTGAATTGGGTTTGTTGCGGTTGTGCTTAATAATTGATTGATTAGTTTGAATTGCTAGGTTTGAGTCTAGATTATCATTACAACGAGAGTTGAATGTTTTTCATATGAATCATGCCTAAAGGTTTGTATCTTTATCGATTAATTTCTACTCAATTTTAATTACGACGAGAGTCGGGTTTTAATTTAGAGAACCGAAATAAGATTTGAATTTTCACATGAGAATAGTGAATTGGAATAATTGGGACATGTTAGTATCGATTCCTAATGCGTCTAGTTTTGTTATTCGTGCCATGAGAATAGGATTTATAACATGCTAGATAGGCTTTTTATGTCTCGACGGAGAATTTAAAGTATTGTTTAAAATTGGAATGCTAGTCTCACCCAAGACGGTAATTCGACAAAGTTGTGTAGCATTTTGATCGCATCGATAATCCATGTTAACGGTGAATCACTGCCCTAGGTCTTTTTAATTATTGATTTCATCTCGATTTATTACCTCTACTAGTTTGTTAGACATTAGTTAGACAATCACCATTTTAATTTATTCGGCGTAGATAACTCACGTCAGAAATTAGCTAGTAATTAATCATTCACCTCCCTGAGATCGACCCGTATGCTACAATACCCGTACGCTTGCGGTACTACAAAATAAAATGTAACACCTTCCCATCGACCCTAGAGGGAAATTCAAACCAAAATGGGCGGGCCCCGGGCAAAATGAAGAAACGAGTTGCGAGCCGTCGTTTAAAAAAAAATGACGAGCCGAGGACGGGGTGAAAACCCGAAAGGGCGCCCTGGGCAAAATGAAGAAACGAGTTGCGAGCCGTCAAAAAAAAAGAGCAAAAAAAAAGCAAAAAAAAAACAACAAAACAAAAAAGGGTGAGCCGAGGACGGAGTGAAAACCCGAAAGGGCGCTCCGGGTAAAATGAAGAATCGAGTTGCGAGCCACCAAAAAAAAAAAAGAAAAAAGGTAAAAAAAATAAATGTTCTTCTCATTAAAAACAAAACTAGTTAAATCGAGCCTTTGTCGAGGCATCAACATCAAGCAACCAAAATCCGGACGTCCCGGAAAATTAACAACGTTTCTAAACTCCACAAAAACTAGTATTAATACGCCACATAATATCAATTAATACGACATAGTACTAAACGGCTGGGCTCTACCGGTCCAACCTTTCCTTTCCCTCACTATTTGGGTGTGACTGCTTGCGTTCTTCCTCTTCGATTTCCCGAAAGCAAGCTTCTAACGCCCTATCCAAACGTGAGTCCTGCAAATCCCACTTTCTTTGCTCCTTCGCAGCTTTAATATGGGTCTTGTCAGTCTTGGCCCGTTCAGATGAACTGACAAACTAGGATCGGTCCCACTGTCTTTGGTTAGGCACTTAGTCTCTCGAGTCTCCTCTTCGCCTCTTAGCGACGTTGTCTTCCTAGCTTTTGAGTCGGTCTGCCTAACGAGTGTCCACAAACCCTCTTCCAGGAAGTATTGTCGGTCGGTCGAGCAACGGGGTGCAAAAACTTCCGCTCCCAAGACACCCTGAACCGCATAAGCAAATCCTCGGTCCATGGATCAGAACTAGAAACGACCTTAGCATCATCTGGAATAGGAGGTCGGACACCCATTTGATTTGACAACATGCTCGGGTAAAAATAAACCTGGTCCCTCATGGATAGTAGTAAAAAAGCCCAGGTCGAAGACGAAAATGGAAACCCGACACGCCCACTAATATTCCACCACGGAATGGACCATCTGATGACAACATCTCCCCTAGCCAAATAGGAAAGCCAGTCCTCCTCTTCGGGACTTTTGCTCCACACCAACACCATCTTCCGGCCCGTGAAACCCCTGTAGTTGTAATCTTTGAAACATCGGGGAGGGTCGATTAAACCAAGCCGCTCTTGCAACCAAACCTGTACAAAAATACGACAAAGCATCGCACCTCAAAAGTCAAAGCAACCACAAAACAAATAAGACCAAGCTACAAAAAACATGGCAAAAAAAAGGAAACAAAGCAACACACCTGTAGGATAACCCTAGAACCTCGAGAAGGTACCCCCTGTACCGGAACACTAGCGTCAAGACCCAGAACAAGTTCACCTAAAATGAGTAAAGAAGGTGATCGTCCATGTTCCATAGCCGCTACCACATCCAACACCCGAGGATTACCCCCAACCTTCACATGACCGCGCATCCTCAAAAAGATAGTAGGAAGCAATAGCAATATTAAAAGCACGCCTACATGCTAGGGCCGAAACATGACGAGAGCCTACCTACGAAAATGTCCTCGAGAACAACTCTAAGTTAAGACCACCCACACCAAAATAGCCTTTAGCCTCCTCTAATGAAGATAGGTCCAAAAAGTGGTAAAGTCGCTCCACATAAGCATTATCCCCACAAGGCACACAAGGTCGAACCGAGCCCCACCCGCCTATAGCATCCATCTCTTCGGGAAGAGGACAAACTTTACCCCCGGGGAAAGCAAAAACGTGATATTTCGGGTCCCAAAATCTAGAGCATGCCCGTAGAAAATCATCCTATACCTTGACCCGACTCAGTGCAACAACCGTCGACAAACCATCATTTGAACTAACCTCGAAATGAAACTTCTTAAACAAACCCGCCCACTCGGTCAGGACATTCCCGAAACCCGACATACACCCACAACCCGTATGGTTCTATACCTTACGGATATCCTAGTATGCCTAGAACATACACCCACAACCCGTATATATAGCCCTAATCCCACAAGAATTAGGAAACAACGAAAATTTCCATAACCCGGGGTTCAAACCGCACCGGCCCACGCGCCCGGGTATCCGGCCGCCCATGCCCAAGTGTTCCAGGACCCGATTGCATCAGTCCGAGCGCTTGAAGCCAGGCATGACTCAACCCGAGCAACCCAAGGATAGAAATTTGAACCCCCGAGATCACCATCCTATGCCTCGGACACAGAGAATAACCTCACAAAGTCACTAGAGCTCACCCCGAAAACCGAGATGTCCATGCAGAAGCTACAGGAACACGAGTTCACTCGTCAGACGCGCGGGACTTAGACGTTTTTTTATTCTTTTTTAGGGGGATAAGCTACCCCACCTAGGCGTGTCGTAGCTTTTTAACGGTCATCGTCAAGTCGCGTCTGTAGCCCGACAAGGGGATTTTACAAATGTATAACGGTCATCCTCAAGTCGCGTCTATAACCCGACAAGGGGATTTTACGAATGTATAAAAAGCGGTCTAACTTTTTTTCAAAAGTCGCCCGAACTTTTAACTTCGGCCTCGTTTTGAATGTCCAAAACAATCGCGCTCATCTCTTAACGCACTCGGTCAAAGCATATTTTACATCTTGAGTCAAAACATTTTAATCGACGTACTACCTGATCCGATTCCCGGCACATACTCACGCATTTTAAAAACATCCGAAACAAACGGTTTTCATACTCTCATGCAACACTAACGCGCCCTAAACCGGGTCAAATCGCAAATGAATAAACACAAAAGTGATTACTTGTCAATTTAGGTAAACAAATTCGCCAAGCACAAGACTAATCCAACTAATTCAAATACTAAAAAAATCTGAAACAAATTTACAACATATATACAAATCGAGGCTAGGGAGGACCCCTAGAAGCCGCACCAATGGCTATCACAAGTTCACCTAGGTTGTCGTCCAGACCTAGGTCTTCCAAGTCAAAGGTAGGAGACCCACTACCATCCATCCCCGACAGCATGTCTAGAGTAGCTGTCTCGGGAGTCCCTCCAACCTCCTCCGTAGCGCCCGTGACCTCAGCTTCAGCCTCAGTCTCCCTCTCGATCCTATGCCTGGCCTCACCCTGTGTGGAGGTCTCGCTCCGAGACCGAGCCAGCTGCTCCTTTAGGAGGGCGATCTCGTCAGCCCGAGATTACAGGAGCCGTTGCGACTCAACATCTTTCGCCTCGAGCTCGGTCACTTGAGTCTCCAGCTGTCCCACCATATCTGAGACATCCTGCGAGTACACTCAAACATTAGGAAAACACACAAGCAGCCTAGAAAACCACCTTAGTCACACAAACTCACCGATCGAGGCCCCGACGTATCACGAGGTACCCTCGAGGCATAGGCCCGGAAGCAGTTGGCGGCCTGCCACAACCGCTGATGGCAAGCCGACAAAACCTAAGAGTAAAACCACAAAAGTTAGGCAAACTGACCCTAATTCTTAGAACCCGAATCGAAAACAGAAGTCAAAACTTACCCGGTATACCCTATCACACTACTCTATCCCGGCATCCATCTCCTCAGCAGAACACGGGGGGAGGGGCTCGGTAAAGGGTATCCCAGCCGCATCCACCCTAAGCAGAGTCAAGGGAAAATCTAGGGGTTGGATTTCGTCAGCCGGGTCGGCCAGCTGAAAAGACAGCAGATTGGTCAGTCAAAAGGCAAGGGAACTAACAAACCGCAACACAAACCTTAGAGCCAGAGATTAGAACATTACCACGAGGCGGTACCAAGCCAGCCGCCGGGTGACGTGAGATAGGTAGGAGGCACCAGGCACTAAGAGTGTATCGCCTCCTTCTCCGTCCTTGTCCTCGAGGATCTCTACGGCGGTCAGTGGTCTGAACATGGTTCTGGGAGGATTGACCGGCACCCTGAAATCGTCGTATAGGCACTGACGCACCAACCGCTCGCCCAGGTACCAAACTGGACGAATCAACGCAGGAAGAAGCATCCTCCTACAACTCCGCGGCCTCAGCTCCAGCACGCCCTCGTAATTAGCCTAAGGGCAGGCCACAAACTACACCAATAAAACCAACATCCTAATGAAATCTCAAGCCTTGGGGGCTATTGAGCAAATAAACTGTAGGAGAACTTACATCGTCAAGGCCTAGCTTGTTAACCAGCGCATTCTCCACCGGGTAATGGCTGATTGTGCTCTTAGGCTGAGCCAGCCTCCACTCGATTCCCGCCGGGAATCTCTTAGGGTGCACCTGCACCGTCTTAGGTGCCAAGCACGGGTAGTAGGAATAGATCCAAGCCTGCAAAATCCCAAAACAACTTTAGCAATTCAAGCCAAAAACTAAGTAGAACTCAAAACACAAAAGCGAGAAAAAAACTAACTAATCTCCAGTATAAGGCCTGGACCCACAATGGGCACAGCTGAACCCGACCCTATCACCAGCGGCCTCACCATGACTTGCAAGCAGCGAGTCATCTCCGCGAAAGCCGCAGTCACCCAATCAAAGCGCCCTAGCTGAGTCAGGTCAGCTAGGAAGGGCAAAATCTTGGTACTAAACCTCTCGCCCTTATCCGAGAAGTGAGTCGACCCTAGGAAATACCACAGTCATAGCCGAGCATCCTGCTCCGGCGTGTTAGCCTCCCGACCCTTTAACACCGCCACTCACTCGAAGTGGTCGGTAATGTACGAACTCACTATAGCATGAGGCATACTGTATGCCTCATGTGGTAAATAATCCCCGAGAGGCCCCACACCTCGTCACTATCTAGACTAGGACCCTCGGCGGTCCACCTAATCCTATCCGGACCCCAGGGCAGACCATTAATCATCCTGAAGTCCTCTAGGGTCATCCCGACCTCCCCAAAAGCCATGTGGAAGGTCGAGGTAGTGTCATGAAAGCGATCTATCATCGACCTGATCACCATAAGGTCGATGATCACCATAAGGTTGCATTTAGTCTGGCAACCCACCAACCTAACCCACTGTCCAACCACGGGACCTAGAGCGGTCCTCGAGATAATCTCCTTTACCGTAGGGGTCAACTTCTGGAAGTAGATGTCGAGGCACGTAGTAAAGCCCGAGAAAGTCCTCATCGGACTTGGGGGCTGCAAATCCAAACGATGCAAAGATAAACAAAAACAAGCCTAGCTTAACACGAGCCATAACATATAATAACAATAGAAAAATCTGAGTCATAACTAATGAGCACGAATAGGACGCTCACCAGGCCCCGCAAAATGCGGCTAAAGATATGACCGTCAAGATGAAACATCAGCTGATGACCATCCCAGTCCCGAGCCCACTCAGGATCCTCGTAAATGATCTCCTCGTTCTCCGGTACCGAGGCCGAAGCATGAGCCCTCCTAGCCACTGTCTCCGGAAGCTTACTCTTCTTCACTCTATCGAACTCAGCCTCGTTAATAGTCTCAGGGTCGCGCCGCTGAGACGAGACGCTCCGTCTCCTCCTGCGAATCCCTCGAGGGGTCTGTGAATTTGCCCCGATAACTTCCTCACTAGCACCAACCGAGGAAGTTCCCTCGGGACGCTCAATACTACCTCTAGCTGTAAAACCCGAAACAAAAAAAATAGCAACACAGCAAAACATAGCTCTAATCAGGCTAAATCAGCTTAAACAGGTCAAAATAGGGTCAAAATTTCGGATAAGGATATCAAAATTCTGAAAGGGCCGCTAGCACGCATTTTTGATCCAGGTCACAATGGAAGTGATTTCGGGAAAATCCGGCATCGTTTCGACACCTTTTGGTCCGTCTCAAGACACAGAAAACCTCACGGAGGGTCCTAAAGGTCGTCCTAGCCCTAGCAATCGACAATAGAGATACCCGTATCCTCACAAGCGCTATTTGAGCAAAATTATGCAAAATAAACACGGGAATAATTGGAAAACGGTCCTTAACCCTAGCTTTCCAAACACATTTCCATAAAAGAGCCATTGTAGCACCTCGAACATCCTTATCAAGCTTACAACTACTTCAGCAAGCTCTAATCGACCTTAATTTAACAATGAAATCAAGCGCAAGCGTCGAAACTTAACAAATAAAAAACACCCAAACTGATTTTCTAGGGTTTCTACAAACTAACTCATAATCAATCTAATCAAGCAAAACCGACAATAAACAAGCAAGGAACACTAACCCGGAGTTGACATTGTCGTAAATAACGAAAATCGAGACGAAAGTTGGCAAGAGAAGTTGAAAAGTTGATCTTGAGGCGAAAGGGGCGACGCGTTTGATTTTTGAGAAATAAAACGATCGCCCCAAATCTTCGTTTACTTAAGCAGACCCGGACCACGAAAACCCGACCGCCCCAGCTGACGCGCTCGAGTTCTTGGTGCGCTGAAGAACGCGCGCCTAAGCGGCCTAGCCCAGACTAAAACAAAGCAAAACAAATGCAACTCGAAGACACTACACGTGCACCTACTAAGACAAGCAAAACAACAATAATGGGACAACTACTAATTAACATCGCTAATACACTCTCGAGTCTCGACTAATAAAACAAGCATTTAAGGCTGCATCCGGACGCGTAACAAAAACAACCGAGATTAACATAAGCAAACTCTGAGCAAACTCAACAAACCCAAGATCGAAACAAAAGCAAGAACAAACCCGAACAAAACAAGACAAGCCTGCAAAACAAAATTAACTAAGACAAACTCACAACACCAGTATTCTACTAAAATAAATAAACAACAACAATTTGCCCGAGGGGTCTGAGTTTTCCCGAAGGCACAGCAATTTGCCCGAGGGGTCTGAGTTATCCCGAAGGCACAACATTTTGCCCGAGGGGTCTGAGTTATCCCGAAGGCACAACAATTTGCCCGAGGATTCTGAGTTATCCCGAAGACATAGCCATTTGCCCGAGGGGTCTGAGTTATCCCGAAGGCGCAACAATTTGCCGGAGGGGTCTGAGTTATCCCGAACGCACAGCCATTTGCCCGAGGGGTCTGAGTTATCCCGAAGGCACAACAATTTGCCCGAGGGGTCTGAGTTATCCCGAAGGCACAACAAGTTGCCCGAGGGGTATGAGTTATCCCGAAGGCACAACAATTTGCCCAAGGGGTCAGGGTTATCCCGGAGGCACAACAACAACAATTCGCCCGAGGGATCTAAGATCCCGGAGGCACAGCAATTTTGCCCGAGGGTCAAAGTTATCCCGGGGGCGCCACATATTTTGTACTAGGGGTCAGAGGCATCCCGAAAGACAGCTATTCGAGTGGAGACGGACGCCCTCGAATAGTTTTATATCATTTTATCTTGCCTTAGGGGTCAGAAGCATCCCGGAGGACAGCTATCCGAGTGGAGACCGACGCCCTCAGGTAGTTTCTTTTCGCTTTTTATCATTCTACCTTGTCCTAGGGGTCATAAGCATCCCGAATGACGACCGCTCGAGCGGAGACTAACGCCCTCGAACGTTTTATGGGTTCATAAGCATCCCAAGTAAAAGCAAATACAGTTACACCTAACACATAAAAGCGCTTAAAATTAAACAAAACCTTAAATAAATCGAAGAAGACAAAGCGCGCGCGCACAAAGAATCAAGAACGATATGACAAGCAACGGCCCGGGCCCAAGCAAACAACCACAAGCAAAGACGTCAGGTATGACTCCTAAACCTTGGCTGGCGAGCCTCAACGCACAGTCTAACGGACTTAAAATGACCCGACCGGACAGCCACCGGGTCGTAATCTTCGATTGACCTGGGTGGCTATACTTTGACTTTCGCCTTGTCCAAGCCTCAGTTAAAGTGGAGGCTTCTGTAGACACCCAGATTTGGACCTGGTGGCTGCAGAGGTGCCCAGCAAACACTCGATGACGATAGGACTGCAACGCGACGCAAGTTCGCGGTGTTATGGATAGTTTTTCTATAAAACGGATCAAATAAATTACACGGGCAAATTAAACTGACATGATGGCAGCCTTAGTCGTGTCGTTACGATTGCATAGACACTAATTAGAGTCAATTCTTACACCGGGACCCCGAGACGGTCCCGAAACACGAACCGAGTCAGCACCGCACTAAGCGAACCTCGAGACGAACACCCGAGGCCCACTAACGTTCATGGCGCTAGGTCAAGCCGCGGGAGCCTTAATCCCCAAGTAACAATTATCCTCCTCCCTCTCGGTTTTGGAAAGTATCAAAATCGTATCCTCAGAACTCCAACCGCACCAGCTGACGCGCCTGGGTCTTCCTACGCCCAGACCCAGGTGCCTGAGTCTTAGTACGCCCCAGCTCGGGCGCCTATATGGGCGACGAGGACCGAAAACACCTATAAATACCTCCTCCACATCCTCATTTGGACACACATCATTCAATTCTCTCTTCTCCCTCTAAACTCTCGCTAAGGGCTCGCACTCCGACACCCGAGGCAAACGATCCACTCGATCGTAATTCCGATAATAAAGCGACATCGACGCTACTCCTCACCTTCGAGCACTCCACTCGATACCGAAGTGCCTGTGATCGACTAGCTCAAAACTAGTACCCAGGTTCTGTCGGATTAGCCGCAGAACTAATCCTTAGCAACGAAGCTCTGCCGGAGTAGCTAGTCAAGCTAGGAGGATCCGCCTGTCGAAGTCGTATCGTCACTAGGCTTCCATCTAAACAAAACTTTCCATATTCGCACTTTCTATTATTATGCACTACGACTACACTAGATGTGGGCACTAGGCCCACAAACATCTACTAAAATACGTAACGTCCCAACTTCAACCGCAAACACTAAAACACACTAAATAGACCCGAGTAATTCCGAGATCCGTTCTCAAACTATCTGTGCATCGTATCCTGTTTAGTGTATACTCCGAGGGTGCAACTCCTCATTGTGTGATTTACTTACATTCGCTTTTACAGTTTTTCGTATGATTTATTGCTTTTATGACCTTATAATCGCATGCTAAATCACCTAACACGGAATTCAAAGCGTAAAACAACTAAAACTGAACAAAGTGATGATCGGGATCCGTATTAGTCCCGGTGCTCGCCTTATTAGGTTCGACGCATTTTAAGCAGAATACCAGGTAAGGTATACCACGAGAATGACTAATATCCATATTATCGCGTTAAAACTGATTTGCTAATACGTATAATACTAGTACTTACTACTCTCCTACGTGCATCTTTTCATGGCCTGCCTGTCACCTGAAGTCGCATGCAAAGAATGTAAACACAACTACTTTGACGACAAAACTTACTTGTCCTTAAACAACCGACATAGCAAAAGGTTTAGGGTTAAAATAACGGATGTTATAGTATTTCCACCACAACAAAAGAACTAGGATATCAGCCCACCGATTGATTAGTAGAGGCCGCTATAGTGCGGGCGGGATTGGGTGTTGACATCTATCGAATGTTGACTTCCTAATACGTACCCTCACCCCTTACTCAGAATCGACGGTTTCCGGATGTCCGAAACCATTGGTAATGAGAGTCATTCCAGGCATGGAGTGCTTAAGGGTACAAGTCTTTATCTTTAGGTCCCGTGCCACTCAACTTTGAGCCGACAAGGGATCAAAGTTGACTTGAACGGTTTCCGTGTCCCCATAATTGACTCGGTGGCGACTCCACAAATCGGCAACAACTTCATTTCACTAAAAAGGTCGCCCTACCAAACAAAACGACCTTTAAACGGTAGGCGTGCGCGGGGCGCCGGGCGGTGCGGACGGACGTCCACAACACTGAGCCCATAGCTGAACTAGTTAGCGCAGTCCGCCGACTAGAGGAACAAGTCCACTTGTCCGGGAATAACACAATCCACACGGAGAACTCCCGTGTGTATTCTCCTTTGAATGACAAACTGCCCGCAAACCTGAACCTCACGGGTTTGCCCATTTTCGAAGGAACCGAAGACCCGTTACTCCATGTGCGGGCCTTCAAATAATTTATGGCTATCAAGGGCGTAGATTCTTCGATGTTTAAGAATCTCTTCGCTGCATCCCTTGAAAAACACCCACGGGCCTGGTACTATAGGCTGGACCCAAAAAAATACCCTACTCGTGGCAACGGAGTTTGCTCGGAATTACGTTGATAATACCGAGATTCAAACAACCATGCGCTCCTTGGAGGTTATGGCCCAGGAGCCCAAAGAAGGTTTTACCAAATACCTTCAACGCTGGAGGGCCGAGAGTGTGAAATTGGTCGATAAGCCCAATGAGAAGACTTTAGTGGAGGCCTTTGTCAAGAACCTCCTCCCCTCCTACCGGGTCCGTCTCCGGTATGCTGTAATACCCAATTTCACCACTTTAACTGAAATGGGGATGAGAATCGAGGATGATCTGGGGCTAGAGGGCCTTACTAAGGCCTCTATAAAGGGATACCAAGGGGCTACCTCTTCCACCACTAAGTCCCAAGCTGCGACCCCCAGCATTTTCGACGCGGTTAATCTACTAGATATCCCGTCCAAGAAGAATACCACACCTCGGGTATTCACTGATATAGGTACTACCTATACATATGCCTTACAAAGACTATCATCCAAGGGTCTGATCCAACTGATAGGCCCAACTCCTGAAGTCCCAGCCGAAAAACGCTCCAAAAGCTACAATGTTCAAGCCTATTGCCAATATCACCGAGGTAATGGGCATGATACTGAAAAGTGTTGGAGTTGAAACATTTGATCCAGGATTTGATCGAGAGTGGGAAAATACCGTTGCCCGGAGACAAACCGAGTAACAAAGAAAATCCCTTCAGCGCCCATGCCATTTTCACCGGAGAAGTAATTGACTGTTCTCACCTCATTTCTCCTTTCATCCCACAAGTTAATGGGATTTGGTTCGATGATGAAGATGATGTGTACTTGGTCAAAGGGGAAGTTGTCCCCATTACCCCTGAAGAGATCCGAAAGGCTAAGACCAAGGCCTTAGCCAGTAACCACCTCGCCAATGCCAGTCGTCCCTATCAAGCTACTAGCTCTAGGGACACTCCTATCTCGACAACCGTCACTGAACCTGCCAGGACGGAAGCTGCCTCTGAAGAGCCAAGTATCGACACGGCTCTTGTTAAACAGCTGAAGAGGGCTCGAGTTGGCCTCACTATATGACAACTTTTAGTTAGCTCGCAAGAACATCGGGAGACAGTTACTAAGGCTCTCGATCAGATCAAGGTTGACTCCCTGGTTACCCCTGCTAAAATGGTAGCCACCATCATGCCCTACCTCAAGGGCAAGTCCAAAGAAGAAGGCCCATTAATTACCTTCTCTGAGTTAGACCTACCGCCATTCGGGGCCTCTCATAACTTGGCCTTGTACATCACAGTGATTTGCCAAGGGAAGTATCTCCAGATGACCCTAATTAATGACGGGTCTGCTGTGAATGTCCTTCCTTTAAGGACCGCTAAAGCCCTCGGCATTACCGAGGCTGACTACCTTCCAACTGTGCAGACTATCTAGGCTTTTGATGGAAGCCCAAAGTCGGTTGTTGGGGCCTTTAAGCTGACAATTATAACGGGCCCAATCGAAAAGGAGTTGGAGTTCCAGGTGATCGATGTCACCTCTTTCTTCAACCTACTCCTCGGGAGACCATGGATCCATGTTGTCAAAGCAGTATCCTCTACCCTCCACCGAAAGGTCAAGCCGCCCCTGCAAGATGGTGTCATTACTTTGGAGGCAACCCCCATAACCGTGGCTAGCTGCAACGCCACGGGCCGTACGGACCTCCGAGGGTTCGACTTTGTAGGGATGATTGAGGAGGACTACCTCTTCAGACCTTATTTCACCACTAGCATCGACACGATGCTACAAAATTTGGGGTACTTTCGGAGGGCTACCTCAGGGCCATATCTTCCAGCTGAGAAAATCATCTAAGTCCTGAACGACGGAGAATCACGCTTCAGTCTACGGTATGCTATGACCCCGGGAAATATCGTCCGAGAAGGTATTGAGAAGGCCAGCAACATCATTAAGGGAACCTACTTGGGCACTTATAGCCCACGGTTGACCGAGTACTTTGTTACTCCAGTATTCGGGGCTGTCCAAGTTGGTCTCTACCAACCAACTATCACATATCCCGAGACCAAATTGGCTCGGGAATGCAACTATATCCCGGATGACATATTTTCCCTTGTCCAGTCTAAATCTAAGGAGGGTGCTGACAATGCTGAGCTCGTGTTGGGGATACTATTTGGGGAAGACAAGGTCGTCCCGACTCCTAAGGAAGACCTGGTGAACCTGATCCTCCAAAGCAACAGGTTCGTTCCCACGAAGTTGATCTGTGAAGTTGGCTCTGATACTGGGAAAAGGGCATAGAGGAAAACCATCAAGTGGACCGAAAACCAAGGCCGAGTCTACAAGCTGACCACCGGTGAAAGAGACATGTCGGACACTGATTCCGAATCTGAGTCTGAGTCTGAGTCCGAGTCCGAGTCTAGAGGGTCTGGTGCTAGAGTTCAGTCTGTAACCGCTCTCCTTGTAGTCACATCCACTGGAGCCTCGGGGTCTGTCCCGAAGGCGCTCCCAATCCCACCTCTGACCAATGATCAAATGGCCGCTCTCTTCAAGCTATTTTCCAAATTTTCTATCAATAATAACGATAATCGTTCTGCTTACGACTTGTCTTATTTTCAAAATGCTTTCAATTTCAAAAATATTATATGCAATGACATTGAGAAGCCCGACAAACAGGTATCCTTACCTCCACATCTGATCGAGCAACTAGAACAAAGGGAATCCCGAGATCCGGTAATCGAAGAAACCGAGTCCATCAATGTGGGAACCACTTTAGAGCCCAAGATGCTTAAGATAGGGATATCTTTAGTTCCCGAGGAGAGACAACAATTCACAAACCTCCTCCAAGAGTTCAAAGATGTCTTCGCATGGTCCTACAAGGACATGCCGGGGATAGATCGAGAAATAGCTGAACATCATATACCCATCAAGGACGGGTATAAGCCAGTAAAACAGAAGCTCCGCATAATGAGGCCCGAATGGTCTCTCAAGGTCAAAGAAGAGGTCGACAAGCAGTTCAAAGCGGCCTTCATACAAGTTTCCGAATATCCGGACTGGGTTGCGAACATCGTGTCGGTACCTAAAAAGGACGGTAAGGTGTGCGTATGTGTAGACTTTCGGGATCTTAACAAAGCAAGCCCGAATGACAATTTTCCATTACCACACATCGACATAGTGGTTGACAACACGGCCGACCATGCCCTTTTATCATTTATGGATGGGTATGCCGGGTACAATCAGATCAAAATGGCAGAAGAAGATATGAGTAAGACCACCTTCATTACACCTTGGGGTACTTACTATTACACCGTCATGTCGTTCGGTCTCATCAATGCCGGGGCCACTTATCAATGAACCGCCACGACCTTATTACACGGTACGATGCATAAGGAAGTGGAAGTTTATGTAGACGAGATGATCGTCAAATTCAAAGATCGAGACGGGCACATTACTGCCCTAAGGAAGTTTTTCACCCGACTGCGCAAATACAACATGAGGTTAAACCCTCAAAAGTGCAGTTTCGGGGTAAAATCTGGCAAATTACTGGGTCATATCGTTAGCCAACATGGCATCGAGGTCGATCCAACTAAAATCAAAGCCATTACCAAGATGCAACCTTCTAAAACCGAAAAAGAAATAAGGGGATTTCTCGGGAAAGTTCAATATATCAGCCGGTTTATTTCCAAACTGACTATGGTGTGTGAACCAATTTTCAAGAAACTGAAATTGGGGGAATGAACACTGTGGGATGACAAATGCCAAGCGGCTTTCGACAAAATCAAAGAGATCATGTCTGCTCCGCCAGTCTTAATGCCACCTCAACCCGGTTTACCTTTGTCGTTATACCTAACAACGACCGAGACATCCATGGGGGCTATGCTGGCACAATCAGTTGACTCGGACGAACGAGCCATTTACTACATCAGCAAAAAATTCTTGGAGTATGAATGTAAATATACCATGCTCGAGAACACATGCCTAGCCCTAGTCTGGGCCACCAAGAAACTTCGACACTATATGCTCAGTTACGAGGTACATGTATTACCGAGGTCGACTACCTTCCAACAGCGCAGACTATCTAGGCTTTTGATGGAAGCCCAAAAAGTCTTTCTCTTCGAATCCACAAACTACAATTAAGATAAACTAATTTAATAATGACACTACTAGAAAATATGCCAAAGAAATCATGTAAAAAGACCCTAAGACACCATTATGGAGATGATCTCTAGGTCAAAGGTGTCTTAGGGTAAGAAACCATGTGAGTAAAATGATTTCTTTGCTTATGCTTTAGAAACAAATTTTAAGGGATTAATGGTTTCTTTGGTCCATGAGAAAAACACCATTTGGTAGAGATAAATGGTGTCTTATCTAACTTAATGAATCATTTAATGTACTTGAATTGTTTCTTTGATTTCCCTTAATAAACCATTTACCACACTTAAATGGTTTCTTTGCCTAGTGACTTTATAAACCATTTAATACTCTTGAATGGTCTCTCTATATAGAGAGGAGTTCTAATAAGGTTATGGGTAACTTTAAGTGCGTAAGTCAAAATCCAGAGCATTGGATTAATTTAGATGGATGCCTGAGATTATCTTTAAGATTAATTGTTCCAAATAATATTAGTGAGCCAGGTATTCACTAAACCTAGAATTGCATCTTTCACATAATTCATTCAATACTCCGCGCAACATTCCAATGATGAGGGAATTTAAGATTTTTTCTCGTATTCTCCATTGGTCATTGGAGTTGAAATTATTTATAAGTAGCACTAGGTTCTTGGTAGGCAGTTGCTTTCTAGTTTCGATGGCTGGTCAGTTTGTGGAGGGCGGTAAGTCATATTTTCTGTTTTGGTCATCAAGCCGACGTTGGTTTCCGATCAAAGTATTTATTTGGAATAGAGAATTTGCCGATTATCGAAGTGCCCCCTGGTAGGTGTATCTATTGTTCGATATTTAGTAGTGTTTCGTTGTTTGGTACGTTTGTCTCTTTTTATTCTGAGTTGATGAAGAAGTCGATTTAGTGATTGGTGTTCCATTCATGGGATGGTATAAGTTTACCTAATTCCTTCGTGGAGGAACATGAGGAACTGGTGTTGGGTTCTGGTTGTTGGATGAAAATTTTGGTTGTTTGTCATTGAACTTATGTATATGTTGATTTGAAGTTGCTGTAATTTTTCTTGAATGTGAATGTAGCTAACCTATTCTGGTGCAGTGGCAGAGGATCCTCATTCTGCAGAGGAGATGCGTGCGGTCAAGTACAGTAAGGTAGTATCGAAGGACGTGATGCCGTATGTTGGCCAACAGTTTGCCAACGTTGAGAAGGCGGTTGAGTTCTATCAGTCATATGGTCTTGTAACAGCCCTAAATTTTCGCAACCAAAATAATAAACCAAAACGGAAAACTCAAAGCTGTTACTCCACACTTAGCTTACGGAGCCAAGTGCAAGGAAAATAAATAAATAAATAATAATAAATAAATAAAATAGGAATCAGATAGCTAATTAAATTGAAAACGTTGCAGCGGAAGTCTTTAAGTCTTACAAAATCCAAAACGGTTTAAAACAATAGCAACCCAATAAATCCAATAATAATGTAAATAGTTTGTAGTCAAAGTTAAATTATAAAAGTCCTTCCTCGCTCAGCATAACCCGACACCAGAATGCACCCATGCAGCAATTCAAGTGTACCTATCAGCTGTACCCAACAACACAAATAGGTACAGGTTCCAGCGGGGGAACGACCCAAAACAAAAAGGACGTCAGCAAAGCTGAGTAAAAATATAATAATAAAATAAATCGTGAAATAATAATAATAACAATAATAACAATAATAATAATAATAATAATAATAATAATAATAATTTATAGTAAACTGAAATCGGAGTTAAAATCACCATTTAAATACCAAAATACCATAAAAGAGTAGTCAAAACCAAACCAACCAAAATATATATATTTTTCGCAACCTGTGTGCCAAGGTCCTACCCTTGCACGGTCTAGAGGTATCCACCTGTGCTTAGCTAGACTCATAATAGTGCGCACCTCTCACATTTGGACAGTCAGTAGGATGAAACTGCCAAAGGAGAAAGTCTAACTCCCTAGCGAGTGAGGGCCGGACAATCCTCACTCAAAAATAGTTTCGGGACAAAGTCCCAGGAACGTCTTAGACGCACCTTAAAACCGTCTAGACCAACAGAACTCCCAGAGTCTGTTATAAGTTACCAAATTTTATCAAAACAAAACCAATAACCAATGTGTGTGTCACAAAATTCAATATCCAAACATTACGAGTATTATGAAAATATTTACGATCAGCGAAATAATTCAAGAAACTGTTATAAAAATATATTTTGATCCGAACATGCTCTTTATTTAAGAGGGAAAAGGGTAAAACGCCCTTACCTCTCAAGACGGTCAATCCAAGCTAAGACTAGTCCAAAAATTCTTTCTTCTCGAACCCAAAAGCTACAAATAATACAAATGTTTCAATAACTTAACCCTCCAACTAATGAATATTAAACGACTTTAACTTATTACGTCGAATGACTATCATCCCGAAAGACCTTCCACAATTAACGCATCCTCAATTTACTCTCTATAACGAAAACTAAAAGCTTAATCTTCCCACTGATAAATCCAAGCTTAGGTCTCGATTATCCTGATTAATATAACCCTCATCATTATAACAACATTATGAACCACCCATTTTATTCCAACCCAAAACAATAGCCTTAAACAACTTGATACCATTCAAATTCCTACACAAAAGCACCATCCATGCCTCCACTAAATAATACCGAGTACTAATCATAAATTAATCACAGGCTAAATAATCCAACAAGCTATGGCAACAATTTCATCCCCACGCTCCCTAACGTCTGACTACAATAACCAACAACCCATTTCAACCTAAAACATAGTTTGGGATTCACAAACTCTCAGCTTAATCCTGAAACATCCGAATCACCCACATCCCGACAATAACGGTAAGAAAATAGTGAGACCACAATTTTTATAAATCAAGGATCAATGTTTAAGATATTTAGACCTGAAATACTCTTATCCCACAAATTATAAGAAATAAAGAGATTAGTAGATTAAAATACTTACGATTTTAATGAAGATGGGTGTAAAAACGTGCTGGTGTAAACAAGGATCAAGAACCAATTTTATGACGGCGATAGAATGATCAGCAACCGGTACAAGAATAGAGGAAGAAGGGGTAGTATTGTAGTAGTGTGTGCGGCAGAGACAATGAAAGAAAAATGGAAGAATGAAGGAGGTGTTGGTGTACGTAGGGTTTAAATAAAAATCTTTTATTATTTTTTTTTCCTTGTGTGTTTAAGTCGAACTCCTAGTCGGGTTTAAAATTAACGATCCACTTTAAGAAAATCAAAACCGATTATTATAAGACGACCCAAAATACTTTAATTTTATAAAGACATAAAAAAATACTTTTCCCGACTTAATAACCCGATTTAAATAAAATAGACTAGTAACGCCTTATAATTGACTCGAAAAAACAATGGGGTGTTACAGACTTCCCTCCTTAAAACAAAACTTCGTCCTCGAAGTTTAAACGCATCCTCAAAAACAAAGTCTCACATTACTCATATGTGTCCCAAAAATGACCATTCACTCCATACATCCAAAATAAACCAAAGTTCCTCATATATATCCCAAATAAATCATTTACTTCATATATATCCAAACTCCGCCAAAACACACCCAACCTCTAAAATGGCTCACAACTCTAAATCCTCAAAAATCCAAAGCACCTAATTCCTCAAATTTTAAAGTACCACAAATTCACCACCCTTAATTTCACAAGGTAAGATCACCTAAATCCACAACATAATGCTAGAGTTCTAACCCACAAAATTCTCACAATCCTCAAAAATGTCACTTAGAAAGCTAAGAGCATGCCGGGTAAAATAAATAAATATTTTCAAAGTTTTGAAATTTCACAAGTAAACCACCAATATGAGTAAACAAATATTTCGAGAATAATAACCAATAGAAAAACCAATATCCAACCATAACCAACAATAACCAATAGATTCATAATTGTATTTGTAACCAACAAGCAATAATAACATGAAACCACACAACAAGGTTAATCCAACAAAATAAAGTAGTAAATAAAGTAATCATGCATAGTTTCTATCCCCCTTAAAATAAAGCTTCGTCCACGAAGCACGAAAATTTACCTTAGGCAAAAAGATGAGGATATTTGTCTTTCATGGCTGACTCAACTTCCCAAGTAGCCTCCTCCACATTGTTATTATTCCACAAAACTTTGACCATTCTTGTCTCAGTTCTACGGGTTTTACGCACCTTAGTATCCAAAATCTGAACAGGAGTCTCCTCGTAAGTCATGGTCTCATCAAGCTCAATAGTCTTCGGGTCTAACACATGTGATGGATCACTAATGTATTTCCTTAGCTGGGAAACATGGAATACATTATGCACTCGTTCTAGATCAGCTGGTAAGTCAAGTCGATAAGCCACCTCGCCAATACGCTCCAAAATTTCATACGGACCAATAAACTTTGGGCTCAATTTGCCCTTCTTACCGAACCGCATTACTCCTTTAGTAGGCGAGACACGCAAAAGAACTTTGTCACCAACCTCAAATTCCACGTGCCTACGGGTCTTATCTGCATAGCTCTTCTGACGGTCTTGAGCTGCCTTCATCCTGTCCTGTATAATCCTAACACTCTCAACCATTTCAGTGATCATCTGAGGCCCTAGAATCACATGCTCACTAATATCACCCCAACATATCGGACTCCTACACTTGCGTCCGTACAACGCCTCGAATGGTGCCATCTGAATTGTAGCCTGATAACTGTTATTATAAGAGAACTCAATAAGATCTAACTTATCCTCCCAGCTTCCCTGAAATTGTAAGATACAAGCTCGCAACATATCCTCAAGTATTTGATTTGTTCTTTCAGTCTGCCCATCGGTAGCTGGATGAAATATTGTGCTCATATTAAGTTTGGTTCCCAAAGCTGTCTGAAGTTTCTCCCAAAATATTGAACAAATATGGCATCCCTATCTGACACAATATCCTTAGGAACTCCATGAAGTCTTACCACATGATGTACATAAGCATCAGCAAGCTGCTTCTTCTTCCAAGTATCTTTCATCGGAATAAAATGTGCACACTTAGTCAGCCTATCAATAATCACCCAAATCATATTATTACCTTTCTGTGACCTTGGCAAACCAGCTACAAAATCCATGGAGATTAAACTCCACTTCCACTCGGGAACCTCTAAAGGTTGCAACCTCCCCTGGGGTCTCCTGTGTTCACTCTTAACCTTCTGACATATCAAGCATCGAGACACAAAATCTGCAATATGTTTCTTCATACCGGACCACCAAAATGCTAATTTCAAGTCCGCATACATTTTATCACCCCCGGGGTGAACAGAATACGGTGTTGCATGTGCCTCAGTCATGATTCTTTCCTTTATCTCCCAGTTGTTAGGCACACAAACTCTATCATGAACCTTAATCAATCCACTCTCGTCGCGCCTGAACAAAGTAGGCTCATTCACTAACTTATCCTGCAAATACTTATCACCAACCTGCAATTCTCTAATCTCCCCTATCAAATCACTCTCGACAGATAACACATTAGACGGGGTTCCTGGCTTCGCCATTTGGATCGCAAAGTTCACAAATTCTTCCCTTAACTTATCACGGTTCATCACTAACTGTATCGTATGGAGAGATTTCCTACTTAAGGCATCGGCCACCACATTAGCCTTTCCTTCATGATACTGGATCTCGACCTCGTAGTCCTTAATCAACTCTAACCACCTCCTCTGTCTCATATTAAGCTCCTTTTGAGTGAATATATATTTTAAGCTTTTGTGATCAGAGAAAACCTTAAAGGGTACACCAAACAAATAATGTCTCCAAATCTTCAAGGCAAAGACTACGGCTGCTAATTCTAAATCATGAGTGGGATAATTTTCTTCATAAGGTTTCAACTGTCTAGAAGCATAGGCAATCACTCTCCTATTCTGCATAAGAACACAACCTAACCCATTCTTAGATGCATCAGTATAAACTTCATAAGCTTCATTCCCATCCGGTAAGGCTAACACCGGAGCAGTGGTTAACTTCTCCATCAAAATCTGAAATGACTCCTCACATCCCTCATCCCAATGAAATTTTGTGGCTTTCCTCATCAGTGTGGTCATTGGTCTAGCTATTTTAGAAAAATCTTTCACAAATCTCCTATAGTAACCAGATAAACCCAAAAAGCTACGAATTTCAGTCACAGATTTCGGTCTAGGCCACTCCTTAACAGCTTTAATCTTAGCAGGATCCACTGATACCCCATCCTTAGATATAATATGCCCTAGAAAAGCTACTTGATCTAACCAGAACTCACATTTAGAAAATTTGGCATACAACTGCTTCTCTCTCAAGGTACTCAGGACAATACGTAAATGTTCCTCATGCTCATCCTCACTCCTCGAATAAATCAGTATGTCATCAATGAACACCACAACAAACTTATCTAGGTAAGTCCTAAAAGTTCGATTCATCAAGTCCATAAATACAGCAGGTGCATTAGTCAACCCAAAAGGCATCACAGTAAATTCATAATGGCCATATCTAGTGGAAAATGCAGTCTCAGGTACATCCTCAGGTGCTATCTTCAATTGATGGTACCCAGATCGCAAGTCTATTTTAGAGAAAACAGAAGCTCCCTTCAACTGGTCAAACAAATCATCAATCCTAGGTAAAGGATACCTATTCTTGATAGTAACTTGGTTCAACTCCCGATAATCAATACACAACCTCAAAGTTCCATCTTTCTTTTTCACAAACAAAACAGGGGCACCCCAAGGCGACACACTAGGCCTAATATACCCTTTCTCCATCAATTCATTTAATTGTTTCTTAAGCTCTTGCATTTCTAATGGTGCCATTCGGTAAGGTGATTTAGCAATTGGACCCGTTCCTGGCACTAAATCGATTTTAAACTCAACTTCTCTAGCAGGAGGCATTCCCGGGATTTCTTCAGGAAACACATCAACAAACTCACTCACTACTGGGACTTCACTCAAGTCAGGATATTCCACCCTCAAATCTTTTACATGACACAAAATCAACTCAGCTCCCCTAGATAAATGCTTTTTCACTTTCATAGCAGAAATAAGTTTCACTCTAGGACCCCTTACATGACCCCTATAAGATACTCTCACATTTTTAGGCCCTCTCAAGGAAACTTTACTCTGTGCACAGTCAATATTAGCCCGATGAGAACCGAGCCAATCCATCCCCAAAATCACATCAAAGTGGGGTAGTGGAAATTCTATCAGGTTTGCCTTAAAATCATGATCACCAATAAACACAGACACATCCTTAAAAATTCTTTTACAGTTCACTAAGTCCCCAGATGGCATAGCAAAATCATAATCCACAATTTCACTAGGTTCAACATTCATTTTATCCACAAACTTAGTTGAAATAAAAGAGTGAGATGCACCAGAATCAAACAGAACATGAGCTGAAATAGAATTCACAAGAAAGTAACCCGAAACGATGTCAGTATTTTCTGCTTCTTCTCTATTCATGACATAGAGCTTCCCAGTGGGCTTCTTAGTACTCTGTGCCCCATTCACTTGCCCTGCGGGCTTACTAGCTGCTGTAGTGTTGCCCTGAGTCGGAGTTGGGTTCTTATAAGTGTTGTTAGATGCAGACCCACCATAACTCTGAGTTCTTCCTTGACCCTGAAATCGGTTACCCTGATTCACACTCACACTAGTAGATTGTGCACTACGGGGTCGTCCTGCCTTCTTATTAGTACATTCAAACTCACGGTGTCCCAACTTTCCACACAAGTGGCATGTCACTCTATTTCCCTGACAGTCAACTCCTGGGTGATCTCCTTTGCATATCTTGCAGTAATAGTGTCTGGTAAAAACTTGGCCTGTCCCCTGACTCTTACCATTCCAGTTATTCCCTTCTTCTTTCATATTCCCGCCAAAAGATCGAGACTTATTATGAGGGTTGTTATTATTATGGAAATTTCCTCTCTTAGCTGCGGTGTCAGATTGACTCCCCTGATATTCCCTCTTTTTGGTAACACTAGTTCCCAACTCAGCCTCCATTTTCTGGTTACTCCTCTCAATGTTCATAGCTCTAGCATAAATATCCCTCAATGAAGTGAAGGTCTCCCCAGCAAACCTACCCTTAATCTTCCAATTTAACTTGTCCTCAAACCTTGGCGCTTTAATTCGCTCAGTTGGCACCAACTCCGTAGCGAATCTGCTGAGTTCAATGAATTTGTTATAAAAATCCTTCACACTCATCTCATCTGTCTGCTTTAAATCCCCAAATTCAGCCAGTTTTTGGTTCTTCACATGGTCGGGGAAAAATTCTTCCTCGAGCAAGTCTTTAAGGTCATCCCAGTCTTTATCATGAAGTACAACGGTACCATTAGCATTTCTCACCCTCTTAGGTTTCATAAAATCATCCTTCACAGTCTGCCACCAGATATCTGCTTCCTCCTTCAAGTAGAAAACAGCGATCCTAGCCTGAAACTCATGCGGGCACCCAACAACCAAGAAAATTTTCTCCATCTCCCTAATCCAGTTATCTAGCTCAGTAGGGTCCCCTTTCCCAGTAAAAGATGGCGGCCTCTTCTTCTGTACCGCTTCAGACATCTCAGCGACAGTAGGTGTAGGATCGTTTTCATTCTCAACCCTCTCATTCATATTCCGCGCAACCATAGTCATTTGTTGCACAGCTTCGACAAGAACTGTGTTTTGAGCTATAAGTTGCGTCACCATAGCAGTCATATCAATATTGTTGTTCTCATTTTCCCTTCGTGGAGGCATGATTACTATAGATATAAACAAGGTTCTATTAAGTATTGACATAAAATCGTCCTAACACAAATAATATCATAAATAATAACATATGTAGCATTCACAGTTCAAGTAAAGATAATAGTACAAAAAATTATCATATATATACAAATTATGAATATATAAATCATGCGCATGCAATGCACCCAAACCACCCAACACTCTGTTTTTTTTTTTTTTTTTATAAAAGTAAAAGTTTTTTTTTTTAAACCATTTCAAATTTTGCAAAACATTTTGGAAAGCCTATTGCTCTGATACCAACTGTAACAGCCCTAAATTTTCGCAACCAAAATAATAAACCAAATAGGAAAACTCAAAGCTGTTACTCCACACTTAGCTTACGGAGCCAAGTGCAAGGAAAATAAATAAATAAATAATAATAAATAAATAAAATAGGAATCAGATAGCTAATTAAATTGAAAACGTTGCAGCGGAAGTCTTTAAGTCTTACAAAATCCAAAACGGTTTAAAACAATAGCAACCCAATAAATCCAATAATAATGTAAATAGTTTGTAGTCAAAGTTAAATTATAAAAGTCCTTCCTCGCTCATCATAACCCGACACCAGAATGCACCCATGCAGCAATTCAAGTGTACCTATCAACTGTACCCAACAACACAAATAGGTACAGGTTCCAGCGGGGGAACGACCCAAAACAAAAAGGACGTCAGCAAAGCTGAGTAAAAATATAATAATAAAATAAATCGTGAAATAATAATAATAACAATAATAACAATAACAATAATAATAATAATAATAATAATAATAATAATAATAATAATAATAATAATAATAATAATAATAATAATAATAATAATAATAATAATAATTTATAGTAAACTGAAATCGGAGTTAAAATCACCATTTAAATACCAAAATACCATAAAAGAGTAGTGAAAACCAAACCAACCAAAATATATATATTTTTCGCAACCTGTGTGCCAAGGTCCTACCCTTGCACGGTCTAGAGGTATCCACCTGTGCTTAGCTAGACTCACAATAGTGCGCACCTCTCACATTTGGACAGTCAGTAGGATGAAACTGCCAAAGGAGAAAGTCTAACTCCCTAGCGAGTGAGGGCCGGACAATCCTCACTCAAAAATAGTTTCGGGACAAAGTCCCAGGAACGTCTTAGACGCACCTTAAAACCGTCTAGACCAACAGAACTCCCAGAGTCTGTTATAAGTTACCAAATTTTATCAAAACAAAACCAATAACCAATGTGTGTGTCACAAAATTCAATATCCAAACATTACGAGTATTATGAAAATATTTACGATCAGCGAAATAATTCAAGAAACCGTTATAAAAATATATTTTGATCCGAACATGCTCTTTATTTAAGAGTGAAAAGGGTAAAACGTCCTTACCTCTCAAGACGGTCAATCCAAGCTAAGACTAGTCCAAAAATTCTTTCTTCTCGAACCCAAAAGCTACAAATAATACAAATGTTTCAATAACTTAACCCTCCAACTAATGAATATTAAACGACTTTAACTTATTACGTCGAATGACTATCATCCCGAAACACCTTCCACAATTAACGCATCCTCAATTTACTCTCTATAACGAAAACTAAAAGCTTAATCTTCCCACTGATAAATCCAAGCTTAGGTCTCGATTATCCTGATTAATATAACCCTCATCATTATAACAACATTATGAACCACCCATTTTATTCCAACCCAAAACAATAGCCTTAAACAACTTGATACCATTCAAATTCCTACACAAAAGCACCATCCATGCCTCCACTAAATAATACCGAGTACTAATCATAAATTAAGCACGGGCTAAATAATCCAACAAGCTATGGCAACAATTTCATCCCCACGCTCCCTAACGTCTGACTACAATAACCAACAACCCATTTCAACCTAAAACATAGTTTGGGATTCACAAACTCTCAGCTTAATCCTGAAACATCCGAATCACCCACATCCCGACAATAACGGTAAGAAAATAGTGAGACCACAATTTTTATAAATCAAGGATCAATGTTTAAGATATTTAGACCTGAAATACTCTTATCCCACAAATTATAAGAAATAAAGAGATTAGTAGATTAAAATACTTACGATTTTAATGAAGATGGGTGTAAAAACGTGCTGGTGTAAACAAGGATCAAGAACCAATTTTATGACGACGATAGAATGATCAGCAACCGGTACAAGAATAGAGGAAGAAGGGGTAGTATTGTAGTAGTGTGTGCGGCAGAGACAATGAAAGAAAAATGGAAGAATGAAGGAGGTGTTGGTGTACGTAGGGTTTAAATAAAAATCTTTTATTTATTTATTTTTTTTTCCTTGTGTGTTTAAGTCGAACTCCTAGTCGGGTTTAAAATTAACGATCCACTTTAAGAAAATCAAAACCGATTATTATAAGACGACCCAAAATACTTTAATTTTATAAAGACATAAAAAAATACTTTTCCCGACTTAATAACCCGATTTAAATAAAATAGACTAGTAACGCCTTATAATTGACTCGAAAAAACAACGGGGTGTTACAGAGAGTCAATTATAAGGCGTTACTAGTCTATTTTATTTAAATCGGGTTATTAAGTCGGGCTGTTACAGGTCTTGCTTGCGGTTTTGATGTGCGACGGTGGTCCACGAAGAGGTTTGATGATGGTACACTAAAGTACCAGCTGGTAGTTTGCAATCGAGAAGGATTCACGTACGTCCCGAAGAACATGGAAGTTGCTGCGGTGAAGACAGGTTGTGAAGGTGATCACATGTTACCGAAGTCTACAAAGTTGAAGTCCAAGAAATCTGTATCGGAAGAGGGGAGTTCTACAGTTAGTACAATACGTTGATCAAAGGTGACACGGGTCGGCTGTAATGCACGTATTAAGTTAGTTGCCAGGGGTGGTTTGCTAGTTATTAAAGAATTCAGTGAAGGTCGTAACCATGAACTCTTTTCTATGGCGGATAGAGAGTTCTAGAAGTTGTCACGTAATTTGTCCACCTACCATAAACAGATGATAGTTTACAACTCCAGAGTAAGTTTTCTGAAATGTTCGCCTTCAAATTTTCGTTATTGTGATTCGAAGTGACATTGTCACTTTGTTTGGGTTCCTGAAACCATTTACGTATGTGAAGTGGTTGATGTCATAAAGTTTGAGTGAATGACATCATTTCAAAAGTTGCAAATGTTATGTACTGAAGTTGTAAACGGAATGTGCTGAAGTTGTATTGTAATTAAATTAAATTTTCAAACAAACTATTACGCCAATAGTGAGTCATGCGCTGAAGATGCAAGTATATGGTTATGAAGTTTAATAGTTTGAGAGTTGGAGGTGTAAAGAATTTGAGGTAAAGTTTCGAGCGCGTGGGTAGGATGTTTTTACAGAAAAAAATATTCAACTTTCCACCAGTTATATATGAAGTTCTATTTGTTGTGCTATGAAGTTGTGTAGTGACTTAGTTGAAGTTTTAGAAGTGGATTTGTTGAATTTTAAATTCGTGTATGATATCAACGTTAGAAACTGAAGCTTGTCGTACGTTAGTGACGGACAAATGTGATTAAAGTCTAACTGTTGGGTGTTGAAGTGACATCGTTTCTTCGTTAAAGTTCCTTTAACTATGAATATAAAGTGGAAATGATATACGCTAACGTATCTTCATGTTGTAAATTAATATGTTTTCAGTTGAAAATTGGACCGACACGTACGTATGGTATGGTTAAGGAGCATGTTAATGGATTTGAAAATATTGGGGCTAGCTAATTAAATAACTTCAAGAATTATGGTAGGGATCTTAAGTGTTACCTTCATCAACAAGATGGGCAGCTTTTCATAGATAATTTTAAGGAAATGGTGCGGAACCGGAAAGGGTTCTACTTTGACTACGAATTGGAGGTCGACGGTAGCTTATGTAGGGTTATTTGGGTCGATGGTGTTGGTAAGAGAAACTATGAAATGTTTGGGGATGTTGTGTCCTTTGATCCTACGTATAGGAAGAACATGTACTCGATGATCTTCACTCCGTTCACTAGTGTTGACAATCACAAAAGGTCAGTGACTTTCGGCGGTGCACTCATTGCTCGCGAGAACACTGAGTCTTTCAATTGGGTGTTCACCTATTTTTTTGACGCGATGGGGGGAAAAGAACTGGAATATATAATAACGGACCAAGACCCCGGTATTATTAGCTCTATTGCGTTTGTTTTTAAGAAAACGAGGCATCTATACTGTATGTGGCACATAATGAACAAGGTTCCTGTGAAGTATGGCTCGACGAGGACTACATCAAATTCATACAGAAGCTAAATGGTATTGTGTGGGACAATGACATTGAACCCGCAGAGTTTGACTCTAGGTGGAAAGAAATCATGGAGGATCATGAAGTGGCTGATGTTGATTGGTTTAACAGCGCATTTGCCGTAAGAAGTAAGTGGGTCATGGCCCATTATCGAGACATACGAATTGAATGGGCAGCGTTATGAGAACAACAAAAAGGTCGGAGAGTGCAAATAGTTTCTTTAAGAGGTTTGAAGGCAAATATGGTACTTTGGTGGAGTTCTGGATGCGCTTCGAAAGCGCAATGGAGCAGTAGAGGCATACTTAGAAGAAGCTTAACAATGAGAACAAGCACTCGAGGCCTAAAATAGAGACTCATTTAGCTATTGAGACTGATGCTGCGAAGCTGTATACTCATGAAGTATTTAGTAAATTCCAGACCAAGGTGAAGTATTCTATTGACACGTGTACGGTACGTGGGTTTGAGGTGAAGGAAGGGGTGAAGGTTACTACGGTGAAGGATCAATCTAGGAAGTGCATTTATGTTGTGCACTATAACCTAGGTATTTTCGATAATCGTTTACAGTTATTTGTGTAACTGAGGTTGTCGAAGTTTCAGTTCTGGTTGTCAAAGTTACGTTCTTAATGATTTGAAGTTCCTTTTTTTTGTGTCAGAGTTGAAGGAGGCTACGTGTAGCTGTACGTTGTTTGAAAGAAGAGGGATTATATGCGGACATGTCATATGGATTATGACGTCACACGGACAGAAGACGATACCAGCAGCTTATGTGTGTAGAAGATGGTCAGTTGACGCGTTAAGAGGAAATTCCATACGTGGTGCTTATTTTGGTGAAGATGTTGTGGACAGGGTCGATGAAAAAAAGTTAGCGATGGCGAAGCTGTGGTCCGAATTTCATGAAGCAGTAGGCATGGTTCGTGAATTGGGTAAGGAAGATGTTGAGAAGTTAAGGGAAGTGGTTAGGGCTTTTATCGATAGTGTCAGGAAGCCTGCGGAGCCACTGACCAAACATCAGGAGTTTGAAAAATTGCTTGGTTGTACGTCCACTAGGGAAGTAACTACTTTGCCTCCAAGAAAATCAAAAACCCAAGGTAGTAGGAAAAGGATGTTGTCAACAAAGACGAAGGCATCTGTCCTAGCGAGAAAACCGAACCGAATGTGCAAGAATTGCAAACGAATGGCTCACCATGATAAGAGAAATTGCCCCAACCCATTTGCAGAGCGCCCACCGTCCGAAGACGAAGTTTCGGACTTTGTCGATAGCGACGACGCAGAGGATGGTGTGACGAGTTTGTGAGTTTAGTATTCGGGTATTGTAGCGCAGATATAATTTCATAATGTTTGTATTTGGTCTTTGATTTTTTAATGTCGAACAAACGTTGCCTGAGTAGTACTTGGTTGGTTAAGTTTCTTCAGGAATGTTTTGTGATTGATATTAGACTTCCGCTGAAACTTCGGAGTAATTCCTATGTAGCTTCAACACATTGTTTATGAAACTTCAAATTTCATGACTCCAGGTGTTAGTCTAGGTACCTTATCTCTGTCATGATGCCACTTGAATATCAGTCTGGAAGTTCGAGTTACGTGTAGAAATTGTTTGTTTTTGTTATATGCAACTTTAGCTCCATACAGGTGAAACTTCAATTTATGTCATTTCTAACTTCAACACTTTGTGTATGAAACTTCTAATTTTGTAACTCCAGGTGTTTGTATAGGTACTTTAACCTTATCATGATGCAACTTTAAATTTATCAATCCTGAAGTTCGAGTTACGTGTACAAATCTTTGGTTTTTGTTGTATGCATCTATAGTTCAATACCTTTAAAACTGCAGCAATATCTTGTACAACTTTAACACTACGAAATTGTAACTTCAGTAGTGTGGTTACTATATACATGTTACTAGAGTGTTGCAGATTCAGAAGTGCACTGCTATTAATGTAGAAGACATTGGCACCTGTTGTACTTCCTTCCACCAAACTTGTGAGACATTGCTTGGTTTTTTTAGAGACGTGAATCAATCGTCATGTTCGGGAAAAAAGTGTTGCTTCTTAGCACATTACTGAGTTTAAAGAAAATGGTGCGCAAATACTAGTTTGGGGCGAAGTACATCATAGCAGATTAAAGTTTTTTATTGCTGAAAGCGTACAGTTATCTGACTAAGTCCGGGGAATTATTTCCTACGACTAGTGTAGACCTTGGGGACTTTAAGTTTCTCCTTGAGAATATCCCAAATTTCATCTTTCTTAGCATTGAACTTGTCAATCTGTTTGTGGATTGTTTCCCTTTCTCTGTTGTAGTCAAAGAGAATGAGTGTGGCAGTGAGCTGGACTACAAGGAATTGCCTGCAGACCTTCCGCTGAAGATCTTCATGGGGTGGCACCTCATCTTTACCCTCATACAGGAGCATGTGCATCATTGTGAACAATCCAGACTCCTTTTGGTTGATGACATTAGTTTGCCATTCCATTTTCACCTGTTTTATTTCGAAAAAAGGTAGCTGGATGGCCTTGGTAACGCCCTTCACTTCTAAGTAGTTACTCATTCCAGCTGCCTGCAAGAAGTAGCAGTTAGCTGCGTTGATTACAATTGATTGCTATATTTTATGTTACGATATAATAAGTTGTGGATGAGTCGTATTTACAATAATGTATGCGACCTTGTAGACATCAGAGTTTGGGAAGTCATGGTATAGGTAATGGTCAAGCACATCAACTGTGCTTTTCTTGAAGTTGATACAAATGCATGTGAAGTATTGGTTGAGGTTCACTGGCACGAAAATTAGATCGGACTGCAAATTGACGACAGGACGGCACTCTTTTATGAATGCGTCCCAGAATCTGTAAAGCTTGTCTTGCAGGGCATCTAAAGGGGTTGCTTGGTCAAAATTCTCTATGAGATTTGTTATCACATTGTTATTCAGGAATCAGGTGCACGCCTCTGTACGTTCTGATACTGAGGCTCGACAAACTAAGCATCTGAGATAATACCTTATTAGACCACTGCTCGTTTTTATTGAACTGATCAAACACAGAAACGCACACAGAAGAGAGGGGCGACCTACCTTTCGCCTCAATATTCAGGCGCATAAGGCCGTGCGCCTTAGTTCTGGGTATCAGGGTTTAGACGCGCTTTCTGGGTTTGTTTGGGTTTTATTAGTGGTTGTTGTTTACGTTTTTGTTTTGGATTAGGTGATGTAGCTCGCGATTAAGGTCATAAAGCGTTAAATCATGCGAAGAAATCGGTTAAGGAGCGAGAACATAAGTAAATCATGTTAGGAGGTTTGCACCCTCAGAATGTACACTAAACGAAATACGATGTGTAGACAGTAGGGAACGTATCTATCGCGACTACTCGGATTTAGTTGTTTTAGTAATTTCGGGTTGAAGTTGTAGACTGGACGGTTTGGTCTAGGGGGTCGGTCGGACATGCACTGCGACGGTAACCAAGAAGGAACAAGGCTTGTACATTAATCAGATGCTAGTGGCATTCGATTTTCCTACGCATTTTCGGGAGATGATTATGGAATGTGTGCGCTCGGTGTCCTTTTCCTTGTGTGTGAATGGGGAGAATTTTGGAATCTTTCAGGGTAGGAGAGGGTTGCGACAGGGGGATCATATCTCTCATTTGCTCTTTACTCTATGCATGGAATACTTCTCGAGAATCTTAAAGTATGCAACTGATAAGTATGATTTTAAGTTTCATCCTAAATGCGGGCCTATAAAGCTTTGTCATCTTCTTTTTGCGGATGATTTGTTATTATTTTGCAAGGGGAATGTGGCTTTTGTTCAGCTGCTATGGAGAGCCTTTGCAACTTTTAGTAGGGCCTCGGGTCTGACTATCTGTGTTGGGAAATCGCATGCTTTTTTTGCAGGAATACAGCAGGATTTGAAGGAGGAAATCCTCCCGTTCTCGGGTTGTATTGAAGGGTCCCTTCCCTTCACTTACCTTGAGATTTTCCATTCAGACTACCAGATTAGGTAAGAGTGATTGTTCTATTTTTTTTATCTCATATTACTGCTAAAATTTTGAGCTTGGGTTCTAGGAAGCTCTCCTATGCAGGGAGGCTGACCCTAGTCTAGTCTGTGTTGTCTCAGTTGCATAATTATTGGCCGATGGTTTTCATTTTGCCTAAGGGGATTTTAGCTAGAGTTGATGCCATTTGTAGGAATTTTTTGTGGGATGGCCGGGTGGAGAGTTCTCGCAGGGCTTTGGTGTCGTGGGAAAAAGTTTGTTGTCCTAAGGATGAAGGTGGGTTAGGACTACGTAACTTGGTTACCTAGAATGAGGCTACTGTGGTGAAATTGGCTTCCTGGGTGTTTGAACAACCTGATCGGCTGTGGGTTAGATGGGTCAGCAGTGTATATGTCAAGGGCGCTGACTGGGGGGATTATGTGCCCCCGAATGATGTCTCGTGGTCCTGGCCTAGAGTTTGTAAGGCTAAGGAGTTTATTAAGGCTTCGTATGATAATGGGGTCTGGAAGGGGAAGGGTGGCGGGTATTCAGTGTCTGCTGGGTATGATCTCTTACGAGATAAGAAGGATACGGTGAGTTGGCGGAGACTTGTTTGGTGCTCTTGGAGTATTCCTCGACAATGATTCATTTCTTGGCTGGTTCACAGGAATAAGCTGAATACTAGGGTGAGATTGCAGCAATTTGGTATTGATATTGAGAGTGATTTATGTTGTTTATGCGAGGCGCATTCGAAAACTAAGGAACGCTTGTTCTTTAGGTGTTCCTTTAGTTCGCAGGTTTTATGGGAGGTGCAGAGATGACTTAAGTTAGTTTTGCATCAGCGTTTGTCTGGGGAAATCAGGATCAGAGGTTCGAAACTTCAGTGCAAGATAGGGAGGGTTATGGTGAATGCTTGCTTTTACCATGTTTGGAGACAACGCAATCAGAGTAGTCTAGATGGGGTCCTTAAGCGGCCCCAGGTGGTTAGTGTTGCGATTAAGATTGAGATTAAGAGTAGAATTCAATCGTTGATTCATTATCCAATTGCGGATAAAGATGTGATGCGTGCAATTTATATATGATTATTCCGTCTTTTACGCACGCATTTCCATGCATATCGAGTAGCATTGTCTACTATTATCCCCCAAATTTGATACTTTATGGTCATGTTGCATCTTATGCAGGTTTGAACCCGTGGTCGCATAAACAAGGCAAAAATCGTGCTTAAAAATGAAATCTTTTGCGAAATAAGAACAGAGAATGATCGTTTCCAAACGGGTCTACTTAAAACGTGAATATATTGAGTTCTACAACTCCAATGAAGCTGATACTAGTTGCTTTGGAAAGCTCTTTCTCTGAGCTTTCCAACGGTATATTACAAGCTCAATTTGAAGAAGTAACGAAAAAATGGCAAGCGTTTGAAGTTGAGCGCGCAGTGCTGAAAACGGAAACAGGTCACAAATAGTCGAACGACTATCAAAATAGTCGAACGACTATTCTCGAGACTGGACGAAGACCGAGACTTTCCTAATTTGATGTTTAGGGTTAATAAGACTTTTGGGCTTTTATTTTAGCTTAGTATTTAAGAAACTATTAGACTAGAATTCTACAACCTCTTCTTTTATGCTTCTAATTCTCTTTAGACTTTTCTCTAGACTATTCTCTTTAGATTTCTCTTTACTCAAAAACTTTTAGATCTAGATTTATGAATTCTTTTCTACTATTCATTTAAACTCGGTAATCTAATTCTTTCTTTGTTCTTTCTTATTCTCTTTGTTCTTAATTCTTTCTCTCTTAATCTTATTAATTCTTTTATTCTTAATTTCTCTTTAGATCTATTCGCTATGCTTAATTTATTTATCATCATTATTATTGTTGTCGTAAATTTTTCTATGAGTAGCTAATTTCCCTTGCTAGGATTTAGGGGATCCATGAATTGAATACGATTGCTAATTAGTTTAAAGATCTGTCAATGATATTGTGTCTAAGTTGTTAATTGTAGCATTTAATTGTGATTGATTGATTAAGTTGCCGTAATTGATTAATCAAATTGGTAAACTTGAACCTAAGATCGGAAGCCTGGTAAGAGTTAGACCTGCTACAACACATTAGTTTGCCCTAATAAGATCGGAAGCCGTTAGACGCATGCTAGGGTGAATAGCGGACCGGAAGGACCTTTTCAGTACCCTTTAGACCAATATCTATGATAGACCTGTGACCTAGATTGTGACCGCAGGAAATTCATGGTGAACCGACAATCCTAATTTTCTTTCCATATAAATTCGTCTTAATTCATCCTATTTATTTTAGTTATTCTTCTTTTTACTTCTCTTCCTTCACTGGTTTTAGATTAGTTAACCACAATCAAAAAAAACCCCCGATTTGTTACTTCGATAGACATTAATTGCGAGTAGAATTTATTTGTCTCCTTGTGGATACGATCCTGACTTCCCTAGCTATATTTTTAGTTAGACCTAAGTTGGTTATCTTTGATAGGTGTACGATTAACTTATCAAGATGCTAGATGGCTACAGACATTGTTGTAGCTGACTAGTACTCTTATTGTATATCTGTGACTTTTTGATATAGTATACTTACATTACACCAAAAAAAAACAAGGCTTGTACACCATACGTGGGATGCGAAATGCAGGTGTACATATCGATTGAGCGGATTATGAATCCTAATCAGGCGGACAATAAGACGCATGTTTGAGCTAATTATTGGATCGAGTGGACCCGCCTAGCTCGACCATAATTTAAGGGAAAGCGATAAAGTTTTGGATAAAGAGACAACCTAGGGACGATCATTTCGACGTAGGTGAATCGATGAGCGTAGGAACGCTTGAATTAATTCCAATAGAAACCGGATTAATTTAACCCGTTTGTCTTGAATATCGTGGTATATGATAATTTCGACGAGGCTTTGAGTGGTATGCTCGGGAAAGATTTGACTATAAAGAATAATAATTCCTTGTTTGTTCGAAGCCGTTTTCAATCTCGTTCGAATTATGAACTCAAGAGAAATCAAAGGGAATGATTTATTCGCGGATCTCAGTTGAATTAATGAATTCTGAGATCGTTGAATTGTGGTGAATGGTCGAGGGGAGGGTGTACATATAATTTTCTCGAGGCTGGATTCGAGCTCATAGGCGCGACAGCTCGTGCGCCTTGAAATTGAAGCGCGGGGGTCCTAGCCACTTGGTTCTGAGGCACGACACCTCCCGCGGTTAAGTTTTTGAGGTCGAGATTTGGAAAACTTTCCAAAACGGAAAGATACGAGATCTTAGGATATTTTGACCAGGTTTCTTGCTTCCTAAGGCTTTTAAACGCGCGCATGGGCTTGCCTGCGGGATCAGATTGGGTTTCGAGGTTCGACTTGGGTTTGACCTGTTGACTCGGGTTTGACTTTGCATTTAGGGACCGATTCGGGACCTCAGAATCGGAATTGACTCTAATTAGTGTTGAAGCGACCAAAACAACTCAACTAAGACCGTCTAGATGTTGAATAAATTTTTCCGAGTAATTATTTGATCCGTTCTATAGAAAAATCATCTAAAACATCGTAAAATCGTGTCATGTTACAGTTCGATCATCATCAGGTGTTTGTCGAACGCTCCAGTAGCCACTAGGTAAAAATCCGGGTATCTACAGATGTAGGCATTGCTAACAATGTTAGGATGCAACCCTTACGGTCCTTTGATGATGTGGTGAGTATGTCGCTCAGGGTGGAGAAGATGGGAAAACCGAAATCTGTGTCCAAGTCTGCTGTCAAACCTGGATAGTCTAGGTTTTTTAATGCTCCTAGGAGTTCTGAAACCCCTAAGGCTGCATCTGCACCACCTATAAACAAGGGGAAGGGAATTGGAATCCAAGAACCTGGTAGTTCCATGTCTGAAGGAAGGATTGGGTGTTTTCAGTGCCAAGGATATGGCTACTTAAGGAAGGATTGTCCTTCTAAAAAGGCCTTAACCCTTATGGAAGTAGAAGCTTGGTAGAAGAAAGGCCTATTTGAATATGAGGTTGATGAAACCTTAGTATTAGAAGATGCCTTAAAAGAGGAGCAACAAAACCAAGATGTGGTTATGACTGCACCTGACATAGGTCACCGTCTGGTTATATGGAGGGTAATGCCTTCACAACAAACCCCATTAGAAAATGACCAAAGGAACCTGATCTTCAGGAGTAGGTCTACCATTCAGGAGAGGGTTTGCAATTTGATTATTGATGGGGTAAGTTTTACCAATTTGGCATCTGTTACATTGGTCAGTAAGCTGAATTCGAAGACTCAGGAGCATCCCAAGAGTTGCAGAAACAGGTTGAAGAGTTGATGAGCAAGGGATTTGTGAGGGAATCATTAAGTCTATGTGTTGTACCATCTTTGTTAGTGCCAAAGAAAGATGGAACATGGAGGGGGTGCACTGATAGTATAGCTATCAATAACATAACAGTAAGTACAGGTTTCCTATACCTAGGCTTGATGATATGTTGGATGAACTAAGTGGAGCCAAAGTGTTCTCCAAAATTGAATCTGAGGCAAGGGTATCACCATGTAATCCCCTAGAAAATCTAACGCGATACAGTGGCGGAAACACTGTAGAGACGGGATTAAAACACACTGTAACTATGTCTTAATAAATTAAAATGGTAAAGTCAAACATTAGGCCATAAATAAAAATGGCCAAAATTTAAAACAATCCATGAGACAATATTATAAAATCAAACAAGCAGGATCCACAACTGCTTGTTAGGCCACACTCGGAGTAAACATGTATACCTGCCATGTTAAAACATAACAGCTACAATCAGTGGGGAGCAACGTCAACATTCTCCCAGCCGTATAACAGGATTTTAAAGATGTAATTACTATTATAGAAAAAAAAAAGTAAAAACGGAAAACAGTAAAACACTATAATAAAATAAACTTTCAGTGAAAAACTTCACGTATCGAAACAATATAATAAAAACGAGTTTTCCGAAGAAAACATAAAACATTAGCCAACCTGCAAACCAAATTATATCGATAATAATGAAAATAGTCAAAATGGCGTTATGGATAGGATTAGTGTAGACGGCTAGACTTTTACTAGGAGAATACTAAAAATTAGCTTCGAGAACTTAGTTCAAACAAATCAAACTTCGATCTCCAACTAGGCTACTCAACTATAATAGGGCGGCGACTTATAAATGCGTGGCCCTAGTTTAAGATAATGCACACCCCTCCTAGGATTACATGTTACCCAGTTCAACTTATGACGGCGACTTACTGCGATGCCTAATTAAGCTTAAGGTCAAAAAGTACACAACTCCCGGGATACCTGTCACCCGGTTCAACAACCAATGTACCGATTCCTGATACACTAGTCTTATAGTTGATGGCAAAAACGTAGACACTAGAATATATTACTCTAACCTCACTCTTGTCCTTATTCCATAACTCCAAAACAAAGCCATTATCGATATTCAAACGAGATAATCATTGTAAATAATAAGAGAACCAAAGAAGTAATCATCATATTTTAAAAGAGGAAACTTTCTATTTTAGGAAACTTCTATTTTTAGAAACTTTACTAAAAATAGCAGCATATCAAAATATCGAAAATATTAGTTCATACTAACACAACATTTTTAGTAAATGATATAGATTTATAAAACTAATACTTTCGGCCTTAACGATATTAATCATTGTTTTCTAAACACTTTAGTGTTTATATTTGAGTTTATGAAATTATTGAAAAATCATACAAGTGTTTATAAAATAATTAAAAATGTCTTAAACACTTTAGTACTACTAATTAGGGTGTTTCCAAAATTTATAAAACTAAAATTCCCTAATTATTGTTAGTTTCGACAATACGAACATAAATAGGATTTTACGGCAAATGTAAAAATTAATCTTTACGTCTTTTATTTAGTTTAAATCATTAAACAAATTTAGGATATGATAAGGGATGATTTAACTCTCAAAATATCAGATTCAAGTATTTTTAAAATTAATGAATAAACAATTCATTTTGGTGAAACGAAGCATTTTAACGATAAACCGTAATTTTGTCCAAAATCAATACTATTAATTAAAGACTACGATAAATAGTACAAAAATTACGTAAAATAGCTCAAATATATTTTTGGACATTCTGTCCAGAAAAAAAAAATTCCAAAATCCTTAAACTCGGTTTTTAAAGGGTTTTCTCGTTAATCGTCTAATCTCGACAATAACGATTAATAAAAATAGTAGTTACAAAACGATTTAAGTATTAATATCCAAAAATTATTATTAAACTTAAAAATCATGATTTTCCAGAATCAACCAACTTTCCCAAACTCCCAAAATTCCAGATTTAACAAATTCTGTTAAACCGTCTTTTAAAATCTGTTTTCACAATTAACGATTTCCTTAATCAAACTTGTCGTTCTTAATAATTGATTAAAGTACTAAAATCATAAAAACACATTTTTTTTCCAAGGATCTTCAGGAACACATTTTCTCCAGATTTAAAACACAACCAAAAACTGTAAATTAAAACGACAAACACGGTTTTAACGATAAACGATGATTTAAAGTGATTAATTAATGCACCCACTTAACAATTCCGAAAAATTATTAAAAAAATCATAACATTCTACTTCACCAGAAATATTATCCACGTCAAATTTTAGATTAAAATAAAATGTTTAAGTGCTAGAACTAACAATCGGCTTTTAATCGTTTTTGTCCGTAAACGGTAATAATTCAATAATCGATAACAAAAATATCAGAAAAATAAAAAATTATCAAAAATCATCAAAACATGATTTTTACAGAATATAATCATATATTACATGTTTAGGCCGAATATTACGATTTTACAAATTAATATAACAATTTAATCGTTAATCTCGTAAAAGCGATAAAAATACCGAATCATGCAAATTTTCAACTTTTAAAAATCTTCCAGATTACATGACATATATATATTGTCAAAAAATGAAATATAAAAATATACATGCAATTACACAATTAAAATCAAGTAATACCGAGTAACATCAACGTTACCTCTAATCCAAATCGGAATTAATAATATACTCGTCGGCCTCGAGATCGTCCAAAAATCCTATAATACACGAAAATCATGACAGAAAAATAGCATGAGAAAAACTAATACAATCAAGGTGAATAACGATCGAAAACAACATCGATTATTACTATACCTTAACGAAAGGATCGGAATAAGGATTAATTTGACGATGAAAACAAAACAATTATGACTCGAATTGGAGCAAGAATCAGCCTAGGAATGCTGGAGGATGTCACATTTTTTTAAGGAAATGAATACTATTTTTGTTTACGAGAAAAGTGAATGTAAGAAAGAAATGGATGGTTTCTAAGCATAAATGATGATAAATTTTTTGATGAAAACTATGTAGAAATATACCAAATAACCATCCAAAATAGTGATAGGTGGGAGAATGAAAGGTTGATCATAATGTATCAAATAAATGAAAAGAAATGAATTACGTAATTACGTTTTAACGTAATAAAATGAAACGTAAAGATGAAAACGTAGTTAAGGTGTGGTAAGGAGATGGGTCGGTCCAAAATATGGGGAAAAGGTCCCAAATAATTTGTAAGTTGATAAAAAGAAGATCGTAAAATAGTTAAGGTTGCGTTTGGGTACTCGGATTTGATTTGAATAGCAAGAATTCAATTCCTGTATTTGAATTTCTAGAATTCAAATCTAAATCCAAATCCAAAATGGTGTTTGGGTATCGTTGGATTTGGATTTGGATTTTGGGCGGGTGAAGTCGGGTCAAGTTCACCAATTTTTATTTTTTAAAATTTTTCATTAGAAAAATGTAGATGTTCAAATATGAGAAAAAAATGAAGAAAAACAAATATTACGACAAAATTATGCGAAAAAACAAAGAAATGACAAGTGACGGAATTGAAATGACTACCCATCTACTAGGAATTTGAGAAAACTAAATTTGAACTAGGTTGGATTTGGTTAGAATTTCAAATCCAAATCCCAAGGTTTCCAAACACTCCAAATATTTCAAATCCGGAATTCAAATCCAAATCCAAGTTCCCAAACATGCCATAGGTATTTCAAAGCAATTCGAGTAAACCTCGCGATGGAAAATAATTATTTACGAACCTTCTTAAAAAAATCAGAAATGGCTAGATTTTCATAAATAAAAATATTTCTAAGTTGAAAATATTATGTAAATATGTTTAGACACTTGTAGGAAAAGAAATATCTTAAATCCGAGCTTAAAAATGTTAATTCATAAAGAAGTAGAATTCCTCTCGGAAAAATTAATTAGTTTACGAAGAAAATTAAATAAATAGATTTAAAAGAATTAAATTCTTTTAAAATAAAAATAAATATCATTAAACTCAAAATAAAAAAAAGCTTGGAAAAAAATGATGAAACACAAGGCCGAAATGTGAGAGAGTTATGACGAAGTCATAACGGAAGGATAAAAATGCTAGGAAAATAGCGGGTGTTACAATTCTCCCCACTAAAAGAAAGTTTCGTCCTCGAAACTAAGAATAAGGTGAAAGGAATCAAGATCATATTACTCGAAAAGATGAGGATACAAATCTCGCATAAAAATTTTGTTGTAAAAGAAAATTTTACAACTTTTAAAGTGATACGAAATCAAATGCAAATATTTATTCCAAGAGAAATTGGGCTAAGCTACCCGGAATTTGAAATCTTTTAATTAGTGAAATCGTAAAGTAAAGTTATTTGATAAAATAACGACGCTAAATAGCATTTGTAACGAGCTTGAAGGAAATAGGGTAACCAAAGCATTTTCAAAACAAAAGTAAAACAATTTGATTAAGAAATTCGATAATATTTCTTTTTTTGATGAAATAAAATTTAGTTTGGAGAAATCAAATTTTATAGTTTGTAAAAATCGAGTCAGTCGTCAAAACATTTTCAATAACAGATTCAAAAGTCCACCAACAATAAAACGAAAACCAATTTCAAAACGTTAAAATTTCGAAAATGTTATCAAAGTAATTATGAAAGTTTTCAAAAATGTTATCAAACTTGAACATACAAAATAATTTCGACAATGTTAAAACGCCTTACATAATAATCCTATAGAAATTGAAGTATTTGGAAATATGAAATTCTTCATAAAATTCTGATCACTTGAAAATCAAAAATTGAAATAATTTCGAAATTATTAAAGCATTTTGAAACAGATCTAAATATAAATATCAACCAAAGATAAAACAAAAGTGAAGTATAAAGTTCTTAAAATATAATTCAAAAAAAATGTTAAATTTCACGATATCCGAAAAGTTGAAGTTAGTCAAACTTTTTACAAACGACAATTTCACAATTAGAAATTATAACTCAAAATGTTAAAATTTTACGATAATCCAATTTTTTAACTAGTCAAACTTTTAATAAAATTGGGAGTTTGAAAAATGGTTAACGAGTAAACAGAACAAGGATAAAAAAATAAAAATAAAAATATAAGAGCTTTCAAAATCGATAAAGGTCGAAGGGATAGGTCGAAGAAGAAGTAGCAGAATTTAGAAAAAAGCTACGGGGAGGACGAGATTGAGAGTTAAAGAGAGCTCTCAAGAATTAGAGAAGAAATTAACCATCTCGAGATTCCTAGTACGACTCGCACAAAAAGGGTTCCTAATTCCTTCAAAACAATACTAAGTCCAATATCGGTACTGGGTGGTCCTATTCAATATACAACCTCCAAAATTATCAACTGCCACAACCTCCAAAATTAAGTCTTACATAATTATATAATCTTTCAATTAGTACGGTAACAATCCACAAATAATTTAGACAAATCCATTAATTAAGATTCCAACAGTTATCAAAACATACCCAAACTCGTAATCACTAAGGCTCATAAATTCAAAGCTCATAAGATCTGAACTCAAGGTATACTTCAAATTTCTCGAGTAAGAAACACTAAATAAAATCTACCAATTAACAATGTTCGGACGCGAAAACTTCAAAAATGATCATCAACATATTCTTAACATCATCAATAGACAGAGGTTAGGAAAGTACGCCAAACCTTAAAAACACTCAACCTGACATGTAACGATAGATACTCACATTTTCAAACACGTCATTCGACTAAGGTTTATGAGAATTCCATAAAATTTCATATTGTAACAGTGAAACCACTAAAATATTTATTAACTCAAGGAAGCCACAATCTCGTTGCTTGGTCTAAGGGTAATGAACTCTAAATCCATTAAGATGATAGCAGGCATTAAGTATTCCTCAAACAACGTGATAAATCTAACCTTTAATTGTGTAATATGTTTCTCTCTTTCAAGGTTAACAATGATCTATCCAAAATTTAGGTCATTCAACTCCAAAGTTTGTAGTTTACAACCTTACATCAACGATCCACGAAATAATCCATAAGAAACAAGGTTTAATCTATGTCAACCAAAATTTATTAAACAATAACGAGGACCTGAAATGGTACCACAACACTCAGGCTAACATCTTAAACAGTGATTCATGATCCCAAAATTCCACGATTAGTCCATTAAGTTAACATTAGTTAGGAATCCCAAGTAATATTATACACTTGACTAGGTTCTATGTTGGGTATTAGGTATCCATCAAAAGATGATATAATTCTCACTATCCAAAAATTTACTCAACTCTTAGTCCTCTCTACAATCAAGTAATTCTTGACCCAAGCTAAAGCAATCTCTGTGGTACAATCCTAATTCCATTAATCAACTAATACCATTCAAATCAATTCCTCAAAAGCTCACTACATTAGATAACAGGGCACAACTCACAATCCTCAAACCATTAGTAATAAGAAGTTAACTAAACCTCCAACACATAACTTTCAAAAAGGTTCACTAAGACAGAATTTGGTCTAACCAAAGAATTTCAAAAGGAAATATGGTAAAGTAGAAGAATAGAACAAGGACTTACCAGGCCATGAAAATGAAGATGGGAATATAAGAGAAGAATTGGAAAAGGCATAGGGTGGAAGATGAAAGAAAAGAATCAATTATCCTAGATACTTCAGATCACGAACCAGAGAAGAATCTTCGGATCTGCATAGTTCATTGGGGAACTCGTTGGATTTCTTCAACTTCGAGTAGAGGAACAAGCACACTAGTATTGAGTCGCTCCATCTGGATCCAAAGTGATTTCACATCTGAATATGTTGCATTTAAGTATTAATATCCAAAAATTATTATTAAACTTAAAAATCATGATTTTCCAGAATCAACCAACTTTCCCAGACTTCCAAAATTCCAGATTTAACAAATTCTGTTAAACCGTCTTTTAAAACTCGTTTTCACAATTAACGATTTCCTTAATCAAACCTGTCGTTCTTAATAATTGATTAAAGTACTAAAGTTATAAAAACACTTTTTTTTTCCAAGGATCTTCAAGAACACATTTTCTCCAGATTTAAAACAGAACCAGAAATCGGAAATTAAAACGATAAACACGGTTTTAACGATAAACGATGATTTAAAGTGATTAATTAATTCACCCACTTAACAATTCCGAAAAATTATTAAAAAAAATCATAACATTTACTTCACCAGAAATATTATCCACGCCAAATTTTAGATTAAAATAAAATGTTTAAGTGTTAGAACTAACAATCGGCTTTTAATCATTTTTGTCCGTAAACGGTAATAATTCAATAATCGATAACAAAAATATCAGAAAAATACCAAATTATCAAAAATCATCAAAACATCATTTTCACAGAATATAATCATATATTACATGTTTAAGCCGAATATTACGATTTTACAAATTAATATAACAATTAATCGTTAATCTCATAAAAGCGATAAAAATACCGAATCATGCAAATTTTCAACTTCTAAAAATTTTCCAGATTACATGACATATATATATATATATATATATATATATATATATATATATATTGTCAAAAAATGAAATATAAAAATATACATGCAATTACACAATTAAAATCAAGTAATACCGAGTAACATCGACGTTACCTCTGATCCAAATCAGAATCGATAATATACTCGTCGGACTCGGGATCGTCCACAAATCCTATAATACACGAAAATCATGGCATGTAAATACCATGAGAAAAACTAATACAATCAAGGTGAATAACGATCGAAAACAACATCGATTATTACCTTAACGAAAGGATCGGAATATGGATTAATTTGACGATGAAAAAAAGACGATTATGACTCAAATTGGAGCAAGATTCAGCCTAGGAATGCTGGAGGATGTCACGTTTTTTTTTAGGGAAATGAAAGAGTACTTTTTTTGTTTATGAGAAAAATGAATGTAAGAAAGAAATGGATGGTTTCTAAGCATAAATGATGACAAATTTTTGATGAAAACTATGTAGAAATATACAAATAACCATCCAAAATAGTGATAGGTGGGAGAATGAAAGGTTGATCATAATGTATCAAATAAATGAAAAGAAATGAATTACGTAATTACGTTTTAACGTAATAAAATGAAATGTAAAGATGAAAACGTAGTAAAGGTGTGGTAAGGAGATGGGTCGGTCCAAAACAAGGGGAAAAGGTCCCAAATAATTTGTAAGTTGATCAAAAGAAGATCGTAAAATAGTTAAAGGTATTTCAAAGCAATTCGAGTCAACCTCGCGATAGAAAATAATTATTTACGAACCTTCTTAAAAAAATCATAAATGGCTAGATTTTTGTAAATAAAAATATTTATAAGATGAAAATATTATATAAATATGTTTAGACACTTGTAGGAAAGGAAATAACTTAAATCAGAGCTTAAAAATGTTAATTCGTAAAGAAGTGGAATTTCTCGCGGAAAAATTAATTAGTTTACGAAGAAAATTTAATAAATAGATTTAAAAGAATTAAAATCTTTTAAAATAAATATCATTAAACTCAAAATAAAAATAAAGCTTGGAAAAAAAATGATGAAACACAAGGCCGAAATGTGAGAGAGTTATGACGAAGTCATAACGGAAGGATAAAAATGCTAAGAAAATAGCGGGTGTTACACACCAAGTTAGAATCAGAGAGGGAGCAAGATGAGTGGAAAACAACATTCAAGACCAAGCATGGTCTGTATGAATGGTTTGTCATGCCCTTTGGGTTATCTAATGCACCAAGTACATTCATGAGGTTAATGATTGAGGGCTTAAGGTCTTGCCTAGGCAAATTTGTTGTGGTCTATTTTGATGACATACTAGTTTACAGCAGTAGCAGAAAGAAACACCTTGATCACCTTGAAGTGATCTTCCAGGTCTTAAGATATTGAGATCTTGAGAAAGAACAAGCTCTATGGCAAGCTTGAGGAATTCACTTTCATGACAGAAGAGATTACTTTAATTTCCTAGGGTACATTGTGTCTGGGAGAGAGATTTCAGTAGATCGGGAGAAGATAGAAGTCATCCAAGCATGGCCTGCACCCAAAACTATTAATGAGGTGAGGGGATTCCATGGGTTGGCCTCTTTCTACAGAAGATTTATGAAAGGGTTATGAAGAAGGGAGAGTTCAGGTGGACTGAAGAGGCTCAAATTGCCTTTGAGAAGATAAAGAAGTTTATGTGCCAGACACCAATCCCAAGGTTGCCAGACTTTGACAGTCTGTTTGAAGTGGAATGTGATGCAAGTGGTGTAGGGATAGGAGTTGTGCTAATCCAAGGTCAAAAGCCAGTAGCCTATTTCAGTGAGAAACTAGGAGAAGCTAAGCTTAATTACTCCACCTATGATAAGGAATTTTATGCAATTGTGAGGGGCTTAATGCACTAAAGTCATTACTTGAAGCCTAAGCCCTCTATGCTACATTCAGATCATGAAACCTTAAAATACATAGGTGACCAGCACAAACTGAATAATATACATGCTAAGAGGGTAGAGTACATTCATGTAATCATTCACCTTCTCCAGCAAATACAAAGAGGAAAAGCTTAATGTTGTTATTGTCTTATTGATTCCCCGTCAAGAAAGGCATTCTTTGTTGGCTGTTATGGAGGCTAAAGTCTTGGGATTTGAGTACATAAAGGAGTTGTATCAAGAGGATCTAGACTTTGCTGAAGACTGGTTGATCTTACAAAAAGGTGGAAGTGCTCAAGGGATCAAATACACCCTACACAAGGGGTTCATTTTCAAAGGAAACAAGCTATGTGTACCTAGAGGGTCCTACAGAAATATGTTGATCGATCAAGGAAGTACATTTCAGTGGAATGGGAGGACATTTTGGTGTACAGAAGACCTTGGAGATCCTACAAGAGCAGTTATATTGGCCTAAAATGATAGGAGAGGTCCAGTTGAACCAGAGGAAGAGTGCAGTCTGTCAATTGGTTAAGAGCTCTTTCCAAACAGGCCGATACACACCACTGCCAGTACTCACGCGCGGCGTTGCGACCCGCACGATCAAACAATATTTGTAACACCGACTAACCTAACTAATGTAGTAGTGGTAGGTCAGGATCGATCTAAGGGACGGTCTTCGTAAAGTCGGTCAAGTCTAAGTCGATAAGTGTTTGGGTTCTAAGGGGGTTTGAGGTGATTTAGCTAAACTAAGGTAGTCAATCTAAAATAACTAAGATGGAAAACGATAAGAGGAAAGGCGTTAGGGGGAGTCGGGGAATTGGAAACAGGATACATAAACAAGGAATCAAGAAAATGATACACAATTGATAAGGGATGGGTCACCTTTCGGTCTCTACACCCGACCTTACTAAGACTCGCTTTCGCGACGAAGAAGCTAGGTCACTAAGTCGGAATTACCCAAGCCCCGAGTTTCCCCATATTGACGAGGGTGAATACGAGTCAACTAAATTGATCAAGTAAAGTCGACAAGCATACAACAATTCCAAAAATAGACAAATCAACCCAAGTGCATTCAATCACAAGAATCCTTAATCTATGTTGCCCAAATCCATCCTCCCCTAACCCCTAACAAATATCTACTCACTAATCATGGTAAAACTAACAAGAATAACTAACAAAGAAATTAGGCAAAAACAATCCATACTAACAAAAAGAATGGAAATTAATCTAACACAAGTGAGAGAAAAATAAAACCAAGAACAAGATCTACTAGGAAAAACAATAACAAAGCAAGAAAAAACAAGAAAAAACAATAAACTATGGGAAAAACTAGAGAAGAAACTAATTAGAGAGGAGAGAGAGGAGAAGAAAGTACCAACAATGGAGAAAAAACTCAATAAAGAAGATGAAGATAAACATAAAAAGATGAAGCTTCAAGAAATAATACAAGGATCTTGCAGGGCCGGCCCATCTGAGTGAGACTTTGCCCAATGAGTGAGACTTTGCCCAATGAGTCTTCATAGGGTGAAGTTTTGCCCTGCAGATTCTCTACAATATGGCCGAAATACCGTCGGGTGAAGTTTCGCCCGGTCAAAATCTCGTAGGGTGAAATTTCGCCCGGTGAACTTTTTTGTCCAAAATGGCAATCTGGGGAGGAACACCGTCTGGCGAAATTTCGCCCGGTCAAATTCTCATAGGGTGAAATTTCGCCCTGTGACTTCAAAGGGCCATAACTCTCTCTTTTGAACTCCGATTGGGGCGTGTGATATGTCGTTGGAAAGCTAAGAAGATAAGATTTCACTTGCAACTGGAATCGCTTCGGTCCGAGGTCTAGAACTCTAGATATATTCATTTGAAGTTCGACCTCTCCGGTGAAGATGCCCAATGGACTATATTTTTTCCTTTTTGATCAAGGTTTTACCTCTTGGATTTGGACTTTGGATTTTGAGTTGTGCGCTTTGCTTTTCGGACGGTATTCCTCTCTCTTGTGCTCGTAGAAGCTCGATCATGCTTTCGGTGCCAAATCCTATCAAAATTGATAGAAAAACTACCAAAAACACGTAAAACGCACAAGAGGGTTGCTAATGCGAGAAATACTCAAAGTAAGGCGATAATCGCACTCTAATCTCGCAAAACGAGGGAAAAACGGGTCTAAATGGGAGGAAAAACGGTCTAAATTTAGTACACAACAATTCCCCCACACTAAACCGTTGCTCGTCCTCGAGCAAAGACCCAAAAAGAAATTACATACTACCACTACTAGCTAGACTACGCTAAGCCTATACGGGGCAATCAACGGGCCCGCTCCGTCCCTTCAACTCACATCGGAATACCTATGAAGTAAGGTACTCCCATGCAAGGCAAGTTGGGGCTTGCTCAAAATGGTGGATGCGACTAAACATACAAAAACACATAACATGAAAGAATAGACGCATCCAAAGCAAAAATAAAACACTGAATCCCTCATCGAGACGACGGGGAAAGACACCAAAAACTTACTTAAAACAATCATAAGCATTCCAAGATAAATCACCCATGTAGACAAGGACCAAAGCCTAATACTATGACATTAAAGCAATAAAGATGTTGATGACTTAGCTAGGTCCTCCGTAGTTTGAAGGAGAATTTTTTGATGATATGATTTCATTTGAAGCTCATCTTCTCTCCCTTGTTTTTCATATTTTTGTGCCCTTTTCTCTTGCTTTGGTTTGCCCTTTTTTTTGCTCTTTGATGTGGTTTGAAACCAAGCTTGGAGGTTATTTTTGTGTAAACTTATCGTGGTGGTGTATAGGTGGAGGAAAAATAGGTAACCGAGAATGGCGCCTTTCCCGGATAACCCACAAAAAGGCGAATATAATTTGGACTAAAGGTGCAATGGTCATTCGAGCAAGATCACCTAGAAAACGGGATGCGGAAACCAAGGCCTAACTCCTCCATGGGTGGTCAAGGTGGTCAAATGCAAACCCCAAAGTAAACCTCTAGTAGGAAAGGTGGAGTCAAGCTAAAGGATCAACAAGTTCATTGATTTAGAGTCATTCTACTATAGTAAGGTCCAAAATCTACAATGGGTTATCTACAATGGAATGTAAACTCTTACAATAAGTTTGTAATCGGATTTTCGAAAACATTTAGTCTTAGACACGCTATACAAAATCAAAAGGAACACATGAAAAAGAAAAGGCAAATAAAAGAAAACACGAGTAAAGTCATGCACTCCGTACTCCATCGACATTCAAGCACAAAAATCAACCACAACACCCAAAATGCTCATCTCTTCGAGAGCCTCTCAATAGCAACAACCTAACTCCTCTACGAAAGTAAAGAAGAAAGCGGAGAGGACAGAAGTTACCGAGCAGGTCGCTTCCAGAATCTTCAAATTGTGCTATCAAGGTGGTGGTTATATATCCTGTAAGAGTAGAGAACAGGACTATACAAAGAACACGAAAACATAACGAAAACGAGAAACGAAAAAGGGAAAAAGAAAAGGAAAATAAAAAGAAAATGTTTTTGGTTTTTCAGAATTTTTCAATTTTTATGGTTTTTGAAAAGATTTTTGATAAATAAAAGATAGTAGATCCCTCCCCCACACTAAAACTGTAAATTGTTCTCAATGGACAAGTGGGGGAAGATCGAAAAAGACTGAAAAGGAAAAATAAGAAAAATCTTTTTGGATTTTTATAATTTTTCAAATGTTTTTGGATTTTTCGAAATTTTTGAAGAAATAAAACAAACGAAAAGAAAATGATAAAAGGGTGGTGCGCCTAGGTGCAATCACATCACCTAGACCCTAGCCAAGTGACTAAGAAAATGAGAATAAAAGAAAAGAAAAGAAATTAAAAGAAAGGATGAAAAATGGGCGTAGGTGTAGTCACGTCACCTAGCCCGGATTAAGAAAAATTTGAGAAAATGAGAAGAATTTGGACTTTCAAAAGGTCAATGGCGTACTCACATCGCCTAATGACTGGGAGCAATACCTAGGCCTCTTTCGCTGCAACAATCGATCAATGGGACAGCTTGCAAACTTATGTTAGAGGTAAATCAATCACAATGACAATAGGATAAAAGGAACAAAAACGGAATCAACTAAAGGACATGCAATTATAGATGATTAAGGACTCACCGCCCCAACCCACATACAAATACACAACACGCACACACACCACCGACTCCGGGAGAGGGTCTAGTCTGAGTGATCGTCCGACGCAAATGAAGCGCTAGAAGACCAATAGAAAAAGGGTATACCCTCGGAGGATGGCTCGGGAGAAAACTCCTCTGGACCGTCACTAAGCGAGAGGGAAAAGTCGGATTCAATCTCACATAGGTCATAGATCGTACAACCTTCGGGTAATTCGTAGTGTGCATACTCTCAAACTCTCCTTCCTCCCGTCTCAGTCTTGGTCAGTCGGAATTCATCGGGACCCAAGGGTAGGTCCCAATTGCGGTGAACACGGATAGTGGTTCGGTGTGTGTTCGGAACTATTAAAGCTCTTCCACGGCTAATGTAGACGAGGCGCTAATGAGTTACATGAAAAATCCAAGTCGGAAAATAGGCCTCATCAAGCCATATGGAATCGTCTAGTGGGGTGAGGTGGTCGGTCGAATAACCTAATTTGTTTGCAATTACGGTCACGAGACCTCCACAATCTAAGGAGGGGCGTTGGGTAATAATGATACGGTGGAAGTGCAACGCCACGACAAGTGGTAGGTCTAAAGGATTAGGGTTACCCAACAAAGAGTCACGGACACACACATTAAGAGTATAAATATTATCGGCCGAGGGTAACAAGTAGTGGGAGAACATCTCTCAAAAATAGTGAATTGCGGGGTTACGAATTTCCGAGGCAAAGGATAAATTAGCCTCGTAACCCCCTTTACAGCGTGATATGCGCTTCCAAAGATCTCTCCTAGATACACAGGTTGTATGTTGCTCGAGGGTTCTCTAAGTCCGGTACCCGATGAGGGTAGGCCTAGCACTAGGTCGAACTCGGAAATAGTCAAACGATGGGGTTTGCCGAATAGTCTAAATTTGACAGCTTTTTGTGTGGTCGAATTGTCAATAGCAAAAGTTCCTAGGAACTCGCAAGTAAGGTCTTTATAGGTGAAAGTCGTGAGGCTAAGGAGCTCACTAGTTCCGGTCCTCGATGATAACTCTTTAATATCGTCTACTATTCCTAGATTGGTCATTGTGTAGGGACAAAGCCACCTAGTGCTCTGAAAGATCTTTTCAGAGAAGGTATGAGCTAAAGAAGTATTAAGACAAGGTAAATTTGTAGGCTAAGAAGACTTAGAAGATTTAGAAGATTTAGAAGGTGTAGAAGTCGAAGCCATACCTTGTTTACGAGCGGCTCGCCTTGCTCTTGTCTCCATAATAATAAATTTGCAAGAATATTCCCAAAAATTTTAGCTTCACCTCTTCAAGCATCCAAAATAATCATCCAAGATGGAGAGGAGGTATGAATGTGGTTGGGGTATGGTGGTTTGATTTTATGAGGAGTGATAAGGTGAAATGAGGGTAAGGTAAAGGTGATATAAATAAAGGTAATTGAGGAGGGAAAGGAAAGTTTGAAAGGTAGATTGTGAATATTTGGTGTTTGTGTTTGGAGGGAAAGTTATGTAGGGTATTTGGGAAGGAGGGAATTGATATTGTAATGAGTAATTAGTGTATAGGTGATCCGGCCAAATTTGCCGGGTGGAGTTTCACCCGGTCGAGTACCATCGGGTGAAATTTCACCCGACGGGTTTTCGTCGTGAAAATCAATTTCTGCCAACTTTTTCCACCGAGTGAAGTTTCACCCGGTGAAAAACTCAACGGGCGAAGTTTCGCCTGACGGTTTCTCGTCAATTCTGGCAAATCTGGCAATTCTGGGATTTTTTCGCAGGGCGAAATTTCGCCCGGTCATAACCTCATCGGGTGAAATTTCACCCGACGGCAAATCTTCAGCAAATCCTTCGGCGTGGCAAAATTCCATCGGGTGAAATTTCACTCGATGGAAAACCTTCAATAATCTAACCGGGCGAAGTTTCGTCCGACGATCTTGTATGATTCGTTTTTATGCCTTGCCATTTAATGGCTCTTCAATAATCACCTAAAATTTAAAATAACGACACGACTCACATTACATAATCAATATCTTCCACAAACATGCCTGTGGTCTTCAAATTAAGCTCCATAATTCTCCAAAAGCTTGATCTTCATCCAAATAATTGCTCCATGGCGAAATCCAAGTTCATCCATTGTTCTCAAGCTAACAAAGCTAACAAACACAAAGAAATATGATAAATATATACAATGTGGTTGTTGAGGATACCACCAAACCTCATCAAACGTGATACAAACTCAACCCGGGTCGCCATCATAGCCACCGATACATAGTTCACCTCCATCAAAACTTGCCCGTGGCTCGGATACACACATGATCCTTGATAATTTTTGGAGGATGGTTTTAACTTCTTGTACTAGCCGGGATACTTCGTCCCATTTTAACTTTTGATTGCCAACTTCGACCTTTGTTTTATCAATGGGGCTTACAACCTCGTTGCGCGTCATTAGCTTTCCGTCTCTTGGTTCCATGTTACACCACACTTTTCGATTTCTTCTTTTTGGATTTTTTGATAGCTCCCCTACGGGAAGTTGGAAAAGTGTTGGAAGATGAACTCGTAGGCGGCTGCACGGTGGTCGGATCATTAAGCTTTACCTTTGTTTCAACATTTTCGAGTAAATTACTCGACTTAGCTTCATTCTCCTTTTCTATCACAAGGGACTCGGCATCTAGAAGGTATTCAAGCATTGCATTTCCGAAGACATCACTCACTATTGGATTTTCAAACGTGATAGGTAATTTGAATTGCACGATCTCTTCACCGACATTAAACGAAAGCTTCTCCTTTTTAACATCTATGATTGCTCCGCCGGTGGCCAAAACGGGCCTACCTAGGATTATGGAGGCATGCTTATTTACTTTCACGTCCATTACCACAAAGTCGGTAAGGATCGAGAGATTTTTAACTCGAACTAGCACGTCTTTAATCATACCAATCGGAGTCTTGATGGAACCGTTGGCTAGTCGAAATTTTGATCGGTGTTTGATTCATGTTGCTAATATTGAGATCATTCACGATTGATAGAGGGATAATGCTCACGGCCGCTCCAAGATCACATAGAGCACAATCGATTTCAACATTCCCTATTGTGCAAGGTATTGAGAAACTCCTTGGATCACCCATTTTGGTGGGGATCTTGCTTGATAAGACCGAATTACACTCTTCGGTGAGTGCAACCACAATTGTATCATCACATCGGCCAACTATCTCGGTGAGAGGGGGAGTTACCTTATCCTTCTTTAGCAAGTTGGAGAATGAGGTGGAGTTGATGTCCTTCCTATTGATCGTAGCACGAGATGGAAATGGCAAAGGTGGCACATGTGGCTTAGGAGGTGGCATGCTTTTCTCTTTTTGAATTTCCTCTATCACATAACCTTTATCTCCCTTGACCTACTTAGAAGGGTCCTTTATTTTGAGCTCGGTTACACAAGGATCTTCCTCACAACAAGTTGTTCTTGGTGGATGTGTTTTCAACTTGCTAGAATGAGGGGCACTTTGCTTTTCAACATGTTTCACCTTCGGTTTTCCCACTTGATTTAGACCCATGATTTCGTGAGGGTCTACTAGTTCTTTTCCTTCATTCCATGTGGCGGCATTGACATATGCCTGATGTTGCGGGTAATTAGGATTTTGAGGTTGTCCGGGTAGTCCTTGGGGTGGATGTACCGGAAAGGTAGGAGCCTTGGTGGCTTCTTGTGATTTTCTAACTTTGAGTTCCTTTCTTATATCCGCAATCTCGTAAGCTAAGAATGTTATCGCCTTTTGCATGATTTGTATAGGATGTTCACATTGGTCATTCCATTGACCTTGTTGGTAATCGCCATGGAAAGGTGGAGGTTGGTTATGTTCGGGATTGTATCCTTGGGAACTTTGATAGGAGTTAGGATGATACCCTTGGATATAATCCCCTTGATTGAAGCTTTGAATACCTTGATTATAACCTTGAAAACCGTGGCTATTCCCTTGATTGCGAAAATTACCTTCAAGATTTTGGTAATTGTTTCCTTGATTCATGTGTTGATTATGGAATTCACCTTGGCCTTGGAAATAATTGTCTCCTTGATTGTTAAAATTTTCCTCTTGAAGAGGCAAGTAGGGAGGAGGCCCTTGAATGAAAGAACTTTGTTGATGGTGTGAATTGGATGGCATTTCTTGTTGTCCCCCTTGATACATTGGTCCCGGATTTTGCACACCATGATTTGCATAAGAGTTGTATTGTTGTACATGGTTCCTTGTTTCAGGATTGTATGTGTTTGAAAAGGGGTCATTTTGAGGCATTAGATTGATATTTTGAAACACTTGGACTTCATTGCATTCTTGATAGCACATTTCTTTATAAGAAGGACAATTGTTGGACTTATGACCATAGTTTCCACAACACTCACAAGGGATTTTGGTAGTGGAGGTCGTCTTGGTGGCCTTGATTGAACTTGGTTCACATCCCTTGAGTTAGAATTAGAAGTTATACCTTCAAAACTCTTGGTTAGTTCTTCCGATTTTAATTCGAGCTTTGATTCATTGTTCATGGAAGTACTTTCCAAGGATTGGGAATGTGAATCAAGAGGTGGCATGATGGGTTCTTGGAAGTTTCTTGGGGTGGTGGTGAAATGGGAGGTGGAGAAGGTGGAGAAATTTTTTGTGGAGTGATAAGAGGTGATGTTGACGGGGAACTGAAGGGTTCGTAACCCACTAATTAGACTCCTCTAATTAGTTACTAAATTACTTGTTAATTTAGTATATAAAGATCTAGTTACATGCATGACATCAAATGACAAAAACTAGATATAAGAAGAGATTTCCTTACATAAACAATGAGGAAATATTGGGCACAATAAGAAAACTCCTTTTCTTATTGTTCTTGAGCTAATAATAGTATGGATGATCCTCCAAAACCTTGAATCTCCAATGTAGAAGATCTCCTTTAAGTTGCACCAAGAATCAACCCAAATAATCACCACTATTATTAACTAGATAATAGTAGTGATAAAACAATACTAATATTATGAATCTATTACTACTTTAGTAATAAAGATGAATACTAGTATTAGAGAGAGTTTTGGAGAGATGAGGTAAAAAGCCAAAGCTCATGCATGCAAATGAATTGGTGAGTCGAAAAGAGAACAAAGAGTCCCCCTTTTTACTACCCCAAAACCGGCCACCCCACATGGGGAAGACTAAAATGCATTATTTTATTTGCATGCTTAAAGTCTAGGGTCTAGGGTAATTATTACTATTATTTATGCATGTAGTAAAAATAAGACCAACCACTATTGCCATTATTTTTATTAGTGTACCATACACATGTACATAAAATGGGTCCATTTTATTTTGTCATTTGTCATACAAATGCAATGTGTGACATGATCAATTATCTCTATAATTGATCACATCAAATAATATACTCTTAACTCTTTAAGTAGTACATTACTATTATATCTATATATAATAGGTCCCATAATAATAATAATAATCAATTAGCTAAATTTACAACTCCTTGTAAATATATTAACGGCTAATTACCACAACCCATAAAAGCATACAAAACCTCCACTAATTTAGTAATTAACGTTTAAATACTAAATTAGGTCTTATTTAATCGTATTAAAATAAGACGTAAAATTTATTCAGTCAATTATCGTATAATAGACTAATAAACTTAATCGGACAGAGTTCTAAACTCTATCTCCAATAAATAACTCTCATTACCAAACATATATCAAATATATACGCAAGGTGCTAATTAACTGTATCAGATACAAATAATTAGTCTTCTATTTGGGTCTCATCCTATAGGTGTGACCGAAAGGGATCAGTTGATCACCGCCGTCATACGACAATAACGTCTAACTCTAGTCAGCTGTGCGTTACCGATTTACGTTAATCAACTGACGTGGAGTATCAATGTACTAATTATCCCAAGTATATTCCGCCCATGAGATTTAATATATCAATGCACTATTGTGGAGGACACTCGCTCCAACAATCTCCCACTTGTCCGATACAAGTTGTGCATGTAGCCACTATATTGCGGAGTACTCCTACTCCATCAATGTCTCCCACTTGTCTACACAAGTTGTGCGCTACCGATTCTCTTGTCTCTTTGATGTCACATCCTCCCACTCATCACAAGGTGTCTTTCAGGTCGCACTTGTGATTTAAATATAATAAGAGTGGTTTTCTCGATCTGGAGAATAACTGTTTGACCGGAAAATCTACCATAGATCTATTTCCGAGCGTGGCCACGCATTTCCAGTTACTTCTCCTCGAGTGGCCCAAGGACGTATGTACCCGACGTGGGTGAACAATTTCTGTTGACCCAACTTATACTGTATAATGCAGATCACCATGACCCAGAAGATGCCCATCAGCCTCCTTTCACGGCACGACTTAGGACACCAACCTAAGCCAATTGGAAACTGCACCGACTCAGATAAATGGTCGCCAGTCTAAAGAATCGACTCATAGGAATAAAATAGAAATCCCCGCCACGACCAGGCTTCAACTAATTTGATAAGGGACTCTATTGTGGTCACTGCCCGGCAGAGTGACAATCAGTCTGCCTATGTAAATGACCAGTCATCTCCATGACCCCATGGTCTTGAACTAACCATCGATCAACTTACAATCTTGTCACTCCGAGTCGTCACCTCATTAAGTGACAAGGGGCAAAAATACTATGTTCAAACGTTCACTTGAATAGGGTTCAAGATTGTCTCACAATCCATTCGAATGAACAAAGTATGGGTTTAGTCAAACTAAACAAAAGAGTTCATATTGAAACTCGAACAATGAATGTTATTATCATAAATGTAAAAATTGCTACAATATCCAATTATTACATCTTAGATAACTTAAGAAAAATCCGGGACTTTTCTCAATCCCATTGCAACAACATGACCATCATGTTTAGCCTTTGAAAGAGGCTTGGTTAAAGGATCAGCGATATTCTCGTCTGTCCCAACCTTACATATATCGATTTCCTTCCTTTCCTCGAGATCTCTTATCACGTGGTATTTCCTAAGTACATGTCTAGACTTATTGCTAGACTTGGGCTCTTTTGCTTGAAAAATGGCCCCGCTGTTATCACAATATATGGTGATAGGATCTTCGACGGAGTGGACTACTCCTAGTCCTTCCAAAAAACTGACGAATCCAAACAGCTTCCTTTGCAGCTTCCGAAGCCGCGACGTACTCAGCTTCTGTTGTAGAATCCGCGGTGACACTTTGCTTGGAGCTCTTCCAACTAATGGCTCCTCCATTCAACATATAAACATAGCCGGATTGGGATTTCAAATCATCCCGATCGGTTTGGAAACTGGCATCCGTGTAACCTCTTACACGTAATTCAGTATCCCCTCCAAACACTAAGAACGAATCCTTGGTCCTTCGCAAGTACTTAAGGATGTTCTTCACGGCTGTCCAGTGACTTTCACCTGGATTGGCTTGATAACGACTCGTCATGCTCAAAGCATACGAAACATCGGGACGAGTGCACGTCATGGCATACATGATTGATCCAACCGCGGAAGCATATGGGATCAACTTCATGCGTTCAATTTCTTCGGGTGTGGTAGGACACTGTGACTTGCACAAAATGGTACCTTGACTCATGGGAAGAAAGCCTCTCTTAGAGTCTTTCATTTTGAATCGATCAAGAATCTTATCTATATAAGCTTCTTGACTTAATACCAACGTCCTTTTGGATCTATCTCTATGGATCCGAATACCCAAAATACATTGTGCATTTCCCAAATCTTTCATTTGGAAGTGTTTTCCTAGCCACTCCTTTACGGAAGCAAGCATCAGAACGTCATTCCCGATAAGAAGTATGTCATCCACATACAAGAGAAGAAAGGTTACCTTACTCCCACTAAACTTCATGTACAAACAAGGTTCCTCGACACTTCGAGCAAAACTATATTGTTTGATAACATGATCAAAGCGATGATTCCAACTTCTGGACGCTTGCTTAAGACCATAAATGGATCTCTTAAGCTTGCATACCTTCCTAGGATTAGATGTATCTACAAAACCTTCTGGTTGTGTCATATACACTTCCTCTTCTAGAATCCCATTCAAGAAGGCGGTTTTGACATCCATTTGCCAAATCTCATAATCATGAAATGCGGCAATCGCTAGGATAATCCTTATGGAGCGAAGCATTGCGACTGGAGCAAAGGTTTCGTCATAGTGAAGACCATGAACTTGAGTAAAACCCTTTGCCACCAATCTAGCTTTGTAGACATCTCTATGTCCATCTATGCCATTCTTGATTTTAAAGATCCATTTACACTGAAGAGGTCTCACCTTTTCAGGTAAATCAACCAAATCCCACACTTGGTTTTCGTGCATAGAATCCATTTCGGATCGCATGGCTTGAAGCCATTGCATGGAATCACGACTAGATATGGCCGCCTTGTAGGTGTTAGGCTCGTCACTTTCGCAAAGCAACATGTCTAACGCATCTTCCTCGACAATACCAAGGTATCGATCAGGAGGATGACTAATCCTCGTGGATTTCCTAGGTTCAAAGGGAACAACAACCGTGTCCGAGGAGGAGGGAACGCTTTCCTCCACTTCATTTTCGGTTTGTGGCTCTTGGACTTCATCAAGTTCAAATTTTCTCCCACTCTGTCTTCTAGAAATGAAGTCATTTTCTAGAAAGACAGCGTCACGTGCCACAAACACTTTGTTTTCGTGACGATTGTAGAAGTAATAGCCTTGTGTTTCCTTTGGATACCCTACAAATAGACATTTGTCGGATCTTGGTGCGAGTTTGTTGTCAGACTTGTTCTGAACATATGCCTCACAACCCCAGATTCTCATGAACGACAAATAAGGAACCCTTCCCTTCCATATCTCATATGGTGTCTTATTGGCCGCTTTAGTCGGGCTTCGATTTAGTGAAAATATTGCGGACAAAATGGCAAAACCCCAAAATGAATCAGGAAGCTCAGTGAGACTCATCATGGACCGAACCATATCTAATAAAGTTCGGTTTCTCCTTTCGGCCACACCATTCAACTGTGGTGTGCCAGGAGGAGTCCATTGTGATACTATGCCACAATCTTTTAGGTGTGAATCAAATTCATTATTTAGGTATTCACCGCCACGATCGGATCGTAGTACTTTAATCTTTTTATCCAATTGGTTCTCTACTTCACTTTGAAACTCTTTGAACTTTTCAAAAGCATCGCTCTTATGCCTCATTAAGTAGACATACCCATATCTACTTAAGTCGTCGGTAAAAGTGATGAAGTAGTTGTAACCACCCCTAGCGGTGATAGTCATTGGGCCACACACATCGGTATGTATAAGGCCCAATACCTCACTTGCTCGTGTTCCTTTACTTGAGAAAGGAGCACGAGTCATCTTGCCTAATATGCAAGACTCGCATACACCATAAGATTCGTAATCAAATGGTTTGAGAAGTTTCGTTGAAACAAGTCTCTTTATGCGTCGTTCGTTTATGTGTCCTAAACGACAATGCCAAAGGTAGGATTGATTAGGTTCACCCGTTTTGAGCTTCTTGTTCTCTACATGATATACATCATTAACATTATCTAGAACATAAATACCTCCGATAGACGTAGCTTTACCATAAACCATGTCATTAAATGAAAAAGTACAACAATTGTCCTTAATCATAAAGGAAAAACCTTCCATATCAAGTACGGAAATGGAGATAATGTTCTTAGTTAGAGTTGGTACGAAATAACAATTATTCAAATACAACTCAAAACCACTAGCTAGAGTGAGTACATAAGTGCCTACGGATATAGCGGCTACTCTAGCTCCATTTCCCATGCGTAGGTCTACATCACCCTTGGCTAGTGCTCGCACGTCCCTCATGCCCTGTAAATGATTACAAAGATGAGAACCACATCCGGTATCTAATACCCAAGTGGAAGTGCAAGTATAGTTAATGTCTATCATATAGAGGGAAGTGAGGACAATACCTGACGGAGTCTCACTCTCGTCTTTCTTGTTCTTCAATTCCTTCAAATATTTGGGACAATTGCGCTTCCAATGTCCCTTGCCATTACAATGATAGCAATCGGCGTCGGCATGTTTGTTAACCTTAGCCTTAGGTTTGCTATTCTCAATAGCTTTCCCTTTGTTCTTGTCTTTTCCATGTCTCTTGAATTTGGTCTTACCCTTGTTTTTACTCTTTTGAACCCCAAGGTTGAGATTCTTCATTTTCATGGAGAGCATGTCTCTCTTCTCACTCCCACTAGCCTCCATGTCCCTCTCTGCTTGGTTGAGGAGTGCATGAAGCTCTTGGAAACTCTTGTCCATGCCATGCATATTGTAGTTCACCCTAATTTGGGAGAACTTGGAGGGGAGTGAGTGAAGAATGCGACCGATCGCAAGCTTCTTGGGAATGCTACACCCTAGACGCTCTAGTGTGTCAATATGCTCAATCATCTTGAGCACATGAGGACCAACTTTTTGGCCCTTTTCTAGCTTACCCTCGAAGAATTTTATCATAGCCTCATATTGACGGATATCGGGTGATTGGGAAAAAGCCGTCGTAACCCTTGAGAATATCTCATATGCATTAAGGGTAATGTATTGAAGCTTGAGTTTTGGAGACATTGACCATATCAAGACATTCTTGATATCGTTGGATATCTTCAAATACTCCTCATAAGCGGTCCTTTGTGCCGGGGCGGCTCGAGGACCGGGTTCGTTGGGTGGTGGTTCGTTCAAGTAACGAAGGACGTTGTCGGACAACGCCGCACCTTTAATGGTAGACTCCCACTCAATGAAATTACTTCCATCGTCTTTCAAGATACATTTGTCCATAACGGACCTAAGCCAAGAATCCTTTCCGAGTTGAATGGTTGCATTAGTAGCCATAGCGAATTATAAACACTACAACAAAGTTTAGGAAAGATTAACATTCATTGTTATATAATTTACTTGTAAAACAATTTTAACAAGTCACTCATATAATGACCCCTCACGAAATTATATAAGCGATTCCAAGACCCGTATCTAGATAAGAACTAACATCGCATGCAATCCTTATGTAAAAACGGTAAGTCATTACTTGACTAATTCTACCCTAGAACTCTCGGTCGACGGATTTCAACCAAATCCATCTCCTAGCCCCGAAATAACTTTTATCTCGTTGAGTCCAACCCAATCTTGGCATGTGATCTTATCACCCTATTTACCCTAGGTAAAAAGGGTCCACGTTGTGGTTGCCCTAATGAACAAGGGGTTCATAGGTGCTTTAATTGGTAAGGCTAAATCTCAATTCTTACGATGCATGTGAGAGGTCTTGTCAATATTAGGTTACTAATCACTTATAAGTGAACTAAGTTGGTGATTACGTAAATTGGTGAATTGACAATCGACGAATAAAATGCATGATTGGCGATTTTGGCATGAGCGAAAATAAAGCAAGCATCAAACAAATAAATCCTAGTATGGCCATCTAGCTAATCTAATTAACTAGACTATTACAAAATCGGAAACCAACTCCTTGGTCCCTGGCCTCTTCAATGGAACACCACCAAAAGGCACCGTCTTTTGTCCACCATCTTGTGTAATCTCCGTCTTCATAATAATTAATTACAAATGATACATAGCATTTCCTATTATACATTTGTATAAATAAAACTATTAATTATTACAAACGGGCGATACGAGATCGCAATTAATTACAATTAAATCGATATTCCCTTACATTACGGGTAATACCGATTAAAAGACTAGGCCATACTAGGTACAATCTTGCAAAATAAACAATAAATGACATTCATTCATTCAACAACATTAAAATAAATAAAATGCTGTAAAAATCATGCCAAAATCGCCCCATAATTTATCAAGTTCATCCTAGCTCGGTTTTATGGAATTTATCGATTTTTAACCATTAAAAATCATTAATCAACACTTAATTCTCAATTAAGCTCAAACTAATTTTTTTCCAAACCAATTTGGAATTTCAAGAATTAGTCTCCACTAATTTGAAAAATAAAAATTAGTTTGAATTGATTTAATTTGCTAATTTAATCGGTAAATGGTCAATTTTATGAAATAAATTCAAATTAAATCATAAAACGTCCATAATTAAAAATGAATAATTTTGTTCATTCTGGAACATTTCCAGGAACTCCAAAACAAAAACTTGTCCACAAATATTTTCGAATAAAATAGGAACAAATAAATGCATGTTTATCGATTCTTATCTCATAAAAAACAATAAACATCCCAAAAGGACAAAATAAATTTCAAAAATTTACACATATGTCCATCAACATATGAAGATATGTACACCAAAAAACCATGCCCAAAAACAACATGCAACTATTTTTAGTTAACTTTTAACATCAAATAGGCATAAAAACTCGGTTTTTAAGGCATAAATGATTATAAATTAGCAAATAAATTCCAAAAATTACCAAACTCGACCACAACCATTTTGAGGTCATTAGGTATGCATGTACCCAAAAATTTCGTGTGAAACACCTTTTACACAAAATTTTCGGTTTTTACAAATTTATCATATAACCCAAAAAAATGTCAAAAATCGACATGCATGCAACAACAAAGCTCTGATACCACTTGAAGGGTTCGTAACCCACTAATTAGACTCCTCTAAGTAGTTACTAAATTACTTGTTAATTTAGTATATAAAGATCTAGTTACATGCATGACATCAAATGACAAAAACTAGATATAAGAAGAGATTTCCTTACATAAACAATGAGGAAATATTGGGCACAATAAGAAAACTCCTTTTCTTATTGTTCATGAACTAATAATAGTATGGATGATCCTCCAAAACCTTGAATCTCCAATGTAGAAGATCTCCTTTAAGTTGCACCAAGAATCAACCCAAATAATCACCACTATTATTAACTAGATAATAGTAGTGATAAAACAATACTAATATTATTAATCTATTACTACTTTAGTAATAAAGATGAATACTAGTATTAGAGAGAGTTTTGGAGAGATGAGGTAAAAAGCCAAAGCTCATGCATGCAAATGAATTGGTGAGTCGAAAAGAGAACAAAGAGTCCCCCTTTTTACTACCCCAAAACCGGCCACCCCACATGGGGAAGACTAAAATGCATTATTTTATTTGCATGCTTAAAGTCTAGGGTCTAGGGTAATTATTACTATTATTTATGCATGTAGTAAAAATAAGACCAACCACTATTGCCATTATTTTTACTAGTGTACCATACACATGTACATAAAATGGGTCCATTTTATTTTGTCATTTGTCATACAAATGCAATGTGTGACATGATCAATTATCTCTATAATTGATCACATCAAATAATATATTCTTAACTCTTTAAGTAGTACATTACTATTATATCTATATATAATAGGTCCCATAATAATAATAATAATCAATTAGCTAAATTTACAACTCCTTGTAAATATATTAACGGCTAATTACCACAACCCATAAAAGCATACAAAACCTCCACTAATTTAGTAATTAACGTTTAAATACTAAATTAGGTCTTATTTAATCGTATTAAAATAAGACGTAAAATTTATTCAGTCAATTATCGTATAATAGACTAATAAACTTAATCGGACAGAGTTCTAAACTCTATCTCCAATAAATAACTCTCATTACCAAACATATATCAAATATATACGCAAGGTGCTAATTAACTGTATCAGATACAAATAATTAGTCTTCTATTTGGGTCTCATCCTATAGGTGTGACCGAAAGGGATCAGTTGATCACCGCCGTCATACGACAATAACGTCTAACTCTAGTCAGCTGAGCGTTACCGATTTACGTTAATCAACTGACGTGGAGTATCAATGTACTAATTATCCCAAGTATATTCCGCCCATGAGATTTAATATATCAATGCACTATTGTGGAGGACACTCGCTCCAACAGGAACTCTGTGGAGTGAAAGGTGTAAGTGGATTATTGGAAGAGAGATTTATGGTGATGAGCGATGTGAATGGATTTGGAAATAGTGGAAGGATATAATGTATGTTTGGTGGAGTGAGGTATGGATGTCGAATCACCTTTATTGAGTAATTTCCCTAGAATCTCATAACTTTAAATGTAATCTTTGGCTCGGGATCGAACCGAAGAAGCAATAAACTGTCCCTGGGAACACATTCAAATAGAAGGTGAGTCTCCTAGCACCAAGTGGCACTAGGGTAGAGAGACAACAATAACCAAACATAAAAGACTAAAACTAAACTAACTAATCGTCGTCCCCAGCAACGGCGCCATTTTGACGCGCGGGCGTCACGACCCGCACAATCAAACAATATTTGTAACACCGACTAACCTAACTAATGTAGTAGTGGTAGGTCAGGATCGATCCAAGGGACGATCTTCGTAAAGTCGGTCAAGTCTAAGTCGATACGTGTTTGGGTTCTAAGGGGGGTTTGAGGTGATTTAGCTAAACTAAGGTAGTCAATCTAAAATAACTAAGACGAAAAACGATAAGAGGAAAGGCGTTAGGGGGAGTCGGGGAATTGGAAACGGGATCCATAAACAAGGAATCAAGCAAACGATACACAATTGATAAGGGATGGGTCATCTTTCGGTCTCTACACCCGACCTTACTAAGACTCGCTTTCGCGACGAAGAAGCTAGGTCACTAAGTCGGAATTACCCAAGCCCCGAGTTTCCCCATATTGACGAGGGTGAATACGAGTCAACTAAATTGATCAAGTAAAGTCGACAAGCATACTACAATTCAAAAAATAGACAAATCAACCCAAGTGCATTCAATCACAAGAATCCTTAATCTATGTTGCCCAAATCCATCCTCCCCTAACCCCTAACAAAGATCTACTCACTAATCATGGGAAAACTAACAAGGATAACTAACAAAGGAATTAGGCAAAAACAATCCATACTAACAAAAAGAAGGGAAATTAATCTAACACAAGTGAGAGAAAAATAAAACCAAGAACAAGATCTACTAGGAAAAAAACAATAACAAAGCAAGAAAAACCAAGAAAAACAATAAACTAGGGGAAAAACTAGAGAAGAAACTAATTAGAGAGGAGAGAGAGGAGAAGAAAGTATCAACAATGGAGGAAAAACCCAATAAAGAAGATGAAGATTAACATAAAAAGATGAAGCTTCAAGAAATAATACAAGGATCTTGTCATCACCAAACCCTTGCAAAACCCTTAAATCTTCAAATAAAACTCAAATCTTCCCAAAGATGATAACTTGATTGTAGAAATATAGAATAGTTTTAATCTAAAATAAGAAAGCTTACTAAATTTATGGACTTTTTCTATGTAAACTACTACTACTACTACTACTATGAAGATCTCCTCAACTACCCTACCCTAAAGAGGCACACTTAAGGCACAAAATGAAATGAAAACCTAAGGTTACTATATATACTAAGCCCTTAATGGGTTACACAATCTTAAAGCCCATAATCTAATCTTTGCCCAATAGGGATACTTCTACCCTTTGAGTGAGACTTTGCCCAATGAGTCTTCATAGGGTGAAGTTTTGCCCCGCGGATTCTCTACAATATGGCCGAAATACCGTCGGGCGAAGTTCGCCCGGTCAAAATCTCGTAGAGTGAAATTTTGCCCGGTCAAAATCTCGTAGGGTGAAATTTCGACCGGTGAACTTTTTTGTCCGAAATGGCAATCTGGGGAGGAACACCGTCTGGCGAAATTTCGCCAGGTCAAATTCTCATAGGGTGAAATTTCGCCCTGTGACTTCAGAGGGTCATAACTCCCTCGTTTGAACTTCGATTGGAGCGTGTGATATGTCGTTGGAAAGCTAATAAGATAAGCTTTCACCTCCAACTGAATCGCTTCTATCCAAGGTCTAGAACTCTAGATATATTCATTTGAAGTTCGACCTCTCCGGTGAAGATGCCGAATGAACAGGGCCGTCAAATAATATTAGGTGGCCCGGTCCCAAATTTTGTTGGAGGCCCCAATTATCATAGAGTATCATGTAGAAAAGTTATACGGAATAATTTTTTTTTGTTATCGAATTTAAGAATGAATTTAAACGATTTCGAATAAAATAATATCAGTGTCTATTGTCTAAGCTTAAAAGTGTACTTTGAACAATTCAAATTGCATTGAGTAGCATCAATATTACTCCATAATTATGAACTACTCTGTATCAATTAAAAAAAACTAATAAAATAAAAATATTACTAAATATAGTTTATATAGTTATTAGAATAAAAATATATATGATAATGAACAAGTAATTGTAGACTTATTGTTATTAGAATATAAAAAAATGAAATTTGTTCACCAAATATCACAAGACAAGTAATTAATACAAACATTTATTAGTAATTAATACAAATGTCTATCAATAATGATTATTTAATTCAATAATTAGAATCATGGTTGATTAATTAAAATTAATGGGAGGAATTTGAAAGAGGGAAAGGTTGATATAAAAAAAAGTTGTTAGTGGGAGTTGAGCTCTGGTCTCTAGGCCCATAGGTTGACTTGCTCACCACAACACCAAGACAGTATATGCTTCACAAACTGTGCACTTTAATTATTTGAGGCCCCAACTTATTTTGGGCCCGGTGCTTGGCACCTGCTCAACCCACCTTTTGACGGGCCTGCCAATGGACTATACTTTTTCCTTTTTGCTCAAGATTTCACCTCTTGGGTTTGGACTTTGGATTTTGAGTTGTGCGCTTTGCTTTTCGGACGTAGAAGCTCGATTATGCTTTCGGCGCCAAATCCTATCTAAATTGATAGAAAAACTACCAAAAACACGTAAAACGCACAAGAGGGACGCTAATGCAAGAAATACTCAAAATAAGGCGATAATCGCACTATAATCTCGCAAAACGAGGGAAAAACGGATCTAAATGGGAGGAAAAACATAGAAAGACCATGGGAGAATGTAAGGATGGATTTCATAGTGGCTCTACCTAGGACTCAAAGAAGGAGAGACTTCATTATGGTGGTAGTTGACATGTTAAGTAAGATGACTCATTTCATAGCTTGTACCAAGACTGAAGATGTTGTTAGTGTGGCAGACCTGTATTTCAGAGAGGTGGTAAAGCTACATGGGGTGCCTAAGTTCATTGTGTTTGATAGGGATACAAAGTTCCTAAGCTATTTTTGGAGGACCTTATGGAGGCTACTAAACACCAAATTTATGTTCAGCACTTCTCATCATCCTCAAACAGATGGTCAAACAGAAGTCACTAACAAAACATTGGGGAGAATATTGAGGTGTATTATGAAATCTACTATGACACCTGATCCAAAGACATCTGAAACTATTGGTTCTTATGGCCTGGAAGGGGATGCTTCGAAGGAGCAGAAGATTCAGGGGAGTGGCGATGATGTTGCTGAACCATGGACTGAAGTCCCTACGAAAAATACAGATAAAGGTAAGAAGAAAGCTCACGAACCTCCTCTTTTACATTTACTGGAAAGTGATGTAGAGGATGAGGTTGAATTCTGGAAAACGGCGGTATATGGTTATATTGTAGGCGCCAATCCACCATTGTCTGTGATTCAGGGATTCCTATACAGATTATGGAAGAAGGCTGATGTTGACAAGTTGGCTTTCATGAATAATGGTATCTTTTTGGTTTGTTTTAAGTCTCTTGAACTCCAGCAAGCAGCCCTACAGAAATGGGTCATGTTTGATAACAAACCAGTTATCATCAAGGCTTGGACAGAGGATGCGGTGTTGGAAAAGAGTGCGATCCATGAGATTCCTATATGGATGAAGCTTCATGGCTTGAGACTCAAGTTTTGGGTAGAGGAATGCCTCAATAATATTATTGGTCTAGTGGGGAAATATGTTCAATGTGATCCAGTTACGCTTAGTAATAAGACTTTCCTTGGGTTTGCTAAGGTGATGGTGACTGTTCAATTGGGACAAGAATTTCCAACTGAGATCTCATTCTTGGATGAAAAAGGAGTTGAGCCGAATGTCAGGGTTGAATATGATTGGATCCCTTCCAAGTGTGATAAGTGCAAAGGCATAGGTCACAAAACTGAGAATTGCAGGAACTGGTGCAAAACCACATGGAAACAGAAACTGGTGCAAAAACTTGTGTCTAAGGTCATTATCCTGAGACTACTCGTACTCCTGAAATAGTGGCTCCTCAAGCACCTAGCCAAGCTCCTTCCCCTGCTCGAATTATCTCTAAGATAAGTAGGGAGGGAGCAGGAACCTCCTTTGCCTTCACAAAGGATTGCAGCAGCCTCATCAAGACTTTACACTCTGCTTCAGTCCTCTGAGAAGGAGCATGGGGTGAAGGAACCTACTACTAGTGACCATGGTTAGTATTGGTTTTTGGAATATCCGAGGCCTAAATAGTATTACTAAGCAACTTGAAATAAAATGGTCCATCAATCTGAATAATATTGGGTTGTTTGGGCTCCTAGAAACTAGAGTAAAGAATAAGAACTGGCTTTCCATTAGTAATAAAATTTTTCACGATTGGTCTATCTGCACAAATAGTACTATTCACCCTGGAGGGCGCATATGGGTGTTGTGGAATCCAATCTATTATGAGGGTTTTATTCGAGATATGACTCCTCAAACTATCCATATGAAGATAACTGATAAGAACATAAGCAAGGTCTTTATGATGACTATGGTGTATGCCTTTAATAGGCCTTCTGAAAGGTTACCATTGTGGCAAAGTCTTAGGATTTATAATCTTGGGCTTGAGGGACCATGGCTGCTAAGTGATGACTTCAATAATGTGCTAAATCTTGATGAAAGAATAGGATCTGATGTGACGTGGAATGAGATTAAAGAGTTTAGAGACTGTGTGGAGGACTATCAGGTTTAAGACCTAGCTGGCATTGGGGATATATTCACTTGGAATAATAAGCATGGTGATGACACTAGAGTGTTTACCAAAATTGATCGAATGTTGGCAAATGTGGAGTATATGAATGAGTTTCCGGATCAGGCTGTTTACTTTATGCCAGAGGGACTTTTGATCATTGCCCTGCACTGATCAGAAGAAATAATCTTGCCGGTATTTCAACATCTGGGCGGAATCATAGGAGTTCCTCCCTCTGATTGAAGCACATTGGAGCAATGGAGTAACTGGCACTCCTATGTACATGCTTTTTAAGAAGCTTAAACATCTAAAGCCACACTTGAGAAGATTCAATAGAGAGGTCTTTCATAGTGTGGATACTGTTGTTACTATAGCAAAAGCTGCTCTGGATGAGTTGCAAGCTCAGATACAGCTTAATCCAGGGGATACTACCCTTCATAATACAGACACTCGGCTGCTTAAAGACTATGTTATGCTTAGCAGGGGCGAATCCAGGAATTGAAGCGTGGGGTAGTGAAAAAAATTTCGTCGTTGTCGTCTAAAAAATTTAAAATCATGATTCAAAGAAGCATATCTTAAATTCAAAATAAATTATCAATAAAGTGAAGCATAAATAAAATCAAAATATTATTTTATCTTTTCATTATAATTATAATCACAATAAATTCATTTTAAAAAAGTAAAAAAAATGTAAGAAGGTAAGGAAGGTACTTGTTCCATCTAATTGCATGATGGGATAATAGAATCAAAATAAATAAAAAAATTTGTCCCATCTAATTGCATGATGGGATAATAGAATCAAAATAAATAAAAAAAATTGTCCCTTGCGAGAATCGAACCTTGGTCCCTAGAGTGATGGACATGTAGTGTTGCCAATACAACACCATTAATTTTATGTTTATTTTGAGTATCAAATGTTATTTATTATAGCATTTATAGTATTATTTGGGGTAGCAAGAATGGATCATTCTAACTACAATTATTGGGCTTGAGGTAGCATGGGCTACCCCTTGCTACCACATAGATTCTCCCCTGATGCTTAGGAAAGCTCACTATCAATATTGGATTCAGAAAACCAAGGCAGAGTGGCTTCAGGAGGGAGATGCAAACACTAAGTATTTCCACAATACTATTAAGGCAAAAAGTGCAAAGAATAAAGTTCTTTCTATTGAGGATAGCAATGGGGATATGTTGTGTGACCCTCAGGAGATCAAGCGGGCTTTTGAATATTATTATATCAATTTACTAGGGAAGGCGGATGTTACAGTTCCTGTGCATCGTTCCACAGTAAGAAAAGGGAAGATCTTAGAGCAAACTCACCATGAGCTGCTCTTGGCGCCAGTGACTCGTAAAGAAATTAAGGATGTACTCTTTAGCATCCCTAATCATAAGAGCCCTGGGCTAGATGGATTTGGGAGCAAATTCTTCAAAATACCTGGGCATTAACTGGGCAGGATGTGATTACTGCAGTGAAGGACTTTATGCAAAATGGAAGGCTATTGAAGCAAGTAAATCATACTATTATTAGTCTTATCCCAAAAGTGGATCGTCCCACATCAGTGACACGGTTTAGGCCGATAGCCTGCTGTAATACAGTCTACAAATGCATAACCAAGATAATAGCAAGGATAATGGGAGAAGTGATTCCAGATATCTTGAGTCCTAACCATAGTGGCTTCATTAAGGGTAGAGACATAGTGGAGAATATCATGATTTGTCAAGATCATGTCAAGCTCTATAATAGGAAATCATGCTCCCCAAGAGTGCTCATGAAACTTGATTTAAAGAAAGCGTATCATTCGGTGTCGTTGAATTTTTTGGAGGGTATGCTGGAGGCCTTAAATTTTCCACCTAAGTTCATTAAGCTCATCATGGAATGTCTTAGCACCACTTCTTTCTCTTTATCCTTGAATGGGGAGACTTTTGGGTACTTCAAGGGGAGGAAAGGGCTTCGCCAAGGGGACCCAATATCGCCTATTTTATTTGTGATGAGGATGGAATATCTGAGCAAGATCTTGCAGGTGGTACAGCAGGAGTTTGACTTTAATTACCACTCCCTTTGCTGGCAAATGCAGCTGACGCACCGTGTTTTGTTGATGATCTGATCATGTTTTGTCGAGGGGATAAGATGTCCATCAAGCTGCTGCTTAGTGGTTTTTGTACCTTCTCTAATGCTTCAGGGTTGTCTATGAATGTGGAGAAATCAAACATTTATCTGAATGGGATGTCTGCTACTGAGAAGCAGGATTGCATTATTAATATGACCAAAATGAATAAAGGGTTGTTGCCTTTTAAATATATGGGGGTTCCAATCTCGCCTAAGAAGCTCTCAGTTTCTGAGTGTGCCAGAAGTTTAGGAGCAAGACACTTATCATATGCTGGAAGATTAGCATTAATCCAATCTGTTCTCAGTCATATGCACTGTTACTGGTCTCGCATTTTTTTGCTGCCAGTAAATGTTGTCAAGAGGATTGAGGCTATTTGTTGTAACTTTCTCTGGAGTAGTAGTGAGCACTACATCACAGCGCCTGCTGTTGTATGGGAGCAGGTTTGTGCTAGTAAAAGGAATGGAGGACTGGGCCTCTTGAACCTCGTTAACTGGAACCTTGCTTGCCTGGGGAAGTTCTGCTGGTGGCTATATACAGCAAGCCTGACTTACTCTGGGTGAAGTGGGTTAACTTTGTGTATCTAAAGAGCAAGACCTGGACTGATTATCAACCGTGAACTACTAGTAACTGGGCCTGGAAGCAGATTTATCGCTCGAGGGACAAGCTATTAGGTGGATTTCAGCAGCTGGGGTGGGATGCTATATACACTGTACAGGGAGGGTATGCGCTGCAACCTCCAGGTACAAGGAGTATGTTGCCCCCTTTGATTTGGGAGTCGATGACTGTCCCTAAGCATTCTTTTATGAGTTGGCTGGTAAGCAGAAGCCGACTTATGACTAAGAAGAGGGTGGCGAAATGGATTCCAACAACAACTAAGATGTGTGGATTATGTGAAGATGGTGAGGAAACGCATTCTCATCTCTTTTTCCAATGTCCTTACAGCTTGTTAATTCTTAAGGAGGTGAATGCTTGGATTAAGCAAACAATCTCATCTACTGAATTTATGGAATGGTGGCTCAAGAAGATAAATAAATGGCATAGTCACAAGAAAGTATGGGTGGCAGTGATTAGCGCCATCATATACCATATCTGGTGGGCTCAGAATAAGAGTGTGCATGATATGATATTAGTTCGACCAAGTGTGATTTATAAATGAATTTAGAGAGATGTGAGGCATCGAATACTAGGGAGTCATGCTATTGTGCAACAGCAAAGTAGATGTTTCCTTGGTTAGAATATGAAGTTTGATACCTTGATGTAATAGGGCCTTGAAGCCAAGTTGTATGTTTTGGTTGAAATGAAATTACTTACATTCTACCAAAAAAAAATATTGAGGTGTATTGAGAACAGATCACTGAAGGATTGGGATCTCAAGCTACCCCAAGCTAAATTTTCTTTTAATATAGCACCATCATCTGCTACTGGACATAGTGCATTTGAGATTGTCTATGGGGTCAATCCTTTGATGCCTATTGATCTTTCAAGTATCCCCGGGGAAGAAATGAACTATGATGCTAAGAGGATGACATAACAGCTACTGAAATTGCATGAAGCAGTCAAGAAACAGATTGAGCAAGCCAATGAAAGATACAAAAAGGAAGGAAATATTCCCTACCAAGAGAAAAGTTAATCTAATGCAAAGGGCAGATAGTTCAAGGTCATTGAGAGAATTGGATCCAATGCATACAAGATAGACCTACCTAAGAAGTATGAGGTTCATGGCACTTTTAATGTTGGGAACCTGAGTCATTTATATGAAGAATCTGAGGATGAAGAAGACATAGGCTTGAGGACAAGCCCTTTTCAACCAGAGGAGACTGCAACAGGAGTACAAACTAGGGCCATGATAGAATCAAAACATAACACTGAAACTGGTCCGAAGGTGATGAACCAACCAACTTGGGGAGGACCTAGCCCCTTCACCAGATCCAATCAGTACCTACCACTTGGGTTAGGTTCAAGTATGAAACACCTGTATTAATTAAATCCAAGACATCCAATACTAATTATCAATAAGTTGTTCGGAAAACAAGCCTGAAAACCACAATAGGAAGTCCACCTTTAATTTCCTCTTTTCGTATAGACAATTTCAGAACAACTTAAAGTACTTTTTTGTGTTCTTTCTACTGCCAGAACAATTTGATCAATGGACCAAACAATGCATTTATTACCTCGATTATTGACACCACCCAAAGCATGCCTCAACCACTCCAAAGAAGGTGCCAAAAGAGGCATGTTGACCTGTCATTGTCCTGCTCTTTTGTTCAACTTTTCTTAATGATTTTTGTACGAATGTTGGTTGTGTTTTCAGTCCCTGGATGTAACTTTTGTAAGCTCGAGTTATTAGATGATACGGCCTATAATAAGGACCTTAGTTCAGATTGTAAAACTCAGACTTTGATTGATGAAAAACAAGAGAATTCTTCTTCAGAAAACTTTACATTAAACTTGTGCTTAGCTGTAGCTTAATTAAGTCAAACTACCAATTCAATCTCCCTGTGCTTTGTTATGGAATTTGAGTAGCATTCTGTGGCATACTCAACTGAATCTTGTGCATTGCAGTAGATCAGTTTAAGTGTGTGGGTTTGAGTCTTTGTGTAACCCCCCTAGTTTACATTACATAACCGGTCACCCATATCAAAGAGAGATTAATGAAGGGATTGAACATATTAACTTGGGATTACGTAGGGTATGAAACTATGAATTAATTTAAGGACATCAATAGTTTAATATTATTCTTGTTAATATTATTGTTATGCTTATCATTATTGGTTAATATTAACAACACAAACATGAATTTGATCACATCATTATTTACCTATCACAAATTCTTTTATGAGACGGTCTACTTCTTACATAGAAGTAATTTTTTTACCATTTTATTTCCACTTTCGCTTCTCGTCGTCCATAATTTTACTTAGCGTCGTCCGTATTTTACCTAATATACCCATTTTACCCTTACTTTGTTTAACTCTTTTTACCCACATTCTCTTTAACTCATTCAAATAAAATTACATTCCAACATTTAACTCATCAACTTCCATCATATTTCAATTGCAATTAAACTACAATTAAACTGCTTATGCTCAATCTGACTCCAATTAATTCAATCTTGACATACTAATTTCGAGTTCAAGGTATCGTTTTTAATTCCGGTACATAAGTTGGTTTCAGTTTATTGTATGATTGATTATCGATTGTACAAACAACATCATCCGAATCGGTAAACTAAAATATTAGTAACTTAAATTACGATACCACAATATCATTTATAATTCCTAATGTGCATGTTTGACAAAACAATTAAATATACTTACGGAAAATACTAATAAACAAACAAAAATACACATAAAACCGAATAAAAAAAACCCAGAGACTTGAGATATCTATGACTGTCCCTAGAAGTGGATTTAGAAACTTTAAAACTCAACCTGGGCTCAGTCTTAGCTGTTCTAAGACTGTCCCCACGTTGAGACTTAGAAATTCTAAAACTCAACCTGAGCTCAGTTTTAGCTGTTCTAAGACTGTCCCCATGTTGAGGCTTAGAAATTCTAAAACTCAACCTGGACTTAGTCTTAGCTGTTCTAAGACTGTCCCCAGGCCGAGACTTAGAAATTCTAAAACTTAACTTGGACTCAGTCTTATCTGTTCTAAGACTGTCCCCAGGACGAGATTTACAAATTTTAAAACTCAACCCGGTCTCGTAATTTCGCTAGTTATTCCGGGTACGAGCTTTTACGATTAATACCTGGGCCGAATTCTTTTGTCACGTCTAATACGAAAAATAATAAAAATCGCGTTCACGATGACAAAAATAACGAGACTAACCTCGATAACGTCGTCGTCCGAATTATTTTCGTTATAGGGCAAATTCAAATCAAAAGGAAAACTATTTTCCGCGTTCGACATGTCCGGATTATTCGACGAATAATCAAAAATTCAAAATATAAGGGTTTTATTAATTCGACATTAAAGTGTTGTTGTTGTCCAAGTTGTAATTAGAATGATGTTAGATAAATAGTAGGGTAAATTAGGTTAATGAGTAGTTGAGTTAAATTAAGTTAGTAAATTTAAAAGGGGCAAATCAGTAATTTACTCATAAATTATGGACGACGTTAAGTAAATAGACGGACGACGTTAAGTAACCCCTTTATTTCTATTAATATGTCCCACGATAATTGTTATCATGATACGGTCAACTCAACTCGGCGCACGAAGAAACGATTGCACGAACCACCGTAAATTGAAAAGGTGGGAATCTGAAGGAACTCAAAAACGCGCAGGTGTAAGCATAAAAGAAGAGCATAACACACACATTCCGCACCACGATTTGTTTTTTCAAAGGAAATTATACTCCATAAGTGCGTTGCGCCGTTGGCCTCCTGTTGCTAATAATTTCCATCCTCTCCCCTGTTTCCCCGTTTCTCTCTCCCTCTCAAAAGAAAAGAAAAGAAAACAAGTGACCAAATTCAATATGCCAGGTGTTGTTAGTAAATCAAAACCCTCATCTTCTCCCCTCATTTTCTCCACATATTTCCTCCTCTTCTTCTTCTTCAAATTTTCCCACGCCATTACACATTTACAAGCTTCTTCTTTTTCTCCTGGTTTGTTTCACTATTCTCATTTCCCCCTTTATTTTTGGTGTTTTTTTTTTTTTTTTTAAATTGTTGTTTTGTTGAACAGTAATTGTGAGGTTTTGGTGGGGTGTATTTTGTGCAGAAGGGTTAAATGGTGGGAGCATACTAAAATGGGAGGATATTGAGAGGCGATCGATTGCTGAAACTGAAACAGGAAAGAATTCATCTCCATTGATTTTGGCAGCCAACAATACACACAGGAGGGACCCACTTAATCACTTCAAACCCTACACCGGTGGCTGGAATATCAGCGATCAACACTACTGGGCTGTCAGTTTCTTTTCCTTTTCCTTTTCATTTTCATTTTTCTCTTCCTTCTTCCTACCAATTAGTTACCCTTGAAAAATAAGTTGCATGAGGATTGTGTAATTATTAGGAAGTTCGTCTTCTCAGTTGAGGCACTGTTGTTTGACTGACTAGTTTGTGACAGAAATTTGATGCTCAATTTGGTGGATTCATGCTGTAAAGCTCACAGCTTCTTATTTTATTGGCAAATTCTCGTTTGTGACGGAAATATCCGTCTTAAGCTTATGACGGGTCAAATATTTGGGATTAGACAAACCCATGTGCCTAGGGTGTAGGAAAAGTTTTTTTTGGCATTTCCTTCCTAGTTGTATATATTTGAGTCATTTTAACTTTATGATGGATATGTGCGCCTCAAGTAAGACCAACTGTATTTTATTATTGTAATCTTAGTTCTTTGCAAATGAGGTGCTCCTTTCTCATTTTCAGTTCTTGTCAATGTGATGTGTACAATGTCAATTTATGGTATTTTGTGCGTACTAAATATGGTAACTGACCCGGTTTTAAAGACATTTCTTTGTAATCTATCATATTTTTTCCATGATGATAGACTTTGACGATTAACAAGTCGGCCAATTTCATAGTATTCTTTTTTTTTTTGTTCTGAAAAAATAATTTAAATTAAATCTTGCTTCTGAATTGGGTACCATTTGGAGTATGAAACAGTCTGTTGTGTTTACTTGGTCCTATCTTATGTTATCCGTCAGATTTTGACATTGTATTTTGTATGCAGTCTGTGGCTTTCACAGCAGCCCCATTCTTCATTATTGCTGCAGTCTGGTTTGTACTCTTCGGGCTGTCATTAATATGCACCTGCCTCTATTTCTGCTGCTGCAGAAGTGCACCCTATGGCTATTCTCGAGTTTGCTATGCACTTTCACTCTTTCTCCTTGTCCTTTTCACTATCGCGGCCATGTAAGTTTCTGCCTGCAAGTTTGTCTGGTTTGTGTGTTTAAGACTATGCAGTTCTGGTAAACTGTGGTGCTCTGATAAGACATTGATCTACTATGTTTTTTTTTAGTTTCACGATTGTTAATATAGTGGACAAATCTGCTTTAACTAGTAGCTGAATCATTGAACGCCTTCTCTATGGTTTGTGTCTCAGTACTCTTGACATTTTTTTTTGTTTTCTGTCTGCCTTTCTATCTTTCAGGAGAGTTGCACTTCATTTCATAACTCTCTGAAAAACCTGAGGTTGTGAAAGGAGGCTTAGTCACGATAAATGATTGTCTGAGTCCGTTTAATGGTTTTATTTTATCCGTTGACATAGTAGTTAACAAATCATTTCATAGTAGTTTTATTTCATACGGAGTAGTGGTTAACAAAACCACTCATAGCTGTTATTTACGGATGAGGATTCTCTCCATTGATTTCTTCTCCTTTCCAACCACTTTATAGCAATAATATAAGAATCGTTGGATCGTTTTGAAATAAAATCCGAACCATTGATAAGTACTAACCCTTTGTGGCTTTGTCCCAATCATTTGTTTACCTTTGCTTAAAAATACCCCTCAAAGAATAAAAATGATACCCTTCACAAAGAATAATAATGGTAAACAAATGGCTGACCACATGCTTACTGTTAATGTCTCTGATTAGCTATTGATTGTTCATGTGAATGATAAGTTTGCAATTGTTTCAGCATTGGTTGCATATTTCTTTACACTGGCCAAGGGAAGTTTCATGCAAGTACAACAAAAACGTTACATTATATTGTGGATCAGGCAAACTTTACAGTTGATAACCTCAACAATGTCTCAGATATTCTCACTGAGGCCAAAAACATTGGGGTAGGACAGGTGAAGCTACCAGAAAATCTCCAGAACCAGATCAATGATGTTCAGGCAAAGATAAATACAGCTTCTACTACCCTTCAAGAGAAAACCCAGGATAACTCTAGAAAGATACACAAAGTCTTGGATCTAGTGTAAGCAATGTCTTTGTAATGCGTTTGTGGTATTACCGGTTTATTAGTTAACTGGATTTTAATTCGTCCATTTGTCCCTTGATGCAGGAGGATGGCCTTGATAATTCTTGCAGCTGTTATGCTTGCTCTGGCATTCGTTGGATTCTGTGAGCTTGACTACTTCCTGTTGAAATTTTCTTGTTTGTTTGGTAATATTTGTATTTGGTGCTCATTTGGCTTTGTTTTTGTTCCAGTGCTGTCCATCTTTGGCTTGCAGTGTATTGTGTACATGTAAGTGAACTCTTTTGATTTTGTTGCTCACTATTCATTTCCTTACCCCATGCCATTAGTGTGAGCTATTTATTCAAATAGTTTCTTTGAATATGTTCCTTGTTCACAAATTTCTTGCTGTTCTTTGTGCTTTGTAACAGTTTGATCATCGTTGGCTGGATTCTAGTAACGTTGACATTCATCTTGTGTGGAATATTTCTTGTCCTCCACAAGTGAGTTCTTTGAGCTGTATGAATTATCCAATGTACCATGCCTGTTATTATTGCTTTTAAAACTTGTTGAGAAAATCAGAAGCTAATGTCATAGTTCATTTGCCTGACTGTGTGACTATGAGCTTGCAGTGTGTGTACTTTTTGCACATTTATTATAGTACTGACTTTTAGTGATACTACCAGCGTTGTTGCAGATACATGCATTTCCATGGATCAATGGGTGCAACACCCCACGGCACACACTGCCTTGGATGACATCTTGCCTTGTGTTGATAATGCAACTGCACAAGAAACCCTATTAAGATCCAAAGATGTGACCAATCAACTTGCTAATATGGTAGACTTGGTGATTGGCACTATTGCCAATGCTAATCCAAGACCTAATGCACCTCCTCCACTTTACTTCAACCAATCAGGTCCCTCTGTACCCGTTCTTTGCAATCCCCTCAATTCTGACTTAACGGACCGAACCTGTGCAGCAGGTGAAGTTGACTTTAGTAATGCAACCCAGGTAACAGTCTTTTCATTTATGTATTTTTCTTTGGAAAAGATTTATTGTATTCTTGTTTTTTTCTTCTGTACTGGATTTTTTCCGCATAAAATGAATAACCACTGTTTTAAACTTCCGACCTTCTCCCATTTGGATGTAACAAATTATGTCCTATTCCAAAGAGACAGCTTTGCACAAATCACTATACAAGTAAACAGAGTGTGGGTTGTCGTTTGTCATAGTACTAGTGCGAAACCCGTGCCTGCGCACGGTTTTTAATTAACTTTGTTTATAAAATAGTTTAGTGACGTGATAAAATTATATTCCCTCCGCCTAAGTCAATGGCTTACGCCTTTATTTTCAAGGGCTTCCGTCAACACTCAACAATTTACAGTAGAGTATTTTCAAAAATTAATTTATTTCTAAATTAGGGTATTATGATGATTAGATAGAAGATTTTTGGATTAGAAAATAGTCATGTCAAATTTTTGACTTGACTCGTAAACCTGTCGCATCTTTTTAGGGTCAGGAACCTAAAACTTTGACTCACGATCCATTTCGCTTAAACCTGAAATGATCCGTTAATTTAGGATCAAAAATCGGGTTGACCCATTGGTGTGATGATGTGTCATTAAAAAATAATTAAAATAATTACTAAAAATTTATAATGTTAATATTGTAAATTACAAATATAATTAAAAAATATTGTAATTAAATATAATTTTTATACCATTTAATGATAAGATATTTACAAAATAATTATATAGTTTTTACAATTTTTAATTGTAAATATGGTAAGTATTTTAATTTAATTACATTAACGACGTAAAATATGATTACTACAGAGTATTAAACAAATAACAGAATTTTTAATTGGTAAAAAGTAAGGCTTCGAAAATTATGTATCTGCCCAATATTATGAAATCATGCCTAGTACTCTGTATAACTTTTGATATATTATTTGGTTATTATTATGTATTCATTTGCCTATTTTGTATCCTAATAGTTTTTTAAGAATTATAATTCAAAAAATTAGGAAACACAGTTGTTAGAGATAAAATTGTTGAAAATTGGACTCATCTTTTAAATAAAGTTGTCTTATGATTCATTTAATTGAGCCTTAAATTTGAAATGAAATGGTTGATTAGAAAGCTCATTTTCCATAATTATGATGAGCATTTAGGCGGGAAAGTTGAAATTACTCTCTTGCCCCTTGGTTTTTGTTTTAGTGAATAGGGGATTACGTAGGAAGGGGAGAGTAACATAAGGCATTGTGTGGAACATGGGTCCTTAACTAGTTTGTCTGTGGAGCGACTGGTTCGGGAGGGATCCTGTTTGGCTTTTGGTACTAAGTATCAGACACGTGCTCACTGTGAAATCAAAACGTTCTTTCTTGCTATGTTGGATGTCGTATTTTCTTAGCTTGAATAAATCACCAAAGATAGGTTTCAAACCCAAGTCGTGAGTACCACCGAAGATAGTTGATTTTGCTGAGCTCAATTTTACAGATCTATTAAAAAGGCTTATTCAGTTAAGGCAGTATCACAAAGGGTCATTGTACTAGACATATTGCTTATATCTGTGAAGTAATACCAGGAATGATAATTGATAGTTTGGATAATGAAGTGACAAAAAAAAAATATTACGGGTTTGCTGTGAACTTAAAGGCTCGAATTCGATTATCAGTTATTTAACAGTTGTTTAAATGTGTAGACGGATTTGGTCATATCTGACAAGTTATAGAATGAAACTGGAATTCGATTATCAGTTATTTAACAGTTGGTCATATCAGTTATTAGGGGAAAGAATAAATGAAAAGTGATGATCAAACATATTGGGTTCTTTTGAATATACTAGGCTGAGTTGTTGAATGAATGCAGGTGTGGAAGAACTATGTTTGTGAAACTAAAAAGGTGAATGGAAATGAGATATGCACGACAACAGGGAGGCTAACACCCACAATATACAGCCAGATGAGTTCAGCTGAAAATGTAGCATTTGGGTTGTCCCATTACGCGCCCTTCTTGGTGAATGTGGAGGACTGCACTTTTGTACGCAGCACCTTTAGCGACTTCAGTGTCAGTTACTGTCCCGGATTGAGGAGATACACCCAATGGATCTATGTTGGTCTCGTACTTGTCTCCGCTGGAGTCATGCTATCTTTGATTTTCTGGGTCATCTATGCTCGAGAACGAAGACATCGGGTCTACACCAAGCAATTCTTTGCTGAAGATCATTAGAAGAGAGTCCTGATGGAGAAATCTGAATAGGGTGGTGAAATTCATTTATGGTCCGTGTGTACAAATCTAGTACTCCAGTTTGTTGTACATTATCTTGCACATTTCTACCATGTATCTTTGGTATTGATGGGATACGGAGTAGTTTATTCTTATGTGATGTTTGTTTAATCAGCTTGGATTTTCCCCATTTATGACGTCTTTTCAAACTAAACAATCACATGGTACTGTAGAGACCGTCTCTTCTTAGGTTTTGGGTAAGAGTACAACTAAAGTCAAGTGAAAATCTGAGTAAATAGTCTCACAAATAGAGCTCTTCATATCGGCAAATGATGTTTAATATACTTTTCACAAATAATATAAAAGGCAAACAAATAGCTCAGAAGGAAAGATTATACGGATTTTTTTTTTTGTTGAAAATGTCTTTATGAGACCGATTACTTTGTAACAAATCTAAATATCTATCTTTTTATTTAGACAAGTAGTTTGACCGCACGTGGTATATAATTTGTGATTCTTGGGACGATACATGTATTCAGGTGTGACTGAGTGTGAAGGGTTAATTAGGGACGACATTTAAGAGAAGTATTTGCGCGACTATAACATTTGCATTGGCTATTTCAGCGTTTCCGTGTTTCGTTTGCAAAATAGGGCTGCAAGTTCAGGGCCCAAACTGATACATACAATGCCAATTGCCAAGGATCTGCAAAAGAGATGCGTAATTACATGAAAGGCTTCTTCACAACAAAGGTTCCACATTTGTAGTCCGAGGCAATGTATTAGATGAGTGATGGTCAGTTTCAAAGCTTCGTGCAAAATATTTAGCCATAATCTTCATGGTCCACTCTAGGGATACTTAATTTGGGGGAAGTTGTAGCGTTTCCGTTTCCTTCTCCGCTTTTTCAGAGGCAAGCACCGAAACAGTTAGTATTATTTATGTTCTCGGGCACATGAATCTGGCGGACAGAGTCGGGTTGAGTGGTCGCTGCATTTTCTGCTGTGTCTTGTTTAGGTGTGTTTGTTTCAGTCACTTGTACTTCAGATTTGGCCGGCACTTTCGCTGACCACTACCTTAAGCACCCATTGAAGAACATTGTTTCTGGCTAATGTCCCCTTTGGTCCTATTTCAATTAGCGTCTTAGAATTTCGCAACATTGAGTTTGTTAAAGCGAACGAGGCACGGTCTTCCTGTAAAACATTAGCAACTTCATTAGTGCTTTCAATTGGAAGGGAGGTCACAAATGAGTCAACGTGCAGTGCAAATACAATGGGTTACCGTGTGTTTAATCCTGAAGATGTCAGGGGCTTGCATTTTAAATAATCGTTCCGAGTCACCTATGAATGCTGTTACTGTTAGGCTCCCAGACGCCTCAAAGTTGAAAGTAATCCTTTGAGCAACGTACAACCAATAAGACTGGAAAATACAATAGGCATGGAAATGATATGAGAATCTAAAATGCTTAATGTCATACCTTGGGGACGAGATAGAACCTGTTTGTAGGCAGTTGTCGCGAGTAAATTCTTCGCCTGCCAGAAAGTCGACTCGTTTGCCACAGAAAGAACAACCCAAGTAACCATTGACCTTGTCGAACTCAGCTTCCGGTATTACAATGCACAACAGTACATGTGGCGTTCTTCATGTAACGTATTCTGTGCCTGTGCCTGTGCCTGTGCCTGTGCCTGTGCCAAAATAGGTCCTATCAATTGCTGGAATTAAATAGCAAAAGGCCTTTTCTTTTGAAAAATAAATAGCAAAAGGCTTTTAAAGTCATAGAATTTGTACTTTGGATTTGATGAATTCCAAATTCCAAATTATATGCTTCTGAATGTTTAGAAAGAGGGGGTGAAGGGTGTTACTGTTTTCACTAATATGTCAGCAATTGTGGTTATTTTCTTCTTTGCAGATGAAGAACGCACATCTAGAGTCCAGGGGCGGACCTTGGGTTTGGCTACTTAGGCTATAGCCCGAGTAAATGGCAAATACAATTGAAGTGTTATATTTTACATAGATAGGTTGTAGCTGAGTTGGTTGTGTGCCCACCCATGGCTGGGGAGGACTCAGGTTTGAGCACAGTTGCTGTCAGTTTTCCTTATTTTTTGCTACCAGCCTCACTTCTAGTGCTTATAACACTTCTCTTCCAATTTCATCAATCAAGAAATAAAGCTTTCTACCTTATCCTAGAAAATTACTTTTACATGACAATCAATTTTAATGTATTTTATGATAAAGAAAATATATATTTAAGTCGAGTTATTAGGTATCATATCATCTAATGGTCATTAATTAAAGCATACTATTAATTACTACCAAAATTAAAGCATTTTGATTAAGTTATACTTATTTTTCCACCAAAGTTCTCATGTGAGACGATCTTACAATGCGATTATTATGACTCTGTGAGCCTGTTTCACATGAAACCTCCTATATATTTTTTTAGGGTTATTTAACAGGAATAATACCAACTTTGGGTGGTATTCCATAAATAAAACCAACTTTAATTAATACGGGAATAAAACCATTTATGGGACATATTATACACGAATGAAATTGCCTCTTAAATGACCGGCGGTAGTCGGTTTTTGTGGGTCCCATACTATTAATTATCACACATCTTCGTCTTTTTCGCCACAACAAACTCGATTTTCCCCTAAACTCACATCATGTTTGATAAACGAACCTTCATAATTAACAAAACTTCAAGGTCACAAGTCTTCATGGATCAACCTACGTTTTTAATCAAATCAATTAAAAAGAACAATAATAGGACACTAAAATCCCTAAATTAAACCCAGAATAAGAAAACCCTAAATTAGTAAGGAAACCCAGAAAAATTGATTTGGGTAAATGAAAATTATACTCACCATTGACATTGCCGATGCAAAGGATTGAGGAATAAACTTCTTTACAGCTATAACCCTTGAAAATGAATTTTCGACAATATTAATGGTGATTTTCGACAAAGTTTAAGGAAATAAACAAACAAAAGTTTTGGAAAATAATTACCTTCGACAAAATGAGAAGAAAATGAAGTGAAACAGAAGATGAGTTGATTTAGAAGAAGATGAAGTGATGAAACGAATTGGGGAAGAAGATGAAGATGAAGTTTGAAGTTAAAAAGTTGAAAATTAATGAAGTTAAATGTGTGAGTTTACTTTTGTGAGTCAGTAATAATTGTACGGAGTATTAGTGAAATATGACTGGGGTAGGCGGTAATAGATAATGATATTTCATTCGTGTATAATATGTCTCATACATGATTTTATTCACGTATTAATTAAAGTTATTTTATTTATGGAATACCATCCAAAGTTGGTATTATTCCTGTTAAATAACCTTTTTTTTTTTTATTCATGGTCTGGTATATAATTTTTAATTACATCACTTATGATTATATTTTTGTGTCGACCATCTAGCATTTGATAATAAAAGTCAATATTCAATAGGGATACTATATCGCAGGCTGAATTTTTTTATTGAAAAGTTTCGACCATTCGTAAATCTAGTCCCATATACATTTCATTCCTGGGTCCGCCCCTTATTCGACCCTGAATGTCCGATAGCCGGTTCTGATTTTGAGACACCCTGATGGCAGAAAGCATGGTAATTTTTATTTTTATTTTGGCTTTTTGTGGGTGTTGAGCTTACCATTGTTCGAGGACAGTAGCAGCATCTCCCGTAGGACTACGTATGAATGTAGTTGACGGAGTGGTTTTTTTTTTGGTTAAATGTAGTTGACGGAGTATATATCAATTACTCAATGTACATTATAATTCGACCTAAATCGATCAATCCAATCTTGCTCTAATGAGGAAATTTGTTTTTGCACAAGTCATTCCAACCTATGACATATCTCACGTTTAATACGATCAAAGATGGAGTGGTTGTATGTGATAAACCTACTCAAAATATAATTGTGTAGTGTACTTAAAAGACGGGCCCACAAACCATTTCACACAATGTAAGTCTGTACTGTATTATACCCTTGTAAGTCGACACTTTTAGTGCAGTGAACCTAACTACATCGAACTTTTCAGCCGAAGACTAGAGGTAAGGAATTCACAGTCATGCTCTGCAAGATCGCTCCATGTGGAATTTATGAGCGGATGAGAAGAGTTGGCCTGTGGGTCAGTGGATGAGAATCAGTTGCCTAAACTGCAATTGCAATCATACTTGCTACAAGTAATTTAGAATGCTTAAAAGCAAAGCAAACCTTTGGTCGATGATAACAATGTCTCGGACCATACCAAATGCTCTCGGGACTGAGTGTTGAAATGTTAATCTAGAAAAATCTAGATAAGTGTTGAACAAAATTTAGAAATAATAAGAAGAAGAATGTAGAAGAAGAATGGTGGAGTAGAAGATGAATGATGCAGAAGAAATTGTGTAGGAGAAATCTGAGTTATCCATGAAGGAAATTTCTAGATATTTGTAATTACTATAAATAGACCATATGTATGCTTGGAAAGAGTGTGGAGTCCCAAGCTCCAAATATGGAGCTATGAGGTCTCACCCTCTCCCCCAAATATTGTAATAATACACCATATCAAATTATAATAAAAGATCATCAATATTCACGAAATTCGGGCTCAAATACTTCCGCTGCCCAAAAATTCCAACACTGAGAAGTTATAACTTTCCTAGCCTTTTCCTCGACTAGAACGACTCCAAGTATATCTGTATTTTTTGGTTTGTGGGGTCAGTAAAAGTTGAAGCTAAGCTAGTGTACAATTGCATAGGTATTGAGATATATAGAGTTAGTTAGAGAGTTAGTTGAGTTAGTTAGAGCAGTTAGAGAAGTTGGTATAACCTCCTCTGTTCTCCTATATATAGATATCATTGTATACCTAACATAAAGAGATTGAATACATAACAAATTTCATTCTATTCTACTGAGTAACATGGTATCAGAGCTTTAGGTTTTATTTTTCCGCATAATCAATACTTTATCTTCACCTTCATCATAAGTTTTCGCAATCTAATATTCAACTTCTGTAATGGCGAGTTCATATGAATATTACGACGACCCACTGTATCTTTCGTCTTCAGATCAACCGTCTTCCTAGTTAGTTCTTTGTTGCTTTGACGGTCAAGACTTCTTGGGGTGGAAACAAGAAGTACTCATGGCTTTGGAATCCAAAAACAAAGAAGGATTCATCAATGGGCAATGCGTGAAACCTGATGCAACGGACAAGAAGATGCATCAATGGGTGCGTTGTGACCTGATGGTTATGAGGTGGATCCTTAATTCATTGGATAAGTCGATTAGAGACAATGTGAAATATGTAAAATTAGCAAAAGAACTCTAGGATAAATTGCTAGAAAGGTATAGATTGGCAAACGCCATTGAAGCTTATCAACTTTAGAAAGACCTGGATGCTATGAGTCAACATAATTCATCCTTGGTGGAATACTATGGAAGGTTAAAGAACTTGTGGGAGACTTTGGATGGTCTCAATACTGTCCCTCAGTGTTCTTGCAAAGCTGTAGATTCATGTTCTTGTTCCTTGGTTTTTGGAGCAAGAAGCAAACAGAAAACAGATTCAATTTTTAATGGGCGTGAACAAAGGGTATGACAATGTCAGAACTCAAATACTATCCATGGTACCTCTGCCATCTATTAACAAAGCTTTAAGCTTGTTACAAAAGATAGAAAGGCAAAAGCAAATATCAGATCAGGCCAATCCGCTAATGGATTCTACTGCATATGCAATTGTCAAAATCAAAATTTCAAGGGACAACAGAAATCTAAGAATGAACATGCAAAAGGTGGTACTGGTAAATACTGCAGCTGCAGCCACTGTGATATGGACAATCACAACTTAGAAGATTGTTTCAAGGTTAAGGAATGTAGCCGTTGTGGGAAATCTAGACATACAGTGGAAAATTGCTATCAGCTGATTGTGTTTCCTGACAAGAATCAAAAGAACAGAGGAGCTTATAACAACTTCTCTAACTCCTCTAACTAACTCAACTAATTCTCTAACTAACTTTATATATCTCAATACTGTAACAATGCTGCAACAAATTCATCTATTCAGAATACTGTAACAAATAGTAATTCTGATGTAAAGTCTACTTCATCTCAGAAGTTGTACAGTACCATTTAAGACTTGGCCATATGCCTTTAGATAAGCTTAAATGGATTCCAGATGTTAAATATGGGTAAATTTTGGGTGGCAATAATAGTCGGAGTTTCGTGTATATGATTAGTAGGCGTAATTATTTTTAACAGTTAATGCAATTAAATAGTAGAACGTATTATAAACGAAATCATACAACGAAGAACACGATTTGTTATTGTAATCGACCATCCTGGACTCCAAACGCGAGCTTTTTTTTAGGGTTATTTCACATGAATAATACAAACTATCACCCATCTTCTTTAAAAAACACCAATTATATCTAATCTCATAATAATACTAACTTTGGATATGGTATTCTTAAAATAGACTCATTAAATTTTGACCTGTTATATCAGGTAAAAAGTAACCTACTCTTTCTCTCTCCCCTTTATTCACCCACCTCCTAAACCCACTGTCATCATTCTCAATTTCTTAACTCCATTGACAATCTTGGAGCCACCATACTATCTGGAAACCGTGTTAAATTAATGCCTCTTATCCATTCGAAAATCTAAAACATCAAACACAGTACGAAATGTCAGCACCAACGGAGACAAAACAACTACAAATGCTAAATAAGCTATTGTGACCCAATTGAAACATCATTTGAAAAAAAGCGACGACTAAAGCTTGCAAGTGGTGAGAACAAAGGTGGGATAAATGCAGTCTTAACCCTCTATATAGTTATTTAGGCTACCGACACTACAAAACTCAAATCCAAGCATTGCCAGACCAAGATTTGAACTTAACAGGTGTCGATTTAAATAGGGGGCTTTAGTAAATTATGCATGGTAATTAATGGGGATTGGTGTGTTTATCAAGGGGATTGGAGGGAGATAAGGAGGTAGTGATAAGAAAGCAAAGCATGGAAGGAAGTCTTGCAATTTTTACCCGTATTAAGATTAAGAGTAGCTAGCGGCGAATCGGAGCGTAAATAAGAAGGAAAAGCCAGATAATATATACGCCTTCCAAAATCCATAGAGTGATTTGCGAGAGCTCTATAATAATTGCATAATCATCTTCTGGTTTGTCTTTAAGTTCAACATTGTATTGTCGAGGTTTGGCATTGATTGTGAGCAGAGTTGGTCGGCGGAGAAGTAGAGGGAAATTGCAGGAAGATTGATATGATGATGATGATGATGGCGGTGGTGATGAAAAAGGGAGTTTGCAAGGTGGTTGATGATGAGATTGGAAGACAAGGGTTTGAAATGGTGTGATAGTCGCCATTGTTGTGCTGTAATTTTTTGGGTTTAGTGACTTTCGTATGGAAGAGTATGGAGGGTTTGTGGCTGATGGCCGGGGCGAGCTGGTGGTGGTCTTGTGTTGGCCATGGAGGAGATGGGTGACAGAGCAAGCTTTGATGATTTGGGGGTGAATGGTGAATTAGTTTAAGAGATGGAAGTAACAGGTGACCGGTTCGTCAAGTAGTAGGTCACTTAGACTATTTTAAGAATAACATATCCAAAGTTAGGATTATTATGATATTAGATATAATTGGTATTTTCTAAAGGAGATGAGTGATAGTTTGTATTATTCATGTGAAATAACCCTTTTTTTTATACGACACATTTGTACGTTTTATCTTAGATGATTAGTTTGCCATACCACTACTTTCATGTTACTCACCGTTATTTGATGTCGATTTTTACGTTTACCGAACTAAACTGACAATTTGTCGACATAGTGAAAGAAATTTCCTTTATTTCGGGCTGCGATAGTACGACCTGGGCTTATCTTATTAACCCCAGCAGATCTGTATTTGGGTCATTCCAATTTTCTTTGGCGCATGATTTTGGCCCAAATCACTTCAAAAATCGAAACTAATAAGCATTGTTGTTTGGCCCAGCTCACTTCGTCCACTATCCTCCCGGACACATTACGTAATCGGACGAAGCACCACCAAAATCTTATTGTATATAACATGCATTTATAAAAAAAATATTTGTGACAATCTACATTAGGGATAACGTGGGATGCAAGACAAACTTCACACCTCGAGATCCTGGAGTGTTCTCTAATACCGGAAGGGATGAGTTTTGATTTTCTTCCCTTTCTCCTCCTTTGTATGTAAGTATGTATTACTATTGATACTAATATCTATAAATTGTACTCTATATCTACTCAGTCATATCATGGTAATTTCAACCACAAAAAACAAGTTGAAGTCCGGAGCATCCTAAAGCGGATGTGTCACAATGAGAAATTTACGTTCTTCAACGTCTCTGTACGTACTGCCTTTGTAACTGTACAAAGTTCGTCACTCATCTGTATACATTTTACCACATAAACAAACAACTCACTTGCTATTTTATCATGTACCTTAGTAAACCTACTAACACATAAACTTAAGTTCGGCCTTAAAATGACTAATCTAAAATAAATCTTCGATTGTAATCAGTATTTATCAAAATAATAGTGGGCAACCCGTGAAATTTTTTCACGGGTATTACACTAGTTTACCTATAAATTTTCTCCCACCGTAATTACTTGATAACTCAATCATTCGTCATTATAAACGTCTTTATGTTACACCGTATTTTTTTTATCGTTTTAATTCAAGACTTTTTTTTTTACTTCATATAACCAAATATTCATATGGTGTTGTAATTTTTATTGGTAAATGAATAGTTATAAGAATTTTAAAAAAGAGGAAAAAGAGAATTTAAATGAGGAACTTGTGTTATTTATAGTAAAGAGTTAAAGGTGGAATGTCAATATGATAAAATTTCCCAATTTACACAAATTTTCAAAGAAAGATTAATTAGTGAAATTGAATTAACTAACCAATAAAATAAAATGAAGAAAAATGGGGCTATAAGGAGTCGAACTCGTGCCTTTTGGTACCAAAACTTGTTATTGGTTGTGGATGAATTTTTCATACACATTAGGGAAGTGTAGCCTTTCGAATAAAATCCTGCGTCCGTTACCGGCAAATAATAACACAATCCGAAAACCTGACACGAAATTAATGGCTTAGAGTTGAACCTTGATAACACATTTATATTAGTGAATCGACACAAATACGACCCAATCAATTTGCGAGGTGACCCCCGCTTCCGTTCAACAAACCTGAGTGGCTGAGTGCCACACAAGACAAGGCGTATAAAAATTGGCAGCCTCGAAAAATTCTGACGTGGCAACCCTACGTCCTTTCTTCCTTCCATGCCCGCCCAAACAAACAGCTCAAGTTACGTGAGCAGTAGAGTAGAATAAAGTGTAAGAAAAAAGGGTCCAAATTGTAGTACGACTGAGTAGGGAGTATCATTTAATTTGTGGTGGGGGGGAAAGTAAAGAGTAGCGAGGAGAGGAGTATTGAATTTAGAAGCTCAAAAAAGAATGGCGAAATTCAGCATAAGAACAGTGAAAGATAGTACTAGTAGCTTCTATCATACTAACCCAAAGCCCAGTCTCAGATCATTGGGGCTGGGATTGGGCACACCAACTTTTGCTACTAATCATCATCATCATCATCTGTGCAGTAATGGTCCTTCAAAATCAAAGACGCACTTGAAACTACGGCTGTTCAAAAACGATCAATTTGAGAAAAGGGCGGCACCACCAAGGGTGAGGGTGAGGGTGAGGGTGGAAGAGGAGGCAGAAAAGTCGACACAAAACAATGACGAATTATTGGGTGGTGATGAAGAAAAAGATGATGAGGGTTTTCAATTACCTTGGAATAATATGCCTCAAAGATATAAGCTTATTGCCACCACTTCTTTGGCCTTCGTCATTTGTAACATGGATAAGGTCATTCTAATTCCTTCCTTCTATCTTTTTTTTTTTTTTTTTTTTTTTTCGGAATACTTCGTATTTAGTTCAGTTCACTTCAGACGCCCATTAATGTTTGAGAGAGAGCTAGCTAGCTAGCTACGATTCTTATGTGACCAATTTGATTTGATGTGTGTGTGGTGTGTAGGTGAATTTGAGTGTGGCCATAATTCCAATGTCACACCAGTTTGGGTGGAGTTCATCGGTGGCTGGATTAGTACAATCATCTTTCTTTTGGGGTTACGCCTTGAGTCAGCTCCCAGGGGGTTGGCTTGCCAAGATTTTTGGAGGCAGGTTTGTTTTCTATTCACTTTCTCATATTATTCCATCTTTACCCAATCAACTTCTCATTTTATATTACGCTTCTCATTTCTCATGTCTTCATAATTTTAACACTTTGGCCATGGCCATGTTAGAAGATGCAAATTGTCCATGATAAGCTATCCTGACACTGTTGTTGTTTTTTCTATCTCCATTTTGGACTGTAATCTTTGGAATTGGTTTTCAATTGTCACAGCCTAATGTCGGTCGTTGCCCATAAATGCACCCAAAACATCCTTAGCTCACTTCTGTTAGTTAAGCTTCAGAACGTTGATACATGTGGTGTCCTGACTTAGATTTAATACCTGGGTCATCTGTTGGTCATATACATTGCGTAATCTTGGATGCTTCTCCGTGATGCAGACAAGTTCTAGCATTTGGAGTATTAACTTGGTCAGTAGCTACAGCACTTCTTCCTTCTATGGCTGGATACATGCCAGGATTAGTGCTGTCCAGAATTTTGGTACTCTCTTTACTCGGCATTCTTATCCATCACATCTCATGACTACACCACAACAAATTTTTTTTCTTTCATTCGAGGATCCTGCAGCTGAGAACATTTTATGGTACTTCGTACTTACTTTTAGTTGTTATTTTTGCATGTGCACTTTCCGGAATTCAGGTTGGGATAGGTGAAGGAGTTTCGCCATCGGCTGCCACAGATCTTATTGCCAGGTATCTTAAGTTAATGAAATTATGTTTTCACTTTATCCTTCAAACAAATAACACTTCATGCTGCTAGACACTGGTGGCTCATATATTGATATTGTTTGAAAGCCTCTGAGTCTAAAGGTTGTATCATACTACGGAGTAGTAATTTCCGGTTTCACTTAGGGTTGAGGTATCAGTTGACGTGTCCTATGCTAGTCTCGCTAAATGTGCCCAATATCGCCTCAAAATCTGATTAAATGTTCTCGTTGTGATCTTAAAAGCATGAATCCAATTTTCATTTCATCCGGGAAAAGCCATCTTTTTCCCTATTCTTAACGATATTGTTTTGGCATGATGGCCTTGAATTAATACCGCGCTTTTTACACACATGGTTCAAAATCTCTGTATCAATCATAGTCGCGGTAACAGTATAATTGGTCCTTAATTGGCCATCGCGGATGGATCACGGTGATCCTAGATGATTTCTCGGACGATATCTCGCATTGGTAGAGCAAAAATCCGATACAACTCGGTTGAGATTTTGAACCATGTTTAGTACATGTGTGTTAGCACTCTTTTAAGGTGCTCTGTACTCTTTTCAGGATTTGTTTCTAATTTAGTTAACTGTAAAGGCAGTGCAACAATTTTACATTAATCTTCTTTCTGTAATATATTGTTTTCACTCACATTACCTGTATGCCTGTTCACAGGTCTATACCATTGGAGGAGCGTTCACGAGCTGTTGCATTCGTTTTTGGTGGCTTGAGTGTTGGAAGTGTAATCGGGTATGATTTGATGATTTCTATTTTCCAAACAACTGGGATAGACAGCCATTTGAATCTGTGTTGCAGTGCGTTTTCTGTGCAAAATGAATTAAGAGATTGATTAGACTGAATATTTAGCTGTTTTGAGTTTTGACATTATAGCTTTATGAGTTGGAGTGTATATTAGTTTAACCTGCTAATGCCCGTGAACTTTGGACTGGAAATAGAGATAAAATTGTGAGATAAACTCTTTTCAAGTTATTAATTATTTTATTGCTGTATATGGTGTGTTTCTCTCTGTAAATTGTTCCTCACTTTGGGTTATGCACCAGGCTTCTCTTGGCTCCTCCAATTATTCAGAACTTTGGCTGGGAATCTGTGTTTTACCTATTTGGCCTTTTGGGAGTAGCATGGTGAGTGTCTGCTTCTAGTATATGCTTCATGTGTGTCCTATTTATGATCTGATAGAATTGCTGGAAGAAAATTGAGAGCACTCTTCAAACATCATTTCTTCCCAGGTCGAGAAAATCACGGATTAGTAATGTTTGACGATTTACTGATTACCATGGGAGTCTTTTGCATTTGTCTTAAACATACCAAACAGTAAAACTTGTGACATGGTATCCCGAAAAGATCTTATCACATGTTCGGTAAGGGTTGTAATGGATTCCGATTGTCAAGCGGTAGATTTGACCACTAATCTCTTATATGAGAGCTTTCCACATGCATTCAGGCTTACATAGTATTTAAGATCGTCAATAGAGGACTTATACTTTGTAGTGTTATATTCTTATTCTTATGTATATACTCCCCCGTCTTTGAAATACCTTCGATATTTTACTATTTGGTGATTTCTATATTAGTTTCTAACATCACTCTTGCACTTAATCTCAGCCACATATTTATCATATCTAGCCCACTTTTCATCCATATACGTGGTCCTTATTGTTAACAATTATACTCATTAATAAATAGTACACTTTTGGTATTTTGGAAGGTATTTTAGAGACAGAGTGAGTATAAAATCGGGTTGAGCAACCGTGTTTACAATTAGGGTTGACAACTTAATAGTTCATACCTTGAGTCAATAGTTCACACTTACCACTTTTGGGTGTATCAGTCAATAGTTCACACCTTGAAACTATGGAAAGTGTATAACACGAATGCACAAATTATACTATACAACCGTTGTACCATACGACGGACTGAATTTATGGTAAAAAGTTGCCATTATAGGTTATTTAGTGATCACTTTAGGTTAAATAGTGACCACTTTTTGATACGAAAAAATGGTAACTATTTATCTAAAAGTGGTAACTAGTTAACCTAAAATAGTAACTTTTTATCATAAATTACAAATTTTTATTATTGTCGCACGGTACAACGGTTGTACACTATAATTACTCCATGAATGTCAAACTTAAGTAGCCACACTAAAAGACTTTTTACTTGCCAGACTGCCAACCAAATGTTCATTGTTCTTTGAGGATCTTAATTATACTTACTATTTCTCTCATCCTGTGTGGCTCACTTGCCTCTTGTTGCAAAACCCACAATAAATCCATGTCAGACCACCCAACTAATTTTAGTATATGAGTCGATTAAACTAGGGCTCAATTTCCATTATTGATCTTAAACATACAGCCTCTTTTTTTAAAAAAAAATCAATTATTCGATTTCTCTATTTTGCTCTATTCCTGTGAGATTCATTATTGCTTTATCATAGCAGTGGGTTTCAATGGCTGATGCCGAGGCTTACTGAGGTGTGGTTTTGATATCTATAAATATTTCAAGGTTTTTAGGTTTTCAGTACGTTGAGGGGGGACAGACTAAGTCAGCTGCTTCATCTTTGCCTAGTGAGCTTCTCTTTCTTTCATTCTCCTGTTTTTATGGCCAGTAACTTCGCACAAGTTTTTGTTCTTCTAAATGAATTCATGTCGATACCTATCAAGACTAAGCTGCGCTTTTGGTGAATTCTCTTTTGTTTTGCCATGGTGTTCAACAGTCAAATTCTGAAAATTTACATTTCTGGCTCTATAATTCTATGTTAGTTTGAAAGCAGAGTTATAGTTATGGGAGACCTTGACTTAAGAACCGGTAATTTAAATGTTTTGCACCTTTTAGGGTTTGTGGTTAGCGTTAGCATGACTTTACTCCTTGAAACTCGTTAGCTCGTCATAAATGATTTTTCTTATGATTAATTAGTTGACAAAGTTCACAGTCTCTTTTTTTGTGCATGAATAATATGTGGAAACATTCGGTGCTTCAAAGTCTCGTTCTTAAAGACTTCATTTCATGTCATTAAAAAATAGACAGGTCACACAGTCTTACTTTCTAGCACATCTCTGCATCTTTGGTGGATGCCAAAAACAAAAGCTTGGCAACACCGGTAAATCCCATGCCCACTGTTATGCAGTTTCTCTTGCTAGCCTATGACATCTTTGTTCTACTATTTGTTTATAAAACGATAATGAATGTGTAGCACTCCCTTTTCAGAATTAGACATTTAGTTTGAGTGATTAGCGATCATTTTTTTGAAGAATCAAATAGTTGAACAGTAAGTGATATCTTTGAATATATACTTTCTTATGATAGGTGTAGCGCCAACATCTACTAATCCTATTTATAAGTCGCCGTCCAGTTCGTTGGACGATCTACGCCGTTCGCTTAAGGTAAATACATTCTGTATCAGTTTTCAAACTCAAAATGTCACAACAGTTGAAAATTTTCTGAAGGGGAAGTTATCATTATTTTTTAGGGTTGGGCTTCGACTAATATATGAGACTGCACGGTCCTTGCCAGTAGACTTGACTAAATTCTGATAAGGTCGTTCAGCTCGAGTACGAGTCAGGTCAATCAGGGTACAGGTCATTTCTTTTACGCCCTCTTGGTTCATGTAGATCTTTTCATGGTATTTGGGTATGTTTGGAGTTTGTTATTATTGGGACATTTGGTAAGGATCAGTTCAGGACTCAAAATTTGGGTTGGATTGGGTTGTGCAGTGTCAATTTGGGTTTGTCTACTGAAATACGAACTAGGTTGAATCAAGTTGCTACCTGATCATATCCATTGTACATCTTTCGAACTAAGTAAATATGGTATACATCTCCCAAAATCTAGGATATGACTTAACTTCACATTACTGGGGAGATATTTTCATATATTGCATTTCTGTCTAAGTCAATATCACAATTGGTGCATGCATTGTTGTAAATCTTGGTTTCTGCATGGTCATAGTATTAATCGCCATGTCGTGATTTTTCTAATTGCAAAATTGGCAAATTTAGTTCAGTGTAATCTTAAAGAATTTACAAAAATCATATCAATTCTATGTCAAGGTCTTGATTTAATGCCTGACGGGTGGCAAGCTTGACTGGAGTATTTTCTTTTACAGACTGTTCCATGGAAAGCGTTTTTCCGAAGTCCTGCTGTTTGGGCGATGATTTACGCACACTTTTGTGGAAGCTGGGGACATTATACGTGTCTATCTTGGCTGCCTACTTACTTTAGGTATGTTCATTACTATTTGATTTTTTGTCATTAAGATAATATCATTCGAGACACTCGTTTATAGGACCGTCTTTTACCATAGGTTGAACCTAAATTAGGATATGCCCAAATTTTGAGCATTATTTATATTTATATTGTAGCGTAATGTAAAACGACATCGTCGTCGTTGTTTTTTAACTTCACTTAAACTTGATTTAGGTCAATTGAGCTGAATTCAATTGAGTTAAGCCCAATTGCCACTATCAATAAAAATATTGTCAAATAAATAACAAAATAAACACCATATGATTCTTTGTACTCCGTATAACTTTTGTCACAATTAAATTTTAATTTTGTTTTTGCCACATTTGTGATGAAAATGATCATTACTAAATAAGTATTTCCTATAGCCAACTATTATCTTCCCATTTAATTATTTTATACTCTCATAAATGAATATAAAGTGGGGAAGATAATAGATGGTTGGGAGGAAGTATTTTATTTGGATGAAAATATGACAATAAAATTACGGAGTAGTTGAGAGTAGATAATCTTTTTTTTTTCAATTCATATTCTATTTTGGGTAAAAGTTCTGCCTTGATAAAAAAAGTAATTATGCTTTATTTGTCTCTAATGCTTCAAAAAGGATATATATATCATATACTACAATTCTCTTAAAATGAATGGTGTAACGTAATGTTTTTGGTAAAAAGAGTCTTGGTCAAAGGCTATAGAATCAGGTTTTTATTTTCAGCCACGAACTATGACCAATTTATTAAGGTTTTCAAAATCACTGCAATTATATATTTAGCGCACTTAGATTTTGCGCGAACTATCACTCCAATTAGGTCTCCTCGCCAAATGTGAGATCCAGCTTGAAACCTAGATTTTACATTAGGTATAAAAGACAGAGGTAAGTGAAAGGCAAAACTGGAAGGTATTGTATGGATAATGCAGAAATTGACATATTTTGTGGACATTATGCGTAGATTGTATTCAATACGACATATAACTTTTACCCACTTATGATATACCAGTATCGACATTGCCCCATATATTATTGATATTTTCCAATATGTAAGTTGCAAAATTTTAAGAATCACTAATAAAATAGTTTCCCAAGACGAAGATTGGAAAATGGGAAGAAGAAATTTAAAACATTAAAGCGAGAGAGATGGACTACAAAAGTAGATTCTGTATTTTCTCACCATAACATAATATGTTAACAGGACTAGGGTGAAACCCTTGGACAAGTGACGGGCTAAAGTCGTATGCCTCAAATTACAATTTATAATCACTTATAACCAACTAACTAAAACAGTAGTATAATGGAAATAAGGGTCGAACCCACAGGGAATTGGATTAACTATAAATGCGTACTAATGTAGAACGATAAATAACTAATTAATTAAACAATAAGAAAGGGGGGTTTTTGAATGATTTTCTAACAACTAAAACTGAAAAAAGATTAAAACTTTAACTAAATCAAATGATTAAAAGGTCTCGGGTCAAGTACAAATCCACAACTTAATCACAATTGATCATCGAAATCCGGTTCAAATTATTACTCTTGATTACTTTATCGTGAATCGTAAATTCCAATCCTCCTTATGAATAACTAATTAAAACGTATCCCGTTCTTAATTAGAACTAACTGTTAAACAACATAAACAATCCAGTTCTAGGTTTAATTCAACAGCAGCATTAATAAATAGAGAATTCGATAAAGAGATAAATAAACACATACAATCCAGTTGTGCTATAAATCTATGATAATTGCTCCTAAGTCTTAATATCAACGAATCCCGTTCAATAATTAAGTCTTAGATGTTACTTAGATCAAGTTAATCAACAAATCCTGTTCAACTAACAAAACTAACAATAGAACGATGAAATTGGAAAACTAGTTGATCAGTCTAGAAATCAATAACAACATTCATATAATTAAACTGAGCAATTAATCAATAATCAAGAAAGATAAGAACTTTCAAACTCACAACTGATAATTAAGCGTTTCAATGTCTTGAACCGAGATGAGAAATTAGTTACACATAATCTAGGGTTGAACGTGCAACTGGTGTCTAATGTTACGTTGAACTACAATATTAATCATCAAATAAAACTGATTCTAATAATCTATACTAATAGTAGTCTAATACTAGTAAATAATTAAGGTAAGTCTATTACTTACCAAACTCTAGTAATAAAATAAAATAAAATAATAATAAATAATAATAAATAATAATAAATAATAATAATAATAATAATATATTAATTAATAAGCTGACACGGAATCTAAGGCGACTTAAATTCCGTCTTCAATTTCCGAGCTGTGCGAGACGGTCGGTTCTTCGGCTTCGGTTGGGCTTTTTCTTCTAGATCTTTGTCTTGGCCGAATCAACTACAAATCATGTCGTACTCCAAAATCCTCAAATTAGCTCATATAATAATCCCACGGACATTACACAAATACGACAGAATAACACCAAATTAGTCAACCAAATTACACCTAAATCATCGTTATAACCATGACTAAATATGGCCCATCAAATATCCCCACGCTTGAACGTTTACTCGTCCTCGAGTAAAACTCGAAGATCACAATAAAAACAACCATCACTAGTCCAAAAGTGCGGGAAAAACATTACACTCACGGCCCTTTTTCTTCTTCCTTCAAACTCCCTCATGTAACAACATAAGTCACCGACAAAATATCATCAACTCTAGAATTATCATCACGACAACAGGACATCATAAATCAATAGAAGCTAATATCAAACTCTAACGCCCCTTATCGCTCCAATCATAACACAGATTCACACGGTTTCAAATAATCACAAAAATACATCAATAATGATCACAACCAATACAACACCAAACCATGTGAATTACCTAATCGCCTCTAATCGCCAAATCAAAACAATTACACCCAATCGCATAAATAAGGTGCAATCACTTCACTCTGCACCGCGATTCTTCTCACCTTTACCACTAATCCTACCCGACCGACCTTCTATGTCACCCTTCTTATGACGCCAACACCAAGAACGGATAAAGTAATTGTGAGTTTTTTTTTTTTTCCTAATTCCCTCATTTTGCCTAGAGCGTCCGCCCTTGCGGATTTTCACTCTAGCTTTCATTTTTTTCTCACACTACTCTCGTGGCACGCAACTCGTTTTTTCTTTTTACCCGGAGCGCCCTTTCGGGTTTTCACTCCGTCCTCGGCCACATTCCCCATTCTTGCCTAGACGCCCTTTCGGGTTTTCACCTAGCCGGGTTTATTTCTTTTGTCATTTTTTATTTTCATTCAAACTTTTTTTTTCTTGATTTTTTTCTTTTTCTTCAAATTACAACATGAATGACGGTTACATGACGAGACAATATATAAATCCCTCCCCACGCTTATTCTAAACATTGTCCTCAATGTGAGACTAAAGGACACAAATAATTACGATAAACGGGGAAGAGGGCTTTGAACATGGATAACCGGCTCGTCGTAACCACTATAATTGCACATGACATCTCGATCACAGATATCGAGCATCGAATAGTCGAATACCCAACTCTTATACAACAAAACTGTGGCAATGTAACTGACTCCGAATCAAATCAAATCAGCGACCACAACTACTCATCAAAAATACCCATGGAATAGACCCGACAAAACTCGACACTAACAACAACTCAGCCATCACTCCATACTAACAACAAGACAGCGCTACCAATATCCATGGTCAACCAAACCGGCAACAACACACCAAACTCGGCCGCTAATCCTCAACAATAACGAAACCAACTTATTCAGATAACAGAAAATCGACCATCAACCTGCCCAAACTGAAGTATAAACCAAATTCCAACCACAAGAAAGACATGAAGCCAAAGATTTATACCCACTTGAAGACAAAACAACTCTGAATTGCAGCCAATTGTGAAAGGCTCACCTGACTCCGACTATTCCTGATACTCATAGCAACCGCTCAAAATAGCTTCATAAGTCGTGAGTTAATCGAATCGACGCGCCCCACGCACACTCACAGAACCTGAGGAACACTCAAACTTAGACTGGTGACAGACATCGAGCACAGGCGACGTGAACTGAAACAGACGAGCGGCGAGTGCAGTCCGGACCGACGAACACGGACGACGGGGACCTGACTGGCAGACACAGACTGACCCGGAAAATTGCGTGATGAAAAACGAAACCCAGGTATGAATTGAGAGATTGAAAGTGAAGAAGGGAGTTGAGAGATTGAGGGAGGTTGAGTAATGGAGTTGATGATTTTTAATTGAGGATGGAGGATGAAAAGGAAATTAATGAGTTAAGGTAGAAGAGAAGGGGATGGAGATCTGGGTAAAGAGGAAAAGGAAGAGGATGAAGATGGGTGAAGGTCTGTGCGTTTCATTGTTTTGGTTTTTTTTTTTTTTTGGTTTTTTTTTTTAAAAAATAGAAAAGCAGACCTTCTTCAGTAAGAACCACGCGACTCGCCTTAGTCCTATGCGACTCGCTCGGTAGTCTGATGTTTCGTCCCACAAAGACGGATTTCTTCAATTTTTTTTTCTCCGATTTTTTGTACTCCGTCATGCTAGTCACACGGATTCCGAAAAAGTCCACGTTTCTCGTTCCTACAGTACTAAAAATTAGAAAATACTTAAAAGTAAAAATATAAATATAAACGACTCATTCTACGAAAAATACGATTACAATTAATAATCTAATATTATGAAATATGACCCATAATAAAATTTGAAAAATATATAAATAAAAATAAAAATCAAAATAAAAACATACCAGACACGGGTTGCCTCCCGAAAGCGCTTTTGTTTATTGTCGTTCGCTCGACTTCTTGCAGAAAACTGACCCGAATTAAAATATTACTAAATTACTTACCTCAACCGACAATGGAGCAATCGAGCGGAATGAATGTACGGAACAACTCAATGCCCTTAGCAATCGATCAAAAATACTCGCAAATAGATTAGAATAGTGACGATAGGAGATAAAAATCAATTGACACCACCTATAAAAAAGCACATCATAATAATCACGCAAGGAACGTCTTTCCGACCCTATATGCTCAAAAAATGAATTCATATCAATGTACTCCTCTTTATAAGATGGTTTTTTCATAGGTATAGTCAAATAGACTCCAGGATAAACATAAAACTTTCCCGGAATTAACACCGATGATGACTCGAAAGATATAGTTAGTGGTTCTTCCTTGTGAATATAAAATTCAGTAAATATACCTTTCGTTTCTCCCACCTTGTCAATACAATTCATGCTCACCAATTCATTTTTCTTGGGGAAGTTATCTTTCGGCTCATCAAAAACAACTATCCTTTCTTCTCCAACTCCGACTTCCATAGTCTCCTCAACGGTCACACACATTCCCTCTTGCTTATCCTCAACGATTTTAATTAAAGAATCCTCCAAAACATCACTCATATTGTTATGACTTGATGAATCAACGTGTGTTTCGTCAGTGCAAGAAGAATCAATATGTGTAGAAACAGTGGAAGAGGGTGAGGAGTATATCGAATCATCATAGTCATCTTCCTCGTCATCCCAAAAACCATCATCACTATCAACGTCACACTCTTTATAAGAGTGACATACCAAATTGGGTTCAAGGGGGAGAGCGTCATCGAACTCTATGTTCTCAATAACTCCAGACTCCTTAACATTAAGAGAAAACTCATCTTCTACCTCAAGTCTATCATTAGATGTCGTACTTTGCACTACATGACTCTCAAGGTTCTCGATACTAACATTGTTCTCTTGCCCGAATTGAACCATACTAGCCTGAAGGGTCATTTGAGCAGTAATCAAGTCTCTAATCATGTCTTCCGTGGATATATGAGAATCATGTTGGGTGTTCAAATTTTTATTGAGACTCATTGAAGGTGCCCTAGAGCGTGAGTTTTCCAACTCCCATTCTTCAGTGTCGTGAGCCAAGTATATGAATAGTTCCCACTTCTCCTCATAACTAAGTCCATCAACGAATCTCCCCTCACTTAAATAATCAACATGCATCAAAGTTTCATCATTTAATCCATTGTATACCACATGACAGAGTTCCCAAATTTGATATCGGTGACGACATCTAGAGACATACTCACTCAATCTATCGAAATATTTGTAAAACAGTTCATGCTCATATTGAGGAAAATATTTAGTTGCCATTTATCGGATAAACTAAAACACACAAAAAAAAACTCAACAAAAATTAAAACTAAACTAGACTCCAAAAAAAAATAACGACTATAAAAAACTAACTCTACACTACCACACAAAAATAATTAATGCCAATTCCCCGGCAACGGCGCCAAAATTTGACGGGCTAAAGTCGTATGCCTCAAATTACAATTTATAATCACTTATAACCAACTAACTAAAACAGTAGTATAATGGAAATAAGGGTCGAACCCACAGGGAATTGGATTAACTATAAATGCGTACTAATGTAGAACGATTAACTAATTAATTAAACAATAAGAAAGGGGGGTTTTTGAATGATTTTCTAACAACTAAAACTGAAAAAAGATTAAAACTTTAACTAAATCAAATGATTAAAAGGTCTCGGGTCAAGTACAAATCCACAACTTAATCACAATTGATCATCGAAATCCGGTTCAAATTATTACTCTTGATTACTTTATCGTGAATCGTAAATTCCAATCCTCCTTATGAATAACTAATTAAAACGTATCCCGTTCTTAATTAGACCTAACTGTTAAACAACATAAACAATCCAGTTCTAGGTTTAATTCAACAGCAGCATTAATAAATAGAGAATTCGATAAAGAGATAAATAAACACATACAATCCAGTTGTGCTATAAATCTATGATAATTGCTCCTAAGTCTTAATATCAACGAATCCCGTTCAATAATTAAGTCTTAGATGTTACTTAGATCAAGTTAATCAACAAATCCTGTTCAACTAACAAAACTAACAATAGAACGATGAAATTGGAAAACTAGTTGATCAGTCTAGAAATCAATAACAACATTCATATAATTAAACTGAGCAATTAATCAATAATCAAGAAAGATAAGAACTTTCAAACTCACAACTGATAATTAAGCGTTTCAATGTCTTGAACCGAGATGAGAAATTAGTTACACATAATCTAGGGTTGAACGTGCAACTGGTGTCTAATGTTACGTTGAACTACAATATTAATCATCAAATAAAACTGATTCTAATAATCTATACTAATAGTAGTCTAATACTAGTAAATAATTAAGGTAAGTCTATTACTTACCAAACTCTAGTAATAAAATAAAATAAAATAATAATAAATAATAATAAATAATAATAATAATAATAATAATAATAATGTATTAATTAATAAGCTGACACAGAATCTAAGGCGACTTAAATTCCGTCTTCAATTTCCGAGCTGTGCGAGACGGTCGGTTCTTCGGCTTCGGTTGGGCTTTTTCTTCTAGATCTTTGTCTTGGCCGAATCAACTAAAAATCATGTCGTACTCCAAAATCCTCAAATTAGCTCATATAATAATCCCACGGACATTACACAAATACGACAGAATAACACCAAATTAGTCAACCAAATTACACCTAAATCATCGTTATAACCATGACTAAATATGGCCCATCAACAAGCAAAATATTCCGAGTGGCAATAACGTTGCACACTGTTTTCTAATTGTGTTCTTCAGAAATGACTACAATATGGCTATGGCTAGAGTTGTATGGAATTCAGAGCGGAGTGCAAATTTTATGCTGACTTTTTGAAACTATATATTACCTATGCAATAACTGTAGTGGAGTTATATCCTATTTTTGTGGCACATCCTAGCAAACTAATGCATTCAGAATCCATATAGCCATATAGGGCATCTGCACTCCCATCGTAAATGTATTCTTGTGGTATAGTTTTTTTGACTGTTGCCTGTCATGTCTATCTTCTTTCATCTTCTTGCATCTTGTGTTTAGGTGTGCAAGTAAGACACTTGACTTAAACTTTGTCTTTTTCAGTGAAGAGTTAGATCTTAATTTGACGGAAGCTGCAGGGGTAAGTTTAAACACCAAATCCCTACTACTCTAAGACATGTCTTATTGTTGAATACTATTTCATCCTTCCACTATGACACATCAAACATACTCCATAAAATAGGGGAAAATTGAAATAGACAGACAAAGTTTCTCTTAGGTATATTTTATTACGCGACTAAATTTGTTCTATTTGCCATCAACAACAACATTAGAGCCTTAGTCCCATAACGATCCGGGGTCGGCTAACATGAATCGCTATCCACAAGTCGTTAAAAAAACAATCATATAAAAAAGCAAGATAGTAATACTATTATAATAGTATTAGCAATATTAGGAAGATGAATAATAAAATAATAATAATAATAAAAATACAGTTTCAAACTCAAAATAAAGTTATAAGCGTTAATAATAATTTTTTTAAAGGGTTTCAAACTTCAAGTTAAAGAAAAAAATATACTCAGTAAGTTAGGAATAATAGTTATGACAAAAAGAATAAAAATAATAAAAGAATAATCCTCATATATTCTCAACCACCTATATTCTCTCACTCCACATCGCCCCATCGAACGCCTTAGCTTCTCCAATTCTGAAAACCTTCATATTGTTCTCAATCGCCCTTATCCAAGTCTGTTTAGGTCTTCCGCAACCCCTCACCAACCTATGCTCTCTCCATCCTTCAACTCTTTGTATCGGTGCATTAATCGCTCTCCGTCTCACATGCCCAAAGCATCATAACCGATTCCCCATCAACTTGTGCTCTATAGGGGTTAGTCGTACTTTTTCTCTTATCACCGCATTTCTAGGTCGATTCTTTCTTGTATGCACACACATCCATTTTAGCATGCACATCTACAACTAAATATATACCTAATATTGTCTTCACATAGTATACTTTCCATAAATTAAATATGTGGGAGAACCAAATAGGTATGTTGACGATTAAATAGGGTTTGCTAAAATATGATAGAAGAAGGGCCAATTGCTCACTATCTACTTATTTGCTGTATATTAGCAGACAATTCCTCTGTCACAAGTCATATACACAATATACAGGCTGGGTATTCTAACATTTAAGTCAACGAACTTTAACATTTTCTGATTCAGGTTTCTGTCCTTCCTGCGTTGGCCTCAGTTGTCGTTACCAACCTTGCAGCACAATTTGCTGATAACTTGATTTCTCGTGGAGTTGAGACAACAACGGTAAGACTATTTATGTGAATCTCTGGATTTCTACTTGAAAATCAATTGCTGTGTATTAAAAAAAAAATCTTGTAAATAATTAATGTTTCCTCCCTAAAACATACCGTGATTAGTACATCTACATTTTACTTATTTGCCATTTTTTTGAAGGGAGTTTGATAAGTGGGGCTAAATGGAAAATATATATCAATAGATTAGGTAGGAAAATATTGATGTAAAAGCGGAATTTCAGGAAACTATTTTAATATCTATCAGAAAATACATGCACATTGATTACGATAAAGGTGAGGAATTGTACCTCTTCAAGTGTAAAATCCTCAATATAGCTTATTGGTTAGATCGGAGGACCCCACTTGTTGTCCGTGTACTTGGCACATCGTCTGCAAGCCAACTCAGAATCCACGTCTGCCTGGATGGAAAGATAGGATCAATATGTTAATCATGCCAATTATTTCATTATAATTCCCTTTTAATCATTGAATCATAGTAACACAATGACAACAATTTTGATTATAAAATCATTGTGCATATCGCTCTGGTACCATCTAGGGAAAAAAATGAAAAGAAGATGTCAAACATGAAACTATTTCGTAGCATTTATCTTAGAAATACATATATACCGACTATGTGAATTACAATAAGGGTGAGAAATTAGTACCGCTTGTAGCTTAAATTCCTCAATATAGCTTATTGTGAGATGAGAGGGATCCATTCATTGCCCATCTACTTGGTGTCTTGGTCTTTAAGTACTACTCTGAATATGTCGCTCTCTTAGTCTCTTACTGTGAGTGCTTGAGGCAGGCAATATGAAGATTAATAAGATGATTTTGTCTTTGTAATTTTTTATTAGAATAATGGATGATTCGTTCTTTATAGAACCCATATACTCTGTGTATGGAGTATCCTATAAACCATAATAGAATATAGGTTGAATTAGGATAGAAACAATAATTTCCAATCCTTACCAAAATCGGTACCCCATATTTGCGCCATGTTAAGGCACCCATTTTGTTTCACATGTGATTATTTGTGTGACCTTATATATATATTATATTATCTTGGCACTATCTGAATCTTATTGTTTGTAATTACTATAGTTATTCTCTAGCAAGTTATTAGTAGGAGTATTTACTACGGAGTAAAATATATAATACTCCCTCCATCTTATTCATTTGTTTGCCTTTTATATTCATTGTGAGAAGTATTTTAATCAAAGGCAAACAAATGAACGAAACGGAGGGAGTATATGATTATCTTCATTATATATATATATATATATATATATATATATATATATATATATATCCATCATATTTAGTAATTATCAGAAATGTTGTAGGATACAATTCTTCAAATTCTTGTTTGGTCATAACGATGGGTGGGTTGAGGCGTGACTGGTTGATACTTGATATTGTCATACAGGGAAGTGTGGGCATGTGGCCATACTGGCCAACCTGGGATTCGTCTGAAAACTTCTTACAAGTTTTTTTGGTGAATGTTTTATTTGGGCCTTGTGATTATAATCATTAAGTTCTTAGAACCACTGCTAGGTTTCATGTTTTCTTTGGGATTTCATTTAAAATTTTCATTTCTTACATTTTTTCCCCCTACACAATATAATCTACGTTCAAGCTGTACAAATAAATTAATTGCATTTCGGTTCCCCTCCCTTCCCTATCTAATTACTCTCGCTCCATTATTGCTGGTGAAGACCAAGCTTTATGCTGTTTCAGTGCACAAAGTTTTGATTACTTCCAGAGTCTATAGATATAATTAATTACTCCCTATGAAACTTTTGGCTAGTTTTGTAACTCCATTTGTGTTTGCCTTATGGCTCTGCCTTGTGCGGATCCTCAATCTACTGTTCTCTTAACTAATAATTAAAAAAAATCACTTCCTGGCTATGGCTTGGCTTGAAATTACAATTGTACCGGTCCCACCTCCGTACATGGTTGTAAATTGTAGTATTTGTGCCGCAGTTATCGAGGCAATATTTATTTTACTATGTTTTTGTAGGTATTTATATCATCTATAGTCTATTTCATATTATAATGTTTGGCAAGTAGTATAACTCATTTGTCTCTGGTCCGTTGCGGGCATTATTGTGCTGGTCAATCCAATACACCTTATAAATTGGTTATCACGACCGCTATTTTCCTACTTCAATTTACCCAACACATCTCGGCATATTTATTGGCCGATACGATCGTCCACATTGTGCGCAATCTTTTTCATATTCTTCATTTCATAACGCGCAGGTCCGAAAGATTTGCCAGACTATATCCTTTATTTCCCCTGCTTTCTGCATGACACTATCTTCAATAGATGTTGGACTGCAGCCTTGGGAAACTGTGGGACTACTAATTGTTGGTTTATCTCTATCAAGTTTCGCTTTATCAGGTAATGTCTTCAATGTATGTAACGATATACCTCCTCTAATTCACTGGATCCTACCCTCTATTGAACATATGTGAGAAGTATTTTATTATTCAAATGGTGGAATTCAGTGAATGAGAGAGATTACTTTTTATGGAGTATTTAATTCTTCAGGGAATACTTGGTTTGAGAGGTAGTGGATTAATGGTGTAATAGGACTCTAAGAAAAGAGGTTGTGCTTTCATGGGCAGTGATGGTTGGTGAACAAAGTGGTGATAATTAACCTCATTTGGAGTGAAACAATTATTCCCCGTCTTTTGGTCCTTTTCCTTCCATAACCAACACTTCTTCAGCTATCAGTTATCCCTTTGCTTACTTGTATTACGTTTTGACACTCAAGTATGAGTTCAAAAAATGTTGGAAAAGATAATTATTTAAAGATTTTGTAAAGACCTTCAAAATCATAATCACTGTTTTTTGAACTTGTATTTGGGATGAATAGTCAAAATTGATCCGATAAAAAAAGCGACTAATCTGAACTCCCTAGTACGATATAAAAAACTAGTGATTTTTTTAACTCGTCACCAGGAGTTAATAGAAAGTTGTGTTTTTTTAATATAAAAAAAAAAAAAGGATAGCGGTGAGATCTAAAAATGAAAAACCTGTTTGTGTTGATTTTGCTACAGGGCTTTATTGCACCCATCAAGATATGTCATCAGAATATGCAAGTATACTTTTGGTATGTGAGTTTATCCTATACGCGAACTATATTTTTGATATCTATGAGCATCTTTTAATAATGCTATCTTGCAATGTTATGTTCCCAAGTAAGATTGAGCCTAGTAAATAAGTCAAAGCACCGAAATCCACATTAACGAAAATGCTAAATTACTCCTCCGTTCCATCACTAAAACATACTCGTATTTTGTTTTAGTATGCAATATCCAATTATCCATTCGTTTTCGTTTTCGTTTTCGTTTTCATTGAATATTGGACTCCCTGCCTGGCCGCCCTGCATATCTTTACAAAGGGAGTATTGGAGCCTTTGGGTTGGGGTACTAGTGGCTCTCGAGTTTCGCCCCCAATGGACTTCGAAAATTCGGAAAGTTTAAATCAAAATTCCAAATTTTTGTTTTAACTTTTTTCCCCTATGAATTTTTTTCCCTCTCCAATCGCCAAGTCATGTGTCCCCACTTCAGTGTAAAATATCTCAACGGCTTGATAAGAACAATCTTAAAACTTTTCTTTTTTCTTGATGAACCTACTGCGACGAGCTAAAGCATCCAAGGTCTATTCAACGCAAATTGGGATTTAATTGTTCAATTTTTTGCCATCCCTAATGTCAAATCATGACTCCGCTAGTGTTTCATGGAGTATAGTACAACAAATTGATTGGTACCTCGATGGCACGGTAAGAATAGACTTGGATTCTTGGAAGCTCTTTTATCTTAATTAATCTACTGTACTAACTAGCTCAAGAATCCACCGTTTATGCAACATAAAATGGGATTAAATGTTCAATCTGAGGTTTAATCCTGTTGGTTCTATGTTCTTTGTAAACAATTTTTCAATGTGCAAGCTGCAAGAGCAATTCAAGGGGTTTGTGTTGCACCTGCACCTGTACCCCTTAGAATATGCAAATTACTCTCACACTTGTTATACTTTTCTCCATTTATTACACTTTCGATTATTATAAAAATAATACTCCCTCCGTTCCGATCAATTCCATGCATTTGGTTTTTGACACTATTCATGAGTGAGAAGAATCTTCGATATAACTTCTAATGTATAAGATAAAATATAGTCACGTGAGATCTTGTTTAAATTGTCTAATCTAATGCATTATGAATATTAAATTTTTAAAATTTTTGAAAATATGTGACTAAGATATGGACAAAAGAAAACGTGCATTAATGTACGTGATAAAGCAAATGTATGGAATTGATTGGAACGAAAGGAGTAAAAATTTAATAAAGCAATTGTAAATAGGGCGAATGGACGGATGAATCCAGATGGGGCCCGCCAGAAACAAAATATTGAAAAAATAATACTCCCTCCTATTATGAGTTTTCTCTCTCTCTCTCTCTCTTTCCTTATTGGCACAAGTTTGCTTATATTCTCTCTTTTCATTTTGGTTGTACTTTTAATCAATTCTTTATTTTTTCATTAATTCTTTATTCTTTCCATTACACATAAACCCCAGCATATTCTCACTTTTTACAACATTTATCGAGTGTCAAGCCCCCCCACCCAACCATCATTATGAAGGAGTTATGTCCATCATTATTAAGGGTTGTAACTAGTGGCGGACCCAGGAATTCAAGAGAGGGGGTTCACTTTTAAAACCGTCTCATACGAGAATTTTTGTAAAAAAAGGTAGATACTGTAGATGAATTAAAAATCAAAATTCATCATGCCGTCACATAATTGCATATAGTTAGTTAAACTATAAATATTAAATAAAACCTAACTAAATTTTTCTCAAATAATTTGAAATAGGTGAACACTATGAAACTGATACATTTCTTTACATTGATGTCTTTCATCTTAAAACTGACACATTTATTAAAAAAAAATAATACGATTTTTTTTAAGCTAGACAAATAGTGAAGGTAAGTGAGTCACTTAAGAAAGAAATATTATACAGTAGCAAAATATAAAGTAAAAGAAATCAAACCAATATGAGTACTTACAGAAAGAAAATGTGAAACATATTTGATGAAAATGAAGAAATAGTTTCTTATCTTTCACAAAAAAAGAGGGAATAATACAAAAAAACTTTTCTAAAATTAGCATGATTGAGAAGTATACGTACTATTTAATTAAGTGTAGTTACCATTAACAAACAAAACCCAAAACTTGACATAAAAATATACCCGAAATGTTGAAAAACCTAAAACCCAAAGTAAAGAATTAACGACAAACTAACAAATAAAAAACCTTAAAAAAAATACAAAAGTACACAGATTAGGATTTAAAATTGATAATTGAGAAAAAGAATTTTTAAATTAAGTTTGAAACGATACACTAATACTTCGCAGTGATGAGGAATAAGAAGATAGGGGAAAAAGACTAGCAAAAACAAGAGCATAAGGGGGTTTGAACCCCCATCAACTCTACCAAGACTCACACCCCTTGCCAATGCACCACACCTGTTTCATTAGTTCCTTTCTCACTTAATATATACAAGTATCTAATCTATCAGTACTTTATCAAAAAAAAAAATTGAAAACCGAAGGGTGCGCACGTGGGGTGCTGTGCGCACCCCTAGGTCCGCCCCTAGTTGTAACCTATACAAAAAACATTAACATTGTTGACGGTTAACAAAACCTAGAGCATAGGGTTAAAATTGAAGTAAGCTTTTATTATTGAAATGATTGAACCAAGTACGGGTGGCACATGTCTAGGGTTGGCCGATCCACATTATCATTACAAAACGTAAATTTCATGGAGCGAGTGATGTGTCACAACTCCAAAGATATCGGCGGTGGGGCACAAGATGGGATGGTACACGGAAATAATTCAAGATCTTGATTGTGGTCCGAGACTCATTTTAGATTGCTTCTAACCAAGTGCAAAGTAATAGTCCAGATTCCTTGTTAACCATAGACTGTTTGTGTTTGTGTTTGTAGGGAATCACCAATTCTGCCGGAGCTGTGCCTGGCATTGTAGGTGTAGCTCTCACTGGCTATCTTCTCGACTCAACCCATTCATGGACTGTAATTTCTTTCTCTCTCCCTCTCTTGCTCTTGGTTTTGATTACTTATAGTCGTTTCGTGGTCATTGTTAAACCTCCTATGTTGCTCCAATCTGTGCTTTGCACTTTTGCAGATATCGCTTTTTGCACCCTCGATTTTCTTCTATTTGACGGGTACGATCGTGTGGTTAGCATTTGCAAGCAGCAAACCTCAAAGCTTTTCCGATTTGGAGTAGTTAACCATTGCCCATACATGCTAAATGGGCTAGCCTGTCACAAGTAATTTATTACAGAGGACCACTTCTCAAGTGCGCGGTATATTTTTTGTATATCATTGTTGGAGGATAGGTCGCAAGAAACATGTTCGGTACTAACATAACTATGATAATTAACAAATGAAACTAAATAGACCAGAATGTCGAGTTGTTGATGTCTTGTAGATAAAAATGAAACAAAAGCGGTATTGATAATCCAATCAAATAGCGTTGAACATGCTTTTCTTAAGAGTATTTTGACCTTATAAGCCTCAAGTACCATGAAATCTCTCTAGGATTAGATGATTTTACAGAATTTATGAGCTTTAGAATTTCTGAAGCTTGCACTTTTTGAGTTTTTGCGAATGTTATGTTAACTACAATATCCATGACATTTATGCATGTATATCCATGCATGTATATTCTATACATACATGTAAAACATGTCATATCAACTTAGACTTAAGGGAATGACACGTTGGTTCCAAAATCAGCCAAAACAAGAGAACAAACCGTGCAAAAATAGAGTCGACATGGCCGTGACGACCATAATCGACGTAGCCATGTCCAAAATGGTTACAACCATGTAGGCTTCCAGTTGCAATCTAATTTTGCACATTTTGGACACGACCATGTCCCAATACTCTCCCTTAGGGAGCGACCGAAATAACATGTTTATCTTAATTTGATGGTTTTAAGCTAAGTAACTTTAATCTAAGTAAGTAAATACTTAAATACCACTTAAATTATGATATTTATCGATATATCGTAATCATCCCATAGAACAACGAGCTTGATTTTATATTATATACGAGCATGCCCTCCGCACCTCCGTACCCGTATTATACCATTTCCGACTTAAATGTATCCGAGTCACTAACATTCCTCCCCCCATTTAAGTGTATCCCTTGTTTCCAAAACAAAACAAAACAAAACAAGCACATGCATAAATGAAAGTGTCCCTTGGATTTAACTTTCACATTAGTACATTACACATTCCAAATATTCGAGAATCCGGGTATCGCTAACGATTGAGCCCTTCATACTCATTGTGAATACATGAAGATAAAATACACATAACCTCAAACAAACTCATTAAGTTAAACATTACACTATTGACCGCCTTGTGTCCATATCCTCTCATGACTGTATAAGAAACCAAGTCTGAGCCTCTTTGAAGCGACTACACTTCACACTCACATAGGTGAATTCTTTCATCGTGCACCTGCAAAATGCACTTTGTCAAAGATTTCATTAAGTTTAAAACTTCAACTTTATCATGAAAGTTCAAGCACATGCCTTTAGGGATATTCATTCATGTGCTCAAATCTCTACAATAAGCCTTCCACATTGAACTCAAACCTCTAAGTTTAGTTAGAGGGGAATTGGGTATCTTATTACAAAGATCAAGATGAACTTAATCCCATCCCGATAGCCGACTTGATAACCAAGTTCTTAGCCAATCCCTCCGTTAAGTGATCAGCCAAATTATGGGTGAGTTCTCACAAAATCAACGAAAATTATCGCTTGAGTTATTAGCTCACGAACCGCGCTCTATCTAACACCGAGGTGTCTAGACTTTCCATTATAGATTTCACTATATACCTTAGCTAAAGTTCCCGAACTACCACAATGAATCGACATAGGAGGACTGGATCTTGACCACAACGGAATTTCAAACACCAAGTTCCGTAACCATTCTGCCTCTTTACCGGCCGCCGCTAAGGCTATGAACTCTGACTCCATGGTCGAATAAGATACACAAGTTTGCTTATTTGAAGCCCATGAGATAGGTCCACCACCAAGTAAGAATACCCATCCAGATGTGGATGAGTGGTTCTCCAAGTTGGTGATCCAACTAGCATCCGAATAACCTTCCAAAACCGAAGGAAATCCGATGTAGTGAAAACTATAATTTATGGTTTGCTTTAAGTATCTCAACACACGTTTAATAGCAACCCAATGCACGAGGCTAAGATTACTTGTGTATCTACTCAACTTGCCATGACAAATGCAATATCCGGTCAAGTACTTGTCATAGCATATACATCAAACACCCAATCAATTGTGAATACTCGAGTTGTGATACCGCTTCACCATTATTGGGTAACAGCTTCACACTCGGATCCATTGGTGTCCTTACTAGAGAACAATTATCGTGATTGAACCACTTTAACACTTTCTCGATGTAATGAGATTGTGATAAAGAAAATCCCTTGTTCTCACGCTTGATCTTTATGCCAAGTATAACGTCCGCCTCTCCTATGTTCTTCACGCCGAAGCATGATGAATTTCCTTTGTAAGGTCAACTTGACTTTGGTTGGTACAAAGATCAACATGTCATCAACATATAGAAAAATGATGACCCCATTCCCGATTTCATCAAATTTGCTATGCACACACGTATCTGATTGGTTACGTCTATACCCATTGGATAAAACAACCTCATCAAACTTATGATGCTATTGTTTCGGAGCATGCTTGAGTTCGTACAATGATTTTATGAGCTTACACACCTTATGCTCATTACCGGGCATTATGAACCCTTCCAATTGCTTCATATACACTTCCTCATCAAGCTCACCATTCAAGAACGCCGTCTTTGAAACACCCCACATTGATTGAAGATGTCCTATGAGCTTAAATGACTAGTGCTTAAAGGGATTGAAAGTACTATTCATATCAACAAAGTGCACTTTCTTTACTGGTCATCCATGCAAAAGAACTCCGCATTTAAGCGTGCTTGAGTGAGAGTAATCTTAGGCTGGGTGACCTCCTGGGAAGGTCTCTAGGATGCGCACGAGTGAGGTCAAAATGCACTGGGAAGGACTCGTGTTGGTATACATTTTCGGTCCTAGTTTGGGCCGGGGTGTTACAAGTGGTATCAGAGCAACCCTGCGACCGTGCATTTGCCACCTAGCGGGGGTGGATTCTGGGTCAGCGGTTATGCTGTCAGGCTCAACAAGGACGTTGCGTTCTTCAAGTGGGAGTGATTGAAACATCCCACATATCAACAAAGTGTACTTTCTTTTCTGGTCATTCATGCAAAAGAACTCCGCAATTAAGCGTGCTTGAGTGAGAGTAATCTTGAGATGGGTGACCTCCTGGGAAGGTCTCCAGTATGCATATGAGTGAGGTCAAAATACGCTGGAAAGGACTCGTGTTGGTCTGTGGACCAGTACAGAGCCTGGTGAGCTACTGCGACTAACATTTTTGGTCCTAGTTTGGGTCGGGGTGCTACAGTCTTGACATCCATTTGATGGATCACTAGATTATTAATAGCCGCTAGTGCTATCAACAACCTAATACTGGTGATTCGAGCCTCGGGAGCATAGGTATCAAAATAATCAATCCCGTCCTTTTGTCTAAAGCCTTGGATAACCAACATAGCTTTAAACTTGTTGGTTGTACCATCGACTTTCATCTTCTTCTTGAAGATCCACTTGCAGCCCAATGGTTTACACCCATTATGCAAATCCGCAAGCACCCAAGTGTGGTTGCCTATTATGGAATCCATTTCATCGTTCACCGCCTCCTTCCAAAAGGAAGAATCATGAGACTTCATAGCCTCATCAAAGGTCTTAGGGTCCTCATCCACATGAAAACAATATGGATAATAGTTCTCACATCCATCCCTGGAACCTTTAACCAAATAGATGTGAAAGTCGGGACCAAAGGATTTTGCAATCCTTCCTCTCTTACTCCTTCGAATTTCGCGTGGTTGAACCACTTGATTACTGACATCATCACTTTCATCAATACCTCTACTCGAGCTAGGTACAAGATCCCTAGGTTTCGACATTGATTAGAATCGACTCTTATCAAATATCACATCTCTTGACTCAATAACGGTGTGAACCGAAATAGAGTCATTAGGTTCAATGACATAGAACCTACAAGCCTTTGAATGCTCCGCATATCCAATGAATATGCAATCGATGCCTCTTTCCCCCAAGGTTTTAATCTTGGTATCGGGTAGTCTTACGACCGCCCGACAACACGAAACTTGAAGATAATTCAAGTTTGGTTTCCTTTTATACCTTAGTTCAAACGGGGTTTCCTTATTCATTTTAAGGAATCCTATTTAGCAAATAGCAAGCCATTAACTTGGCTTCACCCCAAAACCCGTCACTCAATCCCGAGTAAGACAATATGGAATTAACCATTTCTTTTATGACTCTATTTTTCCTCTCTGCTACACAATTGAGTTGTGGTGTATAAGGAGGAGTAACTTCATGAACGATACCACAAGACTCAAAATATAAAGGATCATAATACTCACCAGCTTTATCGGTGCGCAACCTCCCCAAAAATTATTTAATATTCAATTCTTAGTATGAAGATCGATCTCTTATTCAATAAATTTCTCTCTTTTTATGAGAGTAGTATCCTTTATTTCAAGGTTTTTCTGCTTATTTTCAAGGTTTCGGTCCTTTACATTAGTATAGGACTTAGTTTTATGCTTATTGATAGACATGGCAAAACAGGTCGAGTTCGGGTCGGGTCATTTTCGGATTATTGTAATCAGGTCGGGTTCGGGTCGGAACGGGTCATTTCGGGTTTAGGTCATTTTCGGGTTTGCTATTTTCGACTTTTTTTAGGGATATCGACTCGTTTTCTATAATAATAGTCGGGTCAGTTTCGGGTTAGTCCGAGTCAATTTGGGTTACGGGTCAACTTCGGGTCTTCATCACGGTGTCGGGTCGGGTTCGGGTTGGCTTATTCGGGCCGGGTCAGTTTTGTTGGGTCTATTTATTGACAAGATTAGTTTGTTGATGGTTCGTCGATTGGCTATTCAACGGATACAAGTATTTTGTCAACGATCTTTGAAACCAATAGAATGTAAGTTTCTCTCCTTATGAATCAAACGAATGATCCCCTCATCAAAAGTTGCAAGAAGATAGCGATACAAGGTCATGGTCTAGGATCATGCCTCCATCATTCTCCATTCATTTTTAGAGAAGAATAAAGAGATGAGCTTCCTCCATCCATCCATGAAGAATGCATTCTCCAAGGAGGAGAATTAAAATTCATCCGCCCAAACGAATAGAGGGAGGAGAGGAGCATTGAGACCCACAACAACTTTATGTCTATCATTTCTATTTTTTTTTTTTTTTTATCAAAACGACACTATTTTGGTACCGGGAAAAAATTAATATGTGTCATGTTCGGATCCACTAGAGAATAAAAAACTTATTCTTGGATGGAGGAGTTTTTTTTAGGATGGAGAAATTGAGTAGAGATAATGAGGTGGAAGAAGTGGGTCCTACCCATGAATGAAAAAATCATTCTTGGGTAGGCATGAGCATCTCCATCAATCATTCTCCATCCATTCTTGGAGAAGAGTGAAGAGATTGCCTCTCCTCATCCATGGAGAAAGTATTCTCCATGAAGAAGCAAAATTTTTCAGCCGTCCAAACGAATAGCGGGAGGAGAGGAATGAGGACCACAACAACTTTATGTCAGCAACTTTATTGTTTTTTCATTTATTATCAAAACGACATTGTTTTGGTAACAATACATATCAAAACACATCATATCCTGTTCACTAAAGAATAGAAAAATTCTTCTTAGATGAAGTAATTTTTTTAGGATGGAGAATTTGTGTTGACGTAATGAAGTGGAAGAACCTGGTTCTCACCCAAGAATGAATTTTTTCATTCTTTGGTAAACATGATCTTATCTCAGATAAAATTCCATTCTCCATCCTTATGAATAAGGTATTCGTGGATGGATCAGAGCATGGTTTTTTCTCATTCTCCCACAAGAATGGAGAAAATTTCATTATTGGACTTGCTTAGGGCATGGTTATCCATGGATTCAAAATGAATCCATAGATAGGATGGATTGAATATTCTCCCACATCCATGGATATTGAATCCTTGAACATGGAGAATGCAATTTTATCCTTCCTCACGGAGAGTATGAAGAGAGGAGAGAGAAATTTTAAGTGGGGACCACTTGATGGGGTGTGGAATGTTCAATTTATTTATTTTGTGTATTTGAAGAGATTGGGAACGGATTGTGTGAGGAGATGAGTGAGCAATTGCAATAGTATATTTTTTGTTGTGTTTTTGAAAAGATTAAATATTCACCAAAAAAATAATGATTTAATATTCAGTTTTATAAAATTGTTTTCGGTTTTTATTTCCGAATTATATTCAAAATCTTAATAACGTAACTGATTCTTTTTAAAAATAAATAATTACATTTCAAAATAATTTATTAAATATATACACAATGAAAAAAAATATCTAAAAATTATTTTAAAAAAAGGAAAAGAAAAGAAAAATCGATTTACAAAGCATCGCTTTTTATAAAAAAAAGAAACACGTTTAAAATTTACGAAATATAATACAATTGATAATATAAAATGAGTTAAAATTAATGTTGGGTAGGGTAGAGTAAATGAAATAGAATGAGTGAACCCCTCTAATAATAGAAAAGTGAATCCATGGATATGGAAGTATTTTATAAGAGAAAAAAAAATTGGGTTAAAAAGTGAGGTGTAACAAGTGGGGTCCTCTATGGAGAAAAACTGTATCCATAGATAACCATGGTCTTAGAGCATCTCTATTCATCCTCCATTCTCCATTCTCCATTCTTGGAGGAGAATGGAGAAAAATAGTTCCTCCATTCATGGAGAAATCATTCTTCATGAAGAATAAAAGATATTCATTATTTTTCAAGAATGAAATGGAGAATGAAAATCTTGGGTCCCGATAATAAAAATATTGATATTAAAATAAATTAAAGAGATATGTAAATGAATGAGTGGAGTAGTGAAATATGTTGAGACCCACTGGAGAGTAGAAATTTCATTCTTAGGTAGAGGAGTTCTTTTAGGATGAAAAAAATAAGATAAAAATAAAATGGTGGATGAGGTGAGTCCCACGCAAGAACGAAACAACCATTCATAACGAATGAGCTGAAGAATGAAGGGGTAGGTCCCATGTGTAAGTTTTGCAGTATTTTTTTTATTAATTTATTTTATTTCCCTCAATACGACGTCACTTTTGATACAACTCCTACATTCATTTGAGGAGGACGACCATTTGCAATTTTGAGCAATGGTAACATGACACATGACTTTGGAGTGTGAGAGGTTGGAATTAATTTCCATTCCTCATTGAGTATTTTGTACTATAATTAAGTAATGCAAGAATTAATGTAACGTACTTTTATTTAAGGGACGTGCTATTTCATATACGAATTTTACTACGTTGTACACGCTATTTCCATCTTTGCCCTTCTCATTTACCCCTTCCCCATTCCAATTGAGAGGAAATAAGTAAAAAAAAAAAAAAAAAAATCAAACCATCCTTTCTTATCCCGTCCCCGCACCACCCTATCTACCACTCTCACCCACCCACCCCACCGTCTACCCTTCATCCCTGCCCTCCACCACCACCTAGGCGCCGGAAACCTCCTTGCCCACCACCATGATAACAACCGCCGTCCACCGCCACTAACACCACCACAACAACAACCATAAGTGGTGCACGGGCAACCGTATAAACGTCCACCGTTACCATCGATGAGCATCGACAACCACCCCACCACCGTTACCGTCGACTACCACCCCTCTAAAGTCGACGACCACCTACCAACCGCCGCTAACCCAAAAATCGTAATTGTTAAACCCTAATTAACAACAAAATTAACGAAATAAATATAGTATTAATTAGAAATTAACGAGCTAATTAACGAAAGTCAAATTAAGTATGCCATGAATGAATTGCATTCGATAATTGTCTGAATTATGTTCAATAATAGTATCGATTTTGTGCAATTTGTCTAGGTTAGAGGGTTTTATTTTAGGGTAAGGGTAAACACGGAAAAAAAATGACAAAATGTCTACAAAGTAGTAAAATTCGTGTATGATTTAGCAATTCCGTTATTTAAGTATGAGTGTAATTTTTTATCGTCGCAATAAAGATGAAAATTAATTTTCATCTTAGTTTCCTAATTATTTGATTTGAAATTTATTAATGCGATATTATGAATAAAAAACTCGTATTTCTTTAGAAAAAATTCATTAGAATAGTGTTTATAAATGCAAAATTATAATGGAGAAAATACGTTCAAAAAATGAATGTTAATTTTTAATTAAAATATCTAAAGTTTACGAAAAATGAGATAAAAAGTGTTGGAACCAGAATAAAAAAATCATTCTTGGATGAAGAAATTTTTTAGGATAGAGAAATTGGGGTAAATATGATGAGGTGGAAGGAGTGAATCCCAACCAAGAATTATTATTATTATTATGATGATGATGATGATGATGATGATGATGATGATGATGATGATGATGATTATTATTATTATTATTATTATTATTATTATTATTATACTATTAGGTTTTATTATTATCATTCATCAATTAGACAATACGTAATTTTACATTAGAAGAGAAGAGAGAAAAAACCCTAAGCATGTGTAACTAATCTTTCATCTTGGATTAAGATTTGAAGCGACTAATTATTCGATTGTGAGACTTTAATTCATCTTTATCTTGTCTCTTGAGTATTGTTATTTCTCTGTTCGTATTTGCATGATTGTTGAATGTGTAGATTAAAGTAGCTAATTAATCTTTGCAGTTATCAATCTATTGTTATTCTACTGATTGAATCCGTAATTTTTCAAACCCGTTAGATATAGTAACAATATTTAGCCATAATATTGGATGTGTTTCATCATATCTAGGGTAAAGAGAGATTTAACTTGTGATTCGAACTAATAATCGCATGTTTTATTGGTCGTCACTTCTATCGTTCTTTATGTGGTAATGCTATTATTGAATTAAACTTAATCGCATGTACTCCCTCCGGACACAATTTATTGCCCCGCTTTCCTTATTTGGTAGGTTATTTTTTATCGCCCCACTTCTCCACTTTCCTTTTATATCATATCCAAATTACCAAATTATCCTTATTTCTATCTTTTATTTACAATATATGCCATTGATTTTTACACTTTAAGTCCAATCATACATTTCTTTATCATTTTATATTCATTTTTTTACTACATATTAAGGCCCACCATAATTTCTTTTACCATATAATATGCAAACCTTATTTTCTGTGCAAAAGTTAACGGGGCGAAAAATTATGTCCGGAGGGAGTATTAGATTGTTTGATAATTAGGTTATTTGATCATCGTGTTTCGAGATAAATAATATTTACGTGAGATTCGAGATTTATTTCCCACGATAGTTTGCTCAAGAGTTAGGTAGAAGTTGTCAGTCTATGATCAGTTTTTGATAATTAGTTGTGGAAATTCTTGCCCGAGACTATTTAAATCAACTAAACTTGTTCATCATTATTATTGAATTCTACATTTGCTTAATCTTTAGTTTAGTTAATCTTATCATCCAATCACCACCCTTTCTTAGTTACTAAGTTCTTATTTACAATACACTTAAATTGTTCCGCCTTCTCTGTGGATCGACCCTTATTTCCCTACACTATTGCTATAGTTTTATCCAGGGGCAGACTTAGGGCTAGGCATCTCGGGCTATAGCCCGAGATTTCAGAATGTGGACTTAACAATGTAAAGAAGTACTCCCTCTGTTTTTATTTTTATTTTTGCCCGGTATTCCTTATTTGGCAAGTTTTAATTTTTTTGTCCCATTTCTCTACTTTTCTTATTTGTCCTAATTATATTACCACATTACCCTTACACTTTTCTATTATTTACATATTTTGCCCTTATATTAAGCATTGTCCAATTGATTTTTATGAGTCATTGTGCTAAGTCATCAAATTTTCATCATTATTTATCTCTTTATCCATATTTCTTAATATCTGCGCAAAATTTAATTGAGCGAAAAATTAAAACTGGAGGGAGTAACATATATCTTTATTGTCACAGTGGTCTGTTGGTTAGCATTTGGGTGGGGAGATAGCAAGTTCGGCTCCCACTAACATCAATTTTAGCACTATTTTCAGTAGTGCATCTTAATACTTTTGTTCCTAATTTTACTTAATTTTTCTAAGTTACATTATTATTTTCTCAATGTCAAAATGGTTCAATTATTATCTAATTTAGGTAGATGAGACAAGTATTTTTACTAATTTCTACGTATCATAATGTTGTCACTTATATCCTATTTAACTTATTTTTAAGTTTAACACGATATATCATCCTAAATAATAATATATTTTGCTAGTTGTCTATCGTACATCTTTTGAGCTTGTATATTTTTGATCACAAAATTGATGGAACCGAATCTTATTATATAATGTAATAAACTATGTTTGAATTTTACCGGTCTAGCTCATTATAATGCACATTATTTCACGTCTAGCCAGCGAATGATGATCATATTAATTATTACAAAACATGTTATCACTAATAGTGAGCTTAGCCGGATTTGTATCAGAAATGCAATTGAAGTGATTCCTCGATAAATAATTAGAATATTTCAAAATAAATCATATAGTATAAGTTTATAAGAATGTTAATATTTTAATGATACAATCTCAAAACACGTTGTTGATCGTTTTTATCGAAAATACTATGATAATGAAACGTAAAATATATTGTGAATAACAAGGCGTAAAATTTTAGCCCCAAGTACATATAATTCATGGGTCCGCCGCTGGTTTTACGGTTATAAGTGTTTAATTATTATCTTCGGGAGCATACGACCTTGGCTCACCATTATGGGTCAAATAAAATTCATAGATAAGGACAAACAGTTTAGTAATCTTTAGGCTTGTTTTATCTATCAATATGATATTATTTTTGCCATCATCGATTTGTGAGGGATAAGAGACATGGAAAATGAAGAGGAATTGAAGAAAGCAATGAAATATTAACGAACTTTATTCTAAGCCAACATTTGTTAATAAAAATAGATAAAGAGAAAGAATCAAAGCCTTGATCCTAAAATGTTTCTAGCTTCCTTAACTTTCTCAACTGTCCCGTGCCCCTCGTTTCACATATCGTGTTCCTATCTTATTTCTTACTGATCTGTAAATAACACTACTGTACTGCTTACATACTATGCATCCAACGTCGTCATTCTTTAGGAAATCAAACTCATTCATCCGTCATATCATACTCAGGCGGCGTTACTCTTGTAGATCACAGCCATCCTCATCCTCATCATCATCATCATCATCCTCTCCCAAGAATACTAGTCTTAGAGAAAACAAGTCATCAATCATCGTTGAATCTTCGTCAGCAGCAGCATTTGTATGCAGATGGCTGTCATACGGGGTTTTAGTTGTCGGGTCTGGCTTTGGACTTTGCTATTGGACTGTCTCTCCGGCCAACGGAGGCCCCGTTCTCGTGACATTTGCGGATCAAGAAATTTCAGATAATTGCTCTGACGACCCTCCGGGGAAAAAGTCTAAATTCCTCTTTAATGGTTTGTTCTTTCAAACTTACTGTACTGTTATTTATATGTAATACTGAAACATTTAATTTTAAAAATCTTTGATCATGATCACGTACGTACGTAAACCTTGCATGCCCATTATTGTAATGTTCCAGATGAATATAGGCGAAGAGTTTTCTTTAATTACGAGAAGCGAATAAGACTCCAAAGCCCTCCAGAGAAGGTACATGTACATGTCAGCCATCAACATTATATTATCATTACATGCATAATAAATGAGCTTGCCTGTGATGAGTAAAGATATGTTCTTATATATTTATATATATGGGGTATCCGTATCCTGCAGGTATTTGAGTACTTTGCTTCGATCCGAGCTGCAAATGGGGAATCGTACATGACACCAGGAGACTTGATGAGAGCAGTGGTTCCAGTATTCCCACCCTCTGAATCAGATTATGTAAGAGGGGGGTTCCTAAAGGGAGAGAAGCCCCCTGGAGAACTACAGTGTCCGCCTTCCCACTTTTTCATGCTTTTCGATACTAACAATGATGGTCTCATATCTTTTCCCGAGTAAGTAGCTAGTAGTAATTCCCACAGCTCTACATTCAAATTACAAACAACCAACCAAATTCTTATCTTCATCTCTTGCTTGCTTCTTTCTCTTCCCTGGCCTCACAATGCAGGTATACCTTTCTTCTCACTCTACTCAGCATTCCAGAATCTAGCTTTTCTGTCGCTTTCAAAATGTTCGACCTAGATCACAATGGGTAAACTTGCTTGCATTCTCTCGTCTTTCATTTCTCAATTTTAATTAATTTCTTAAATATCTTAGCGTGCGTGCGTGCGTGCTTCCCCAAACTGATGAGATCTGATCGAGCTGCTAATTAAAATTGTCAATTTTGTGATTAATGCTGATATGTTTCGGTTTTAGAGAAATAGACAGGGAGGAATTTCAGAAGGTGATGTCGTTGATGAGAACATATAACAGACAATCAGGGAAGCAACTGAGTAGGGGGGATGGGCGGCGTTTTGGCATCAAAATATCATCAACTGCCTCTATTGTCGACAATGGTGGCTTAATTGAATACTTCTTCGGCAACGATGGAAAACAAGCTCTTCAACATAAGAAATTTGTGCAATTTTTAAGAGATTTGCATGATGAAGTATGTCTATGTTTTGATGATAATGTAGATAGTGTTGGATGAACTTGATTAGACCCATTATATATGATTGTTAATGATAATATGGCCTGGCCTGGTGATGGTAGATATTACGGTTGGAATTTGCTCACTATGATCACAAGGGACGAGGCAGCATATCAGCACGAGACTTTGCATTGTCGATGGTGGCGTCTGCTGATATGAGCCATACACCCATGTTTCTGGACCAGGTCGACAATTTGAGCAATGATCCCGTTCTGAGGAATATACGCATCTCATACCAGGAATTTAGGTGCTTTGCTGAACTAAGGAGAAGCCTGCGGACCCTTTCTTTGGCACTCTTTAGCCATGGCAAAGCCAATGGACTGTTGACAAGGGCCGATTTCCAAAGGGCAGCATCTCATGTATGTATTCATTCATTCATTCATTCTCGCATACATAATTACATACATACATACATACATGCCTATATACATACATACATGCCTACATACATACATACATACATACTCCTCCGCACTTTCTGCAGATTAATCAATGTGTTGTTGTTGTTGTTGTTGTTGTTGTTGTTGTTGTTAGGTTTGTGGAATAAGTCTAACGAAGAATGTGGTAGACATAATATTCCATATATTTGACCTGAATCGAGATGGGAGTTTGAGCTCGGATGAATTCCTGAGAGTACTACAAAGACGCGAGAAAGATGTATCGCTACCAAGAGAAGCCGGGTTGAAAGGCCTGTTAGCTTGTTGGAGGGATTGCACCATTAACTGCACTTCTAAGATGGCCTAACCTTAAGTTGCATACACTTGCCTTTATATCACATTCTTACAATGTGTATAGATAATGGAGCCACCCAAGTAGGCTAACACCCTTTTTTGGAGGAGGATAATACACGTACACTATCGGAAGATAATACACATACGCTAAGTGTATAGAATTTTATATATACACTACGAATCTTGTGACTGTCACCTGATTTTATCCGTCAAACTAAAATAAATGTAATCTCAATTAGATAAGGGTGTTATTGTAATTTATCCAATACCACTCAAATTCTACGCATAATATTTATATACTCCGTAAGAGTTATTTTATATGATTAATCTAAACTATATGACCTTTTCTTAAAATAATCTCAATTATCTTTGATTCCAAAATAACCAAACCTTTAGTAACACATACACTTAAAATAGAACCTGCTTAACTAGTCATTGGTTTTCTTGATTGTTTATCAAATCATCCTACTTTCTACTTTTCAATTACTTGTTAATTGTCCTCTTTCACCAATACAACAACCAAGCCTTACCAAGCTACTGCCGCCAACCACCTAACTTGGGTTAAACAAGTTGAGAAAGGGACCAATTAAATCACGATACAAAGAGTATTTTTTAGATATTGTGGCGTTAAGATCAATGTCAATGGATGCCATCCTATCGTCATCCGTAATTTCGTATGTCGCCTCGAGACCCTGGAGGGACCCGAGAGGAAACCTCATGAGAGACCAATAGGGCGAGAGTTGGTACTCAGTGGAGACCCGTATGTCGAATAGGCCAGGCTCGCAAATCCCACCGAGCCTATGACCCTACGCCGACCCTTTAGGTAATTCACCGAGTTAAGAGAGTCCTTTGTTGAAGCCCTCGGGAAGTTACAGGAGGCCTAGTTGCTATGGCCAATAGGACCTACTCCAGACCCACCCATAGAAAAGAGGGGGGCGGCCTGGAATCCAAATGCCTATTGCCTATTGCGTATACCATCAGGGTCGGGGACATGAGACCCAAACGTGCACTAAGCTCAAGCATGAAGTGTAAGACCTGATCGATAAGGGAGTCTACGTCCCCGTAGGATGTCTTCGAAGGAGGACAGGTTCTCGATACCAAGCCCATCAAGAGGGTAACCCGCATGAGCACCGAGAGTCCAACCAACAAAGGTTCTTCTAGGGACGTGTGAATCTGCCTCCAAGTCAGAGTCTAGTTCATCTATGGGGCCTAGGCTTAAATTAATAATAAAAGTGTTCTTTTTATATATCGAGTCAAGGAGGTGCGAAGGGACCTGTCCTCCACCTCCCCCCATCAAACAAAATCACGGGTATCTAGCCCGCTTATTATATCAGTAAAACAATTTTTTTTACAAACACGCCTCGACAATTGCTTGATTTTCAATAATGCTCTTTCTCGCTTGAAACTCGATACTATGCTATTTATCGATAACAATTAATCAACGCGTAAGGACTAAAAAAAACGGCTCACTTAACTTCACCCTAAAAAGAGATCAGGACCATTACCCTAAGTTCAGCCCACAACTGACTTCCCCAAACCTATAAACACAACATGAGAAACACAGCACGCAGCCAATAATGGTGCTTTCTGATTCTTTGCTCTGGCGGCGTAGGCGGACAACTAGCCATTTCTGATGAAATTTTCAATTTCGTCCTTGAGATCCCGACATTCCTCAATGGTGTACCCTATGCTTTCATGGAAGGTACATAATTTTTTTGGGTCGCCCTTAGGATACTGGGGCTTGCTCGGACGATTCCACTTGGTTGCCTCCTTCTCCAATTCGAATATCTCAGCCCTCGACCTATTGAGGGAGGTGTAACTGTCGAACTTGAGCCGATAAGGCATCCGCTCCTTCCTATGGGTGCTGCTTTCTTAGGCCTGCTGGCCGACTCGCCTTTGCCGCGGGTGCTCTACGGCGTACCCTGAGCCCGGTTTGACACCAGTAGGGGATCATTGTAGGCTGTGAAGTTATTCCTTGAGCATAAACCCTTCGACTATCTTCCGAGCTCTCGCCAGAGACTCGGGCTAAGGGTTTATCAGTTCGCCCGGTACAAGCGAGTTGGTCAATGCATAAGCTGCAGTAAGGTCGTCGATCTCTCTTACTTACTGGAAGTCGAGATCGAATCTCTTCAAATAGTCCCGGATAGACTCACCTTTTGTCTGCTTCACTGTCATAAGGTCAAAATGAGTAAGTCTGCGTCTCTTATTCCCGACATAATGATCTAGGAAGACGTTGGTCAGCTCCTGGAATGTGTAAATGGACCCTCGGGAGAGGTCTCTGAACCACCATTGAGCGAGTCCCATGAGGGTTGTCGGGAAAATTTTACACCATGCCACGTCCTTCACGTCATACATCCCCATATGGCTTTCATAGGCCGCCAAATGATCCTCGGGATCCGTGGTTCCATCAAACTGGACCGTTGGCATTTTGATTTTGGAGATGGGGCATCCCTGGACGTCTGGATGCAGCGGAGTCTTGGTGGGCCTGCCCAAAATTCTCGTCCGACCTCCCTCTGACTGGTGGTTATAGGTTCCCTACTCCTCCCACCTGCTCGGAGTCGGGGTTCTATTACTCGGGGGGTGGTGTTGACTGTAATCCCCTAGAAAATCTAACCCGATACAGTGGCGGAAACATTGTAGAGCGGGGATTAAAACACACTGTAACTATGTCATAGTAAATTAAAAAGGTATAGTCAAATAAAAATGGCCAAAATTTAAAACAATCCATAAGACAGTTTTATCAAAATAAAAAATTAGGATCCACAACAGCTCGTTAGCCCACACCCAGCAAAAACACGTATACCTCTAATCCAAATCCGAGTCGATTATAAATTCGTCGGCTTCGGGATCATCCACAAATCTTTACAGAAGGATCGGAATAACGATTAAATTGATGATGAAAACGAGACGATTATGACTCAATTTGAGACAAGAATTAGCCTTGAGAGGCTGCTGAATGCCACAGCAAAGAGAGAAGAATGAAGGAATTTTTTGTTGTTTAATTAGCAAAATGAATGTTTAGGAAATGGATGGTTTTCTAAGCATGAATGATAATAAAATTTAGATGAAAACTATGCTCCAACACTCTACATAAACCAGCCAAAAGGAGATGAATGGAAGAATGAAAAGTTTGTGCATGAGTAACCAAATTAAATGGACGAGAAGAAAATATCTTAATCCTTAAATCATTTTATAAAATGAAATGTTTATAAAAGAAAGTGTAATAATAGTGTGTGACAAGGGTCACGGTCCAATAGTGTAAAAGAGTCCAAAAACAATAGTAGGTTGATAAAAAAAAGAATCGTAAAATCGTTAAAGGTATTTCAAAAAATTTCGAGTAAACCTCGTGTTGGAAAATAATTATTTACGACACTTCGTAATAAAGTCATAAATGGCTAAATTTTCGTAAATAGAAATATTTCTTAGTTGAAAATATTATATAAATATATTTAGACACTTGTAGGAAAAGAAATAGCTTAAATCCGAGCTTAAAAACATTAATTCGTCGAGAAGTAGAATTCCTCGCGGAAAAATAATTAGTTTACGAAGAAAATCAAATAAATAGAATTAAAAGAATTAAAATCTTTTAAAATAAAAATAAATATCATTAGACTCAAAAATGGAAATAAAGCTTGGAAAAATGATGAAACATAAGGCCGAAATGTGATAGAGTTATGACGAAGTCATAGCGGAAAGATTAAAAGCACTAGGAAAATGGCGGGTGTTACATTGACAGGAGTGGCTATGCCGGCTTACAGCTTCGTTCTACCTTTCGGGGGATTGGTACTAGAACTTCGAGCGTTTGCCCTGGGGCAGTGGTTCAAACCTCGTTTCCAAACCTTCCTTGGAGCCCCCAGCTTGGCGATGCCCCGGGGCTCGGGCGGCGGGCCCTGGTTGAGCCTAGCCTACATACTCTTGGACAAACTCTTCGTCTTTAGACGCTTCTCCGCTGGAGTTGTCCTATCAAAAACTCTGGATCACTTTGGGCCCAGACAAGTTGAGATATGCTCTCGCGGCTTAAGCCGCTCTTGCATACCTTGAGACAAGTGATACGAATTATAGTGTATAAAACGCAATTGTAGCGGAATCAAGCAACCAAGATCGAATGTACTAGGTACAAACGATGTCAGTTAAATGATTTGTGTGTGTGGCACTGTTTTAAAACAAAGAACGAGAGGGTAGACAATGCTAAACTACACCGATAGTCGAACAAAGAGATTGACGCTCCACACCGATAGAGTCAATCGGGTTTTTCACAAGACGACGCTTGAGAACAACCTTGCGAAATCGTAGACACAACTTCTATATTTTACTTGAAAGTACTCAAATAAAACAATGGTTTTGTTTTGGATTCTTCACTTCATTGATTGTTGAATCCTTCGACAGTACATGGGTTATATAGCAATTTAGGATGCTAATATTAGCTTACATAGGATGATACTTTAACAATTAACAGAATTCATAGCTAATTAAAACTAGAAATTAAAGCTAATAAAACAAAAACTAATTGACCTTATTCAAACAACAAGTAACGGCCAAAATAGGCTTAATGAGCTATCTTAATTTGCCTGCTTAAATGACTTAATTGAATAGCCAATTATTTAGGACAACACGCTTTGACTCTCCTTTGATTATCTCCATCACATTCACGGCTTGGTCATTTGTGTCGATGGTCAGCTCTTCTTGTGGCTCAATATTTGCATCAACAAGGATCCTCTCTCTGCGGTGGCAGTGGACTCTATAGTATGCACCGACCCATCCTGTCAGGAAGGTTCTGGCTCGGGGGAATCATCTGCAGGCGCCTCTTAGCCTGAACTTACCCCCCTGGCGGCGGTTCTCTTAGTTCCACCTGCAGGCGTTGAGTATGGGAACTCAAGACGTCTTGAGGTCGTCGCTAGACCGCCGACCAGATCCTTCGGAGTAACATCCTTGTTTAGCATCGCTGTAAAGAAGCAAGCGGCCTGCGCGGCTTGGGCAGGCGTGAGATCGAGGTTGATTCCTCGCCCCGCATCTGATGCGCGTCGAATTGTCGCCTATCCAACGCGGTCAAACGATATTTATAAGACTCGAGATTACACAATAACAAACAAGTAACAGTGGTAAGTCGAGGTCGGTCCACAGGGAATGGAGTGCTGCGATGATGAGTTTCAAGTGTCGTGTTCAATGTCTAGAGGGGTTTTTTTCTAGGGTCGAGTCTAAACTAAGGGAATGTCTAGAGGAGCAACTAGGGGAAATGCTAGTGGTGGTCAATCTAGGGAAAAGGTGTTGGGGAGAAGTCGGGATTCGGTACTTGGAGTCTAAGAAGGTCGGAATCGAGTTTTTGTCGCAATATTGATAAACTCACCTAAAATCCCGCTTTCGCGGTGAATGAGGGTAAGTCCCTAGTCATGGTAATTTCTACCCCGAGTTTCCCCATATTGATAGAAATTAGTCAAGGTCGGTCTAGTTGGCCGGACTAAAACAACAATGACACAACACCATAAATAAGATAAACCAACAAGTAAGCAACCCACCAACATCCCTATATTCAAACAATCCAAGCCCTCATCCCTAAACTCCCCAACAAAAAATCTACTCACAAATCATTATGGAGAACAACAAAATATCCACTAAGGGGAAAATTACTACAACATGCATATTAATTAGATCTTATGAAACTAACAACACCAATATGATTTAGACAAGATAATGATGAGTAAACAACATAAAAACTAAACTAGAGATTAGAGAGTGAAAGAGAAATATACCAACTATGAAGATCTACAAGAAATAAGAAGATAACATAGATAAAGATTGAATCTTTGATGAATAAAGAGGAGAACTTGTCACTAATCCTCCAATACACCCAACAAATCTTCAAATAAAACTTGAATAATCTTTTTACAAACTTGAAATCTAGATAATTGTTGATGGAAATTATGTAGATCTACTATTAATTACTATGTAAACTACTAGAATTTTTGGAGGATTTTTTCTAGATCACTACTACTAATGGATGGTGTAATAGGATGGTGGAGTGGTGTAATGGCTTCCCTCCTTAGCACAATGGAGAGGTGACTTGGGCAATAAACTAGGGTAACATATATATATATATAGTAATCTCGGGTTCTTAACCTAAAGCCCAAATCCAACTTTATGCTCCATTAGTGAGACAATCTCCCTTAGCATCTTCATAGGGTGAAACTTTGCCCTGCGGACTTGACGATAATTCCCACTGGGTGAAAATTTCGCCCGGTGAGATTTTCTTCCATTTTTCGCGTTTTTGGCACTTCTTCCCATCGGGCAAAATTTCACCCGGTGGGCGAAATTTCGCCCGGTCAGTTTCGCCCGATGGGTAAGCTCGGAAATATTTTGGGGGAGGCGTTTCATCGTCGGGTGAAATTTCGCTCGATGGTGTCTCACCGGGTGAAATTTCGCCCGATCATTTCTTGGCCTCTTTCTTGTCTCGTTCTTCGTCGTTTGATTGGATGGCTTTAAACTTTAAGTTGTGTGCTTTGCTCTTTGGACGGTTTTCCCTTCTCTTGTGCTCGTGAAAGCTCAATCGTGATTTTTGTAGCAAAACCTATCAAAATTGATAGAAAAACTACCAAAAACACGTAAAACGCACAAGAGGGACGCTAATTCGAGAAGTACGCAAAATATGGCGATAATCGCACTCAAGACTCGGAAAACGAGGGAAAAACGGGTCTAAATGGAGGGAAAAACGGTCTAAATTTAGCACACAACAATTCTCCCACACTAAACCGTTGCTCGTCCTCAAGCAAAGACCCAAAAAGAAATTACAAACTACTACTACTAGCTAGACTATGCTAAGCCGATACGGGGCAATTAACGGGCCCGCTCCGTCCCTTCAACTCACATCGAAATACTTATGAGGTAAAGTACTCCCGTGCAAGGCAAGTTGGGGCTTGCTCAAAATGGTGGATGCGACTAAACACACAAAAACATATAACATGAAAGAATAGACGCATCCAAAGCAAAAATAAAACACCGAATCCCTCATCGAGACGGCGGGGAAAGACACCGATTACTTACCTAAAACAACAATAAACTTCCAAAATAAATCACCCACGTAAACAAGGACCAAAGCCTAATACTATGACAATTAAGCAATATAGATGTTGATAACTTAGCTAGGTCCGCCTAATCTTCTAAAGGGGTACTACGGGGCGTATAACGGAGTGGAAAAAGTGAACCATGGGTTTGTTCGACACTGTAGGTAGGTGCAGTCCCGCTCTCTTTGGCTAAGCCAAGATGGTCGTTCCAAACTCGAATTTCCTAAATTAGCCCAAATAAAAAAAAGGTGGAGTGTTTACAATTATTGGGGTGGATCGACTAATCACCGCTATCTTCCGACCTCGAGACTCGGTCCTCTAGTTGGCACTTCACGATGATGAATCGATCAAAGGGCTTTTTTTTTTTGAAGGAGACATTTTTGACATTTTGATTTTCATTTGAAGCTCCTTTTCTTCTCCTTTTTTTTCTTTGTTTTTCATATTTTTGTGCCATTTTCTCTTGCTTTGGTTTGCCCTTTTTGGCTTTTGATGTGGTTTGTAACCAAGCTTGGAGGTTATTTTTGTGTAAAATTATTGTGATGATGTATAGGTGGAGGAAAAATAGGTAATCAAGAACGCGCGCTATTCCCGGATAACCCACTAAAGATGGAAAAAAAATTGGACTAAAGGTGCAATGGTCATTCGAGCAAGGTCACCTAGAAAACGGGATGCGGGAACCAAGGCCTAACTCCTCCATGGGTGGTCAAGGTGGTCAAATGCAAACCCCGAAGTAAACCTCTAGTAGAAAAGGTGGACTCAAAGCTAAAGGATCAAAAAATTCATTGCTTAAGAGTCATTCTACTAGACTAAGGTCCAAAATCTACAATGGGTTATCTACAATGGAATGTAAACTCTTGTAAAAGATTTGTAATCTGGTTTTCGAAAAGTTTTAATTCTAGACACACTATACAAAAACAAAACAACAAAACAGAACACACGAAAATGAAAAAGCAAATAAAAGAAAACACAAGTAAAGTCATGTACTCCATACTCCATCAATATTCAAGCACACAATCAACCACAATACCAAAATGCTCAATTTCGAGAGCCTCCAATAGCAACAACCTATCCCCTCTACAAAAGTAAAGAAAGAAGGAAGGAAGTTACCTAGCGGGTGCTTTCATAATCTCTTCAAATCGTGCTATTAAGGTGGTGGTTACCTGTAAGAGTAGAGAACAAGACTATACACGAGACACGAAACATAACGAGAAACAAGAACTTCAAATGTTTTTGATTTTTTGAGTTTTTCAAATTTTTATGGATTTTTGAAATTTTTTTGAAAAATAAAAGATAGTAGACTCCTCTCCCACACTAAAACTGTACATTGTCCTCAATGGACAAGTAGGGAAGAACGAGAAAAATGAAAAAGAAAAAGAAGAAAAATCCTTTTGGATTTTTATGATTTTTCAAATGTTTTTGGGTTTTATAATTTTTTGAATGTTTTTGGATTTTTCAAAATTTTTGAGTAAAGAAAAAGAAAATAAAATAAAGAAAATGATAAAATAGTGGCGGGCCTAGGTGCAATCACATCACCTAGACCCTAGCCAAGTGGCTAGGAAAATGAAAATGATTAAAAGAAAATGAAAGGGTGAAAAATTGGGCATAGGTGCAGTCACGTCACCTAGCCCGGATTAAGAAAAATTGAGAAAGATTTGATTTAAAAATTTGGATTTTTCAAAAGGGTCAATGGCGTAATCACATCGCCAAGAGACCGGGAGCAATACCAAGGCCGCGACGGCCGCAAAAATCATTAAATGGGACGGTGGGACAGCTTGCAATTTTGTTCGAGATTAAACAATCACAAAGATTATAATGATGGGACAGGGAACAAGGAATAATATTAATTCAAGGACATACAATTGTAGATGATTAAGACTCACCGACTCCACACATATATACCCACAACATATACGAACCACATAATCTACCGACTCTTGTAGGGGTGTCTAGGTCGAATAGTCATTTGACGCAAAAGAAGCTGTCGGAGTTCCCTCACCGGCATACTCCCAAACTCCTACATCCCCCGAGTTGTTCAGTCGGAATTCACAGGGACCTGGAGGTAGGTCGCAATTGTGACGGTTATAAATATTGGTTCGGTACTTGCTGGGGACAATTAAGGCACGGTCATGGCTAAGAGAGACGAGGCGGTGGTCAGGTACATGAAAGATCCAAGTAGGGAAATAGGCCTCGTCAAGCCAGATACGGGGGTCATGTGGTTTAAGATGGTCGGTCGCATAACCCAAATTTTTTGCTATTACGGTCACAAGACCACCACAGTCGGCGGTAGGGCGTTGGTCAATTATAATTTGATGAAAGTGTAACGCCACGATAATAGGTAGGTCAAGGGGATAAGGGTTACCGAGTAAAGAGTCACATATCAATTGTAGGACACACACATTGAGGTTAATGATATTGTCGATAGAGGGCAAAAGACAGTGTGAAAGGATTTCAGCGAAATAACGAATGGCTGGGTTACGGATTTCAGCGGTAAAACTAGAGTTGTGTTCGAAATCACGTTGACCCGGCGCTATGCGCCTCCATAAGTCTCTCCTAGTCGCACTACTTTGCGAATCACTTAGGGGTCTACTTAGCCCGGTACCCGATGAGGGTAAACCTAGAGCTAAGCTAAAGTCGGAAATATTTAAGCAGTGATTTCTACCAAACAAATTAAATTTGAAATCTTTAGGTGTGGTTGGGTTATCGATTGTAAAGGTACCTAAAAACTCACAAGTTAAGTCTTTGTTTGTGCAAGGCACAAAAATCAAGGAGTTTACTAATACCAATTGTAGACGATAACTCTTTAATATCGTTCTTAATTCCTAGAGTTTTCATTGTGAATGGACAAGGCCATCTCGTACTCTGAAAGTTCTTTTCAGAGAAGATACGAGCAAGGGGTGAATTAGGGCACGGTAAAAGTTTAGGCCTAGAAGACTTACTAGAAGATGAACATTTAGAAGGATTAGAAGTCGAGGCCATACCTTGTTTACGCGCGGCTCGTTGAGCTCACCCAAGTATGGAAAGGAGTTATGAATGGAGGTTGAATGTGGTGTATGGAAGGTGGTGTAATGATGTTATGGTGGGTGAAAGGGTGAAATGAATTGTGGGGTGAAAAAGGTGGTATAAATAAGGGTATTTGAGGAGGGAAAGTGAAAGTTTAAAGCTGGTGGTAAAAATTTGGTGTAAAAATTATTGGAGGGAAAATTATGTTGAGGTAAATTGTTGGAGGGAGATGAAAATGTAGTGAGTGAGTAAAAAGTGTAGGTGATCGGCTAAGTCACACCGCCGGGTGAAATTTCACCCGGTCGGGCACCATTGGTTGAAATTTCACCCGACGACTTTTCGTCGTGAAAATCGATTTTGCCAATATTTTTCCACCGGGTGAAATTTCACCCGGTCAAAATCTCACCGGGTGAAATTTCGCCCGGTGGTATATTCTTCGGTTCCGGCAATTCTGGCAACTTTTCCGTAGGGCGAAGTTTCGCCCGGTCGAGTCTTACGATAAGGAGTGGTTCCGATCGGCGCTTTATAAGCCGTTCTCAATGCCCAAAGGGCGTCATTTAACTTTAATGACCAATCCTTTCGGTGGTGTATTAACAACTTTCTCTAAAATTCCCTTGATTTGACGGTTGGAGATCTCGGCTTGCCCATTTGATTGAGGGTGGTAGGCTAGGGACATCTTGTGAGTGATACCGTACTTCTTAAGAAGGTGTTCAAAGGTATCTTTCCTAAAATGAGAGCCTCCATCGCTAATTATGGCTCTAGGCATACCGAATCTCGGGAAAAATTATATTCTTGAAAAACTTGATTACAACCTTGGAGTCATTAGTGAGGGAAGCTACGGCCTCGATCCATTTTGAGACATAATCAACCGCGACTAGAATGTACTTGTTACCAAAAGAGGATGTGAACGGACCCATGAAATCAATGCCCCAAACATCGAACAATTCAATCTCCAAAATAGGTTGAAGGGGCATCTCATTTCTTCTTGTTATATTGCCACTTCTTTGGCATGCATCGCATGTGAGAATGAAAGCTCGAATGTCTTTGAACATGGAAGGCCACCAAAACCCGCTTTGGAGAACATTGGCAATTGTCTTTTGATTGGCCAAGTGTCCACCATAAGATGTCGAGTGAAGGTGCTTCACAATATTATATCCTTCTTCGGCCGTAACACATCGTCGGTAAATTCCATCTACGCATCGGCGAAATAAATAAGGCTCGTCCCAATAATAGCGTCGTGCTTCATAACCTAGTTTCTTCCTCTCTTGCGTGGAATAATCGTTCGGAATATAATGAGACACTAAGAAATTGACGATATCGGCATACCAAGGTGTAATAGTTTCAACGGCCATCAAGGCCTCATCTCTCATAGCTTCATTGATGGGGATACCATCTTCTTCATTGCTTTCTTTACCAACCGTTAGTCTACTAAGATGATCCGCTACCAAGTTCTCCGATCCGGCTTTGTCTTTAATCTCAATATCGAATTCTTGTAAAAGGAGGACCCATCGAAAGAGTCGGGATTTTGTCTCCTTTTTAGACATGATGTATCGAATCGCCGCATGATCGGTATGAATAATGACTTTCGAACCGGTAACATAGTTTCGAAATTTCTCCATGGCATAGACAACGTCAAGCATCTCTTTTTCGGTTGTGGTGTACCTCGATTGGGCTTCATCTAAGGTCTTGCTTGCATAATAAATCACGTGTAGCTTCTTATCAACCCGTTGTCCTAGAACGGAACCAACAGCAAAATCGGATGCATCGCACATGATCTCAAATGGAAGATTCCAATCGGGAGTTTTGATAATTGGTGTGGTAGTGAGAGCGGTCTTTATCCTGCAAAAGGCCTCAAGACACGAGTCATCGAAAACAAAAGGTGCATCTTTCATAAGCAAAGAAGTCAAAGGCTTAGCAATCTTAGAAAAGTCTTTAATAAATCGTCTATAAAAACCGGCGTGACCTAGAAAACTCCTCACCCCTTTGACATTTGTAGGTGGTGGCAAGTTCTCAATCACGGAGACTTTCGCCTTATCGACTTCAACTCCTCTATTAGAAACAATATGACCTAGGACAACACCTTGTTCAACCATAAAATGACACTTTTCTCAATTTAAAACAAGTCTATACTCTTCACATCGAGCTAACACTTGATCAAGATTTTCAAGACAAGAATCAAAAGATGTACCATGACACTAAAATCATCCATAAAAACTTCCATGAATTTTTCAATAAAATCGGAGAAAATAGTCATCGTACATCTTTGAAACGTTCCCGGCGCATTACACAATCCAAATGACATCCTTCTATAAGCAAAGGTGCCATAGGGACATGTAAAAGTGGTCTTCTCTTGGTCATCGGGGTGAATGGGAATTTGAAGAAATCCGGAATGACCATCAAGGAAACAAAAATAAGAATGATGCGCCAATCTTTCAAGCATTTGATCAATAAAGGGAAGGGGAAAATGGTCTTTTATGGTGGCCGTGTTCAATTTACGATAGTCTATACACATGCGCCAACCGGTAATAGTCCTAGTGGATATTGACTCACCCTTTTCTTCTTTAACAACCGTCATTCCTCCTTTTTTCGGCACAACTTGTACGGGGCTAACCCATTTGCTTCCGGTTATTGGGTAAATAATGTTAGCCTCATACAACTTAAGGACTGCCTTCATGACAACCTCTTTCATGGTGGGGTTCAATCTACGTTGACCCTCAACCGAAGGATGGTGGTCATCATCAAGGATGATCCTATGCATACAAACATTTGGGTTTATGCCTTGGAGGTCGTCAATGCTATACCCGATGGCCTTTTTGTGTTTTCTCAAAACAATTAAAAGTTTTTCCAATTGAGGACCATCAAGGGTAGCATTGACGATAACGGGATAACTAGTTCCTTCAAGAAAATCATATTTGAGGGAAGAGGAGAGTGGTTTAAGTTCAAGATTAGGAGGAGAAGATACCATACTCTTACCCACCGGTAGTGGTTCTACCTTTTCATCATGAAAACATTCTTCTTCAAGAGGTGGAGAGTCAAGTGGTTCCTCTTCTTGCTTATCATCATCTATCAAGCTATACTCAACCAAACTATCAATAACTTCAATGGAATGCATTTGTTCAATCATTGGTTGTTTAAGAGCTTGAGAAAGGGAAAACTCTACCGACTCGTTCCCTATGTTAAATGATAACTTTCCATTCTTAACATCAACTATAGTACCACCGGTAGCCATAAAAGGTCGACCTAAAATAATGGGGGTAATAGTGTCTTCGGGCATATCCATGACAACAAAGTCGGAGGGGATGAAGAACTTACCAACTTGAACGGGTACATCCTCAAGTATCCCAAGTGGGTACTTGACGGACCTATCCGCAAGTTGAATCGACATGCTAGTGGGTCTCATCTCCCCCACACTAAGTTTCTTGGCAATAGAATAAGGTAACAAACTAACACTAGCCCCAAGGTCGCATAAAGCTTGATTAACAACAATATTTCCTACCCGACAAGGGATGGAAAAACTACCGAGATCATCTAGTTTCTTTGGCATTTCATTCATAAGAATGGCACTACATTGACCAGTGAGAGAGACACATTCTTTATCCTCTATGGTTCTCTTTTTAGGCAAGACATCTTTCAAAAACTTAGAGTAGAGGGGCATTTGAGAAATTATCTCGGTGAAAGGTAAAGCTACCTCTACTTTCTTCAACATGTCCACGAAATGGCTAAATTGAGCATTCTCTTTATGTGGCTTAGCTCGTTCGGGAAAAGGCAATGGAGGGATAAGAGCGGGAGGCGGTGGAACATTGGATTCTTCTTCTTCTTCGGCTAATCGCTCCGTCTCTTTTCTTTTGGCTTCTTCGGCTTCCATTTGCTCTTTCTTCTTTATTTGTTCTCTTAGTTCATTCTCCGCATTTTGGAGGATATCAAACTCCGCTTGTATTCCCCGGTTTTGCTTGGGGGAAGTGGGAGATGATTCTTGTGGTGTACTTGGTTGATTCACTTTGGATGGGGTATTCTTGGTGTTCAAGTTCAAGTTCTTATATGGGTCCTCAAGTTCTTTGCCACCTCTCAAAATTACGGCATTTGCTTGGTGTGAAGGATCTCTTGGGTTTTGGGGTTGATCGGGCAAACCATGGGGTGGATGAATTGGTGCGGCTAAGGCTTTTGTTGCTTCTTGTGATTCCCAAACCTTTAGCCTCGCCTTAGTATCTTGATGTTCATTCCATAGTTGGCCAACGGTTCTTTGCAAATCATTATAGTTCTCCCATGAAGGAGCTCCTTGACCAAATTGAGAATTGCTTGGTTGGCCATAAGATTGAGAGGGTTGATTGAACGGTTGTTGATTGTAACCTTGGTTACCATGAGAATTTCCTTGGAACCCTTGATTGTATCCATGATTAAAGTGATTACCATGTTGATTTTGGTAATTGTTGTAGTTGCTAGGAACATGGAAGTTGCTACCTTGTTGATTGAAGTTGCTCCTTTGATGAGGAGGCGTATATGGGGGCATATTTGGAGAACCTTGATTAAAGGGCCTTTGTTGACTTTGATTGAATGGCCTCATTTGACTCCCTTGGGCGCGCGACATCGGATTTTGAACATTTTGATTTCCATAAGAGAAATTAGGATGGAATCTTGTGCCGACATTGTAGGTATTAGAAAAAGGATCAAATTGAGGTCTTTGCCCATATACTTGTATAGCTTGAACTTCATTTGGCTCTTCAACATAAACTTCTTCATTAGGAATGCAAGAGCTAGAGTCGTGACCATGATTGCCACAATGATCACATTGAACTTCCCGTGTTAATTGCTTTGGAGGTGATGGTTGCCTTGGAGGAAGACTCCCTTGAATTTGGTAAATACCTCTAGGAGTGGGTTTAGAATTCATGGCATCCATTCTCCTTTTCAATTCTTCAAGTTCCGTTTGGAATTTCAATTCATTAGAACTCGTAGATGAGTTCACTTCAACTTTCTTTCTAGAATCCCTCGATTGACCCATTCTAGAATCACTCCTTGCCATCTTCTCAATAAGATTCTTAGATGCCTCATCGGTGAGAGAAGAGAAGTCTCCTCCGGCGGCCGAATTGAGGTTCTCCTTGGTTCTCGATGAATGGGTGTTGTAAAATGTTTGGGTGGTTAGCCAATCGGGTATTCCATGATGTGGACATTTGCGCAACAAGTCCCTAAATCTTTCCCAAGCCTCACTTAGGCTTTCAAATTCATGTTGCTTGAACGTTTGTATCTCCATGCGATATTGGTTAGTCTTTGATGGCGGAAAATATTTCTCCAAGAAGGCATTAGATAATTGAGCCCATGTTGTGAAAGTATTAGCGGGATGGCCTTGAAGCCATCTACGAGCTCCATCTCTCAAGGTCTTCGGAAATAATAAGCGATGCAATTGGCATGAAGTTAATCCATTGAGACGGGCTCCTACTAATTTTTCTTTAAATGAAGCGATGTGCTCTTGAGCATCTTCTTGAGAAAAACCGTGAAATGTATCTTGTTGAACCGCATTAGTCAAAGAGGCTTTCAATTCATAGTTCTCGGGTATCTCTCCGAAATCGACGGGAGAAGGTGTTTCTTGGTGTGTTAATTGAGAGTGCGAACATAGAGTCGCCATTTGTTGGATTGGTGGTGATGGTGGATTTGAATTTGGTGGATTTGGTGAATTTGGAGAATTTGGAGGGGATGGATTTTGATTATGTGGTGGTGTTTTCGGTGATGGTGGTGGTGATGGTGGTGAATTTTGTGAAGTGGAAGGTATGGAAGGATTGTTTGGAGTGGAATTATGTGATGTAGAAGGTGTAGAAGGTGAATGTGGTAGGATGGGATTAAGGTTAGGAGGTGATAATGAAGGATGTGGAATTATGGTGGTTGAGTTATTTCCTCGAAAACGCAATGCTCTAAAAGTCCTTTCCGGCTCCGGATCGAACCACAAGGGCGATGACGTGTTCCTGGGCATAAAACTCAATTAAACGGTGAGACTCCTAGCACCTCACGGTACTAGGGAAAAGAGAGAAGGGAAAAGAATCAAACACAACAACTAAAAACACAACAACTACTAGCCGTTCCCCGGCAACGGCGCCATTTGAATGCGCGTGGAATTGTCGCCTATCCAACGCGGTCAAACGATATTTATAAGACTCAAGATTACACAATAACAAACAAGTAATCGTGATAAGTCGAGGTCGGTCCACAGGGAACGGAGTGCTGCGATGATGAGTTTCAAGTGTCGTGTTCAATGTCTAGAGGGGTTTTTTTCTAGGGTCGAGTCTAAACTAAGGGAATGTCTAGAGGAGCAACTAGAGGAAATGCTAGTGGTGGTCAATCTAGGGAAAATGTGTTGGGGAGAAGTCGGGATTCGGTACTTGTTGTCTAAGAAGGTCGGAATCGAGTTTTTGTCGCAATATTGATAAACTCACCTAAAATCCCGCTTTCGCGGCGAATGAGGGTAAGTCCCTAGTCATGGTAATTTCTACCCCGAGTTTCCCCAAATTGATAGAAATTAGTCAAGGCCGGTCTAGTTGGCCGGACTAAGACAACAATGACACAACACCATAAATAAGATAAACCAACATGCAAGCAACCCACCAACATCCCTATATTCAAATAATCCAAGCCCTCAGCCGTAAACTCCCCAACAAGAAATCTACTCACAAATCATTATGGAGAACAACAAAATATCCACTAAGGGGAAAATTACTACAACATGCATATTAATTAGATCTTATGAAACTAACAACACCAATATGATTTAGACAAGATAATGATGAGTAAACAACATAAAAACTAAACTAGAGATTAGAGAGTGGAAGAGAAATATACCAACTATGGAGATCTAAAAGAAATAAGAAGATAACATAGATAAAGATTGAATCTTTGATGAATAAAGAGGAGAACTTGTCACTAATCCTCCAATAAACCCAACAAATCTTCAAATAAAACTTGAAAAATCTTCTTACAAACTTGAAATCTAGATAATTGTTGATGGAAATTATGTAGATCTACTATTAATTACTATGTAAACTACTAGAATTTTTGGAGGATTTTTTCTAGATTACTACTACTAATGGGTGGTGTAATAGGATGGTGGAGTGGTGTAATGGCTTCCCTCCTTAGCACAATGGAGAGGTGACTTGGGCAATAAACTAGGGTAACATATATATAGTAATCTCTTAATGGGTTCTTAACCTAAAGCCCAAATCCAACTTTATGCTCCATTAGTGAGACAATCTCCCTTAGCATCTTCATAGGGTGAAACTTTGCCCTGCGGACTTGACGATAATTCCCACCGGGTGAAAATTTCGCCCGGTGAGATTTTCTTCCATTTTTCGCGTTTTTGGCACTTCTTCCCATCGGGCGAAATTTCACCCGGTGGGCGAAATTTCGCCCGGTCAGTTTCGCCCGGTGGGTAAGCTCGGAAATATTTTGGGGGAGGCGTTTCACCGTCGGGTGAAATTTCGCCCGGTGGTGTCTCACCGGGTGAAATTTCGCCCGGTCATTTCTTGGCCTCTTTCTTGTCTCTTTCTTCGTCGTTTGATTGGATGACTTTAAACTTTAAGTTGTGTGCTTTGCTCTTTGGACAGTTTTCCCTTCTCTTGTGCTCGTGAAAGCTCAATCGTGATTTTTGTAGCAAAACCAATCAAAATTGATAGAAAAACTACCAAAAACACGTAAAACGCACAAGAGGGACGCTAATGCGAGAAGTACGCTAAATACGGCGATAATCGCACTCAAGACTCGCAAAACAAGGGAAAAACGGGTCTAAATGGAGGGAAAAACGGTCTAAATTTAGCACACAACAACATCCTGCGCCATCGCGGCCCCTGCTCCCTTACTCAGAGTACTGTGAGTCGTGGCCTGCCCGCCACCCCATAGGGCGGCGGCTGGCGCGATGTCTCGCGGCATCGTTGTCATTCTGTAGCGCGAGACAATAGCCTATCCCGTCGGATCTGTTGTCGTGTTTACTTCTTCGATTTCGTGCATCTTTTTTCGCGACTTTTGTTCTCTGAGGATTTAACTCTGTGTTTCCCCACAGACGGCGCCAAATTGTTCCAGATCGGAAACAATCTAATCCAAATCGGTATCGATTTGTACTTTGAATCTTGCTTTAACCTTCACGTCTTACTTCCTTCTCTCCTAGGATTAGACTTTCCTGGTGGAGCGGGTTACCTGTTGATAAGCAGATCGTACACCAATCAAAGATAACCAACTTAGGTCCAACTACAAATATAGCTAGGGAAGTCAGGATCGATTCCTCAGGGAGACAAATAAATCTACTTGCAATTAAAGTCTATCTATGTAACCAAATCGGGGGTTTATAATTGGGTTAACTAAACTAAAGTATTAAAGGAAAGAGAAATAAAAGAAAAGAATAAAATAAGGCGATAAAGATGAATATAATAGACGGAAAACTAGGATCGTCGGTTCACCATGAATTTCCTACGGTCACGGTCTAGGTCACATGTCTGTCACAGATATTGGTCTAATGGGTAGTGAAAAGGTCCTTCTGATCCGCTATTCACCCTAGAATGCTTCTAACGGCTTCCGATCTTATTAGGGCAAAATAATGTGTTGTTGCAGGTCTAACTCTTACCAGGCTTCCGATCTTAGGTTTGTGTTTACCAATTCAATTAATCAATTACGTCGACTTAATCAATCAATCTCAATTAAATGCTACAATTAACAACTCAGACGCAATACCGTTGACGGATCTATAATCTAACTAACAATCGTATTCAACTCATGGATCCCCTAAATCCTAGCAAGGGAAATTAGGTACTCATGGAGAAGTTTACGACAATAATAATAAAGATGATAAATAAATTAAGCATAGCGAATAGATCTAAAGAAAAATAAGAATAAACGAATTAATAAGATTAAGAGAGAAAGAATTAAGAATAAAGACAATTAAGAAAGAACAAAGAAAGAATTAGATTACCAAGTTTAAAGGAAGAACGGAAAAGAATTCAGAAATCTAGATCTAAAAGTTTCAGTGTACAAAGGAGAAGAGAGAAGAGAAAAAGAGGAGAGTAGGGGAATGAGAGGTGTCTAATTCTAGTCTAATAGTTTCTTAAATACTAAGTTAAAATAAAAGCCCAAAAGTCTTATTGACACTAAACATCAAATTAGGGAAGTCTTGGTCTTCGTCCAGTCTCGAGAATAGCCGATCGACTATTTTGAATACTTGGTCGACTATTTTTGACCTGTTTCCGTTCTCAGCACTGCGCGCTCAAACTCAAACGATTGCCATTTCTTCGGGACTTCTTCAAATCAAGCTTGTAATATACCGTTGGAAAGATAAGAGAAAGATATTTTTAACACAACTAAAATCAGATCAACTGAAGTTTTAGAACTCAAGATATGCACGTTTTGATTTGACCCATTTGAAAACGATCATTCTCCTTTCTTATTTCGTATATGATTTCATCTTTAACATGGTTTTTTGGATTTTTTATGCGTCCATGAGTTCATTCCCTACATAAGATGCAATAAGACCACAAAGTATCAAATTCGGGGGAAAATAGTAGACAATGCTACTCGATATGCATGGAAAGGCGTGCGTAAAAGACGAAATAATCACATATATATCGCACGCATCAAACTTCCTCAAACTGAACCCTTGCTTGCCCCAAGCAAGCACAAGACAAAGAAAAACATCCTAATGGAACGATATACAGCTCAAATCTAATCATGCTTCTGAGTCGCCTAAACCAATTTAATGCATATCGATTAAGGTCGATGCACACAACCACAAACAACAAGCCTAATCAATGACAACAATATTGAACCTTCAACCTTGCAAGACTCGTCTATGTCGGACTCTCACGGGTCGCTCATCACTCAATTATGGGTGATATTGTGAATATATATAGAATCGGAAAGACAACACTCACCTAACTGCAACCTACAAGAACATGAATGCAATCTAACATGAAATCAATCTCTACTAACCGTGCATACGCATTCTATCGGATAAAAATAAATGTCGAGGATTTACATATATATGGTATAAAGTGAGGCTAGTCGGGTAAGAAGGGGCAAAACGATATGGATATGTGGAGGTAAAAGCCAAGCTAGTACGACTGCAAACATAAAATTCATTCCATCCTTACCAAACTTCAATCAAAGAAATAAGACATGGTACTAAGCGTCTTACTTTTGACACTTATCAAAATCAGCGTTGCACCAATTATCAAAATAGAGAGATCAATTCTTTTCTCATAGCAAAAATATATACTCTTTTTCTTGTCTCACTTCATTTTTTTTCTTTTCTATTTTTTTTCTTTCTTTTTCTTTTTTTTTTTCTTCATTGATTTTTCTTTTCAATTCAATTTATTTTTCAATACCCTTCTTCAATCAACATGATACCAAATCTCACCCGAAAAAATAAATTTCGTCTAATTAACCAACTAGCTTGACTAAGGTAGGCAATTAATGGCATGTAGTTAATAAACGGGTCAATTTGGCTATGTGAAGTTCATGGAGAATAGATAAAAACAGGGAATTGCCTCTTCCACACGTGTCAAAACCACAAACCGAATGCATACAGGTATTAAGAGACGAATGTCATGCTTATGCAATTTGATGTTACATGTCTCATAAGAAGTACTACTCTCAATCCTAAAAGAAACTGATCATGAATGTCATCAGTTTAAGACTCTAATTCCTTACAATTCTAAGTAGTTTGCCAATAATGAGTCAAGTTTATTCGTTTAGTAAAGTCAATCAATGACAAGAGAATGATGCATGTAATTATATACAAAAACGCTAACGGTGCAAGGCATAAGCAAGCTAATGAAGACATAAAAGCAATATCATCATTGTTATATAACCATTCTGAGCCGACTGTATGCAAAAACATATTTTTGTGATTTATTTTTTTGCTAACGGAAATGTAAGAAATATGCAGATGGATGAAAACAAACAGAAGCATAACCTCCCCCAAACCAAATCCCACAATGCCCTCATTGTGTACAACAAACAATAAGAGGCAACAATAAATACGGGGAAGAAATGCAAGACAATGGAAGTGCAAAAATAGAAAATGGAGAAATAAAAGAACTACTTACAAGATATGTATGAGCTGAGACCTTTCCCAAACCGCTCCTAAGCATCAAAATATACCAACTTCGTCAGTTTACTTAAAAAGCACATCAACGCCCTAAGTAGCATGTCATATTCCTTCGCGTATGAAATATGAAAGCAAATATAAGCACATGATAAAATATAAGTATCAAATGTCAAAAGTATGGAATGAAACATCTTATCACGGGGTGGAGGACCAATTTCCACATGAAGTATAACACTAATCCCCTCGTCCACAAGACATGGAGCACCAAAGTTAAAATCAGAAAACAAAGTGTTAGTGGTCGTAGGAAAATGGTCAAAAAATGGCAGCAGTGGGCCGATAAGCATAAAGGTGGAAAAAGGAGTGGAACATGGGGAACTAAGCCCAAAACCTTAGAAGGAGAGAGGATAACGGGCAAAGTAACCAATAATGGTTCCTTTACAATATCGTGCTCAAACTCGTCCCATCCAACCTCGATTTTTGAATCAAAAGGTTCGTTATGAACCTCATCACGCAAATTCTCACAAAATGGAACCAAGGCACTCGTGTCATCACTTTCGTCAAAACATATCTCATTATCAAAACAAGGTCCCTTAAAGATATCCGCATTACTAGTCTCATAAATGAGTTCATCACGAGTCAAATAAAGTGAAAAACCGGGTTTCACACTTTCTTCAACTAGCCTGTCAAAGTAATCTATCACCTCTTCATAGGACTTGCTTTCGAAATCCTTACAAGTGGAAAATAAATAGGCTTTTGTAGAGTCCGTCATACCTTTCAAGGCGGTAAGAACAAGTGTTTCATTAGTGAAACGAGTGGATTTGAGAGAGCTAAGCCAATCGCAAAACCTCTCCATATAAGCTCCAAAAGTCACATCGGGCTCCTGTGGAAAATCTATAATAATATTCATGGAAACAGCGAGAACGGTCTCAAGGAACTGGAGTTCCTAAGACAAAAGATAAACTAAAATAACAAGCAGAAATACACTGTCTCCCCGGCAACGGCGCCAAAATTTGATAAGCAGATCGTACACCTATCAAAGATAACCAACTTAGGTCTAACTACAAATATAGCTAGGGAAGTCAGGATCGGTTCCTCAGGGAGACAAAGAAATCTACTTCCAATTAAAGTCTATCTATGTAACCAAATCGGGGGTTTATAATTGGGTTAACTAAACTAAAGTAGTAAAGGAAAGATAAATAAAAGAAAAGAATAAAATAATGCGATAAAGATGAATATAATAGAGTGAAAATTAGTATCGTCGGTTCACCATGAATTTCCTACGGTCACAGTCTAGGTCACATGCCTATCACAGATATTGGTCTAAGGGGTAGTGAAAAGGTTCTTCAGGTCCGCTATTCACCCTAGAATGCTTCTAACGGCTTCCGATCTTATTAGGGCAAACTAATGTGTTGTAGCAGGTCTAACTCTTACCAGGCAACAACGCCAAAATTTGATAAGAAGTTCGTACACCTATCAAAGATAACCAACTTAGGTCTAACAACAAATATAGCTAGGGAAGACAGGATCGATTCCTCAGGGAGACAAATAAATCTAATTCAATTAAAGTTTATCTATGTAACCAAATCAGGGGTTTATAGTTGGGTTAACTAAACTAAAGTAGTAAAGGAGAGAGAAATAAAAGAAAAGAATAAAATAAGGCGATAAAGATGAATATAATAGAGTGAAAACCAGGATCGTCGGTTCACCACGAATTTCCTACGGTCACGGTCTAGGCACAGGTCTGTCACAGATATTGGTCTAAGGGGTAGTGAAAAGGTCCTTCCGGTCCGATATTCACCCTAGAATGCTTCTAACGGCTTCCGATCTTATTAGAGCAACCTAATGTGTTGTAGCATGTCTAACTCTTACCAGGCTTCCGATCTTAGGTTTGAGTTTACCAATTCAATTAATCAATTATGTCGACTTAATCAATCAATCTCAATTATATGCCACAATTAACAACTCAGACGCAATACCGTTGACGGGTCTATAATCTAATGAACAATCGTATTCAATTCATGGATCCCCTAAATCCTAGCAAGGAAAATTAGCTATTCATGGAGAAATTTACGATACTAATAATAAAGATGATAAATAAATTAAGCATAGCGAATAGATCTAAAGAGAAATAAGCATAAACGAATTAATTAATAAGATTAAGAGAGAAAGAATTAAGAACAAAAAGAATTAAGGAAGAACAAAAAAAGAATTAGATTACCAAGTTTAAAAGAAGAGTATAAGAGAATTCAGAAATCTAGGTCTAAAAGTTTGAGTGTAGAAAGGAGAAGAGAGAAGACAAAAAGAAAAGGAGAGTAGGGGAATGAGAGGTATCTAATTCTAGTCTAATAGTTTCTTAAATACTAAGTTAAAACAAAAGTCCAAAAGTCTTATTAACACTAAACATCAAATTAGGGAAGTCTCAGTCTTCTCCCAATCTCGAGAATGATCGATCGACTGTTTTGAATACTCGGTCGACTATTTGTGACCTGTTTCCGTTCTTATCACTGTGCGCTCAACTTCAAACGCTTGTCATTTCTTTGTTACTTATTTAAATCGGACTGGTAATATACCGATGGAAAGCTAAGAGAAAGAGCTTTTCAACACAACTAGAATTAGCTCAATTAAAGTTGTAGAACTCGAGATATTCACGTTTTAATTTGACCCATTTGAAAACGATCATTCTCCTTTCTTATTTCGTATAAGATTTCATCTTTAAGCACGATTTTTTGGATTGTTTATGCGTCCATGAGTTCATTCCCTACATACGATGCAATAAGACCACAAAGTCTCCTGGGAGTTGGTCGGGGGGTTCGGCATGATGCCTCAGTGTCACCCCTGCATGGTCCGGACCTCTCAAAAAATGGGTCAGACCCGGGTCTTCGATTGGCGTGTGACTACCAGAAGGTAGCTGACCCCATCACGTAGGACATAAAAAAAATAAGATTAAATTATTGTAGTCGTAAATAAAGTTAGATAATTAAACGTGGTGTAAACGTGATACTGTAAATATCACTAAATATTCGTAGTGTAGAAAAATATGATTAAAATATTGTGGTTGTAAATAAAGTTAGAGAGCTAAAGTATTATTAACTTATTAAGTGATATATGATTAAGATATGTGTAGTATAGAATCACAACGCTATTTATCACAAAAATTGAAATTGAAATTATTTATTTTTCATATTTATTTATTTAAATATTTTTATTATTAACATATTGAGTGATATACTCCTATGATTAAAATATGTGTAGTTTAGAATTACAACGATATTTATCATAGAAATTGTAATTGAAATTTGAAGTTATTTAATTATGGTAAGTATAACATAGGCATGACACGTGCAGATAAATACGATCACTGGTTTCTGTTTTAATATACTCCGTAACATATGATATGATATGATATTACGATATGTACTCTACTATACTCCGTATAAGATATGAGTAATATATTTACTATTACCACTTACTAAAACCACATACTCTTTTTCGAGCAAATAATATGAAAATTATATTCTAAGAATAACATTTTTTTTCACCACAAATATAATTATATACTGTAATTTTTATTTAAAAAAAAGTACGCTAATATTTTTGTTAAACTAAATGTAAAGGATTTTACATGAAAATTGTAATTTCTCATAAATTGTTAAAAGGGAATTAAAGAATTATATCCGTATCTACTCTCTTTAGCATGACAATAATTTTATAGTATTAAAAAAAATCTAATTCTATTAGGTTAATTTTATCATAAATCGTGAAAAGTCAAATAAAATATCTACTTATATTAAGATAATATTAGAATAAATATTTAAACTTTAGTGTTTAAAAAACATCAAATAAACACATTTTAATTATACTAGTTGTTTCTCCGCGCGCGTTGAGCGCGGAGTTCCAAGATGAAAGAAGTAGGTTCGAGCAGAGGTTTATCGGAGCAGCAACAACTGTACCTCTGCAGTTGAATGCAAACCTGAGAGGGGTACCTAAGTACTTTTTCGACGGGTACTATGGATAGGGTATAGTGGGATAGTACATGTATGATTACAAAGGAACCAGACTATAAGGAACCAAACGGGATGTAGAAGAAGAGCACAATACAAGAATGGATGGTTTAGAATCATATGACAAGGAACGCATGAACCAACGGGCACGCAAAAGAAGAGAGGCGGCGGAGTTCTTCGTAAACATTGGCGTGAATCGGTAAAATGTTTTCGGAAGAGGTATAATGTCGCAAGGTGACAACTGAAATGTACTTCCTTCATTGAACTCAAACTTTTACTTATCTAACTGCTATAACCTGCGTAAAAAGTGGAAGAAAAGTTATGCGTTAGAAAGAGTAATAAACTAAAGAAAGATAAGAAAAGACATGGTTTGTTTGTTTGTGTTTTAGTTGGAACTGAATAAACTGCTTTGGAACATGACCTATGACTGTAAATATCCCAAGTGTAGGGCAACAACCAAGTAAAGTAGTGTAGCAAGGTATTCTAGATCGATGCTGTACGAACTAATGGATGTCTACAATTATATTGGGGGCGAGTAGATCATTAAACGTTACATATATTTATTTGTAATTAGGACGTGGAGGTTAAGAGTCACGAAACTTTACGCTCGTGCGTTACATGTTCGCTGCAGTCATCTGCAAGAGTACGGGAAAAAATGAACGAACAACGTTTCATGACAGCCTAACTGTAGAAGCACCGCAGACGCTCTACAATCCACACCTTTAACTGCAAAACGTTACACAAGCACAACCAGCGAGATAATGTCCAAAACTTATAGAGAAGTGCATAATAAGTGATCCTCTTGTTGACTTCTAGCGAGCCACATAAGAAGCCGAAAATGTAAACACCTCTCCCCAACCCAGCAACATCATAGCAGTCTTCTGCGCTTTCTTTACACTTTTACGTGGGAGTACCTTGAAGTTCTTACCGTCACTTTCTTCTGGTGGACACTCCATGACTTCTAAATGTGTAGATTGCTCCAGTGCATGCTGGAAAATGTTACCATTGTCCTAGCAATCTCATCTTGAGTCAGGTAACATCTACATCTCTGTGAGACCGTGATCCCACCCCTGAAAACAGTTATTACGCCATCTTTAAGTTCTCTTCGGAGTTGTCTATTATAGTGTGCATTCCATTTCGGTGCATCTGGATGTAGCAAGAACATTCGTGCCATGTCTTGCATGTAACAGCTACATTCGCCCTGTCACCGGTGCTGGAAAGGCAGTCGAAGATCTTCACCATAATATCTTCATTAGATAGGACGCCTGATATCGAAGGTGGCAGCCTGCCATGTACTTGGATGTTGTGGGCCTGTCGGAATATGAACTGTAAGTGACGCACCTTCCTCTGCTTTCTCCTAAATATTTCCTCAAGCCTATCAGTCTGCTCATTATTCACAGCCCACCCTCCGCACAGGAGCTTAACCATTATCAGATCTCAGAGCCCGTATCATTGAATAGCCCAACCAAATCAGGATTAGCTGCAGTCTAGAAAGTATATGTAAGGGTAACTTCGCTAGCACATGCAGGGAGAGGTTGCAAAGGTCGGTGGTTCATAGGAACAGATGTAGAACAGTAAGCTCGGGTTTCAATTTGCAGAGAAGGACCACGAGCTTAAAGATGATCATCAATAACAAACTCAATGGAGAGATGTGTCTAACAAATAGACAGCGTGGAAGAAATGGGGTATAGTCGCACTACTTTCCATATTTTTATTCTGCCCTATAAGTACTGCACGTCAGATTTTTCAAGCAACCTGAAAATGGTACAGGTAGCCATCAAAGAAAATGAGAATTATTACATGAGTCTAAACGGTGTTCACTGCTTGAGTACTTTATACACAGGAATAGTGTTTGAACATGAGTATGTGTTCGCGATTAACGAACGATGACTGGGTAATTTAAATTGTTTCAGCTGAACTCTATCAACACGTTGCGTAAAAGACGCGTGACCATTATTTCTACCTGAACTGAACTTCAACCAATTATTATCTACTACTGGGGCATACAAACAATCGTGACTTTATGGTCCATCCTTTTGAGCATGTTCGGTTGCTGTTTGAGTGTCGGCATTAGCTGCTTGTTCGTCGACACTATCAGTAGCTACGATGATCTGCTTCACTACCCACTGCAGGATGTTACTTGTTGATAACGACGTCGCTGGACCAACACAGACCGTAAACTTCCTACGCTCTAACATCTCTCGGATGACTGCGAAAGTCTGTTCATTTTCCTGCATAGTTTTGGAGGACGCGCAAAGGTATAGTTTAGGTTTCAAGTAAATGTATTATCGATCATGTATAGACAGGTATCGACTTACGGAGTGTTTCATGTGGAATAAGTCAGCCGCTGACATCATGAATAGCTTTGAAATAGTTGTTGTGAAAGCTGTCATTGGTAGCGTGCCTGTTCCGTCTGATATTTCGCAGCTGAAAGTGACCCTGCAGGAATATGTGGGCAGTAGGACTTTAGTCGAGCATATCACAGGTCAATGTGGGCGAATCTATTTCCGCACCTAAGATGTAGTGTTGGTTTTGAAGGTTAGAGCGAATGCAAAGAAGTAGAGTGGTGACGAATATACCGTGGCTCCGAAGTGCACTTCGGGACAGAGCAAGCATGGCAAGTGTAAGTAGTTCCTGGCGGTATGCTAGAATGCTTGCTGCAGTGGGAGCAGCCCAGGTAAGTATGCATCTTGGACAGGTCAGCATCCGGAATAGTAACTTCCAACCAGTGTCTTTCATCCTTGATGACTGACTTTGCCTGCGGAACAGTTTAGGGATCACAAACAGCGATGCACCCACAGTTGGTTGCATATAAACAACACCGTCAAATTTAAACAGAGAACAGTGATTTGTGCACCTTTTTACAACAAAGGGCTGCAATTGTAGTAGCCTTTTGTGTCTGGGATGACATTCTTGCGCCAAGAATCCTTGATTGCAATTCTGACACACCAAATAGTTGTTCTCTCTCTAGGAGTCTACTGTAATCTTCAGCCCACCGAGGTGCATCTAGCCGCAGTATGAACAATTGCGCCCATCGCTTGCAGACAAGTGAAACAACTGCCCTGCTATGGTTACAAAGTCGCGGACATGGACAACATTTCAACCTACGTCTGCGTGTTCATTCTGCTGAAGCGTCACTGCTCCGGATTCTACGTCTGAGCGGTAGCTGCTGGTTCTTCTGAGTACTGAATGTTCGTCATTTTATTTTAAACTTTGATCAGTGTGCCTCATCTGAACTATCGTGTATCTGTTAGTGCGAACCATCTTAATCCTAAATTTGTACCTGATATTTTCACAAACCGTACTGTTTGCGTATTCATATATGGCCCACGTCCCATTCAGTCACTGCACTGAAGTATGTGTGCATGTTTATGTAGCAGTGTATAACAGTCTGCACTGTGTAATCGTGTAGTCAGCAGATGGCCAAACGGTACCGTCAATGGTCCACAAATACTCCATGTGTCGATACTGGGGTTCATAGGTGGGAATTAGACGCAAGATTGGGTAGCCTAATGATAAAACATGGAGCTGCAAAACTAAAAGATCACACACACAAAATAATGATGTACCAAGTTGATATTATCAGCACAAATAGGTGAATATTTCCTTGCAAACAACATTAGTTGTTGATTGAGCACTGTACAAATCTTCATTTAGAAGTAAGACTTTAGGACCCTCCATACTGGCGACCCTGGAAGTAGCTACGTAAAGCTACAAAGCAGGTCCGTGAAATACAAGGGACATACCAATGATCCCGTTCAACATCATAAAGCTAGAAAGCCAAAAAACAGAACAATTGTCGTGAATATAGTTAATTCCAAAATTAGCCTGCTTCGTGCACAGGTCATATGGGTCCTGCGCAATGTGTCAAAAGGATTCCACGTCCCTCGCATCTCATATGATGCCTGCAAAGCGTAGAATCTCATAAGAGATAATGTTTTTTACACGGTAATCTGATGGACCCTGGATTGTTGTCGCAGAAACAACAATCACTTTGCTTGATTCTCTAACCCGCGAAAGGGCAACATATAGCTGTCCATGGGAGAAGCAAGGTCTTGGAAGGTAGACTGCAACTTGATCTAAGATATGGCCCTGTGATTTATTAATAGTCATTGCAAAGCCTAACCTTAGGGGGAACTGATTACGATTGAAGCTGAATGGATATTTGGAAAACTCTGACGGTTCCATCCTGATCCGTGGAATGAAGACATGTTCACCACTATGATGACCAGTGGTTATGACACATTCGACTACGTTTGGGAAGAATTTTTTACAGATAAGCCTAGTTCCGTTGCACAAGCCCGATAATGGAAGAAGATTTCGAGGCAGAATCACTGGGCAGTTTTTTTTGAGAACAAGTTCATACGAACTCATGCCCCCAGGACAGAGTTTATTTATAAATTCAGCAGGGTAAATGTTGCAGTTATCAGCAAGCAGTGTGTCGTAACCTCTGTACATAATAGCTGTTCTAGGGAATCTGTCTATGAGTAGTGTGTTAACAACATCGACATCCTCGTTCATGGGCGTCAGTACTGACCTCTGGGTAAACACAGCGATTCCCAAAGCCCGGATATCAGCTTCTGGGTAGACTGCATTCGCCACTATACTAATTAGTTCTGTCTCCTCACCCCTTGTATGCTGTATAGCCCCGTCTGGTAATACAACCAAATCAGAGCCTTCATTTTGAAGTTCACCGTTTCCCAAAGATAATTGGTAAGCAAAGAATAGCGGGTCAGTCCGAGCGCGACGTTTATCGTTAGTTGGAACTTGATAAGCTGGGGCCATATTGGCGAAGACACTACGCTGGAGTTTACAGCCTCGCGCATGGATTTATGCGGGACTATAGGCAGTACTTGACGGAAGTCGCCTCAAAACACTATTAATTTCCCACCGAAAATCACGTCTAGATTACACAGGTCACGCAACAACTTGTCTAGTGCCTCCACCGCTTCTCTCCTAGCCATTGAAGCCTCATCCCATATAATTAAACTGGCGGCTTGGATCAGAGCAGCCAAGCTCCTCTGTTTTGGAACATTGCATGCTAGTGACTTGTCTAGTTTCAAAGGGAGTTTAAACCTTGAGTGGGCGGTCCTTCCAGAAGGAATGTTAGAGGCTGCAATTCCCGACGTGGCCGTGGGCAAGACAATATGTCCAAGTAGCCGGACCTCCGCGTACAAAGCGTTGTACATATATGTCTTACCAGTGTCGCTGGGTCCATCCATAAAAAAAGCTCTGGGAAGTCCATGTTTCACATGCCTAATTATAGTATCGAAAGCGTGCTGCTGCTCAGAGTTAATGAAGCGCGACATTTTAAACACTCTTCCGGGACAGGTGCAGCGAGTGCGTCAGCTATATCTCTTGTTCGTTGTATTACAAGATCCCGTGGCTCCACCAATTGGTCAAGACTGTACAGTTTGAGAGACTTGCCGGCTGCCTCCAAATGCTGTTCCACACTGCGAACTGTGAGATTATGAACCGCACGTGCATCACCTGGATTTTCTATCAAAAAATCTTCAGATAACGAACTGTAGTATTTGCCCCACAACACGTGCGGATCTCTGGGATCACAGTACATGAGAACGGTTGCGAACAGGCGTCGCAAAGCAGAGGGCATCTGAACAGCCTCCACTTCATTTAGACATAGTTAAACCATGTTACTGTCCTCTATCAGTCCAAGCTCAATAGCAGCTTCTTGGTACATTGAACACTGACGGCTAGAGATGTCAGTGGGGCGGGTGAAAGGTGGATACCGCACCACACCCGCACCGCTTGGGGCGGGTGCGGGGGATGATTATGCGGGTGGCGGGGCGGACAGAGGAATGAAAATGTTACACGCAATAGGTGATGGGGTGGGGTGGTTTTTACATTTTACCCTCCCCACATCCGCACCGCCCCATACCCGCACCGCCTACCCGCACCGTTCTACCCTCACACCGCCTTAAATCAATAATATTATGAGAAAAAACAAAAATTGTAATATGAAATTTGTACTTAACTTTAATTTATTATTAACTTTGATTACATTTATTTTGCAATTTTGTACTCCCTCCGTCCTTTTTGTTTCTTCCCACAATTTAAGATTTGTGAGAAGTATTATATTGAAACGGGAAGAAACATAAAGGATGGAGGGAGTATGTCATTAGTTAATCAAAAAGTTAATGAGAGTGCTATTTATTTTTATTGGCGGGTATTGCGGATACTCGCAAATTTGGCGGGTAAAGGCGAGTGATGGGTGAATAGCGGGGCGGGGATGGGTCCTCTAAGTATACTCGCAGAGTGGGTGGCGGTGAGAACTTTTGTACCCGCGGTGGATAGTAGGGTGGTGCGGGTATTACTTTTGAGTCGCGGGTGCGGGTGCGAGGTATCTATCCCCCGCACCCGCCCCTACCCAATGACATCCCTACTGACGACCCTTTACAACCAAGAGATCTTCAAAAGATGTAGGTGCATGTACATGGGTCAACAGTAACCTTAAGTAAAAGCGTTCTGTCTCTGATGGCGATACGAAGACAGCCTGCCTAAGACAATAGTATTGTTTTTCCTCCTGAACCATCGTCGGTCGGATGCATCCCACCGATAGTATTCAGGGAAGTCAGCGTATACGTGTTCTTCGCTAACCTTACCGGCGTTCTCCCTGTTGATCTTGAAGAACTTAGTTAACGGGGTTCTTAGCCTCTTCTTGTCAGAGACCACGCGAGATAATGCTTCATGTTGTTTCATCTGGATTGACTGCATATCTTGGAGATGAATTGGCAACGCCATTACAGATGGATGCATCTCAAACAGATCAAAGCTGAATATGCGCCATACCGCTTCTATTAGGGACACCCAACGACCAGACTGATACTCGTTGATTTCATCAACCAATTTCCCTTCACCTTCCGGTCCAATGGAAAAAGATATTTTGTCATGACCCTTGTACACATACTTGTAAAGATATTTCACTGCCTGTATGCTAGAGCATACCTCCACATTAATATGACAGTCAAAGAGGTCAAGAAGATACAGGTTATATAAAATCACCCAACGGTTGTCTAGATACTGGCCTCTTATTCTGACCATCTCACCAGTTGGCCGGTGTTTGTAGACTGGGTACCCGACATCACTGTTTGTGGTTTCAGCTGCGTATGGCTTTAGGTAGCCAGACTTATACTGGCCCACAGTTTTTTTGTGCTTCATGCATGGACATTCAGGGTTCAGCTTACCGCATGGCCCATGCATCATATGTTTGAACACAGCCTTTCGGAGACTTTCGTTCGTTTCTGGAGGAATTTCAGTACTGACAAACTTCTCGAAATCCTCTGGACAGTTCATCTTATTGTTTTTCTGCATAATCAACAAGAAATGTGCATGTGGAAGGCCTCGTTTTTGGAATTCAACAACATAAACATATGCAGCGACTTCGCTAAATATTTTCTCTTCGATAAGTTTCTTCTTCAGTACTATTAGCTTAGCCCGGAAACTCTTGCCACTAAATCAGGCCGGTTCCGGGCTTCCTCTCTTTGAGCTAATTCATTCTTTATTTCGGGCCAGTTTGTGTTGCAGGTTATTGTTATTAAGAAATCTGGCTTCCCATATCGCTGTACAAGAGTCATCGCATTTAAATAGCGCCGTTGCATATCCCTAGGCCCTCCAACGTAAGTTGCTGGAAGGATGACACGCTTTCCGACATTAGCAGCACATTGCTCACCAGCGTCAATCGTGTCAAGTATTCCTTGATACAGTTCAGAACGTATCACATCCTGATTATAACAAATGAAGTCCAGGCGAGAGTTCTCTAGTTTGACGTACATGTCAACTACATATTGTTGCAGACACCTTCCAGCCCTGAGAATCATGTTGTTTGGTCTGTGCTGCAGCCTGTAAGCATAGTAACCTCGGTAAGGCAAGTTACGCTCGAGTACCGACGCCTGACCAGAAGACCTTGTATTTATAGGATACGTCGTCATTAAGCAGCACACAGCCTATACACAACACAGTTACTACTTTTAAAGCAACCAACGACACCCGACATGCAAGACTGTAGCCAGCAGCTGGCATGTACATGAATTGACCTATCTGTATGAACTAATGAGTCTGCCAGTTCGGTGCACTGCGTTCTACAATCACCTGGTCATATATGCAAGTCTAAAGTTATGCCCGTCTGTCAATTTTTGCATGTTTCATTTTAAGAGCATTTGTCTATGCACACTGGCAACAATTAGCCTTCTACACATCCACTACTGTGGTTCGTAGGCTAACATGTATATCAATACGTGTACTCCAAGTCAGAAAAATCGATACGAGATGCGCAAAACACAAAGTGAGGACATACTCTGAGCCTCAGCATCTAGCAGATCCTCAGCATTCTCAAAACTGGATGGATAAGTCGTGGCAGGTTGCAGTTGTGCAGTCGAACTGTCCCGTGATCGTTCTCTTGTAGTGGGATTTGCAACATGTTTCTTAACTCCCTGATGCCAACCACACTCACCGCTCGGGAACAGAAGCGGGTACTGTAGAGGGTCATAACAGCCATAGTAATGTTTAATCTGATGCGAGATGCTCATGCGTCCAGTCACCAAGATGTGTGGTCCACTGTTATCACTCAGGCTAGAATCTTCGGACCAAATAACAGCAACTTCATCAGAAGTAGGAGCATTGCTGACATGATGGTCCCTGACAGGATTCTTGCATATACGGATACACGTGCTTTCGGTCACTTCTATTTCTTGAAGCGACCTAAAGAAGCGTGCGTACGGGTTTGTCTGTGTGACACCCATCAGTATGTCAATAACATCCTCCCTCAATTCTATAAAGCACCCAGAACGGTTGGCGGATTCATGCTGAACATCGTAAAAGTACAACTGCATGTACTTTGGATCACTATTTTTTGGTATAAGGTCGGATACATTATGATAAAGTTGCCCCTGTAGCTTAAAAACGTAGATGCCTTTTATTGTCTGTGATTCAATGTGGCCTCCAATTGAGCTGAACGCGAAGAGGTTATTGAATAGGCGAGCATACCGCCTGAAATGTACCGCATCCTCGTCTGCAGATGTATACAATCTGACTAATGTTGGCGGATATGTAGAGAATGGCAGAACGATTGACCCGTTGCCACAACAAAACATCGGAGATTCATGCTCAAATCTTTTGGCGTGACACCTTGCACATGCCTCCACCGGCCGCAACTGAAAAGGTTTTCCATGTAGCGGCTGTCCCTGTGCAGCAAGTGGCAGACCTGCTACATTTTTTTTGTAGAAGAAATAAGATAGGATACGCAACTCAATTGCTACAATGTGCTGTAGGAGCAAACAGTACACATATGTAGTCGCAGATATGAAAGCACTGGAGACTCACACAGAGGTTTTTGCTTGGGAGGTCTCCCACGTTTTCTCTTCTCCACTACTACTCCACTTTTGACTACTAGGGGTTGGCCGGGCCGCCGCTTCGGAACACTTGGAGATACGTCATCTGTCCGTGTCTTGAAATATTTTTGAAGATGGCTGTCACTGTACTGATAAATGAAATCAATATACGTACTGAAAATCGCAATCTAGGACATTACTCAGGAACATTGTCCGAAACTTGTGCTGGCACCCCGCACCTCCATTTACGCTTGGTGATTCTAGTTGTAGGTGAATAGTACGGAAAATCTTCAGCTGTAAAATGAACAGTAGGCACAGTGAAGCTAATACGAAAATGCCTACAAGCAGTAGCCCATATTTGTAACAGCAGAAGTTCGGACAAAAGACGTACCCATTTTTCTAACAGAACATGGGCCTGAATGGCAAGTGTTCACTCCACAAGTACTACCTCTCCTGCAGCTTCAGTTTGCTTCTCATTGCCAGCCCGCAGACTGCACTGGTATGTAGCAACCGTACGCCCTAGCTCACAGTAAGTAATTAGCCCGGTGGTGCAAAATCTGACACAATCCAGCAGGCACCGCCTACAGATGGCATGCAGCAGCCGTCACAAACACCGCTTGTACTTAAGCCTAGTCTACTTGAACTATCACGCACAGCATCACAGTTTTCAAATATTATACCTAGCACATGCGTAGCACCTGCTACGCTGTACAGCAATTACACGCGTGTACCTTATAAGGACTCATCTCATCATGGTCAGACTATCCATCATAATAGGCGCGTAACCTTGAACACCCGATCCACAAATAGGAAGACACACAAAAAATCATATTCAGGGCTTCCTAGTTCAGGCTACAACTTTCTGCCTTATATGCATTGCATGATTCCAGTTGCCGCTAACATATTTGTAATCTAGGCATGGACAGATACCTAAGGAAGAACATGCACCAATGCTCTGTATGTAAACAGAATGCAAAGTATTTATGCACCAAAACACGGAGCCTGGCGCAGGCTGCCACATAGCAAACAGAATACTGAAGCAGGTAAACGCAGAAGTTTGCAGCATACACAAGTAGTTCATTACATTACAGACAACAACAAACCAAAGCATAAATCCTAACATAAATAGTTGCTCATAAAGTAGCCCAACAATACATTGTTTGACCAAATCTCTTAGTCTAAAATGCAACTACAGTCAGAACAAAATATTAGTTGCCATAGATACGTCGCCTTCACAGAGACCCAAAGCTATTAAAGAAACTATCAATTACATCCGAGGATACCGCAGTAGATGATACAGTGTGAGTGTCTGAGCTCGATGGGGTGGTGAGGCAGGTTTTCCTCTTCCGGGGAGCTAAAGGCGGGTTTTCAAGTGTAGGAATAGCGTGCATTGTGCCCCTGGGAGTAGTGCAGTCGTCTCCTACGACATGAGAAATGGCCGTAAGGCCATGTTGAGCTTCTAGGAACTGCTTCTCCAAAGTCATGAACCTTTTTTTGGTACACTCACAGACGAAGGCAGCAAACTTGACAGCCTCAGGAGAGTAGTTTGCATCTATTATGTCAACGTTATAAAGGGGTACTAAGTAGTTGATTGTCTTAGACGCAAGGTCTTTTTCTGATGCAGCTATAATCGCACACATATCACTGAAGATACAGACATGTTCATGCTGGTTATCTTTGTGATCTATGTCTATCCACGACGTGAACGTGGAAGGCGTGTGCTCTATGGTGCGAACAAAAGTGCATTCAATAGGCAGCTTGTCAATGACAGTTGCAAGGACAGACACAAGATCTAGTGAGACACTTCGTAAATGATTTATCTCCTGGAAATCAAATTCTTCCTCTAAAGGGTTTTTGGGCAAACCCTTCGCCAAGTAACCTAGTTCAAGGCGCTTCAAGCGCCAAAGATTGGCGCACCTTGTGTACATGTCCTTTTTCGCAGATGTGAAATCGTTGATGTAGATATCATATATGTCAACGAGATCACTAACGGCAGCTCTTGCCGTTGTGTTGCACGACTCTTCATAGGTCAAGGCAGGACCTCCTATGTAAATATGTGTCTTAGGATAGTAGTCACTCTTAAGAGTTACCGAAGCAACATTCTCCTCAACATTCACTACTTCATATTCTGGCTCCGAATATTCTAAACACTCGGCAATTTGAGCTAGTAACAGCTGAAAAGGGACTGCAATCTGTATGACTGGAGAAGCCATCAGTCTGCGGATTAGGTCCTATACAGAATCAGATGCAGTAGGTAAAGTAGCATCTTCACGATTACGATAAATTACACAAGCAACTACGTTAGGATGTACTGGTGTTTCCGAAACGATGTAACTGTTATAGGTAGCTACGAAGTAACATGTGAGTTATGCCGCGGAGAGTACAATCCGGATGGGTCACTTGACACAAAATAGACTGGACCCTTATTACCGACACTGCATTCAGCAAGGTCGGACAGAGAAAAAAAAGGGACAGGATGATTCTGAGATCTAGCACCACAGAAACAGCTGCACTTCTAAAATAATGGCAGTATCCTGCCATCCAGAACCACCAACTCACAGTGCACGCCTACCAAATAGGCAATGATGCGAGTCGTAACCGCAGTCAAAATTAAATTTGTAATTCACTTACAAGACTCTAACTAACAAGTAGTAGGGCAAGTAAGGGTCGAACCCACAGGGACTAATGATACTATCTCGGATTAATTTAGTAGTAGTTATATAATTATATAAGTATAAATATAATAATGGGGGGGTTTGTTTGGGTTGTTTTTATATAAAACTAACTAAGAAAAATTAAATAAATAAAACTAATAATACTAATAATCGTAATAAACAGGTAGAAAGTTCTTATAATGAATTAATAGAAGATATGTAATTTTCTATAGATATCGGGTAAAATCATCGATTCTCTTAATTAATTATCGGATAGATTAGTTATTCGGTTAATCCTTGAACGCAAGTAAATTACCAATTTTATCTTTCTGACTCGTTAAACCCCGTGAACGCACGCAAGTTTAATCCTAACCAATTTATCAAATTAACCATGAACGCATGAATCAAATTAATAAATTAAGTCGCTTTAAGATCACTAATCAGTTGACAAAATATAACCAGAACGCTGCAATTATATCTAACTCAACTATTACACAAAATTCTAGCAATTAAGATTAGACCAGAACGCTGCAACCTAATAAAAATTACTATTAATTCAACGATCGATTCATGAATACAATTAAGTTGGCCAAACAAAATTAATAAATATGAATTAGATAGTCAAATAACAAATCTTATGTAAATATCCAATAAACTAATTAATCAGTCAAAACAATATCATAATCTCATAAACCCTAACATCAATAGTCAATTACATACTCCAATTAAAAATTACTCTAGACTAAACATAATAACAATAAAAATAAGATAAAGATTAGAAAAGCTTATAAAAATCGGGACGAAATTTGATTAGACGGAGTCGAGTCGAGTTGTCTCCGTCGTACGTTTTTTGTCCGTGGTACTTCTTCTGTCACGTGCGGCTCCTTTTTTTCTCTTTTTTTGGCGTGAGTTTCTTCTTATATTATGCACTCCAGCTTCCTCCTCCTCTTTCCTATTTCTGTTTCTCTTTGTTTTCCTTTTTTTTTATTCTTCTTATTCTCTTCTATTATATCTTTTATTTCCCTTTTTTTTCTTGTTTCCTAACCATCTTGTGTAATAATGGATTTCAAATTTTTTGTTCGGTGTCGATAATCTGCTGGCCTGCTGTCTTATAACTAGATTTCGACCTAGTAGATGACGGAATTTGACGTTTCTTTCTTCTACAAACTTGTATGTCTCAAACTTAGCTTTCCAACACATCCTGAATCACTTGATTCTGATATCGTATGAGTGAGATATCGTCGTCTTAAGATAGACCTACATCATATAAACGGGAATATATGTATTATTTGACCTTCCAAATAAATGGGTTATTCTAAATAATTTAAAAATAGATAATAAAACTTATTTTAGCATATAAATAATATTAACGTATATATTAACCCGTTAAGTCATAAAAATATCTTATTAGCTCAAATAATATGAAAGACGACAATATAATAATAATATTAAAGGGGTAAAAATATGTAAAAATATGGATTTATCATGCAACATGCACAGAGCAAGTCTAGCAGCAGCTTTAACTCAAGGGTTATCTATGTAACCTAAAACACTCATGAAGTATCTTACAAGAAGCATTGTCATAGAGTACTACAGTAATCTCCTAACACTTCAAGCACAACTACAGAGCGCAAATATGTGCACACACAGTGAAACAGATCATGTGGTACTATATAGATCATTAATATAAGCACGTAGTAGCCTGATAAAGTCAAAATAAGGGGAAGAATCTGTTTTGCAGAGAACATGTAAAAGTTAGTAGGAGCTACCTCTTAAATTGATGAGCGCTCAGGAAGAAGTGGGTACTAGATATGAGAGTATGCTCCTGATAGCCAGGCAAGTAAGTCAATTTGTGTGAGCAAAGTAATTGTCACAGGTGTTACTATATGTAGAGAAGAATGCTGGGTTATGCTATCACCTGAGGAAACGTCTAGGCAGGATGTTGGAGGTGTGTTACGTAAAGTGAGCAGTTAACTTGGCGCCATATTTGTGGATCAAGTGGGAGCATGGACTAAGTGCCTACTTTGAGTTTAGAAGGCAAAATACTGAATGGGCCAATTAGACCGCCTTTTTTTTCGTTGGCATATGGCTTGAGTCCAAGCGTTTATAGTGTGGGGCGCATATGTAGTTGTGTATCTATCTTGCCCGGTCCCGAATTAGAGCGTAAGGAATCGTATATCCTACCAGCACAAACTTGTAAGCGGACCATGCACTGTCCACGAGAATAGTATTAATCAAGTGCGGCATGGTGCTGACGGCAAGCATATATAGAATCGAAAATTGTAAGTGCCACGGTCTGAAAGCACAAGGCTCTGTCACATTCCGTGACACTTTTTTTCCGGATGCAGTATCATACTTGTCTACGTGTACGCACATTATATTTTTTACACAAAGCTAAGGGATCCAACGCTGCGTCAAATATGTAGAAGATATACCTTCAGAATGTACTGCCTGCAATCACATGTTTATATCTTAGGATAACTAATCTAGTACCGAGTGTTAAGGTTTCAGCTATAGGTAATCAAGTACAGCGCTGTGTATTCCCAAGTCCTGTCACTTTTGAGAAGAGCCACTACTAAATGAAAGATTGTAGAGTGCAAGTAAACATCCAACAGAAATGACGGGGTCGATTAAATATAAAAAAGAAAATAGACCAGATCATATGCCTGAACCGAAAAATGAAGAAAACAATTAGAGTAATAAGTCCTTATTGACATGATGTACAGCAGGTCAGACCTTGTACGTACACTGTTCTTCTCTTATGTTTTTTTATTTTTATTTGCTGGACTTTGTATTTCTAGCACCGACTTTATACAATTAGTGGTAATGTCTGTGCGCCATAATTTTCCTGTTTCACTTCAAGTTCTTACCGTGTACCGCCACGCGACCTAGCAAACAGGAAAGCACGCGCTCATACGCGCCTTGCATGTTTTAAGACGAGCATCTACGAGCTCCGATTAAATGATGCATAAACAACGTACCACTATCTGAGCAAGACAGTGAACAATAGGAACAGCCGAATACTGTTTCCCAAATATAGGCCGACAAGGCAGAGTAACTGCAGATTAGGACTCCCAGGACAAAAGATCGTCTGAATTCAGACTCTGACGTAGTACATGGCGATATATAAATGTTCGGCAATCGTTCGCACAACAAACACACCAGAGAAATACGAGCGCTTGGTAACTAATGGCGTGTATACATGATAGTAGTGTAGTGATTATACGTAAGAGTAATCAGCATAACAAATGTAGTCATTCGTCACAGGTCCATTACGGGGTGTCAAAGTATGCACACACGAAATGTCGCGATAATGTAGGACAGGCATGTCCATATGTCCTACAGAAACAAATATCTAACACAGCCAAAGGTGGCACCTGCATAGCACGATAATCAAACAAAAGCCCTCGGCTGCTGGTTCGCAGTGAGGTAAAAAGAACATGCCGCACAACAACGATCTCAGTCATTACAAATACGAAATGTATCTGGGAAGAGACCATATACTAAATGCAACAACAATGTCTTCAAACATACATGGGAGCAGAGCAGTTGCAGCAACCAAATCCATCGCGAAGATACCTACGACAACCAACTTAAGGTCTCCCTACATATCCTGCGCATGATTGCTATCAGACACACAAGCGCGTGGGACACGGTAAAAGACAGGTTATCGCCCTCCCTGACAAACAATAACGTCAGCAGCCGCAGGAAAATCTGCACCTGAACTTCCCTGTCCAGTCTCAGTCTCGGGAGTGATTGTTGGTGCATCCAAACCTGCACCCTCGGGCATACCGTTGCCTGACTCTATTAGCGATCCCGAATAAACAGGCACACCTATGATACCAGTAATGCGTTCCTGTATTGTCATATAACTCTCTCGCTCAAGATCGCAGACGAGAGCAGCAAACTGTGCATTGCGTAAGTCGTAATTGACATCTATGATCTCAAGATTGTAAGCAGGTATCAGGTAGGTGACAACCTTCTTAGCCAGCTCACATTTTGCATATACAGCAATATTACAAGTTGAACCGATGAACACTTGTCTTTGCTGACTACTGCTAGGACCCTTGACCGTAATCCACGATGTGTAGCTACCTGCACAGTGCCGCACAGTCTCAAGCGGTGTAGCCTGTATCGCAACAATCCGGAAAATCTTTTGTGGAACGGGCATATAATCAAGGAAGACATGTTTGTCGTACGGAGGGCTACCAGGTGCATCTTCTTCCAGTGCATGCCTGTATCTCCCTTTGATAATGTCCTCCAGCCCTGTACGCTTGAGCCGGTACAGGCGACTACAGCGCTCCACTTGTCTTTATCTCTCAAAAGTCAAGTCTTTGACGACAACATTGAACATCTTGACAATGCTATGGACAACCTTTCGTGCAGCAACATCGCATGACTCTGCAACAGAAGCAGCATGCCCTCCAACGTATGACAGAACAAGCGTGCCAGAATTTGGCCTCACCAACACATACGCACTATTCCTGGATATGTCCAGTATACGGTAATCAGGAGCTGACCACTATAATACCTCAACTATATGTCCCAGTAGGACAATACGGAATGGTGATTGTAGTAGAGGCTGCACCCAGAACCTGAATGTCAAACACACGCCATCTTAGCACCTGGACATCTCGATTTATACAAACTAATATTCGGATACTGATCTACAGTAAGCACAAGAAGCCGGCAAGTACGATCTTACCAACTCAACACTATGATACAGCCGACTAAATGCTAATGAAACAGCGTCACATTTCCAAAGTAGGATAGAGTACTATGTTAGGATTAGCAAAAACCAGAAACCACGGCGACAGGTGCGACATCTGTGAAGGGCTACGCAGTACGGGTAAGCTAATCACGAGATTCACACTGCCTAACACAAACCCGAAAATTACAGCTACCAGTAAAGGCCAAACCTGGTAGATCGAGACAAGTGATAAATCATCAAACAAATGATCACCTAGGGCTAGTGTCGGAAGACTTAGTTGCTGCCTACAAGTGTAACAGTCAACACACAATGTAACAGGAAAGAATACACGAGTGCACTATGCGGAACCAATTGCTACACAGCCTCCTAATCTTACCTTTGTAATATAGTATGATACATGACAACAACTACTAAGCAAGTACGTACGTACGACTTCCAGACCGCTCTTAGTGCATAACACATTGCCCACCAACCCCCAGGTCCAAGAACGCGCAGATTATCTAGGCAACAAAACATATAGAGTCGGCAAAACTCGCCGTCCCTAGACGCACACAATAGACGGGCTTAAAAAAAATGCTTCAAGTGCGAAAAAATTATTGATCATACCTGAGAAGCTGGACTCGAATGGTGGAGCAGCTGTAGAGCCATTCTAACCTAAAGTTGTTCGAGTAATTTTGTTAGGCGCTAGATTGCCATCTGCTCACAACTCTACGAGCAATAGTGGTAAGTATCTTGACAGGAAAAGTGATAATGTGGGGTACTGGCTTGGATTGTATGACGATAGACAGTTTGGAAAAAATAATAATATAAGAAAAGGGTAAATTGCCTTGGATTAACAAAGCGCCGATGCAGACTGTGCATTCCTAGGCAGAGTTTAGCCAGTAAGCATCAATGGCAGGCAATCACATCCATCCCGTATAGTACACAGGTTGTAGTACTCTATTCGCTGTGTCTGCAGAGCAAACATGATAGCATGTCAATTCACAACTTAGCACCTCGGACATCTAAACGGGTGTGCAGCTGAAAGTTTAATATAATGGCCTCAATTTGTTTATAATTCACTATGTATAACGAAACCGTGTTAAATATTTCAGGATTGTAGGTTACAGAAAAATTAACATAACGACATTGTAATTAGTGTAATAGAATCTGTAATTCAAGGGCATGAACAATATATTCATATTCGACTAATAGAATAGCATATCGTGTACGAGACTATCGCTCGTTTTACTACCCATCTAAATTACGATTGTAGCAGTGTGTAAAGCTATGTACGCAATTGGGTTTGTGAACGTAGGCAGCAGTCCATGTGTGTGTAGTCTACTTGCCCATAGTCACTGGCACATCGTTTGTTGTAAGTGAAACTTTTACAACCCGTATTAGCACGTCCACAATAACACAAATAACGATGAGCACGCGTCACCGCACGTGCATACAAAATTACGTATGAACGGGCGAAGAAATATTTTTTGCATGCTCCAGGTAGATACCTACATGATAGGCACCTAAACCTTTACTATAGGACAAAGGATGGTTCTAAGATGTGACCTTTTGATGCATGGGGGAATAACAATATGTATAGATGTGTATAATAGGTGGCAAGAGAGCTATATCTAAAATCACCTACAAACAATCTAAAAGTGGAATAGTGTAGACCCAACGAACTATAATAATTTGGGGCATTAGAAGTACAGTATATAGCTATAAGTACGCCAAAACTAAGTGTCGAGGGTACCATGGGTAGCCCCGTCATGTGTAAATCAACGTGGGTCGGGACCATGCAGGTATCTTGTTCATGCATCTCGGCAACGCATCGATACTCGCAAGAGCGGGTTGTTACACTTCGTGGTACGTATTATCTTTGCACAAAGTAATGAAGTTCAGGGAAAAGCGTATCAAACACTGGCGCAAAGGTAGACAAAGCGACTGTAACAAAAGGGACAACGCGATAGCAAAATATCACAGAGTATGAACTGAAGAAAGTTTTATTGCTTTAGAATACATATTCATAACTTAAATACAATTTAAAATATGAGGAGTACATTATTCGCTGTACCGTTTGGGAGCACGTCATCATTCATATACGATAATCAACAATTTGCAACGTACATACATAGAACAATCGCGCATAAACGACCGAGCATGGAACGGCAACATGTATAATAGAGGTAGATAGTTACATTATAGCTATATGCACACCTATGATAGTGTAAGGCATGTCCACTAAAGGTCACATCTTGATGGAACTTTATCTAAGCCTTTGAATTCCTATATGGGAGGCATAATTATATCTATAAAATATAAATATATGTAGGTGCTTGTAATAGGTTTGAAGGAAGTCTATATTATATTCACATATAGGAGACATTGGGTTCCGCTATTGTAATCTACCGTGGCCTAGCATGGGCACACAGACGTTCACAGTAATATGTCGTATCAGAAGTGAAACGCGTACAACACGCAGCTAAAACTACGTGAGAACCAATCATTTATTCAACCGTGCGTAGCCCGAGTACATGAACCCATATGTGTAGATAACATACGAATGACTCGCACTTTCTAGACAGCATTTTATCAAAACGCACACGGCCCGATACTCGCAGCTAACCATGCATGTTCCCGTGTCTCCAACAATTCAAAAGAAAGGGAGAACACAGTAAACATTCGCGTACGAGAAGGCAAAACTACATCCATGCAACGGGAACCGCGATAATACGTTATTACTACTTCAGTAGCTTAGTAATCCACGGAGGTGAATAAAACAAGCACATAAATTGGCAGATGTACCGCAAGGGGACAAGTCGCTACACTACGACCCAAAGGCCAGGGGACGTCACGTGAGGCATATATCCAAGTGCGGCGATGTCATCACTGCGGTCGCAAGTGAGCAGGACTACATCGCATCGCGAAGACACTGACTGCAGCCAGTGTGTGCTGCAAATGAACCAAGCGCATAGCACGCCACCGTTACATTCCCAGACCAACGGGTTACCATGTGGCGTGCGCAGCGGCAGCGTAAAGTCATACCTCGCTGTTAAGGTTACTACGGCCCCCCAGTGGTATGGACCCTACCGTAACGGTATAAGAACCGCCACGTCCAAACTGTACCTGCCACTTTTACTCAGTGTTTTACCAGTACCCTTACACTATAGAATTCAACCAAAGCAGTCAAAGTTTTCATTCAGCGGTGCCCCATGGAGCAGGTTCACCGTGTTCAAGTCATACCACGCACAACGGCTACAAGATCCTACACCTTAGTTAATATAACAACAGCATTCGGCCCTAAAATGTTTACCGCAGTCCTTACTCCGCGTAGAAATCTGGGTCCAACTGCACCAAGGTCCCTCTTAGGTCATTGTAATGGAACACTTGCGAAGCATTGAATGCAGCAATTGCACTATGCTGGATAGACGACGCCACTAAGGCGAAACCCGGCATATGAACCAAGTACCCGAGATCTTCACGTGTAGCAACCCACAGATTCGGCCCGTCTCGCTGATCTTCAAGCTCGTACAAGGTATCCTTCCCCTTACCCATGGCACTGAACATTTGCTGCAACTTGAATGCAGATATGTAGCCGTCGCGTCCGGTGCAAATTCAACGATAACCGCATGTCTGAAAGATTGGTCCGGTCCTCCGTAGACAGGGTCCAGGCTCGTAACCGTGTAACCCAGCTCAACTAACTTCTCCCTTAGGGGGCAAACTCCTTGCAAGCAATGCACGGCAGAGGGGTGAACTCTATATAATATGGCATATTCGCCATGATGCATCGAGCTGGGTATAGATACTCCTACCTCAGCTCTGTACCACCACACCCATTTCCCATGGTGCTAGTAAGTAACTGGTCCATTCCGCCGTTTTCCATTGACCGTCCACCTGGCAACCAGAAGCAATGCAGTTAGCGGATGATAGATCAACTTGCGAAACAATCTGTAAATATGACACACATATGAGCCTGGCATTCGGTTCGTCAGCGTGCACAACCACGTACACAGTCCAGCGTACAAAACAGATGGAAACAATCGATGTAAACTGAAAACCAAAGCTACAATAGCACCTGGACATGCTGAAATTAGGAACTTATACCAACATATTCCATACCCCCCAAATCCTCACAACTCCAGCTTACTTTCAAAGTAATCACCAACATATCAAATTGCAAGTGAACACACCCAAATCCCATCAATCTACAACGTAAGCAGCCTAAATCATCCGACTCCAACCTAATTATTACAAATCCCATCAAATTCCAACGTGTTATTAACCCCAGTGTGACCTCTACACAAGAATTCCTATCTACCTCACACGATATAGCCAACCTAACATTCCAGAACACCACCAGCCTTCGTACAATTATCTTAACAAAGAGACTAAGACCGAAGAAGACAGCCCCCAAACGCGATGACACAGAACCCAATAATAATTAAAAGGAAAGTTGGAAACCAAGCAATTTATAATTGATGCTCGAGAGTTAGACAATCGGAAGCTACGAACAAATAGATACAATTGACGAATTCCGCATACCAAACCCGCCATAGCACCTGGACATACAAAACCACTGAAAAAGTCCATCCACAACCGCGACGCTACGACACCCAGAAAATGAGAACGATTCAGGCACTCAATCAAAAGATACAACTGAACCGAACAATTCAGAATCATACTCAGCAGAAAGTGAGAAGCAAACTAAGCAGAACTCAAGAGTCAAAAGCGGACTCAGCAAATTGTACTCACCAGAATCTGAGCAAAGCAATCCAATCGAAAACCGAAAATGCATATTAGACTCACCAAAGTGATTACATTCACAAGAAACTGAAAAGTAAGCTAATCAGAGATAAAAACTTGAATTCGGACTCACCCAATTGGACCCACCAGAAATCTAAAATGATGCAGAAGAGGAAAAAGCAGAAACAAAGAGGTGAGGATCGCAATAGCAAAATCGAAGATACCAGAAATTAAGAACAACCAAATCTCTAGAAACCGTCTACACAGTGCAAGGCAAATAACATGTGTAGAACTGTAAGAAACTTAGACCACTTAGTAGGCGCGCTGACAGCGCTGTACCGAACACTGAACCGAGCGAAGCAAACAATGGCGCAAGCAGATGGGACGCAAAAACCGCGCAAGGAGGAAGGATGAATAGAGTAATAGAAGAGCACTGCGGATATGGTGTTCCACCAGCCCGTTCTTATTCTAACCAGGGGGCCAAACCGTATTTAAGAGGGAGTAGTTAATAGTCTGGTTGAGGATTTGGCAGATGGGATCAAAAGGTGACATTTACTGAACTTCAAATACCTGGGCTCTATTGGACTCATTTTTTAAAAACACGCGATTCCCCCATCTCAATTACCGTAATTTCTTGTGTCACAGATAGATCCAGCAGAACATACGAGATCATTTAGTACTGATAATGAACTGAGTAAATTCGTAAGAACTGACGGCTACGATCCGCTATTCGTCTGTAAATACTGTGACAACCAGGCTAGCGTACGATGGAATAATCTACAGTGGCGGTACTACACAGCAATAGTTCGCTGAAGCGGACACTTGGCGCTATTTGCAACCACGAGTATTGTTGCTTAGTGTGGATCATCACAGTTAATATGACAATAATCCGCCTAAGTATCGCCGAAATAGATATATGAGGCATGATTTGGACAAGTGGTATGTGGTTGGTCTGACCGTATCTCGTTTGGATGTAACAGTCACGGGCAGACCAAGCAACAGGCGTCGCAAGTCATGAACACAACGTCTAGGCAGTCAATATCAAAAACTCGGTGCCACTGCCTGTAGCATAGGTAGAGAGAAATCTTAGCCTAATAGGGAACAACAACCCCTAGATATCAACACTACCGGTCACATAACGTTGTCTGCAAGTCAGATATAATACACAAACAGACAACATATGTGTACAAATTGCCACAGTTATAGCGCTGGAGTCACCATAAGTGGCTATCACCCAAAATGAGTTAGTCTTACTTTCATACAGCAAACACGGTTTAGTAACTGGCCATCAGATCAGTCGAGAGCGACCAGATCGACCCTGCTCAGCAAAACGAGAGCGATGTCACGCGCCCTGTCAACCTCCTCCCTGCTGAATTGCTCGAAGTAGTCGGCCTCGGAATCTGCAGTGGTGCAGGCACTGACTTCTAAACTTAGCGGAGGGGTAATTGCATCCGATTGAAAATTGTGCAGCATTGTCTTAGTGATCACGTTCTTAGTCAGATGACATCTACATCTTTGCGAGACAATGACGCTATCCTTGTAAACAATCGTCAAACCTCTGTGATGCTCAGTCTGTAATTTCCTACTATAGTCTATAGTCCACCGAGAAGCATCGAGATGTAGCAGAAACATTCGCGCCCACGCCTTGCACGTAACCGACACCGCTGCTCTGCCAGCTACATCAAGTCTCTCGAAAATCTGCTCCATGTAGTCCTCGCTAGAAAGGACTCTACTTGCCGATGAGTATCGCCTGCGATGGATCCTGACCTCATGCAGACGTCTGTAGATGAAAGGTAGGCGTTCCATTTTGTTATGCCTACAGTTAGCCGTGGCTTCAGCTCTATCGTCACTTACATTGTTCGTCACCCAACCCCTGCAACGATACGTGACCATAGTAATATCTGAAAGTCCTGCAACGTGCAGCCTATATCAGAGTACCGTTTGGACACGACAAGCGAGACAAAAATGTTAGAAGGAAAAAAAAACGAAAATGGTGGGGGAAAATCACAGACCGAATGACAGCGTAGTAACATTGCCAAACGACTATACTCTAGTTAGTATTACAATGAGAATAGTACCAAAATTGAAGTGAAGAACAAGAGCGGAAATCAGGTCTAGGCATATCAGTAGTTGTGGATAATGTCATAAGCAATAAGCAAAAGGTAGCAGATAATAGTTAGGGGCTCGACGGAGTGCTATAATCACTATTCTACAACTCTGTAATCAGCTACTATGCTGGGTCAGCAAGGAGAACCCGTGGACAACGGGAGACCATACGTAATCAACCACCCGAAACTCTAACCTAGTAAACTTTAACGACATGCAAAGACACAAAGCATACTACCCTACACCATGTAATACCTACTAATGGTACTGTTCAGTGTAATCGAGTGCGAGCTTGGTAAGTGTGAGGAGAGAAGGCTATAGGTAGCGTCCGTAGGGAGTCAGCTATTGTTTCTTATTTACCTAACACTCTCTCTACCTTTATTTAAGTTGCTCGTTTTGTACAAGTGTAGTATTCTTAATGTGCTTAGTAAGACGACATAATCAAGATTCCACAGTAACATGCTTCAGATTGTACAACTGAATTAATAACAGGGACTATTCCCACCCATAAACAACGTCGTCAAATGACCGTAACATATCGTATGGATCGTACCAAGTGTCCAAAACTCGGTATTTATCTAGCCATCAAATCCTACACTCCTATTCCAATTACCAAAGATATAGCAATACAATTATCAAAGAGATAGCAATACAACCCTCGAAGACACCTCTCTAGGGACTATAGCAACAGAATCTACGAGATTCGAGTAAAGGTACAGGAGTGATTCCAAGCGGCAAAAACGCTCTGAGAGAGTCGGAATGGGGAGAGCTGACTTCGAGGAAAGCCTTAACCATATGTTTGGCCCTCGCCAGTGAGTCGCAACTTCCGCCCACGTAAGAACGGTGAAGAAGGTACGAAACTGCATGCCTGTGTCGGCCGACTGGAAAACACAAGGATACAATTGTCCCCAGACATTCACAACCACTATAAAGGATCCGTTCCCAAACGTGGTGCTACGACACCAAACAAATGGAAACGACACAGACCTAAGGACCGATATGTCACAATGTGAATAAGTGGAAACTGAAGGCTCTAAAATACTGAATAGTAACATCTTAAGTGATCATCAAACCAAGCACAATCAGCAGTTTCTGAAACATACTCAGCAGAACTTAGGTTTACCATGGCCCTCACTACACATATTTCAACGCATAGAAGGCCGTGTTTCAGGGGAAAATGGAGACCATGCGTCAACATACCGCCTAAGTAGTTACGGATACAGGGTTAGCAGCGCATCTAACAGAATCTCAAACTCATCCTCGCTGTCGTGGCACGCCTCAGAAAGTGCGTCCGATCTGATGGCTGCCGGTAAAAACTGGAACTGCGTTTTCCCTAGCAAGTACTCGCTGTCCTCCCGCGTTGCAGTCCACAAACGAATGACACCGAAAGTGTCGGCCCGTTCTGAGATGTGTTCCTTCCCGTAGCCATGTTCCTGGAAAAGAATTCCAAGCCTAAAAGCACGACAGAATGTGTCCAGACCATCTTCGAACTCTAAGCACATAGCTTTGTTGAAAGCGACGTCCCTGCGTCAACATACGGGCACCAAATTGACAACTGGGTAGCCTAGTTCCCTCAGCCTGTCCTTGAGCATCACGTGGCGCTTCGTCACCGAGCGCGTGTTCTGTATGTGATACGGCATATCATCGACAATACACCTAGAAGGATACGCATATTCAGCGACAAGAGAACCGACATTGTGCACGTGAGCCGGACAACCACAGTCAGCGACGCAGGTATCAAATGCGTGCACACTTTCCATCACGTGTAGGCCCCGCAGCAGCCTACAAAAGGAAAAAAACAGCAAACAAAACAAATGTTGGAAGCCCATCAAACAACCAAGAAACTCAACCAAACCACAACTCCCTCAACCAGACGAAATAACACAACAGGCACAAAAAAGGCCTCCAAATGACTTGCAAACTTAGAGCTGACTACCAAACGCGAGGAAACCCCAAGGATCTGTTATGATCTTCCATCCATCCACGAATATCTACACCTATCCAAAACTCTAACATTCAGTAATTCTCTTGCCTTACAATAAAGGAGAGAATACAAATTCACAGAACAAGGACGAATACACTTGCGATAACAGGCACAACTGTAGTGTGTTGAACGGGACCCTACGACAGGCAGGTGGTAGTTAAACGCGTACAGCAACAACGAGCAGTCCGACCTCATCGGAGATGCGAAGTACCCCATTCTAAACCCAACAGCCCACGCGACAGGCATCCCAAATCATTACAGCGAGCAAGCTCGGCAGCCATATAATCGGTGAGTAAACAGAAAACTAATCTACGGTCACGCCTGGACACTCGAACCACTATAGAGTTCCGTCCCCAGGCGCGACGATACGACACCTAATACAAGGAGACGATTCAGAACCATAACCAATGGCCACGATCGAATATGTCGTACCAGAATCAGCACTTGACTACCGAAGAATCGAAAAGCGCCGCTTGTCTGCTTAGAAAAACTCTGTTCTCAGCGTTACAAAGCCACAGTGGATATCGGACACTTGATACCTCAGACAAACTCCGTTCCCACGCGCAACACGACGACGTCGACGAGGCAGAGATAACCCATACTCAAACCCAAAGGAGACGACTCAACACGCAAAATCAGTAAACACGGAGATACAACAGCAGCTGGACATTCAAAACCCCTGGAAAAGTCCGCCCCTAAAGCGACGCCAGGACACCCAACAACAATTCTGGACGCAGTCTAGACCCACAATCGCAACCAGCTATCAATCCGAACGGAGCAGAAACGATATTTGAAAGCCAAACAACCAGAATCCACGAGCAAATGGAAACAATCCACAAAGGCCGTAGATCAAAACTGCAACCACCCCTAGACACTCAAGCCACAATCTAGAGCTGCATCAGGCCCTAGACATCCAAAACCACTGATAATGTCTGTTCCCAATCGTGACGCCACGACATCAAAAGACCATGGAGACCTACACAAGAAAGCCGATAACAAATTCTACAATCGGCCCAGACATTCAGAACCACGGGAAAGTTCCATTCCGAAACGCAACGCTAAGACACCAAAAGGATCGGGAACGCCAAAGTCTTATTGTCAGGAGCCACAAGCTAACGAAACAACTCAAAGATGATATACGGTAGCCAACCCACCGGGAGCTGCCACATAGAACGACAACCAATGTCGCAAACGGCGCCAGACATTCAGAACCACCGAAGAAAGTTCGGTCCGAAACGCAACGCTACGACACCAGAAGAATCAGGGAAGGCCCAGTCATGCAATCATAAGATACAATCGAACAAAACAAATCAGAAATAATATTTGTCAGCCAAAACCACCGGAAGCTACCAAAGTAGATGTAAACAATCGGTGAAAACCGAAATCCCTAGATGCGAACCCGCATAGCCTAAAGCAAAACAGCCGAAACTGATGGACACAAACCACTGGCAATAACATACACACGAAAGCCGAAAACCAAGGATGCAATCGGCGAAAAGTCCTTTTACAAAACGCAACGCCACGAGAGCAAGAGAGTCGGGAACGACCCAGTCCTGCAGTAAGATAAGAAGTTGCAATCGAACGAAACAAACCATAAATGATACATACATGGCAGCCAAACCACCGGAAGCTACCAAAAAAAATGGAAACAGCCATCGAAAAAACAATTGTCGAAAAAACCGAAGATCCTAGATGCAAACCCACAGAACCCATAGCAAAAAGCACAAACCAGTGGAGACAAACCAAGGGCCATAACCTATACACTAAAGCCGAAAACCAACGATGCACTCGGCCTCAAGTATCCAGAGCCACCGATATAGTCCGTTCCGAAACGCAACACCGCTAGAGCAAAAGAATCGGGAAACGACCCAGTCTTGCAGTCAGAAGTTGCAGTCGAACGAAACAAGCCATAAATGATATCCGGCAGCCAGGCTACCAGAAGCTACCAAAAAAACAGGATACAATCGGCGAAAAACGAAGACCCTAGATGCAAGCCTACAGAACCCAGAGCAGAGCACCACAAACTGATGGAGACAAACCCCTGGCCATAGCCTACACACGAAAGTCTAAAACCAATGCTGCAATCGGCCCCAGGCATCCAGAAACACCAAAAAAATCTTGTTCTGAAACGCAACGCTACGATAGCAAAATAATCGGGAACAACCCAGTCCTGCAATCAGAAGCTACAATCTAACAAACCAAACCAGCAATGATATTTGGCAGCCAAGCCACCGGAAGCTACAAAAAAAAACAAAAAAGGATACAATCGGCGAAACCCGAAGACCCTAGATGCAAACCCACAGAACCGAGAGCAAAACATCACAAACAAATGGAGACAAACCCCTGGCCATAACCTACACACGAAAGCCGAAACCAATGCTGCAATCGGCCCCAGGCATCCAGAACCACCGAAAAAGTCCGTTCTGAAACGCAACGCTACGAGAGCAAAAGAATCGGGAACGACCCAGTTCTGCAATCAAAAGCTACAATCTAACGAAACAAGCCAGAAATGATATTTGGCAGCCAAGCCACCGGAAGCTACCAAAGAAAACGGAAACAATCAACGAAAACCGCAAACCCTAAATGCAAACCCACAGAACCCAGAGCAGAACATCCCCAATGCAGATCCAGATCATAACACCGCCAAAGCACGGCTGAACCCCAAAAAAAAAAAGAAACGCCTATCACGGAAGACCATAAACAACCCAAGGGGCAGAAACCCCCCAGACACAGCAGAAATCGAAGGGGGGCAACAACCGGGAACAACGGAACCCAAAAGAAACAAAACCCAAAAATGGTCACAGAGAAAGCAGACTCACCAGGAATCGAAAGGAATGCCTAAGAGTAGCCCAGGAGGGAAGAAACGCGGGAGAAGGAACGCACGAAGGAAAAGACGGAAAGAAGAAACACCGAAGGAAAGAAGGGAAAGAAGAAGCAGGGGAGAGGGAGGCAGGAGAGGACGAAGCACGGGAGGCAGGGGAAGCAGGGGGTAAGATTAATGGCGGTGCAAGAACAGGAGAAGGAGAAGAAGAATGAGAGAAGACCGATGAGGAAGGAGGAGAAGCAGAGGAACCAAAGAAGCAGGGGAGGCAGAGCATCACGCGGTAGGCACATGGGTTACTGTTCATAAGGAGTAATTGTTTGGGGTTTTACAAACTTCATACATTTAAGAGGTTTATAGATAATATAATACTAGTATAGTCTCGTGCATACTTGCACGATACATTTCAATTGTTAATGTATTTTTTATGTATTACGTAGTACTCGTACTTATTTTAACATTTTTGTCCTAATTTTTAATTTGAGAAATAAAATTGAAACTTGAAACCACTTGAGAGAAATTAGTAATGTAATGAAATGTACGTATATTTTTGTTTATTTTTTCATGATCATGAAGCGAATAGTAATACTCCATCCATTCAAGTCGAAGTTACTCATTTGCTTTTAGCACAAGTTTTAAGAAACCGATTGTTTATTATTAAAGATACAAATGTGTAAAGGTTAGTTATTTGTTTATTATTAAATGTAGTGTAAATAATGATATTTTTTAAATATAGTATGTAAGGTTTAAAGTATTTGTTTAATATTAAAATAATGAGTAAAATGGAAATGGTAAGCTTAGACTTGAACTTCCGAAAAATGAATATGGGTAGCTTGGACTTGAACGGAAAAGTATAAGTTTATAAATCTTAATGATTATATCGTTACGAAGCTAATAATACTTATACTGCGTAGTTGTTTACAATGTCGTACAATTGTAAAATATTAATACTATAGTATTTGAATTATTTGTATTTAATTTGTATATAATTTTATAGAAATTATTATTATTATTAATTTTTTCCATAAATAGCATTGAGCATTTGGAGGAAAAATTCTCATGGGGAATTATTCTTTTAGTGGATAGGGGCATTGATGATTATATTTATAATACAAATTCACCCCAAAATAATCAAGTTTCCAAATCAAATTAAGTTTACCGGTTTATGTTAGAGTAGTGAATTAGGTTTAGGCAGCATTACATATGGCCATATGGGTGGTGGATTAATTTGGGTCTGTGTATTGGGTATTTGGGTGGACGGGGAGCAAACCGAGCGGAATATTTGACTTCGTTTTGATCAAATATTAAATAAATGTTTGTCCCTATATTTGAAAATTTGAACTAAGCACAAATCAAACTTTTTTTCTAACAGAACATTACAAATCGAATCAAATAGTTTGGCTCACTAAGAGCATTAGCAATAACCCGTTCGTTGTTGAAGTTCGTTTGGATGAACGTGCGTAGGAAGAAGTGTGCTATTGTTGGCTAAAGTTCGTTCGTTGCGGTTCTAAACTTCGAACTTGTATGTACACACAATTTGATATGATAAAGCTGCAAGTATGAGATAAAGTGTGACCTCATCAAAATATTGCACACTCCATTTCTTTGCATATCTGATACTCCCTCCGTTCAAGTCCAAGCTTCCCTTTTGCTTTTTCACGTTTGCCAACGCGCATTTTGCATCGTTAATATCTTTCGTAACATATTAGTAAAAATTATGGAAATTGGATATTAATAATCTACTTTTAAAGACGAATCAAACAAGATCCCACATGCATATATTTTCTCTAATAGATTGTCGTGAATATCGAAAATTATCCGTGATTGCAAATAGTGTCAAGACAAGGAAGGGAAAGCTTGGACTTGAACGGAGGGAGTATCTCCAACTTTCAGCCAAAGTATTTTTTTTGTTTGTAGAAATTTATTATCTTTGTATAATAAATTTTATTAACTTTTCAATAAAAAAAAAAGTGGAATATAACTGCGGCGGGCAAAAAATGATACGATCCGAAAACACGATACGTAATTAACAGTTTCTGGTTGAGGGTTCATGACCCATTTATGTAATAAGGTCGACACAAACATGACACGATATTTAATTGGGTCGGGTTTGGGTTGAGGTCCCGAAACACGAACCCGACACGAATAACCTAATTAATAAATTAGTCAATTTTTTTTAACCATTTCTAATATAAATATGTGAATACTTTCCAAATATGGACATGACATGAAAACTCGATATGAACCCGACACAAAATTACTGGGTTTGGGTTGAAACTTTAATGATCCATTTATGTAAGTGGGTCAACACGAACACGATACGAAACTTAAATGGATCGGGTTTGGGTTGAAGGATCCGTGACCCGTTTGCCTATGACACGAACACGAACACGAACACGACGAGTGAAAAAAATATTATGATAGTTTAAAAAAATACTATTAAAAAACATTTTGTTGTTAATTTAAAAATGAAATGTTAATTTATTAAAAAAAATATTATGAAGTTAATTTAAAAATGATATGTTTTGACAGAAGTGTGAGTGGATTGTGTGTGGGACCATTTATAAACTTGGAAGAACTTGTACAGTTGTTGGCGAGTTTGTAGATAGTGATGTGGCAGAGAATGAACTTGTTGCTCTAAGAACCTTATAACTGGCTAGTGTCTACCTGGTAGCAGATGAGACGTTGGTTAGGAAATGAGAAGGAAGAAGGAAAAAGGATAAAGGGAATAGCAGTAACCAAGCAAAATCAGAAAAAGAGAAAATAGAAAAGAGAGATGGTGGAAGGTATCAAATGTTTAACTTTAACCCCGTCCCCTCCTCTCATCCATCCATCCCCATCCCCATCCCCTTCGATTATGTTTAAATCCTTCAAACGTCATTGCAAGCCCATCCAAGTTATTAGGCCACAACGCCGGCTACTTGGAGTTGTAGTATCCGTGGCCTTCAATCCAGATGGCAACTACGACCTTTCTCTCTTGGACGATGATAATTTTGAAGTTGAAGCAGATGGGACGCTAGCTCCATTGCCCCCTAAACAAGGAAGATTTGAGGTTGTCATCGACACTGACGCCATTCGACGTCTTGACCTCTCCCCCTTTCAATCTGCCACTTCAATTTCTTCTCCTTCCTCAGGTATGTAATAGGTATGTATGTATGTATGTATGTGGTCGAATAATTCAATTCTAAATTGTATCCCTGCTCCTAACAAATTAAAGCATATATTTTGTTGCAGCGGAGCCAAAGCCGTATCTAGAGCGCACGATTGGGTTTCAAATAAACTACACAAGGGATGATCCTTACGATAAGCGAGAAGTGTCGGAATATCCAGACGTAAGGCTGTGGTTTGTAAGGCTTGATGCCACTTATCCCTGGCTCCCCGTTTTATTAGATTGGCGTGCTGGTGAACTTGCTCGATATGCTGCTATGCTAGTTCCCCATCAGGTACATCACCACCATACACTTCTTCATACTCATGGCTACTTATTTCGCCGCTGAATAGAATGCAACTGATTTTTGTCTACTGTTGCGACAGATGAGTATGAGAATGGGAGTGGTATTCAACCCTGAGGCACTCGAATTATTCATAATGAACAAAGTTTTTATAGTATATTCTTGGTTGAGGCAACATGGAGTTCCCCAGCCGAAGGCCAGATTGAAGACGAGTGACATGGCTAGGATACTTGGTTTCGGAATTGGGGATGACTTGTTCAACTTGATCGATGACCATCCTGTTGATGCAGCTCACCTCTCGTCTTCAACTGCTCTTTGAAATGCCAAACACATTCTCCCATCTCTAGGTCCAACTGTGCTTACTGTATATAGAATCTAGACTGCATCGCTGTCGTACATCGACTAAATGTAAGAATTTCTGATGATTAAACGAGCTTGAAAATTCTTAGATATTTCATATTTGGATCATTTAACTGTATGCGAAGTAGTAAGAACTGAATAGATCAGACGAAGAATAAAAGCAGACACAAATTCACACCAAATAAATTCTAAATTTTATTCCTATGTGAGACAACACTGTCATTGGTCCTGTACATAGGGACGTGTTAAATTATACACAGAGATTAGTGAGTCGTACAATTCTTCCCATTTCTACATCCGAGAAAAGAAAAACAAAAAAAACATCACTTAACCCGCCACCCATTTTGGCCATTTTAGACTACGTTTTTTTTGGTCGTAGATCTTGATGCTTAATTTGGCCTGATTGATAACCAATTTATTCACTTCAAATCTGTCTTAGGCTCTTAGAGCACGTTTTACCATAGACGAGTTTTTCTCTATATTTTCTCTCAATCACTATTCTCCATCTTTTTTTTCTCCACAAAAAAATCTCCAATTACAATGGATACATTTTTCTCTATCAGCCTCTCCATAGTGGGACCCACAACTTTCACAACTCATTTTTATCTATCTACCTCACTCACTCTCAATTATCTTTTATTATAATTAGCATTCTTGATTATATTATAATTAGCTGATTAATTAAATTTAGTGCACTGTGAAATTTAAAAAAAAAAACGATTTGTTTTTGTTTACTTTTTACGTATTTTTCCACTTTCTACGAGTATTTCTATCAGATAAATTGGCATAAGGTTAAAGCAAAATAGGAACTGTACACATTTTTTAGCAAACCACGGTACCTTTATTAATCACAAACATTCAATATAAAGACTGGAAAAAAAAATCATTAATAAGAACGAACCAAGACTTCTTCATTTCCGGTAAGTTGCTGAAACAGCTGAACTGTGCTATTATTACTTTGATTCCTAAAGTGAGCAGGCCTCAGTCTGTTAAAGAATTTAGGCCGATTGCATGCTGCAATGTTGTTTACAAATGTATTGCTAAAATAATGAGTTCGAGAATGGCCAAAGTTCTTCCCCAGATTATCTCACCAACACAGGGAGGTTTTATCGAGGGTCGGAGTATTGTGGAAAATGTGCTGATATGCCAAGACCTAGTCAAAATCTATAGGAGAGGGTGGGTTTCGCCCAGGTGCCTGTTCAAGGTGGATATCCACAAAGCTTATAATAGTGTGGAATGGAGTTTTGTCGATCAGATGTTGAGAGCGTTAGATTTTCCGGATCACTTCCGCTGTCTGATTATGGAGTGTGTTACTTCGGTCTCATACTCTCTTTGTGCTAATGGGGATAATTTCGGGTTCCTCCGTGGGAAGAGAGGTTTGAGGCAGGGGGATCCGATGTCACCTTTGCTATTCACAATTTGTATGGAGTATTTTTCTCGTATTATGACTCATGGGAAGATGGATAGAAGGTTTAGATATCATCCTAAGTGTGGACCGTTGAAACTTACACATCTGATGTTTGCTGATGATCTACTTCTCTTTTGTAAAGGGGAGCCTGATTCGATGGAATTCTTGTGGCGGGCTTTTGCTACTTTTAGTAGGGCTTCGGGGCTTAATATAAGCATTGGTAAATTTCATGCTTATTTCGCTGGAGTTGATGAAGATAAGAAAGCTGCTATCCTGCAATTTTCAGGCTGTGTGGAAGGTACGATACCTTTTCGTTATCTTGGCCTTCCCATACAAAGTACTAGACTAGGTAAAATTGATTGTGAGAGTTTGATAGCCCGTATTATCTCGCGTATTGCTAGTATTGGTGCTAGAAAACTCTCCTACGCGGGCAGACTGACCTTGGTCCAGTCTGTGCTGTCCCAGCTGCATAATTATTGGGCGATGGTTTTTATTATCCCGACGTATGTCATGAATAGAATTATTTCGCTATGCCGCAATTTCCTTTGGAATGGTGGGGTGGAGGGGAATAATCGGGCTTTAGTGAGTTGGGAGAAAATCTGTTGTCCTAAGATGGAAGGGGGTTTGGGAATTAGAGACCTTTTTGCTTGAAATCAGGCTGCGGTGGCTAAGCTGGCTTCTTGGGTTTTTGACCAGCCGGATCGTCTATGGGTTCGGTGGGTGAGTAGTATTTATTTGAAGGGCCGAGATTGGCGGGAGTACCAACCCAACACGGATGTCACCTGGGCTTGGCGACGGATCTGTCAGGCCAAGGAAAAAATTAAACAATGTATGTGAATGGTCTTTGGCATGGTTCGTGCACCTATTACACGATTTCTGGGGGTTACGAGGACATTCGGATTCACAAACCGAAGGTTCCTTAGGCTCGTCTCGTTTGGAGTGGTTAGAGTATTCCTAGACACAACTTTATATCTTGGCTTGTTTTTAGGAGGGCTCTAAACACTAGGATAAATTTGGTAAGGTTTGGAGTTGTTGATTCAGACCGTTGCTATTTATGTGAAGATCAGGAAGAGAGCAGGGAACATTTGTTCTTTGGGTGTGGGTGGAGCTCCCAGATTATTGACGGCTTAAGCCTATGGGTGAAGAAACAGATTCCGAGAAGTGATACATTGCGTTGGGCGAGCAAGATACGGGGATCGAAGTTACAATGCAACATCATGCGCGCTATGTTCAATGCCATAATTAACCATGTTTGGAGGCAACGGAATTTGTGTAGAATTGAAGGATTGGTGCAGCGTCCTCATATTATTGTCAAATTGATTAAAATGGATGTACGGGATAGAATTATGTCTAAGATTAAATACCCGATCCTGGCTAGAGATTCTAGATGGCTTCATAATTTGATGTAGCCATATACCTGTACATTGATCCATTAATTTAATACATACTTACCTTTTACCAAAAAAAAAAGAACGAACGTTACATTAAACGAAAAACATTTAGTAAACAATAATGACTGGGTACATGAACATATTACAACAAATAAAATCAATCAGAGTCATCACATTCACTTCCTAACCACTCGTCGGAATCGTAATTAAGTCTGTCTGCCGGTACATCTTCATCACGTAAATATTCTTGTTCTTCCTCCATGGTAACGTCATCATATACGTCACAGTAATGAAGGCTCACGTGGAATATAATGAAAATTCTACCAGCCCCAGATAGTAGATCAAACAAGGTGTCAGAATTCATTACGTTCAACAAACGATTAATAATTTCGACGACTTCTTTCCTTAATTTGCGACGTTCTTCGTCATTGGAGATACAAGTATCTAAAATAACGTAATAAAAAGCAGGTCGTATTTAATCATGTAGAATGTAAGTTATCTTTTCAACTATGATTCATTAAAATAAAAACGGATAATATTACCTAATGTGGCATTGCTCAAAACAGGTGGACTCAACACATCATTCGCGTTTAATATCCAGATATGACAGAGCTCAGCATCGTTAATGGTGGTTCACAATGTATCATATTCATGTACACCATTTCTGGCATGGCAAGGTTCAAACGAGCAAGAAAGTGAGGAGCATTATTATCCTTTATCATGTCAATTTCTCTTTCATACTCTCTTACTTTATCATCTCATATAGTCATTTTTGGGTAATTTATTTTTGATATAATGAAAATCAGCTATATTATTTGAAAATGATTAGAATGTTGGATGTGAATAAATTCTAAATTTACAACACCACCTTATATAGAGAAGTCTCTACAATTTAAAAAAAAAACGGCTATATATTTCCAACGGCTGCATTTCAAACGGCTATATTTTCAACGGCTATATTTCAAAGGGCTATATTTCCAACGACTATATTTCCAACGACTATATTTGAAACGGCTATATTTTCAACGGATATAAATATCCCTTACAATGTGCAAAAATGAATACACTTACAAACACACTTCTACATTTCAACAAACAGTAACACCAAATTACTCCACCTTTTACAACAAAAATAGTTTCTTCATCTGACGATTTAGAGGAGGATGTCGCCGTTTGTCTATCTCTTATATCATTGTGGAGTCGTTTGCGAAATAAGCGCAAAGCTCGTACAAATCGACCTCATAAGAGGCGTCGAATTGAAAGAAATCGAGAAGAAGGCTACAATCAACTTTACAATGACTACTTCGTCTCGCAATCCACGTATCCTGATAATGTGTTTCGCCGTCGTTTCGGAATGCGAAAACACATATTACTACGTGTGTTGGAAGGCGTGAAAGTGTACAATCCTTTTTCCCACCAATTACCGGACGCTACTGAGAGATTGGGCATTTCAGATTTACAGAACTGTACTACTGTAATCTGGTTGCTAGCATATGGAGAAGCTGCCGATAGAGTGGACGAGTACCTGAGACTCAGCTCAAGCACGGTAAGGACCGCACTACATGAATTCGCGGACGCAGTAATAGCTCAGTTCGGAGATGTGTACATGAGGAGTCCGACAACAGACGACTTAAAAGAACTACTCCAAGTGAATAAGAAAAGAGGATTCCCTGGTATGATTTATTCAATCGATTGTATGCATTGGACTTGGAAAAACTGTCCTACTGCATGGAAAGGTCAATATCAAGGAAAGGATGAAACTGCTTATGTGATTTTAGAAGCAGTTTCTTCGAAAGATTTGTGGATATGGCACTGCTTTTTCGGCCTACCAGGTACCCTAAACGACTTAACTGTACTTTACCGATCTTACATATTCGATGATTTGTTAAATGAAAGAGCCCCTGCTGTTGAGTACGTCATCAACGGGCGTCGATATAACACCTCGTATTATCTGACCGACGGTATTTATCCAAATTGGTCCGCGTTTATGAAATCAATTATGCTACCACAAACTCCTAAGGAACGCCTATTTGCGGAGCAACAAGAAAGTGTTCGAAAAGATGTGGAACGTGCTTTTGGAGTGTTACAAGCAAGGTGAGCCATCATTCGACATCCTGCTATGACTTGGGATAAGGAAATGTTAGCAAAGATTATGAAAACTTGCATCATACTGCATAATATGATTGTAGAAGACGAGAGGTACTCATATCCATCGTATGATGATCCAAATGAGTTCAATGACGAATCAGATGAAGATGTAACAACTGTTGAAGTATCTCAATATTCTATAGGGTATGTCAATAAAGTGGAGGAATATATTGCTAAACGAACTCACTTGGAAGACAGCTCCATTAATTTGACACTCAGAAATGATTTAATGGAACACATTTGGAAGAAAAAAGAGTGTCGGGAATATAGCGGTTGAGACCAATTTCTAGTACTTTATATTTATGGCATTTCATTTTATTTTTATATTTCGAATTAATTTTTTTCTATAGTAGTTGTGTGTCGTCTAGACCTGTGTGTTTGAAATAATGTAATGTAATTTAATTTGAATGTTGTGTATTAGAGCAACCCCGACGGTAGGGATTTCATCTAGGTTCATTTGCCGGCACTTACGTTAAACGTACATTAAAAAGTAACTAAAACCTAAACTTATCAAACGTACATTATTATTAACAACATGCTTAACTTTCTAACCTAGCTCAACAACGACATTACTACTCGATACTTAAAATTAAATTAAACTAAATTATTTAATTTATTTATAAAGGTCACGTCTAGATGTCACTCAGTTCTAGGAACAGTTGGTTCTTGCGCTCCTCCTCCACTGCACTCAAGTTGTTCCTATTACATAAATGTTCATATAACTTCATCTTTTGCAGCCATTTTTTATGACTTATTTGCACGTCGGTTCTCCTTTTCGAGTCTAGCATCTTCTTCTTCATTATACCAATAATCTCTTGGATTTCCTTAACAATAATATCATCTTCTTCATCAAGAACTTTAGATTTCCCCTTCTTTCACTTTTGCGACTTCATTCCCAGTGGCCGGCTGCGTTGGCCTTCGTTTCCTGTTTCGAGACAGTCTTCGTTGTTCGCACAACTCCTTTTCCCACTACTATCAGAAGCAGTTGTGTCAGCATTTTTTTCCTCCAGTTGTTGTGGTGATTCTGGCTCACAAATAACTGTTTCCCATCTCGGGTATTGCTTAAGAAAATACCACTACCTCTCCCAAACCGCGTCTTTTTTAGAAAACGCACGAGCCTCAGATAGAATGTCGTTCTCATTCATTCCGATGGTACCTCTCCTTATAACTCTCTCATACTGACCCACCTACTTCGGTACTCCAGCTGAAATTCGTGACCATCGATTAGTGAGCATGCCAACATTACACTGTTTGATTGCACCGCGGTTTGATTGTCGGGCCTCCTCAAACAAGTTCCTCACTATCGACCAAAATTTTGAAACACGTTGCCCCATTCCAATTGCTCGATCAGTTGACACTCGCATATATGATGATACGAGAGCTCTATCTTCAGCGTCTGACCAAACGTTTTTTTATATTTCCATTGCCTCCATCACTTGCTTGCCTGATGACGTTCGACTGGTCCGCGTACTCGTTCCTGTCCACAATAATATTTTCATCTTGTGACAAACGAGTGACATGATCACTATCGTAGCTCATTTGCTCATTACCACCAAAATAAGGATTTGGTGAACCAAAATATGAGTTCACCCCGGAATTTTGAGAAGATAGGTTAAATTGTGAATTGGAATGAGGATTCTGAGTTATATTCGGTGCATGAATATTAGGGGGACGATTATTATGATAATTAGTTGACATATTTTGAAAAGCAAGAATTGTAAATATGATGGGTCATATTGATTAAATAAAAATGGATTAGGATTATTATTACTATTATTTTTTTTTTTGCAAGAAAATTATCATTTCATTCAAAGAGAGTGAAATTATAAAGTTTTAATGCAAAAGAGCTAGCACACTAAAATGCAAAAGCATTGAGAGAGCCTATATGATCTAGGATTCTACTATACTTAGTATTAGATTCCTTCCAAAAACCAATAGCTACGTGGAATTTGATTTTCGCTATTACATTCAAAATCGATGACTCTTTGCTTGTGAAGATCCGTTTGTTCCTCTCCTTCCATATTGCATTTACAGTTGCTGCCACACTTCCCTGAACCCAAGCACTCTTCCAATGTTTCCTCTTTTGACTTAAGTTCATCCATCTAACAATAGACCTTAATGAGGAGGTTTTAACATCAATGTTCATCCAGTTCTTCATCTCATCTCAAATCTGTTTCGAGACAGGGCAGGAGAAGAAAAGATGGGAATGATCTTCTTGGTCCATAAGACACAAACTGCATCTATTAGCCAACTGAAACCCACGCTTACAAAACTGATCAGTAGTTGCTAATTGACTTTGAACAGCCATAGAAAGAGTAACTTTATGACTAGGTATAAGAACACTTGCTTCCAGACATCTGCTCCAGTTCTTCATATCCCTTTTTAAAAATTTGATAGGCTTTGGACACAGAAAACTTAGAGTCATTGACACAATTAGCCAGCCAATCCTGAGCTAACTGAATAGAACCTGCAATTTGTATTAATTTGTCCCTCACCACCAGTATACCCTTAAATCCAGAAGAATGATATTCTTTAGGGGCAATATTCCAAATACTACTTCCTTCCAACACATAAGCATTACACCATCTCACCCTGTAATCCCCTATAAATTCTAATGCAATACAGTAGCGGAAATACTGTAGATTTGAGATTAAAACACACTGATGTTCTATATTTTACAAAAAGAACGGTCAGTCAATACAAAGGCCACTTTTTACAAAAGAGCTAAAAATAAAAATTCTCCAAACGGGATTAAGAATACATAAATAAACATAACTCAAGCGGAGTAGGATCCACGCCACTCGCTAGCTCACACCAAACCCCGGAACAAATAATACCTGCCATGTTATAAACATAACAGCCACAATTCAGTGGGGAGCAACTCAGGCAGTTCTCCCAGCCATATTACATAATATTAAAGCATAATTACTATTATATCAAAATAGTTGAAAACGTAAAACATTTAAAATGATACGGTAAAATACTTCAAAATGATTGTCAACCTGCAAATCAATGTCAATCAATAATAGTAACGGCGTTATGAAAATTAATCAGTGTAACGGAATAGACTTTCACTAGGATCATACTAAACTAGGTTCGAGAATTCAGTCAAAACAAATTAGACTTCGGTCTCTAACTAGGCAACTCAACTATAACAGGACTGCGTGCAGCGAGGTCCTGGCTTAAGTAATGTACACCCCTCCTGGACACCAACCGTAATCCAGTTCAACCCGACGGCGACTTACACGATGCGATATCTAAGTTTTAGGTCAAAATATACACACTCCTGAACACAAACCATGCTCAGTTCAACGACCAATGTGTCTCTAACTAGACACACCAGCTTTATAGTTGATGGCAAAACGTATACCCTAGACTGTATTACCCTACCCGTACACTTGTTCTTATTCCAAAACAAAGCCGTTGTCATAATTCGATAGGATTATCAAAACGTTCTTAAAAAGAAACTTGCTAATTTGGGAAACTTTCTTCAAATATTAACTTTCCAAAATAGGTATTATTATAATTAGAAATCGTTTAACATTTGAATTATAGAAAATAGTTATATTAGGCATCGAGACATAAACATTATACTTAATTTATAAATATATATTTAATGATCAAAAGTCAACGAAAGTCAAAATCATAATTATTTCTCAAAAGATTGAAATATAAGTAATTAAAAGTATTAAATTACAAATTTACAGATTTTCCGGAATAGCACTGTCTTACTATAAAAATCGTAATTAAATCATTAAAAATCAAAACAACGTAAGACTAGTGGGGTTGAAAACTTTAGAAACTTAGTTACAACTTTTATTTCTGGAGAAAATCCAAATTCCAAATAAAACATGGATTTTTATTTGTATTTTCACAAACTAACAGAATTCGACACCCGATGGTATCTCATTAATAAAATATGTTTAAAAATTGATTTTCAAGAAAAACCAATTGGAAACATTAAGTAGGCTCTTCAAAGTTTAGGTACATAAATTACCCAGAATAAATTCAAAGTTTTTTTTTTTGGTGAATGGTAAGTATGTATTAAAAAATATGAATCAATGTACAGCCTACATGACTACATCAACATATGTAGCCACCTAGAGTCTCTAGCCCGAAGTGGGTGTTTAATCTTATCCAAAATTCTGTTTCGTACATCCATTTTAATCAATTTGACAATAATATGTGGACGCTGAACCGAACCTTCAATTCTACACAAATTCCGCTGTCTCCAGACATGGTAAACCATGACATTGATCATAGCGCGTAGAATGTTGCATTGGAGCTTCGAGCACCGCATCGTGCACGCCCACCTGAGGGTATCAGTCGTCGGAATCGGCTTCCTCACCCACAGGCTTAATTCTTCAACAATCTTGGCACTCCACCTACACCCGAAGAATAAATTCAAAGTTTATCAAAGGGTTTAAATTAGATTTTACAAAAATTGACAGATTCGCGGACTAATCCGACGTCTGTTCGTAAAACATTTATTGTGACCAAAATACCTGGACTTAATTTACTAAATTTTACAAGCATATAATAGACTTAAAATAAACAGTTATCTCTTTTCAAACTTTTCGAAAATAAAGTCTTTAACAGGAGTAATAAATCGTTCAAAAACACTAATCAATTCTGAAACATGCACTAATTATGTTAAAAATAATAAAAACTTTCACTTTGCTACTTTATATTAAAATCATGAAAATTCAGAAATAATGTCTTATTTGTATGTTTTAGTCTCGGCCTTATAATACTTTTAGAAGATCCGATGTGAAATAAATAGAGAAAGATTAAAAGCGATAGAAACACGAAATCGATTTAAGCATATTATCGCAATATAATTAAAACATGCTTATTCGTATAAAAATTCGATTTTAAAACGATACTACAAACAACTACAACATATATATATCATGCAATACCGAGTCATGCCATCATGTGTTACCTTCGTTGAGATCCGAGCCAATAATATACTCGTCCTTCTCGGGTTGTCTCGAAAGCCTATAAAAAAATTATAAACAAGGTTCAAGACCCTTATTAGTATCATAAATCGCGAAGTAGGAAGAAGGAATTAAGAATTCGATGATTACCCTTCGAATTATAATGAATCGGGAAGAAGAGAATGATCGGAATAGAGAAAAAGATGATGTACGTTCAATCCAATTTTTTTGAGAATAGGAAAAGAGGGATACGTACAGTGTTATGAAAGAATAAGGAGATTGGTGTTGGGGTTTAAGAGAAGTTTTGAAAAGTAGGGAGAACGTGCATAGGATTAGGAGTGGATAGTGGAGTCAGTTTTTTTACTATCTCAACTGATCCATGAAATATCTCAGTCCGAGGAGGGAAACGGTTGGGCTGCTACAGTCTGAGCCCGATTCGCGCTTAAAATCGTAAATGGATCATCTTTAAAATAAAATAATAATAATAATAATAATAATAATAATAATAATAATAATAATAATAATAATAATAATAATAATAATAATAATAATAATAATAATAATAATAATAATAATAATAATAATAATAATAATAATAATAATAATAATAATAATAATAATAATAATAATAATAATAATAATAATAATAATAATAATAATAATAATAAGTAGACGAAACTCGTATAAGAACGTGTTTTCGAGAAAGTAGTATTAAAATTGCGTTTCAAAAATAATTATGTACGAAATCGCGTAGAAAAAGATTAGATAGCAATTTCTCGATATTAATAAAAATTCTTGTAAACGGGGTAGTTAAAATGGGTTTCGAGTTTAAAATACGAACTCAAGTTTATATAAAGATGAACTCAGATAAACCGTCGAAATGGAAACTCGAATAGAAATAAAATGAGTAAATCGAATGAAACGAAAGTAAGATACATTTTAAACATAAAAATGACTTTTCGAGGTAAATAGGATTTTACGTGTTCAAACGATTGAAAAATTGAATCTGCTTTATAATTATTTAAGAAATACGAGTTAAATCTTAAACAAAATAAAATATTAATAAAATTTAATATATAAAAATCAGGGGTGTTACAACCTTCCCCACTAAAAAAAAGTTTCGTCTCCGAAACTTACAGGAACACGAAAATATAACACAAAACAAAGTTATTTCACTTGAACAAAATGAGAATGCATAAGTCGCATCAAAATCGTTATTTAGAAAGGAAATTTTAAAACTTCAAACGAGATATGAAGTCGAATGCACAAATTTATCTCAAGATTAACTGGGTTAAGCTTCCCGAAACTTGAAAACTTTTCAAATTATTCAAGGTAAAGTTATTTGATAAAATAACGATGTTTAAATAACATTTTTAAACGAACTCGAGGGAAAAAGAGTACCCAAAACATTTTCAAAACATCAGTAAAACAATTGGTTTAAGAAATTTGGCAAATCGATTTAAGACAAAACAAAATCAAAGTTTGAGGAATCGAACTTAGCGTTGGGAAATCTCGAACCAGTCATTAGATGCTTCCAATAACAGATCCTAAAGTCCACCAACAAAAATAAAATGAAAGACCAAATTTATGAAATCATTTTCAAAAGTTAAATTTACTCAGACAATCTAAATATCGCAGAAACACAAGTATTTGTACTTAACGAAAATATTCATAAAACTCTTATCATCCGAAAATTATAGATTTGAAATAATTTTGAATTAATTTCAAACAGGTTTTTTTAAGATATTTTAAAAATAACTAAATATAACTTCAACCAAAAACGACAAAGCAAAATTTTAAAGCTTAAAATTGAAACTAAAAAAAAAAGATAACTCAAAAGTTTAAATTAGTCAAATATTTTTCAAAACGTGGAGTTTGGTTAAAAATTTAAGGATTCAATCGAAACAAAAATTTTCAAGCTCGATAAAGGGGAGAAGGGATACCAATAGCAGTTGAAGGAGTAGAATTCAAGAGAAGCGGAGGTGAGGACGAAATCGAGAGTCAAACAGAACTCTCAAAGATTATAGAGGAGTTTAAGATTCTCGAGACTTCTAGTACGACTCCCACAACTCACGGTTCTATTTCCACCAAATAATACTAAGTCCATTAATATCAAAAACTTGGGTTGTCTTACACAATCTACAACCTCCAAAATTATCAAATATCACAATTCCCTATATGAAGTCTCACATACTTATTCAATCATTCAATCAACAGGGTAAGAATCCTCAAATGACTCAGAATCAAATCATGCTACCGAAATTCCATAAACCACAACACGATCAAACCAATCAACCAATAAGGCTCTAAAACTATTCAAAGTTCACTAGATTATACTCGAGGTACATTCCATGGTACTCGAGTAAGGAACACTAAACAAAATCCACCAATTTAACAAAGCTCGGGCACTAAGTCCTCAAAAATGATTATACCAACATGTTTAACATCACCATCTCACAAAAGGTATGAAAGTAAGCCAAACCTAGGCACACTCGACCTCAAATAATGTAATGACAGACACTCACATTTTCAAGCACGTCATCCAAATAAGGTCTCTCATAAATCCATCAATTTCTAATCGCAATAGAGCAACCACAATATTTTTAATCACCCAATGAAGCGACAATCTCGTTGGTGCACAGGTATCAAAAATTCCATTAAGGTGCGGGGTATTAAAATATTCCTCAAAACAGTAGTGTAAATCCGAATTGTGATCATGGCCTTTCTCTTCCTTAAGAATAAGGACAATCCAATCAAATAACATTGAGTCACTCAACTCTAAAATTCATAGGTTACAATCTTATCAGACTCAATGATCTCATCCATAAGAACCAAGGTTTAATCTATGTCAACCAAAGTTACTAAAAACATTAACGAGAACCTGAAATGGTACTACAACACTCAAGCTAACCCTTTAAACAATGATCTATGATCCCAAAAGTCCACAACAAGTCCATTAAGTCAGCATTAAGTGGGAATCCCAAAGTAATATTACCAGTTACACTTAGTTCGGTTCTAAGTTCAGTTCTAGGTTAGGTACCAGATATCCATCAAAATAAAATATAGCCGTACTATCCAAAAGCTTATTCTCTCTAAGTACTTTACATAATCAAGTAAATTATAATCCAAGATCAACACTTGAGGTACGATCCTAATTCCATCAATCAATTAATATTATTGAAATCAATCCTCAAGAAGTTCTTACTAACTTAGGAATATGGTACAACTTACAACTCTCAAACCATGTAACAAGCGGTTTATTAAACCTCAAACATCTTTAACTATCGCGGGGTTCACTAAGACCAGAGTCTAACCAGAGAATCTCAATAAGATAGAGGGTAAAATGAGAGAATAAAACAAGGATTCGCCACGAAAATGAAGATGACCATTTATATGAGGAGGATTGGAAGAAGAAGAGATCGAAAAACTAATAGGGAGGGCAATGGCAGCCCAAGGACAGCAGAAATAACAACACATGACAGTGTAGAGCCGAACAACATTAGACCGTAGCAGTACAGCAACACAACAACATCAGTAAGGTGAAGAAGAATAAGAAAAGAAGTAAAAGAAGAAAAACAAGAAGAAATTGGGAGCATAGAACAAGGGTCCTAGACTATTAAGGTCTTAGAACAGAGAAGAGTCTTCGTATCTCCAGAGTTCACAAGGGAACTCTTTGGATCACTTCGTCTTCTTGTAGAGAAATGAGCACACTAGTCTTGGATCGCTCCATCTGGATCCAAACTGAAATGAAGTCGCATCTGGGTAAAGTGAAATCACATCTGGTTCTACTGCACCATCGTGGACTGGAATCTACTCTTGATCATCTGGCCTGTAGCTTGAGCAAACTGAATCTGGGCTGGAAAGTCACCATTGTATCTTCCTTGTAGCGCCAAGTCGTCCACTCGAGTCATCAGGTCTTAGAAGTGCTAAGTAGGTTTTGTCCCGATCTGGAGCAGCATCACGTAAACATCTTGTCCACTCGTGTTCTTCTTGGATAAATAAAACACACATTCAATACTATTCATTGAGTTACAAGAACATGTAACCTAACAATTAAGTCCTTAATTTGGTTTCTACCCATCACTCACTATTATTCTATTAATATTCAAATCGTTTACGGGTATTTTTTCTAAAATCAGGTGTGAGCGTCGGGAGCAACGATGCTCTGATACCAACTGTAATCCCCTATAAATTCTAATGCAATACAGTAGCGGAAATACTGTAGATTTGGGATTAAAACACACTGATGTTCTATATTTTGCAAAAAGAACGGTCAGTCAATACAAAGGCCCCTTTTTACAAAAGAGCTAAAAATAAAAATTCTCCAAACGGGATTAAGAATCCATAAATAAACATAACTCAAGCGGAGTAGGATCCACGCCACTCGCTAGCTCACACCAAACCCCGGAACAAATAATACCTGCCATGTTATAAACATAACAGCCACAATTCAGTGGGGAGCAACTCAGGCAGTTCTCCCAGCCATATTACATAATATTAAAGCATAATTACTATTATATCAAAATAGTTGAAAACGTAAAACATTTAAAATGATACGGTAAAATACTTCAAAATGATTGTCAACCTGCAAATCAATGTCAATCAATAATAGTAACGGCGTTATGGAAATTAATCAGTGTAACGGAATAGACTTTCACTAGGATCATACTAAACTAGGTTCGAGAATTCAGTCAAAACAAATTAGACTTCGGTCTCTAACTAGGCAACTCAACTATAACAGGACTGCGTGCAGCGAGGTCCTGGCTTAAGTAATGTACACCCCTCCTGGACACCAACCGTAATCCAGTTCAACCCGACGGCGACTTACACGATGCGATATCTAAGTTTAAGGTCAAAATATACACACTCCTGAACACAAACCATGCTCAGTTCAACGACCAATGTGTCTCTAACTAGACACACCAGCTTTATAGTTGATGGCAAAACGTATACCCTAGACTGTATTACCCTACCCGTACACTTGTTCTTATTCCAAAACAAAGCCGTTGTCATAATTCGATAGGATTATCAAAACGTTCTTAAAAAGAAACTTGCTAATTTGGGAAACTTTCTTCAAATATTAACTTTCCAAAATAGGTATTATTATAATTAGAAATCGTTTAACATTTGAATTATAGAAAATAGTTATATTAGGCATCGAGACATAAACATTATACTTAATTTATAAATATATATTTAATGATCAAAAGTCAAAATCATAATTATTTCTCAAAAGATTGAAATATAAGTAATTAAAAGTATTAAATTACAAATTTACAGATTTTCCGGAATAGCACTGTCTTACTATAAAAATCGTAATTAAATCATTAAAAATCAAAACAACGTAAGACTAGTGGGGTTGAAAACTTTAGAAACTTAGTTACAACTTTTATTTCTGGAGAAAATCCAAATTCCAAATAAAACATGGATTTTTATTTGTATTTTCACAAACTAACAGAATTCGACACCCGATGGTATCTCATTAATAAAATATGTTTAAAAATTGATTTTCAAGAAAAACCAATTGGAAACATTAAGTAGGCTCTTCAAAGTTTAGGTACATAAATTACCCAGAATAAATTCAAAGTTTTTTTTTTTTTGGTGAATGGTAAGTATGTATTAAAAAATATGAATCAATGTACAGCCTACATGACTACATCAACATATGTAGCCACCTAGAGTCTCTAGCCCGAAGTGGGTGTTTAATCTTATCCAAAATTCTGTTTCGTACATCCATTTTAATCAATTTGACAATAATATGTGGACGCTGAACCGAACCTTCAATTCTACACAAATTCCGCTGTCTCCAGACATGGTAAACCATGACATTGATCATAGCGCGTAGAATGTTGCATTGGAGCTTCGAGCACCGCATCGTGCACGCCCACCTGAGGGTATCAGTCGTCGGAATCGGCTTCCTCACCCACAGGCTTAATTCTTCAACAATCTTGGCACTCCACCTACACCCGAAGAATAAATTCAAAGTTTATCAAAGGGTTTAAATTAGATTTTACAAAAATTGACAGATTCGCGGACTAATCCGACGTCTGTTCGTAAAACATTTATTGTGACCAAAATACCTGGACTTAATTTACTAAATTTTACAAGCATATAATAGACTTAAAATAAACAGTTATCTCTTTTCAAACTTTTCGAAAATAAAGTCTTTAACAGGAGTAATAAATCGTTCAAAAACACTAATCAATTCTGAAACATGCACTAATTATGTTAAAAATAATAAAAACTTTCACTTTGCTACTTTATATTAAAATCATGAAAATTCAGAAATAATGTCTTATTTGTATGTTTTAGTCTCGGCCTTATAATACTTTTAGAAGATCCGATGTGAAATAAATAGAGAAAGATTAAAAGCGATAGAAACACGAAATCGATTTAAGCATATTATCGCAATATAATTAAAACATGCTTATTCGTATAAAAATTCGATTTTAAAACGATACTACAAACAACTACAACATATATATATCATGCAATACCGAGTCATGCCATCATGTGTTACCTTCGTTGAGATCCGAGCCAATAATATACTCGTCCTTCTCGGGTTGTCTCGAAAGCCTATAAAAAAATTATAAACAAGGTTCAAGACCCTTATTAGTATCATAAATCGCGAAGTAGGAAGAAGGAATTAAGAATTCGATGATTACCCTTCGAATTATAATGAATCGGGAAGAAGAGAATGATCGGAATAGAGAAAAAGATGATGTACGTTCAATCCAATTTTTTTGAGAATAGGAAAAGAGGGATACGTACAGTGTTATGAAAGAATAAGGAGATTGGTGTTGGGGTTTAAGAGAAGTTTTGAAAAGTAGGGAGAACGTGCATAGGATTAGGAGTAGATAGTGGAGTCAGTTTTTTTACTATCTCAACTGATCCATGAAATATCTCAGTCCGAGGAGGGAAACGGTTGGGCTGCTACAGTCTGAGCCCGATTCGCGCTTAAAATCGTAAATGGATCATCTTTAAAATAAAATAATAATAATAATAATAATAATAATAATAATAATAATAATAATAATAATAATAATAATAATAATAATAATAATAATAATAATAATAATAATAATAATAATAAGTAGACGAAACTCGTATAAGAACGTGTTTTCGAGAAAGTAGTATTAAAATTGCGTTTCAAAAATAATTATGTACGAAATCGCGTAGAAAAAGATTAGATAGCAATTTCTCGATATTAATAAAAATTCTTGTAAACGGGGTAGTTAAAATGGGTTTCGAGTTTAAAATACGAACTCAAGTTTATATAAAGATGAACTCAGATAAACCGTCGAAATGGAAACTCGAATAGAAATAAAATGAGTAAATCGAATGAAACGAAAGTAAGATACATTTTAAACATAAAAATGACTTTTCGAGGTAAATAGGATTTTACGTGTTCAAACGATTGAAAAATTGAATCTGCTTTATAATTATTTAAGAAATACGAGTTAAATCTTAAACAAAATAAAATATTAATAAAATTTAATATATAAAAATCAGGGGTGTTACAACCTTCCCCACTAAAAAAAAGTTTCGTCTCCGAAACTTACAGGAACACGAAAATATAACACAAAACAAAGTTATTTCACTTGAACAAAATGAGAATGCATAAGTCGCATCAAAATCGTTATTTAGAAAGGAAATTTTAAAACTTCAAACGAGATATGAAGTCGAATGCACAAATTTATCTCAAGATTAACTGGGTTAAGCTTCCCGAAACTTGAAAACTTTTCAAATTATTCAAGGTAAAGTTATTTGATAAAATAACGATGTTTAAATAACATTTTTAAACGAACTCGAGGGAAAAAGAGTACCCAAAACATTTTCAAAACATCAGTAAAACAATTGGTTTAAGAAATTTGGCAAATCGATTTAAGACAAAACAAAATCAAAGTTTGAGGAATCGAACTTAGCGTTGGGAAATCTCGAACCAGTCATTAGATGCTTCCAATAACAGATCCTAAAGTCCACCAACAAAAATAAAATGAAAGACCAAATTTATGAAATCATTTTCAAAAGTTAAATTTACTCAGACAATCTAAATATCGCAGAAACACAAGTATTTGTACTTAACGAAAATATTCATAAAACTCTTATCATCCGAAAATTATAGATTTGAAATAATTTTGAATTAATTTCAAACAGGTTTTTTTAAGATATTTTAAAAATAACTAAATATAACTTCAACCAAAAACGACAAAGCAAAATTTTAAAGCTTAAAATTGAAACTAAAAAAAAAAGATAACTCAAAAGTTTAAATTAGTCAAATATTTTTCAAAACGTGGAGTTTGGTTAAAAATTTAAGGATTCAATCGAAACAAAAATTTTCAAGCTCGATAAAGGGGAGAAGGGATACCAATAGCAGTTGAAGGAGTAGAATTCAAGAGAAGCGGAGGTGAGGACGAAATCGAGAGTCAAACAGAACTCTCAAAGATTATAGAGGAGTTTAAGATTCTCGAGACTTCTAGTACGACTCCCACAACTCACGGTTCTATTTCCACCAAATAATACTAAGTCCATTAATATCAAAAACTTGGGTTGTCTTACACAATCTACAACCTCCAAAATTATCAAATATCACAATTCCCTATATGAAGTCTCACATACTTATTCAATCATTCAATCAACAGGGTAAGAATCCTCAAATGACTCAGAATCAAATCATGCTACCGAAATTCCATAAACCACAACACGATCAAACCAATCAACCAATAAGGCTCTAAAACTATTCAAAGTTCACTAGATTATACTCGAGGTACATTCCATGGTACTCGAGTAAGGAACACTAAACAAAATCCACCAATTTAACAAAGCTCGGGCACTAAGTCCTCAAAAATGATTATACCAACATGTTTAACATCACCATCTCACAAAAGGTATGAAAGTAAGCCAAACCTAGGCACACTCGACCTCAAATAATGTAATGACAGACACTCACATTTTCAAGCACGTCATCCAAATAAGGTCTCTCATAAATCCATCAATTTCTAATCGCAATAGAGCAACCACAATATTTTTAATCACCCAATGAAGCGACAATCTCGTTGGTGCACAGGTATCAAAAATTCCATTAAGGTGCGGGGTATTAAAATATTCCTCAAAACAGTAGTGTAAATCCGAATTGTGATCATGGCCTTTCTCTTCCTTAAGAATAAGGACAATCCAATCAAATAACATTGAGTCACTCAACTCTAAAATTCATAGGTTACAATCTTATCAGACTCAATGATCTCATCCATAAGAACCAAGGTTTAATCTATGTCAACCAAAGTTACTAAAAACATTAACGAGAACCTGAAATGGTACTACAACACTCAAGCTAACCCTTTAAACAATGATCTATGATCCCAAAAGTCCACAACAAGTCCATTAAGTCAGCATTAAGTGGGAATCCCAAAGTAATATTACCAGTTACACTTAGTTCGGTTCTAAGTTCAGTTCTAGGTTAGGTACCAGATATCCATCAAAATAAAATATAGCCGTACTATCCAAAAGCTTATTCTCTCTAAGTACTTTACATAATCAAGTAAATTATAATCCAAGATCAACACTTGAGGTACGATCCTAATTCCATCAATCAATTAATATTATTGAAATCAATCCTCAAGAAGTTCTTACTAACTTAGGAATATGGTACAACTTACAACTCTCAAACCATGTAACAAGCGGTTTATTAAACCTCAAACATCTTTAACTATCGCGGGGTTCACTAAGACCAGAGTCTAACCAGAGAATCTCAATAAGATAGAGGGTAAAATGAGAGAATAAAACAAGGATTCGCCACGAAAATGAAGATGACCATTTATATGAGGAGGATTGGAAGAAGAAGAGATCGAAAAACTAATAGGGAGGGCAATGGCAGCCCAAGGACAGCAGAAATAACAACACATGACAGTGTAGAGCCGAACAACATTAGACCGTAGCAGTACAGCAACACAACAACATCAGTAAGGAGAAGAAGAATAAGAAAAGAAGTAAAAGAAGAAAAACAAGAAGAAATTGGGAGCATAGAACAAGGGTCCTAGACTATTAAGGTCTTAGAACAGAGAAGAGTCTTCGTATCTCCAGAGTTCACAAGGGAACTCTTTGGATCACTTCGTCTTCTTGTAGAGAAATGAGCACACTAGTCTTGGATCGCTCCATCTGGATCCAAACTGAAATGAAGTCGCATCTGGGTAAAGTGAAATCACATCTGGTTCTACTGCACCATCGTGGACTGGAATCTACTCTTGATCATCTGGCCTGTAGCTTGAGCAAACTGAATCTGGGCTGGAAAGTCACCATTGTATCTTCCTTGTAGCGCCAAGTCGTCCACTCGAGTCATCAGGTCTTAGAAGTGCTAAGTAGGTTTTGTCCCGATCTGGAGCAGCATCACGTAAACATCTTGTCCACTCGTGTTCTTCTTGGATAAATAAAACACACATTCAATACTATTCATTGAGTTACAAGAACATGTAACCTAACAATTAAGTCCTTAATTTGGTTTCTACCCATCACTCACTATTATTCTATTAATATTCAAATCGTTTACGGGTATTTTTTCTAAAATCAGGTGTGAGCGTCGGGAGCAACGATGCTCTGATACCAACTGTAATCCCCTATAAATTCTAATGCAATACAGTAGCGGAAATACTGTAGATTTGGGATTAAAACACACTGATGTTCTATATTTTGCAAAAAGAACGGTCAGTCAATACAAAGGCCCCTTTTTACAAAAGAGCTAAAAATAAAAATTCTCCAAACGGGATTAAGAATCCATAAATAAACATAACTCAAGCGGAGTAGGATCCACGCCACTCGCTAGCTCACACCAAACCCCGGAACAAATAATACCTGCCATGTTATAAACATAACAGCCACAATTCAGTGGGGAGCAACTCAGGCAGTTCTCCCAGCCATATTACATAATATTAAAGCATAATTACTATTATATCAAAATAGTTGAAAACGTAAAACATTTAAAATGATACGGTAAAATACTTCAAAATGATTGTCAACCTGCAAATCAATGTCAATCAATAATAGTAACGGCGTTATGGAAATTAATCAGTGTAACGGAATAGACTTTCACTAGGATCATACTAAACTAGGTTCGAGAATTCAGTCAAAACAAATTAGACTTCGGTCTCTAACTAGGCAACTCAACTATAACAGGACTGCGTGCAGCGAGGTCCTGGCTTAAGTAATGTACACCCCTCCTGGACACCAACCGTAATCCAGTTCAACCCGACGGCGACTTACACGATGCGATATCTAAGTTTAAGGTCAAAATATACACACTCCTGAACACAAACCATGCTCAGTTCAACGACCAATGTGTCTCTAACTAGACACACCAGCTTTATAGTTGATGGCAAAACGTATACCCTAGACTGTATTACCCTACCCGTACACTTGTTCTTATTCCAAAACAAAGCCGTTGTCATAATTCGATAGGATTATCAAAACGTTCTTAAAAAGAAACTTGCTAATTTGGGAAACTTTCTTCAAATATTAACTTTCCAAAATAGGTATTATTATAATTAGAAATCGTTTAACATTTGAATTATAGAAAATAGTTATATTAGGCATCGAGACATAAACATTATACTTAATTTATAAATATATATTTAATGATCAAAAGTCAACGAAAGTCAAAATCATAATTATTTCTCAAAAGATTGAAATATAAGTAATTAAAAGTATTAAATTACAAATTTACAGATTTTCCGGAATAGCACTGTCTTACTATAAAAATCGTAATTAAATCATTAAAAATCAAAACAACGTAAGACTAGTGGGGTTGAAAACTTTAGAAACTTAGTTACAACTTTTATTTCTGGAGAAAATCCAAATTCCAAATAAAACATGGATTTTTATTTGTATTTTCACAAACTAACAGAATTCGACACCCGATGGTATCTCATTAATAAAATATGTTTAAAAATTGATTTTCAAGAAAAACCAATTGGAAACATTAAGTAGGCTCTTCAAAGTTTAGGTACATAAATTACCCAGAATAAATTCAAAGTTTTTTTTTTTGGTGAATGGTAAGTATGTATTAAAAAATATGAATCAATGTACAGCCTACATGACTACATCAACATATGTAGCCACCTAGAGTCTCTAGCCCGAAGTGGGTGTTTAATCTTATCCAAAATTCTGTTTCGTACATCCATTTTAATCAATTTGACAATAATATGTGGACGCTGAACCGAACCTTCAATTCTACACAAATTCCGCTGTCTCCAGACATGGTAAACCATGACATTGATCATAGCGCGTAGAATGTTGCATTGGAGCTTCGAGCACCGCATCGTGCACGCCCACCTGAGGGTATCAGTCGTCGGAATCGGCTTCCTCACCCACAGGCTTAATTCTTCAACAATCTTGGCACTCCACCTACACCCGAAGAATAAATTCAAAGTTTATCAAAGGGTTTAAATTAGATTTTACAAAAATTGACAGATTCGCGGACTAATCCGACGTCTGTTCGTAAAACATTTATTGTGACCAAAATACCTGGACTTAATTTACTAAATTTTACAAGCATATAATAGACTTAAAATAAACAGTTATCTCTTTTCAAACTTTTCGAAAATAAAGTCTTTAACAGGAGTAATAAATCGTTCAAAAACACTAATCAATTCTGAAACATGCACTAATTATGTTAAAAATAATAAAAACTTTCACTTTGCTACTTTATATTAAAATCATGAAAATTCAGAAATAATGTCTTATTTGTATGTTTTAGTCTCGGCCTTATAATACTTTTAGAAGATCCGATGTGAAATAAATAGAGAAAGATTAAAAGCGATAGAAACACGAAATCGATTTAAGCATATTATCGCAATATAATTAAAACATGCTTATTCGTATAAAAATTCGATTTTAAAACGATACTACAAACAACTACAACATATATATATCATGCAATACCGAGTCATGCCATCATGTGTTACCTTCGTTGAGATCCGAGCCAATAATATACTCGTCCTTCTCGGGTTGTCTCGAAAGCCTATAAAAAAATTATAAACAAGGTTCAAGACCCTTATTAGTATCATAAATCGCGAAGTAGGAAGAAGGAATTAAGAATTCGATGATTACCCTTCGAATTATAATGAATCGGGAAGAAGAGAATGATCGGAATAGAGAAAAAGATGATGTACGTTCCATCCAATTTTTTTGAGAATAGGAAAAGAGGGATACGTACAGTGTTATGAAAGAATAAGGAGATTGGTGTTGGGGTTTAAGAGAAGTTTTGAAAAGTAGGGAGAACGTGCATAGGATTAGGAGTGGATAGTGGAGTCAGTTTTTTTACTATCTCAACTGATCCATGAAATATCTCAGTCCGAGGAGGGAAACGGTTGGGCTGCTACAGTCTGAGCCCGATTCGCGCTTAAAATCGTAAATGGATCATCTTTAAAATAAAATAATAATAATAATAATAATAATAATAATAATAATAATAATAATAATAATAATAATAATAATAATAATAATAATAATAATAATAAGTAGACGAAACTCGTATAAGAACGTGTTTTCGAGAAAGTAGTATTAAAATTGCGTTTCAAAAATAATTATGTACGAAATCGCGTAGAAAAAGATTAGATAGCAATTTCTCGATATTAATAAAAATTCTTGTAAACGGGGTAGTTAAAATGGGTTTCGAGTTTAAAATACGAACTCAAGTTTATATAAAGATGAACTCAGATAAACCGTCGAAATGGAAACTCGAATAGAAATAAAATGAGTAAATCGAATGAAACGAAAGTAAGATACATTTTAAACATAAAAATGACTTTTCGAGGTAAATAGGATTTTACGTGTTCAAACGATTGAAAAATTGAATCTGCTTTATAATTATTTAAGAAATACGAGTTAAATCTTAAACAAAATAAAATATTAATAAAATTTAATATATAAAAATCAGGGGTGTTACAACCTTCCCCACTAAAAAAAAGTTTCGTCTCCGAAACTTACAGGAACACGAAAATATAACACAAAACAAAGTTATTTCACTTGAACAAAATGAGAATGCATAAGTCGCATCAAAATCGTTATTTAGAAAGGAAATTTTAAAACTTCAAACGAGATATGAAGTCGAATGCACAAATTTATCTCAAGATTAACTGGGTTAAGCTTCCCGAAACTTGAAAACTTTTCAAATTATTCAAGGTAAAGTTATTTGATAAAATAACGATGTTTAAATAACATTTTTAAACGAACTCGAGGGAAAAAGAGTACCCAAAACATTTTCAAAACATCAGTAAAACAATTGGTTTAAGAAATTTGGCAAATCGATTTAAGACAAAACAAAATCAAAGTTTGAGGAATCGAACTTAGCGTTGGGAAATCTCGAACCAGTCATTAGATGCTTCCAATAACAGATCCTAAAGTCCACCAACAAAAATAAAATGAAAGACCAAATTTATGAAATCATTTTCAAAAGTTAAATTTACTCAGACAATCTAAATATCGCAGAAACACAAGTATTTGTACTTAACGAAAATATTCATAAAACTCTTATCATCCGAAAATTATAGATTTGAAATAATTTTGAATTAATTTCAAACAGGTTTTTTTAAGATATTTTAAAAATAACTAAATATAACTTCAACCAAAAACGACAAAGCAAAATTTTAAGCTTAAAATTGAAACTAAAAAAAAAAGATAACTCAAAAGTTTAAATTAGTCAAATATTTTTCAAAACGTGGAGTTTGGTTAAAAATTTAAGGATTCAATCGAAACAAAAATTTTCAAGCTCGATAAAGGGGAGAAGGGATACCAATAGCAGTTGAAGGAGTAGAATTCAAGAGAAGCGGAGGTGAGGACGAAATCGAGAGTCAAACAGAACTCTCAAAGATTATAGAGGAGTTTAAGATTCTCGAGACTTCTAGTACGACTCCCACAACTCACGGTTCTATTTCCACCAAATAATACTAAGTCCATTAATATCAAAAACTTGGGTTGTCTTACACAATCTACAACCTCCAAAATTATCAAATATCACAATTCCCTATATGAAGTCTCACATACTTATTCAATCATTCAATCAACAGGGTAAGAATCCTCAAATGACTCAGAATCAAATCATGCTACCGAAATTCCATAAACCACAACACGATCAAACCAATCAACCAATAAGGCTCTAAAACTATTCAAAGTTCACTAGATTATACTCGAGGTACATTCCATGGTACTCGAGTAAGGAACACTAAACAAAATCCACCAATTTAACAAAGCTCGGGCACTAAGTCCTCAAAAATGATTATACCAACATGTTTAACATCACCATCTCACAAAAGGTATGAAAGTAAGCCAAACCTAGGCACACTCGACCTCAAATAATGTAATGACAGACACTCACATTTTCAAGCACGTCATCCAAATAAGGTCTCTCATAAATCCATCAATTTCTAATCGCAATAGAGCAACCACAATATTTTTAATCACCCAATGAAGCGACAATCTCGTTGGTGCACAGGTATCAAAAATTCCATTAAGGTGCGGGGTATTAAAATATTCCTCAAAACAGTAGTGTAAATCCGAATTGTGATCATGGCCTTTCTCTTCCTTAAGAATAAGGACAATCCAATCAAATAACATTGAGTCACTCAACTCTAAAATTCATAGGTTACAATCTTATCAGACTCAATGATCTCATCCATAAGAACCAAGGTTTAATCTATGTCAACCAAAGTTACTAAAAACATTAACGAGAACCTGAAATGGTACTACAACACTCAAGCTAACCCTTTAAACAATGATCTATGATCCCAAAAGTCCACAACAAGTCCATTAAGTCAGCATTAAGTGGGAATCCCAAAGTAATATTACCAGTTACACTTAGTTCGGTTCTAAGTTCAGTTCTAGGTTAGGTACCAGATATCCATCAAAATAAAATATAGCCGTACTATCCAAAAGCTTATTCTCTCTAAGTACTTTACATAATCAAGTAAATTATAATCCAAGATCAACACTTGAGGTACGATCCTAATTCCATCAATCAATTAATATTATTGAAATCAATCCTCAAGAAGTTCTTACTAACTTAGGAATATGGTACAACTTACAACTCTCAAACCATGTAACAAGCGGTTTATTAAACCTCAAACATCTTTAACTATCGCGGGGTTCACTAAGACCAGAGTCTAACCAGAGAATCTCAATAAGATAGAGGGTAAAATGAGAGAATAAAACAAGGATTCGCCACGAAAATGAAGATGACCATTTATATGAGGAGGATTGGAAGAAGAAGAGATCGAAAAACTAATAGGGAGGGCAATGGCAGCCCAAGGACAGCAGAAATAACAACACATGACAGTGTAGAGCCGAACAACATTAGACCGTAGCAGTACAGCAACACAACAACATCAGTAAGGAGAAGAAGAATAAGAAAAGAAGTAAAAGAAGAAAAACAAGAAGAAATTGGGAGCATAGAACAAGGGTCCTAGACTATTAAGGTCTTAGAACAGAGAAGAGTCTTCGTATCTCCAGAGTTCACAAGGGAACTCTTTGGATCACTTCGTCTTCTTGTAGAGAAATGAGCACACTAGTCTTGGATCGCTCCATCTGGATCCAAACTGAAATGAAGTCGCATCTGGGTAAAGTGAAATCACATCTGGTTCTACTGCACCATCGTGGACTGGAATCTACTCTTGATCATCTGGCCTGTAGCTTGAGCAAACTGAATCTGGGCTGGAAAGTCACCATTGTATCTTCCTTGTAGCGCCAAGTCGTCCACTCGAGTCATCAGGTCTTAGAAGTGCTAAGTAGGTTTTGTCCCGATCTGGAGCAGCATCACGTAAACATCTTGTCCACTCGTGTTCTTCTTGGATAAATAAAACACACATTCAATACTATTCATTGAGTTACAAGAACATGTAACCTAACAATTAAGTCCTTAATTTGGTTTCTACCCATCACTCACTATTATTCTATTAATATTCAAATCGTTTACGGGTATTTTTTCTAAAATCAGGTGTGAGCGTCGGGAGCAACGATGCTCTGATACCAACTGTAATCCCCTATAAATTCTAATGCAATACAGTAGCGGAAATACTGTAGATTTGGGATTAAAACACACTGATGTTCTATATTTTGCAAAAAGAACGGTCAGTCAATACAAAGGCCCCTTTTTACAAAAGAGCTAAAAATAAAAATTCTCCAAACGGGATTAAGAATCCATAAATAAACATAACTCAAGCGGAGTAGGATCCACGCCACTCGCTAGCTCACACCAAACCCCGGAACAAATAATACCTGCCATGTTATAAACATAACAGCCACAATTCAGTGGGGAGCAACTCAGGCAGTTCTCCCAGCCATATTACATAATATTAAAGCATAATTACTATTATATCAAAATAGTTGAAAACGTAAAACATTTAAAATGATACGGTAAAATACTTCAAAATGATTGTCAACCTGCAAATCAATGTCAATCAATAATAGTAACGGCGTTATGGAAATTAATCAGTGTAACGGAATAGACTTTCACTAGGATCATACTAAACTAGGTTCGAGAATTCAGTCAAAACAAATTAGACTTCGGTCTCTAACTAGGCAACTCAACTATAACAGGACTGCGTGCAGCGAGGTCCTGGCTTAAGTAATGTACACCCCTCCTGGACACCAACCGTAATCCAGTTCAACCCGACGGCGACTTACACGATGCGATATCTAAGTTTAAGGTCAAAATATACACACTCCTGAACACAAACCATGCTCAGTTCAACGACCAATGTGTCTCTAACTAGACACACCAGCTTTATAGTTGATGGCAAAACGTATACCCTAGACTGTATTACCCTACCCGTACACTTGTTCTTATTCCAAAACAAAGCCGTTGTCATAATTCGATAGGATTATCAAAACGTTCTTAAAAAGAAACTTGCTAATTTGGGAAACTTTCTTCAAATATTAACTTTCCAAAATAGGTATTATTATAATTAGAAATCGTTTAACATTTGAATTATAGAAAATAGTTATATTAGGCATCGAGACATAAACATTATACTTAATTTATAAATATATATTTAATGATCAAAAGTCAAAATCATAATTATTTCTCAAAAGATTGAAATATAAGTAATTAAAAGTATTAAATTACAAATTTACAGATTTTCCGGAATAGCACTGTCTTACTATAAAAATCGTAATTAAATCATTAAAAATCAAAACAACGTAAGACTAGTGGGGTTGAAAACTTTAGAAACTTAGTTACAACTTTTATTTCTGGAGAAAATCCAAATTCCAAATAAAACATGGATTTTTATTTGTATTTTCACAAACTAACAGAATTCGACACCCGATGGTATCTCATTAATAAAATATGTTTAAAAATTGATTTTCAAGAAAAACCAATTGGAAACATTAAGTAGGCTCTTCAAAGTTTAGGTACATAAATTACCCAGAATAAATTCAAAGTTTTTTTTTTTTGGTGAATGGTAAGTATGTATTAAAAAATATGAATCAATGTACAGCCTACATGACTACATCAACATATGTAGCCACCTAGAGTCTCTAGCCCGAAGTGGGTGTTTAATCTTATCCAAAATTCTGTTTCGTACATCCATTTTAATCAATTTGACAATAATATGTGGACGCTGAACCGAACCTTCAATTCTACACAAATTCCGCTGTCTCCAGACATGGTAAACCATGACATTGATCATAGCGCGTAGAATGTTGCATTGGAGCTTCGAGCACCGCATCGTGCACGCCCACCTGAGGGTATCAGTCGTCGGAATCGGCTTCCTCACCCACAGGCTTAATTCTTCAACAATCTTGGCACTCCACCTACACCCGAAGAATAAATTCAAAGTTTATCAAAGGGTTTAAATTAGATTTTACAAAAATTGACAGATTCGCGGACTAATCCGACGTCTGTTCGTAAAACATTTATTGTGACCAAAATACCTGGACTTAATTTACTAAATTTTACAAGCATATAATAGACTTAAAATAAACAGTTATCTCTTTTCAAACTTTTCGAAAATAAAGTCTTTAACAGGAGTAATAAATCGTTCAAAAACACTAATCAATTCTGAAACATGCACTAATTATGTTAAAAATAATAAAAACTTTCACTTTGCTACTTTATATTAAAATCATGAAAATTCAGAAATAATGTCTTATTTGTATGTTTTAGTCTCGGCCTTATAATACTTTTAGAAGATCCGATGTGAAATAAATAGAGAAAGATTAAAAGCGATAGAAACACGAAATCGATTTAAGCATATTATCGCAATATAATTAAAACATGCTTATTCGTATAAAAATTCGATTTTAAAACGATACTACAAACAACTACAACATATATATATCATGCAATACCGAGTCATGCCATCATGTGTTACCTTCGTTGAGATCCGAGCCAATAATATACTCGTCCTTCTCGGGTTGTCTCGAAAGCCTATAAAAAAATTATAAACAAGGTTCAAGACCCTTATTAGTATCATAAATCGCGAAGTAGGAAGAAGGAATTAAGAATTCGATGATTACCCTTCGAATTATAATGAATCGGGAAGAAGAGAATGATCGGAATAGAGAAAAAGATGATGTACGTTCAATCCAATTTTTTTGAGAATAGGAAAAGAGGGATACGTACAGTGTTATGAAAGAATAAGGAGATTGGTGTTGGGGTTTAAGAGAAGTTTTGAAAAGTAGGGAGAACGTGCATAGGATTAGGAGTGGATAGTGGAGTCAGTTTTTTTACTATCTCAACTGATCCATGAAATATCTCAGTCCGAGGAGGGAAACGGTTGGGCTGCTACAGTCTGAGCCCGATTCGCGCTTAAAATCGTAAATGGATCATCTTTAAAATAAAATAATAATAATAATAATAATAATAATAATAATAATAATAATAATAATAATAATAATAATAATAATAATAATAATAATAATAATAATAATAATAATAATAATAATAAGTAGACGAAACTCGTATAAGAACGTGTTTTCGAGAAAGTAGTATTAAAATTGCGTTTCAAAAATAATTATGTACGAAATCGCGTAGAAAAAGATTAGATAGCAATTTCTCGATATTAATAAAAATTCTTGTAAACGGGGTAGTTAAAATGGGTTTCGAGTTTAAAATACGAACTCAAGTTTATATAAAGATGAACTCAGAAATATAAACCGTCGAAACGGAAACTCGAATAGAAATAAAATGAGTAAATCGAATGAAACGAAAGTAAGATACATTTTAAGCATAAAAATGACTTTTCGAGGTAAATAGGATTTTACGTGTTGAAACGATTGAAAAATTGAATCTGCTTTATAATTATTTAAGAAATACGAGTTAAATCGTAAACAAAATAAAATATTAATAAAATTTAATATATAAAAATTAGGGGTGTTACGCACCCATATACTGCTATTAGGTACAGGATATTGCCATAACCATTTAGATAAGAGAGCAGCATTCCAATCTGCAATATTTCTAATATTGAAACCTCCTGCAGACCAATTAACATGTATATATGGTAAATTGTATGGGGTGAAAAAAAAAGTCGTTGAAATAAAATTGTTTGCAAATCATCAAACTATCCATGTGACCGTTAGAAATGCACAGGTGAAACCAATTTGCAAATCATCAAAAAAAAAAGGGTTGTTGCTTTCTTCATGGTCCACCAAAGCAATGCACAACTCTCAAATTTTGGCCCACCAAAGTCTTCGTTGCTTTCTCCATGCTGAAGAAGAATATCACTACTCTCCACCAAAATGGAGACAATCTCCATGGTAAATAGAGTCTTTTCTCTCCATCCACCTCCATGGAGAGAAAACTCTCCATTATAATTCTTTCTCTTAGTCCACCCTCCTAGTAGTAGGGGTCAGCAAAACCGGATATCCGATCCGGTTTTGTAAACCGTATCGGATATCAGGTTTTAAAAACTAAAATTTTTTCGATCCGTATCCGATCCGTTTTTTTCGGATATCCGGTTTTCGGATATCCGGTATCCGGTTTTATATTTTTCCTTTTTTTTAAAACAATTTTTTCATTTATAAGTAAGAGTAATTAATTGATTTTTAAGCAATGTTACGTTTTATATAAATTGATATAATAAAAATGCATGAAAAAACCTCAGAAAATGGTATATATGTCTTACGGTACCATTATTCTAACAAAATATTACGTTTCATTACATAATATCATAAATTTAGTAATAGTTTTGTTTTTTACCTTTGAAAATAATTGGTGAGTTTTCAATTCTTTATTGTTTAATTAATATTAGGATTATAATATAATTTTTATTATTTTTAAAAAACCGGATCGGAAACCGGATATCCGGTTTCAATTTTCCCCGATACGTATCCGCTACGGTTTTAAGGAAAACCGTATCGTATATCCGGTTATTCGTATCGGATATCCGGAAATTCGTATAATTGAAAGCGTATACCGTATCGTATACGTATAATAAAACCGTATCGTATATTTTTGCTCACCTCTACCTAGTAGGGCCCAATTTGTGACTGAATAGTGTGGACATGACATAGGTCCACCCCGACGCGGCCACGCGCGGGTTTGGGGAGGCGAATGAAAGATATGAGATGGTCAAATTGAAATTTAAATCGAAGTAGGAGTCGCCACCGAATTTTGTGGTTATTCGGAACCATTCGAGCACACTCTATGTCGTAGTGGGCCGTATACAAAATACGGCCCATTTCCGATGTCAGAGTTTATTGGGCTCGTCCCTTTGCATTACGATACCGATACCGACATTATCAGATACCGTGTATTGAATGACTCTCGTTGCCAATGGATTCGGACATCCAGAAACCATGGTTCTGAGTAAGGGGTGAGGGTACGTGTTGGGAAGTTCACTAAGAACACCCAACCCCGCCCGCACTTAGCGGCCTTTACTAAGATATCGTTCGTTTTTGGTGTACACGGGTTAGTTCAACGGTTGAATGATATGCAAACATTATTTTCCTAAGCATGTGAGAAAAATAAAATGGGTTGCTAAGTCGTTTAATGCATATTAAACTAATAACGTCAAAGTTATTTTAGCATGTGAAGTTCGTTTTAGTCTAATAAAACGATAAAAACAAATAAATTGCTACAAACATGAGAAAACGAGTTAGTAACGATCGAATAAATTGAATAAAGATAAGAATAAAAATATGCATGATTTGAAAAAAGATTTGACACTTGATGGATTAACACGTGTTGACCGAGGTCGAAAAAGAAAAAAAAAAGTATTTATCGAAATATGTCGCGAAAGTCGCTTTTTATGTAATACTCGAAAAGAATAAAAAATAGAAAAGCGAGGAAACGAAAAAAAGAGACCCGGCGAACCAGGCCACCACGCGAGTCGCCTGACAGGCGCGCGACTCGCGGGGCGGTCTGTCCGTTTCTTTTTATTTGTCGAAAATCGCTAATTTTTATAAATCGCGTACAAATATGGATTAATTTATACTCGATTTATATTTTCGATATTCGTCGTATTCGATATTCGATTATGAAATCGATATCGAATAGTCGGAATGATTTTAGAAAAGGTTTTGAAAAAAAGTTTGTTTTGAACGAAAAGTAAAAAAAAGAATTTTGAACGAAAAAGATGTTAATTCTCTCCGCGTATAAAATCGTCGAATTTTGTTTAAAAAAATGTAATGATTTTATTAGCATCAACGAGATTTAATTAATTTAGTTCTTGTTAGATACGATATTCGATTATTGAGAATTGATATCGTATTTTAAGAACGTTATAAAAATAGTTTTTTTGTAGTACCGATTATTAGAAATAATGAAAATTATGTGACAAACGACCCATATTAAAAATACGACCGATGACGACACGACCCATAAAAAAACGTGAGAAAGGAAGAGAAGAAAGAGAATAATCGGGTTTGATTTACACCCTCAACCTACATGCTTTGTTTTCTCGGATAAGAGCTCGTCGGAAAGTGGTTTAAACTTGGGAGCGTCGAGATGATGTGGGATGAGTTTGGGTGTCGGTTTGGTCGTGTGATGTGATGGGTTTCTGCCGGCGTGTGTGTCGGATTCGTCGGGTTGATTTGGACGGTATTTCGGTGCTTGTATGAACGATAGATGTGTGTCAAGGTTGACGCATAATTCTAGATTAGTTCTGAATTTTTGATGATTGGTAATTGATTTTTCGGTCCCCTTCAATGTTGAATGGAGGGTCCTATTTATAGGCGCAGAGGTTTAGGAGAGGTATCTTGCTTGGGTAACAAGAAACACCGGTTTGGATAGGAAATGTAGGAAGTCGAGAGGAACGTAAATTCCGTTGCTTGGTGGGGAAGCAAGAATCTCGGCTGGTTGGGGGGGTTTGGCCGAGTATTCGGAGCTCGGTCGGTATCTGATTCGGTTTTCGGATAGAATTCCTACTTGAGATCGAATTCTATCCTTAAACGAATTTGTTTAATATTTTTGGAAGCTGATTTTTTGTGGTATTGGAGACCGAATCAGTCACGTGAGGTGTCATGGCTGACTCGCGTGTCTCGAGAATATTTTTAACCGGGTTTTGACTCGGTCGCTAAAAGACGGTTTTACCCCTGGTGTCAAAATCGACCCAAATTAGTCTTATTTGACACGAAACGACCCACTGGGCCTGGATTTGAGGTTGGTTTTGTAAAATTTGTACCCCGTAATAAGCCTAAACCAAATGTCCATGATTCGAGCCCATATCCGAGTCCATTAAAGCATGTTTGCATCCTATCATCATCGGGTGTTTGGTGGGACCTACTATTGACACCTGGCGGTCAAAATGTGGGTGTCTACAGAGCCCCCACTCTGACTGAGGCTTGGACAAGGCGAAAGTCAGAGTAGCTACCAGGCCGATCGAGGATTAAGACCTGGCAGACTTCCGATCGGGTCGTTTAAAGTCCATTAGACCTGCGTGAAGGGCTCGCCAGTCATAAGATAGAAATCATACCTGGGTAGATGTCAATAATGTCACGGGGACTTTCTTCTAAAAAAGTCCTGGGTGTGTCTGTTTACAGACACATCCTATCTTCGAATTGCGCAGGAGCTTGCCTTGGCAGCAATGGGTGCGTCTGTTTACAGACGCATCCCATCTTTGAATTACGTGGGAGCCTGCATCGGAGGCTACGGGTGAGCCTGTTTACAGATGCATCCAAAAAATGTCGCTTGCCTTTCCACTGGAGAATTCCTCGGGAGCTGGGGTATCTGTCTGTAAATTGCATGCAATATTCAGATAAAATACCGACTCACGCTGGGGAAGGAAATGATTTTTTTGAAAATGCCAAATAAAATTTTCGGAAATTTTTTGGAAAATGCCGAAAGAAAATTTGAATTTTTTTTTGGAAATAAAACTGCATGGGATGACTGGATTCCTGATCAAATTCTGACACGGATTTCTAAAATCTTCTGGTTAGGCCTGTATGCCTAGATGAAGTAGGGAACATCATAAAAATCCCTATTCCAGGGATGACTAGAAGAAGGGATTTCTCTATTATAAATAGAGAGTTCTCGCCCCTAATCTTCTCATATTCCAACCCAAATATTTCCTTCTATCTTAAAAATCTTTTAGACTTTTAAGACAAAATAAAAATCTCTGCTATGGGTATTGAACATTTGACTGCGATGCTTCACGCGTGGGCCCAGAATTTCCGAGATGAAGACAAGGTTCAGCTAACTCAGATGAGGATTGTGGCTTTGTTCCCGCTTCAGCGACTCAAGGTGGATGCACATTTCTTGGACGCTTGCTTAACTTTTTGGGATACTACCCACCATGTTTTCGCTTTTCCCCGGGGAGAAATATGTCCCCTTCCCGAAGAAATTGCTGCCGTAGGGGGTTGGTGCCCAAACGCTCATCCTGCTATTCCTCCTTTTTATCCTGATCCAAGGAGGAGACTGAGGGATTTTCTTGGGTTGTCTCATGCTGAGACTTCTCGTATGGTAAAGGGAAATTCTGTTTCCCTTTTTGACTTGGCCGACAAATTCATGGATCCAAATGGTGCAAGAATTTCTTCTATCTATAGGCGTAGAGCTTTTGCCTTCTGTATGCTACATCGATACGCTTTCGAAGGGATGCTGACTCATGTTTAGGCGAAATCAGACTAATCAGCATAGTGGATCAAATGGAGGCAGGTTACAGCCCAGCCTGGCTGATAACTGGGGAGATTATCATGGGCCTCGACGCTAGGAGACTTGACCCGGATCGGCAATTAGCGGGCAGCATTCGTCTTCTGCAGGTATTTGACCTTTCCCCTCTTTTTTCGATTTTTTTTTCGAAAAAATTAATTTTAATTTCCGATTTTTTTTCCTCGAATTTCCGAAATTTTCGAATTTCCCCAATTTTTTTTTTTTATTTTCCGAAAATTTTGATTTTTTTTATTTTTTATTTTTCGGAATTTTTCGATTTTTTTCGAAAGTTTTTGACTTTTCGAAAATTTTGCAGATCTGGTTATCCGAGCGCCTGTCGATCATAGAGCCCCCGGCGAACATATCCAGATATCGAAGCTGTCAAATTGGCTCGCGGTCCCGACGAATTAGCTCGAGCCATCACATAAATCGGAAGTATTGGGATGAAGAGCTAAAATTCCATGGCGGGCCCTTGATTAGGTGGAACGTGATCTGGTGGTTCCTCTCGAAGATGACGGGCCTAGCTAAAAGAGATAAAGCCCGTTATTTGGTGATCTTGTCCTTGGACTGGATCGTCCATATCTACCCGGATCGTCTTCTAAGGCAGTTTGGCTCGTTCCAACAGATCCCCGAGACTGAAGCATTCATTAGCGTTTCGCTCCAATTGACGGACGCTATGTGTGACACGTGGTTACAACGCTGGTTTACCCGTGTCATGTGGACTATACCTCGCCCTTGTCAAACCACTTGGGCTTCTGAATCATATCGCAAATGGACTTCCGAAGAATCTGAAGAAGCCCGTAAGGCTTTGAAGACCGATGAGGCTTTTGACTTGGCCCGCAGAGAATCAGTAAAAGACAATAGATGGTTCTTCGATGAAGAGGAGGTTCCAACTACCTTTGTCCAGCCGGAGTCGGGTTCTAAGTCAAAAATTAAGACTCGAGCTAAAGAGACCGGTGCTAGCGATTTGGAGAGAGGACTCGGACCAAAGCTAGCGGTCCGAGACAGGCTAGGGCCGAGGGACCGGTTACCCGAGAGGGTAAGGGCCCGACTAGGGCCGACCGAGGTGACCGGGGAGTCAAGTTCGAAGAAACGAGCCAGGGTTAAGGAGGTTCCCTTGGTGATTCGGGAGCGTTCACCTCCTCGTCGACGCCGGTGGACCGAGAAAGAAACTAAGGACAAGGGAAAGGGAAAAATGCCTTAGATTTTTTTATTATTTGAATATTAGTACTATTTGTGTGTTTTTTTTTTGTGATTGAATTTTTTTTGAAATAAATAAAGGAAGTTTATTAAAAACCGTTCCTATTTTTTCGATTGCAGTGGTTGTGCCCTTGTGAGGGGCTGCCTACGTATCCACAAATAGCGGAATCAAACCAAACGTAGTTCAGACTTAATTTGCAATTTCGAAATACATCCAGACTATTGGTTCAAGATGTTTATAACAGTAGAATAAGTAATTCTAACTTTGGACTTGTCTTTAAAGTTTATTTTTGAAAAGTTGTTTTTTTTTTATAAACTTTTTGCAAATGACATCGAGAGAAACGGGTTAAGGGTAATAACGTTTCAGCTGGTCCAGGTTAGCTGGGTTGACAAACTCGTTCCCGTCCAGATCTGTTAGAATTACCGCTCCGCCTGATAAAATCTTCTTTACCAGATATGGTCCGGCCCAGTTAGGTTTGAATTTTCCCCTTGGGTCTACTGGTAATAAAGCTCGTACAGACTTGAGAGCTAAGTCTCCTTCTTTGATGTTCCTGGGCCTCACCCTTTGGTTGAAGGCCCGTTGGATCCTTTTTTGATAAATCTGTATATTGTTGAGGGCACGAGATCGTCGTTCGTCTAAAAGGACTAGCGAGTCATATCGCGCTCGGACCCAATCGGCTTCGGGTACTTGACTTTCGAGTAGGATTCTGAGTGACGGTACTTCCAACAAAACAGGTTGGACCGCTTCCATCCCGTATGTAAGGTAATACGGTGTTGCCCCGGTCGCAGTACGAATCGAGGTCCGATATCCCCAAAGGGCAAATGGTATCTTGTCGGGCCAGTCCCGATAATTGTCAGCCATCTTTTTGAGTATGGTGACAATAGTTTTGTTAGCTGCTTCTACTGCTCCATTGGTTTGGGGCCGGTAGGGTGAAGAGGTATGCCTTTGGATCTTGTACTTGGCTAACAAGGCCGCCGTATCGGCTTGAAAATGGGTCCCGTGTTCACTGATGAATTTATGAGGGATTCCATACCGACATATTATCCTATTTTGGATAAATTTGGCAACATGGCTGGCGTTGAGAATACGGTAGGATTCCGCTTCGACCCATTTGGTGAAATAGTCGATTGCTACCAAAATGAAGCAGTGTCCTCCGGTTCCCGAGGGGTTTATCTTTCCGATTATATCGATTCCTCATGTTGAAAACGGCCAGGGTGACGTCATGGTATACAGCAGGAATGGTGGCATATGCTGTACGTTGGCGAAAATCTGGCAATTATGGCAACGTTTGACGTAAAGCTGACAATCGGTTTCCATGCTGTTCCAGTAGTATCCAAGTCTCATGATCTTCCGTACTAACATCTGGGCGTTCATGTGAGGACCGCACTCGCCGTCATGTACTTCGGCCATGACCTTCTCGGCGTTATCCCTATTGACACATAAAAGGAGAGCCCCCTGCGGTGTCTTTTTGTAAAGTTGTCCGTCGTCGGTACGGACGAACTGGGTCACTAGCCTACGTAAGGCCTTCTTGGCTCGATTGTCGGCCCCGGGTGGATACTCCCCGGTTGTCAGGTACGTTTGGATGGCCTTATACCACGGCTCGGGATCAGGTATCTCGATATCTTCGATGTCGTGGATATATGCTGGTTCGGATCGCCTTTCGACACAGATTGGCATGCTGGTCATATGATCGGGAATGTTTAGTAAAGACGCCAGTTTTGACAGTGCATCTGCGAACTGATTTTCTTCCCGAGGTAGATATATATATTCTACCTTTTGGAATTTTTTCTCGAGATCCCTTACTCGTGCCTGGTAGGCCACGAGATTGGCATTTCAGGTTTTCCATTTTTGTAGTGCTTGGTTAATGACCAGAGATGAGTCGCCGTGTACTCGGAGGTTTGTGACCCCTAAATCGGCGGCGGCTTGTAGCCCGTGGATACATGCTTCATACTCAGCAGCGTTATTGGTGACGTCAAAGTCCAATTTGATAGACACGGGAGTATGTTCCCCTCTTGGCGAGATTAGGAGGATTCCGACTCCAAATCCCCGAAAATTGGATGCTCCGTCGAAGTATAAATCCCACGTTTCGGTGTCAGTATGGAAAATATCTTCATCCGGGAAGGACCAAGTGTCGGTGTGCCCTTCCTCGGTTACGGGACTGTCGGCGAGAAATTCGGCTACTATTCGGCCTTTGATGGCTTTCAATGGTACAAACTTTAGATCGAATTCTGCCAGCATCAGGGTTCATCTCGATATCCTGCCGTTGAGGATGGGCTTTTCGAAAAGATACTTGATCGGATCCATTCTTGACAGTACTTGCACCTCATAACTGAGCATGTAATGTCGGAGCTTCTTAGTGGCCCAGACTAAAGCTAAACACGTCTTTTCGATCATGGTGTACTTACACTCGTACTCTAGAAACTTTTTGCTGATGTAGTATATAGCTCGTTCTTCGGAATTGACAGTTTCAGCTAGCATAGCCCCCATGGCTGTCTCTGTCGTGGTTAGGTACAGCGACAAAGGCAAACCGGGTTGAGGTGGCATCAGGACCGGCGGTGAAGACAAGATTTCTTTGATTCTATCAAAGGCTGCTTGACACTTGTCGTCCCATAGTAACCGTTCCTCTATTTTCAGCTTTTTGAAGATCGGTTCACACACCATGGTTAGTTTTGAAATGAACCTGCTGATATATTGGACCTTCCCGAGAAAACCTCTTATCTCCTTTTCGGTTTTAGGAAGCTGCATCTCGGTGATAGCCTTAATTTTGGCTGGATCGACTTCGATACCGCATTGGCTAACGATGTGACCCAGTAATTTGCCAGAGGTTGCCCCGAAACTGCATTTCTGAGGGTTTAATCTCATGTTGTATTTGCGTAATCGGGTGAAAAATCTTCTCAGGACGGTGATGTGACCGTCCCTGTCCTTGGATTTGACGATCATATCGTCCACGTAAACTTCCACTTCTTTATGCATCATGTCATGTAATAAAGTTGTGGAGGTTCGTTGATAGGTGGCTCCGGCATTAATGAGACCAAATGGCATAACAGTATAGCAATAAGTACCCCAAGGTGTAATGAAGGTGGTCTTATCCATATCTTCCTCTGCCATTTTTATTTGATTGTATCCGGCAACCCGTCCATGAATGATAGAAGGGCGTGATCAGCTGTGTTATCCACCAGTATATCGATGTGCGGTAACGGGAAATCGTCTTTCGGGCTCGCCTTGTTAAGATCCCGAAAGTCTACACAGACACGTACCTTACCGTCTTTTCAAGGGACCAGCACGATATTCGCAACCCAATCTGGATACTCGGAGACTCGTATGAACCCAGCCTTGAATTGTTTGTCGACTTCTTCCTTGACCTTGAGGGACCATTCGGGCCTCATGCATCGGAGTTTCTGCTTAACCGGTTTGAACCCTTCCTTGATCGGTATATGGTGCTCGGCTATTTCGCGGTCTATCCCCGGCATGTCCTTGTAGGACCATGCGAAGACGTCTTTGAATTTTTGAAGGAGATCGATGAATTGTTGTTTCTCCCCGGGATCTAGAGATAACCCTATCTTAAGCATCTGAGGCTCTAAGGTTGTTCCCACGTTGATGGATTCGGTTTCTTCGATTACCGGATTGCGGGACTCCCTTTGCTCTAGCTGTTCGATCAGATGTGGAGGTAAGGATACCTGTTCGTCGGGTTTCTCAATGTCATTGCACAGAATATTTTGAAATTTTAAGAAATTTTGAAAATGAGACAAGTCGTAAGCAGAACGGTTGTTATTATTCATAAATTGGGAAAATAGCTCGAAGAGAGCTGCCATCTGATCGCTAGTCAGTGGCGGGATAGGTAGGGTGCCCGGGACAGACCCCGAAGCACCATGAAAAGCTAAAGGGAGAGGGGGAGTTACAGGACTGACCCTAGCACCGGACTCACTAGACTCAATCTCAGACTCTGACTCGAACTCAGACTCAGACTCAGACTCAGATTCTAGCATTTCTCCTTCCCCTGTGATCAGCTTGAAAGTCTTTCTTTGACTGTCAGTCCACTTGACAGTTTTCCTCCAGGCTCTCTTCCCTGTTCCGGATCTGACATCCGAGATCAGCTTGGATGGATCGAAGGTGCGGCTGCAAAAAATGAGACTGACGAGTTCTTCCTTCGATGTTGGGGTTGCGAGCTCCTCCCCAAAAAGTAGCCCTAATGCGGGCTCAACATTCTTAGTATCTTCGGACTTGACGAGGGCGAAGATGTCGTCTGGTATGTAGTTACAGACCTAGGCCAAGTGGGTCCCAGGGCGCGTGGTTGTGGGCCGATATAGGCCCGTTTGGACGGACTCGAACACCGGTGTGATGAAGATGATCTTGCCGGCTCCGGTTTGGCCCATATTTTCCGGGGTCAAGATGTAACCCAGACCGGTTTGAATCCTCCCGTTATCCCGAACTTCGAGGATTTTTCCTGCGGGAAGATCGGGCCTTGATGTAGCCCCCGGTAGAAAGCCCAGACTTTGCAACATCCGGTCGATGCTAACCGTGAAGTAGGGTCGGAAAAGGTATTCATCTTCGATGGCCCCTATGAAGTCGAACCCCCAAAGATCGGTGCGGCCCGAGGTGTTGCAGTTAGCCACGGTCATAGGTGTGGCTTCTAAAGTGATGACAGTATCGTGCAAAGGTTGCTTGATCTTCCGATGCAGGGTGGGGGACACAGCCCTGGTCGCATGGATCCAGGGTCTTCCTAGAAGAAGGTTAAAGGAAGAGGTCACGTCGATCACTTGAAATTCCAGCTCTTTCTCTATTGGGCCTGTTATGATAGTAGTTTTACGGCCCCGGCTACTGACTTTGGACTTCCGTCGAAAGCCTGAATGGTTTGAGCTGAAGGAATATAGTCGGCCTCGGTGATACCGAGGGCTTTGGCGGTCCTTAAGGGGAGGACGTTGACTGCGGACCCGTCGTCGATTAGGGTCATGGGCAGATATTTTCCACGGCAGATTACCGTGATGTAGAGAGCCATGTTGTGGGCTGGCCCAAATGATGGCAGATCAGCATTGGAGAAGGTGATGAGTGGGCCTTCTTCTTTAGCTTTCCCCTTTTAGGTGGGGCAGAACCGTGGCTACCATTTCAGCTGGAGTAGCCTTAGAGTCGATTTTGACTTGATCGAGGGCCTTAGTGAGTGCCTCTCGATGTTCCTGTGAGCTAACTAGGAGTTGCCATATAGAGAGGTCAACTCGAGTCTTGCTTAGCTGCTTCACAAGAGCCTTTTCAGTATTTGGCGGCTCTTCCGGGACGACCTCCGGTTTAGGTGGAGGCTCGGTGACGACGAGGGCGTGACTGCTGGTTAAGGCCTTGGACTTAACCTTCTGGATCTCCTCGGGCGTGATAGGGACGGCTTCTCCTTTAGTGAGATAGACGTCGTCTTCATCGTCGCACCAAATCCCGTTGATTTGCGGGATAAACGGGGAAATGAGATGTGAACAGTCTATGACTTCCCCGGAGAAGATAGCGTGAGTGGCCAACGTGTTGTCTTTGTTGTTGGGCTTGCCTCCAGGTAAGGGGATTTTCCCGCTTTCGATGAGATCCTGGATAAGATGCTTTAGTTTCCAGCATTTCTCGGTATCGTGTCCCTTACCCTGATGGTATTTGCAGTAGGCTTGGATATCGTAGAACTTGGAGCGACGCTCGACTGGAAGATCAGGTGTTGGGCCTATCGGATTGACCAGGCCTTTTGATGAGAGCCTTTGTAAGGCGTTTGCATAGGTGGTACCTATGTCGGTGAATACCCGGGGCGTGGTATTCTTCTTGGACGGGTTATCAAGTAGATTTACCTCGTCAAAAATGCTGCGAGTAGCAGCGGCAGATGTGGGCTTCCTTGTTGATGAGCTGGCCCCTTGGTATCCCTTGGTGGAGGCCTTAGTGAGGCTTTCCAACCTTAGATCATCCTCGATTCTCGTTCCCATCTCGGTTAGGACCGCGAAGGTAGGTATGATGGCGTACTGGAGATGGGTCCGGTAAGCGGGCAGGAGATTCTTGACGAAGGCTTCAACTAGGACCTTTTTAACTGGGCTTATCGACCAGTTTGACGCTTTCAGCCCTCCACCGCTGAAGGTACTTCGTAAACCCCTCCTTTGGTTCCTGGGCCATTACTTCTAGGGTGCGCATCGTGGTTTGGATCTCCGTGTTGTCGGCATAGTTCCGAGCGAATTCCGTTGCCATGTCATCCCAAGACTTGTATTTCTTGGAATCGAGCCTATAGAACCAGGCTTTCGGGTGTTTCTCGAGCGAGGTGGCAAACAAATGCTTGAACATGTTTGACTTAACTCCCTTTAGGGCCATAAACTCTTTGAAGGCCTGGATATGTAATACCGGGTCTTCGGTGCCGTCGAACGTCGGAAGGCCCGTCAGGTTGAGATTGGCGGGCAATTCGTCGGTTAGAGGTGCATAGGCCCGAGCATTCTCCGTATGGATCGAGTTGTGGGTCGACAAATGGACCTGCTCTTGTAGCTTGAGGACTGCGCTAGTCAATTCGGCTAAAGGCCCATGAGTTTCATCTTCACCCCTCGGCTTGTCCTGTTCTATGGCGCTAATCCGGGTAACAATGGCGATCTGGTCACCCCTGATTCGGTCGAGTTGTTCTTGGATCTTGGCCAACGAGGTGTTCAGTTGATCGATAGCGTCCTTAGTCATGGTTCGGGTGTGAGGTGGCCTGTCTGTAAGAACACCGTGTAATCAGAATCGAACCCAGATTGAAGAGTGCATCCCGAGCAAGAAGAAAAGACGAATAGACTCGGAAACAGACTAAAAACCGACTCCTAGACGGGTGACTCGTGGACGGTGGGCTTTCTTTAGGATTTTGGCAGAATGGGCCTAGTACTGTGTGAAGAAAGACCTACGTGTGAGCTAATCCCCAGACTTTGGACTCGATTGTGTAAGTGGGCTTCCCTTTGTAGGAGTTTGTCCTACGTAGGTGGGCCGTGCCTTGACTAATAAGGCGGACTTGGGATGGGGTGGAAACTCGTAATGTAAGATCGACGGAGGTTTGACGCTATGGACTCTAATAACTTATGACAAGACCCGACACTGCTAAATACGGGAAGTCCTAAGAAGAAAGCTTTAAAAAGAGGATTTGGATTTGAAAAACCCGAACAAAGTCGGATTGGAAGGCCCGATTGTTTTTGAAAATCGAAAAAAAAGGTTTATCGGGCCGAGATTTTGAATTTTTTGAAAAGTTTGGACAGCGTACCGGCTAGAAAATAGGCTATTTTGAGTCAAAATCATAAGTCCTAAATTCGGTAGCTTTCCGGGTTTTGAAAAATGGATAGTTTTCGAAAAAAAAAAAGATGCAAGTTTTTGAAAACGACGGTCTTTGAAAAGACGAGACACGGATCAAGTAGCACGTAGTCACGGAAACAGTATAATGACGCCATGTATGCTCTTAGTTAAGTCTCGGTCGGTCGAATAGGGTCTATACCAACGACGATAGCTTTCTCGCAAATCAGTACGGTCTTCCTAAGCCGAGTTGATCTTAGAACCTGCCGTAAAACCCATGCGAGTTCCGCCATCGAAGTCTTTAGTGGGTCCATTTAGGAACGCACCGTGGTATAGTGGGACGTCGGTCACAAGTAACCGGCCCGAGAAAGATTGGGTTATGCATGAACCATTGAACTAAAACGTGTACATTACTATTCGAACGATTTCTTTTCGAGTCTCACCCTAGGGATGCCGATGGTAAGTGACTCATCAGTTGATCCCCAGCGGAGTCGCCAAATTGTGGACATGACATAGGTCCACCCCGACGCGGCCACGCGCGGGTTTGGGGAGGCGAATGAATCTCCATATGAGATGGTCAAATTGAAATTTAAATCGAAGTAGGAGTCGCCACCGAATTTTGTGGTTATTCAGAACCATTCGAGCTCACTCTATGTCGTAGTGGGCCGTATACAAAATACGGCCCATTTCCGATGTCAGAGTTTATTGGGCTCGTCCCTTTGCATTACGATACCGATACCAACATTATCGGATACCGTGTATTGAATGACTCTCGTTGCCAATGGATTCGGACATCCGGAAACCATGGTTCTGAGTAAGGGGTGAGGTTCAATAAGAACACCCAACCCCGCCTGCACTTAGCGGCGTTTACTAAGATATCGTTCGTTTTTGGTGTACACGTGTTAGTTCGACGGTTGAATGACATGCAAACATTATTTTCCTAAGCATGTGAGAAAAATAAAATGGGTTGCTAAGTCGTTTAATGCATATTAAACTAATAACGTCAAAGTTATTTTAGCATGTGAAGTTCGTTTTAGTCTAATAAAACGATAAAAACAAATAAATTGCTACAAACATGAGAAAACGAGTTAGTAACGATCAAATAAATTGAATAAAGATATGAATAAAAATATGCAAGATTTGAAAAAAGATTTAATGACACGTGATGGATTAACGCGTGTTGACCGACGTCGAAAAAGAAAAAAAAAAGTATTTACCGAAATATGTCGCGAAAGTCGCTTTTTATGTAATACTCGAAAAGAATAAAAAACAGAAAAGCGAGGAAATGAAAAAAAGAGACCCGGCGAACCAGGCCACCGCGCGACTCGCGGGGCGGTCTGTCCGTTTTTTTTATTTGTCGAAAATCGCTAATTTTTATAAATCGCGTACAAATATGGATTAATTTATACTCGATTTATATTTTCGATATTCGTCGTATTCGATATTCGATTATGAAATCGATATCGAATAGTCGGAATGATTTTAGAAAAGGTTTTGAAAAAAAGTTTGTTTTGAACGAAAAGTAAAAAAAAAAAAAAAATTTTGAACGAAAAAGATGTTAATTCTCTCCGCGTATAAAATCGTCGAATTTTGTTTAAAAAGATGTAATGATTTTATTAGCATCAACGAGATTTAATTAATTTAGTTCTTGTTAGATACGATATTCGATTATAGAGAATTGATATCGTATTTTAAGAACGTTATAAAAATAGTTTTTTTGTAGTACCAATTATTAGAAATAATGAAAATTATGTGACGAACGACCCATATTAAAAATACGACCGATGACGACACGACCCATAAAAAAACGTGAGAAAGGAAGAGAAGAAAGAGAATAATCGGGTTTGATTTACACCCTCAACCTACATGCTTTGTTTTCTCGGATAAGAGCTCGTCGGAAAGTTTTTTAAACTTGGGAGCGTCGAGATGATGTGGGATGAGTTTGGGTGTCGGTTTGGTCGTGTGATGTGACGGGTTTCTGCCGGCGTGTGTGTCGGATTCGTCGGGTTGATTTGGACGGTATTTCGGTGCTTGTATGAACGATAGATGTGTGTCGAGGTTGACGAATAATTCTAGATTAATTCTGAATTTTTGATGACTGGTAATTGATTTTTCGGTCCCCTTCAATGTTGAATGGAGGGTCCTATTTATAGGCGCAGAGGTTTAGGAGGGTTATCTTGCTTGGGTAACAAGAAACACCGGTTTGGATAGGAAATGTAGGAAGTCGAGAGGAATGTAAATTCCGTTGCTTGGTGGGGAAGCAAGAATCTCGGCTGGTTGGGGGGGTTTGGCCGAGTATTCGGAGCTCGGTCGGTATCTGATTCGGTTTTCGGATAGAATTCCTACTTGAGATCGAATTCTATCCTTAAACGGATTTGTTTAATATTTTTGGAAGCTGATTTTGACTCGGTCGCTAAAAGACGGTTTTACCCCTGGTGTCGGAATCGATCCAAATTAGTCTTATTTGACTCGAAACGACCCACTGGGCCTGGATTTGAGGTTGGTTTTGTAAAATTTGTACCCCGTAATAAGCCTAAACCAAATGTCCATGATTTCGAGCTCATATCCAAGTCCATTAAAGCATGTTTGCGTCCTATCATCATCGGGTGTTTGGTGGGACCTACTATAGACACCTGGCGGTCAAAATGTGGGTGTCTACAAATAGGCCCAGCGTTCATTTTTTGGCGCTAAGTGCAACAACAACAACAACAAACGTCCACCCAAGTTCATTCTCCGCCACATCATAGCCACACCACTGCCACATCACTATCTACAAACTCAAACTCCAAAAAAACCAATGTCAACAATAGTACAAGTTCATCCAAGTTTATAAATGGGTCCCACACACAATCCACTCACTATTTAAAATTAAGGGTTATTTCACATGAATAATACAAACTATCACCCATCTTCTTTAGAAAATACCAATTATATCTAATCTCATAATAATCCTAACTTTGGATATGTTATTCTTAAAATAGTCTAAGTGACCTACTACTTGACGAACCGGTCACATGTTACTTCCATCTCTTAAACTAAACCACCTTGCAAACTCCCTTTTTCATCACCACCGCCATTATCATCATCATATCAATCTTCCTGCAATTTTCATCCACTTCTCCGCCAACCAATTCTGCTCACCATCAATGCCAAACCTCGACAATATAATGTTGAACTTAAAGGCAAACCAGAAGATGATTATGCAATTATAGAGCTCTCGCAAATCACTCTATGGATTCTGCAATGCTTGGACTTGAACTTTGTAGTGTCGGTAGCCTAAATAACTATATAGAGGGTTAAGATTGCATTTATCCCACCTTTTTTCTCAGCACTTGCAAGCTTCTGTCGTCGTTTTTTTTTTTCAATTGATGTTTCAATTGGGTCACAATAGCTTTATTTAGCATTTCGTACTTTTTGTTTGATGTTTTAGATTTTCGAATGGACACGGTTTCCAGATAGTATGGTGGCTCCAAGATTGTCAATGGAGTTAAGAAATTGAGAACGACGACAGTGGGTTTAGGAAGGGGGTGAATAAAGGGGAGAGAGAAAGAGTAGGTTACTTTTTACCTGATATAACAGGTCAAAATTTAATGAGTCTACTTTAAGACTAACACTTTTAAACAACAAATCTTAATTTAAATTACATTATTTTTAATAATTTAACAATCTAAAAAAAATTAACACTTCCCACCAACAACTATAATAATACATTTGTTTATATTTCGATATCTCCTCCAAATCGTTGTCAAATATGCTCAACCAAGTCCGCTTTCAAATTGTTGTGAACTTCACGATCACATCATAATCACTTTTATAATCTTTTATTTGAAATTAATATTAGAATTTTTTTTGGGTTATTTCATAACAATAATACCAACTATGGGGGTGCTTCTTATATTAATACCAACTATACGTAATCCCGTTTTAATATGAACTATCCCCTCATTAATCTCTCTTTAGAACAAGTTACCGGCTACCCGATGAGCTGGCTTCCTTTTTCTTTTAATTTCTTTTTGAATTAAAGTCCTCCTCCCACCATACTCTATACACTTCCTTTCTCGTTACTACGTACTCTTCTCTCGCCATTGTTGAACTCGACATCTCCTCTCGCCTTTGCTTTTCTTAAATTTTTTGAAATTGTGGTAAATAAATTGGAGCATCTGACGTTTGCAAAAAAAAACTGACATTTGAAGGATACGAATTAGAGGAGGATCCAGATGAATAACCACATCTCATTGTGTCAATAAGGTTTTGAAGGTCGATAATGAATGATGCATGACTTTTAATTTGATGAATATAAAGGGGAAGAAGAAGAAGAGGTGCACCAAAACCTAGCAGGTCACAATTACCGGTTTTACAGGTAAAAAAAGGCATTGGTTATAAAGAGAGATTAATGAGAGTATAGTTCATATTAAAACGGGATTACGTATAGTTTGTATTAATATAAGAAGCACCCCCATAGTTGGTATTATTGTTATGAAATAACCCATTTTTTTTTATTAACTTACAATTTTGCAGATCCATATCAGCTAAAAGCTAATGAGCATCGTACGTTGAGGAAAGAAGCCGTAGAAATCGTTCGTAGATTGAGTAATTTCAAGAAATTTGAACCTCTGTACGATCTATTGTCTGGGAATAGAAGATGTATTCTACCACGCCATCGGGTGTATTTTTGTGATGTGTACGATGAAGTTACTATGGAGGAAGAATTAGAATTTCTAGCGGCTCAAGAACAACCGGCCAGCTGACCGCCTTAATTTCTCCTCTAACGATGATACTTCATCTGATGACGATAACTCCTATTAAGTGTAACTTATTCTGCAGAATAATGTTTAATTAAGGTGTTGTCTAGTTTAACGTCTTATTTCATGGTTAGTATTAGTAAGTGTAAGTTGTATTAATTAGTAATGTTTAATTAAGTTGATGTTTTATGTAATGTTTTATTTCATGGTTTAGTATTACTATGTGTAAGTTCTTTTAATTAGTAATGTTTAATTAAGTTGTATTTCATATTAGTGTCTAATTCGATGGTCTAGTAGTAATGTATTTTAATAAGATATTTATTTGTCTTGTTGGGTCGAAAATAGTTCATACTGGGTGAAAGTTATATTTAGACCTGGCAAACAGATCGGGTCATGTCCTGTTAGTGTTCGTGTCATAGGTAAACGGGTCACGGATCCTTCAACCCAAACCCGATCCATTTAAGTTTCGTGTTGGGTTCGTGTTTCGGGACCTCAACCCAAACCCCACCCAATTAAATCTCGTGTCGACCCAATTACATAAATGGGTTATGAAACCTCAACCAGAACCCATTAATTACGTATCGTGTTTTCGGGCCGTGTAATTTTTTGTCCGCTGAAGTTATATTCGACTATTTTATTTTATCGAAAAGTTAATAAAATTATTATGTTCAAAATAAATTTTGATGAGGTGTGAAAAGTTAATATTGGTGTGCAAAATGTTCAAAATTACCAAACAATCAAGAAAGAAATGGTGTGCAAAATGCTGAGCATGTCACATATGATGTCACCTGCAGCTTTATATGTTTTCCTATGTCTACAAACTCCGTCCGAACTTACGAACACCCACGAACAAACTTTCTCCAACAATAGCACGTTCATCTATACGAACGTTCATACCTACGAACATTATCTACAAACCCACTATTGCTGATGCTCTAACAATGACGACGAAGATTTTGTTAGCCACTAATTCGGTCGAAGTGACTCAAGTAGGGGTGTTCAAAAAGTGGATCGGACCGGTAAACTGGACCGAACCTGACCGTCTGGTCTCCGGGTCTCCAAAAAAGTGGTGACCGGTCTCCGGTCAGGTCTGGTCCACACTTAAAAAAAAACAAATTTAGCATATTTTCTCGGTCCGGTCCAAACCCGGTCTTAAGGGGTCTGGTCCGGTCCGATCCGGGTCCCCTTATTCTAACCGATCCGGTCTCCGGGTTTGTATTTTTAGGGTGACCGATCTTCGAGTCAATCCAGTTCGGTTCGGGTTTGGATCGTGAACACCCCTCGACTCAAGTATTGAACAGACAATCATCATGTTTTTGTATTTTTGGTTATTTTAGACCCTATGTGAAAATTAAAAAGGTGGACAATTTATGGTATAGATTTCAATGTGTAGGCGTATAAAGAAGAAACCAGTTTCACTTTTTTAAATATATTTTCAGTATTATGAATCTCTTTTTAGTAAAGTGTTCCCATTTTGATGAATGTGGGAATGATCTTTTTCTTTGAACCACAGGCTGCTTTCCCCACCCCCGTTATTAATCAATGTAGGGATGAAGCTATCAAAGAGGGGCGTAAGCTATCGTAAGCTATCGATTGTGTGGACAATTTATGGTATAGATTTCAATGTGTAGGCGTATAAAGAAGAAACCAGTTTCACTTTTTTAAATATATTTTCAGTATTATGAATCTCTTTTTAGTAAAGTGTTCCCATTTTGATGAATGTGGGAATGATCTTTTTCTTTGAACCACAGGCTGCTTTCCCCACCCCCGTTATTAATCAATGTAGGGATGAAGCTATCAAAGAGGGGCGTAAGCTATCGATTGTTGGGACTGTGGGTCGATGTTCAATGATCGACATTTTTCTTTGATGCTTCATGGAAAGATCACAATAAAGTTATTGATGGTTGGACTGCTCATTTTTAAATTCTTAGGATGGTCATTGCTTAGCGAATAGACACAAAAAGATCTTTGCCTCATCTCTTTTACAAGCCGAGGCCTTGGCTCTCTATGAGGCTATCAAGTGGGCAGGAAATATGAATTTCATTGAAAACTTCTCACTCTTATCTTCTTTTTTCATTGTTTGAGTTTATCTTATGATCCTAGGGTTCTTAATGAGAATGTCCATGAGCTAGCTTCTATGGGTCTCCGAACTCTATAACCCCTTTCTTTCTTGACTGGCAAAAAAAAATTCTTTTCATTAACAACGCCCATCATTCTTCCTGTTCTCATGCATCTAGTAGTAGTGGTGGTGATTTTCGAGGAACAACCCCTACTACTCTCTAATTAGTATCAGTTACAACCAGACTGAAAATCTCTTATCACATTCAACTTAACCAAATAACACATGTACTTATTATACATCGATATATTCATAGGACGAGGTAAATATGTTGGATCTTCTGGTTTGGGGCGACGACAAAACATGCATGTTTCTTCCGATGATAATGTCCGCAATGGCAAAAGATATCTTCCTCGTTCTGGTGTTGTTTGTTGCATCTGACGTGCGTTTAGTGCTGCCAAATGAATACTGGATGAGAAACGAACAAATCTAATAGCTGATACTCTCTGAATGTGTGTGCGCTATAAGAATTGGTTAGCTAATGCAGTCAGAAAGCAAGCAATATAGAAAGAGATAGCAACAATAATTTCGATGAAACTAGCATGAGTCAATCACATAGTGTAGTAGAACTTTTTTTTAAAAGTATATTTTACTTATTTATTTAACGGATTTTCTATAATGTTCCCATTGGGCACATGATAATGCTTGTTAGTTGCACACTTTAAGCCTTATCTCAAACCATCTTTGATTATCCTTCCTTAATCAATGGGATTCTAAATATTATTTTATAGCAATATATTATACTCTCTTTCCTCCCTTGATTACCCTTAATATTTTCATATCATCTTCCTAACTTACGTTCACATGGTTTCTTTCATTTTTTTAGTTAGTCTTTTTGCTAATTTTTTTAGTTACTCTTTTTGCTATCCTTACGACCAAAAATTGTACTCCCTTCGATTCTTTTATTTCTTCCCACTTATCATTTTAGGCAAATTCTTTTTTTTCCTTCCCTTTTCTCATCCTTTCCTACTTTAGTTACATTTTTTTAATGTATTTTTACCAAATTTCCCCCTAAAATGTAACCCCCTCCTTTTTTTCCCCTCTTTAACCGTGTAATTGACTTACACTTTTTAATTTTGCCAGCTATAAACAGTTTAGTTGTACAGCCATGTCAAATCAACAAACCCAATTTGCATTATTTTATTAGTATCTTAAAAAGTTGTGAAAATACTAGTAGGAAGAAATAAAAGAATTGGAGGGAGTAAATAAATAAGATTCAAGGTTAATACCCGAATTAAAAAGTGTCAACAAAAAATTTCACATCGCTTAAAAGTAGTTGTAACAAAATAAAATAAAATTAAACAACACAAGCAATAAAATGTTTTATTGTTTCATTAAAAATATCGGATTCACGCCTTCACGTGCTTGGACATCATTTTTCCTCCTTTTAGCATGTACCTTCGGCATAGCGTTGACACAATCATTCTCCAGGACAATATTGACATGTACATTCTCCTTATCAGGACAAGTAGTGATATTGTGCCCAGATTTTTTACACCAAGTACAAGTCCTCCGTTTTTTAATTGCGGCTTCTTTCCCACCTTTTTCTCGTGTATGTTTTGGACAACCTTTTGTTTTCGAAATTGGAGGATTTGCGATATAATCATCCCCGAGATTTACGATTTGATCATCCACCCCTTGTTGAGAACTCACGATCCTTTGATTGCCAATGTAAACAACTCTAGAATGGAACTCATCGCGACACCATCGTACCGGTAAGTACAATGGTGGAATTTCAAAATAATCCTTGTTCATAAACACAGATAAAAAATTTCGACAAATTATACCCAAAAGTCAAAATGTTTACAACTACAAATAATCGTGTCACCGCTCCATGTCACGCTATGCTTTCGTGTACGCTGATCCATATAGTGTTGCACATTGAAAACGAAATTCTCACTCTCACTTACCTTGTATTGGGTAGCTCTTTCAAATTGTTCTTGAAATTTTTTGAAGGAGAATACCGTGAAATTTTTTTGTACTTGCTCTTCTAAAAGGGATGATGGGCCGTATTTAGTTGTATTTATTACGACGGTTTTGGTTTATTTTGTGAGCTAAATCGGTTGTCTTGTATTGCATTTGTGTCAGTTTGGTATGAATGTAATACAGGCTAATTTGAAGATGTTAACCACTGGACCGTTGATTTGGGCTAAGAACGAAGGAAAAGGAAGCCCGCTTGAAGACCCGGAACGATAAGAATCGAAGAATGGAACGAGACCACTCCAGCCTGCCATGCGAGTCGCCCAGAGCTCAGGCGAGTCGCGCGGCTGTGCGAGTCGCGCCATACTCATGCGACTCGCACGACGGCCTGTGACGTACTACGCATTCCGGCTTATTTTGTTTTAATTTATTACGTTTTAAGACTTGGATTTTAATTAGGAAACTTTATTATTACCTTAGGATATTTTTATTATTATTATTAGTAAACTTTTATTAGGTTAAGTTTAGCCTTAGTTTTGAGATGGATATCAATTCACATCTAGTTTTACATTCCATAAAGGAAGAAAAGGGAGAACTTTGAAGAACCCTAATTTTCCATCGCGAGTATGTGTAACTAATTTCTCTACTTAGATTCAAGCCTTTGAAGCACTTGATAATCGTTTGTGAGTTTGAATGTTTTAATTATTAATCTTGATTATTGTGAATTGCTTTGTTATTAAATTTATGAATGATTGTTATTGATTGCTAGGTGCGCAACTAGTATTTAATTGCATTGTTCTATCGTTAGTATCGTTAATTGAGTAGGATTTACTGATTAACTTTACATAAGTAACAACTAGGAATTAATATTGAACGGGATACGTTGATATTAGTACTTAGAAGCAATTCACATAAATATCTAAGGTGCGACTGGATTGTACGCGCTATTTATTCTCTATCGAATTCTCAGATCTATATTGCTTCCGTCTAATTGAACCTAGAACTGGATTGTTTAGGTTGTTTTACGGTTAGGGTTAATTAAGAACGGGATTCGTTTTAGTTAACTATTCTTAAGAGAATTGGAATTTCATATTCACGATAGAGTAGTCAAGGTTATTAATTGAAACCGTCTTACGATGATCAATCGCTATTGAGTGTGGATTTGTGCTTGTGTCTAAGTTCTTTCTCATCATTTGATTTAGTTAAAGTTTTAATCTTTATCAATTTTAGTTGTTAGAAAATCATCCAACCCCCCCCCCCCTTTTGGTTACTACGGTCTTTACTTACGTTAAAAGTCGATTTCATCTACACTTTAGTTGGCATAATTAGATTGATCTGATTCCCTTGGGTTCGACCCTTATTTCTACTTTACTACGTTTTAGTATTTAGATTTAAGTGACTATAAATTGTAATTTGAGGCATACGACTATAGCCCGTCAAATTTTGGCGTCGTTGCCGGGGAATCGGTATTAATTTTTTTTGTGTTTTCTAGTGTAGTTTTTAGTTTTTTTTATTATAACTAATTTTATTTTATTTTATTTTATTTTGTGTAGTTTATGTATAATACTCGTTCTTCTAACCTGAACCTCGAGCCTTTCGACTCAGAGATTGAACGCACTCTTCACAGGTCACGGAGAATCGGAGAGGGAGCAATAGTTATAGGAACACAGGAATTCGAGGATCTAGAGTTTAATAACGATATTCTTGTTATTCTAGAGGTGAACGAAGTTTCTTCCAAATCCGAAGACGAGTCGAATAACATGGCCAACACAATTAAGCAGCTGACGGCACCCGATCTCGCACAACAACCTTTGTGCATTACGTACCCACCATTGGGTGCGAATGCCACTTTCGAATTGAAGTCGGGTCTGATCCATCAACTACCCACATTCCATGGCTTGAGCGATGAGGACCCTAACAAGCACTTGTCGGATTTTCATATTGTATGCTTGAGTATGAAACCGGCGTCTGTCACTGATGAGCAGCTGAAGCTAAGGGCCTTTCCCTTTTCGTTGAAGGATTCTGCGAGAGATTGGCTATATTACTTGCCACCGGCAAGTATTGATACATGGGTGAAGATGAAGAAGGCGTTCCTTGATAAGTACTTTCCGGCGTCTCGAGCCTCCCAATTGAAGAAGCAGATTAGTAATGCGGAGCAACGAGACGGTGAGACGATGTATGAGTATTGGGAATGCTTTAAGAAGCTATGTGCTACATGCCCATATCATGGCTACAATCCTCAAGACCTTGTGATGTATTTTTTTGGAGGTCTTTGTGTAGAGGATGCTCGCACTGTGAATGCGGCATGTGGGGGATCGATCGTGAACAAGAGTCCAGATGCCGCTATAGAGGTGATCCAGGAGCTAGCTGAAAGCTCTCGAGATTTTTCTCGAAAATATAAACGGGGAGTGCATGCCGTAGGTAATTCATCATCCTCGAGTCTCGAACATAAAGTTGATAGCTTGACAAACCTTGTCCGAAATATGATGTCGGGGAAAAAAAATCAAGCTATGGTGTGTGGTAATTGTTCGAATGAGGGACATCCGAGTGAGCATTGTCCTCAAATGTATGAAGGTCAAGTGGAGGTGAACGGAGTGTGGGAAACCGGGCAAAACAAAAAATGGGATCCATACTCTTAACACTTTCAATCCCGGATGGAGACATCACCCGAACATGAGGTGGAGGAATCGAGAAGGCGACCAAGAAATTAATCAAGGAAATCAATTTGGTCAATCGAATCAACAGTTATTTGCTAAGCAACAAGTAGCAAATACGGTTCCTACTAAACCTCCCCCTAGTAGTCAAATGTCCACCGAGGACATGATACGTGCCTTAGTTGCTAATCAAGCTACAGTTACGAGTCAAATGTCCAATCTCCAAGCTACGGTTCTTCAAAATCACACGGAGAACAAAGCTAGCATTCAAAATTTGGAAGTTAAAATGGGCCAAATGGCGACCGCCATTGGTAGATTGGAGGCTCGTGATTCGGGGAAACTACCTAGTCAAACCATTCTTACGAAGGAAAACGTGACTGCCGTATCTTTAAGGAATGGGAGACAATTGGTGGAGGCCGACAAGCCGAAGAGGAAGGCCAAAGAAGCTATGGTTCAAGAAGAGGAGCTAGTGATCGAGGAAGGTGAGGAAACTCCGAATGTACAAGAGAAGGAGTTAATTACTCCTATAACACCGGTGGCAAAACCGGATGTTCCTTTTCCGGAGGCACTCAAGCGCACCCGTCGTTATGAGCATGACAAGGATATTTATGAGGTATTCGAAAAGTGTGAGGTAAACATTCCCCTTCTTAATCTTTTAAAGAGTATTCCTAAATATGCTAAATTCTTAAAGGAATTATGTACTATTAAAAGGAATAACAAATCTAAGGGTACTAAGAAAGGGAAGGTTAGTGAATATGTGTCGGCTATATATCAAAAGAAATTACCCCCTAAGTGTGGCGACCCGGGCATGTTCACTATACCTTGCACCATAGGAGATACCTTGTTTGACAAGTCTATGTTGGATTTGGGAGCCTCGATTAATGTCATCCCTCTTACCATCTATGAATCTCTTAGACTCGGTCCTATGAGGGAAACCGGGAAAGTAGTGCAACTAGAGGATCGATCGAGTGTCTATCCTAAGGGAGTTGTAGAGAATGTTCTAGTTAAAGTTGATAAGTTGGTCTTTCCGGCCGATTTTTATGTTTTGGACATGGAACATGACTATAGTGCAACTCCTATCATTCTAGGACGACCGTTCTTAAAGACCGCGGGAACAAAAATCGATATCCCTAGTGGTTCACTTAGCATGGAATTTGAGGGTAGAGTCGTTAAATTCGACATAAATAAGCCTAGTTCTCACTCTCCGAAAGACAATACCTTGTGTCGTGTTGATATTTTTGGTCATCTATCTACTAACTCACAAGAAGAAGTGGTGAAATCGGTTCCTAAACCGATTTCGTCGACCTCTTCTAGCAAGGAATTGTTGTTTAAAGATGTGCAGGAATCTCCTTCTAAGGGACCCAAGTGTGTCATTCTTTGGGAGTCGCGTAAGGACGCGGAGGTGAATAAAGGTAAAACAAGGTCATGGTTCGATCAATGGATGGTTCGAAAGAGCTCAAGCAAGTGTCCAACGGTCTTGAAATTTCAAAATGGAAAAGTGAAAGATGTAGTCGGCATAAGACTTAAGCCGACTCGTGAAAGGAGTAATGAATCAGATGTCGGGAGAAGCAAGCTCTCGGACATGACGATTTCTACCTAACCTCTGTCACAGTCGAGCGAACGACTTTAAACAAAAGCGCTTCCGGGAGGCAACCCGCTTTGTAGATTTTTGTAAAATTTTATTTTACGGGTCATAGGTCGTAGTATTAATTTCGCTGTTTTTCTTAATCGTTGTTTTTCTAAAACTTAGTTTTTATTACTAACTTTTGATGTTTTATTAGGAGAAAAGCGTCGTTTTTTTCCAGGAGATGGGGCGACTAGCATGGGTCCTGGGCGACTAGCATGGAGATCCCTCGAAATTTGAGCGAAAACTGAAGAAAAAAAGAACGGATTTCCAGGCATCAGCGCGAGTCGCGCGGACCCTCCTCTCACAGGTCAATATTTTATTATTATTTATTTAAAAAATAAATCAAAAATTGAAAAAACTAACAGACCCGACTCCCCCTATCCCCTTCTATCCCTTTCATCCCCAAATCCTTAAACCCTAATTTCCCTTTCTCCCAATTCAATCTCAAATATCCCCAAATTCAAAACCCCTTTGATCTTTTCACAACCATCATCCTCTTCCTTTCACTTCTGCGTTCGCCGGCGTCGATTTGTTTTCCGTCATCGGTTCGTCATCGTCGTCGCCTAGGTTCGTCATCGTTGTCGGTTCTGTCGGTTGTCGCCGGTGTCCATCGGAGGTCGTGCGCCGTGTTCAGGCGAGTCGCGCGGGTCCTATGCGACTCGCGTGTTCGTTGTGGGTCTGTTTCTGGTGGTCGTGGTTGTCGGTCGCCGATAGGGTTTAGGCGGGGCGCGTGAGTCGGGTTTCGTCGGCGTCGTCGGGTCTGCGTCTGTGTCTTCCGTCCTAAGTCTTGTAAGTTTCTAACCCTCTTCCAACTCTCTTCTGCTGTTTGTGTGTGTTTAAGTTGGTGAGTTGTTGTTCGTCAGCTTCGAATTTGTGTGCTGTTGTTGAGCTGTTGTTGAGTTGTTCTGTTGAGTTGCGGTAATTCTGGTATTCGAGTCGAGTCTGTCACGGTTCGGCTACGTGTTTGGGTTTGAGTCGGGTGTCGTCCGAGTTCATAGTTTACATATTTTAGGTAGTTTTCACTAGTTAGTGTCAGCTGTCCTAGAGACTCTTGCGTTATGGCCCCGAAAAAGCAAAAGACGACCCCGGTTGACTATTTGGGGTGTAAGAATTTGAGTACGAAACAGAAAGCGGTATGGCGCCAACTATTTGATCGAGTTGTTATGTCGACTAAGTTTGTCGATAAATTGGCATTGAGGTTGCTTGGGATAATTGATGAGGTGTATACGTTATTGACTCGTATTGGGCTAGCGAACTTTTATGATAAGCACGCGGACACGTATAAGCGCTACACACTTGAATTCTTGTCCACTTTAGAAGTCCATCGTGATGACGACCCCCCTCACATTACTTTTCATCTGGGAGATGCGGAACGAAATGTAGATTTCACGGAATTGAGGGAGGCATTGGGTATAGCACCGAGAGGGGGGGCGGAGTTTTTGACCCCTACTTCTCGAATGATGGATGCGTTTTGGTTGAAAATTGCTGGCCATGCATATGGTAACGTAGGAGCTAAGAATGTTGATATTCGTCACCCCGCCCTTCGTTATGTTCACCGACTTTTGAACTCCACATTTCTTTTTAAAGGTGAACCGACCCATCTACCTAGGGCGGATTTGATGTATTTGTGGGCCATGATGCCCGAATGTTTAGGAACCCCGAATTGGGTCGACATATTCTTGACTCGTTGTGAGAAGCACCGGAAGGCGGTCTCGGGGAATATTCCGATGGGTGGTATGATTACTCTTTTAGCTCGGTATCTTGGACTACCCCAGATGACGGATTCTCCCGTCGTAGGTGACACTACTATCAGCATTAAGTTTATGGAGAGTTGCTCTATGATTTCGCGACCGATTGCTAAACCCACCTAATCTGGACGCTCGGCACGTCCCACCAGCATTTCTTGATTTTGCCTCGTCCGGATGGGAAACCGTTACCGTTGGGGCCTACTGCGGCTGAGTTTTACATTGAACATGATGAGCAATTTCCTAAGCCGACTACCGAGTCTAGTGCCCCGGTTGTGGAGGAGCCCGAGGGTACGTCTGATTTCGATCGTTGGAGAGATTGGCGCGAATCAATAGAAGATCGAGTCGAAGAATCGGTTGATAACAGTAGGTTGGCCGCTGAGTTCGGTCGGTGTATGAATCGGTTGCAGTTGAAGTTGCACCCTAATGACTACTCGGAACCATCTCCCGAGTTTTATGGAGAGCTTGCAGCCCGTGAGCAAGCAAGATCATCTAGGAGGGCGGCACGTGAGGCTAAGTCACGTGACGTCGGCTCCTCTTCTCACTCTTGAGCCCGAGGTATTTCTCTTCCCATTTGTTTTAATTGTCCTTAGTTCACACATTCGAGGACGATGTGTTATTCAAGCATGGGGAGGGGAATTATCTCGTTGATATAGTAGTTAGTTTGTATTACGTTTTTTTAGTTTCAAAAAAAAAAACGGATAAAAAAGAGAAAAAAAACAAAAAAAAAGAAATAAATAAACCCGGCTAGGTGAAAACCCGGAAAGGGCGCCTAGGCAAGAATGGGGAATGTGGCCGAGGACGGAGTGAAAACCCGAAAGGGCGCTCCGGGTAAAAAAAAAAATCGAGTTGCGTGCCACGAGAGTAGTGTGAGGAAAAAAATGAAAGCTATAGTGAAAATCCGCAAGGGCGGACGCTCTAGGCAAAATGAGGGAATTAGGAAAAAAATCACTACTACTTTCTCCGTTTTTGGTGTTGGCGTCATAAGAAGGGTGACATAGAAGGCCGGAAGGGTAGGATTAGTTGGCTAAGGTGAGAAGAATCGCGGTGCGGTGTAGTCGTAGCACTAAATTCCATGCGATTGGTGATATTTTGTTTGGTATATTGAACTATTAGAGGCGTTTAGGATTGATTGCATGTATGGGTTGTGGAATATTGTGGTATATGTTTTGTACCACCGGTGACATTTGTAGCACATGCGATCCGTTCTAGGATTGGAGAAATAAGGGGCGTTAGATATCGACATTAGCTTATCCTTATTTCCTAATGTCCCTTGTTTTGATGATTTGAGTCGATGATAGTAGTTTGGTATTAGGTGTGTTGATTCACTTGAACATTGGAGTTGAGTTTCATGCAAATGGTGGATTAACTTGTGCATAGTCTCAGAATAAGGGAGTTTGGTGGAAGACGAGTGAGGGCCGGTGTGTAATGTTATTCCCGCGTACTTTGGACCGGTGACGGTTGTGTTTATTGTGTGAGTTTTACTCGAGGACGAGTAAAGGTTCAAGCGTTGGGATATTTGATGGGCCGTATTTAGTCGTATTTATTACGACGGTTTTGGTGTATTTTGTGAGCTAAATCGGTTGTCTTGTATTGCATTTGTGTCAGTTTGGTATGAATGTAATACAGGCTAATTTGAAGATGTTAACCACTGGACCGTTGATTTGGGCTAAGAACGAAGGAAAAGGAAGCCCGCTTGAAGACCCGGAACGATAAGAATCGAAGAATGGAACGAGACCACTCCAGCCTGCCATGCGAGTCGCCTAGAGCTCAGGCGAGTCGCGCGGCTGTGCGAGTCGCGCCATACACATGCGACTCGCACGGCGGCCTGTGACGTACTACGCATTCCGGCTTATTTTGTTTTAATTTATTACGTTTTAAGACTTGGATTTTAATTAGGAAACTTTATTATTACTTTAGGATATTTTTATTATTATTATTATTAGTAAACTTTTATTAGGTTAAGTTTAGCCTTAGTTTTGAGATGGATATCAATTCACATCTAGTTTTACATTCCATAAAGGAAGAAAAGGGAGAACTTTGAAGAACTCTAATTTTCCATCGCGAGTATGTGTAACTAATTTCTCTACTTAGATTCAAGCCTTTGAAGCACTTGATAATCGTTTGTGAGTTTGAATGTTTTAATTATTAATCATGATTATTGTGAATTGCTTTGTTATTAAATTTATGAATGATTGTTATTGATTGCTAGGTGCGCAACTAGTATTTAATTGCATCGTTCTATCGTTAGTATCGTTAATTGAGTAGGATTTACTGATTAACTTTACATTAGTAACAACTAGGAATTAATATTGAACGGGATACATTGATATTAGTACTTAGAAGCAATTCACATAAATATCTAAGGTGCGACTGGATTGTACGCGCTATTTATTCTCTATCGAATTCTCAGATCTATATTGCTTCCGTCTAATTGAACCTAGAACTGGATTGTTTAGGTTGTTTTACGGTTAGGGTTAATTAAGAACGGGATTCGTTTTAGTTAACTATTCTTAAGAGAATTGGAATTTCATATTCACGATAGAGTAGTCAAGGTTATTAATTGAAACCGTCTTACGATGATCAATCGCTATTTAGTGTGGATTTGTGCTTGTGTCTAAGTTCTTTCTCATCATTTGATTTAGTTAAAGTTTTAATCTTTATCAATTTTAGTTGTTAGAAAATCATCCAACCCCCCCCCCCCCCTTTTGGTTACTACGGTCTTTACTTACGTTAAAGGTCGATTTCATCTACACTTTAGTTGGCATAATTAGATTGATCTGATTCCCTTGGGTTCGACCCTTATTTCTACTTTACTACGTTTTAGTATTTAGATTTAAGTGACTATAAATTGTAATTTGAGGCATACGACTATAGCCCGTCAGGGGACAAAGTACGTAAAGTAGAGCCTTTATACGTGTCCAACATGGAATGACGTAATTGAGTGAGCCCAACATCCTCAATTGCTAGATCGACCTACAAGTATTTAAATTGAACATTAGAAAACGCATAATGAACAAGTGACAAACGCAATAAATTAAACTACGTACGCTTAGAAAAAATAGATAACAAATATCCTTTAGTATTCTTAAAAGAGGCTATCCTGTATTTTGCATATGCCATTAGTATATGCTACGTGCTTTGATTCAATATTTTTTTTTAAAAACTCACACCTTAAGCGGATACAAGTTTAAGATAAGTATCTCCGTCTTAAACTTAAGAGCATAAGAGAGTACAAAAGACTAACCATTTTGATAAGTTGGGTTAAACATGAGCGTGAAGTTATAAAACGTTTCACAAAGCTATTAATACTTTCACATCTTCCAGTTGTCGCCATTCCACCAAAGAAATAGTCACGAAGATAAGCCGGTACCCAATTTCTCTTGATTTCATACAAGCCTTGTACATGTTTGTTTCCTTGCAAATCAAACTTTGAAATCACGACAGGCCACTCTTGTTCGAACTCGTCAACATTTTCCAGCCTATAGAGTCTATAAAATTCTGCACACCAAGCTGAATACCGCTCTCTAAGAAGTGCGGTAACCAACCTGAAAATTTTGATGTGATATGCCATATGCAAAATGCATGTTTTGTAAATGGCATTTCTTTGCAAATTGTTTCTGTGAACCACAAATCTTGATCAATAATGACTGTCACCGCTGGCTTATTCATGAGTGTAACAAAAGTCTGTTAACAAAAGTAATTAAGTTATTAACATTTAATACAACTATACAAATTATAACTTAAATGAAAGTGATGAAATATTAGGGTTTCCATACCTTCAATAACCAACGAAAAGTAGCAACTGTTTCGTTACGAATAAGGGCACAACCAAATAATATAGTTCTCCCATGGTTATTGTCGCTACCAATAAAAATGTCAAAAGGCATGTCATAAGAGTTCACTCTGTAGGTGGTATCAAATCCCGTAGAATCACCATACTCTTGGTACAAGTCAAAGCAATGGGCAAGTGACCAAAATATATTTTCGAGTCTATTTCCAGAATCAATTGTATAACTAAACTGAAAATTAGGATTATCCATCTTATCTCTCTTACAATATTCAAGAAGATCAATAGCATCATTGTCTAAGTTTTCCCTTTGAATCCTACCAAAAAAATTATGAAGATCCTTTTGAAAGACAGGAAGGTCACCATGTTTCACATTTTTTTGAAGCTCCATGACTCGCATTATTTGCCTCACCGAAAGGTCAGCGTCTTTGTATAATAAAAGTTGTTGTTCGTCTTCTTTAGTGAAAGTGCGATAAGAAGGGAGAAAACGCACTTGTGTAGGTAATAGCAAATCATGGTTATGAAATAGAGTAAATATAGTAACGTGCCATTCTTCGGGAAAAATATCATTACTTTTTTTCAAAGTGAGCCTCATAAAAGCCTTACAACCACACCTAGCTGACGATCGATTTCGTTGTTCCTTGGATGGTTCGAGGAATTTTTCATTTGGATATCCTTCTCGATGACAAAAAAAATCACATCAAATCATTTTCTCTCCTTTATTAAAAAAATCGACCTTTTCGAATAGAAAACCCTTCTTTTCTTGCGAAATTCTGATAAAATGTATAAGCTTCTTCCTCACTCAAAAAGCACTGACCAATAAACGGTTCAAAACACTTTGGACTTGTTTTTTTCAATTGATTGTCATGCACTAGTGCTCCTTGTCCTCCCGATTCACAAATTTCAGGCTCTGGGAGCTTGTTTAAATCAATATAATTTACAATGGCTAACCTGATGAAATAGATAAATAGTTGAAAGAAAGTTTTAATCAATGATTCACTAAAATACTACTTACGATATTACTAGCAAATTAAAAAAAAAGGGACAATAATGTCAAACTAAATCATCAAGAACATCTTTCAGATGATATAATCTTCTCAATTACATGCACCTCATTTCAAAAAGTAATGCAACTTATATATTACGGCTAATTGCATATAGTTAAGCAATTCAATGTTGAAATTTACGGAAAAAGTGTCGATAAAAAACTATTCTACCTTTTTTATTATCTTTTTGCATGTGGAATACGCAATACATTCTAATGTGATGCATACAAAGCTAAGTGGAATCAAAATTTTAAAACATCTACTTATGCCAATCGATGAAGCATTACCTTTCATGGATGGATTGAAATAATTAAGTAAAATGAAAGCTATTACCTTTCATGGATGAATTGTTGAGTACACGAGCGGACAATTTCATTGTTCTCCATCATCCTAATTAATTGATTTTTTCTTCCCGAGATGAATTAGCTAGTGCATGGAAGTTCAAAGAAATTTTTTTCCTGAGATGGAGAACGTAACTAAGCAGAAAAGGAAGATGATATGAAAATATTAGGGTAATTAAGGGAGAAAAGAGAGTATAATATATTGCTATAAAATAATATTTAGAATCTCATTGATTAAGAAAGAATAATCAGAGATGGTTTGAGATAAGGCTCAAAGTGTGCAACTAACAAGCATTATCATGTGCCCAATGGACACATTATAGAAAATCTGTTTATCTAATCAAGTTAGTATAATTTGTGAACATTGTTTGATTCGCTTTATAATGAATTAAATTTTGAGGTTTTTTTCTATATATGATTAGTTTATTTCTCTTTTCAATTAAACTAGGTTAAAACCCGTGCAAATTACACGGTGACATGAACAATCGTGTGACAAAGAGATTGATATAAGTATATAACAAATATTTTACATGGATCCAAAAACACAATCGCTGCTTTACAATAAGAATTTAGAAAATCGTCTGATTATCTAGACTGACAATGACATGTATTTGAAAATGAAAAATTATAGGAAGAAACGACAAAAATAAATATTTGCACTAATACACAAACATGAAATTACAAATATTGGAACGCTCGAGCACCACTGATATAAAGGAAGGTATAAATCGATTGATTGAAGAGCACTTCTCGATGGTGTATCGTCATAAAATAGACGACCCACATTTGTCAATGACTTTCAAGGATTATTTGGAGACTTATCGTTCTTTCTTTAGTAATGTTTCTCCTCTATATGGAATTGAACAAAAGCATCTTGGTAAACCCTTCAATAACCAGGAAATCCGCGTTGCCGTCTTCCAACTTGCGGGATTAAAATCTACTGGACCGAATGGGTTCCCGGTTTTTTTCTTTCAGAAGAATTGGTCAGTAGTCAAGAAGGATCTTACCTATGCTGTCAGATCAACTCTCAGCTTGGGGTCCGTCCTCAAGGAAATGAATCGAACATTCATTACACTTATCCCTAAGGTAAATAATCCTACTACTGCAGATCAACTAAGACCCATTAGCATGTGCAATGTTATAATGAGAATCACTACCAAATGTATTGCTAATCGACTCAAACGTGTGCTCAATTCCTTAGTCGGAGACTTTCATAATGCTTTCATCCTATGAAGAACTATTAATGAGAATATTGACATGGCACATGAGTTGATGAGCAATATTAACAAATACAGATCAGAAGGACAGAAAAGCAAGTAAGCTTGCTCAGAAAATTGATTTCAGCAAAGCTTTCGATCGAATCAGTTGGAGCTTTGTCGGGGCTCTTCTCGAATCTATGAATTTTCCGGAAAGATTCATCAATCTTGTTATGAATTGTATCACGACTGTCACTTATGATATCCTGATCAATGGGTCACCAAGGATTAGAATTACTCCGGAGCGTGGGTTAAGACAAGGGGATCCGCTATCCTCCTTCCTCTTTGTTCTTTGAACAAAAGCTCTGCCAGCTAATTTGCACAAAATGCAGGAAATGAATGCATTCCAAGGAATTTGGATTGCTCGTCATGCCCCTTGGATCTCGTACCTGTTCTTTGCTGACGATGCAATGTTTTTCCTGGAATGTAATAAGACTAGAATTGAGAATCTTAACTACGCGATCGAGGAATATTGTGATGCCTTTGGTCAAATGATTAACAAAGGTTAGTCTTCTCTATGTTTAAGCCATAATACTACACTCGATGTGGCCAGATTTTGCTACCGCATATTTGGTATTTCTTCCTCGACCCTGTTGGGAAAATATCTGGGGGTTCCTCTAGATATTAATGAAAATAGTAAACAGTTCTTCAATGAGATCTATGATTGTGTTGCTCGTAGAATTTCATCCTGGAATGGATCCTTTCCCTCGCCAGGTTGACGACTGACCCTTATCTCCTCCTTTCTAGCCTCACTTTCTATTCATCTCCTATCGGTATTTAAAATACCGGTAAGTGTAGCAAATAGAATTAACAAACTATTTGCCCATTTTTTGTGGGCTGGTACGAGGAATGACAAAGTCATGCACTAGCGAAGCACTCAATACTTATCTCTTCCTAAAGCAGAGGGCGACCTTGGTATTCGGAACATAAGATGTTTAAATCAAGCGCTTTTGGCCAAATGTGGGTGGAGGATACTTAATCAGCCTAACGCTTTGATTAGCAAGTTCCTCACCTCCAAGTATCAGTGTACCGCTCCCTCTCTTCAACTCATTCTTGAGACACCATCTTTTAACTGCTCCTAGGGTTGGAAAAGTATTAAATGGGGCCTTAACATCACTGAATCCAGAATTGCATGGCTCCCGGGTCGACCAAGCCAAATTAATTTACGACACTCACGCTGGGTGTTGGGAGAATGTCCAACTATTAAGCAAGGCTGTAATACCCTACTCCCCACCAATATCTATGATTTTCTTAATGAATTTGGCCTATGGAATCGAAGCACCCTCAATTCCTATAATGATGAGGCATGGATTAATAAAATTATGTCAACCCAACCCCTTCCACCAAATTGTGAGGACTTTCTCTACTGGGGCCCAACTTCAGATGGTAAGTTTACTGTTCCTACAATCTGGCTCTTACAAATCTTTTGAGGGATTGTCCTTCTGGATACTCACTAGATCAGAAGTTGAAAACATTCTGCTGAAAATATCTCGGGCTACTGAATATACGATCATCCTATGGACCATTTGGATTGCCCGGAACAAGGCTAAATTCGATGGTTCTCAAATCCCGGGTCCGGGGATCATGGCTATGCTTAAAGCTCAGCAAAATGATCTAGTTGGGATGGTCTCAAATATGAATTTAGGCACTTCCCCCGACTCTGATCGCTCTGATGATAATTATGTTGAAAAAAGAAACCCTATCAATATCATTAGATCCTGTGGGGTTTGCAATTTGATTTCCATCAAAGTTGATGGGGCTTGGAAAGATTTCTGCAAAGCAGGAGGCAGTTGGATTGCTGTCTGATGTGTGTCAAAAATTTGGACCATTTTTCCACCCATCTAAGCTCGTTTTCCTATCGCTTTTGTGAGATTTGTGTGCGATTATCGCCTTTTTTTAGTCTTTCTCACTTTGCGACCTTTCTTGTGCATTTTACGTGTTTTTGGGTAGTTTTCCTATTATTTTGATAGGAATCCATTGTCTGGGAGCATGTTCGAGATTACATGAGCACAAGGGAGTGGAATATCGTCCCAAAGTATGATTAAAGTCCAAACCTAAGAGGTGAACCTCGAGCAAAAGGCAACGATAGGGCGAAACTTTGGCCGATGAGATTTTGAGGGGGCGAAACTTCGCCCGACGGTGTTTCCTCCCCAGATTGCCATTTCGAACAAAAAAGGTCACCGGGCGCCCGACGGTATTTCAGCCATATTGGAGAGAATCCGCAGGGCAAAACTTCACCCTATGAAGATCCAAAGGGCAAAGTTTCATTTCAAGGGCAAAGATTAGAATTGGACTTTGTTTTATGTGACCCATTAATGAGCTTTGTATATATAGGTAACCCTAGAATTATGTCTCATACAACTTCGTTATGCAATAACTCATCTCTAGATTAATTACTCCATCTTTTTATGTTTTAGTAGTGTAGTTTTAGATCTAATTATGGAGATTGAAGAGTTTTTGCAAGGATTAGTGACAAGTTCTTGTATTTTCTTCTTCAAGCTTTCATCATTTTTATACTAATCTTCATCTTCTTCATTGATGTTTTCCTCCATTGTTTGTACTTTCCTCTCTTCTCTCTCCTCTCTAATTAATTTCTTCTCTAGTTTTTCCTCTAGTATATTGTTTTTCTTGCGTTGTTCTTGTTTTTCTTGATAGATCTTGTTCTTGGTAGTATTTTCTCCATATTGTATTAGATTCAATTTTCCTTTTAGTTTCTCCACTAGTTTTTCATATTCTCTCCTCTCTAATTAGTTTCTTCCCTAGTTTTTCCTCTAGTTTATTATTTTTCTTGGTTTTTCTTGCTTTGTTATTGTTTTTCTTAGTAAAGTTGGTTTTATTTTTTCTCTCCCTTGTGTTAGATTAATTTCCCCTCTTTTTGCTAGTATGAATTATTTTTGCCTAATTATTTTGTTAGTTGTTCTTGTTAGTTTTAGCATGATTAGTGAGTAGATCTTTGTTAGGGGGTTAGGGGAGGATGGATTTGAGTAACATGTATGGATTAAGGATTCTATTTTGGAATTGATGGATTTGATGCACTTGGGTTGATTTGTCTATTTTGGAATTGTTGTATGCTTGTCGACTTTACTTGATCAATTTAGTTGACTCGTATTCACCCTCGTCAGCATGGAGAAACTCGGGGCTTGGGTAATTCCAACTTTGTGACCTAACTTCTTCATCGCGAAAGCGAGTCTTAGTGAGGTCGGGTGTAGAGACCGAAAGGTGACCCATCCCTTATTGATCATGTGTCGTTTGCTTGATTCTTTGTTTTATGTATCTTGTTTCCGATTCCCCGACTCCCCCTAACGCCTTTCCTCTTATCGTTTTCCGTCTTAGTTATTTTAGATTGACTACTTTAGTTTAGCTAAACCACCTAAAAACCTCCCAAAATAGACCTCAAACACTTCTTGACTTAGACTCGACCGACGTTACATAGACCGTTCCTGAGGATCGATCCCGACTTAACGCTACTACATTAGTTAGGTTAGTCGGTGTTATAAATATTGTTTGACTGTGTGGGTCACGACGCCCGCGCATCAAAATGGCGTCGTTGATGGGGACGGCAATTAGGTAGTTGAGTTTTAGTCTTTTGTGTTTGGTTATTGTTTTCATTTTTATTTCTCTCGACTCTAGTATCACTTGGTGCTAGGAGACTCATTTTCTATTTGAGTGTGTTTGCCAGGAATAGGTTATCGACTTTTCGGTTCGATCCCGAGCCAAAGATAACATTTCAAGCTTCGAGATTCCCGATAAATATCTCAACTAGAGTGATTCCACATCCATACCTCACACCACCAAACATACATGCATACTATCCTTTCATCCCCTCCAAATCCATCCATATCTTCAACTACCATAAATCCCGCTTCCAATAACTCACTTACACCTTTCACTCCACTAAATTTATCTTCTACAACACCTCTCATCGCTTCAAACATAGAATACCCTTTCAATCCACAAGAAACACCATCTCCATAAGAAAATTCTCCAACCCTTTCACCCCCAAAATCACGTCCATCACCAAAAAGCCTCCAAGAAGCCAATATGACAACTATTGGTTCTCATTCACAACCTACTCATGAGGGAACTCCTTCCCCCGTTTTCTATGGAACTATCTCCGAAGATTTTGAACTCAAAGCTTCCTTGATCAATGAAATGCAATTAGATACCTTCCATGGGCTCCCTCAAGAAGATGCTCTTGAACATGTATGCTCTTTCAAAGTAAAGCTAGTTGGTGCCAAGCTTAGTGGTCTTAGTTTATGTCAACTACATCGTCTTCTCTTTCCTAAAACTTTGAAGGACGGTGCCAAGAGATGGTTACAAAGACATCCAGATAATACTTTCCAAACATGGGCCGAGCTTGCAAATGCTTTCTAGAGAAGTATTTCCCTCCATCCAAGACGAATCAATATCGGATGGAAATTCAATCATTTGAGCAAGAGGAATTTGAGAGCTTGAGCGAAGCATGAGATCGATTTCGGGATCTTCTTCAAAAGTGTCCTCACCACGGTATTCCGGATTGGCTCACAACCTTAACATTCTACAACACTCTATCCTCAAGAATCAAGGAGAACATCAATTCGGCCGTCGGTAGGGGTGTTCAAAAATTGACCCGGACCGGCAAACCGGACCGGACCGGACCGTAAGGTCCGGGTCGGTCCAGACCGGGGCATGTACCGGTCCGGTCTCCGGGTCCCAAAAAAGTTGGTAACCGGTCCCCGGTCCGGTCCGGTCCGGTCCACACTTTAAAAAAATATCAGATTTAGTGTATTTTTACGGTCCGGTCCGGTCCGGTCCGGTCTTAAGAGGGTCCGGTCCGGTCCGGTCCGGGTTTCTTTGTAACCGGTCCGGTCCGCGGGTTTAGGTTTTTTGGGTTTCCGGTCCGCGGGTCAAACCGGTCCGGTCCGGTCCGGTCCGGGTTTGGACCGGTGAACACCCCTAGCCGTCGGGGGCGATTTTTTCTCTTTGAACGATGATGCCTCCAAGGCTCTTATTGATAAGATGGCTAGAAGTGACTCTAGGAATGGGAAATCAAGGGAAATGAGAAAGAAAAATTATGGGAATTCATCAAAGAGCAATGAAGCAAAACTCGAGGCTAAGATAGAAGAATTGTCTAAGAGGATTGATGCTATGAACTCTAAGCTCACACCTAGGGGTATGTATCATGTGCAAGGAACTTCTCCACCAATGCAATCATCTCCATCCAAGTTAGAACAACAATGGGATCTCCCATGTGCGCAATATGGCAATTATTTTTACTCTTGTCCTTCAAATTTGGAGACTTACTTTGGAGAACACAATGAAGTGCAAGTCATCCAAACTTATGGGAAAAGGCCATCATTTGATCCCTTCTCCAATAATTACAAGCAATGCCAGAACCAAATACCATCCGAATTTCTCCTTTGGTAATCAAAACTTCCAAAATCCGGTACTAGGAATTCAAGGGAATCAACAAATGCTTTCTTATCCAAGTCAACAAAAACCATTCAATCAAGGCTCTTCTAAGGTATTTCCATATTTTCCTCCCCATCAAAGGGACAATTTTATGAACCGAGGAGGAGCCCCTCATGGCCAAGGTAACTTTCACAATCAATATATGCATCACGTGAGCCAATTTAATCATCAAGGTGGTAATTACCACAATCAAGGGTTCAACCAAGACTATCACGAAAACCCGAATTACCAAGTTAATCAAGGTCATCAAGGATCACAATCACAAAGCTACAATGGACCCTCTCAATTCTTTGGCAACCAAAGCCATTCTCAACAAAGTCAAGGAAGCGGTCAATGGGACAATTCATCAAATGAAATACAAAGAATAATAGAGTATTTGATGAATGAAAATGTGGAAAACAAGGCAAAGTTCAAACTCTTGGAATCTCAACAAGCGTCCAATGCCTTAGCCGCTCCGGTACATACACCTCTTGGATTTTCGGCTCAACCAAAATACCCTAGAGACCCTCCTCGCCAAACCCATGTCGTTATCCCAAGAAGAGGAAAAGAGCTTGAAAGCCCATACAACCACTTGACTACCAAAGCAACCCCAAATATGCAACAACAAGAAGTACTACATGCTACTACTCCCGACTCCCCCAAACAAAACCGGGGAATTCAAGCGGAGTTTGAGTTAGTTGAAAAATTTGTGAAAAAACAAAGAGAGCCAAGGGAAGCGAGAAGGCAGGAGTCCGAGAAAGCAATTGAGGAGGAGGAATCTAAGGTTTCACCTCCATTGATCTATGTGCCACCTCTACCATTATCGAAACGAGCCAACATTCACAAAGAAAGTATCAAGTGTAGCCGATTTGTGGACATGGTTGAAAAGGTAGAAGTCTCGTTGCCATTCACCAAGGTAACATCAAAATCCATGAGGCCGATTCAAGGTGAAGTAGTGATCCATGAAGATATAGATGAGGATGACAACATCTTGTCATCAAGGATAGAGATCACCACTTTCACTCCTAACAAGGAACTCGAATCCCAATATTGCTATATGGTAAATGTAATCGAGGATGTCGATGATACGCGTCTCTGGGATGAGTTGAATGATATCATAAGCCTTGTTAAGTCTTGGAATGATGATGAAATCAAGTTGCCCTTGTGCAAGAATGTTGAAAAACATCATGAGTCCTTTGCTAGTGAGCTAAAGTTTGGTTTGGGGAAGATTGAGACAGCCAGTAGAAGTCTTGAACCTCCCCTTCAAAGTAATGTGAGGACAAATGATGCTTTAAAGCTTGAGGTTGTGAACCCACAACTTGAAGAAGATATGGGAATGTGCAATGAGGAAATAAGGCCTAAACCGCTTTTCGTGTCAAGTGGGGAAAAGGTGTAGCTTTGCAAAGTTAGAACAAGGTGTTTTGGGATGAAGAGGTCCATAAATCTAGTGGGTTGGAAAGACCCGGGAGATCATGAGGAACCCGGGCATTATGCATTTGAAGACTACTTATCGCTTCCGACTTGGAAGCTAATCATGATAGCTTGGCCCGGCTACATGAGCCCACTTGAAGACTCTTCTAGAGCCTTTGACCTACTCCTCCGAGCCCTTGACGGGTATAGTGGAGATTATACTTTGAAGACAAACAAACTTTAAGGTTTGGCGGTCCTAGCCAAAATCGCGCTTCTTGGAAGATAACCCAAGCTTTTTTGTGCATATTTACGCTTTTTGTGTTTTGTTTTTGTGTGTAGGAATCTCCAAAAAGAAAGTGGAATGGATAAATGATGAAGAATTTGGAAGCAATAAAGTGTGGAGAAATTTTTGCTTGATTGTTTCTTTGTGGATTGTGGATTGTGGATGTTTGGTTATATCTTGTTGGAGGATTGGTGGTGTATTTGTTTTTTTGTTGAAATTAGAAGTTTTTGTGGGATTGTATTGTGATTATTTGTTGTGTGTGTGTTTTCTTTTGTTCAAATTTTTGAAAAATTCATAAAAATTAGAAAATCCTTTAAAAATTTCAAAAACATTTTCTCTCTTCGATCATCTTATTTTGTTTTCTTCCTTCTACTCTCCCATATTTGTCCATTGAGGACATTGTATAGTTTTAGTGTGGGGGAGAGATTTTCAAACATTTTCCCTTTTATCTTACCTTTTTTCCCTTTCCTATTATTTTCAAAAAAAAAACTAAAAACTTGAAAAACTTTCAAAAAAATCTAAAGATTTTTCTTATTTTTTTCTTCTCTTAATTATCTTTTTTTATCTTTTTCCTTTTCCTTTTTTTCTTTTTTTTCTTTTTCGATCTCTTCCTTACTTTTGCATTGAGGACAATGCATTGTTTTAGTGTGGGGGAGGGATCTACTATCCTTTGATTTTTCTTTTTATTGTATTTTTCAAAATCTTTTCAAAAATTCATAAAAATTTGAAAATTTTCATAGAATCCAAAAAAAGATTTTTCATTTCTTGTGTCTAGTGTCTCTTGTATAGCCTTGTTTCTCCCTTCTTGCCGGAATACCACCCACTTCATAGCATGAGGACATGAGGTATTAAAAGCGAAAACCATTCGGTAATCCCTTTTACCCTTGTTTTTCTCCTCTTCCCTTATTCACATGGAAGTATAGGCTTGATGCTATTTGGAAGTTCATTTGGTGAACATTTTGGAATTGGTGGTTGTGGTTGTGTTGACTATTTGAAGAAGATTGGAGTGCTTGGCTTTACTTGTAGTTATTTTTGTTTTTACTTTTGTTGTGTTCTTTTTAGTGTTGTAAAGTGTGTTTAGGGAAAATGTTTTCGAAAACCCCATTGTGAAACTTGCTTACGAGTGTTCACCTTCCCTTGTTAGTAACCCACTTTGATTTTGGACTTTACTCTAGTAGAATGACTTTAAATCAATAATTGTGTTGGTCTTTTAACTTGATGAGTCCACCTTTTCTACTAGAAGTTTAAATCGGGGTTTGTATTTGACCACCCATGGAGTGATAAGGCCTTGGTTACCGTGTTCCATATCTCTAGGTGACCTTACTTGAGGTGACCATTGCACGAATTGTAACAACCCAGATTTTCTTAACTCGAGTGGTGTCCAAAATAAGGTAGCGGAAGCTATAATACATAAACATAAATTCTCTTATTACATTTATTCCTAATACTTAAAAAGGTAACTATTATATCCGTCTTCGATTATCTCCAACTTTGTCCGCCCGAGGTGTGGTCAGTCTCCGAGAAATCTGATGATTTAAATATTTTAAAAAAATATCAAAGAAAACAAATCGTCAGGTGGGTAGATTATAAGTAATGAATAACAAGCAATAAATAATACTGACGCGTAACCATAAAATAACAACATCTAACATTCACCGTGTCTTAAAAGTTTAAAACAAAAATATTTTATGGCCGTACTGTTTTAGAAGGTTTTATCACGATATACCAGCCAATTATTGTACGGGTTCCAAATAGGTTCTTATTTGATACTCGTACGATAAAATATACCGCCAATCACACCGATACCAGGGGGCTTACATTATTACCCCTGTTTACCGTGGTGACATAAACACGTTTAAAACAAAATTCGTCCTCTCATCTCCAGGGTCGAATGCCGGTACGTGGGGTTGTTACCCGCACCACGGACTACTCTCCACCCGGCTGGTTATCCCCGAAGCCATGCTCTAATCATCGACACTCGGGAACCCGGGTGCGATCCACCTAACGCGTACGGGACTGATCAGGTCCCCACCTAAAGTATGGCCACACTCCCGCCTACTCTCGAGTCAATGTCAGTACAGCCAAAGACCCTTCGTACACTACGGACGGTTTTATACGGTTAAGCTAAACGCTATTCTTCCATGCTATTTCGTACACAATAGAAATAACATGCTTTCCCGCTCAATGAGATTTCAAATAAAGTCCTAAAAATGCCCAATAAAAGATAAAATTATTTTTAATATTATTTTTAAAACGTTAGGTTTTATCTATCCCAATTTCTGTGTAAACGAATTTCATTCTTGGAAATGGTTATATCCGTAAGCACATAACACGTATTTAACTATTGGTCCGCTTAATGGGGTGTCCCTATTTGTAAGCCGGGATTTGGCTAACGAACTTGGCCTAATATGTCAAATGATTAATATGATCATTTTACGGAGTTTGGCCAAGTTTAATCGATTTAACTAAGGGACGGTTTTCATTCCCCTGAGTAGTTTAATCGATGTAGATTGTTTTAGGTGAATTCTGATTAAAAATATCGATTTGAAATAATTTTAAGAAAAGTTATTTTAAAAGGTCTCTGATTACGTATATAACGTAAACGAATGCTTTTTGATTTGAAACTTTTGTTTAAAAAGTTTTGTCTATTTAAATACTTGATTTTAAAAAGATTGTTTGTGAATTTAAGTCCATGTTGGAACGTTTTGACAAAGTCCAAAAAGTCTGACGTATATCGGTTTATGCTGGCTAAAAACCCAATTTCGTTTTATAAGAAATTTTCTTTTGAAAGCGTCCAAGTATACCGAAAAGTTTGTTTAAATATATTTTTTTAGGAAAATGTCGAGGTTTATTTAGGCGAATTTTAGTGATATCGTGAGTCAGGCCTAAACGCTTGCCAAGGTCCTAGAAATCTAACCTATTCGTAAGAATAACTAGGTCTTTTTATATTACATATTTTGGGGTATCGTTTGGTCAAGTCTCGCCCTAATCTATTAAATTACATCGATTTTCGAAGTCTTTAAATAAAACAATAACAACAATAAAAATAAAAATACAAATACAAATTTACAACATTATTTTAAGGATAACAATTAAAGAAATCATTTAGCACGTAATTGGTCCACGAAATTATTTCGGAAAAAGTCCCTATGCCGTATTTTATATTATCATACCTAAAGTGATTATTTTTGTTCTTAACTATACGATTACTCTAAAGTTTTATTAGAACTCTAAAATTTTATGAGACCCTAAATTTTTATTATTATCTCCATTTCAACTCAAACCGTCACTTTAACTAATTAATTTCCCTTTTCATTATTTATGAGTTTAGACCAAAGTTTTATTTATACTATAAGTTATTATACTAATATTTCCCATAATTTAGTAGTAGTCTTACATGCAACCCATTTTTAACACAAAACTATAACTAAAATTAACATGCAAACAGTTATATGAAAAATTCATTTTGTAAAAATGAATTTTTCATCAGTTAATATAATTTACCCACCCTCGGTTCGATTTTTGGTCTAAAAAAAACGAGGTAGGCAACTATGCTTCTTCGATCTCGGTTGCAACGTCTTCTTCGGCCTCCTCTGCTTCTTCTTCTTCTTTGCCATCAAAACCCATAGAATAAATTAAGTAATTAATCCCACCAAAATCTCAGAAATTCATAAAAATAAAAATGAAAATAAAATTAAAGAATTTATAAGTGAATGTACTAGATCTACCGTTTTTAAAGACATGCAATGCCAAAACTTTAAAATTTTAAAAATAAGATAGTAATTATATGACTCAAATGTAGTAGATCTATCGATTTTAAGCACATGCAAGATGAAAAAAATGATTAAATTTTCAAAAGTTTAAAATAAACTGAAAAATAAAATAAAAATGAAGGATTATAAGTTTTAAAAGGGACATGCAAGATTTTACTTATATAAATTTTGGTTTTATTATTATTATTATTATTACTCATAAGAATATTATTACATAAAAATATGAAGAAACATACCTTTTTACAGGAAAAGATAAGTTAATCTTAGAAAATCAAGTTTGACTAAGTGCCTTCATTTTGGTATACACATCTTGATCTCCCTGATTTGGTTGAAATATTGTTGTTGTTTTTTTTTTATTATTATTACTATTATTATTATTATTATTATTATTATTATGGTGTATTATGGTGTATGTTTTATTATAGTAGTTAAAGTAGTGGTTGGTGGTGAAAAGTGGGATGGAGGAAAATGAATCAGAAAAGGGAGAGGAAGGAGGGAGGAAGGTAATAAATTAAATGAGGAAGGAGGGAGGAAGGTTCATATGTGACAAAGAGAGAGGGAGAGAGGCACGTGGAAGGTGAGAAAAAGAGGAGAGAGGAAGAGAAAAAGGTAGGTAGATTTAATTACAACAGTTTGGGACTCGTAATTGAGTCTGTTTCGAAATTAAATCGGTCTTTGTTTACGCTTGTTTTAAAACACGACATTATTTGAAACAGTTTAAAATAATTTATTGGCGGAGTAATTAAATCTCTTAATTTTTACCTATAATAGTTAAATCAAAATACGAGTTTTATTATACACATATCCTAGCATATCGTGTATTATTACGTCTAGGAAATTTACGGGGTGTTACATTCCTACCCTCTAACAAAAAGTTTCGTCCTCGAAACTAAAAGAAATCTAGGTTTACCTTAAGAAAAAAGTTCGGGGTATTTCATTCGCATGGACTCCTCTGTCTCCCACGTCTCGGATTCAGAGTTCTGGCTTCCCCATAGTACCCGAACCAAGGGTACCACTTTCTTACGCAACCTCTTTTCCTTGCGATCCAAGATTTTAATGGGTCTCTCTGAATATCGTAAATTAGGCTCGATCGCAATTTGATCAGACTCTAAAACATGAGATGGATCACTACGATATCTCCGTAGTTGGGATACATGGAAGACATCGTGAGTGTTTGACAAATTAGGTGGCAAAGCTAGACGGTAAGCCTCCTGTCCTATTCTCTCCAAGACTTCAAATGGACCAATATACTTAGGGCTAAGCTTCCCTTTGACTCCAAATCGTCTAATGCCTTTCATTGGGGATACCTTTAAAAATGCCTTATCTCCAACTTCAAATGTGATTGGTCTGCGACGCGGATCAGCGTACCTTTTTTGTCGATCTTGGGCGGCCCGGAGTTTCTCGCGTATTGTCTTAATATTCTCAATACGCTCCTCAATGGTGGTTGGTCCGACTCGGATCCTATCGCTTGCGTTATCCCAACAAATTGGACTCCTACATTTCCGTCCATATAAGGCCTCAAAAGGTGCCTGCCCTAAACTGGAGTGATAACTGTTGTTATAAGAAAATTCAGCTAGAGGCAAGTTTTTCTCCCAACTAGTGTGAAATTCCAAGGCACATGCCCGTAACATGTCTTCAAGGGTTTGTATAGTCCTCTCAGTTTGCCCATCTGTCGCGGGATGGAATGCGGTACTTATCATTAATTTGCTACCTAGAAGTTGTTGTAATTTTCTCCAAAAATTAGATATAAATCTCGGATCACGATCGGAAACAATCTCTAAAGGCACTCCGTGAAGACGTATAATTTCTTTCTGATATGTACTTGCTAATTCCTCAAGTCCCCAATTCTCTTTAATAGGTAAGAAATGTGCAACTTTAGTGAAACGATCAACAATGACCCAAATAGCATTTTTTCCATTTTGACTTCGGGGCAACCCCATTATAAATTCCATTGCAATAGAATCCCATTTTCCTTCTGGTATTGGCAAGGGCTGTAGCAATCCACCAGGTCTTTGATGTTCTATTTTTACCTTCTGACAAATAAGACATCTAGACACATATTCAGCTATTTCTCATTTCATGTTAGGCCACCAAAATTGTAGTTTTAGATCCTTATACATTTTGTATGCTCCAGGATGGATGGAATACCTCGAATGATGGGCTTCGTCTAAGATTTTCTGCTTTAATTCAGCCTTATTAGGTACACACCACCTTCCATGGAAGCGTAAGCTACCATCTGGGTGAATCTCAAAGTTTGGTGTTTCCTTCTTTTGAGCCAAGTCTCTAAGATGTATGAATTGATCATCCTCCCATTGGGCTGTCCGCAATTCATGGAACAAATCAGGTTCTACAGTTAAGGAATATAGTTTTGCTACATCATGGTTGACAAGCTCAATTTCCAATTTCCTTAAGTCCTGCTCGATTTCAATAGGTAGAGCTCTTAAGACATTTAGCCCATGCGATGATTTTCTACTTAAGGCGTCGGCTACAGTGTTTGCCTTCCCTTCATGATACAATAGCTCCAAATCATAGTCCTTGATCAGATCTAGCCACCTTCGTTGTCTCATATTCAATTCCTTTTGAGTGAAAATGTACTTAAGACTCTTATGATCGGTATAGAATCGACATGGAACACCATAAAGGTAATGTCGCCAGATTTTTAAGGCGAAAACAACGGCTGCTAATTCTAGGTCATGGGTGGGATAGTTACGCTCATGGGTTCTCAATTGTCGCGACGCATAAGCAATCACCCTATTATTTTGCATAAGAACACACCCTAATCCATTAAGTGATGCATCGCTAAAGACTTCAAACCCTTCACCGCTAACGGGTAAGGCTAAAACTGGAGCAGTGGTAAGTCGTTTCTTTAGCTCCTCAAATGCCCTTTTGCATTCCTCACTCCAGACATATCTAGACTCTTTTTGTAGCAACTTAGTCATAGGTTTAGCGATTTTGGAGAAATCCTTAATAAATCGACGATAGTAACCTGCTAAACCTAAGAAACTACGAACTTCAGTTACATTAGTAGGGGGTTCCCATTCCATAATGGCTTTAATTTTGACGGGGTCTACCATAATTCCGTCTTTAGAGATGACATGCCCCAGAAAAGTGATCTGCTCTAACCAGAATTCGCATTTAGATAATTTCGCGTACCACTTATGCTTCCTAAGAATACCAAGTATGGTGTGGAGGTGCTCTACATGATCTTCCCGAGTCTTGGAATATATTAAGATATCATCAATAAAAACTACCACACACTTATCTAAGTATTCACGAAATGTTCTATTCATCTGATCCATGAAGACTGCGGGTGCGTTGGTTAATCCAAATGGTACCACCGTGAACTCGTAATGACCATAACGAGTTCTGAAGGCAGTTTTAGGAATGTCCTCCTTTTTAACTCTGACTTGATGGTATCCAGATCGTAAGTCAATTTTCGAGAACACTCCTGCCCCACCTAATTGATCAAATAAATCATCGATTCTAGGTAAGGGATATCTGTTTTTGATAGTTACCTTGTTGAGTTCCCGGTAATCAATACAAAGTCGCATGCTTCCATCCTTCTTTTTCACAAACAAGACTGGTGCCCCCCATGGCGACGCACTAGGTCGAATAAATCCTTTTTCAATCAGTTCCTCCAATTGCTTCTTTAACTCTTGTAGTTCAGAAGGGGCCATGCGATAAGGGGCTTTAGATATAGGAGAGGTACCAGGCATTAAATCTATGGAAAACTCCACATCTCGACTAGGGGGTAATCCGGGTAATTCGTCAGGAAAAACATCAGGATATTCTCTAACGATTGGTATGTTATCTAGTTTATCCTCCTTTTCGACCTTTGTAACACTACATAGGAAAACTTCGTAACCTTTACGGCGCATTTTCATCATTTTTATTGCCGAAACAACCTTTACTCCTCTCGAGGTCTGAATACCCTGATATGACACTCGGGCACCAGTGGAATCCCTCAAAATAATTTTCTGATTACGACATTCAAATCTCGCGTGGTGTTTTGACAACCAATCCATTCCAAGAATAACATCAAATTCGGCCAAGTTAAATTGTATAAGGTTGGCATAAAACGTGGCATTGGTTATGACGATGGGTATGTTTTTAAATAAGGATGAGCAATTAATAGTTTGACCATTAGGTAATGAGATTGAAGTGTGTGATTTATGGTTAGTGATCAATTGGTTGCGTTCTACGAATTTCGTGGCTATATGAGACAAGGATGCTCCCGTATCAAATTAAACCAAAGCTTCAATCGAATTGACTAGGAACGTACCAGAAATCACGTCCGGGTGATCTTCGGGATCCACTTCTGTCATCATGTATACCCTTCCTTATACTCGGACTGGAGTAGCTGGCGGTTTCTTTGGACACATGTTTGCGCGATGTCCTTTTTCCTTACAATGCCAACATTCTATCTGCGACCCGTCACACCTATAGCCATGGTGGCGAGGCTTCTGGCATCCCAAACACTTGTTATGATCGCCTCCCGAATTGAAATTTGTTCCAGGTCTGGCATTACCACTATGCATGGGTGCTTTACCCTTAGGATTATTCCCAACCCTACTACTCTGCTGTGGTTGTCCATATGATCTTGGAGGGTTTGTCTTTTGTGCTAATACTCCTCGGAAGTTTGGTCTGGAGAACTGTGGCTTTTGTATGAAGCTGGGTCTTGATATAGGTGGTGTATAATTCTTCTGAACTGACTTCTTTAACTCGGACTCTTCTATCATAATTGAGGCATTTAAGCTCAAGGCGATTTGATAAGCCTTCGTGATATTGGTGATAGGTTGCTGGAGCATTGCCGTACGAAGCTTGCCCGTCATTCGACGAACATATAGTTGAACCAAATCATTCTCAGAAGAAACTCGATTCTTGGCAAATCGAGATAGCCTTACGAATTTGTCATGATAGTCCTGAAATGACATTCCCTCCATTGATATGCTCATGAATTGCTCTTCCATTTGCCATTTTAACTCCTGAGGGTAGTATTGCCCCTCAATATCTAACTTAAACTCCTCCCAACCGTAACTGGAATTCACCATTACCGTGGGTTTGATCAGCTTCCACCAGTGATTAGCCTCTCCATTCAGATAGTAGGTAACACAATTGACCCTTTCCTCCTTGGGTATATGCGTCAACTCCATCAATTTCTCCATTTCATCCAACCAATTGTTTAGTACCACTGGGACAGTAGATCCGGAATATATCATTGGTCGGTGCTTAGAAAATCTCTCGAATGCTGTTTGCTGGAATGGTTGAACTTGCATTTGTTTGTTAACCGTCTCAGCATTATCTGCAGCTTTCTTGGCTAAATCGATCACAGCCTGCTGAAATTTTCTCTCACGCTCCAAAGCTGTTGATGACTTCATGCTGCCAGGTGAGCTTTGAAAATTCGAACCACTCCCTGGGGCGGTTTGATTAGATCTCGAGCCGCTGGTTCTCGAGGAACTGTTCCGGTTGGACCCACGAGAGCTACTTCCACCGGTTCTAGCACTACTGGACGATCTTCTTGATGTCGCACTACTAGATCGAGTATGTTCAGACATCTGACATGGAACATTCGTGTAAGATCGCGTTTAGATTAGAAGGTCTTACGTAACATAAAGTAGTTAATATACCCCATAATATATGTTCATTACATAATACACATATTTACATCATATACAACACATAGCATAAGAGACATTTATAAATATACATTAGATGGGTTAGGCGGGTAGTAAAACATTATACATCCTAGGTACACCCGTCATTGTTCAAAATAGAGGAGTAGAGTGTTCTATGATAGTAGTTTATCTAGCGATTACTCCAAAATACATGCATTCTTAGTGATGTCCTAGGGGTAAGCCCTAACGTAGAAATATAAGGCTTGTGAAAAGTCGGCCCACTCGATGAATTCATAGCGATCTAATTTAGGGCTAACTTGATTCCACCAATTAGTCACATCCGAGTTTAGATAACCTAAGTAGCTTGCGGCTGTCTTTACCCATAGGGACCTAGGTACACCTTGACGATGGAAAAGTTCTTTCATTCTATCTAAGAATGGTAGTCTGTCTGCCCTTGTTCCGTTAAAAGGGACTATATCAAATGACTGGAATTTCTTAAGGTCCTTTTTGCTACTTCGGACTCTGGAGCGATATACGCGGAGTGGGGGATGTGTTGATTTATATGTCCAGTCAATATTCCTAAATTCCCTTGCTCGCCGCTGATATTCCTCATACTGGCGAAACCTCTTATGCTTCTGAGGCCCGGTTAGGTCACTTATACGTACGCCATCGCTAATAAATCTTTTGAGACTCATCTGAAAATTTGTTTACAAGAAAGGATAGGACAAAAGTTAGAGGAAGATTATTTGGTTATTTTTAGAAAAGATGTCTTACGCATTACCTTTTGTTCTTAATTTCAAAGAGTTTAACTAAAAGAAAAGGATGGAGATAAACACATAGAAGTTAGAAGTCTCCTAAATGCTACGAAGTTAACCTGCTACTATCAAGTCTTCTAATACATCCGATATTAAAAAAAATTATGTTAGGGTTACATGCCTTAGATATCCATAAACATTTCATGGGATGTAATCCATATAAGGGTTCCTATATACTGATGTTCCAAAAGGGGAAACATTCCCATTAACTCCGAGCATCCTAGTTCCCAAGCTTCGGATAACCTCAATCTCCCTAAACACCTCGGTAACACGATCGAACTCCATCCAATAAGGGGGTTCTAACTCAATCCTTCCTGACGAGGGTCGACCGAGTCTCAACATGTGTCCATGATAAAGTCGAAGCATTTCTAGTCTTAGAGATCCCCAAAATCCATCCATTGGTAAGCTGTGCACAAATTCCATTCCTCTAGCAATTTCATCATTATGACAATCATGTGAACATCCAGATACGTAGGTCAAGGTCCATTCTCTCATAACTTCTATATGACGCTCCATACAATCACCTTCATGCATGATTGGAAAATGTGGGGAAACTGGTGGGCCGATAAGTCGAGGGCGATTACCAATATCTTGCAAATAAGACATTCTATGCACAAATTCGTAGGAAACAATTAGCATATAAGATGTCTTAGATCGAAGTGCTTAATTTAATTGGGTTCCTATTCTAGGTCATTCCTAGTGGTTCTTACCCCCCCCCCCCCCCCCCTACTCATTTTCCTATTCGTGATTTTCTTAGACTGGGTGTCAGGAGAACAATATAATCTCCTCTATTAACGTGTTGGGATCTCGGGAGCTCGAGATGTTCAAGCTAAGTGTCAAAATTTGGTGATTTCAACACGTTCCGGGATTGTACCGCTCTGATACCAACTGTAACAACCCAGATTTTCTTAACTCGAGTGGTGTCCAAAATAAGGTAGCGGAAGCTATAATACATAAACATAAATTCTCTTATTACATTTATTCCTAATACTTAAAAAAGTAACTATTATATCCGTCTTCGATTATCTCCAACTTTGTCCGCCCGAGGTGTGGTCAGTCTCCGAGAAATCTGACGATTTAAATATTTTAAAAAAAATATCAAAGAAAACAAATCGTCAGGTGGGTAGATTATAAGTAATGAATAACAAGCAATAAATAATACTGACGCGTAACCATAAAATAACAACATCTAACATTCACCGTGTCTTAAAAGTTTAAAACAAAAATATTTTATGGCCGTACTGTTTTAGAAGATTTTATCACGATATACCAGCCAATTATTGTACGGGTTCCAAATAGGTTCTTATTTGATACTCGTACGATAAAATATACCGCCAATCACACCGATACCAGGGGGCTTACATTATTACCCCTGTTTACCGTGGTGACATAAACACGTTTAAAACAAAATTCGTCCTCTCATCTCCAGGGTCGAATGCCGGTACGTGGGGTTGTTACCCGCACCACGGACTACTCTCCACCCGGCTGGTTATCCCCGAAGCCATGCTCTAATCATCGACACTCGGGAACCCGGGTGCGATCCACCTAATGCGTACGGGACTGATCAGGTCCCCACCTAAAGTATGGCCACACTCCCGCCTACTCTCGAGTCAATGTCAGTACAGCCAAAGACCCTTCGTACACTACGGACGGTTTTATACGGTTAAGCTAAACGCTATTCTTCCATGCTATTTCGTACACAATAGAAATAACATGCTTTCCCGCTCAATGAGATTTCAAATAAAGTCCTAAAAATGCCCAATAAAAGATAAAATTATTTTTAATATTATTTTTAAAACGTTAGGTTTTATCTATCCCAATTTCTGTGTAAACGAATTTCATTCTTGGAAATGGTTATATCCGTAAGCACATAACACGTATTTAACTATTGGTCCGCTTAATGGGGTGTCCCTATTTGTAAGCCGGGATTTGGCTAACGAACTTGGCCTAATATGTCAAATGATTAATATGATCATTTTACGGAGTTTGGCCAAGTTTAATCGATTTAACTAAGGGACGGTTTTCATTCCCCTGAGTAGTTTAATCGATGTAGATTGTTTTAGGTGAATTCTGATTAAAAATATCGATTTGAAATAATTTTAAGAAAAGTTATTTTAAAAGGTCTCTGATTACGTATATAACGTAAACGAATGCTTTTTGATTTGAAACTTTTGTTTAAAAAGTTTTGTCTATTTAAATACTTGATTTTAAAAAGATTGTTTGTGAATTTAAGTCCATGTTGGAACGTTTTGACAAAGTCCAAAAAGTCTGACGTATATCGGTTTATGCTGGCTAAAAACCCAATTTCGTTTTATAAGAAATTTTCTTTTGAAAGCGTCCAAGTATACCGAAAAGTTTGTTTAAATATATTTTTTTAGGAAAATGTCGAGGTTTATTTAGGCGAATTTTAGTGATATCGTGAGTCAGGCCTAAACGCTTGCCAAGGTCCTAGAAATCTAACCTATTCGTAAGAATAACTAGGTCTTTTTATATTACATATTTTGGGGTATCGTTTGGTCAAGTCTCGCCCTAATCTATTAAATTACATCGATTTTCGAAGTCTTTAAATAAAACAATAACAACAATAAAAATAAAAATACAAATACAAATTTACAACATTATTTTAAGGATAACAATTAAAGAAATCATTTAGCACGTAATTGGTCCACGAAATTATTTCGGAAAAAGTCCCTATGCCGTATTTTATATTATCATACCTAAAGTGATTATTTTTGTTCTTAACTATACGATTACTCTAAAGTTTTATTAGAACTCTAAAATTTTATGAGACCCTAAATTTTTATTATTATCTCCATTTCAACTCAAACCGTCACTTTAACTAATTAATTTCCCTTTTCATTATTTATGAGTTTAGACCAAAGTTTTATTTATACTATAAGTTATTATACTAATATTTCCCATAATTTAGTAGTAGTCTTACATGCAACCCATTTTTAACACAAAACTATAACTAAAATTAACATGCAAACAGTTATATGAAAAATTCATTTTGTAAAAATGAATTTTTCATCAGTTAATATAATTTACCCACCCTCGGTTCGATTTTTGGTCTAAAAAAAACGAGGTAGGCAACTATGCTTCTTCGATCTCGGTTGCAACGTCTTCTTCGGCCTCCTCTGCTTCTTCTTCTTCTTTGCCATCAAAACCCATAGAATAAATTAAGTAATTAATCCCACCAAAATCTCAGAAATTCATAAAAATAAAAATGAAAATAAAATTAAAGAATTTATAAGTGAATGTACTAGATCTACCGTTTTTAAAGACATGCAATGCCAAAACTTTAAAATTTTAAAAATAAGATAGTAATTATATGACTCAAATGTAGTAGATCTATCGATTTTAAGCACATGCAAGATGAAAAAAATGATTAAATTTTCAAAAGTTTAAAATAAACTGAAAAATAAAATAAAAATGAAGGATTATAAGTTTTAAAAGGGACATGCAAGATTTTACTTATATAAATTTTGGTTTTATTATTATTATTATTATTACTCATAAGAATATTATTACATAAAAATATGAAGAAACATACCTTTTTACAGGAAAAGATAAGTTAATCTTAGAAAATCAAGTTTGACTAAGTGCCTTCATTTTGGTATACACATCTTGATCTCCCTGATTTGGTTGAAATATTGTTGTTGTTTTTTTATTATTATTATTACTATTATTATTATTATTATTATTATTATTATTATTATTATTATTATTATTATGGTGTATTATGGTGTATGTTTTATTATAGTAGTTAAAGTAGTGGTTGGTGGTGAAAAGTGGGATGGAGGAAAATGAATCAGAAAAGGGAGAGGAAGGAGGAAGGAAGGTAATAAATTAAATGAGGAAGGAGGGAGGAAGGTTCATATGTGACAAAGAGAGAGGGAGAGAGGCACGTGGAAGGTGAGAAAAAGAGGAGAGAGGAAGAGAAAAAGGTAGGTAGATTTAATTACAACAGTTTGGGACTCGTAATTGAGTCTGTTTCGAAATTAAATCGGTCTTTGTTTACGCTTGTTTTAAAACACGACATTATTTGAAACAGTTTAAAATAATTTATTGGCGGAGTAATTAAATCTCTTAATTTTTACCTATAATAGTTAAATCAAAATACGAGTTTTATTATACACATATCCTAGCATATCGTGTATTATTACGTCTAGGAATTTTACGGGGTGTTACACGAATAGTCCAAATTCTCCCTCTTTGTGGGTTTGATGGGGGTGCACACTCATCTTACCTATTTACCCTTCCACCTATTCACCACACAATAAGCTTACAAAAATGAATCCTTTCTACATGGTTGTCTTTACATTGATGTGATACTCATTAGACTTGAGGACTCGTGTCATACACTAGGCATACTCCAAGAGGAGGTCGTGCCATGTGCCGCGTGAAGCGGGGGTTGTGACGCTTGTTAGACCTCAAGTCGTATCACTTGGCCAAAATGGCAAACCAAGACAAAAAGAAAAAGGCACAAATGAAAATCAAAAGAGAAAAGAAGAAAAACAAGAAAAAATCAAATCACCAAAAATATCTCAATCCCAAAAATAAGCCTTTTTGCCAACTTATCACTGTGAAGTGTCTACCAAAGGACCGAGCTCCTAGGAAGGAAGATAGTGGTGATTAGTCGGTCTACCTCATTTTGTGAGCACTTCTCCACCATCTTGTTTGGATTATTTTTGGTTCACTTTAGGCTTAGGACGATCCTCATTACTTTTGCAAAAAGGTCGGGATTGCACTTACCTCTAGTGTCTACTAACTCCATGGTTCACCAATTTACACTCCGTTTAACATCCCATTGTACACTTTTAGAAGATTAGGAGGACCAAAATAAATTTTCAATGTTTTTATTGCTTTAATGTCATTCTATTAGGCTTTTGTCCATTTCATCTTGAACAACTAACTTTGGAATGTTTGTACTTGTCTCGAGTGAGCTATCGATGTCTTTCTCACCGTCTTGATGAGGGAGTCGGTGTTTTCTTCTTTGGATGCAACTTTCTTGTTCGTTTATGTGTTTTGTGTGTGTGTGTTTAGTTGTGTGCCCAATATTGAGCAAGACCCAAGTTGCCTTGCATGGGAGTACCATACCTCATAGGTATTTCAATGTGAGTTGAAGGGACTGAGGAGGCCCGTTAAATGCCTCGTGTTGGCTTAGCGTAGTCTAGCCTAGTGGTAGTATTCGTTAGTTTCTTTTTGGGTCTTTGCTCAAGGACGAGCAACGGTTTAATGTGAGGGAATTGATATGTGTCAAATTTAGACCATTTTTCCACCCATCTAAGCTCGTTTTCCTATCGCTTTTGTGAGATTTGTGTGCGATTATCGCCTTTTTTTAGTCTTTCTCACTCTAGTGACCTCTCTTGTGCATTTTACGTGATTGTGGGTAGTTTTCCTATTATTTTGATAGGAATCCATTGTCTGAGAGCATGTTCGAGCTTACATGAGCACAAGGGAGTGGAATATCGTCCCAAAGTATGATTAAAGTCCAAAGTCCAAACCCAAGAGGTGAACCTCGAGCAAAAGGCAATAATAGGGCGAAACTTTACCCGATGAGATTTTGACCGGGCGAAACTTCGCCCGACGGTGTTTCCTCCCCAGATTGCCATTTCGGACAAAAAAGGTCACCGGGCGAAACTTCACCCCACAGGACGAAACTTCGCCCGACGGTATTTCGGCCATATTGGTGAGAATCCGCAGGGCAAAACTTCACCCTATGAAGATCCAAAGGGCAAAGTTTCATTTCAAGGGCAAAGATTAGAATTGGACTTTGTTTTATGTGACCCATTAATGAGCATTGTATATATAGGTAACCCTAGAATTATGCCTCATACAACTTCGTTATGCAATAACTCATCTCTAGATTAATTACTCCATCTTTTTATGTTTTAGTAGTGTAGTTTTAGATCTAATTATGGAGATTGAAGAGTTTTTGCAAGGATTAGTGACAAGTTCTTGTATTTTCTTCTTCAAGCTTCATCATTTTTATACTAATCTTCATCTTCTTCATTGATATTTTCCTCCATTGTTGGTACTTTCCTCTCTTCTCTCTCCTCTCTAATTAATTTCTTCTCTAGTTTTTCCTCTAGTATATTGTTTTTCTTGGTTTTTCTTGCCTTGTTCTTGTTTTTCTTGGTAGATCTTGTTCTTGGTAGTATTTTCTCCATATTGTATTAGATTCAATTTTCCTTTTAGTTTCTCCACTAGTTTTTCATATTCTCTCCTCTCTAATTAGTTTCTTCACTAGTTTTTCCTCTAGTTTATTATTTTTCTTGGTTTTTCTTGCTTTGTTATTGTTTTTCTTAGTAAAGTTTGTTCATGGTTTTATTTTTTCTCTCCCTTCTGTTAGATTAATTTCCCCTCTTTTTGCTAGTATGAATTATTTTTGCCTAATTATTTTGTTAGTTGTTCTTGTTAGTTTTAGCATGATTAGTGAGTAGATCTTTGTTAGGGGGTTAGGGGAGGATGGATTTGAGCAACATGTAGGGATTAAGGATTCTTGTGATTTGATGCACTTGGGTTGATTTGTCTATTTTGGAATTGTTGTATGCTTGTCGACTTTACTTGATCATTTTAGTTGACTCGTATTCACCCTCGTAAATATGGAGAAACTCGGGGCTTGGGTAATTCCATCTTTGTGACCTAACTTCTTCGTCGCAAAAGCGAGTCTTAGTGAGGTCGGGTGTAGAGACCGAAAGGTGACCCATCCCTTATCGATCGTGTGTCGTTTGCTTGATTCTCTGTTTTATGTATCTTGTTTCCGATTCCCCGACTCCCCCTAATGCCTTTCCTCTTATCGTTTTCCGCCTTAGTTATTTTAGATTGACTACTTTAGTTTAGCTTTACCACCTAAAAACCTCCCTAAATAGACCCCAAACACTTCTTGACTTAGACTCGACTGACTTTACATAGACCGTTCCTGAGGATCGATCCCGACTTACCGCTACTACATTAGTTAGGTTAGTCGGTGTTATAAATATTGTTTAACTGTGTGGGTCACGACGCCCGCATATCACTTTCTTGAGTGATGGAACATGTGTGACAAGAAGGTTCTCCGGCTTTCGTGCTGCTTCCCCCCTTCATGCTGAAGCCCTTGCACTGCTTCATGCCACTCTTTAGGCCCAGTCCCATGGTTATCTCCACATACATCTTTCTACAGACTGTCTATGCCTGGTTCAGCAGATTGGTGGTATGACAGATGTCTCGCCTGGAATTTGCAGGATAGCAGCTCAAATCCATAATACTTTTGCTCTTTTCCACTGTATTTCTGTGTCATACATTCCTAGATGTTTTAACAAGGATGCCCATGACTTAGAAACCATGGGAATCAAAAACTAGTGACCTGATTTCCTTTCTTAGCTGGCAAAAAAAAATGGAATGCTTCTTGATACACCACATTATTAGTAGCTTAGTGTCAGAAGCATGTTTATTGCTATTATAAATAAGAATTTTTAGTCCACTCTTGCTAGTGACCCTTGATAAATCAGCGTTTTGTTGATCATGGGTGAACATGGACTTGAAAGATAAAGACCACATGAGACAACGATTAACCTTGACTTTTGTCAATCGTCATGGGCTTATGGTGTAGCATATGGAAATAGGGAGCTGTCGTCGGGTAAACCGGACAAGGAATTTGCTTAAGTCAGATGGCAATAGGGAAAAACGTGGGATATAAACTTTAACACCTTTATGGCTACACTGTACACCGAATGACTCGTTTCCCTAGGTTAGTAATAATTAACCGTGTAATATTACACAACCCAATCATGATCATAGCACCCACTTTTAAATGCAACTCGTGGTTAGGAACCCCGGAACACTTAATGCTGTTAGGAATTCAGTGGAGTATATATCAGGTTGGCCTGGAGTTATCTCGTCCGTACATACGTTTGTGTCCCGTGCAAAATTGCACGGATGTACTCATAAAACATGTTATAAGTAAGATACGAAGTATAAATAAATGAAATTATATTGAAATAAAAAATACAATAACAGTCATTTGTTATCTTATTAAGGTTATACAACACATAAAATATTCTTTTTAAAAAAAATAAAAAGATAAGGTTGCACAACTTATAGAGAAATAAGCAAAGTGCAAAAGAATGTACATAGTATCTCATAAGTCATACTCCATCATAATGTACTTTTAAGAACTAATATTTCAACATAGTTTATTCATATTAGAGTTCGTGGATTTCAAATATACAATACGTTAATAAAATGTTATTGTTATACTTAGCTTGTATTTTTATATTCTAAGATACTGGACCACAAATTAAATAAAGTTCAAAGTAGCAATTGCAAAATTCAAAATTTTGATACGCAACTCACACTATAAATTCATTTTATGTTGATCACCCTTAATTAAAATTAAATGAAATAACAAATTTTAACCTTGCGTTGGCGATCATAGACTAATTAGATATCAATAGTCACATCAACTTCATCCAAGCACTCTCATTTCCGAAGAGGGCTCAAAAGACTTGAAGTTTTGAATAATCAACCACTCAAATAATCAAATAGTTACAAAACAATCTTTTGCAATGTGATACTGATGAACGCGGTTCATATGCATTTTTATTCTTACTTTATCCTCCATTTCTTACCGTTTTCACAGGCCTTAAGAATAATTTAGTATCTTTTTATCCGTAGTTTGTTATGCTGGGTATATGGTTTATGTTTTGGCAGGAAACATAGCAAAAGACGGAGTTAAGAGCTACAAATGAAGAAAACAAGAAAAACAAGGCAGCAAAGAGGACAACGAAGGCCGAACCGGTCGGTATGATACCGAACTGGTCGATTTGAATATGTACCGAGCGGTTCGATTTCGAACCGATCGGTTCGTTCCTGTACCGCTCGGTTTGTTTGTAAACCGAGCGGTTCGCGACTCGTTAAAGTGACTTTCCTAAATTTTCTGAAGAATCCGTACTCTACCTTAATTAGAATCCTGCGGGATTATTTTATTAAATTCTATTCTATTTCCTAATTAGATCCTTTGTAATAAAGTATAAATACCCTTCTTAGGGCTAGGTTAAGGACATCTTTATTCATTCAAAAACTCGAGTTTAGTTTTATTATTAGCATTGGAATTTAGCAAGCTTGTAGCGGTACTTTTTAGCTTTCAATTATTATTCAATCTTTCAGTTCTTAATAATCGGTATTTTTCCTTTTTCCCTTATTTTCATATTGATTTTGATTATGCTTAATTCTTTTGTTGTTCCATCTTTCGTCATGAGTAGCTAATTTATTCATCTAGGGTTGAAGGGGATCTATGTTAATTGAATTGGGGATGTTAGTTTAATTAATTATTTGATTGATCATTCATATGTTATTGCCTTACTACTTGTTTTGTATTGTCGTTCGATTAGTTTGAGACGTTAAACTAGTTGAATGTCTAGGAACCCGAACCTAAGATCGAAAGCCTGGTAAGGGTAGACTTACAAGTAAGTGGGTAGGATAATCTGGTAAGTTGCGAAAGCCCGTCAGAATCTATCCTAAGGTTGACATAAGATCCGAAAGGCCGTGTCTTTGCCCTGAATAACTGTGATTGATTAATTGAATAATTAATTAACTTTACCCAATTTAATTACATAGTGAACCGTAAGACCCTAGATCCCTTTAATATTGATAGAACCTCTTACTTTACATTACTGCAATAGTTTAGAAAATCAAACACAAAACACCGGAATTAGAATAGTTTAGAGTCGATTATAAATAATTTGCAATATTCATCCATCTCTCTGTGGTTCGACCCTTACTTGCTACTAGCTATTTGTTAGTCGTTTGTTAGGTTTATTTTGATTAGGTGATACGACTTTAGCCTTATCAATTTTGGCGCCGTTGCCGGGGAGACGGTTTTGTTTTATTGCTTTTTATTTGTCTTAGATTCTAGATTATTTCTCTTCGTCTCAGGGAATCCACAAATTCCTTGAGACAGTCTCTCACTTCTTTATTGTAGTTTCTTGCTTATGCCCAGGTGTTCCCGTTCAGAATTATATCCGTTTGATCCTGAACCAGAGAAGACCCTTCGTAAGCGACGAAATTTCTTTAAGGAAATCGCAGAGACATCAGATCTTTCAATTTTGGAAGATCTACACCAGGAATTCATCGCGGAATATCAGTCCTTAGAAGAGGACATTCCCGCTCTCGATACTTCACCACCTCTCCGTCTACTACCACCCCCGCCAGTCAAGATGCCTAAACTCGCCAGTCATTCCGAGCCAGAGCAGGCTGCCCTTCCAAAGTTGGTCAAACGTCCAACTGCTACTAATGGCGTCTTTGAGATCCGTCCCGCTTTCATTACCTTAGTCGAGAAGAATCAGTTTGGAGGCGATGCTAGGGAAGATCCCGCTAAACATATGAGAATTTTTACTGACTATTGCTCTACTATTCCCCTTCCTGCAGGAGTTACACAGGAGCAAGTCATGGAAATGCTTTTTATGTTCTCCCTACGTGATGCGGCAAAGGAATGGATCACTGATCTCGACAAAGTCTCAGCTGGAATCAATGACTGGAATTCTCTTGCATTGGCTTTCTACAAACATTATTATCCGCCTCAGAAGACGAATATGCTACGAAGTCAGATTACAAATTTTCGTCAAACACCTCATGAGAATATTCATGAGGCATGGGAAAGGTTCAAGAAACTAGTCAAAGAATGTCCTCATCATGGGTTTGAAGAATGGTTCCTTTGCAATCAGTTCTATAATGGCTTATACGACGATTGTCGTAATACTCTTGATTCGGCTTGCAACGGGAGGTTCCAGTCTAATGTTGATGATGACAAGGCGTGGCAAACTATTGAGGATATGGCATCCCACCAAGCACGATGGGGAAATCCACGCGGCAATACCCGAGGTAATGGTAACGAGTCTGACTCTGCAATCGCTAATCAATTAGCTGTTTTGACTAAGCGATTCGATTCCTGGGAAGCATCTAACTCAGATAAGGGAATGCATCGAGTACATCCTATGACCCAAGAAATAGTTTGCGATGATTGTGGTGTATCAGGACATCATGCTCACGAATGCATGGGAACACAAGAACAAGTCAATGCTTATCAATCGTTCCAACGGAATCAGAATTTGCCTTACATGAATCAACCTGGCTATAATCGTGCTCTATTATCTTATGCAAGTCAGAATGTGTTGAATCCTACAACACCTCCACCCCGCAATCCACCATATGTGCCTCCCCACGGTCGAATGCAAGGAAATCAACAGAACCCAGGACCTCAAGGCCAAAACATAATTCAGAACAATCAACAACAGTTTCCACCGCTTCCCTCTGCATTAGAGGCTCAAGCACACCAACACTCTGTTGAAATAGCCGAGCTAAGGAACATGATGATGAATATGATGACTCAATTTCAGACAGGTCATAAGATGCTCGAGAAACAAGTTACTCAGTTAGCTAATTCTCAAGCTACACGTCAGCCAGGAACTTTACCGCCTCAAGGAAATCCACCTCTTGGGAATGAACATATCAATGCTATTACCTTAAGGAGTGGAACAGCCTACGATGGTCCGAAGATGCCAGAACCGGAAGACAAGGTCGGAAAGGAAATACCAGATGAAGTCGAGAAAGAAGCAGGAGACGACAGGCAAACCGGTCGGGACGAAGACGAACCGACCGGTACAAATTCGAACCGATCGGTTCAAAAAAATACCGCACGGGACAAAGACGAACCGACCGGTTCTCAATCAAACCGATCGGTTCGTCCGTCGGAGCAGCCTACAGCCACCACAGCTCAACACGTAAAGCTCCCATTCCCAGGTCGTCAGCGCAACAGCAAGATCGAGGGTCAATTCAGTAAGTTTATGGACGTTGTGAAAAATCTTCAGGTAACCGTTCCATTTACTGAGCTAATTACACAAGTACCTGCATATGCTAAATTTATGAAAGACATACTTACTAGGAAGCGCTCTTTTAATGAGGTTGAAACAATTGCTTTTACTGGAGAGTGCAGTGCACTCCTTCAAAATAAATCACCTCCAAAACTTAAGGATCCTGGTAGTTTTTCTATCCCATGCACTATAGGTACTCATGTTGTAGAGAATGCATTGTGTGATCTTGGGGCTAGTGTTAGTGTTATGCCTTACTCTATAAGTGAGAAGTTAGATATGGGAGGGTTGAAGTGTACTAGTATCACACTTCAAATGGCTGATCGATCAGTCCGTAGACCTCTAGGTGTCTTAGAAGACGTCCCGGTCAAGGTAGGGAAGTTCTTTTTTCCTGTCGACTTTGTTGTCTTAGACATCGCTGAGGATACACACATCCCTATTATTCTAGGTCGTCCATTCCTTCACACCGCAGGCGCGATTATAGATGTCAAAAACGGTAGTCTGACACTTGAGGTCGGGGAAGATAAAGTCACATTTAATCTAAATAAAGCTTTAAAAGCCCCTATAACTGACGAGTCATGCTATTGTTTAGATACCTTGGATTCGGTCGATGATATTATTGAGTCTACTTTACTCGGATCCTTGACAAAGGATCCCTTGGAGTTGCTAATGTGTGAATCGAGTTATACAGGTGATGGAGGAATTTGGAAAGCTGAGGTGGATGAAATAGAAGCACTATTATATGCCGAAGATCCAAAGGAAGCTGAGACGGTCAAAACCGTCAACCTTGATTTGTCTTATTCTTGTTCGGTCGAGGTACAGAAACCTGAACTTAAACCATTACCCACGAACCTCAGGTATGATTTTCTCGATGAGGATGAGCTAAACCCAGTTATAGTAAGTAATTCTTTGACTGAGTCTCAGTTGACCGATTTATTAACTATTTTGAGGAAACATAAGAAGGCATTGGGGTATAGTTTAAGTGACTTAAAAGGTATTTCTCCTGATTTTTGCATGCATCGCATTCATCTTGAAGACGGTCATAGACCGCCTATCCAGGGTCAGCGTCGACTGAACCCGAATATGCAGGAAGTTGTCAAAACTGAAGTTATGAAACTTCTAGATGCAGGTATTATATATGCTATATCCGACTCAAGGTGGGTCAGTCCGGTTCAAGTGGTGCCTAAGAAAGGAGGTACCACGGTAGTAAAGAATGATAGGAATAAACTAATTCCTACTAGAATTGTTACAGGATGGCGCATGTGCATTGATTATAGGAAATTAAATGTCGCCACTAAAAAAGACCATTACCCACTTCCATTCATTGATCAAATGTTAGAGAGATTAGCTCGTCATAAGTATTTCTGTTATCTAGATGGCTACTCAGGTTTTTTCAGATCCCCATTCATCCCGAGGACCAACAAAAAACCACCTTTACTTGTCCTTATGGTACCTTCGCTTATCGTAGGATGCCCTTCGGATTATGTAATGCCCCAGCCACTTTTCAGAGATGCATGATTAGTATTTTTTCTATTTTCATTGAATCAATTATGGAAGTATTTATGGACGATTTCAGTGTGTATGGTTCTGACTTTGATTCTTGTCTGCTGAATTTGTCTAAAGGTTTAGGTCGCTGTGAGGAAGTTGACTTGGTGCTTAATTGGGAAAAGTGTCACTTTATGGTCAACGAGGGAGTAGTGCTTGGTCATTTAGTTTCCGATAAGGGCATTCAAGTAGACCGAGCAAAAATTCAAGTGATAGAGCAATTGCCTCCTCCTACTAATGTTAAGGGGGTTAGAAGCTTCCTTGGTCACGCGGGATTTTATCGCCGCTTTATCAAGGGCTTCTCTAAAATTGCTAAACCACTTACCCAGCTCCTTCTTAAAGATGCCCCCTTTTGCTTTACTGATGCTTGTCTCGAATCTTTTGACATGATTAAGGACGCATTAATCTCAGCACCCACTATTCGATCGCCAGATTGGAATCTACCTTTCGAGATTATGTGTGATGCAAGCGACTATGCCGTAGGAGCAGTTTTGGGTCAGAGAAAAGATAAAGTTTTACATGCTATTTATTATGCTAGTAAGACTTTAGATGAAGCTCAGGTCAATTATGCGACGACGGAAAAAGAGTTATTAGCCATCATATATGCCCTCGATAAATTTCGAACTTATCTAATAGGTTCTAAGGTGATTGTTTATACCGACCATGCCGCACTAAAGTACCTCTTAGCAAAGAAGGAAGCAAAGCCCAGATTAATTCGTTGGATCTTACTACTCCAAGAATTTGATCTAGAGATTCGGGATAAGAAGGGAGCCGAGAATGTTGTAGCTGATCATTTGTCACGGCTTAGATTCGATGAAGACGGATTAACCCTACCAATCGATGATTCTTTTCCCGACGATTCACTATTTGCAATCACCCTTGCCGAGTTGACCACCAACGAGCCATGGTATGCCGATTTTATAACTTTTTGGTAGGCGGTTATTTTCCTCCTAATTGTACTTATCAGCAAAAGAAGAAATTCTTATCCGATGTGAGAAGATATTATTGGGATGATCCTTACCTATTTCGAGAATGTGCGGATGGAATTTTTCGGAAGTGCGTACCCGAATGGGAAGTTAGAGGTGTCTTGGAAGGTTGTCATTCTTCTCCTTATGGTGGTCATCATGGTCCGTCTCGCACCGTTGCTAAAATATTACAATCCGGATTTTATTGGCCGACTTTTTTCAAAGATGCACAAAAATTTATCCTTGCTTGTGACGCGTGCCAACGATCCGGAAATATTTCTAGACGACATGAGATGCCACAAACCGGTATATTAGAGGTCGAGATTTTTGACGTATGGGGGATAGATTATCAAGGTCTGTTTCCTTCTTCCTTTGGAAACCGGTATATTCTAGTCGCGGTGGATTATGTATCCAAATGGGTCGAGGCGGTAGCTTGTCCTACGAACGGTGCTAAAGTGGTTATAAATCTCTTTAAGAAAATAATTTTTCCTAGGTTCGGGGTTCCTCGAGCTATTATTAGTGATGGAGGTTCACACTTTCACGAGAAGAGATTGGACACTTTGCTACGCAAGTATGGTGTTATGCAACGTACCGGATTGGCTTATCATCCTCAAACAAGCGGTCAAGTGGAAGTATCTAATCGAGAAATTAAATCAATTCTCGAAAAGGTGGTTTCTAAATCAAGAAAGGATTGGAGTGCCAAGCTAGACGATGCATTATGGGCCTATCGCACCGCTTACAAGACACCCATCGGTACATCCCCCTATCGGTTAGTCTATGGTAAGGCATGTCATCTTCCCGTCGAGTTAGAATATAAAGCTTTTTGGGCAGTCAAGGAGCTTAATTTTGACCCGACTCTGAGTGGGGAGAAGCGGTTGCTCCAATTAAATGAATTGGACAAATTCCGTCTAAGTGCTTATGAGAGTTTCCGAGTTTATAAGGAGCGCACGAAGAAGTGGCATGATAAACGTATCCTCCCGAAGCAATTTAAGGAGGGTGACAAAGTTTTGCTACATAATTCTCGTCTTCGCATATTCCCGGGTAAGCTAAGATCTAGATGGTCCGGCCCCTACACCGTCACCAATGTTAGAAAATCTGGAGCAATTGAAGTGCAGAATGAATCGGGAGAAGTCTTTATGGCCAATGGACACCGATTAAAGCTATATCATGAAGATGCAGTTGTAGGTAACATCGATGTGATTTACCTACAATCTCCTTCCTCTTGAGGTAATTTCGGTCGAGCGGGACCGTAAAAACCAGCGCTTCTCGGGAGGCAACCCGTGTGTATAACTTTTGTAATTTCCCTTTCTCTGTCGTGTGTTAGATTTTTAATTTTGAGTAAAAGTAAGGGAGGGTACTGACGTACGTTGTGAGAAAATATTATGCAGGCACGGTAGGTGAACCGCTCGGTACAGAATCAAACCGAGCGGTACGATATTAAACCGAGCGGTACACAATCGAACCGATCGGTACAGAATCAAACCGAGCGGTTCGGAACTGAACCGATCGGTTCGCTGGACGGGCTTCTTTTCCGGATTTATTTATGCACCTCTACCCCTCTACTCACCCCCCCATTCCTTCATTTCACTCTCTCTCACTAAAACCCTCCCATCCCTCTCTAAAAAAAAACCCCCATAAAACACCTCCACCATCCTAATTACCATCTTCCACCTTATTTTCACCCATCACCTTCATCACACTTCTTCATCTACAACCATGGTGTTCGGAAGGAAAAGGCGAAACGTCAACCGCCGGTCAGATTCTCCACCGGAATCATCACATGCAACGGAATCATCGGAGGCTCCGCCATCACCACCGGAATTCCCATCAGTAATCGGGTATGAGCACATTATTTTTGGGTCGGAAAGGCAGCGCGAACTCTTCCTTGTTATGGCGTCCAAACCGGTAACACATACTCGTTTTCTTAGCCATGCTTTATTACGTCGTTGTGGTCTCGAGGAGTCTATGGAGCAATTTTTTGATGGCACTGGTATAGGTGGTCTTTTAAGATGAATTTACCCACTTATAAAGACTTAACCCTAGAATTCTTTAGCAGTTTTCAATACTCTGATTCTACTGCTACAATGACATTTAGATTGATGAATCAAAATCATACCATCCCTCTCCGATTATTTAAGGATGCTTTTGGCTTGGATTCTGGTGATGTTTTGTGTGCTTCTGATTCTTTTAATCATCAGCTGCTTTGGGACTGTCTTACAGGTCAAGTTTTACCACCCCGTTTTAAGCGTGTTCCTTGTCAGGCCATTCAACACCCTGTTATTCGTATTTGGCAAAGATTTGTTTCTGGGTCGATTTTTGGTCGTTTCGAGCATGGTGCTGTGACCAAAACTGAAATTGAGATGATCGGGATGGCTCTTAATGTTCAATCCCAACCCTTATTTGATCTAGATATTTCTGCACTAATCATGAAACATTTTGGTTTGATAGTTACTAAAATAGGTCGCTTAAAGTCGATTAATGGTGGTGGATTGGTGACTCATCTTGCCCGGACTTTACTACGAGGTACTTTTGATGAGGTAAACCGGGTGCCTATTTCAACGGAAACTGTATACACTGCAAGTGATTTTCCTGTAGGTTGGTTCTCCGTGAATGCTGACAATAAGTATACTTGGCACTTTGCTCCGGGTCAGTCTCGCACTCTTCCCGATCCTTCTCTACCGGAGCTCTGGCAGCATCCACCGGTCGATGACGATGTCCCGCCTCCTGCCGCACCTAGTTATTTACTTACCGTTACTCCCGGAGCTACTCCACAAGGTAACCGAGGGCGTTCCACTTTCGAACAAGGTGAAGGTTCAGGTTCTCGTCAAGCCCCTCAGTTTCAACCACCTCATCCGCAGGCTCCTTCTCCGCCCTATCAGAGGCCAATTGTCCCACCTACAGGTGCCTACTATCCGCCTCAGTCGGGTTATACGGAGATGCTTCACTTAATGCGGTTGATGTATGTCGACCAACAGAGAGCCTATTTTCCACATCTCAGACAGCTTCAGCACCAGGGTCAGCTACAGCCGACTGATCACTTACCCTCCTGGTTCGGTCCTGACGGTTCGTTTCAAGGACCTACCGGTCCACCTCCTTTTGGTCAGTCCAACTTCGGGGTGCAGTATGACTATGATCACGGTGTTAGCTACTATGGACACGACGATACCTATTCCTGTCATGATGCTTCTCTACATGGAGGTACTACTTTCGCGGATGAGACCCAACATGGTGGACGAGAGTTCGTGGATCTTGTGTCTAGCCCGGAGGCAGCTGAGGGTGATGATTACGACATTGATGGTTATGAGTCCGATTCTTAGTCCTCGGTTGGTTAGTTGCTGGTTTGGGGGACTTACTTGCAGTGCATATAGTGTCGGTACCTTCTCTTATCCTTTTGTCTTACCCCCATTCTTTGTTATACTTTTTGTCCTAATTCTTGCATATTGGTTCACAATGAGGACATTGTGTGATTTGGTTTGGGGGGATGTTTGGTATATTTTATTTGGTTTATTTTATTTATTTGGTAAAAAAAAAAAAAAAAAAAAAAAAAAAAAAAAAACGTTTTGCTTTAATTTTTTTTGTTTTTTTTTTTTGTTTTAGTAGAGTCGTGTCAGCGATGATGATATTGCGTTTGTCGCATGCTTTTCCCTAGTTCTTTGCTCTTTCTTGTGAATGACACTTATTTCCCGTTAGTTGAGTTTGAGATTTCTTTGATCTTGTCGCCGGTTATATTTTGAATGCCAAATGAGTAAATTGACATGTTGTCGAGTAAGCTACTTATATTGTGAGACTTAGAGCCTTAAACTGATGACATCCATGATCAGTTTCTTATAGGTTGAGAGTAGCACTCCTTATGAGACATGTAACATCAAATTGCATAAGCATGACATTCGTCTCTTAAATACCTGTATGCATTTGGTTTGTGATTTTAGCACATGTAAAAGAGGCACTCCCTTTCTTTTATCTTATTCCCATGAACTTCACATAGCCATAATTTGACCTGTTTTGACCCGTTTATTAACTACATGCCATATTTGCCTACCCTAGTCAAGCTAGTTTGGTTAATTAGACGGAATTGTTTTTTTTCGGGTAAAATTTGATACTATGTCATGTTGATTGAGGAATAGAATTGAAAAGAAATAATGAATCAATTGAAAAAAAAATTAATGAAAGAAAAGAAAAAAAAAGAAAGAAGAAAGGAGATGGTTGAAAAGAAAGAAAAAAAAAATGAAGTGAATCAAGAAAAGGAACATGTTTTTGCTATGAGAAAAGAATTTATCTCTCTGATTTCGTAGTTGTTGGTACAAAGTCGGTTATGAAAAGCTGAAAATAAAATGGTGCTCGGTACTACTCATAATTCCTTTGATTGAAGATTGGTTAGGAATGGAATGAGTGAGTTTGGTTACGGTTAGGACTAGCTTGGCTTTTACCTCCACATACCCAAATCGTTTTGCCCCTTCTTACCCGATTACCCTCACTTTATCCATATGTAAGTCCTCGGCATGTGTTTTGGTCCGATTAAATGTATATGTACGGTTGATAGAAATTGATATCATGTTAGATTGCATGCATGTTCTCGTAAGTCGCAGTTAGTTGAGTGTTTTGTCTTTCCAATTTTACATAAACTCACAATATTGCCCTTGATGAGTGCTGAGTATAAACCGCGAGAAATCTTGACATAGATGGTTATGCAAGATTAAAAGTTTGGCATTTGAATATTAATTGGGTCTTGGTTTTTGGAATTCTTATACTCTATCCTTTGCTTTAGAATTTGTTTCTTTAGCTTTAGTGTCATTTGTTTGCAAGAGTTTTAGATTTGGGATGGTGCATGTTGACAAAGTTTGCTCTGAGCTATTTTTTTTTGTCCAATGTGAGTTTGCTTGGGGACAAGCAAAGGTTCGGTTTGGGGGGATTTGATGAACGCGGTTCATATGCATTTTTATTCTTACTTTATCCTCCATTTCTTACCGTTTTCACAGGCCTTAAGAATAATTTAGTATCTTTTTATCCGTAGTTTGTTATGCTGGGTATATGGTTTATGTTTTGGCAGGAAACATAGCAAAAGACGGAGTTAAGAGCTACAAATGAAGAAAACAAGAAAAACAAGGCAGCAAAGAGGACAACGAAGGCCGAACCGGTCGGTAAAATACCGAACCGGTCGGTTTGAATATGTACCGAGCGGTTCGATTTCGAACCGATCGGTTCGTTCCTGTACCGCTCGGTTTGTTTGTAAACCGAGCGGTTCGCGACTCGTTCAAGTGACTTTCCTAAATTTTCTAAAGAATCCGTACTCTACCTTAATTAGAATCCTGCGGGATTATTTTATTAAATTCTATTCTATTTCCTAATTAGATCCTTTGTAATAAAGTATAAATACCATTCTTAGGGCTAGGTTAAGGACATCTTTATTCATTCAAAAACTCGAGTTTAGTTTTATTATTAGCATTGGAATTTAGCAAGCTTGTAGCGGTACTTTTTAGCTTTCAATTATTATTCAATATTTCAGTTCTTAATAATCGGTATTTTTCTTTTTTCCCTTATTTTCATATTGATTTCGATTATGCTTAATTCTTTTGTTGTTCCATCTTTCGTCATGAGTAGCTAATTTATTCATCTAGGGTTGAAGGGGATCTATGTTAATTGAATTGGGGATGTTAGTTTAATTAATTATTTGATTGATCATTCATATGTTATTGCCTTACTACTTGTTTTGTATTGTCGTTCGATTAGTTTGAGACGTTAAACTAGTTGAATGTCTAGGAACCCGAACCTAAGATCGAAAGCCTGGTAAGGGTAGACTTACAAGTAAGTGGGTAGGATAATCTGGTAAGTTGCGAAAGCCCGTCAGAATCTATCCTAAGGTTGACATAAGATCCGAAAGGCCGTGTCTTTGCCCTGAATAACTGTGATTGATTAATTGAATAATTAATTAACTTTACCCAATTTAATTACATAGTGAACCGTAAGACCCTAGATCCCTTTAATATTGATAGAACCTCTTACTTTACATTACTGCAATAGTTTAGAAAATCAAACACAAAACACCGGAATTAGAATAGTTTAGAGTCGATTATAAATAATTTGCAATATTCATCCATCTCTCTGTGGTTCGACTCTTACTTGCTACTAGCTATTTGTTAGTCGTTTGTTAGGTTTATTTTGATTAGGTGATACGACTTTAGCCTTGTCAGATACTTTGTATTCATGTTCTAAATTGTACGGAGTACTATATATTAATCGTAAGAGGTTACCCATGATCACCTCAGACACCATAAATTGTCCTGACCACCTCTCTCGCTCCCATATATCTTCACTGTAACCCCCTCCTCATCATTGTTATTGTGGCCCCCACCAACGATACCTCGTGTTCTAGTTCCATAGATACGATAATTCGTTGTGAAACAAATGTATGATACCGTGAGTTTGTGACCTAACTAAAGATAAAAAAAATACATTTGATTCAAATATGAATTCAATGACTAAATATTACTAAAAAAAACTCACCGACCAAATAGATACTTTACACAAATACTCCACATTTGTGAAATGTAAGGTACCACATTTCTATACTATCAAATGAGTCCCTAACTAAATTACATCAAACCATGGTTTCAAAAAAAAATTACATCAAACCATCACATCTATTCAATTCATCAAGCGTGATAAAACTTTAGCATTTATATATGGAATATATATTTGTCCAGAAACTGATCCAATACACAGATAAATATATTTGCTCACTAATGTAAACAAAAACAATTTAATGTACTACACTCATAAGAGGTTTTTTGTTTAACTAATTTAGCACCACTGTTTGTAAGTCCATACCTTCTTGCCTACAACATTTTCAAAAACGATTTATAGAAGTTATAACACATAATTATTCATCTTCAGCACAATATTGTTTGCAACTGTATACTTATTAAACAAAAAAAAACATTCAATTTTTTTTTTAGTTATTACAGTGATAGAAGATTAGTGGAGTGGAGAAATCTAAAGGTTTGCTGGTTGATGATAATCAAAAGTGATAAACTCAATAAGCTCATTCTATCAAACTCAAAACTCCAAAATCACGTAGACTTATCATAGAAACATTGAATAATTGTTCATTGCGTGTTGTAAAGGAGTACTCCATGAAATATATGAACAACAATCCGCTTACGAGCTCCTTAAGCCCAGTAAGGCAGTAATATAATACTCCATCTGTCTCGTTCATTTGTTCGTCTTTGATTAAAGTACTACTCACAAAAAAATATAAAAGCAAACAAATGAATAAAACGGATGGAGTATATATGATGTGCGCTAAATTTAGCCCATTTTTCCTCTCATTTAGACTCGTCTTCCTCCGTTTTGTGAGATTAGAATGCGATTATCGTCCTATTCTTAGTCTTTCTCGCATTAGCGTCTCTCTTGTGCATTTCACGTATTTTTGGTAGTTTTTCTATCTATTTTGATAGGATTCGTCGCCAAGAGCATCTCCAAGCTTACACAAGCACAAGAGAGTGGATTACCATCTAAAAGCAACACACGAAGCCTAAAGTCCAAACAATCATACGACAAAGAGCGAAACCCGAAAAGAGGTCAAAGAACCCACCGGGTGAAGTTTCACCCGATGAGGAACCATCGGGCGAAGTTTCGCCCGACGACATTTTGACTTCCCCGAAGATCTTCAGGAAATTGAACCCACCGGGCGAAACCATCGGGCAAAACTTTCACTCATCGGGTGAAGTTTCACCCGACAGTGGCAAGGCCCCCAAATGCAAATCTGGAAGAAAAGTCCACCGGGTGAAACCACTGAGTGAAGTTTCTCCCAACGGAAATGGTTCATGAAAGTCAGTAATCCGCAGGGAGAAGTTTCATCCTTTGAAGATCCATAGGGCAAAAGTTTCACTCAAAGTGCAAAAATCAGATTTGGGCTTGGTTTAATGATCCATTAAGCTACTACTATATATATAGTTTAACCTAATTAGATGAAGCATACAATTTTTACATTAGACTTTAGAAAGCCATTAGGCAACACTTAGGAGGCTACATAGGTTTCATCAATCTTCATCTTCTTCCTTTAGCTTTAGATTCATGTTATTGTAATCAATTCTAGATTTAATCAAGAAGTTCTTTGGAGATCATCAAAGGATTAGTGACAAATCCTTCATTTTCTTCATCAAGGCTTCATCTTTATTTATATGCATCTTCATCTTCTTCATTCTTATTTTCTTCCATTATTGGTATAACTCTCTTCCTCTCCCTTTTCTATAGATTAGTTTTTACTCTTACTCTCTCTTTATTGCATCATTTTCTTTGATTTTTCTTGCATTGTTTTTGGATCGTTTGGTAGTTTCATTTGTTTATCTTAGTTTCTTTCATTGTTTAGACTAAATTCATCTAGCTTTATCTGGTATGATCACCATTGTTATTGTTTTTGCTATTTTCTTCATGAATTGTGAGTAGATTCTTCTTAGGGGGTTAAGGGAGGAAGACTTTGGGTAATATGAATTGAGGAATTGTGGCTTGGTTGCATATTTGTTGATCTATCTTGTTTAAGGTTATTGTGTCTTTGTTGACTTAGTTTGGCCAACCAGAGACCTTAACTCACTTCTATCAATATGGGGAAACTCGGGGTAGGAGTTACCTTGACTTGAGACTTATCCTTTTCACCGCGAAAGCGGGATTTAGTTAATTTGGGTGAAGATATCGACAGGTGGCATTCTCCCTTTTTCGACTTTGTGACCGACCCCATAATTTCTTAATTTGTAGAACCCGATTTCCAATTCCTCGACTCCCCCTAACGTCTTTTCCTTATTGATTACTATTTGTCATTAATCGCATCATTAATGTAGACTCGACTCAAAACCCCTCATTAAGACCCCAAACACATGCTCTTTCTCAATCAACTCACCGTCATCCCTGTGGACCGACCTCAATTTACCACATCTACATTTATTTGTTTTGTGTTTTTTCGAATCTTATAAATATTGTTTGATCCTCTATCCAATCGTTAACGACCGATCCTTGATTGGAGGAGATCGGTATATATTTGTACGAAACTTGATGCAAACACGCAATGGTTAATTGGTTATGACATACATGCACTCTTTTATGACATTCTTTCTAGTTAAGGAAATCATATAGGCCTACACTTGAATATGTTCTTTTATAACAAAAAATGAAAATATATAGTACTCCGTGACTTTGTGTATTACAATTTCCTGATGACCTTCTCTAAACTCCTATAATTCATAATGTAAAATATGTTCGTAAAACAATGTCCTCTAGCAATACGCAGCACTAAAATCAGACTAAAAAAACATCCAAAAATAGAGTTTGTAGAAACCTTTAGATCTATGTACTACGCGAGTTTACCATATGAAGTCGGGAAACATGCATCTATGGGTGATCAATTCATAAATAATCATTAAAAAAATTGATGCGATAGAAAAGGCATATATACAAAACTTACTCCCTTCATATCACGATGTTATTCTCATTTTTATTCCAAAGTTGAGTGCTATACCTTTCTTTTATTCAGTTGATTCAATTAATCAATTGATCCCAACACCTCTTTTTCAAAGACACATAGGTGTAGTACAATGAAATATTTAACAACATAAAGAACTCACCTTAATCGTGGCAGGCTTATTGAGTAGTAGCCAAGCAAGGAAGCAGCAAAGACATAATAATTGCAGAGAATTATTAACATCCTTAAGAGGCATCAACATGGTGTTTGTTTTCAATTGGACAGCTGCTTGCTAAAGGTTATCGAACATTGCTACAAAGAAAATTTATACTTCAGTTATGTGTAAACATTGGTTATACGAAGTACTATAGTTCTTCTGATGATAGTTGTATAATTGTACAGAGTACTATTGTTCTAACGATAAACAAAAGGGAATTTATAAGGTCCGAGAAAAACTGATGACATGCCATTTTATATACAACTTCATACCCAAAACAACTCCAATAAAATTGTCATGAAATAATGTAACAAAATGTCTCATACTCGATATTCTTTTCCTTGTGGTACAAACTAGTGCCCAACATACATCCTTGTAAGTATTTGATTCTTGGTTTCTTTCCATCATAAAAGAAATGATAATTGAATTTAAAAATCAAATAAAAGGGGAAAGCATGTATATACTCTTATCATTTTCCAAATAAATACATAGTGAGTATTGAATAAGAAAGATTACCAAAATTTCCATGATGGAATCCCTTAATTTGCAATGATCAATTTACATCAATTTTCTGAATTTGAATTGTCCCAATCCTTAGACTACCCTCATCCAAGCACGCTTAACTGCGGAGTTCTTTGCATGGATAACCAGAAAAGAAAGTGCACTTTGTTGATATGAGTAGTACTTCAATTCCCTTCAATTAAATATGACATCTTTAATTAAACATGGGGTGTTTCCATCACTCCCACTTGAAGAATGCAACATCCTCGTTGCACCTAGCAGCATAACCGCTGACCTAGAATCCACCCCCGCTTGAAGAACGCAATGTCCTCGTTGCGCCTCGCAACATAACCGCTAGCCTAGTATAATCCACCCCGCTAGGTGCCAAATGCACGGTCGCGGGGTTGGTCTGGTACCATTTTTAACACCCCGACCCAATCCTAGGACAGGAAATGTTAACCGCGGTACCCCGGGTACTAGTCCCACTGACCAACACGAGTCCTTTCCACCACATTTTATCCCAACTCTTTCACATCCTGGAAACTTTCTCAGAAGGTCACCCATCCTTAGACTACTCCCAGGCAAGCACGCTTAACTGTGGAGTTCTTTTGCATGGATGACCAGAAAAGAAAGTGCCCTATGTTGATATGAGTAGTACTTCAATTCTCTTTAAGCACAGCTAATAAATAAGACATCTAATTAAACATGGGGTGTTTCAGCACTACCACAAATAATAGAATTTGATAAACATCATAACTACTATCAAGGATAATCTTAGCAATCAATTAAGACACTAAATCCATCATGAAATCGATATAAATTAATCGAGAAATTTGCTATTCTAATCCAAGCACTTAGGAACACTATCCAGGAGACATAGTTGGACAGTCTTAAAGACACTATGGATATGATACTTTCAAAAAAGTTCAACTAAGCTTCAGTGAAATGTGGATGGAAACACGTTCAAGCATAGGTGCAAGAAATTACTACATATCTACAAATGGAAGCTCATGCTCAACTACATTTCCCACTGCTTGCGATTGAGATGCATGCAGTCGTTGTAGTCTTCACCCACTCAAGCGGCTAATGATCAACGAAAGAAGCTCATGCGTGAATAAATTCAATCATCAAAATATAAAATCAAATTACGATGTAGGTCAAACCAAATATGAGATCTAAATAGTGAAACATAAGAAATCGGAATAAATATTTCCTACATTAACCGTCGCAAATCGGACGACAATGGAGATACAATCAGCAACCATCGTTGATTTCAGAGCATCCTATGGCTTAGAAAGCACGTCATCAAAGATTAGAATGGAAAGAGGTAGAAGAAAATTACCTACTGTCGAACTAATTAACCCTAAAATTAAGCCTATTGGAATTGCACAATGCAACAATGCAAATTGACAACAATCAACTGAAATGCAGAAAACCGGAATTATTCGTAATATATCGAAATTGAAATTGAAACTATAACTGAGCAAACGATGGAACGAAGTGCAAAAAATTCACACCAATTTTTTCCTTGTTAATCATTACCCGCAGATTTCTTGCCTGGATGATTATTGGTTCAAAATCATGATCTCCAGTGACCTCCTCAAGTGACGCTCCCACTCTTTCTCCTCTTACCAGTATTTCACCTTTGTCGGCACCTTCACTACAGAAGAAACCGGCGTCGGATCATCATACTAGAGATATGCAAGGCTTAATATTAGGCTGCATATATATTTGGTTGATTTGGGGAGAGTGATTAGGAGAAATTTATGGAGCAATGGAGATCTTAGAGGGAGTGTAAATTAATGGATGAATAAAATTTTAGGATAAAAATTAGAGTGACATTTTATTTGAAATGAGAATTAGGGAGAGTGGTTGTCAATCTTGTGATGTGCAGTACGTGGATTCAAACGAAGTTATTTGCTACAATAACTACTGCTCCAAAGTAATTGTTACATAATTGATTTTCAACCTAAATAATTAATTTTAATTTTAAAAAAAAAAAATATTATAAGCCAAGTAGAATATGCCATGTATGTGTCATATGATCGCCAAGTAGATTGCTGAGGTGGATGAATATTGAGGCTTTAAAAGTTTCTACTTTAATATATACGGAATAAAAGATTTTTACCTTCATTGATCTATTTACCATTTATTTTAACTAATTCTTCAACAAAAATAAAACAAATAAATCTAAAAAAACTGATGGGGTCAGCTACCTGCTAGTAGCTGCCCACTAGTCGAGGACCCGAGTCCGACCCATTTCTGGGAAAATGATCCCAGAGAGCTGACACTGGGGGATCAGGCCGGATTAATCCGGCCGACTCCCAGGAGTACATCGCCGAAGAGGCCAGTCCTGCGACCCTCGTCCTAGTCCTAAGGTCCGACCCCCGGTCAGACCGACCAAGCCCTTGTGCGCCCTTGCTGGGACGCCCTTGACCTGCGGTCGTTCCGACTCCGAAGGTATATCCCGTAGCCGACCCTCTTGACTCCTGCCTAAGGTAAAAGGCACACCTAAATCACATTCCCCTCTCTCTCTCTCTCTCTCTCTCTCTCTTTCTTGTGGAAACCTATAAATATCCCTTAATCCTCTCTCATTAAGGGTATTTAATTTTCTCTCTCTAAAAACTTCATCTTGTTCCTCACGAATAAGGTTCATCAAGCGCATTCACATACTTACTTAGGCATCGGAGAGGGTTCCCTCAGACTCCTCTGAGACCCTGTTTGCTTCCTGTGCAGGCACATGCGACCCGCTCCACTAGGAGAGTCCGATCCTAGGAGGGAAGGAAGTGAGATGTGAAAGTTAAGACAAAATCCAAAATACAATTTGATTTAGATCCAAAGCCAATTTAAATAAGGTTGTTTCCAACCCGGAACAATTTGGCGTGATCTGTGGGGAGCTACAGAGTTAAATCCTTAGAGAACAAAAGTCACGGAAAAAGATGCACGGAATCGAAGAAGTCAATACGGCAACAGATCCGACGGGGCAGGCCATTATCCCATGCTACGGAATGCCAAGGACGCCGCGAGACGTCGTGCCAACCGCCGCCCCTTGGGGTGGCGGGCAAGCCACGACTCACGGTACTTCGAGTAAGGGGGCAGGGGCCACGAAGGCAAAGAAGGTAGAGCGAAGAATCAACCTCGAGCTCACGCCTGCCCAAGTCGCATAGGCTGCTAGCTTCTTTACAACGATGATGAACATCTCACCAGAAAGCAAAATAATTAGCTAGGGGATATGTCTAGGCTAAGAGACGCCTGCAGATCATCTCACCAGAGCAGGAGCCTCCCAAGCCAGATGGATCGGTACACACTATAGAATCCACCGCCTCCACAGAGAGAGGATCCTTGTCCCAAGGCATGCAGGAGCGGCTTACGCAGCGAGAGCATGTCTCAACACGTCTGGGCCCAAAGCGAGACGGAGTGTTCGACAGGATAACTTTTGTGGAGAAGCGTTCAAAGACGAAGGGTTTGTCCAAGAGCATGCAGGCTAGGCTCAACCAAGTGTCGTCGCCCGAGCCCAGGAACCATCAAGCTGGGGGCACCAAAGAAGGTCTGGAAACAAGGTTTGAACCGCCTTCCCAGGGCAAACGCTCGAGGTTCCAGTACCGATCCCCCGAAAGGCAGAACAAAGCTGTAAGCCGGCATAGCCACTCCTGTCAACACCACCCCCGAGCAATAGAACCCAGACTCCGAGTAGGTGGGAGGATCGGGGAACCCTATAACCATTAGTCATAGGGGGGTCGGACGAGAATTCTGGGAAGGCCCACCAAATCTCCGCTACATCCAGATGTCCAGGGATGTCCCATCCCCAAAATCAAAATGCCAATGGTCCGGTTTGATGGAACCACGGAGCCCGAGGATCATTTCGCAGCCTATGAAAGCCATATGGGGATGTATGATGCGAAGGATGCGGCGTGGTGTAAAATTTTCCCGACAACCCTCTTGGGACTCGCTCAAGGCTGGTTCCGAGACCTCCCCCGAGGGTCCATTTACACATTCCAAGAGTTGACCAATATCTTCCGGGATCAGTATACCATGAATAAGAGACGCTGACTTACTCGTTTTGAGCTTATGACGTTGAAGTAGAGGAAAGATGAGTCTATCCGGGACTATTTGAAGAGATTCGATCTCGACTTCCAGCAAGTATGAGAGATCGATGACCCCACTGCAGCCTATGCACTGACCAATTCGCTTGTACCGGGCGAACTGAAAACCCAGCTTATCCATGCTCATCTCAAGTCTCTCGCGAGAGCTCGGAAGATATCCGAAGGGTTTATGCTCAAGGAAGAATTTCACAGCCTATATGATCCCCCGCCAGTGTCAAACCGGGATCAGGGGACGCCGCAGAGCACCCGCTGCAAGGCGAGTCAACTAGCAGACCGAAAGGAGAGGAAAGCAGCTCCCCTTGGAAGGAGCGGATGCCTTATCAGCCCAAGTTCGATAGTTACAGCGCCCTCAATAGGTTGAGGGCTGAGATCTTCGAATTGAAGAACGAGGCAGACAAGGGGAATCGTTCGTGCAAGCCCCGACACCCTAAAGGCGACCAAAAGAAATTTTTTACCTTCCATGACAGAATAGGGCACACCACAGAGGAGTGTCGGCATCTCAAGGATGAAATTGAAAATATCATCAAAAACGGTTGGTTTTCTGCCTACGCTGCCAGAGCAAAGAGTCAGAAAGCACCATCTAAAAGACCAGAAGGGGTAAAGTAGGATAGGCTAGTTATCAATGTGGTGTCAAGAGACGTCAAGTGTCAAATGAGCCGGAGGGGTCAAAAGCGACACCTGTGTGAGCTTCATAAGCAAATCTGCTACGCTGAAATAGTCGAGACCCCTTCACCACTCTAACCCTTAGTATTACACCAAGTGACAGCGGGCGCATTGTATATGAATACAGCGACCCATTTGTCTTGTCCCTTGGTATCAGTAACCACATTGTCAAAAGGTGCATGGTAGATATAGGTGCATACACTAATCTACTTTACAAAGACACCTTCGAGAAGATGAGCCTGGAAGTCAAACACCTAAAGCCCACCTCAGGATCTTTGTACGGGTTCAGCGGCGCAAGTGTCGTCTCTATGGGTACCATTGAACTACCTATTACGTTTGGAAAATAAGTCTCGGCTCACAATATCAGGACGTCATTTATCATCGTTGATGCAAAGTCAGCCTACAACGCCCTAATAGGCCGAACCACCCTGGACGAAATTGAGGACGTCATGTCTATCCAAGCGCTTACAGTGGCCTATGTCACTGACCTTGGAATTGAGGGCAAGATATATGGCGATCAATAGTCAGCCCGCCAGTGCTACTCAGTGGCTTTGCAAGGCCATGAGGCCGACCGAAAAGGAAAAAGGAAGATGTGTAGCTCTCCAATCAGAGAGAGTGAGATCCCGACCGAGCAGCTAACCATTAAGCAGCCAGCTGACCGCCCAGAACCTGGGGGCGAAAGCATACTGATCGAGCTGGAGCCCGGACGATCCGTCCTCGTGGGCACCGATCTGGAAGAGTCGTATAAGGAGAAGTTGATAAAAGTGCTACAAGACAACAAAGATGTCTTCGCATACTCTGCCAACGAGATGTCGGGGGGTGGATCCGAGCCACATCGTGCACAAATTGAATGTCGACCCAAACGCCAGACCGGTCAAGCAAAAGAAGAGAAACATGTCCTTCAAGAAGGACCAGACCATCAGGGAGGAAATTCAAAAACTCCTGAAGGTCGACTTCATCGAAACTTGCGACTATCCGGAATGGCTAGCCAACGTTGTCATTGTAAAGAAGGCCTCGGGGGCATGGAGGATGTGTGTTGACTTCACCAATCTCAATAAGGCTTGCCCGAAAGACTGTTACTCCCTAGCAAGGATCGACCTGTTGGTCAATGCAACAAGCGGACATTCAACCCTGAGCTTCCTGGGTGCCTTTTCAGGGTACCACGAAGTCTACCTGTGGGATCAGACAGGGTAAAATGCGCATTCATCACAAGTGCTGGAACGTATATGTATAAAATGATGTCTTTCGGCCTTAAGAACGCAGGTGCCACCTACCAGCGCTTGGTAGATCTGGTCTTTCGGAACCAGAACAGAAATCTGGAAGCATATGTGGATGATGCCATAAGGAAAAGCAAGGGGGACAAGCAGCATCTCGAGGACTTGATAGACACCTTCGCTTTGCTCCGAGCGTGTCAAATGAAACTCAACCTCAAGAAATGCACCTTCGGGGTCAGGTCGGGAAAGTTCCTCGGGTTCTTGGTCAGTGCCCAAGGGATAGATGCCGGCCCCGAAAAATTTAAAGTCATTTAGGACTTATCGGAACCAAAGACAATCAGGAATATTCAACGGCCGACTGGCCGCCCTTGCGCGGTCCATACCTAGATCCGCCTACAAAACAACACTTTTCTTCAAAATTCTCAAGGGTAACAAACATTTTAAATGGGAAGCCAAACAAAAAGAAGCATTTGAGCAGCTGAAAGAGCATCCTAAGCGACTATACCGACCTTGGCTAGGCCGGTGACTGGCGAGAAACTGTTTCTGTACATAGCCGTTACCAACACAACGGTAAGTGCAGTCATCCTGAGAGAGGATGCCGGAATTCAATAGCCCATATATTTCGTAAGCCACGACCCTAAGCCAGCCGAGAAGAACTACCCGGTGGTCGAAAAGGCAGCGTACGCAGTTGTAGTGGGGGCACGAAAGTTCTGTCCATACTTTGATGCGCACCCCGTCAGCGTACTCACAAATCAGCCCCTAGAAAAGGTCCTGGCAAAGTTCGAAAAATCAGGAAGATTGTTGAAGTGGGCCATCAAACTCAGTGGCCTTGGCATATCTTATCAATCCAGAGCCACCATCAAAGCCCAGGCTATGGCTGACTTCCTCGCTGAATGTTCCCAGTCAGAGGAAGACGACCCCCGGTCGGGGAGTGGCTGGTATTCACCGATGGATCATCCACGGCCAATGGTGCGGGGGCAGAGGTCGTACTGACAAGTCTAGAGGGAGCCGATTTTGAGCATGCGCTCAGGTTCAGTTTCCCCGCATCGAATAATGAAGCGGAGTATGAAGGTGTACTAGCTGGAATTAATCTTGTTGTGGCCGCAGAAGCGGAGAGAATCATCCTAGCCACAGACTCCCAACTCATTGCTAACCAAATCAATGGGGAGTATGAAGCCATAGATATGACTATGGCCTCGTATTTGGAAAAAGTGAAAGAGGAGTTGTCAAAGCTTAAATCTTATGAAGTCAGACAAGTCCCCAGGTCACAGAAAAACCTAGCTGATGCCCTATCCAAGCTAGCAAGCTCTAGCCTACAAGACATCAGAAGGTCGGTCTGGGTTGACGTGGTGAAGAAAAAATCAACAGTTCACCTTCAGCAGGTCAATATAATCAACGGGTCCGGATCCGAAGGTATGATGGCGCCGATCATCCGGTTTAAAAAGGAAAGTGCGTTACCCGAAGACCCTACTCTGCGAAAAAAATGTCATCAAAAGTAGCATGGTACATACTGATTAATGATGAGCTATATCGGAAATCATTCTCCTCACCTCTACTCAAATGTCTGGGGGCGGAGCAGGCAGCTGAGGTCTTGGATGACATCCACTCAGGGATCTGTGGGCACCACATGGGGGGAGGACCCTCGCCCATAAAGCACTGAGAGCTAGATACTAATGGCCCACCATGTTGGCCGATGTGAAATAATTAACTTCCAAATGCAAAAAATGCCAACTTTTTGCACCTGTGATACACGCACTAGCCCAGGACTTGCGACCAATCCTTTCTCCCATTCCCTGTGCTACGTGGGGGGATGGACATCCTTGGACCATTCACTGTTGCAACGGGGGGGAGAAAATTTCTTATCGTGGCAATCAATTACTTCACCAAATAGGTGGAGGCAGAGGCGGTCCCCAACATTACCGAGCCGGCGGTTAGAAAGGTCATATGGTGGAACATCATCACGCGTTATGGCCTGCCCAAAGTATTGGTGTTCGCCCATGGAAGACAATTTGACAATGACCCTCTGAGAGTTTGGTTGGAAGGACACGGGATTGTTGTAGCCTACTTTGCTGTGTGCCACCCACAAACCAACGGCCAGGCAGAAGCAGCCAGTAAACAAATCTTGAATGGCCTGAAAAAGATTGTAGATGATTTGAAGGGAAGATGGGCAGATGAACTCCCAAGCGTCCTCTAGTCAATTAGAACAACTAGGAAGGAGTCCACCGGACATACTCCCTTTGGTCTGGTTTACGATGTTGAAGCCCTCTTACCCATTGAGGCCAGGATCCCAACCCTGAGATCGCAGCTGTTTGACAGAGCCAGTAATGAAACGGCAAATGACATAGGCTCTTGACCTAGTAGGTGAGGTAATGTAATAACCCGGTTCTTCCAATGACATTAATTAACAAGGCGGAAAATAATTAAGTCGTAAGAAGTGGTAAAAATTAAAAACCATCGACTCAAGTGAGTCTTTTACCGATAAATGAACCGTTTGTTAAAATACAACAACTGAAAACCGAATTACAAATTTCTAAATACAATAGTCTGACAAAATTTGTGTTACAAGATTTATAGTTTGACACTCTCATCTGCTACACTGTATCTCTTGCACTCATGCATGACACCATGTCCAACCTGAATGCATATTTAAATATACATGTCCCACTTAGTGGGAGTAACCTAACCGTCCTTCTAACACGGCCCCGAATAATCAATGTAGTACAATCTTAAGGTTATCTAATTAACAGATAAGCAGACATGTCACATTACAAGTCGACATGTACACAATGTGAGATACACATGAAGTGAGTTCAGGTTAGCATGTGAACATAATGGCATGTGAAACAAGCATGCGATGTGAATTACGATAACGCATACATGATGTGAATAACATGTGAAAAGCAAAACAGTAAAATATACATCATGTGAGTAGCATGTGAGAAGTAAAACAGTAAAGCATACATCATGTGAATGACATCAGAGAAGTAAACAGTAAAGCATCCATCTTGTGAATAATATGAGAAATATAATGGATATATCATCATCGAGCAACATCATGTGAATCAACCCATTCAACATGTGACATGTGAAATACGACGAGTATATCACTTTTGTACATATGTGTTCATTCAAACTAATTTATCATGTGGATATAGAATAATAATGAGACATACCGAAACATATGATTTAGAAAACTGTAGTCATTTAGTTTAAAAACCAAGGTTTCATTCACACACAACGCACGGGACGTGACTACTAATGTCTCGTGCATACTTAAGACTTGCATCTCACCATAAGTGCGGATGAGATCATCAATCTCGCCAATCATATCGATACTAGGAGGTTTACATCTCACCTGTAGTGCTCAATAGGATCGAACAACTAAATTGACTCGGTTTAGTCGACTGACATACGGAGAAGAAGGTTTGCAAGTGCATGGACTCAAAGACCCCGCTAAACCGAACATGTCCCAACACTGCTAAGGCAAAGGTCATCGGAAGGTATTCCGCCCCCAAAGATATCCGATATAGAGAGTGAGAGCTAATCAGTGCCCTTATCTATGTATGCGCACACACCCAATCCATACTCTTGGTCTCGAGAAAGAGAACTTTTACACAACCGAGCACCTCAATGGCAACTGGACGACTACTACTCTACCGACAAACTCATAAAGAGCTAGCTGCCCATTTACTTCTTAGCATTTTCTCGCACCGGCATGATGCTTCATGGTCTGCCATGAGCAGTGGCTTCGAGTGTCGTAGTCTACTTTCGAAGTTGTCTTCTATCGCATCGCCTTCTAAACTTTACCAAGATAGCGCCCAACACGAAACATAGGCTAAATTTGGGTGTCTTATAAAGACAGAGTCTCTAGAATATCGAGCTCAGCTGTCATCGTGGGGCACATGTCTGATGACCGGAGGGATGAAACAATACCGGGTTCCATAAGGATGACCGGTCTGTGGGCTGTGTATTGACTCTGAACAAGTCATTACAATATGGAATGGTGAAGACAACTCAGAGGGTACTGCCAGGGCACATGTTCATTTTCACCATGATTGGTGTCGATAACATCGTTCGTGAAAAACGTGTCTGATCACCGGCTTAGGTAACACACCGACTAGAAGTACGGTTGTTCCTATGGAATTTATGTCGATTTTGAGATTATCAAACATTATCAATCGTTGTAAAATTTATCTTAACTGATAGTTTTTAGTATACTGATATAAGAGATTTGGAACATTTTATTTGAGATATAATATTTGAAGCGTTCATTAGTTAAGATTTAAAGATTCAATTATTTCTAAGTACGTTATTTATGATGGGTTCCTTTATTTTGACTTAGTCTATGTTAACTTAAAAAGCCAAAGTTTGACCAAGATGGACTAGTCAACCCTTAGTTTTGACTTAGTCACTAATTAGTCCTTAAGTGCTTATTATAAAGTTAAGTGTTGTTTTGCACATTTAAGCATTGTTTAACTTAGTACTTTTGGGTTATTCGTCTTTTAGTACTCTATACTTTTTGGGCACAAGTATTTAGTACATTTATTGTTCAAGTGTACGTATTTAGTATATTTATACGGTTTCGTGTTTGTACAAGTATACTTATCCCTTAAAGCTTATTTATACTTAGTAAAATATTTCCAACATCAAATAAATCTATAATAATTATAAAAATCATTTTTAACCTTATTATGTATCATATTTCTCACAACTTAGAGTTTTACAAAAATAACTTTAAGTAATAACGAAATCGATAATATTATTAAGGATACTAAATGAGTCATTTTTCAAATATTCTTTTTAACTTTTGATTTTCATACTCAACATACTTTCATGAGTTAGGTTTCCAGATATAAAGTCATTTTTCAAAACTAATAAGGCTTAGTATTTTTAACAAATTTAAAACGAAAATAGTACGGTTTTCAATACTTTCTTTTAAATCATTTAAAATACTTAAACATCATAACAATGAACCAAATTTTTATTTTGGATACCTATACTTGTACATAACTTATCCCAAGAAATTTCGATTAAAATACATTATAAATGTTCTTAAATAAAATATTATTCCAAGATCTGACCCATTTTAGTACAAATTTTATAAATGAAAATATATATTATGGATTTATATGAAATTTGACGTACAGATAATAGACATCATCAGGAACATAATATAACTTTTCCAAGTCCAAACAAAACGTTTAACATCAAGAAACATATTATTTTCTCAGACAGTACATAAAATAATACAGTACCATTTTACGAAATAAATCATTATTAAATATATATTTTCATAAAAAATTACTTTTCGTATTTTTCCTATATACTAGACATTCATATCTAAAACTTTTATGAATAAAATTAAGGCTACTTCATCACGTATCTTACACAGAAAAATCGTAAACATACATCATAAATCACAGAATTCATTTTACAGCATGTATTGTTAAGTGATAAATCAACAAATAGTTAACTTTAAACTTGGTGATCTAATGATTTAGTCCTAAACATGATGTTATATGTTAGTTATAGTCTAAACACTATACTAAGAGAATTGATGGCGAAGAAAAGTTAGGTTACCTTGAGCAAAAATAATCGATTCTACAACATATAAGAAAACGAAAATTGATGCTTCTTTTCTCTTGATCCTCTTCATAAATTAGTTAGAATGACACAAAAACAAACTAAGTTAGTAGTTATAATATTAAATAACTTTGAAAATAAGTAGTATAAGATAAGAGAAAGAAGGGATTAATGCTCTTCAAAATGGTGGTGTAAAAGCTTAAGAACTTAGGAAAACTTGTATGATTTTCTTTGGTTTTTAGATGGATCTTTGAAGGAGGATCTTAGGTGGATGAATAAGTGAGTTTAATGGGCATAGGAGGCTGTTTATATGGGGTCTTGGTCGTCCAAATGATGGAGAGCAAAGGGTGGACAAGAATTTGACAATTACTCAAAGTAGCTAATCATACTTTAAGAAGTACAGGGTACATTACTAGAAATGGTGTTTTTGATTAGTTAGGCATATTTTGAGGCTTGAACTTAAAAGTGATAGTTTGACATGCCTTAGGATTATGATTTTATTTTGTCACACAATGGTTAAGAAAGAAGTACGGAAATCGAATGTCGAGAAACGATTCGTCGGGTGACGATTTTCGTAGTAAAGGAGTTGTCCAGTACAATATTTTAATGATTCACTTATAAATTGTAACTAGTTTTCGTGCCCGTGAAATTCACGGGTCTAGCAATAGTGTATTTGTGCGACTTTTCTTTATCGCAGCGTCTTTGTTGTGGATTCTTGGTTTCAATGTAGAAGTCAATTGTTAAAAGAGTGAAAGTCGTAGTGTTTGGTTTTGTTACACGAAGTTTTGTTTGCTCCGTCTATAAGTGTAAGATAGAAGACAATTTGATGTTACTAAAAAAAGAGTTTGCGAATCTGGGTAAGTCACACCTTCGAATCTTGATGAAGCAATTGGAATTGGAATTGGAATATAGGTCATGGTATATGGAAAACAGTACTTAAATAATAATCCTTTATTGTACTTAAATAATCTGAACACGTAAATAATTTTCAAATCAATGGTTGTAGGTTGCTGAATATTGGCCTTCTTAACTTTGGTGTGGTGCTGTTGGGCGCAATCACTTTGCATACTTGCTAATCTCCTTCGTGGTTGCTTCTGTTTCCTTGGGTTCATCTTTGCGGTACATTGTAGGCAGATTTAGGTCAATTTGCAGAATGAAGCAAATGTAAGGATTATTTGTAAGTGTAGTTTGTTTTGTACTTACTGTTTTGGCCGCTTTGAAGTTTGTGGTTCTTGTGCAGTGTTGACGATCATCTCGTCTTCTGCCGCTTCTACGCTAGTGGATTTTCCCTTGTTTCCTTCTACGCTCTGCGCTTTGTTTTTTTCTGGTGTGAATATAATTGACATTGGAAATAGTTATTCTAAAAGCAGTAAATTAATCGTGCATACCTTGTCTTGGGCTGTGGTGGGTGTGGAGTCATGCGTCTCAGCCATAAATGTCTTTTGAACTTTTAATTCTCTTTCAGTCCCAAATTTATTTATCCCTATCTTTACTTTGAAGGTGTATGACTTCCCAACACATTGCTGTAGGATGTCAAATACTTTCCCTTTTCCGTTGTCCTGCAATACCATTCCATAGCAGGTGAGTTACATAATTTGGTCCCCCTTAATATCGAGTCTAATATTATTGATACGAATTTTTAGGTCGTTACATTCTCATATAAGTTTAACAACTGAGTTATTGGCTTCCCTATGACCTTCTCTGCCTCCTTGTGGAAAATAACCAAAGGCGCATATGTGTCCCCGTCCTTTATCGTCGTCATTAGTCTATATCTGCAAATGATTATTTTTACATGTTTCTGTTTCATGGAAGCTGTAGTTTAATTAGTTGTTACCTTTGGGTTGGGTAGGGAATCGTCTGGCTACAATTAGCGCATGTGTTATCTTCTCGAATGCCAGTCTTGCATGTCGGACATGATTGGTATTTCCAGTCGACATCCGTGTGGACTTCTACTGAGGTTAGTTTGACGTAGATCTATGTATCAATCCTTGCTTGCTAATTAGTTCATTACCGTCACAAATTATAGTGTAACACAAATCTACTGTCATCTTTGCTCGAAATAGGGATGGCCTAAATGATCGACATGAATGCAATGTGATGGTTGTATAAATAATTTAACCACTTTCTTAATAATTCAGTTTGCAAGAACCGAACAACATACAGTATAAAGAACCGAGTAGTCTAAACATGACCGCTAGAAACAATAACCGAGTAGCATAAAACTTACCGATGAAGAATGATGCGATCGGAACCGGCGTCTGTACCAAATCGATGGTGACACTACAGAGGAACGAAAAGAGGAAGGCAAATGAAGGTTTGTTCTTGTCGATTATATGAACCCGGAAAGTATAAATAGGTCGAAATCGATTCTGAGCCTCGGATTCCATCGTAACCGCCGGACCATTCATGTCTCCCTGAAATTAATACACTTAATGGAGCATAAATTTATTTGGTGGAATTTATTTGGGGTTAACTAATACAGTTAGCTTAACTAATACAGTTAGCTTAATACGGTTAGATTATGAGGTGAAAGGGGAGGAGAGTATGAGGTTAGATTATGAGGTTGCCACGTGTCGCATGTCTAGGGTTGCCACGTGTCGCATGTCTAGGTGGGTTAGCATATGAGGGTAACTCAAAGGGATGACTTTTTATTTTATTATATAGATTGTGAATACACCATTGTGTAGATCTTGGAAAATTAATAAATTTAGGCTTTTTGAAACGCCTCAATCGGAGTCCGTATGATAAAATAGGAACCGTTTTACGAAATCGCGCAGAATTGCGATAACGATAGAAATTTCAGTTTTGCAAACAATGAAGTGAAATAGAAAGGTTCTAAAGACACAAGAATTGAATATTACTATATAAATAGTTTGTCGAGACTCGATTTATTAATATTAATCGTTATTAGAAATAAGTAAAATGGTCAAAAACACGGGGTGTTACAGGTAAGGCAGGAAGCCAGTGCGAACATCACAGCATACCAGCAAAGAATGAGGAAAGCTTACAACAGGAAAGTAAGTGTAAGAAGCTTCCAAGTGGGAGACCTAGTCCTAAGAAAAACCCAAGCGATAGGAAAGGCTAGGGAGCATGGCAAGCTGAGTGCCAATTGGGAAGGCTCCTACTAGGTCAGTCAGATCCTGGGCCCCAGCACATACAAGCTTGCCAATGCCGAGGGTCAAGAGCTAGCATCGCATTGGAACGCGGACACCCTAAGGAGGTATTACGTCTAGGAGTAAGACAATTTTTCAGAAATTTTGTTTTTTAAATTCCCTAAAAGAAGCGGAGGACGTTCAAATAGCAATGTCGACGGCTCCGTCAGTCATCAACTTTTCAGAGGAAATGAAAGATCTACCTTTTGCTCATACTCATTATTCGTTCGACTCACATCTCACAAACAAACAAGCAGGGGGAAATAGGGGGAAAGCCCCTCTGTTGCAAAACCCCAGTAAAATGGACACCCTAACACACTACAAGAAAAGGTGCCCCAGGCGTCTGCCTAGTGGGCACCGATAGTGGACGCTACAAGCGGACGGGCGTCCGCAAACAGACGCCAGAAAGCGGAAGCCACGATTGGTCGCCTATTTTTAACACGGGCGTCCACTATTGGACGCCAGGAGAATTGGCGACCGACAGCGGACGCCGTGTTTGGCGTCCGACTGTGGACGCCAAGAGCCTTACTTTGGCGTCCGACTGTGGACGCCATCCAGGGTTAACTGGCATCCACAGTCGGACGCCAGGTCCCATGAATGCTGTCAATTTTGGTCGATTTTAGCTTCCCCTGGCGTCTGGCATGGCGTCCGGGATTGGACGCCACTTACGCTACTGCATGGCCGTAAACATGCGTTCAATGTCTAGCCAAAACCTGCAAAATAAACCACATCCACAACTCCCAACCAACCACAACTGTCGACTATCCACAATACCTCAACCTCATTCACTCTCAATCAACCAAAACACTTCATCTCTCGACTCATTTATGCTGAAAAAGCTTATATAGAAAAGATTTAACATACGGTGTGAATGTACACAAATCTAAACTAGTTCGAAGATACATAATCCGTAAATAAAGTTACAACAACAATAAAAAACAATCAACTAGCTGGAACACCAGAGTTACCACCATCCCCGTTAAAGGGGTCTCTGTCGTCTAGAGGGGATGGGGGATGACCTTGGTTGCATCTCTGAAACATGGTCTGAAACATGGCCATCTGTTCCTGCATCTTCTTTATGTGCTCCACCTGTTCCTTCAGCTGTTGCTGCTGCTCCGTCAGTTGTTCCTTCATGGCCTTCTTTTCCGGGTCGGGTTGCTGAGATCCGGATGGCGTGTACTCCATTTGTGTAGAGGTGCTGAGATGCGGTGTGGGAGGTGTGAAGTAGATACCGTGTGCATTTCCAACACCGTACACACTTCCTTTCTTGTAACCCTTGACGACCTTGAAAAAAGTCTCATTCGGGTCGACTTCCTCAGCATCAGGAGCAGCCTCGAGGTTCGCTGGCTCTTCTTGGTAGGCATCCTGCGTACACAACAGCGATTTCAATTCAAGTTATTATTAGATGAAATCATTGAAGATAGTTATCTACCACCTAAATTATAGACAAAGTCAATTTATTTGAAATAGTTAGTACTCACCCAGATTGCCTGATCATTTCTCGTCTTAAAACTAGTCCTTTTGGAATCGGTCTTCCCATGCATGTCGAAGAATATCTCCGCCGCGGTTGGCACCCTCCCGAGTTCAGCTTGCAGCTATTAAATGAGTACGAACGTTAGGCGAATATAAATTATGCGAACATAGTTTACGATTATTCAAGGAAGAGTACGATATTAGTAGAAATCATACCCTCTTGGCACGACTGAAAGAAGACTGAGAACCCCGATGATGTGTCGGGTTTGCGTGGCCCTCATGTTCACAGTTCGATAATTTGTTCCTCTGGGCCCTCTCAGACCTGACCTTGAAGTCCTTCTTGTCGTGGTACACAACCCACATCTCCAACGCGTCCCCTGAAATATGACGACACCAATATATTATTTAATACAGGGAAAGATTGAAGTTAGATTGTTTGTTAAAATTGATTACTATAAAAAAAAACACCTTTAAGGTCTTTTAGCGCAGTCCCCCGCGTGTGGCGTTTGTTCATCACACAAGCGAAACGTCGTGTGCACGTCTCGTTATAACGATCCCAGACCCTTCCTTCTAACTCGGCTTTCCAAGTGAACTTCAACTACACAATCAAGGCGGATTATTAATTAGTAGCAAAAATATTTACAAAGTCCACATTATAAATTAAAAACTCGGTAACAAAAACAATCCATGTACCCGGAATTGGTTGAACCACCACTCCCGTACGTCCGCCGGCACCTGAGTCCACCAGGAATACCCCTGTCCTCTGTCGGCCATGTAGCTGCTAGTACAGCCACTGGTGACCTTTCTATGCAGAAACCTGCACCGAGTCGAGAAGCACATATATGTACAAAATCATACAAGATGTAGTCCAAAAATAAATATGTTACAAAAGAATAATCAACATGTTAAATTATATTACCATACGCCTGTAGGGTCAAGAATCATCCGACCGTGCTCGTCCTTCTTTAGCTCCTCCTCCTGCCCCTGATCCTGCTGCTCCTCATCTTCTTGCTCATCGGTCTACTCCGGTCCCGTTTCGGGGACCATTTCCTCCTCCTCCTGCTGCGTGGTGGACGTCTGGACAGACCTACTACCCCCACCACATTTCCTGGTCGATCTACCTCCTGCCATTATCTTAACCTTGCAATAATTTAAACAATGTTAACAACGATTAGCAATCTTCTATATATTAAATCAGGATCCAATGCACAATAATCAAGAACAATTCCATCCACCATTTCAAAATAAGTCCCAATTTTTGATCAATTAGATTTTCACCCATTTCAATTCCAATTCAATTCCAATTTCTATTCCTACTTCTATACCCAATTTCAATTAAATCTCAACCACCTCAATCCAACAACCCGGGGAATTAAATGCGACGAGTGCCATTAATGACGATCATCGGTAATTAGGAATATTAATTTGTTGTTTTTCCTCCTTCATCATCGATTAATGGCGCAGTTGTTGATTCAAAATACTTATTCATGTCATTATCCGTAATTCCTCTCGAAAATAGTTCGTAGGCAATCAATATCCGCCTCTTCGTTTCTTTCGTTTGTGTTTCACACACATCTAATCGTCTTTATATCTTCGGTGAATCGTTTCACAATATTCACATTCAAATTTTCTTCCGTTTCCATAACACTCCACTCATATCGTTCCCTAATTCGAGCCACACAAGAACTCCATTATTAAATTCCAGATCTCTATAACTCTTCTCCAACGCTATTGAATTCCTTAATTCCAGTCACACAAGGTTTAATTTTCTAAACTTTTTTGGGTAATTTATCAATTTTCGACTTGAATTTCTTTAATTTGGTTGTTGTTCTTTTAACTTTAGATGGTCAATTGATTTTTTTGGGATTAATTCGTAATTCAATTGATTATCAGTAAGTATCGCCTTTTTCTTCCTTTCCTTTTTTTCGCAATTTTATTCATTATTCGTGATTTGTAGCACTTTTTTTATCGTATTTTATCATATTCATTATTCGTAACGTATTTTTAGCACACTATATACGAATTTTCCCAATTTAGTATTTTTTTGTGTTTTTTTGTAGATCAAATTCGATGGTGAAGATCAATTTGATGGTGAAGATCAATTTGATGTTGACGGTGAAGATCATGATTTTTGAAGATTATTTTGAGTTTAAAGTAAAGAGAAGACGGAGAGTGAAAGTATACACTTTTTTTTTAATGTTTTTTAATTAGAACTTTTTTTATGTTTAAAGGAATAAGAACTTTTTTTTATAAGAATATTCAAACTATTCAATCTACTATTATTCAAACCATTATCCAGTACACTGTTTCAAAGCATCATTTATTTAGATATATGAGTTTAAATTTTTTTGATTTTATTCATATAATGATCAATAATTTTAAAAAATCTTACTTTTTTTCTTCAATTTATTTCGTGGATTTTCAGGTAGAAGAAGGGAGATGAGATCAACAAAAAAACAAAGCATCGTCGTCTAATTGGTATTTTTTTTATTATTTTATTGTGAATTTACTTTTATTTTGAAGAAAATAGGGTAAAAATTCAAGTTTTTTATTATATAAGATTGTTGAACAAATCATAGTTTGATGATGATGTTTGTTAATGTGTACACTTGCAAGAAAATTTATTTTGGATTAAGGAGGTTTAAATTTTTTGATTTTATTCATATAATGGTCAATTAAATTTTAAAAAATCTGACTTTTTTTTTCAATTTATTTCGTGAATTTTCAGGTAGAAGAAAGGAGATGAGATCAACAAAAAAAACAAAGCATATTTATCTAATTGGTAATTTTTATTATTATTTGGATGTTAATTTTGATGAAGGGCGTTTTTTTTTTCCATGTGATGATGAACGAAGATGATACTATGAATTTAATAGAGGTATTTTAGGAATTAAAGTCAAGTAATTTTGTTATAACTATTTGAAAACTTATTTATTATTTTTGGGTGATATATTTTCAAACGATGGTTATATGAACTTTTATAAAAGTTTATGACTTTCCAATTATGATTATTTCTACTTTCGATTTTATTTTTTAATATTGTTCTCTAATTTTCGGTTATAGTTATAATTTCTAATTTCGCTTATAGTTATAATATTGTGATTTTTGATTTTGAATATCTACATGTGATATTTTATGATATTGTTTTTCTTTTTGATGTGTTTTATCTTAAGGTAGGAAGATGAATGAAAGTAAAGCTTTAATTGGAAGAAAGAATTGCTCAAAAGACTGAAATTTACTTGATTTCTCATTATTGTTAATTTATTACTAAATTATAGTTAAAGTTAATTTTAGAAAGCGTTGTAACATTTTTATTTTTCACAATTATCTTTATTTAAAACAAATGAATATAGATTATTTATTTTGTTCATCTTTTGCTATGTATTTTCTAAATATTTTTGTTTAATCATATATAAATAAATAACTATAACTATATATATATATATATATATATATATATTTCGAATTATATTATATTTTATATACATATACATGTACATCTTTTATTTTATATATTCGTTATTATCGCATTTACGGGTTATTAACGCATATTAATCACATCACTTATACGAGTCGGGATTAAAGAAATTTCGGGTCAAAACGGTTTATTATCGCGCATTAAAAATATTAATTATACAAGTTGATTACGCAAAACTAATAAATGAGGCATTTGAAAAAAAAACAATATGAAATTATCTAGAAAAACAATCAAATTCTTGATTGCGACTTGAACCCTTGAAAACATGAAATTACATTTATATAACTCAAATCTTCATCCTTAACATATAAGTACATACCGTCTTAGGGTCAAATACGAGTTACATGAAATTGCATTTTTACGGTTTGGGTTTGCTTTCAGGTCAAATACGGGTTACGGGCTGAGTTTAAAGGGATTTCGTGAGAAAACGGTTTACTAACGCATGTTAGAAATATTAACTATAAGGATTTGGTTTTCACGGATTTTGAGACGGGGTGCGGGTCAAATACGCGTTATTATCGCATTTATGGGTTATTAACGCACATTAATCACATTACTTATACGAGTCGGGTTAAACGAATTTCGGCTCAAAATGGTTTATTAACGCACATTAAAAACATTAATTATATTGGTTGAATTCACGAGTAACTAATAAATGAAACCTTTGAAAAAAAAAAGCAAAATCAAATTATTTTAATAAAACAACTTAATTCTTGATTATGGGGAGTAAATACCTTGAAAACAAGAAATTGCATTTATATAACTCAATTTTTCATCCTTGACATATAAATACCGTCTTCGGGTCAAATACGGGTTACATGAAATTGCATGTATAGGATTTTGGTTTGCTTTCGGGTCAAACACGAGTTACGGGCCGTGTTTCACGGGATTTCGTGAAAAAATGGATTATGCATGTTAAAAATATTAACTATATATAAGGGTCGGGTTTATACGGATTTTGAGACGGGGTTCGGGTCATACACGCGTTATTATCTCATTTACGTGTTATTAACGCAAATTAATCACATCAGTTATACAAGTTGGGTTTAAAGGAATTTCAGGTCAAAGTGGTTTATTAACGCACATTGAATACGTTAATTATACGGGTTCGATTTATACGAAATTTTGGTCGGGATTCGGGTCAAATAGGCATTATTAACGCATTTGAAGAATGTATATTGTCTTCAATTTTATAAAGTGCAAACACAATTTTGATATATTAGATAACGATATATTAGATAAGATTTATTCTTAGTTTTATTAATCATTCATTTTAAAAAATAGATACGTAGTATTGGTAAGATTAAACATGTTTTTGATATATTAGATAACGATATATTCCCTCCATATTCTAGAATTAGCCACCTACTCTGTATCTTTTTCTTTTCCTAAGGACAAAAGTGTGCTCATGGGTTAATTCAAGAAAGAGGGATCAGAGTAACAAACTTTGACTCTAATTCATTGGAAACGTATTGCGATTTGATTTTTTTTTCTTGATGTGGTTTGTAGGTAGCACTGAGGCTCTGAAAGTTAGAAAGCCGAGGATGCTACAAGACGTGCTCTTCCCGTGATATTTTTATTTTTAGTAAAAATCAAAAAATCTGTGGATTTTTCACGGGTGTTACACTATTATTATTTGTTTAAATACTTTAACAAAGTTTTTGTAGATTCGGTGTAACTAATTTGAATAAGATTGAAAATATCAACAATATAAGATTCAAATTGTGTACTAAATAAATCGTATTTCTTTTATGGATTAGTTTGAATTCTATTCATGACCTAATACAGAGTAACATTTCACTATAATCAAACGAATTAAGAAGTCAAAATATTCATTTTAACTATTTCACTATAATCAAACGATATTCAAGACGGGTCAAACGATATATTTAACTATTTTACTATTTTAATTTTGTTTATAAGTAGATTTAATTGTACTTTATATAATTAAGTAACGTGTGAAATAAAGAATAAATTGTTTTAATCTAGCAACAAAATTAACCTTTAAGACAATTATATTTTAAAAACTAACTCACATGTTGATGATCACACTCTTTTGCGTGATTTAAAATCCAATTTCACTTCCTCATATTTAAATATCAATAAAAATGGACAACCCGTGAAATTTTTCACGGGTAACATACTAGTTACATTCTAACTTGATTGAAATAATGTACCAAATAAGTAGCACAATCACCTAACCATGTAATCATCAATATAACCTACTATAGCAACTCTAGTAGTCATCTTCGCTGTCGTTATTGTCTTCAGCCTCATCCTCCTCAGTCTGATCCTCCTCCTCCGTCTCCTCGCCCTCCACTTGATCGTCCTCCAAATTCTCTTCATCGTGTCCGTCATCCTCCTCAAGGATCTCCGGAACATCCCTAACCATGTAATCTCCTTGTCCATCATCATCATCATCCTCAAATTCTTCCTCTGCCCCTTCATTCTGATCTTCTTCGTAGAATATGGTCTCTTCAATAGTAGATAAGCGTGTACCACTTGAAGCCGCATCTTCCTGGAACAGAGAACTGTCTATTTGTCCCCGTGGTTTAGTCGTAAAGACTGCCCACCATTGACTTTGATTTCTGTCATTTTTCGTGTACGTAAGGAGAAGGAGCAAAGTAGAGATACTTCGCCTGATGCGCGAGTATGAACGGATCGTACGTAGGATATTTCCTTGTGTGATTAACTTCCACAATCTTATAACGTTCATGCACTCGGGTCCCGTTCACGGAGCTGTCTTTCCACTCACCTTTGAATACCACAACCCTATACCCCCGTTCTTTGCCAGCATAACACAACTCAAAAATATCCTCCAAAATACCATAGTACTCATCACCATCAAGAGATGACACACTCACATCAAAATTGCATCTAGCCTTGTTCTTCCTGTAGTTGAATGTGTGAAAATTGAACCCATTCACCGAGTACCGGTTCCAGGTTTTAACCACTCACACTGGACCGTATGCCAAACTTCTAACCAAATCATCATGTATGTCTAAGGCAACTACGTGATCCTTGAGCCACTTAGGAAAATGTTCGTCGTGCTTACTCCAAACGCCATCAGGGTTCACGTCAGGGTTCGCAGCGACATACTCAGTTACAAATTGCTCTCATAAGGCTCTAAGATCCCACAATTAGAGAGTATGTAAAGGTGCACTCGGTTGTACTCTTTCTCATCTAGTGTCCTAGAACCCTCAACGGATGAAGTTCCTTCATCGTCCTTCTTTTGAAAAAACTCGGGTATAGTAGGATCAATGAACACCGAATGTTCTAGGTTCAGGTTCTTGGTTTTTGTTTGGACATCTTTCTCGAAGTAGAGGGAGCAAAAGTTTGCAATCTCTTCTGTCAAATATGCATTACAAATAGAACCCTCTACCCTAGCCTTGTTACCAATTTTCTTCTTCAAATGATTGAGGAACTTAAATAAACAAGATACTCCCTCCGAGTTCCTATTATTGTCCCATAAGATTATGGGGTGAAAAATAAGGAAGGGGAAATGAGTGGTTGAAAAAAGAAGGGGAAAGAGAGAGAAATAGGAAAGTAATTGTGAACCACACATTGATGACCTAAAAAGGAAAGTGGGACAAAAATCAAACTCAGCCCAAAAAAGAAAGTGAGACAATAATAGGAACTCGGAGGGAGTATATATTTCAATAAATTAAAATTTGCTATGTTTAAATTAAATTTTTAAATGAATTACTAACATTTATGTACCTTTCAAATGGGTACATCCATCTATACTAGCCAGGTCCTCCAACCTTAGCCTCGTAGGGCAAGTGGACAGGTAGATGCTCCATGGAATTAAAGAACGACGGTGGGAAGATCATCTCAAGTTTGCATATTACCTGTGGAATTTGCTTCTCGAGCCGAGTCATGTCCTCAATTGATACTATAGAAGAACACAAATCTCGGAAGAACTGAGATATCTCAGTTATAGAATTCCACACCGTCGGTGGCAAAAGTTGCTTTAGTGATACCGGAAGCAACCTCTCCATGAAGACGTGGCAGTCATAACTCTTTAACCCTTGCAGGTTCAGGTTCTTAAGATCAACACAGCGTTTGAAGTCCGAGGCGTACCCATCAGGGAACTTCAACTTCTCTACCCACTCCAACAACGCCTTTCTCTGAGCCTTGTCAAGTGCGAACAAGGCTCTCGGTTTAGACCCATCCCGTTTTATGTGCTGTTGAGGACGGTCACAGAAATTCTTTACATCTCGCCGAGAGCCTGTAGTGTCAGAACTCTTCCCCTCCACATCCATCACAGTGTGAATCAACTGCTTGAAGAAGTTTTTCTCTATGTGCATCACATCTAAATTGTGACGAAGTAACAAAGTCCTCCAATATGGTAGGTCAAAAAATATGCTACGTTTAAACCAACCATTTTTCAACTTCTTGAGGTCTTTGAAATCCTGCTCGGTTCCGTCGACAGTGGACGGGTAATCCGAAATCAACTCCCATATTTCATCTCCGGGGAGTCGATCAGGTGCGTCATCAAGCACAACCTCACCCTTCTTGAATGCCTTCTTATTCTTTCTATATGGGTGACCTTCTAGTAGGAACTGCCGATGACAGTCAAACTAACTTATTTTACTAGAATTTGGAAGATAAAAAGTTTTGCTCTCATCCATACAACACGGACATGCTTTCTGACCCGCAGTAGACCACCCCGAGAGCATACCGTACGTGGGAAAGTCGTTTATAGTCCACAACAGAGCTTCTTTCAACTGAAAGTTTTGTCTCAGAGAGACATCATAAGTTTCCACCCCTAACTCCAACAGTTGATTCAATTCCTCAATAACAGGTTGCAAGTAAATATCCAAATGATTTTTCGGGTTTTTGGGTCCGGGCACAATAAGAGATAGGAAGATGAAAGGCTGATTCAAACACAACCTAGGAGGTAGGTTATAAGGTGTGATCATCACTGGCCAGCAAGAGTACGACTTACCAAATTGGCCGAAAGGTGCAAATCCATCAGTGCACAACCAAAGCCTTACATTTCGGGGTTCTAACGCAAAGTGGGGATGTAGTCTATCGAAACGCTTCCACTCCTCACCGTCACTCGGATGACACATCTTCCCTGGTACCCTAATGTCCTCCTTATGCCACCTCATTTTCTCCGCTATGGTTTTTATGGCATACAATTTTTGAAGCCTAGGTGCAATAGGGAAGTACGTAAGCTGACTTATTGGGATTGGTTTCTTACCCCTGACACCGCTTTTCCCTTTCCTACCTCTCAAAACAATATCCCTCTCAATCGTCTTATACCTACCCTTACCAAATCTCCTACATTCATCAAGCATCGCATCGTCCTTCCAAAATAACATGCATCCATCTGGACAAGCATCAATCTTTTGATGCGGGAGTTGAAGGCCCTTCACAACCTTTTTGGTTGTGTAGAATGTCCGGGTCATGATATTGTCTTTTGGGATAACTCTCTCGAGCAAAGCAGCAATACCATCGACACAAGCAAATGGTAGGTTGAACTCACATTTAAGGCTGACTACCATAGATGCGACTTCTAACAAAGTCACATCGCACCCTCCGTATAACGGTTTCTCCGAAGCGTCCAACATGTCAAAAAACGCCTTTGCTCGTGGGTTAGGCTCTTGTGGGTTAGGTGAGTCTTGTAGGTTGGGTGAGTCTCGTGGGTTAGGTGAGTCGTCATTCCCATATGTGTTCTCGTTGTTAAACAAGCAAGTTGCACTCCACAACGTCAACTATCATACCTCTCAATCCCCCCTCATTTTGATGGTTTTCGGGTTCCTCAGACTGAGATGGCTCACCATGACAAATCCAATTATAATAATCGGGTGAAAACCACTATAGATGACATGTTCCTTAACTACAAGGACCTCAAAAAAATTTAGGTTCTTGCATTTAGTACACGGACACCTAACCTCCCCCCTCGATGCATAATCTACTGACTTTTTAGCCACCTCGACAAATGATTCAACACCCCTCAAAAATTCGACGGTGGGACGTCTCTTTTTATCAAGTCTTCCCTCATACATCCATTTCCGTTCAATTCTCTTCATTTTCTATGTTCAAAAAATATATATAACAAATTAAATTTTAATTTCCCTAACTTAATTTAGAACTTACTAAACGAAAATTTAATCACCATTTAACTTAAACTTAATTTCTCTAACTTAATTTCCATAACTGAGTCTCCTCAATTTAATCACTAATACGTCAAAGTAAACCCAAATTTTAATTTGCAAATGTCTTATTAATTTTTAATTGACCTTACAAAAATTAGTCACCGAATTTAATCACAAATGTAATCACAATTTAATCTCAATTTACAAAAACCCTAGCTAATTTATCAATGTAATCCCAATTCAACCGAACAAAACACAACAATTCATGGCTTAGGTCACACAGAAACAGCTTAAACAGGTCAAAAAAGGTCAAATTTTCGGATGCAGATATCAAAATTCCGAAAGCGCCGCTAACACCTATTTACAACCCCGATCAGGATAGAAGTGGTTTCGGGAAAATCCGGCATTATTACGACACTTTTTGTTCTGTCCTAAGTCACACAAAACCTCATGGAAGGCCCTAAAGGTCATTCTCTCTCAATTCAACCAAATTCATCAAACCCTAATCAAAATTGTGATGGGCAAAACTAATCAACCTAATCGAATTTGGCCTAAACTAATCAACCTAATCAAAATTTAGACCTAAACAATATTTACTAGCATACTACCAATAAATAACGATAACAATAAAAAACAAGAACTAATTATAATGAATAAGAACTAAGTAAGTAAGAAAACATACCAAAGATTAATAAAAAGTAGGAAAATTGGAGGAGAGGAAAGGAGATTGGGGTCGGCGAGGGAAGATGGAGTGTAGATAGTGTTTTTTTTAGAGAGTGAAGGGGGGGAGGGGGGTGGGCGGGTATTTGACGTCGAACTGACCCAGGCGGGCGTCTACTATCGGATGCCATAGGTGGACGCCACACCTAATTGGCGTCCGACAGTGGACGCCATTAGTGGTATATGGCGTCCACCTGTGGACGGCCGTCGGCCTGAATTTCGTCCTCCCCAATTTCAGTCGGACGCCAAGTTTGGCGTCTGACTGTGGACGCCCGTTTGTTTTTTCAGACGCCATGTAGGCGTCCATATGCCCAGGACGTCCACCATGTGGACGCCCGGGACTGTTTTTCTTGTAGTGACAACATAAGTCCCTCTGCCTACCTCCAGGTAGGCAGGGGGCAGGTCCCTTGACTTCGACCAGAAGTCAGGGACAGGTCGGGCATCAAATTCGAACCAACAAGGTCTAAGGCACACTTAGCCTTGTATAAAAAAACATAAGTCTCTCTGCCTACCTTCAGGCAGGCCCCTTGACTTCGACCAGAAGCCAATGACAGGCCGAGCATCAAAGTCGAACCAACGAGGCCTAAGGCACTCTTAGCCTTGTATAAAAAACATAAGCCCCCCTGCCTACCTCCAGGCAGGCAGGGGGCAGGCCCCTTGACTTCGACCAGAAGCCAAGGGCGGGCCGGGCGTCAAAACTAAACCAACAAGGCCTAGGGCATACTTAGCCTTGTATAAAAATAGCAAAATTCCTTCGCCTATGATGCGTGCTATTTATATATGATTATTCCGTCTTTTACGCACGCATTTCCATGCATATCGAGTAGCATTGTCTACTATTTTCCCCTGAATTTGATACTTTGTGGTCATGTTGCATCTTATGTAGGTTTGAACCCGTGGACGCATAAACAAATCAAAATCGTGCTTAAAGATGAAATCTTATGCGAAATAAGAAAAGAGAATGATCGTTTCCAAACAGGTCTACTTAAAACGTGAATATATTGAGTTCTACAACTCCAATTGAGATGATTCTAGTTTCTTTGGAAAGCTCTTTATCTTAGATTTTCAACGGTATATTACAAGCCTGATTTGAAGAAGTAACGAAGAAATGGCAAGCATTTGAAGTTGACTGCGCAGTGCTGAAAACGGAAACAGGTCAAGATAGTCGAACGACTATCCATAATAGTCGACCGACTATTCTCTAGACTGGACGAAGACTGAGACTTTTCTAATTTGATGTTTAGGGTTAATAAGACTTTTGGGCTTTTGTTTTAGCTTAGTATTTAATAAACTATTAGACTAGAATTCTACTACCTCAATCTCTTCTTTTATGTTTTTAATTCTCTTTAGATTTCTCTCTATCCTAAACTTTTAGATCTAGATTTATGAATTCTTTTCTACTCTTCCTTTAAACTCGGTAATTTAATTCTTTCTTTGTTCTTTCTTATCTTTGTTATTAATTCTTTCTCTCTAAATCTTATTAATTCGTTTATGCTTAATTTCTCTTTAGATCTATTCGCTATGCTTAATTTATTTATCATCTTTATTATTTTTGTCGTAAATTTTTCTATGAGTAGCTAATTTTCCTTGCTAGGGTTTAGGGGATCCATGAATTGAATACGATTACGATTACTAATTAGTTTACAGATCTGTCAATGATATTGTGTTTATGTTGTTAATTGTAGCATTTAATTGAGATTAATTGATTAAGTCGACGTAATTGATTAATTGAATTGGTAAACTCGAACCTAAGATCGGAAGCCTGGTAAGAGTTAGACCTGCTACAACACATTAGTTTGCCCTAATAAGATTGGAAACCGTTAAAAGCATTCTAGGGTGACGATTAGCTTATCAGCCTACCTTCAGGCAGGCAGGGGGCACAGTCAGACATAAGACAAGAAACAAACGTGGTAAAACGAAAAGAAAAGCCGACATCAATTATCAAAATGAGCAAGTTCACAAAGGTTCGAGGTACAAAGAAATAAAGATTACATATTGCGGCAGCTGGCCACATTCAGGCTTGAGGCGCACAAAAATTAGATTAAATACTAGGAAAACATAAAAGGCGCTGAAAGGAGGCGCTGGACCCTATCCGCTGAGGTGGGATATGACAGTGTCAAAATGCTTAGATGGGTAGGGACATGAACTCTAGGAGGACGACTGTCCTAAATCTTACGCAGGGGGCGCTCCCTTAACAAAGGTCGACGCCTCGTCAGGAGCCTCCTGCAACGATGTACCGACCCTGGCCTCGTCCATTGCAGTGTACAGCTTGTTAAAGGCATCTTCAACAAAATTTGGCATCATCTCCTTCATAACTGCCACACAGAAGTTAGTACCTGAGGAGGCCTCATCCCCAAAGGCTTTGTCTATCTTCTCATAGGCCTCATCCACGATGGTCTGCTTCTCCTTCGGCCACGCCGTCTGCTGCACCTCCATCTCCAGGCATTTACCTCGAACCCCCGACAACTCAAACTCCACCCCAGACAGCCGGCTTGCTGAATCCTTGAGCTCCTCTTCGAGCTCCATCAAACGTTTCTTCGCCTGAGCCAGCTCAGTCTTCAACCGTGATGCCTCACCTAAGGCTCTTTCTGCATGTTCCTTTCAGCCTGCTGGTTGACGCCAAACCTCTTATAGCTCATGATCTAGCTCTCTCCCAGCTCTCTGACCGACACTGAGCTTACTTCAAATCACTCTCCCGCTCCGCCAATTTAGTTCGCAGGGTAGATATAATCGCAGCATCCCTCTCAACCGCAGCAATACGGTCAGAGAGGTAAGAACTCTAGGTGATTGACAACTCCTCGTCGCTCAGACGATTGATGGTTGCCAGCTTAGTAGATGCCTTGAAGACCATGAAGCAGCGGTAGAGGAGCTGGTGAGCCTAGGGATGTCAATGGATCTCGGATCCTACCCTGATCCTGGATCCAATACCTTCAAGGGTAGGATATGGATCGCAGTATTTTTGGATCCTGCGGATAAGGATCGGACCCTGATCCTTTTAAAAATAAAAGGGTCGGATAAGGATCCCGTCTACAAGATCCTGATCCGACCCTTATCCTACCCTTTTATTTGTTTGGCTTATGTGTTTCTTTTATATTTTCTTATTTCATGATGTCGGTGACTTAATTGATGATGATGATATGGAACATGAATCATCAAATTGATGAATAATGAAGAAATAGTAGCTGTGGACTTGTGTTTCTTGTGGTCTTTGGACTTAGTTTCTTTTGAGTAATATATTTTGGATAATTGATGTTTGTGGTTGTACGGACTAGTGTAGCAGCGTTATCTAAACTCTAAACTCCATTTAGCTTTGTTTGAACTTTGTATAATTATTGGTTGCTTAAACCCTTTAAATTGTCTAAATTTAAATGATTACATAAGATGAGAATATAATATTAAATAATAAATGAACTTAAAAATGGAAAGATCCTGATCCTATCCTGATCCGATCCTGATCCTTAGGATCCGGATAAGGATCCTATAATTTTGGACCCTTAGGATAAGGATCGGATCCGGATCCAAGGGGAGAAATAAGGATAAGGATCTGGATCCTATAGGATCCGGTCCAGATCCTACCCTTTGACATCCCTAGGTGAGCCTGGGCGCTCGCGTGCGCCAATACCTTGGTAGTTTGATCCAAGGTAAGGGTCGAAGAGTCAGAGAGGAGGACGGAAGCCTCAACACTATCAATAGTATAGTTCCATTCTGTGTTCCCTTGATCCAGCAGCGTCTCAAGAGGATTGGGGGCATGGCGCTTGGGCGCAGGTGTGCTAATCTCAGCCTCCAAGTCAATCAGCTACTCAACTGTCATCGGCTCATTGTCTTTCCTCTTCCTAATAAGGGGAGAGACAGGTTCACCGGTCTCCTCGGCCGATGGTGTAGTAAGGACAACAGTAGTAGAGGGCTGACCTACAACAAGAGAGGCCTCACACCTAGCTGTCGTCGGGCGAGCCGTCGGAGAGCCTTCATATGTTCCCCGTGCAGGTCCGGCAGCAGAGACCGATGCTTGAGCGCGACTAGTCGACCCTCGGGGAGGGAACTTGGTCTTCCGGGGTGCCAAGGACTTAATATGCGCTATAAGGCTCTCTTTCCTCTTGTCTGAGGGAGTAAGGGAGCAAGAGGTCGAAGGCAAGTAATCTGTATTGAGTCTGAGGGCGCGCAGTTGCCGGCCAGTCCAAAAAGGGTCGTAGGATTCTGCAAGAAAGCAAACAAGAAGAAATAAGCATACGAATATATCAAGGAGATAAGCACATGGGAAAGACCCTCAATTACCTTTGGGGTGTGAGGGGTTCAGCCCCAGAGGGGTCAAGAACTCGTCGGTCACTATGAGCTCCGCCGGAGGAAGCCACCTTACAGGGGCCACACTGTTCCTATACTTCTCGCACCTAAAAAGTGCCACTATTTTCTTTTCCTCTTGGGTCAGCTTCACTTCTATCCCCTTCAGGCCCACTTCAAGGTGAAACTCTTCATCCATCTCCATGCGAGTACGGACCTTATTCCTGAACCGACGTGGGATGGACCATCCCCCTTCGCGTTGGACGTAAAGGAAGTTGTCCTTCCAGTGCTTGACGCTTGACAGCACCGGCCAGACCGGTGAATAACCCTTCAAACAGTTCAAGGAAAATTAACCTGAAGGGCCCTCTGTCGAGTTACCCATCAACAGACCCATCATATATCGAAAAGGCGTTGATGGAAGGTTGGTGCTCTTCAAATAAGCAGGCCCAGGCATAAGCCACCAGGGTTCGGACCGACACCGCTGTCAGTTGGGCGACCGCCACGTTCATGCATTTGAAAGCCTCTTCAAGGAATTGGTGAAGAGGGAAGCGTAGCCCATTGTAACACCCCTGATTTTATAAATTAAATTAATTCAAACTTATGTTCGTATTTTATTTCGTTTACGATTTAACTCGTAATTCTTAAAATTATTATAAAACGAATTTATCGTTTAATCGTTTCAAACTCCTAAAATTCTACTGGTCTCGGAAATTATTCTTATATTTTAAACATATTTTTATTTTTGTTTCGATTCATTTTATACATTTAATTTAATTCTTATCGAAAGACTATTTCGACGATTTAAATTCTAAATTCTTTTTATATTTAAGCTCGAACTTTCATTTTTCAATCGTTTGAACTCGTAAAAGTTTATTTGCCTCGAAAAGTCTTTTATGTTTAAAACATATTTTTGATTTCGTGTCAATTTATCTATTCTTTTAGCTCGAAGTTTATTTTAATTAAAGTCTCGTCAAATATTTATTATTTTTCCTCGAGAAATCAATTTAAATCATTTTCATCAAACATTTATTAATTTTCTCGTGAGACGTTGTTTTATCGCCAAAATCTATTATATTCTCGAGATACAGTTTACTTTTCCTTTCGAACAAATTTATCCATTTTCACTAACTTTGAGTTGGTCTCGAATGATTATACCCATTTAATTATTTACTCGGTTTCGATTTGATTGATCGTGGGTCAACTGTGTCTCGTTTGCTTCCACCTATCTCGTTACCTTTGTAAACCGGTTACTAAACCCTAATTTTATTTCCCCTTCTTCAGTGTCAACCGCTCACCACACACTTCCCCTTTCCTTTTCCTTCTTCACCATTGTCAATCTGCTTCTGGAATCCCTCCTTTCCGTCTTCTTCTTGATCTGCTGCTACCTTTGCCGTCTACTTCTCGTGCGGCTGCCAGTTCGTGCTTCCTGCTACATCTTCGATCTGGACTCGTCGAGAGGTAGTTCATTTCCTATTCCGTTCTTATTTTGTTATGTTTGTCGTCCTATTTGTTTCTCTTCTCCGTTTTCTTCTTCTCCTGCGGTTTTGTGCGTCCGGTTGCTCTTGGCTTTGTCGTTCGATTTCTGTAGTTGCTTTATTCGTCCTTTTCTTCTGTCCTTCGTCGTTCTTCTCCATCTTCTTCTTGTTGTGGATGCGTTGCTGTTGCGGTCTTGTTATTCTGCAATTGTTACTGTCGCTGCTACTCGCTGCCATTGTTGATTATTGTTGCTGCTGTTCTTGTCATTACTGTTGTTGCGTCTTGCTGCGTTGTATTGTTGTCCGTACTGCCGCAGTTCGTCCCTCTTGTTTTCTATTCGTTTTGCTGGTGGTATTGTCGTTATTCCTGATGTCAACTTTGTTACTGGTTCGTTATTCCTCTGTTCCATTTTCTCCGTTTTATTTTCTTCTTCTTCACCGATCTGCTACGTTTTGTTACTGCGTTTGCTGCGTTTCGATTGGTGCTCTTTGCTGTCGGGTTGTGCTGATTTATGCTGTTTGTATGTCCTCTTTCCCTTCTGATTTCGTACTATTGGTGGCTGATGTACTCGCATTCCTGCTCCTGTCGTTGTGTGATGTCCGTTTCTTCTTATTCATTTCTTCTTCTTCGTGCATCTGTTGTTGTACATTTTGGTGCTGCTACTGTTGTTGGTGTACTGATGATACTCTTGTTGATGTGCATCGTTATTGATGTTGTTTTGTCGTTGCCTCCTCTGCCCGTTCTTCCCCTCTGTTTGTGTCATCCATATGATACTTCTATCAAAACTTCACAAACTGTTCCCTATTTTACTTTGTTTTTTTTTCAACTTATTCCGCAGAAATTCCCGATGTTCCCCCTCTGTTCTCGTTTTAAACGCTCCGTTCTTCTTCGAGTTTTCTTGGATTTTGCGAAGATACAACTGAGGACAAGTTCGTGATCGTTTTGGATTTTCGACTCAAGGTAACTTCAGGACGTTACTCGGTATTATATCGTGTGTTGAGTAGTAGTATGTAGTAGATACTTTACCTTCGTTTTTTATTTTTAGCTACATATTACTCCCTCCATCCAACTTTAAACTTCATGGGGAGTGGCACAAAAATTAAGGGTGGGGTGGATTATGTGGTGGAAAATGAAAGTTAGGAGAAAATGTGGGGTCAGAAATGATATGAACCACAAAAATCAACCAAAAGAGGAAATATTGTAAGTAGAAAGTTTAAAGATGGACAACCCTTTAAGGAAAGTAGGAAGATTAAAATTGGATGGAGGTAGTATTTGCTAAAAATAGTATTTCAATTCGTGCGTCTTATAAATATTTCATAACTTCGACATCGTTTTATAAATCGTTATTGATTATTATTATTTTTGATCATTATAGTATTTTGTTAGTTATCGTGACGCTATTAACTAGATAGTATCAGTTTCATATTTTGTCATATTTCATTAAGTTATTATTTTAACTTAAAATCGTACTTTTATATAATAATCGATATTTGTATACTTGTTTAATAAATTAATTTTCTTTTTACGACTTATGTTAATAAATTACAAAATAGTCGTTTTGTTTGAATATATTTTTGTCAAAGCTATTTTCACTAATAACTTCTTATCAATACAATTTATTATTTTTATTAAAACTCGTATAGTTTGTTAATAAATTTAATTTAATTGCTAAAGACATTTGAAAGGTTTTAAATCTCGTTTTGATTCTAAAACTCCTACGCCATTTATACTTTATTTAAATTTACCAATTTTGTTTCTAAATCGTATATTTTCTAAAATTTATCGTTTTAACTCGATTTTCTTAAATATTTATAAAGTACTATGTTTTCACTTATTACATTTGATTTGTACCTTTGACAACGAACTTAGAAATATATTAAGTTGCGATAACAACGATATTAATAAAATGTTTACTTATCATAAATACTATTTTGGTACATTTAACGTATTTGAACACTTTATGTATTTCTATAAGAATATTTCTAATTTAAGTAAGTTTCTAAAATTAGTAAATTTCTATAAATAGAAAGTTTCCTTTTAACATAAAATGTTTTATCTCTTTTACCTTCGCATTATTCACCTTGAACATTCTATTTTGAATATCGATAATGATTTGGTTTTGGAGTTATGGAATGGTGACAAGTGTACGGGTAGAGTAATACAGTCTAGGGTATACGTTTTGTCATCAACTATAAAGCTGGTGTGTCTAGTTAGAGACACATTGGTCGTTGAACTGAGCATGGTTTGTGTTCAGGAGTGTGTATATTTTGACCTTAAACTTAGATATCGCATCGTGTAAGTCGCCGTCGGGTTGAACTGATTACGGTTGGTGTCCAGGAGGGGTGTACATTACTTAAGCCAGGACCTCGCTGCACGCAGTCCTGTTATAGTTAAGTTGCCTAGTTAGAGACCGAAGTCTAATTTGTTTTGACTAAGTTCTCGAAACTAGTTTAGTATGATTCTAGTGAAAGTCTATTCCGTCACACTGATTGATTTCCATAACGCCATTTTGGATTTTATAATTATCGATTGATTTTGACTTGCAGGTTGGCAGTCACTTTAAGTTTTGCTAAAAACTGATGTTACTATATTGTTTTAATATTTTCCATTTTACTATTTTGATATAGTAATACTATTATTTTTCATATGATATAATATGGCTGGGAGAACGTCCGAGTTACTCCCCACTGATGTGGCTGTTATGTTTATAACATGACAGGTATTTGCTGCTGGGTTTTGGGTGTGAGCTAGCGAGTAGCATGGATCCTACTCTATTAATTATGCTACTTCTGGATTTTTGTAAACCCTTTTAAGGATGTTTATTTTAGCCCTTTTGTAAAAAGTGGCCTTTGTATCGACTGACCATTTCTTTTAATAAGATATAGTTTGTCAGTGTGTTTTAATCCCAAATCTACAGTGTTTCCGCCACTGTATTGCGTTAGATTTTGTAGGAAAGTCGTACTAATTCACATCACCTCAGCAGCATTTCTAACAAGAATCTCGTTCCACGCCGCCGCTTCTGGATACTGATGCACAGGAACCCTATACTTGGTCTTATCTAGGCGATAAGAACCCTCGACCACCTTTGCCCGTGAGGAGCCAGCTATGGAGACCGGAGTAGCCTTCAAGGTCTCCGAATCTGAATCTGAGACGTCGGAGGGAGCGGGCTCAGGGGAACTCGCTCCACCACTTTCGTCAACAATACGGCGAGTTGTAAGCACCGTCGAAGGCGGCGCCCGCGCTACAGTGACGCCCTGATCCGCGGAGGCGGGGAGGCGAGTGACGCAGGCCTCCTTATCAACTCCCTCTGAAACGTTAGAGGAGGGGTCGAAAACAGTAGCGATCGCCGGCGGGATTGCGTCATTTTCGCAGTATTCTATAGAGTTCGAAGAAGGAAAAGCAGAAAAGAAAGAGCAAAGGGTTGAATTCTAACCTATTTAAGCCTTCGAGGTCGCCTAGGAAGAACGCTTAGACAACTACGGGTAAATTCACTCCAAAAGGAAGAAAAATTCAAGGAAGAAGATGAAGATGGTTAGGTTTTTATGAAGAGTAAAAGAGGAAATGAAAGGAATGAGGGGTATAGATACAAGAGGAGAAGGCGAAAAGCCCACCACTGTCAGAACACCCCCCATGGCATCCTTACATGTGTCACTCTTCAAACCAACCTACCCACCACATCCCAAGACGTCGAAATTCAAAAAGGCGGGAAGTTGGAGAGCCACATTACGTCACTCAAGGCAAGTTAAAAAAACAAGGGGATCAACTTTTCATTAAGCAAAAGGCCCCTAAGGGTCGGATTACAAAGTCATTACAATGCAAAACAAGTCAGAAAAAACTAAAATACGCCTTAGATCCGGCTCATACACCCCCTCCACATCACTCTCCTCTCCCACACCTTCCTCTGAATCACCCCCGTCTCCACTGTCATCCGAGGCGCTACTGTCATCGTCGGCCCAGTCATGACCAAGTTCGGCAAGCTCAAGGCCTTGGCGATAGTTAGGGTCATCTTTGAACTTCGTGAAGAAGTCCAGCAGTTCACCCACCTCTCTATGAGTGACCTCCGCCGGAGGGGAACAAGAAGGAGAGTAGGGTGGAGAAGGGACAAGACTCCACTGGTGGCCATCATCCTTAGGAGTGGCCGGAGTCGCAGGGGAGGAACCAGAATCGGGGATCTCCGGATCAGCATTCTCTAGCCTCGGTCAGGGAAAGCATCGGCGACAACCCCGATAATCACAACCCTCGACCCAAGTCCAAGGGTCAGGCTTCGGCCTCATATAGAAAGAGGCCTTCCTCGGGCGGCGAATGGCCGCAGGCAACTCACTAGCACCAGGGGCAAAGGGTGACCGACGGGCTATAAGCTTGCATCGGTCAAGGACCCTCCGAACCAGCCGAGGATATCAAAACTTAGGAGGAGGACCCACATGCCTAGTACCCTTGGTGTTAACACCTCTTTTGAAAATTCGATCAACAATCCAAACCATGACTATTACAAAGAAGAGGAAAGTACAAGCTAAGAAAGCAGAAGTGTTTTCGGAAAATTGAAGGAATTTGTGCAAATGACTCCCTTTTTATAGCAAAGGGAAGGGGAGAGCAGGGCATTTAATGTATCCCCAACCATCCCTGAGATAGATGTCAAGTGTCACCTAGGCGCGTGTCTCGAGGGATCTCTTGATAAATAATCATTACAAGGAAGGATATTCTGGTGCCTCGTGTATCCCAAATATCTAAGACAATCTGCCTGGAGAATGAGCGCCGCATTTAATGCAAGAATTTGATGGGGCAGATTCCCACCTGAGCACCCGAGCATCGATAGTCGGAAGAAGCTCCGCTCCCCCCAACTGCCGAGGGACAATTTATGGGGTTAGTTACCTGCTAGCAGCCGCCCGCTAGTCGAGGATCCGGATCCAACCCATTTCTGGGAAAATCCGAATCCCACAGGGCTGACACTGGGGGATCAGGCTGGACCCATCCGACCGACCCCCAGGAGTACGCCGTCGGAGAAGCCAGTCCCGCGACCCTCGACCTAGTCCTAAGGTCCGACCCCCGGTCAGGTCGGTCGAGCCCTTGTGCGCCACTGCTAGGACGCCCTTGACCCTCAGTCGTTCCTACCTCTAGGGTATATCCCGTAGCCGACCTAAATCACGTGCCCAATTTCCCTCTCTCTTGGGAAAACCTATAAATACCCCTTAATGCTCTCTCATTAAGGGTAATTAATTTTCTCTCACTAAATTCTTTCTCTAAAAACGCCAGCTTGTTCCTCACGAACAAGGTTCATCAAGCGCATTCACAGACTTATTTAGGGATCGGAGAGTAGGGTTCGTCGTACACCTCCGAGACCCTGTTTGCTTCTTGTGTAGGCACGGGCGACTCGCTCCTTTAGGAGAGTCTAATCCTAGGAGGGAAGGAAGTGAGACGTGAAAGTTAAGACAAGATCCAAAATACAATTCGATTTAGATCCAAACCCGATTTGGATAAGGTTGTTTCCGACCCGGAACAAAAAGTAAACTAAAAATATAAAATATCTTTTTTTTTTAAAAAAAATAATAAAGGCTTGGGCCAACGCCAACTACAAGCCAACAATGACCCGTGGCAGGACGGTCATGCCATGGCGGAAAAGGAGTGGGTTGGGTTAAAACTGAGCACGGCACGGTGTCATGCATGGACTGTGACGCTAAAACCCAGAGATGAGGGAGCAATACGAAAGATGAGACGACCCAGCAAAGTAGGAGCTCTGCATGAATATTGTAACGGCAAAAGAATCCGAACCCGGAAAGAAGTTAGTTGCATAAGTTTGGTTGGGGAAAGAGAAGGGAGGGAGATATCTATTAAAGAGTGGGCACTTACAGGTAGAGCAGCTCCGGATTCCCATTTGATTATTAAAAAAAAAAAAAAAAAAAACTTACAATTTTCCCCCAATTCCCCACCCTTTAAACTTTATCGATCAATCAAATTAAATTCCAGTCATCTCCAATTCCTATACAACCTACCCAGTTTTGATTTCTTTTTAATTCTTCCCCATACATACTACGTACGTTGTACTGAAGCCATTTTCTTAGCATCAAAGTTTGCAGTTTCAATTCATCAATACATTTGCAGCTTTCTTATTGGCTTCCAAGCTATAAGGTGTAAAAGAGAGTCGATTTTGCAGCAGAAAACAAATACCCATTCACATTTGGATCAATTTAATTACGGAGTACTATATATCCCTGTTTTCGCCATTCAATCAATCACCATTCTCGGATTTTTTTGGATCAGTAAAATTCTCCTCTTGGCAAGAGAATTCCTGTGTGCAGAAGTTAGGCATCGGCCTACCTGTAAGTATTTCTATCTGCATTCATCATTTATGATTTAGATGTGTGCCCAAGTTGAATTTAGGAGTAATGTGTTATTTTTAGTTGGATTTTGCGCTGTAATCGGAATTAGATCTGTTGTTCCTGAAATGGAATGTTGTAATTCTGGGATTGTAGGTCTGCAATGGGAAAGTCAAGTGGAAAGAAGAAGAAACACGGTGTGGAGATGTCAGCTGCTGATTCCACCCAAAAACCCACTAAATTCGCTACTAGTCCAAGGGCGTGTGATAGCGATACAGCCGTATTCATTACAATGGCGCAGGAGTTGAAGGAGGATGGTAACAAGTTGTTTCAGACAAGGGATTGTGAGGGTGCCTTGTTGAAGTATGACAAGGCCCTTAAGTTGCTACCCAGAAATCACATCGACGTAGCTTATCTTAGGAGCAACATGGCTGCCTGCTATATGCAAATGGGTCTTGCCGACTATCCCCGTGCTGTTCATGAGTGCAACTTAGCTCTTGAGGTTGCGCCCAAGTACAGTAAGGCTCTTATAAAGCGGGCTAGGTGTTATGAAGGCTTGAATCGCTTGGAGTTGGCTTTGAGGGATTTGAACACCGTTTTAGGCATTGAGCCGAACAATCTGACAGCTCTGGAGTTGGCTCAGAGGGTGAAGCAGGATATGGAAACTAGGACATCTCACCATCCTGTTCCAGACTATCTTGAATCCCCAAAAGCTACTGTTCAAGATAAATCATGCAGTAATAATACGATAAATGAGGACAAATCTTTTGAGAAAATGAAAGCTGGTCAGATTCATGGGGAGATGATGGTAGATAATCAAGATCTGATTGAAGTTTCTGAAAATTCTGACGCAAAAGAAAAGAAGAAGAAGAATAAGAAGAAGAATAAGAAGAAAGGAAAAGGGAAAGCCGAAGAAGTAACGAGTTTGAAAGAAATGGATCACGAGAAAGTTAAGGTTTTGGTGGAGAAGAGTGACAGCGAGAAGATAGTGATTGAGGAGAAGGTGACTGATGTGTACGATCATAAGGTGATAAAAAATGTGAAATTGGTTTATGGAGAAGATATAAGGTGGGCTCAATTGCCTGAGAATTGTCGTCTTTTAAAATTAAGGGAGGTTATACATGATAGATTTCCAACTGCAAAAGCAGTTCTTGTCAAATACAAAGACGAGGAGGGTGACATGATCACTATAACTACTGATGAAGAATTGAGGTGGGCTGAATCATCAGCGGGGGTGGTCCAAGCATCTGTCAAGCTATATATCGTAGATGTTAGTCCAGAGCATGACCCTTTATATGAGAAGTTATCTGATACAAATGCAAGTGATATTGCTAAGAATGAAAATGTTAGAAGAAAGGTACAAGAGGAAGGGTCATTGTGCATTGAGGAATGGATAATTCAGTTTGCTCAGTTGTTCAAGAACTATGTTGGATTTTGCTCTGATGCGTATTTGGATCTTCATGAGCTTGGGGTGAAACTCTACTCCGAGGCTATGGAAGAGACAGTTAGTTGTGATGAAGCCATGATTTTCTTTGATATGGCAGCAGAAAAGTTTCAGGAAATGGCAGCTTTAGCACTTTTTAATTGGGGAAATGTTCACATGGCACGAGCAAGGAAACGGATACATTTTACTGAAGGTTCAACACAAGATACTGAGGTTGATCAGGTGAAAGATGGATATAATTGGGCAGTACAAGAGTACGAGAAAGCTGGAAAGAAATATGTAGAAGCACTTAATATCAAACCAAATTTCTATGAAGGATATGTAGCTTTATCCCTACAACAGTTTGAGCAAGCAAAGCTTTCCTGGTACTATACTGTTGCAAACAATGTTAATCTAGATACATGGTCTCCAACCGAAGTTCTTGACTTGTATAATAATGCCGAGGAAAATATAGAGAAAGGCATGCAAATATGGGAGGAATTAGAAGTACTACATCAAAGTGCACTAATGAGCCCCGATAATTGTCATGCCGAGCTTCAAAAAATGGGGTTTGATCGTGCAGTTAAGGGTATATCAGTAGGTGGTGCGGAAGAGAAGGCCACAACTATCAGGTCCCAGATAAATGTTCTATGGGGTACCATGCTGTATGAACGATCTATTATGGAGTTTAAACTGGGCCTTCCAGTTTGGCAAGAGTGTCTAGAAGTTGCTGTGGAAAAATTTGAACTTGCCGGAGCTCCTCCAACTGATATAACTGTAATGATTAAAAATCACTGTTCAAATGATGCTGCACTTGAAGGTAATTTGCTCACAACTTACAGATTATAGCTTATCTTTGGCATTGTATTTAATTAATAGCTTGGATGATTCAGGTTTAGGATTCAGGATCGATGAGATTGTCCAAGCATGGAATGATCTGGATGATGCAAAAAGATGGTACACAGGGGTACCCTCCTTCCGGCTAGAACCCTTATTGCGGCGCCGTGTCTCAAAGGTTTATTACGCATTAGAGCATGCTTGAACGGCAGAATTATGATCCAGATTCAGTGACATGTCAATGACTCAAATCCCAATTATAAGATGGATATTATTTCCATACTGCGGTGAGTGGCAGACTGCCATACCTTTCCGATTTAGATTTTCCTTGCTTTCTGTTTTCAGTCCCTTGCCATGCTGCCTAAATGTGTTCCTATTAGCTTAGTCAATCTCCGTTGCTTAATCCTGGCTTAATGTCGCTAAATGAGGTCACTATCGCCTCAAAATGCTGTAAAATGTGGTCACAGTGATCTCCAAAACCTTACTTTCTCTGTCAAGAAACGGCATTGTACGTGGGTGATGATTAGTACCCTGCCTGTTAGCTAGCCCTGCCTATGTTGGAGCTATCATCTCCTAATACCAAGGTGTTTATTATATTCATCTCCTGAACTCTGCGCCCAAGGAAAAATGTTCTTAGAAAGTTTAAGCTTCATATATCAACATGTGGATGTGTTCCTACAACCTCCCAAATCCTAAATGCTATTGGAATGGTGTAATCATAGTGATAAAAAGACAAAACTTCAACTATTTGATTATTTAATAAGAACAATAGATTAATCAACAAAGAATAATTGTTTACACATTCTTATTAATTTTTGTATGTTGAGCAATTGGTATATACTCCATCCACAGTAAGCTTGTAGTACCTCTATTGTATAGTAATTGCATCAGGTCCATACAACATTGTGCAAATCGTTAACTACTGCTTGTTTCATATGTTGAATAGGGAGTGCTTCTGCAAACTCAATGCTATACCTCGATTGGTTGTTGTATGAACATTGGAAGAGTACATAGTGTTCTATTTTTGTGCGTAATTTGTACTCCATGAGATCCGACCGACCTTTTTTAAAACCAGAAAAGTTGATTGTGGTACATGTATGTTGCTATATTAAGTCTCCATTAGTACATGTTTGGTAGGGTAATCCCAGTCTCCATTAGAACAATGGTCAATAAACAGCAATTGAATGTCCCCATTCATTATCTCTTCTTGTGGAGCTTACATTACATTAGAGTGGGCATTACCACAGTATATGATACGATTCTGTAAACTCTATATGCAGGTTAACAGGTGCTCCGATCCTTTGTATCAACTCCTCAAGAGGTAAGTTGAGCCTGGCCGACACTTAGCTATCGTAGTGTGCAACCTCCCTCTTGGGAAGATTGTTTATGCTATGCGGTGGTTATCACGGGGTAGAATGTCGACGCAGGTCCGTATATGGGTGGAGCTTAGCTCAGACAAAGGAGGAGACACAGGCATTATAAGTTTATAGCTGATAGAGAAGATTTTTTTTTATCTATCTACATACTGATGTAAGTCATACCATAGAGTATTTTGTAATTTATGATGTGTATGGGGTTTGTAAACTGTAACTAGTTGACGCAACGCAAGCAGTACATAATAGCGTGATATTTTTTGTTTTACCCTATTCTTCGCGGCACAAATAATCTACTTCTATCTCATTAATTTATTGAGCGACATTTTTTAGTACACCTTTTAACCATTTTATTATTGGATAGTATTTTATTTTATCATGTACTTCCTCCTAAATTTTGAGATGAGACTTACCCCTGTCAATAAAAATGTAACTGGAAGGATGTATTAACCCACATTTGGCTGAACCCAATACCAATACCACCTAATCCAAACCAGACCATTTTACAGGTCTACTCAGAATTCAGAAAGCATTCGATAACTGTTAGTCGTACTCCTCTGCAGTAGCAGGTAACCGGAAGTGGAACCACACAGCATATGTTCAAAACAGCCGACTTGAATACACTTCTCAAACAAAAGTTGACCCTAGTTCTTTATAAGAAAAAGAAAATAATACTCGTAGTATCTGACTAAATAATTCTACCAAATAAGCCGGGCCGAAATGATCACTAAACAATTCTCCCATATTTAATTGACGGATGTCTTTGCCGAGTGGTTAATATTACGATACCCCTATGATATGTCTCAGGTTCGAATTACTTCCTGTGTATTTTAATGCGATTATGTGCACTCTTCGTTGAACGAAAAATGTTGACGGAGTCCATAAATCGTAAATTCGTGAGTAACATTCGCTATGACTTTATCCGGTTTTTGAGTGTACCGATGCACGGGAATATCGACGTATTAGTTGACGGGTTTGTGAACCAATTCTTTTACTAGTATTTTGGAAATATTGTACTCATCTAATAGTGTTTCTTTTATTGGTCCGATCAAACTAGGGTTGAAAACAAGTCGGGTCGAATACGAGTTTTGCATTTCTTAGCTTGCGCTTATTAAAGCAAAATTCGAGCTCGAGTTTACCCCATTTTGAAAGAGGTTAGAAAGAAGCTCGCGAGGTAAAATGTGAGTTCGAACAAGTTCGAGCCTATAATTAAGTATTAACTATATTAAATTTACGTTTATTTCATCAATACTTTTGTAGCAACCCAGGATCCGAAAATATATTTAAAAAAGATCAAACAAATCAATAGGAACATTTGATACAGTGAAAAAAGTACTCGTATATAATTATGATCTACGCATAATTTTTTTTTTTTTAATAGAGAAAAAATATTAATTTTCTCGCATTATTCGAGGTGCTCGCGAGTTTTTTGAGCCGGGTCAAGTGGTCAACGCATTCTTGACTTGACTCGTTAAGTTGTCAAGCCAAACCCGAGCACGAGTTGAGCTAAGTTCTGATCGAGCGGAGACCGAGTTACCCTCGAGCGGTCTAGTCTCATGCAGGTAATTACACGGAGTATTATGCCGGTATTCTTTCCATCTCGATCATTTATTTATCTTTTATATTATTTGCGACGAGTTTTACGCACGGAGTTGTTAAGTAAGGGCTTGTTTGGTTCCCACGTGAAATCATGGAAAGTGAAAAGTCTCATAATTGAAAAAAATGGAAGTCGTTTGATTGCATCAAATTTACACTCTCCGCATCCACCAAAACGAAACTTAGTAGTACTCATTGCGGAGTAACAAATTAAAAACGCAAAACCTGAACAGAACCCCAAAAGTAGAAAACACAAGAACCCTGAAGAAAACTTATCGGCCTTCAATCTTCATCCCTTCCTCCGCAGCTGTACACAGCAAATAAGAGAGACATTGAAGCCTTGATTCACAACATCAACTCTATTGTCGCGTCGCTACATCTTTCAAAAAGGTTTGCTGGTTCATAATTGTTTAATGTCAGTTGCATCTTCAGTTCTTGTTCTAGTTTTCTTTCTTTACTTTAATTTCACTGTTTCAATTTATGAATTTTCAACCTTCAATTAGTTTTCTAGGTTCGTAATCACTGTTTAAGGTATGAATTTGATTTCAGTAATTTCTTTTGATAAAAAGCAAGTTGGAAGGTCTAATCAAACCGGGTTATAAAGGAACGGATCTTAGAAGATCCATGATGAAAGTAGACGGCACCCCAAGTGTTGTTTGTTGGGTAATAAATTTCATTCAATCTGCTTTCTTTCACCCAAGTCACCCTCACGTTCGGGTCCCTGTGGCTATGGGGTCATGGTGCAATGAACCTTCCAATCATGTCTACAGTTATGGTGTCGTAATTCTCGTCCCTTTAATGTCGAATTTCTCGAGGTTGGTTAAAGTATAGATAGAAATAATGGGGTCAGACGTGATGTTTATTTCAATTTCATGTGTTTTTGAAAAAAAAAATATTGGCATACACATGTTCTGACCGTGTAATTCAAGAATTGAAACTATAAATTTCAGTACGGGACATTAAGGTAGATAACAGAAATTGTGTTTAGATATTGTTTGTAAGAGCAATTCTTCTATTGAAACAATTATTTAAAATGAAACAGTAGAAGTAACTGTGGCAATTTATAAGAAAATAAGATCTCTCACATACATGTTCCTGCTGAGTTTGAGTCGGATAAAAAATTATTGTTATGTTTCTTCTGAATCGAGTTTCCTTTCATATACTCCTCCATTCCAATCAATTGTATACATTTATGGAATATATGTGATCGATATTTTAATCAAATGTAGAGGGAGTAATAAATGCATCCAATGTTAAAGGCTTAGAGGTTAAAATAAAATTTTATAGATAAACTTAATGGTTTACAATTTGGGTTGAGTTAAATTGGGTTAGTTTAAAATATTTGTAATTTGACTTACAAATTGATGTATTTCAAGTCACTTCTGGTTGAATTTGAGTTACAAATTTATGTATTTTCAGGTTGGTTTGGGTCGAGTTGAGTTTGGGTTGTATTGGGTTACAGGTCAACTCGGGTAGAGTCAATTCGGTTCGGTTCAATATCATTTCGGGTCCTATTGGGTTCTTCGTTTACCTTCGGGTCGGGCAGGCCGGGTTCGGTTAATAGTATTTCGGATTGTATCGGTTATCGGTTTGCCTTTGGGTCAAGTCGGGTCAGTTTCCGTTCATCCAAAGTTTGTGTTCTATAGGGTCGGATTTTGGTCGGTTTGAATCGATTCTTCGGGTCGAGTCAGCTTTTGCCAGCTCTACTAATAACCCTAAAAATCTAGGTCTCAACGATCTTGCACTCCACTAACTGAGTTCACTCTAATCTTTTAATCACGATTGTATCTGTTTCATCATACATTCATTCAAATCATCTGTTTATCTTATCGATTCAAGGTACAAACTTAGCTTTCTTGCATATTTGTCCGTATATATAAAATCCAGCTCTGTCATCAATTGAATATGTTTTTTTGTAAAATTTCATCAGTTAGACTCTGAAGTGTCCATTTTCCTTCATGGCAACCGGCTCGAGTTTCGTGTCGGGGTCGGGTCATCATAGAATATAGCTGTAATCAAGTTACTTCTGATGTTGCAGTCAGATTCAGAGTTGGAGTCAATGGCAGTTGCGAGAAGCTCTATTTCTATCTCCTCCTCCCCTTCCTCCTCATTGCTGTCGGGTTCTCGCCGTTGTCTGTCCAATGCGATTCAGTCCCAGCATTGTTCTTTCCTACCAAGCAATTTGACATCAAACAAATCGCTGACTGTTAATTCGGGCTTTCGAGCCTCAGCTGTATCCATGGCATTGGCCCCCCTAACTTCTGAGAAAGTTTTGCATTCATCCTTCCTTGATAGCAACGAAAGAGGTGTTCTTCATTTCGTCAAGTACCATGGTCTTGGCAATGACTTCATTTTGGTATTCCATATTCCTCTTTTTCTTTTTTTTGGGGGGTACTTGATTGTTTAATTCACTAGAAATATCATGTTTTTGTCTGCTTGGCTTGTATCAGGTTGACAATAGAGATTCATCGGAGCCCAAGATAACTCCTCAGCAAGCTGTAAAATTATGTGACCGTAATTTCGGAATCGGTGCTGACGGAGTTATCTTTGCAATGTCAGGAGTTAATGGTGCCGATTATACTATGAGAATTTTTAATTCGGATGGAAGTGAACCAGAGGTAATTAAACTTTTGATTACAATACTTTGTTGATAAATTGAATCTCTTTTATAGTAATGCGAGACTCGTGGCATGTGTCAATGTGTTATTGTGAAGCATGCTTTGCTTATTTTGGAGCACACTCTGATACGAATATGTAATACATGGTACACAATAGTACACACCTTTTAAATTGTAACACAGATATCTAAAACCGTAAGTCATGATAGCATATAATGGGGATACAGATCACCACACCATCATGTTCTCACCACCACCAGATCCACCGATTCTCCACCCGATTCATCACACTTTTCACACATTCATTCCGTCATTGAATCTCACACACCATGAATCAAACTATGAATTCGCTTTCGAAACCCGCATAAATTTGACGGAATCACATGACAAATGGACAATTAAAAGTAAACCCACATGAACATGTTTACCCTAAATTGAGTTGAGGATTTCGGGTTTCTAAAATACATTGGTATGCGGAGGTGGTACTTGAGGTCAGGGCGGGGGCGTTGTGGTAGGGGGGATTTGACGGCAATGCATGCCAGTGGTAGATCATGTCCCGCGTTTTTGTCGAAGAGACATGGGAGATGATGCGTTGTAGGCTGGAGCAGTGATGTTTGTCAGCTCCGGGTGCGGTGGTGAAGAGGGCGAAGCTGCTGTAGCGGAGTCGTGGTGGTTATGGGATTGGGTGGAAGTCTGATAGAGATGAGAAAGGGTTAATGGGTAATTAGAAGGGGAGGGATTTGACTATTTGGTCGAGATCATTTATTATTTCCCCACTGTTCGTTATTTTTGTGCCAAAACCGAATGCTATGTTTCTAGTGAATTAGACAGAGTGTTTTGGAACCAAAACCTATTTGATGGCAAAGTGGAAAGAACACATTTTAATTTTTATACTTAATTTAATTCCTCTTTACAGATGTGTGGTAATGGAGTGAGGTGCTTTGCCAAATTTATTGCTGAGCTTGAAAACATAAAGGGGACACATAGGTATGGATAATATTTTGTTTCCATCATGAATCAACTTGTATTTGAAGTATTTATCATCACATGATTTCAGAGCTTTCATTTGTCATATGAAAATGTGCTTGTTTATTGAGTTTTAGCTACTATCCAACACCGGACTATCTGATTCATGTGTTTGTTGCTGAATTTAAGAGTTCCATATTACGACCTGTTTGTGGTTACTTGATTATATGTATGGTTTCTGTTTGTACCTTAGTCTATTTCTTTTTAGATTTAAGTAAATCGATACCTGTGATTCACAAAAAAGCTAACTATATTGGAAGTTATCATATTGATCTTCTGCACTTTGCCAAAATTAATTTGCACCTACAATCGCCAATTTATCTTAAGTCATACTTTTGAAGTCATGTGAGACATTTTATTCTCTCTTATTCAGTTTCACTATCCATACTGGGGCTGGGCTTATTATCCCTGAGATTCAAGATGATGGGCAGGTACATTATACAGCCTTCAATACGCTATTTTGTGCCTCCTTTGGCTTGTTTTCATGGTGGTTTGATTTGGTTATTCTTGTTCAGGAACACAGGTGCCTTGAAAAAGTTGCTTTCACATTGTATATCATTTTTTAATTACCGTACCCGTATCACAATCCATAAATGTCTCTGCAGTTCTCCATCAGTTGGCTATTAAACTATCCACATGAGTGCAATTACGTTTTTAATGTAACAACAACCTTCTTGTGTTAATACAAGTGGTGGTCATTCTTTTGCTGTTGTCAATCATTCTTTGCTTGAAGAGGCGCAAGACGCATTAAGGCGCTAAGAGGCCGGGGTGACAAAGCACAAGACGAAGGCACGAGCCTTTTGGACGCAAGGCGTCTGTTTTTAGCAACCAATTTATACTTTCCAATTATTATTTGGGAGTAACAATACACTTTTCAAGAGATTTTAAGTTGGCTAACAAGCAAAGGAATAAAAAATTAAGAGTATTGGGAAAAATAAATGGCATAATTATACAAAGATATGGAAAGTACACAATAGTGAGCCTCAGTAAGTGAGCCTTGTCTAAAAAGTGCACCTCAAATGCATCGAGGCGTTTCGGCTAGTGCCTCATCCAAGGTGCGCCACACTTTCGAGGCACGCCTTTTGAAATTAAGCATTCATTATGAAAGATTAGTATTTAGCTGTTTATTGTTAGACTTAGTTAGGACAACGCTCTTTGCTGTATTATATAGTTTACATTCTGGTTGTAGCTTACTACTACACCAATCCCAAATTTCTTTCCCCCATATTAGTAGTCAATGAAAGTCGACTTCCAAATATATAGAGGATACCTTTCAAAAAATTTCATGCTTATTTTCATCAAAACAACTGTTTCATATTTCTTTTTTAGAAAAGATGTAATTGTTGCATGATGTAAGAAAATACTGGTCCAAAATCGACATCATTTGACCACCAAGGAGGAACATTAATCAAGTGTGGCATATTTTCAGGTCAAAGTTGATATGGGCGAACCAATACTTGCAGCAGCTGATGTACCTACAAATGTTCCTGCAAATAAGGAACATTCAGTTGTTAAAGCTGATTTAATAGTGGATGGAGACACCTGGGCTGTCACTTGTGTGAGCATGGGAAACCCACACTGTGTAACTTTTGGTAGAAAGGGGGAGCAGGTATGTTTTGTAGGAGTCCCAAAATGATTGTTACAACTAAATTTGGTATTTTGGACCTTTTGGCAACTTAAAATAGTTTCATTCTCATATAACCTTCCTTAAAATATCGAATCGAAATGTGTCAAATGGAAGTATAAGATTAATGCTAATCCAGAAAGGAGCTTGAGGTAGCTGTTAGATGTTGGCAAGCTCTTTTAGGACCAAGTAGTATTTTCTCTACTCTTGGCAGGCTAGAATTTGGTACTCCTTCCTTTTCCTTGGATTAGCCCCATTCCCATTTTTTGAGGAGAAAATTTGGCCCATGTGAGTAATTCTAGAAAATAGAGGGATTATGTGCTCTTTTGCTGTGTATGTGGTTGTTGATTGAGTGTTCTTGTTGTGAATTTGTTGATGTTACTCTTCATAAGAATCAATTGCTGTATACTTTAATAGAGCAGCATTTTCATGCTATGAACAAAATTGTAGTCCATTTTTTGATTGATCAACAAAAAGAAAAAGCACTTACAATCGAGACTCCAACTTCTATACTTTCTCTTTTGATACTGCACTTGTGGGCTTTTGGGGGTAAATGACCTTACAGTAAAGCTGATCCTCAAACAATCATCTTTAACTTTAGACTCGCTTCTACGAGTTTCAAAATTTAAGCACAGTATTTACTACTTGTTCACTAAAGATGAGCAACTTTGCGAGTTTCAGATTTATACAAGTCGCACATTTATGCAGAACCAATAAACATAAATATGTCGGCACCTTTGAGTATATTTCTGGTTAGACAAACCCCATCACTTTCATACTTTATGAGCAAAATACTCTGCACTCTATATCTGAAGCTCCAATGTCATGCTTCATTTTATTTCTCTGAAAATCCCCTCTTTGGTAACCGATATATGTGCATACAGCAAAAGACGACCACAGACAATTATTTATTGTTTTCCTTAATTTTTGGTGTGGAAGGAGGCATGAAGACAATATAATATGAGGGGTGGGTTGGTTAGAGTCTTATTGTTCACAAACCTCTACTCCACTAGGCCAACTATTGCTGGAATTTTTTCTTCTTAATTTTGGTGATCAAATTTTATACTCCATGTTATTGAGCTGGGATGGTGAGTTTTGTAATCATTGTTATCTTTAGTTGTTGCTCCTATTCCTGCACCAACTTTTATCTGAAATAATCCATGTTGCCATGAAAGCTTCTGAGTGATGCTGTTTCTGTAAGCAGAATTTGGTGGTTGATCAATTAAATCTGGCTGACATTGGGCCAAAATTTGAGCACCATGACGTCTTTCCAGCACGTACTAACACAGGTCAGTTAACTTAATCTGTTGGATTGTGAGATGCCTAGCTTGCCATCTTTTAAATGAAGAGAATTAGATGATGAACAAAGCACTTTTTCTGACTGAGCAAGTCCATGACTGATAGCATTTACGAAGCATCTGTGTTTGCTTTAAGGCTAGGCATATATATCAGTCAGCTTATATGGTGACTACTTGAGCTTAATATGAATCAAAAAGCGATAAACTTTTCAGTCTGCTTATTTTATTCATTAATTATTCACCGTGGACTGGATATTAGTTTTATATAACATGCCTTGGGCGCGCTTCAAGCTTAAGGGCCAAGGCTTAATGAAGCATCCGCTAATGCCCAAAATACCTCTCAGTGCCTTAGATTTGCCTAGTATGTAAGGTACTAAGGTGCTCTACACAATTATACTACCATGCAAACTCATTTCTTTTTCTGAATTATTTAATTTCCCTTGCTTTTGCCCTACTCTTATTGATATACTAAAGTGGCAACATTAATCCTGTTTTATTATTCTCTCGTCCATGTGAGAATGATAATAATCCCTGCTCCCATGTCCTCCCATCACTTTCTCCCTTCCTAACCTCTCTGATCACCAGCCCAAGATATTCTTCATGCAGATTTAAGACTTGTTCTCTAGTCATTTTGCCTCCTACCCGTTTGAGTTTCTCCCCGCCATTTTTTTTCACTGCTTTTCTTTTCGATCTAAACTTCAACACCACCACTATCTTCCTCTCGTTGCTATCGACCTCGTGCCTTAGATTTTAGGGTTTTTTTGATGCTCAACGGCTGGTTTTATAGTTAAGAGTCGTTGGTTAGGTCGTAGGCTGGACTGTGGTGTTCAGTGAGGTTAGATGAGTGTGAGTCGTCAGTTAGGTCACCAATACTCTATATGCTTTTAGATGGTGTTCAATGGTATTGAAGGTCACAAGAAGGGTAAATGACTTGTAAGGCACTTTTCTCTTACAAAGTAGGACAATTGAAATGAAAGGATAAAAAAGAGGGAGTATCTAAAAAAGTATTGTTGAACTATATTTATATCAAAAATACAATTTTGTTTGTAAAATGTTGTGGTTATGGGCCTTTGCTTCCATGGGCCCCTTTGTGCAACAAACCCTTTTAGAACAAGGACTGGATGTATCCTCAGGTCAGCTAAATGATAACTTGAGCTAAACCTTGACAAACACGCTAACGAAAAAATCACGAGCCTGCTTTAATACCCTCACATAAGGGTGTTAACCAAGCCGATCTAAGTTCAAGTTCGGTTGGACTTGAGATGGAGTTAGTTAAATACCCAAATAGCATGATTTTAAATAGATATAGTGACTACTAAAATTATTCTAAAAATTCAAATAAAAATACAAATGAGCGCAAATGAGCTTTAGATCCAAGCCTTTTTGAGCCTGGAATCGGCTCTTAATTGGTTAAACTTGGCTTGAGCTCAGGGGCGATGTTTGTTTGATTGAACGTGAAACGAGCTTTGACTGAACCAATTCCAAGGGCTCGTTAGGGAGGCTCACATCATTTACACCCTTATGCTCACAAGTCATGCTCACACCTAGTTAACTTATGCCAATACTTGCATGTACCTGTCTAAGGTAGTTAGGTGTAAGAATCTTCTTGGTTTGATCAACGTTTCTTGTGGATCATCTAGGGTGATTTCTTAGAATGAAATTGGGTTGACTCCTAGTAGTTCTGTGGAGCTCATAGTACAAGGTTGTCTGGACTTGTCTCCCTTACATCTCATGTCAGATGTTTGGTCAGTTTACTGTTTAAACTTATCTGACAGCAGAATAGTTTTGAGTAGGTTGGGTTATTGAAGGAAATTTAGTCGTAAGGGTAACGCAGCGCTTCCGTCATATACTTCGAGCTCCTTAAAATCTTAAATTCTGGTACCTTTTTAGGCTCTTGGTATAAATTGTGGTACTTTTTGATGGATGTCTTTCCGCCATTTCCTTACCCTTGTGTTGAACGATGCATAGAATTCTGTGAAGATCATTATTCTTTATTTCCATTTCTAATGGAACCAAAGACTCGCTATTCTTTGGTATTGTATTTTAATGGAATAAAGAAAAATGACTCACTAAACTTGTGGCACTTCTTTTTATTGTGAAGTGCTTTTCTTTGACAGAAAAGTCATCTTGAGTCATTTGGAAATAGTCTCTTTGTGTTTGCTAACACAAGGGTAAGATTGCGTACATGCTCCCACCTCGCAATTTGTGGGAGCGTTTGAGGCATTGAGGTTAATGTTGCCATTGAATGATGCATAGAATTTACTCTTGTTTACAAGTATCTTTGACGGAGGATGATTTAATCTCACTTCTGTTTGGTCTTGCAGAATTTGTTGAAGTTTTCTCCCGGTCACACTTGAAGATGCGCGTGTGGGAACGTGGTGCAGGTATTTGTTTGTTTTTTTTTTTTTTTTTCCGTTCTATCAGTTAAAGGATTATATCACTCTTCATTTGGATCACTACATCTCTGTAATAGGACTCTCATATTAGTTCACTATGTTTCCATTTTGAGGAAGAAATAACATGCAGAACACTCTCATGTCAATGTGAGCCCCATTTCTTTCTTACATATTTTCCATCTAAAACTTTGGTCCAAAAGCTTTTCTTCTCTTACATTGATGAGTGCTACTCATTAACCTGGGATGAGTATACTGTATACCCAATGATTTGCAAGCTTGTTCCAGGCATCGGCAGCGGATACTGCTGGTGAACACTAGAAAGTAAAAAAAAACATTGATGACGTCCACTCTATCGTGATGTGCTATTTCCTTTGTCATAGGTGCTACTCTAGCCTGCGGAACTGGAGCATGTGCTGTTGCGGTAGCTGGAGTTCTTGAAGGTCGTGCTGACCGAGTGAGTCTACTTCTGGGCCTTGTTACTTTATATCTCCTGCAGTCCCGCCTTCTACTTCTCTATACTATATGTCATCTTTCTCAATTTAATCGCTATTTTTTTTTATCAATCTTGAACAGAAATGTGTAGTCGATCTTCCAGGAGGGCCATTGGAGATCGAATGGAGGGAGGAAGACAATCATGTGTACATGACAGGCCCAGCACAAGCAGTGTTTTATGGATCAATCCCTCTTTAGTTAATTGGATCATATCATTGCAGTTTTTTGTGCCCTTTGAATGTAGCTGATGCATTTGCCCTTTTGCAAAGCCGACTCATAATGGCAATAATGAGCACTTTACGTTAACAGGGCGGATTCACAATGATGTCTCAAAGGATCCCCTTCACATTCCTTTCGTTAGTGTCGGTTTGATCATTCCCTTCTCCTTTTCCTTCAATCGCTCATGCACCCATTCCCCGCACCCCAAGAGCTTCCCATATTCCCTTTGAGGGTAACAAAATTCCCTTGTGGGTCTTAAGTTAAGATGATTATTCTAGTTGGATGTTTGATTTTATTATGATGGATTTGTTTGATTTAAATAGTGTCGCTGCGATTACCGATCTTAGCTTCACATATCTATATGTGCTTTGCACATCCACTTTCATTCCCTTACCTTAAGTCACCGGTGTAAGTCCTTGGTACAATTTGGTCATTATTTGGTTGTTGGCATGTTATATGAATATGGAAATTGGTTTCCTTTTGTTGCAAGTGTATTTCATATGTCGTATGTAGGTGAGTGTTTTTCTTCTCATGAATTTCACAAAATCTCCCTAATATTACTTGTGTGACGAGTTTAATTCGTGAGGAGTCATGACATAGGTGGTCTTGTAAGGTTTGGTGTTGTAAGGTTAAAAGTTTGGCATTTGATTATTGATTGGTACTTAATCTTTGGAACCTCTATACTCTTCCTCTTTTCTTTAGAATTTGTTTCTTTAGCCTTGGTGTCATTTTATTTGAAGTATTAGATTTTGGGAATCAAAAGTTAGCTCTAAGTCATTGTTTAAGTAGTTTGAAACGTTGAACTAGTTGAATGTTCAATAACTCAAACCAAAGATTGAAAGTCTGGTAAAGGTAGACTTACAACTATACAATGCAAGTAAGCATGGAGGATAATTTGCGAAGTTGCGAGAGCCTGTCAGAATTTGTGTTAAGGTTGACATAATATCCGAATTGAAATGTTGTGTCTTTACCGTGAATAAATTATAAATTAATTGAATGATTTATTAACTTTACCCATTTTAATTGCATAGTGAACCAAAATATCTTACACTTGATATTCTTGGAAAATCATTACTTCATATTCTCACAGTAGTTAAAGAATCACAATCAAACAAGCAAATTTACAAAGTTTAGAATCGAATTCTAGATAATTAGCAATAATCATCATTCCCTCTATGGATTTGATTCTACTTGTCGCCAATTACCATTTAGTAGCTAGGTCATATTTTTTTCTATGTGATACGACTTTAGACTTGTCATGCACATGAGAGATGACAAAATGTGTTGGAAATGACTCATGTGGCCTGGGGTCAATATACAACCTGACGAGCTACTGTGACATAACATTTTCGATCATAAGTTTGGGTTTGGGTGTTACAAGTGGTATTAGAGCAACGACCCTTAAACCGTGCGGTTAGGTACCTAGCGAGGGAGGGTTTTAGAGGTTGACCGGAGTCAGCCGTCAAGCACAACGTAACAAAGACGTTGCGTTATCCAAGTGAAACTGTAATACTCCATATTAATCAAAGAAGATTTTAGGGTAATGTACCCCCATTGAAGAGCATAGATCTATTGATAAGCTCAAATGGCAAGTGCTAGCTTAAAGGGAATAAGAGTAATTTTATGCATTTTCTTTTCTAGTTGCCTATGATAAAAACTTCACCGATAAGCGTGCTTGGTCGGGATTAGTCTTTATATGCGTGATATCTTGTGAAGGTTTCTGGGATATGGGCATAAGCGATGACAAAATGCGTTGAGAAGGACTCATGCTGGGTTGTGGGGCCTTCACACAACCTGGCGAGTTATCGTGACTAACATTTTCGATTCTAGCTTTTGGTGGGGTGTTACACATACTTTACCTGAACTTGAAATGATTGAACCCGAAACTCGATCCTCTAACCCATTCCACAGGTTTACCAAAAGTACAAATGGCTGACAAGCAGTGGCTAGGGAATCATCATGTCGCACAGACTTTGTAATTTTCACTTAGGGATTTAGAACTTGACCACGACCCAAGTTCGAGCCGAGCCAAACTAGACCCTTTCAGTTGACTCTAAACCGTCACGTTGGAGAGCTCTGATCGGATTGGGCAAGTGGAACTGTACTGTCCAAATCGGCCCAACTATGTTTTTTGTTGTCAGGCCAAACATGCATGACTTTCGTTTTTGAACTAGTGCCCAACCTGGGTAGGGGTGGGTTAGTGTGAGTCAAATCCAAACTTGCGAACAGGCAAACCGGCCTGACCCGGCCCGTTAGTTTGGCAAGCATTAGTGCGATGCACAAAAAACCACCATTCCTCATAACAATTTCTTATTACGGAAATTTCTCATGGTACCCTCGAACTATGTCACATTACACATGGTACCCCTGCTTTTATGTTTGTTCACATGGTAACCTTGAGTTTTATAGTTAGTTCCCGATTTGCCTTTACCCAAATTTCTGTCAGGACGCCGTTAAATTATGACCAAAATTAACAACTACTTTTCTTCAAAAAGAGAGACGTTCTCATGGTACCCGTAACTTTTCATAGTGGTTCCCATGGTACCCTTAAGTTTTCATAGTTTTTCTCATGGTACCCTTAAGTTTTCATAGTTGTTCTCATGGTACTCCTGAAATAAAAACAACGACTCATTGAAGCAAAGCAACGACTCATAGTTTATTGAACTTGTTGTTACACAAGTGCTTATAAATTCAGTCCCCTTTCTATTTTGGCAGAAAAAAATGGAAAAACTTCATCATCATAACCTTGAAGCTCGATCATCCGGAAACATAAATTTTTTCCACTTTTTTGTACAAGTGAAAAAAGAGGTGAAAAGGTTGAGTGAGTAAATGTAGATTATTTGTTCTTTTTCTGCCAAAATAGAAAGGGAAGTGAATTTATAATAAGCACTTGTGTAACGACTAGTTCCATAAACTAGTCGTTGCTTTGCTTCAATGAGTCGTTGCTTTCCTTTTAGGGTACCATGGGAACAACTATGAAAAATTTAAGGGTACCGTGAAAACAACTATGAAAATTTAAGGGTACCATGAGAACAACTATAATTAATTTTGGTCATAATTTAACGGTTTCGTGACAGAAATTTGGGTAAGGTCAAATCGGGAACTAAACTATAAAACTCAAGGTTACCATGGGAACAAACTTAAAAGTAGGGGTACTATGTGTAATGTGACATAGTTCGAGGATACCATCGGACTTTTCCCTTCTTTTTAAGCTCGCTCGTTCACCCTCATAAAATATGCTTAAAACAAAAACTTTTACTAAAATTTAATTGAATAAATACATAATAGTGTACGATTATTATTGTTTCCATTCCTTTTTAGGGCTTTCTAGTGAAATATTGTGTATATGATGCATGTATTTTGTTGAGATAAAAAAACCCATGCAATTTTGCATGGGGTCGATACTTAATATATTTTTCGTCTCGGTTATTTATTTACCTTTTATATTATTTGTGAAAAATATTATAGGCAAAGGTAGCAAAATGATCAAGGCCGACCAATGAAATTCGAAGATCATGTTCTAACTTCGATATGGAGACCCTTAATACATTAGAATACTATTCCGTATTAAATAATTCAAAAAAAAAATTACTTAAAAAAATGAGTAATATAAGAATTGAACCCAAAACCTCAAGATCAACATTAATGAACTATCTTAACTACTACACCAATGTACAACTTTACTAATTGAGTAGGTCTCCTGAGAGACGGTCTCTCATTAGCTTTACTGAGAGACTAAATACAAATGGAAGTAACAGTGATACTAAACCTAATAGAAGTAGGTACGATTAACATAAAAAAGTATACAAATATAAAAAGGGTACGCTTCTTATAAAAACAGGTACAAAACAAAGTTGTTATTTAAGGGTACGAATATAACATAAAATGGTACTGAAGAGTGGTCTCTCACTAAGTTATTGAGAGACCGTCTCTCCCAAGAATTTGTGTTACTAATTTTGTATAATCAATATAAATATTGAAGTCATTCATCTACTTGGGTCCCGGTTACTAGAACCGAATGGATCACCCTATGGGCCGGCCCTGAAAATGACCGACGGAGGGAGTACTAGTTGTTTTAAAAAAATCATATTCCGTATTCTCATGGACTCAAGGATAAGGGTCACAACTCACGCAATTATGGTACCATGTAGACCTGGCCAACATGTCAAATGGGTCGGGGTCAACTTTAGGTGTGGCCATTTTCGGGTCTAAAATAATCTGGTTGACCACGGATTGAGTTAAGTCATTTTGGATTCGAGTCATTTTTGGATTTGTTGTTTTCAATTTTTTTTAAAATATCGACTCATTCATCCGAATCAGTTCCGGATTAGGTCGGATTAATTCAAATCACGAGTCAGACTTTAATATAAAAAATTAAAAATTTTAATTTTATATTTTTTGAGGGTGAATAAATAAATATTAAATACAATTAATGTATCAAACAGAATTGACTAAGCGTTTCATAGTGACTGTCCAAATTTTGTTGCCTTATGAGGTGAATCGTCGGTTTATATAGTGATAATTTTTTGAATCTTAAATGGAGGAGGATTGTTTTTTTCTATACAAATTCATACGTTTTTTATTTAAATTTAAAAAAAAAAAATCAAGTCTTAAGTGGAGTAGGATTTTTTCATATACAAATTTTTATATTCTTTATTAATATAAAAATATGTTAAAAAATTTCGACCAATCACATCGCTCGAAAAGTTCCTGCTTTATTAATATATATTGATTGATATATTGATTGATTTGGACATCGGATCGGGTCAGTTTTTGCATGTCGACTGTCGAGTACCATGCCACCATGAGTTCATGACCGGGTTCAAACTTCAAAGTTGAGACCCGTTTAGCACGCGACTTTAACAGTTAACAAATTCAGCAACAGCAACCCAGCAGGTCCCTTGAATTGAAGGAGCATTTCAGTTTTCAGTAACCCAACAAAATTTATCATCATTTCCATTTCCATGGCAGATGAAGAAGAGGGTGTGAAGAGTTCATCGGAAATAAGAGGAACCCCCAAAATAGGGGAGTATTATAGTAGGAGCTATGACAACAATCGTAAGAGCAAATGGAGCAGAACACTTTCTCACCATGATTCTCTATTCAATGCTTTGGACGATGGTTGTATTATGCACATCTTCACCTTTCTTTCTCCTATCCCAGGTCTCTTATATCTCTTCTTTTTCATCATCTTCAATTTTTCTTTCTTAGAACCCTAATTTTGCCTTTTTCAATTTTTATTGTGCTTCCTCAATTTCGGACTGAAAGTTTTAATTATTTGGGTTTTGGAACCCTGATTAGAAGCACAACTTTGTTAAAGGGGTGAAAATTTGGAAGTTACTTGGTACTTGCTCCCTCCGTTCCATCCATTTGTATACGGTTAATTTATGCACCTACATCGAAGTTTAATATTCATAGTGGACTTGATTAGATGATTTAAATAAGATCCTAGATGACTATGATTTATGTTATGTATTAGAAGTTATATTGAAAATTCTCGTCACTCGTAAAAAAGCAAACGTATACAAATGGACGGATGGAACGGAGGTAGTATCATTTTAACTACTATATACTTAGACTAAAGAGTGAATTTGTTGTGTGTTTGGTTTAATAACGACCTATTGAGCCTCTAAGTAAGCAAGTTTGTTTTTTAGTAGTTCTAGCTCTAACTACATGAAAATGATGATCGAATTTGATGGCTGCTGTTTGCTGCCTGATGGATTGTGTTTGGCATTTGTTGATACCTTAATGGAGATCATTTTTGTGCTAAGGGTCAAAGTTCATCATGTGTGATTGTATTCTTTAGTATGAGTTGAATTTTATTTCTGGGATGTGAATCCTTAATTGCTTATAGAGTTATAGTACTGTAAGTTTGGTCTTCTAGAACTTGAGTTAGTTTCTGTATTTGCAATGAAATTGGAACCAGGGGGATGAGATTGTTATTCTTTCAGAAGTTTTTCACGAGTTTTCTATGACTTTTAGAACAAGGATTGGTTTTAATCCGAATATTGGATAGTTACTTGGTGTTGTTATTCTGTATATGGCTTTATTTATTACCTAGTTGGGATCTTTGTAAGTGGTTGTTGGTTCAATATCTTAGAAGTGAGCAGATAAATTAGTGTATGCTCAGTCCGAGCTCAATTGCAAGGCGTTAGTGCGTCTTGTTAAATGGGGTGGTTTTGTAGGGTTCTTCCTCTTTATTGGGTTAATTTGTCATTAATTAAGGAAGCACTTTATTGGTTAGTTTGTCATTAATTAAGGAAACAAAAAAAAAACAATTTATCGCTAGTTATTGGGTCAATTTTCTGCTGTTATCTTTTGTGTGGTCGCTACTATCTTCTGGTCATTGTTCTAGCCGAAGGAATTTTTTTATAGTGATGTGTAAGTTCCACGTTGCATATATGTTGTAGTTATCATTTTTAATGAGATTTGGTAATCGTTTGATCAACTGCCATATTAATTATAGATCCTTTTGGAATGTTTTTTGGGCCCTTTTATCCGTACTTTTTATCCTTTGCTTTTGTGTTTTAAGTAAAAAAGAATTCATATTTGGCAGTGACGGATATTTCGTACCCAATAGGTCCTGGTATTCATACATTATTTTGGCCACATATTTGTGGGTTTGGATGAATCTATTTGGGAGTTTGTGCCACTTGATAGTATGGTATGTCAGTCTCTGTGACATTCTTTTTGAGATTGCAGATCGTTATAACACCGCGCTCGTTTGCCACAGATGGTGTTTTTTGGCATGCCATCCACGCTTGTGGTTGCGAGTTGATCGATCTATTAAAGATCCTTCTGAGCCTGGCATTTTCTCCAGTGTTGAAGCTGCGATTTCTGCTGCCAAGTGAGTACTGTACTGACCAAAATTGCTATATTTTGTTGTTTAAAAACTTAGCTTGTCTTGTCTTGTAGGCCTGGTGAAACGATCTTGATTGCAGCTGGAGGAGTTCATATTACTTCTAATATTCAAATCAGGAAGCCCCTCTGCCTGGTATGTAAAATTGTAAACTCATCTTGAACAGGCTCCATTTAGCTCTTATTTTTTTCAGTCATTCCCACATTTCCCACTTGTTTTTTGTTTTTAAAAGTCACTCACATTTTGAAACATTCTCTCCTATCTTCTATATCTCTTATATTGTACAAGCAAATACTATAAAATAAAATGTATACTTGTATGAACTCATGGATCGTTACAAAATAATGGTCTAAATTTTATGTTTTTCCTCTTAGTACTTTGTTTATAAATTGGAAAGTCAAAGCTTTACCTTGAAAAAAAACCAATACGGAGTATTACTTACAGTAAAAACAGAGGGATATTATCAACATTTTCCTCTTCTATGTCAGCAAGGCCTTTTAATACAGATTTCTATACTCGGAGAAATGGTGGTTTGATGTTCTTTGTATGCAAAGTGGTCCAAATTTTCCGTTCTGTGTTTTAGAGTATTTTTTGCTGTCTGGTGATTCCTCATGTGTGTGTGTGTGTTATTGTGTGTTCCGTCTCTTGTACTGGACGAGGGGGAACAGTTGGTGACTGAGGATGTGCGTGCATGTAAGCCAGTCTTTTTGAGGCAAATGTTAAGATGCTTGTGTTGGGTAGCAAGTTCATTTCATTAGCTATAGTGCTATACTATTAGCTGCTTCGGCACTTGCGTAGTTCAGTAGTTGTGTACTTGTGTGTCCAACACTCACATTCCAATACCACAAGTATTTAATTCTTTGTTTGTTTTTCAAAATAGTGATCAGCTTGACACTTCATTTTTTAATCAAATGTTAAGATGCTTGTGTTGGGTAGCGTGTTCATGTCAGTAGCCATACCAGCTGCTTCTGTAGTTCACCTATTTGTGTGTCCAACAGTAACATTCCAATATCAAAAACACTTATTTTTTTTTGTTTGTTTTTCAATATAGCGACCAGCTCGGTACTTCATTTTTTATATTGTGAAATAACAACCGACTCAGGACTATGCCTTACCCAGCAGCCAACATTTGATCCCATGCCATGTGCCAAAGTTATAGCTTAGTTGGAGTAACTTAGGTGAATAGTTCAGTGTATCATAATTTGGAATCACTTTTTGCCTCAGACTTCTCCCATTCTGTGTGGGATTGCCATGTCACTGCATAAAATGCTTGTTGATAGGAATGTGTTTCTCTAGAAAGACTTATACCTGTGTGGTTGGGGTGACTTGTGTTACTCCAACACTCCGACACCATGTCGTGTTGAACACTTGTTGAAGTATTGGATAAGGCTATTTACTGTGAAGATGTCTTTTTGGCCTAAAGTCCTAAAGCGATGTGTCAAAGTGTCGTGTCGTGTATGTTGGATATGTGATATGGCACCTAAGTGAAATATTAGGGTAGCATGGGAGGTGACACATCTACAAGAAACACTATCTAATATTGGTATGCTGATCCACCCAAGGGATGGCAACTAGCACGGTCTTATTGATTTGAGCAGATGACCTTAGGTATATGTAACAAGTAGCACAGTGTGCTAGAAATACATGCTAAAGGAGTTGCTCAAGGATTTGTCATTTGACGTTGCTATTATTCGATCACGCATTTACACTTCGTATAGGTTATGTTACAAACTTACGACTTAAAGAACGGAGATTCTGTCTTTTTCATTTTGTTTCGAGAGTTCATAGTTGTTGCTCCCAAACTTTTGATTTGTGTACAGGTTGGTGGAGGTGAACTTCCTGAAGATACGACTCTCTTTTGTTCTCGGGGTTGTGACAGGTTTGCAAACATCTCTTTGTTGTGGCTTCTACTGCTGAATGATGTATTAATGAGTGAGCTCCTCCAATCTGCGCTAGTTTTGTCAAATGCGAGCTAGTCTTCTGAGATCAGAACCTCTACTTACGCTACAAAAATAATTATGATGGGAACTTTTTTATAACCCATCAATCAAATTTAATCTAAAGGAACCAGTCATGTGAATTTGCGAACCATCTTGATATAGAAGCAAAAATTGATCCAGAACTACACCGTATGGCCCTTCGGCTACTTGAGGGAGTTCAAACATTCACACCCTACACTAAATGTAGTTGGAAGAATGTGTGGAGAAGCTGTTTTGTGGGATGAACTTCCGTCCTCTAGCTCATTCAGTAATTGGGCTCCTGGCATATCATACTTCATTTTCCCATGAAATATTGTATGAGACGTCTTACGTCTTACATGTGGGGAGTACGAGTTTCCCTTTCACGTGTGGGACCTTCTCATATAAAGATTAATTGATATTTTCCCTCAGAAAAGAAGTGACAACTCTTCAATATATGGTTTGTTTTCTTTTGTTCCACAGTGCTTTGGAGTTCTTTTCTGCTTGCAAAATTACCAACCTTACGGTGAAGGCCGAACTGGGTTGCTGTGTACTTCATAGGAGTGGAAGGTTGTTTATTGATGCATGTTTGCTTCAATGCGAGACAAACCCTCTCGATTATCTTTCATGTCCTATAGTGTGCATGTCGACCGGGCCTAAGAAACTTGCGTCGCCTCTTTCAAAGGTGCTAGGAGATGGTGTAACTGTCACTAGTTCTCGGATCGAAGGAGGGGCTAAGGCAGTTCTGACCAGTGGCACCCTGATATTACAGAATGTTCGGGTTATTTATGGCCGCTCTTCTGCGTTCTTCTGGTTTGAAGTGGAGCATCAATGATGACAAGTTCGATGTAACATTTAGGTAGTTCAGTAACATCTCAGTTTATCCGTATGTTTTTCTTCCCTGTGTATGTTGTATATTATGCAATGTTCAATCGGTTTATCGAGAACCCGTGTAGTTATATTGCACCTCATGCAAGTAGAATAATTGTTATTTTTGCAAGTATTTATCCTCAAAATCAATGATATGTATCATAAATAATCTCTAATAATGTACCGTAGTCTTCAACTGTAATAGTTTCGTACCACCGCGGAGATCAATCAAAGGGTACCTTACCTCGTAACTTTTGGTATTCGTTGTGTTGAATACCTCGTGTTTGGAACGATTGATCGTTCTCAGTGCTAAAGACGTCTGATTTAATTTGTCATTTTTGTCGTAGGAGGAATCTCGTGCAATATGTATGTTGTGAAGTTAGATAATTAGTTTTGAATTAAGACGAAAGAGAATAGTGCTAAGATGAAACATAATTAGTTTTGTAAGGAGGAATCTCGGGTAATTAATCTCTCCGTCATTAAACAATACGAGTACTCTCTCTCATCCAATGCAAAACATACTCTCTTATCTCACCCAACTCAAAGCTTACGTTATCTTATCTTTTATAGTAAAAAAATTGAGTTAATTAAAAGTTATTCCCTTCAAATAAAAAAATTACTCCCTTTTAAAAAAAATAATTATATTTTAACACCCAAAAAGAAGTTAAAATTCAAAATTTGCTTGCATTTCTTAATTCCGACAAGTTACTCCGACCAAATTGAAATTTTTGTCTTATTTTGGTCATTTCATACCAAAGTACCCCTCCCCTTTCCGGGGCTACTCTTTGCCATCGGCGCTTTACTTCTTACCGTCGGCATTAATTATGTAAAATGACGACTTTGCCCCTGCTATTTATTTTCGAAATAATATTACTTTTACATTTTATAGATTATCGGTTTATTAAAACTCGATAATAAACCGTCTTTTTCGATTATCGTAATAAACCAGAACCGACTACTATATAGTTAGTATATGGAATTACGTAAAATGACGAGTTTTCCCTTGCAATTAATTCTCGAAATATTATCACATTTACATTTTATAGAGTATCGATTTATTACTCGATAATAAAACCGTTTTTTCGATTATTGTTACGTCTTCGGTTTTAAACAGTTAATTAGATTAATTAACGACTTAAGACAATTTAATAAACATAATTAACAAATACGAGTAATACGCAAATTAAATCCATATTAATCTACGACAAGTCGACAATCAAGATTTATTATAAAAATCGATGCAAATTTTTAAAAAAAGAAAAAAAAATTGGTCGAAGAACTCACTCGACTGACCGATGGGTTGGTCGACTAACCTAGTCGACCGACCCATTGGTCAGCCGACTGAGTTCTTCAACCATTTTTTTAAAAAAAAATTTGCATCGATTTGTATAATAAATCTTGATTGCCGACTAGTCGTAATTGAATTAGGATTTAATTTGCGTATTACTCGTATTTGTTAATTACGTTTATTAAATTGTATTAAATGGTTAATTAATCTAATTAACTGTTTAAAACCGGAGGCGTAACGATAATCGAAAAAATGATTTTATTATCGAGTAATAAGCCGATACATACTCCATAAAATGTAAACTAGTCGCCATACCCGTGCACCGCACGGGAATATATTGTTTTATCACTTTTATGACCTTTGTAAATCGCAATTCTAACTTTTTGCTTCATTGTCCAATATTTATTTTATTGGAGTATTAATTTATGCATTTTTTGTTTTGATTTCATGTCTTTGTAATTTTAGTTACTTCCACAGACATTCCTAAATTCTGAATAAGACGGAGGTTAGAAAGATTGAACGATTCAAGTTACATAAATCCCCCTTACTACTAAAAGGATAGGGAACCTCCAAAAGATTGACACGTGGCGTCACCACATTCAATAACTTCCCGCCTAAAGGTTCTACATTCTGTGTACAAAACTACAAGTGGTTCAGCCCACGAAATAAACATATAGTGATATAAAAATATGGACAGCCCACGATATCATTATAATGATATATAACTATATAACATTTTGAATGGATCAGCCCACTATATAAAAACATATAATTCGCCTCCAAAAAGGCCCGTGTATAAAAATATCATTATATATTTCGTCTCAAACGTGCTATATGGATATTATAAACATATAGACTACTCTATTATAAACTATGTTATGTACTTATTATTCTTATTGTCATATAATCGTGATAATATGGTATTGTAATATAATAGGATATATTGTCGTAATAGGATAACAATTTGTTTATTATAGGTAGCGTATTGATATATAAATTCGTATATATTATCGTAGTAGGATATCATGACAATACGTACATAATATTGTGATATACTGAACCGACAAGGAAAAATCAATACTCACGCTTAAAATCAATAGTAATACGGACATAATATCGTAAATTATTACGATCTCCCCTATTGATATTATTCTAGACGCTACTATAGAAAAATCAATACTCACGCATGATTCTAATGCCTAAAATATATTATATCTAATTATTTTACCATACATAATTTTATATCCTGATTGCAATCCAGTACATACACCATATATTAATATTTCTTATAATATTATGGTGTGTATGCATAATATTATAATTATACACATTATACATTCTCCCTATTGTCATGTATATATCTATTATGGACATTATTTGAGCAATATTCAGTAGTTCCCTAAAATATAATTACATCTAATTTTTTATCACGTTACTTTGACTCAGTAAATAAGGAGTTGCCGTATTAGTATGTTCTACGTCTATCGTGTTATTGTAATAATATCTCGGACATAATATTGTAAATTATTATGATCCTCCCTATTGATATTATTCTAGACCCTCCTATAGAAATATCAATACTCACAAATGATTCTACTCCTAAAATATCGCTATATCTAATTATTTTTCCATACATAATTACATAATTACACGTAAATATTATTAAGATATTTTTAATAATATTACGTATAATATCCCCTTACTACCATTATTATTAATAATAATAGTACTATTACTACACATATTATTATTAAGGGCATATTTACGTGTAATAGTAGTAAGGGGATATTTTATATCTAATTATTTTACCATACATAATTTTATATCCTGATTGCAATCCAGTATATACGCCATATATTAATATTTCGTATAATATTATGGTGTGTACACATAATATTATAATTATACACATTATACATTCTTCCTATTGTCATGTATATCTATTATGGACATTATTCGAGCAATATTCAGTAGTTCCCTAAAATATAATTATATCTAATTTTTTATCACATTACTTTGACTCAGTAAATAAGGAGTTGCCGTATTAGTATGTTCTACGTCTATCGTGTTATTGTAATAATATCTCGGACATAATATCGTAAATTATTATGATCCTCCCTATTGATATTATTCTAGACCCTCCTATAGAAATATCAATACTCACAAATGATTCTACTGCTAAAATATTGTTATATCTAATTATTTTTCCATACATAATCCCTCTTATACTAGGAGGAATGGAGGATAGGAGATGCTACAAATATGCTTACATGTCACTCTCTCATTCAATTTTTTTCCCTCCAAACCACTATTAGTTTAATAAGGAAACAAATAATTATTCTATAATAATTTGTATCTTAATTCAAGTCAAACTAATATTTGTATAAATTAGATGAAAAAATCTTCAATAATTAAATTTTTGTGTATGGATTATGAAAAAAATAGATATTTATTATACAGATATATTTTGTGACAAACAAAAGTGTCACAACTTATCGAATTCAAGTGTCGACGTAAAAAATTATAAAACATTTGATGAGTGGAAAAACTATATAAAATATATCCAACTTTTTATTTTAATATATAAATAAAATATTTTCTTATCTGATAGGAGTATTATGTCATCTTCTCATTTGTTAACAAAATTTATAACTGATTTTAATAAATACGAGGATGTATTTTGATTCATGACAGTTGGTTTCATGATAAAAAAACAAAAATTATAAAATATTATCATTAGTTTTGTAAAAAAAAAAAATGTTCAGTAAAATATAAAAAAAGTGTTCAGTAAAATATATAAGTACGGAGTATTACTATATTAAATAAGATTATTCGATTATCTTTGGCAGTTTTAATTATTTTCTCAAATCAAAGTGTAATTATTAAAATTATGAAAAGTTAATAGGTTTAGATATTTATATGTAATCACTAAATATAAAATTCTAAATATACCGTGCATTACTGCGCGGGATCTGTACTAGTATATATAACATCCCTATTTTAATAAAGTAATGTCTTTTAAAGGCTCCACAATCAATCTCACATTTTAAAGCTGATGTGTCAACACCACAAATATTTGGGGAATATTATATTAGTTGTATTAGATGCAAACATTAACTTAACTATTAATCAACTAAATCAACTATAGTTAAATCTAACCAATTATGTTAACCGTCCCTATTTTATTAAAGTAATGTCAAATAAAGCTTTCACATTCATCCTCACCAAAAAACGATGATGTGTCGGCACCACAATTTTTTAGGAAGTAAAATATTAATTTGAGGAGAAGTTACCTAATGTACAATTATAATAAAATAACCGCTTATTAAATTAAAATGAAATCACCCATTAAAATTATATCAATAACTATACAAATTATCATGGGTACAATATATTGTCAAATTGATCATCATTAATAAAAGAAAAACTAAAAAACCAATTGATATACGGAGTAGTAAAAAAAATTCCTACAAATTTTGTAAGATTATGATCAACATTTTGAAGTTTTTTCATTATAACAAATTGTTTAAATGCAATTCAAACGTTTACCATACGAGTTAACATTTGTATTTTACTGTAATACGTAAGTAAGAAACTGACATGTATGTAATCATGAAGTTTTATCATAAAATGATACGGAGTATGTCACAAAGATTTGAATTAAGAAAATACGAAGTACAAGTTTTTGAAAATAAAAGGTTAACAAAATTTAAGAAAGTTAATCTTATATTTTACTCTTTGTTACGCAATTCATGATATTAACTATTGTTACGCAAATTTTCATGTGAGAGGTCTCACAATAATGTAAGATAAATTCGATATGTTACCTAACTACACAACATTTGATTTGCTATAAATTCAAAGCCAATTAATTAATTATTCCAACCCCGTAAAAAAAATCATACAACGAACTACGTATACGTAGTAAAGACTACAGAGTAATATTAATACAATGCCGTGAATTTTCACGGGGCTTAATACTAGTGTATGTTAAATGAATGGTAGGGAAAAAAAGGAGTAAAAGTGTTGAAACATACATCAAACATGTCACCACAAGTGTAGCAAGGTGAATTAGACTGAAAGTGTGTTTGTAAAAACGTAAGCAAGTGTTTATTGGCGAAAATGAGATATAACGCTATAAGATGTAATGCGTAACTAATAATTCATTTTTTTAACTTTTATTGAAGAACGTAATCATCTTGAATCATGGCTTTGATCTTTCTTAGTTTTTCCTCGCGTCTTTAGTTGAGATTTTCAAATCTAATCTTGATCTCTTTTCTTCTATGGTTTCTATTGTTACGGATGCTTCTTTTACTACCACTTCAGACTTATAACACATTGGGTGTGTTAGTTTTGTTCTTAAAATATAAGCAATGTATTATGAAGTGCTCGTAGTTGATGTAAATAATAATTGTTCGCTTACCTCTTGTCTAGCCTTCTCTTCTCCTTTTTAATTGGTGTGTTTACCGCGAAACTCTAATTCTATTTGGGTGGTACACTAAGGTTCATATTGAGGTTTGATTGTAGGTCTAATCGGATCGCTTTGGTTGTACACTTGGGTGACATATTGAGGTTCATGCTCTATAATAACTTTTGTATCCATTGTTGTAGGTGATAATACAGTTATGAACTATGGAAGGGGAAGATGAATGGAAGAGGATGATGAAGCGAGGTGAAGTTGATAACTTTTTCCTCTTTTCTCTCTTCTTTCTTAATTGATTGAGTTTTTTTTAATTAAAAATTTTGTTAATTGATTGTCTTTGTTTTTTAACAGACTCCCTCATTTCTTAATTTTATTTGTCGGCTGGTTTAGTTGCTTGGCCCAAACAGAGCAGAACACATGACTTTATTACTCTCTCCTTTTACTATCTTTTGCCCCGTTTCATTAAAATACCCTCACAAATAATGATGAAATGGGGCAAAAGATTATGAACAGAGAGAATATAAAATAGTATTAGGGCAATAGCAATGATAACATATAAGGAGTTTCATGTCATTGAGTTAGAGAATAAAGTTCCTTATATGAAATCGGTTTCTAAAGTAAGGAATCGATTTCATAGATGTAAATGAGAGAAAAAAGGGGATCCACAATAAATATATGAAACTTTCACTATTGATCGATGAAATAGAAAGTTTCAAACATGGTTAGATGTAACTTGATGACAATGAAAATATGGTGATGGAACTACAACTATTGCTGCTATTGCCCTTAGATAAATGATGGATGATGATGATTTGTTTGAATTTTAATAAATTAATAAATAGATAAGATAGTGCTCTAACATCCCCCCTCTCTCTACATTTTTCTTTTCTCCTATTTTATATTTTTTGTTTTCTCAACTTTTGTATGTGATTTTTTTATGTACGTGAAATTATACAAATAGTGAGATATCGTATTTTATTGTTTGATCTTGTGCTAGTTTCTCCTTTGTTTTCTCTCGTCTACATTGTCGAGTTTGTTGCTCTTGCCCTTTTTTTGGTAAAATGTGAGGTATTATTATATCATAGACAAAAGGTGATATATACATGGGATAATAGTTTTAGCGCTTTAATACATAATATCACTATATAGTAAGCTGGAAACAAAGTCCAACACACTTAACAATCTATTATTGCTCTTACCCTTTGTTGAGCTTGTTTCTAATTTTGATGTTTCACATCTGTTGTTGTCTGTGTTAGTGTTCTTCTATTATTTTCTATTATTAGTTGTGTATTAGATTATGATTGATGTAGAGATGCCTCTAAATCTATGATCGACGTGTTGATATGATATTACATCAACTCATCGATCAACTTATTATTACAATAACATTACTATGTCAATTATGTGAGAATGAGGTTGTATCGATTGACTCCTACTAATAATGAGTAACATTAAGATGAGTCTAATGCAAGTATGAACCCAATGAAGCAGGAACGAATTGATAGCCACGCACATACCGAGTTAGTCTGGGCGGTGGAAAAAATCGGGATCGTTTGCATCCAACGGCAACAGTAAGACGACGTTTGGCGGCGGGAATCAGCTCGATTTAGTGAGAAAGGCAAGCACCCATTGTTATAGGTGGTGGATTATAGAGGAAGATAAAGATGATGGGAGGTGGTTGAAATTTATTGTTTCACTTTGTATTCTACATAATTAATGAGGAAGAAGTTGATGGGTTCTTAACTTTGGATTCTACATAATCAATGAGGAAGAAGTTGAAGGGTTCTAATGAGTAAGAAGTTGATGGGTTCTTCACTTTAGATTATTATTATTATATTAAATAGAAAACAAAGCATTCTCCATGCTTTATACAACCAATACACAATTCTAAGATAACACACTTGGCATGATGTGATTGGGTAAAAATTGAAAAGGAGGGAGTTGAATACATAATCAATGCCAAAGTCGGTTATTATTAGTTAGAACCTTTCAACTTCTTCCTCATTGATTATGTAGAATCCAAAGTTAAGAACCCATCAACTTCTTCCTCATTGATTATGTAGAATCCAAAGTGAAACAATAAATTTCAACCACCTCCCATCATCTTCATCTTCTTCCCTTATAATCCACCACCTATTACAATGGGTGATTGCCTTTCCCATTATACCATCCAAGTGTACAACAAAATCGAGCTGATTCCCGCCGCTAAACGTCGTCTTACTGTTGCCGTTGGATGCAAACGACCCCGATTTTTTCCACCGCCCAGAGTAACTCGGTATGTGCGTGGCTATCAATTCGTTCCTGCTTCATTGGGTTCATACTTGCATTAGACTCATCTTAATGCTACTCATTATTAGTAGGAGTCAATCGATACAACCTCATTCTCACATAATTGACATAGTATTGCTATTGTAATAATAAGTTAATCGATGAGTTGATGTAATATCATATCAACACGTCGATCATAGATTTAGAGGCATCTCTACATCAATCATAATCTAATACACAACTAATAATAGAAAATAATAGAAGAACACTAACACAGACAACAACAGATGTGAAACATCAAAATTAGAAACAAGCACAACAAAGGGTAAGAGCAATAATTGATTGTTAAGTGTGTTGGACTTTGTTTCCATCTTGATATATAGTGGTACTGTGTATTAAATAATCATTTTTCGAATTTCTACCCAATCGCATCACGCCAAGTGTTCTACCTTACAATTGAGTATTGGTTGTATGGAGAGTGCTTTGCGGTTGACATTTATTGCTTTACCTAGGATTCTACATCATCAATGAGGAAGAAGTTGATGAGTTCCCCACCTTGGATTCTACCTAATAAATGAGAAAGAAGTTGAAAGGTTCTAACTAATAATAACCGACTTTATGTATTCAACTCCCGCCTTTTCAATTCCTAGCCAATTGCATCGCGCCAAGTGTCCTACCTTAGAATTGAGCATTGGTTGTATGGAGCATGGAGAATGCTTTGCTTTCTATTTAATATATTATATAGATGTGATAATATTTCGAGAATTAATTGCAAGGGAGAACTCGTCATTTTACGTAATTTCATATACTAACTGTTGGATAAGTATTCTACATCGCCATATTATGGCTCGGTTATATTCTTCAAAAGAGCTTCCTTACTTATTGTCCCACATTGAGAAAATATGGAAAAGTGAGACTTATCCCACATTGACAAAGTTTGGTTGTTTTTAGCTTCCTTTGTGGTGTTGTCCCACACTAGAAAATTTGGAGGAAGACTTGATTTTTATAAACTTCCTTGTACTAAAATGAGTCTTTTATGGAGATATGTGAGTTTGGCTTTGAACCACATACCTGCTTGCCTCCGGTTTGGGCTGCGGGTTTTAGCTTGCTTTTATGTTTTTGTTTGTGTGGACATGACATAGGTCCACACCGACGCGACCACGCGCGGGTTTGGGTAGGCAAATGAATCTCCATATGAGAATGGATCGAATTGAAATTTAGGTCTATGTGGAGTCGCCACCGAATTTTGTGGTTATTCGGAACCATTCGAGCCCACTCTATGTCGTAGTGGGCCGTATACAAAATATGACCCATTTCCGATGTCAGAGTTTATTGGGCTCGTCCCTTTGCATTTGATACCGATACCGACATTTATCGGATACCGTGTATTGAATGACTCTCATGCGCCAACGATTTCGGACATCCGGAAACCGAGGTTCTGAGTAAGGGGTGAGGGTACGTGTTGGGAAGCCCACGAAGGACACCCAACCCCGCCCGCACATTAGCGGCCTCTACTAAGAATTCGAATGATTTTCCAATACGCGCGTTAGTTAAACGGGAAGATGATATGCAAAGATTATTTTCCCTAAACATGTGAATGGAATTGAAAAGGGTTTCTAAGTCAATTTAATGCAATTAATTCTACGTCAAAGTGGAATTTTAGCATGTGAGTTCGTTTTAGTAAAATAAAACAAACGATAAAAAAATTGACAAAGGAAACGACAAACGGTTAGTAACGATATAACAAATAATAACGGTTTGTGCAAATATTGAATTGAATTGAACGATAAACAAGATGATGCATGGTTTGAAAAGATAGTAAATACACATGATTTAATTAAGCACGTGTTGACATAAGTCGTAAAATACCTTCGAATTTAGGAAATAGAAGAATGTAGGACTCATTGTTTTAGTCGTGATGAGGCCACTCGATCGAGTGGTCGATAGACTCGATCGAGTGGGCCTTCAAAAAAGGATTCTGCTTTGCGTTTCAGACCTTACTCGGCCGAGTTATTGGCCAACTCGGTCGAGTACGTTGCTACTCGATCGAGTCACTATGAGACTCGACCGAGTAGAGGTCGAAAGAGACATCCTGACTCGATTTTGTGATGTCACTCGATCGAGTGACTAAGGCACTCGGTCGAGTGACACCTGTACGAACCAAGTTCGCTTGCAATTTTATTATTGATTTTGAAATTGCTTTTGATTTTTGATAATTCGACGATTCTACCAAATTGAACATAAATATTGCGCAATTCATGTTCGACTCGGATTTTTTAAATTGTCGATTTTGTTGAATCGAATATAAGTATTGCGGGACTTATATTCGATTCCAAATTTAAATACTCGTAGTATCCCATATTCGATTATCGAATCGATATGAAATACTAGAGTGAAAATAAAAGAAAATAAATTAATTTTAGTCGTCTTAAATTAATTAGCGCGATATGGATAAATCGCGTTAATTTATTTATGTGACTAGCTTGCTAGATTCGACATCCAATTATGAAATTGGTATCGAATCTAGGGAATCGACTCTTTGCTTGAATTAAAGGACTTGATTCCCTCGACTTTTCCGACATCGAAATAAATCCCTAGGGATTGTGATGTCGGATCCGTGTCAACGGGTTTCGACCCTTATCAAAATACAATGTTTGTTTTGAAAATTGACGTAAATATGTGACTCGAATAATGATGAAAACGAAATAAAAAAGATTATTGTTTAAGTTAACTTATTTCAATAATCAAACGATCGGGGTGATGGGATAAGCGACCGACGACGCGTGTGCAGTACACTTGTATATGCGGTTTTCCTTATCCCACCATCACTCACATTCGACACAAATCAATAAGTATTTTAATGTTTTGATATTAACAATATTATCGATATTATGATGCAATGAACAAAAAAAAAAAAAACGAAAATAGACGCGAAAAAAAGAGGAGAACGACGAGAAGAGAAGGAGAAAAGAAAGGGTTTTGACACCCTCAACCTACATGTTCTTGTCTCGGATCGAACTCGTAACCGTGGCTTTAACACAAGAGTTTCGAGGTGTGTGAAGGTTGAGTTATGGTAGCTCGGGATCGATTCCTAAAATCTAGGTTTAGGGTTTTGTTAGTGTGATATTGCTTAGGGTTTGCTTAGGGTTGTGTGTGTAGGATTAGGGTTGTAAAAAGTTGTAAAAAAAGTTGTTGAAGATGTGTGCATGGGGGTTGCTTATATAGGAAAAGTTAGGGCACACGGTTTAGGGTTACTCGACCGAGTAGGTGGCTAACTCGGTCGAGTGGCCCGTTATGCCTGCCGTCGGGCTCGAAACAGGCCCACTCGATCGAGTGGGTGGGTCACTCGATCGAGTGGCCCAACTGGGTCGCGCAGGTCAGTCTTTTGGACCTTGACTTTGGATGTTTGATGGGTTTTGTGTTCGACTTGAGCTTTTGATGATGTGAGGGGCTTTTTTGTGTGTCTCGGGAATGACTTTGACCGAGGTTGACCCAATCGCTAAAAGTCGGTTTTTATTCCGGTGCCGGTTTTGGCCCAAATTAGTCTTGCTTGACTCGGAATGATCCACTGGGCCTGGATTTGAGGTTGGTTTTGTGAGTTTTGTACTCCGTAAGTGCGTTAGCCAGCAACTAATGGATTTGAGCTCGTATCCGAGCGCGTAGAAACATGTTAGCGTCCGATCATCATCGGGTGTTTTTTTGAAAACTGCCATAGACACCTGGCAGTCAAAATGCGGGTGTCTACAGTTTGCTACAAGAATTTGGCATAAGTCCCAATAAATTCTAGAGTCTTCTTGATTGTTCTATCAACGTGGGAGATGCATCCGGTTTGTTCATGCACCTACTCTTCTCGTTTTTGCTACACCATTAATTCGAGCTTTTGTTTCTCCTCCAAGCTTGATATATAAACCCCCTTCTACATTTACTTACAACACAACAATCACACATCTCTTCTTCTATTTACAATTTCCCTCTATATCTCTCTTGCTTCCGGAAGTTACTTGGCAACGTTCTTGGTGGGGTTCATTTTGTAGTTTTGTCTACACCAAAGCTACAAAGGTTGTGTAAACCTGGGGGTCGATTGTCATGGAAGTCGTGTGTAAAGTACGGGACAAATTCGACTTTAGGACAGTGACTTGTCACGCCACAACCGTCATTCTCTCGGATAAGCTCGTTCCCTTATTATTTCATGTTTTATATTCGTTTTATTTTATTTACCGTTTTTTAAAGATACTTGATATCTTGTTTGTTCTGTGTAATATTCTTCTGTAATCTTTACCTTAGTAGGAATTGTTATATTTTCCTTAACCTATATTATTCCTTAGATTGCCTTCTTGTATCCTAAGTTAGCTAGATTCTCGTAGATACGTTGCTTGCCTTACAAGGCCTTCTCATGTATTTATACTCGTGCAAATTCATTGAATAAAATCATCTTTTCTCGCAATCTTCACATGGTATCAGAGCATACCGATCACAAAAAATAAAACCTACCTAAACCCTAATATTCACGGTCAACCGAGACCATGACGAGCAACACGAACGTTCTTCCCAACTCGGCCGAACCGACCATCCCTCTCATAGTCATTAACCTCACCAAATGCATCGAACTTACACCATCAACATATCGTTTATGGTGTAAACAAGTCGAGGACCTACTTTTTGGCTTCGACCAATACAAATTCGTCGATGGAACATATCCTTGTCCAGAGAAAACTACCACCAATGAGAAGAAGGAAGCCATTCCTAACCCGGCCTATTCAACTTGGGTTCGTCAAGACCATCTTCTCAGCGGTGCCCTTAGAGGAACTATTTCCTCCACAATAACTCCTCTCCTCAACAACCTCACAACTTCTTGTGAGATATGGCAGTATTTGGCCACCACTTATGCTAATCCTTCACGTGGTCACATACTATCAATCAAAGATCGCCTTGACTCGATCTCAAAAGGCACCTCATCCGCCACTGAATATATGTAATCGATCAAATCTTGTGTCGATGAACTTCAACACCTTGGAAAGAAGATCGACGAAGAAGATGTCATAGCAAAGATTATCAATGGCCTCCATTATGGCACTTATCATTGGCTCATTGACGCTATCAAGGCACGAGACACTCCTATCTCCTTTGATGCCCTTCACGAAAAACTAATCCAATTTGATCTTGGCATCAAAAACAATCCGCCCCCGACTAACCTCCCGATATCCGCCCACCTAGCCTACCGCAACCCAAATAACCGCCCACCCCGCACGACTAACCCGCCTCTTCTCCCCACCCCACCCACAAATAACCCATCCGACCCGGCCTCCGGTGCACCACCATTCAAAGGCAAGTGCCAATGGCGCCATGCACAAGCCCATTACCTCAAACATTGCCCCATCTTTAAGCAACTCTATCCTACAATTAATGTACCCGAACGCCCCCCTCCTCCACCACAAAATTGCCGCAACCAACCTTGTGCCAACACTATGACTCTTGGCCCCACCTCCTCCACCGATTGGCTCCTCGATAGTGGAGCCTCTCACCATATCACCTACGATCTAGACAACCTTGCCCTTCACTCCCCGTACGATGGAAACGATGATCTTCTACTTGGAGATGACATTTCTCTTCCCATCTCTCATATTGGTTCCTTTACTTACACTCCTTCCTTTCTTTTTATTTACTTCCGTTTTACATGTCTCTCAAATTTCTCGAAATATTCTCTCTATTTCTCAATTTTGTCGTGATAATAATTCTATTATTATTTTCTCATCTACGTCTTGTATTCTTCAGGATCAATTGACGGGCAAGGCACTCCCCCAAGGGCAACTTGAAGAGGGTTTGTACGTTTGGTGCCCCTTGTCCACTACTCCCACGTCACTCCACACTCACCTTCCCTCCACCGAGTATTGACATCACAAATTAGGTCATCCATCCACTACTATATTAGGTCTACTTAGTACGAGTCTTAAACTCCCTTCAATAAAATCGTTTAGCAACTGTAACGCTTGTGACATAAATAAAAGTCACAAGCTACCTTTTTCTGTTTCAAGTCTTACGTCTAGCGCTCCTCTAGAGCTACTATACTCCGATGTTTGGACATCGCCTATTTACTTAATTGATAATTATAAGTATTACATTACTTTTGTCGATCACTACACTAAATGCACTTGGATTTATCCACTAAAAAAAAAAAATCCGACACTTCCACTATTTTTACTCGTTTTAAAGCTCTTGTCGAAAAATATTTTAATCGCTCAATTATTCAAATTTTTTCCGACAACGGTGGAGAATACCTAAAATTAACTCCCTCCATCACTTCGGATGGCATCACACACCTCACCTCTCCTCCTCACACACCGGAACATAATGGTTATGCCGAGCGTCGTCACCGTCACATTGTCGAAACCGGTATGGCCCTACTCTCTCACGCGTCTTTACCCTCTACTTTTTGGTCTTTTGCCTTTGTCACCGCGGTCTATCTTATTAACTGCATGCTCACACCCACCCTTAATAACACTTCCCCTATCACAAACTCTTTCTTAAGGAACCAAATTATTTTAAACTAAGAAGTTTTGGTTGTCTATGTTATCCTTGGCTTCGTCCGTATACCCATCACAAACTTGATCCTAAATCAACTCCATGTATTTTTATAGGTTACTCCTCTACTCAAAGTGCTTATCATTGTTATGATATCTAAAAAAATAAGGTTTATACGTCTAGGCATGTCAAATTTGTCGAGACCGATTTCCCGTGCCCTAAACTCTCCTCGACGCCCCTAGACTCACCTATATCCCCCACTTCATGGTGTCAGCTATCCCTTCCAATTATTCTACCCTCACCAACCGAACCCCCTGCTCTTACCCCCCTCATCCCGCCCTCCCCACGCCCTCCTTCCCCGATACCAAATCCCCCTCCTCCTCCACCTCTAACCCAACCATCCGCCCCTCCCACGTCGTCCCGCATCACCACCCGATCCAAATCGGGTATCCGTAAACCAAACTCAAAATACCTAAAAACATCTACCCTTACATTGCCCACCTCGCTTCCCCTCTCCACAAAATCTGCCCTCTCTCAGCCTCACTGGCGCGAGGCCATGGATGCCGAGCATCTTGCCCTCCTTGCTAACAATACATAGTCCTTAGTTCCTCCCCACCCTTCTCAGAATGTAATAGGTTGTAAGTGGGTTTTTCGTGTCAAGTATAATCCCGACAACTCCATTGACAAGTTTAAAGCTCGTCTTTTCGCCAAAGGTTTTCACCTACGTCCCGGTATTGATTACTCCGAGACTTTCAGTCTAGTCGTCAAACCCGCCACGGTTCGCCTGATTCTATCTCTTGCTCTTCCCTGAGGTTGGTCCCTGAAGCATCTCGACATTAATAATGCTTTTCTACAAGATACGTTTTCTGAGACAGTTTATATGTCACAGCACCCTGGTTTTGTTAACTCTTCCTTCCCTAATTATGTTTGTAAACTCTCCAAAGCTATTTATGGTCTTAAACAAGCTCCTCGTGCTTGGTACACTGAACTCAAAAACTATCTCACATCATACGGGTTTCGTCACTCTCTCTCGGACCCATCTCTTTTTATATATACTTCTCATCTAACTACAATATATCTACTAGTTCATGTTGACGACATATCATTGCAGCCCCGTCATCCCCTTCACTCACCTCGTTCCTCGCTTCCTTTTCATCTCGTTTTTCTCTAAAGGATCTTGGCTTTCCATCGTACTTTCTAGGAGTTGAACTTACCCCAACTAAAAATGGTGTCAAGTTAACCCAAACTAAATATATCTCCAACCTACTAACGAAACATGACATGATAAATGCCAAACCCGTGCCTACTCCTCTAGTCGCATATCCCCCTCTTCTAGCCACAAACGGTCACCCTATATCTAACCCTACGGATTTTCGTGCCATTATTGGCTCCCTTCAATACCTCTCCCTCACTCATCCCGACATTGCCTTTGGTGTCAATAAGCTAGCTCAATTTATGCAGGTACCTTAGGAGTGTCATTGGACCGCGCTTAAACGTCTTCTTCGATATCTATCCGGTACGTTAGATGTTGGTATCCATCTAACTCGTGACTCACCACTTACTTTACATGCCTTTAGCGACGCAGATCATGCAGGTGATAAAGCTGACTACGTATCCACAACCGGTTATCTAGTTTACCTTGGTCGTAACCCTATTTCGTGGGTCTCTCGAAAGCAAAGATCCTTATCTCGTTCATCCACCGAAGCTGAATACTGTGCTGTAGCAGATACCACAGCTGAATTAATATGGCTTCGGTCCATCCTATCCAAACTTCAAGTTCCGGTTTCGAGTCCATTAGTGGTATATTGTGACAATTTAAGTGCAACTCACTATGCTGCAAACCCAGTTTTTCACCCTCGCATGAAACATGTTGCTATTTCCTTTCATTTTGTCCGAGAACATGTATCTAAGGGCCTTCTTCGTGTTCAACATATCTCGGCTAATGATCAGCTAGCTGACGCACTTACCAAACCACTGCCACGGTCATATGTGTATCCTATTTTGTCCAAGATTGGTCTATCCCTAGGATCGTCCATCTTGAGGGAGCGTGTTAAAGATACTTGATATCTTGTTTATTCTGTGTAATATTCTTCTGTAATCTTTATCTTAGTTAGGAATTGTTATATTTTCCTTAACCTGTATTATTCCTTAGATTGTCTTCTTGTATCCTAAGTTAGCTAGATTCTCGTAGATATTTTGTTTATACTCGTGCAAATTCATTGAATAAAATCATCTTTTCTCACAATCTTTACACCGTTTATATAATATTATAACTCAATAATATATAGTATGATTCTTTTCACATTGATGTGATCGTACTTATTTTCGATACACTTCTTATACTATTGTTCTTACACTAACTATATAGGCAGTCGGTTTTGGTTTATTACGATAATAAAAAAAGACGGTTTTATTATCGAGTTTTAATAAACCGATTATCTATAAAATGTAAAAGTAATATTATTTCGAGAATAAATAGCAGGGGCAATGTCGTCATTTTACGTAACTGACGTCGACAGTAAGAAGTAAAGCGCCGACAGTAAAAAGTAGTTCCGCCTTATATCCTCTTTATCATTGTAAAAAATTCTCCCCATTTTATTTTTTTGGGTATTAAGATGATTGTCGATTTAGATATTTTTTGTGTTGTTTTTATTAGGATTGAGACAAAATGAAGGAAGAAGAAAGGAGAGGTGAGAGTATTTAGGATGGGTATTTTGGTCAAGATACACTTAAACTAGCCGGAATTAAGAGATGCAAGCAATTTTTGAAGTTTTACACTTTTTTGAGTGTTAAATATTAAAAAAATAAATTAAAAAGGAGAATTTATTTAGTGCATCTTTCAAGGGAGTAGTTTTTAATAGTGATCAAGTCTCACTGAAGTCCTGTAAGTGATGGCAAAAAAAAAGTCTTGTAGGCATACGTTTGAAAGCATGCAATAAGTCAACAACCTAACATAACAATTACGACTACTTTTCTACTTGGACGCTTTAGCTGACAACATTATTACTTTCGCTTCTCGTCGTCCATAATTTTACTTAGTGTCATCCGTATTTTAATTAGAGTCTGCACAACATGACACATTGGCACAAAGCTTGTCACAGTTCACAAATGTAAATGTACAAACAACAACGGGCGAACGCGAACCGTCCGCTGATGACATAGTTTGGGAGATGAAAGAAGAAAAGGCTAAATTAACTACAAAGGGTAACACAAGTAGAGTATGGCTAACTTTCACTAAGAGTGTAGATAAAAAACATGCTAGGTGTAATAACTGTAAGGTCATGTTCAGTGGTAAAAGTTCATCGGGTACCGGTCACCTACTTTGACACGCTAAAAAATGTGTTACCAAAGAGGTCGGTCAAACATCCATTGACCAATTTGTGGCCCGACCCGAATCACAACAAGAATATACGTATAATTATAACACGAGGAATTATCCAGAATGATAATTCAAACGGAAAAACCTTTCGCTCTATCTGAACACCCAGCGTTTAACAGATACGTAAAAGCAAACCAACCGGCTCATCTACAAACGAGCCGTAAAACTGTAAAAAGTAAAGCAATGAAACAATATATGGAGGCTAAAATGGAGCTTATAGAATGCTTCAAAAATATGAGATCTAAAATATCGTTAACGTCCGATGGCTGGGACTCTGGCTTGGATTACTCTTACCTATGTTTAACTGCTCACTGGATAGATGAGGATTGAGTTTTACAAAAAGTATTAGTCTCATGTGAGACGGTCTTACACTACGGTTATTGTGAGACCTCTCACATAGAAATAGTTTATTATTTTAATAACTTACTCCCATGTGAGAGGTCTCACAATAATCGTACCGTGAGACCGTCTCACATGAGAGTTTGTGTTACAAAAAAGAATAATTGAATTTGCTAGATTAGAAAGTCCGCATAACGCTTCTAATATCCACTACATTATTGTGAGGGCGATATGCGACTATGAAATTAGAGATAAAATTTTGACTGTTACTTTTGATAATGCAACGTCTATGACTTCTTGCACTAACATGTAGAAGACCAGTTTACCAAATGTTTTTTTTTCGATGGTAAATTGTTACATGTTCGATGTGGTTGTCACATTTCAAACCTATGTGTTAAGGACGGTCTAGTGGGTCTACGACACTATCACACCAAGTTTAAATCAGTAGTTATGCATTTGAGCACGAGTCAGTTGAGGCGCCAAGATTGGCGTCACTAAATTAAATACAGAAAATTTCCTGCAGAAAACAACATGAGGTGGAATTCAATGTACACAATGTTGCAGTCATGTTTAGAATATAAGGATCCGCTAACTAATTTTTGGAACTCTCGTTTTCTCGATCAACCATTATTTGAGAATGATTGAGAGAAAATCGAAATGTATATCGATTTGTTGTTCGCCTTCGAGGAGGCGACAACTGCATTTTCTCATGCATATATGCCTACTGACCCTTATTTCATTGCTAACATTATCAATATTGCCACTATTTTCAAAAAATATCGAGGTATACTTGATTAGACTACGTTTCTACCTGACATGGAGGACAAATGGCTAAAATATTGGGATGATATTCCTCTTCTCTATGTATTTTCAACGATTTTAGACCCTAGGTGAAAATTTGACGGTGCCATGAACTTTGTTGAATATTATAAAAAATAATGAACCAAGAATTCAACAGGGAGGCCTATGCGGCCTCGGTTAGACACGACTTTGGTGTAGTATTTGGTAAATATGAGCGGATTTATGGTCAAACTAACACCACCACTACTTCTCGATCAGCTGCAAGTGCTAGTAGTAGCCGACTGACGATTGCTACAGGATTGGGCAAGGCCATGTCGCAAATGTCTCGACTGATGCCATCTCCTCAAGACACACGGGCGTCCGATCTTGCGGAATTTCATATGTACCTGCGATATGATTATTTCCTCAATATTTACGAATTCGATAAATTAAACACTGATCTTCTATCCTGGTGGCGAGCACATGCACTAGGTCTTTCGGTGATGTCTGCAATGGCACGAGACTTCCACGCCATTCATGTTTCATCTGTGGCATCCGAACGCTGCTTCAGTGCCTCTAAAAGGGTGTTGGACGATAAACGTACGTCTTTGTCTTGCGACACCATCCGCATGTGTATCTGCTACAAAAATTGGATGGATGCAAGAGACCGAAACAAGGTCAAGAACCAAGAGATAGTGATGTCGACACCGACGATACCCCTTCGAATGGCAGTGTCGAATTGTAGAGTCGTAGACATAATTATTTTTTCAATTACAATTTCACAAGTCGACTTTAATTATTTTTTAGTTTCTTTTACATACTACAAAGATTGTATTTATAACTTTTAGTTTGTATAATGATTATTCAGTAAAAATAATATTTCTTTCCTTCTATTTACGTTTCTTATTTCTTAGCTGTTATATCATTTAATTCTTATTATAATTATTTTTAACTTATAATTGTTAATTGTTATATAACTTCTTAATATATTTAAATATTAACTTGTAATTATATTGAAATTTTATACTACTATTAATTACAACACTATAACTTGTAAATATTATATTATCTACAAACACTTAATGACCTAAATCTCTTTTCCCGGATATTATAAATATTATAATATCTAATTATCTACAAATATTTGTATCGCATACAAACGCGCATCATTTTTTCCGTAAAAAAAATATGAAATAGATCGAGACACGACCCGAAACCCGAAAACCGGAAAGAAAACTGAAGCGCGGGCACGAGCACGAGCACGAAACAAGCACGACGGGTCGAGCATGACCGAGCATGAGACCCGGTTCGAGCATGGCACGACCGGCCCCGTGCCTCGGCGGCGAGGTTAGGCGGAGATCCGTGCCGGGCACAGCACGAGCTCGGGTCTAGGCACGACCGGGCCGGCCCACCTAGGCACGAAGCCCGCCGGGCACGACTAAGTGCCACCTTTAAACATGAGCTATAATCTCTACAATGCAAGACTCATATCTCATGACTATTCCTTTACTTCTTAATCTAGTAAAAACTTCAGCCTTCATCTGATATCATATGGACCTTTATCTGGTATCAGATGGACCTTTATGAATAATAGCCTCTTCATACATACCTGAATAGACGACTGTTTTGTCACTTGAGTTGACTATTTTTTAGTTAAAAAGAGGATGCATACTCTTAACATTTTGTAAGATGAAAAGTCTGATATCAAAAAGAAATTATACTCTACTTCGTAACATTCTTTATTAAGTACTCCGTATATTATGTTCACATACCCTAATATAGTGTCAGTCAGTCGAGCTTTCGTGCCAAGGGATCAACTGAATTGGTTGGTACTTATAAAATGGCCACATAAGGGGGAACTTCTTCACACAAACTTAAGATCATCAAATCTTCACATGTACACATGAGCTATAACCTCCTAATCCTCCTATCTAATCCTCTACAAGAAATACATATTATCTATAATTTCAAGAGGTACGCGCGATTGATTGTCTCAGTAGACTCTTAATGGGTAATAGCCTCCTCATACATACATACCTGAATACACTATTTTGTTGAGGCTTGGGGACAACTATCACTTGAATTAATAACTATTTTGAGTAAAACAGAGGATGTATACCTTAAGATAGTGTACTTGAAAATCAATTCAGTGTTCTGAATTGAAAACGAAAAATAGTTTCTTAAAAAAAATAGAAATAAGGGAAAATAGTTGACCTAAGTACATTTTAAAATCCTAATATTTAAAAAAACGGGTGTTCGATCGGTTATCAATTCAGATATTTTTGATCGATTTTACGAATTCGTGTTATTTGGCTAAGTCTATACTTGTTAATCATCTAATAGCAATTGATGACATTTTCTTTGTTAATTTTACCCAAAATCTTTAGGAAGTATCATTATTGGAGTATTTTTTTTACTAAATATAGTACGAAGTATATCTTAAGGTATGCATCTCTTCAATTCATTTTACTCATTAATTTTATCAAACAACTACATACGAGTTCTATATAAGGCCTTGTTTCTAAGGCATTTTCCTACCTCAAGGGTTTTTCAAGTTCATTCCTTCTCAATCCCTCGAAATTATACAAATTCTTTAAAAATGTAAAAATGTCAGGAATAATTACCAACAACAACAATACTCCTCCCATGGCTCCCAATGGCAACAACATGAACATCGAAGCCATCGACACTTGGACATGGCTAGATGCAATCGTCAAGTTCGTCGATTCGGCCAATAAATGCACTGAGAAAGTAAAACCCGAGGTTGTGTATTTATTTTCCGGCGCAATTATGAACAACATTTATCAGCTCATAACTTTAGAGATTGTGAAGACGCATGACGGAAAGACGCTCCTAAAGGTGAATGAGGCGGCCTTATCTTCCTAGTTTACGGGTTTTTAATGTCTCGCAAGGCTGCGAGACATTTTGCTATGGCTATAGGAATAATATTAGTCATTCATGGCAACCTATCTAAATTATTTCTCCTATTATTGTTACGGAGTTACTCTTTGCAATGCGCATTTTACTCGACGTAGCACTTTTTACACATATTATTCCATTGCATACCCTTATCAGAAAACAAACGTAATTTCATTTCTCTCCCACGCTCTCTACCCTAACCCTAAAAATCATATTTTTTTTCAATTATCATTAATTATCTACAAATCTAACTACACATTCATTCAATTAATCTATTTAATAGATTATGAATATGATTTTGATTGAAGAACAGATATCAACCATAATCATCATTAATTATTGAAATTAGAGTTTTTGTTTCAAAGTTAAAAATATATATTGTAATTTTAGGGTTTGACACTTCTTTTTTTGTCTTCTCCCTTACGTACCACTTGTTCCTCAAATTGGCTTTATTGAATGTAAAATTATTTTGATAAGCTCGTCGCGGTACGCTTTAAGAAATACTAATGGAGAAAAATTGAATAACGTTGGTAAACTGAAGAAAAACTACGTATTATGTCAACGAAATAATAAGAACGTACTGTGGCAACAAATCGAAAAAACGTCTTTAGTAGTTTTAAAAAAATATCTACTTTGTCGAAGTTGAAAATAAAGTTGTACCGCATCAAAATTGAAAAAAAAGACATGTGCATTCCGTGATAAAAGAAACGTACTGTGTTAATAAAGTTAAAAAAGTACTCTATATCAAAGATTAAAATAAATGTAATGCATCAAATTTTAAAATAAATGTACTGCAGAAAATGTACTGCGTAAAAGTAAAAAAATAAATTCGCTGCGTAAAAGTAAAAAAATAATGTAATGCGTTGGGTAAAGTAGATACGGAGAAGAGAAAAAAAAAGAAGAGAAAAACATAAGGATGAATTTGAGGAAGGGGAAATGAGAGGGGCAGAATTGAAAAAAATGGTACTGCGTTGAGTAAAATGCGTACTGCGAAGAGCAACACCCTATTGTTATTATTATTTGACTCGCTATAAGCCTCAATTTACTTTGTGTTTTACCCAAAACTAATCAATACAAGGGTTTAAGGGCAAACGTAATATCATACTAATATAGTTGTAATATCCCCTTGTAGACACCCGCATTTTGACCGCCAGTTGTCTATGGCAGTTTTCAAAAAACACCCGATGATGATCGGACGCTAACATGCTTCTATGCGCTCGGATACGGGCTCAAATCCATTAATCGTTGGCTAACACACTTACGGAGTACAAATCTCACCAAGCGGACCTCAAATCCATGCCCAGTGGATCATTCCGAGTCAAACAAGACTAATTTGGGCCGAAACCGACAACGGAAATAAAACCGACTTTTTGCGATTGGGTCAACCCCGGTCAAAGTCGTTTCCGAGACACACAAAAATAGCCATACAATCCTCAAAAGTCCAAATCAAACACAAAACCCATCAAACACCCAAAGTCAAGGCCCAAACAATGGACCCGTGCAACCCGACTGGGCCACTCGATCGAGTGACCCGCCCACTCGATCGAGTGGGCGTGCTTCAAGCCCGACGGTAGGCTTCACGGGCCACTCGACCGAGTTAGCCCCATACTCGGTCGAGTAACCCTAAATCGGTGCCCTAGCCATGCCTAGATAAGCAACCCCCATGCAACACAATTACACAACTTTTGCAAATTTTTTACAATTTTTCACAACCCTAAAAAAAACCCTAGAGCAACCATACACACACATACTACGTTTTTTTACAAACCCTAATCAAACCCTAGCAATTCGACACTAGCAAAACCCTAAACCTAGTTTTAGGAATCAATCCCGAGCCACCACAACTTAACCTACGTAAAACCTCGAAGACTCTTGTGTAGAAGCCACGCTTACGAGTCCGCACCGAGACAAGAACATGTAGGTTGAGGGTGTCAAAACCCTTTTTTCTTCTCCCTCTCTTCTCGTCGTCCGTCCTCCTCTTCTCCATCTTTTTTTCGTTTTTTTATTATTTTATTGCATCATAATATCGATAATATCATTAATATTAAAGCATTAAAATATTTATCGATTTGTGTCGAATAAGAAGGATACCGGGATAAGGAAAATCGCATATACAAGTGTGTGCTGCACACGCGTCGTCGGTCGCTTATCCCGGTACCCCGATTATTTGATTATTGAGATAAATCAACTTAAACAACAATTCGTTATTATCTCTCGTCATCGTCATCATCATCGATTTTTACATTCATCTTTTTCTAAAATCAATTTTAATAAGGGTCGAAACCCGTTGACACGGATCCGACATCACAATCCCTAGGGATTTATTTCGATGTCGGAGAAGTCGAGGGAATCAAGTTCTTATTCAAGTAAAGCGTCGATTTTAGATTCGATACCAATTCCATAATTGGATATCGAATCTAACAATCAAGTCATATGAATTAATTAGCGTGATTTGTTCATATCACGATAATTAATTTAAAACGACTAAAATCAATTTATCTTTTTTTATTTTTTTTATTTCACTCTAATATTCTATATCGATTCAAATAATCGAATATGGGATATAACGAGTATTCAAAATTAGAATCGAGTATAAATTCAACAATATTTATATTCGGTTCAACAAATTCACGATTTATAAAAAAAAACCAAGTCGAACATAAATTGTGCAATATTTATGTCCGATTCGGTAAAACCGTCGAATTATCAAAAAATCAAAAGCAATTTCAAAATCAATAATTAAATTGCAAACGAACCAAGTTCGTACAGGTGCCACTCGACCGAGTGCCGTAGTCACTCGATCGAGTGACACCTCAAAATCAAGTCAGAATGCCAATTACGACCACCACTCGATCGAGTCTCACAGTGACTCGGTCGAGTGGCCATGTACTCGACCGAGTTGGTCAATAACTCGGCCGAGTACGGTCTGTAGCGCAAAACAGAATCACCTTTTTCGGGTCTACTCGATCGAGTCTGTCGACCACTCGATCGAGTAACCTCATAACGACTCAAATTACGAGTCTTACATTATTCTATTTTCAAAACCCGATAGTATTTCTCGACTTAGGTCAACACGCGCATAATTAATCACGTGTATACTATCTTTTCAAAACATACATCTCATATTTGCATCATTCATCTCATTCGATATTTGCACAAACCGTTATTATTCGTTATATTATTACATCGTTACTAACGCGTTTGTTGTTCCTTTTGTCAATTTTAATTATCGTTCGTTTATTGTATTAAATGAACCCGCATGCTAAAATACAACTTCGACGTTAATTTTAGTTGCATTAAATTGACTTAGAAACCCGTTTCAATTCCATTCGCATGTTTAGGGAAAATAATCTTTGCATATCATTTTCCCGTTTTACTAACGCGCGTATTGTAAGTCATTCGAATTCTTAGTAGAGGCCGCTAACGTGCGGGCGGGGTTGGGTGTCCTTTGTGGGCTTCCCAACACGTACCCTCACCCCTTACTCAGAACCTCGGTTTCCGGATGCCCGAAATCGTTGGCGCACGAGAGTCATTCCATACACGATATCCGATAATGTCGGTATCGGTATCGCAATGCAAAGGGACGAGCCCAATAAACTCTGACATCGGAAATAGGCCGTATTTTGTATACGGCCCACTACGACATAGAGTGGGCTCGAATGGTTCCGAATAACCACAAAATTCGGTGGCGACTCCACATAGACCTAGATTTCAATTCGATCCATTCTCATATGGAGATTCATTCGCCTACCCAAATCCGCGTGTGGCCGCGTCAGGGTGGACCTATGTCATGTCCACACCCCTATTCACTAAAACAAAAACCAAGGGGCAATTGTGTCTTTTCAACTTTCCCGCCAAAATCACCTTTTCATTATGCAAATTGGGCTTAGTAAAATCAATCCAATTTGAGCATAACCCGTATGCACCTAATAATTTAGCAAATAAATTAGCAAATTGGGCTTGTGGTAAAACCAATCCAATTTGAGCATAATCTGTATCATTATATTTAGGAAAATATAGTACTCTAATTAGACTACAATATGTCAATATTTGGTGATTTAATTAAATAATTAAACAAATAAAAATTATTATATCTCAAAAAAAAAAAATTATCAATCATGTCTTACCAATTACATCCATTTTGACGAAAAAATTTGTAACATAATAATGAAAAATTTCTTCCACACTTTTAATAAACACGTCAAACGGGAAGAACGGGTTAGGTCATACGGGTTGGACAAATTACGGATCGGGTCAAATAAATGTCACGAATCGAGTTAACGTCTATAATTTTTGGGCCCTTAGATTTTATGAATTAATTTTTTTTAATATTAATCATATTTAACATCACTAATGATATTAAATTAAATAACTATCATATTTATAAGTAAAAAATTGTAAAAAAAACTACTCCGTATATTATTCTATAAATATTTACTATTAAATGCTACGAGTATAAAATTTATATAAAATTATTATTTTTGTAATTTATAAAACTAAATTTAATAATTTTTTAATTGTTATTTTAAATATTACTAGTATATACTCATATATATAAATACTAATATCATGATAATTTTAATGACACATCATCAATCCAAGTATCCAACAAGTCGACCCATTCGAGTCGGGTTTGACGGGTCGTTTCATCCTAATAAAATGTTATTTATACAAAAAAATATAAGGTAATGAGAAAATAATTGTTTTTATGATGCTTAAACAAAAATTAAAGGGTAAAATAATTGAACGGTACGGTTGACTGAAATATCCAAAAAAAACGTCTAAGTTATTGACTTAAACAGAGGGATATAATTTTTTAAGTAACTAAATTATTTTTATAAACAAAAATTAATTACAAAACCGTGTGTAGGCACGGGTTTTGAACTAGTATATACACTACTTAGCAATCCTCTATATACTAATTGAGAAACCACAAGCAAAAAAAATGGACACGTGTTAAGCTGTGATTGATTTTTTTCCTGTCTAAATAATTCAGTCATGGGTAGCTAGCATACTTGAATGTATTCGGTATATTTTACACATAACATTAGCATAATGTACATATATAGAAATATAATCAACCCTAAATCTTCTTTTATATACTAACAATAACGAGAAATCATATCAAAGTAAAAACATTAGTACTCCGTATTTTTTTCCATACTAAAAAATCCGTAATTCATAGCCAAATACATAAAATTTTGAAATAAAAAATATATAAATTTAAATTAAATTGAGAAGACACTGATGAATAAGAAAATTTATCAACCCATTTGGTAATATTTGACAAAATAAAACATGTTTTCATAATTTTTTTTATTATTTTAATTGCAAATTGACTATATCATATATATTTCAAATTTTGACTTTTAAGAAAATTAAGATAGACCATGATCTCTATATATGCCAAAATTATGAAGACAATCATAATTGCTAACACGATATTCATTTAATATGCCGTGAATTGCACGGGACCTAAACTAGTATATTACTAATATAGTTGTAATATATATATATACATGTGCTAGTCAACGATATTATTACTGATATACTAAAAAAACCATAAATAAAATCATACTATAAAATAGTATATGTTATTTGTATCGTCCGAAAGAAAAAGTAACGCCCTTAAACATGTTGAAATTTTGGACAACAAAAGAATTTGAGCCCGATATTCATTAACATTGATATCTTTTTATTATAATTTGATATTGTGTGTTATTACGAATATATGGGGGAGAGGTATGATAGTATTTGTGAGACCTAGTGCTTCTAGGACGGACAACACACATGGAAATGCTCCATGCCTATTTACATGCAACCATCCATCTACACCCTTCTCCTTCTACGTCATTCTTCTTCTACATCCCTCCTTATACAAGAGTTTTCTAGAATTCTAACATTACAATTCATTTGTCTAATTCTAGTTCATTCTATACATTATATTTTTTAGATTAATATTTCTAACAAAACATGTACTCCCTCCGTCTCGTTCATTTGTTTGCTTCTTATATTCACTGTGAAGATTATTTTAATCAAAGACAAACAATTGAATGAAATTGAGGAAGTAATAAATATGGACAATGGTGGCCTGACCAACGTAGCTATTTATCAATAGATGGAGATGGTTGGATCCGATTATCAAGTACGTATAGAGTATGCAAACACATGCGCCGAAAAGATGATAACAAAACATTAAAACTCAAGATAGGGTATTTATTTACTGTCACAGTCAGGGGCGGATTCAAGGTTAGGCTTCTCGGGCTCTAGCCCTAGTAAAGTTTGGAATACATAATTTTTAGTGTAAGAAATATTTAGGTGTTTGCTCTTGTCATAGTCGTAAGAGGGTTAATGTTTTAAATGGGAGACCCGTGTTCAACTAACCCCCTCTAACAACATTCTTAGGTTATTTTTGTCATTTACTTTATTTTCTACTTTTCTTCACTTTCTCAATATCAAAACTTCAAATACTATACAATTTGAGATGACAATTGTTTTTTTACTAATTTATTAGTCATTCTTTTCAATATCTAGATAAATGATTTCAATATCTTACAATTCTCTCCCTTTTTTTTCTTCGCATGATTGAACCATCGATGATTCAATGTTAATTAGCCCAACATACTTTTGAATCCTGGATCCGTCCCTGGGCATAGCAATGCAAAACATCTATCAATTGATAACCTCAGGCAATACGGGCATAGTGAAAACTCATGAAGGAAGTGGTGTTCATTTTCCTACTATATATACGGTTTATTAATGGCTCGAAAGGCTACAAGCATGGGCGGATCTAGGGCTAGACTACTTGGGCTATAGCCGAGTAGCAATGCCAAATACAATTTAAATGCAATTTGTTACTCCCTTGTGTATTGTGTACATTAATTAGTTAGTAGTTTGATTTACCATCCATGGAGAGAACCTATGTTCAAATCCCATTGTGGACTATTTCTTTTAGTTTTTGCTACCCTAGCTGCTTGGAGTTCTCTTTCCAATTTTATCAATCAACAAATACGGAGTAAAGCTTTATGCCTTTCTTATACTCGTATTTTTAATTTTTAATGTCCAGCGTAGAAACTTATACTCGTATTTTTAATTTTTAATGTCCATCCTAGAAAATTACTTTTATATGACAAATCAATTTTAATATTTTATAATACAGTTTTTAATAAAAGAAAATATATTTAAATCGAGATAACTTATAACGGTCATTAATACGTAGTTAACTGAAAAAATTCGATGGCAATATGATTTGATTACTTTTATATGACAAATTCGCATCGGTTTCAATTTACCATCCGATGGCAATATGTTTTGATTTAGGAACTGATGCAAAAATGGAATTGGTACCAGCGAATCATTGATGCAAAATAAAATAAAATAAAAATGGCATATGTTCCACCGAACCACCGATGCCAGTTATTTGTTTGCATATGCTAAACAGGAATTGACATCGATTCTAATCTAACTACCGATACTAAGCCAAAAAAAAATTGGCATCGGTACCAGCGAACCACTGATGCCATAAAAATAAAAAATGACATTGGTTCCAGCAAACCACCAGTGCTAGTAATTTTTTATATACTAGTTGTCATATATAGAAAAACTATATATAATTGCAGAGTGAAATTGAAGAGTTAGATTTATAAAAAAATTAAATTATCATATATAGAAAAACTTCTCCGACAATGCTTATTGCATCGTACGTCCGACCTCACATTTCACGGTGCTTTCAGTTTATTCTCCTGTGGCTTGTTTACTAACGTGTTCGATTTCTTGTAACGTATGAAGAGAACGACCCCAAACCTGTCCAAAACTTCTCTGCTATGACTGAAAATACATACACTAAACAAGAGGTAGTCGATATCTAGGCTGATGTACTTAAGTGTCCCATCTACGAAATGGGTAATCCTACCGTGAACTTAGAGGTCCACCAGATAATCGCAAGACAACAGTTCCAAGGTATATTGCAAATTTGCGATATTACATGATGTGGAATTTTTACGTACTTTGTTTATGTTACGACTAACTAAAGAGCGATTTAGCTGGCAATTACTGTGGTTTTTCTGGTTGCAGAACCCGAAGTTGCAACGGCGTGACTACATGTCAGGATACTGGTCACAATCAGGTAGCTGCACAGTTAATACAGAAATAGGAAGGGAGAATAATTCTACATTGACCATAACTGCTGGTGATGCGACAAACCAAAACGAGGCATTTCGTGAGACAAACAACATCCATCCCTCTTTTAGTACCCCACCTATTACCTGGTCACATCCGAGGAATGGGCACAAACAAGTCGGTGCCTTTAGAAAAACGCCACGTATTTTCCGCTAAATAACATTGAATATTCAGGAAAATCAAAGCGACATGTCAACATATAGAATACAAGCTATGGATGTGGGTATACATAAGAAATAAAAAATGGGTGATGTGGTCATCGACAGTAAGATTGATTCCAAGCATACCAAGTGTTCCTAAATTCTAACTCACGGCACATGAATGCATCACTAAGCCTAAATGAAGCATATATGCACAAAAGAAAGGTAGAAAGCAATAACAAATTGGAAAAGGAGGAACAAGAGTACGAACACGAAGAGCGGAAGGAGTTTATATAATTAAGGAGTATGGGTAAGCTAATCACGAGATCCACACACAGCCTAACACAAGCTTGAAAATTACAGCTACCAGTAAGGGTTGGGGAGGACATGCACACTGACCACTATTTGGGATAATTTCGTGATTTATGTTAAGGTAAAGAGTGGAAGGTGTGCAATAGTAGAAAACTTACAGTTCCAATCGGTCTTGATGGGGGTCCAACAAATGCAGCTGAAGAGTTTTGGGAAAGTAGAAGATGTACTTCTGCTTTTCTTTTTTTTGTCTTGATATTTGGGGTATAGTAATGGCCTAATGTTCAGGGAAGGGGGAGGGAAAGTAGGGGGTTGAGTTTATCAATGATGCTAGTAGGGGTAATTGGACGAGAGGTTGGAGTATGTGAGGAGGGTGGCTGGATTAGTACAACTAATATATTCACCCGAGTTGATCTGACATGGGGTGTAGGTAGGTATGATAGGAAGCTGTACGCATGAAGTCTACGTTTAGCTAGTAATTACAATCTATCCATAGGTTTGCGGCGGTTTACATTTCGGTCACAAATATCGGTTTGGATAACAGCGGGTTGGGTCTGTACAATTTGTCCCAGAGCTGCAATATAGGAGAAGCAGTTTTGAGCAAACGGTTGTTATGACAGCAGCAACTGTAACCTTGCAGAATAATGTAAGCATGAAAGGGGGTACGTGTTAAATTGTTCAAGGGAAGCTACAAAGATATTTTATGGATACATTTGGCAGTTTGTGCAACATATAGCCACACAGAATATGGTGATTGTTTCTTCATCGCAATTTTTCGATGAGTAGTGTACGAAAGTTTTAAGCCATGGGAAAGATGTCAGAGGTTTGGTTAACAATAGATAAATAAGCGGGACGAAGTTTTAAGTTTTACGGGGAGTCTCGGGCGATGGAGTGTCGATCGTGGTAGCTGAGCTGCTGCTGCCTGGTTCACCTTTGATGACCTCCTCCACCACGGCTACAATTGCTTCACCTTCCTGAGCCTGTACATTAATTTCTGGGGTGCCTGCACTGTTCGCTGGTTTGTCGACACCATCGTCAACCACTACAACCTGCTTCACCACCCACTGCAGGATGTTACTTGTTGATAGCGACGACGCTGGCCCAACGCAAACCTTGAACTTCCTACGCTTCATTGTTTCCCGAATGACCTCAAAAGCCTCATTGTTTTCCTGTATAGGTATGGACGACGTGTGACGATGTACCTTACGCGTCCAGTAGTTGCATTAGCATGTATGTATAGACGGATATTGACTTACAGATTGCTTCATGTGGAACAAGTCAGACGCTGACATCATACATAGTTTTGAAACGGTTGTTGTGAAAGCTGTCATCGGTAGCGTGCCTGTCCCGTCTGATATCTCACAATTGAAAGTGACCCTACAGGAATTCGTGTGCATTCCGACCTTAGCTGAGCATATCACAGGTCAATTTGGGCAAAACCATTTCCGCGCCTAAGGTGGACGGATGGTACTGAAGGTTATAGTGAATGTAAAGAAGTAGGATGGTGCCGAACATACCGTGGCTCTGAAGTACAGCCTGGGATAGAGCAAGCGTAGCAAGTGTAGGCAGTTCCTGGTGGCGTGCTGGAACGCTTGCTGCAGTGGGAACAACCCAAGTAAGCATGCATTCTGGATAGGCCAGCATCAGGAATAGTACATCCAGCCAGTGCCTGTCGTCCTGGAGAACTGACTTCGCCTGCGGAACAATTCAGGGATTATAAACAGCAATGCATCTACAGTTGGTTGCATATGAACAACATGTTCAACTTAAAACAGAGAACAGTGTCGTTCGCACCTTTTTAGAACGGATGGCTGCAATTCTAGTAGCCTTCTGTGTCTGAGGTGACACTCTTGCATTCAAAATCCTTGACTGCAGTTTTGACAGTGCCATGTGGTGGGCAGCCATCCTACAAACGGTGGCATGTGTAAAATTGAAGTGCAAGATCAGTGTTGAGTAAAAGGCATCCAATGGTTAGGAGCACTTAAGTAGTAATGTCTGCACTGTGCATGCACAGATTCCAGAAGGAGTAGCCGATAATAAAATGGCTCTGCAGCTAACAAATAGCGTTAAGCGTGAACATTACCAGGTTGACAGTGCTTCAGCTTTGGCTCCAACAGGCGCATGTATGATGGTAGTTGACGCAGAAGTTGACAGCGAGAATCCTACGTGGTGTTCATAGTTGGTTATTTGTATAACTGGGTATTCTATGTAAAGAAATAAAAGACGAGCTAAATAGTATAGACCTTTGTAGCCTGATACTCGGAGTGCTGTCAGGCCTACGAGCCTGAACTTTCCCGGTGCTGGAATCATCATGTTGCAGTCGTCTTCAGCTAGTTCATCCCATATGGAGATTGCCAGTGGTTGCGTAGTGCTGTTACAGATACAGCACCAAGTGCAATGTTAGACTCACTTATATGCAGAACATACGTCATACAAGCGACAGATTAGAGTTGATGTAACCTGTGGTCAATCAGCATTAGTTCCCGTACCCTAGACTCGCGCTTGTTAGATGTTGTAATCACACGCGACTGGTCTTCAACAAACAGGACAACACCCAGCACATCTGCAATATGTGACATAGGATTGTTAGCAGGTTGCCACTATACCGTGAGCCAACCAGACGACATCATCTCACAAAGGAATGTTACTGGGTTGCAAGAGAAATGGTGTCGTACATGCATACAACATATATGACTAATGGTGGTCATTTTCTGTAATATCGGATGATTAGTGTACTACAGCGTAACTGTAGGTAAGTTGTCCAGTACTATACGTTTCTAGAATGTCAGGCATATATTTACAGACAGAAATGTGCACAGCTATATGAACTGATGCAGAGATTTGGAGACACAGAGGTACGTACCTAGCAGCTCATAATACTCTTGATGCCTAGGAAGTTGCGAGATTAGTAGGTATTCTTGGGTAGCAACAGTACCAAGTCCAGTGTCATCATCTAACGGAAATATGAGCGTTCTACGGCCAAATGTCATCTAGTAGTCGAGATCAGCCGGACATGTCTTCCATTCAGGCTTGACAGGGCTTATAGCAGCATTTCTTATTTCATATGTCTTGTTACGGTGAATCGCATCTTCATACATTGCAACTTGGTCAGCGAACAAAGCACCTCGCATCCTCGTGCCCTGCAAGGTGTGCATAGGAATCTTAGCCCTACGTAACAATTGTCTTTATAAAAGCAGTGTGCACGAGAAGACGATAGTGAAATATGAAGACTATAATGCAGTCAGGGGAAGGAAACATTCAGAGCAAACGCAGAGTGCAGATCCCCATAGATCGTGGAATGGGTGGTACAAACAGTGGATGCTGGATGAGAACAGTGCAGTTCATATATTATCAGCAACTATCTAGCAAGAAGGAAAGGGTAATCGGTCATACTGGTCCGGTGAGCGACCAGGTATCATACACAAAGTGAACACCTGGGTACAGAACTGATGAATCACTGTATATAAAGTATGCGTCGGGCGCGATGAACGCAAGGGCCCTATCTATATATCAGTAGCTAGATCCTAACATTCGAGTGTATAGCGATAAATAATAAGGACCATGTTGAGGATTGCACCAGCGCATTTCGTAATTGACTACATGAACAAATGCCTATGTCTTTCCCAGATTGGCGAAAGTAATCTGTTTCCAACAATCGTAGAAATGATTCACTCAGCCACGTCAACCAATATTCACGGGAATGATTCATCTAACAACCCAATCAGAAACTGAAACGATAGATTTTTGAGGGCAGTGTAATTTATGAACTGCAAACTAGCCTTTTCATCTTCCAGCAGCAAACTCTGGTAGACCATATTCTTGTTAGGAGATGTCTTTGGTCATCTTTTTTCTATTACCTTGACCTTCACCTTGTAGTCACGGTTGTCTGTGTTCAAGTCAACTAGGTAAGTTGCTTTGGGCTTCATGCTGCAAAACCATAAATACTATTAAAATCAGACTGACTGCTTACATGATGTTGGCCGAATGGTTTCAAAGATCTATCTGACGGCTAGGTGATTACATATACTTAGCGTACGTAGGAGAAGTACTGACACGTTTAGCTCGCGACATTCTGGACTTACACATTCTAAACCTACAGTGTAAGCTGTAGCTTAATCTAGCAGAAGCCACAGTTTCAGACCAGGCAATAGTACAACAAAACTTCAAAACACACTGCAGGCAACGCATCTAATGTGCATCATTAAGGTATTAGACAGCATCCTAAAATTTAGTTTAATGACGGTTCCTCCCTTTTGGAGGAGCGAGTATCTAATACTGTTCTTTGTAACGTACGCTACTGTTAGGTATACATTTTGTAGTAATCTGCTATTAATCCTTATATCCGTTAATAGACTCGTCACTAAAGGAAATAATTGGGTAGGTAGAAGTGCTGACAGAAGACAGCATGAATCTTACAGTCGTAGAACTATCACACAACATGACTTGAGCGAACACATTTAATCTACCGCAGATGGAAAGGAAGCATAATAGTTTACGCAGAGAATCAAGCAAAAACTGATCATTAGATGAACATGTGACCAACACCCAGATTCGCAAACCAAACATTGAGCACCAAATTTATGTCTACGGCTAGCAGAAATCGTATATGTTCGTCTATAATAGGTCTACAAAGATGATCTAAACAAACCCCAACAAAGTCTACGGGGATGTATTAATCTTAGCCGCACATACCTGGGAAATCTCTAACAATTAGTGCCTCAAATTATTTAGAATGCCACCAACTCCTGCACCACCGACCCTACAAAACGACTGAAATTATTTCTGGAAGAAACCAACAAATGCATAACATGCATGCGATTTGCAGCTGGAAGACAAAGTTTTAAGCTATAATATCACAGTACCTTTTGAGTGAAGTGTTTGCGAGCTTAGGAGAATACCGAAGTATTCAAAGTATCGAGTGATAGCTGTATGTGAAGTATTCAAGGTATTCTTACAAGTAATGATAGATGGATGCGATGTGAATATTCAGGAGGTTGAGTGTGGCAGTAGGCAAAGGATTGAGGAAGGGTGCAGTAGGAAGTGAGGCTATCAAGGGCTACTGGAACGTTATCGAGGATATTATAGCTTACTATAATAGACTAATTAAGTAGAGGGTATTATTTGTATCCTAATAATACTAAAGCTCTAGCTGACATTAATTTGATCAAGGGTAGTAGATGAGACGAATTGTGATCACGCAACCTAATGTAGTTTCACGTAATGCACGATATTGGGAATAATGTATAGTCGTACAGTACATGTATGATGTAACTGTACATGAACTACAATTTGTCCTGTATATTACATGCACCAGATAATTTTATAGGCGTACTGTTGTACATGTTTTCTAAAAAACGCAAAAAGTTAGACGTGCACTCTTTATTCACTATGTAAGTATTATACCCAACAGAATAAAGTTGTGTAGTACATGTATGATGTACCTATACATGAATATTTTTTTGAGACGTATATCAAACTATCCCTTACACTTGCAAGTTAGCAAAGTATGGATATATCTGTCGTAAGAGAGACCAATTGATTAGGTAGAGGGTATTATTTGTATACTAACAATAATAATAAAGCTCTAGCTGGCATTAATTTGATCAAGGGGAGTAGATGAGACGAATTGTGAGCACGCAACCTAATATAGTTCCACATAACGCACGTTTTGGGAATAATGTATAGTCGTAGAGTACATGTATGATGTGACTGTACATGAACCATATTTGTCCTGTATAGTACATGCATCAGATATTTTTTTAGGCGTATTTTTGTTCATGTTTTCAAAAAGCGCATAAAGTTAGACGTGAACTCTGTATTCATTGTGAAACTATTATACCTAAAAGGATAAAGTCGTGTAGTACACGTATGATGTACCTATACATGAGTATTTTTTTTGAGACGTATAGCAAAATATCCCTTACACTTGCCAATGCGAACAAATAAGTATCGGGAATATTTCAAGCAAACAGAATTAGTATACAGATTTTTCGCCAATTAAATGTTTGGTTAAATAGTTTAAACGGTTGGTTACATGAAAAAGCGAACCGAACAGTAGTTTAACTACCTTTTTAAGATAGTTTTGGATTTTCGTAGATTGGTTATAGGTCTGGACCATACCCATCTGTTAAAGTCCGTGCAGCCACCATTGCTTAGTTTTCGATTTGTTTCGTGGTGTAGAGGATGTTTTACACCAGTTAGTTTGGGGATGTCTGTTTTTTCTGACTTTGTATCGTTTCCATTTGTTTTTAGTGTCGTAGCATCGCGTTTTGGAACAGACTTTTTCAGTAGCTGTGACTGTGCAGGGGTGATTGCAGCTTTGGTTGTCGGTTTTCGTCGATTGGTTCTAACCAAGGGTACGTTCCTCTAAACTCACCAGAAATCAAAAACCGTCGAAGATCAGTAAACCCTAAATCGGTTTACAAACCCAAGATCCAAAAACCTATTTGATGTTAACCAGAACCAGAGTCACGGAACACACAGAAAAAAGGAGAAGAGGGCTAAAAAAAAATAAAAACCTAAATTGATGTGAGGTCTTGCCGTTACTTTCTTCTGGTGGACATTCCATAACTTCTTAATGTGCACGGTGCTTCAGTGCATGCCGGGCGATATGTAGCATTGTCCTAGCAGTATCGTCTGGAGTCAAGTAACACCTGCGTCCATGTGAGATTGGGATCCCACCTATAGAAACGGTCATCACGCCATCCTTAAGTTCTCTTCGGAACTGTCTATTATAGTGTGTATCCCATTTTGGCGCATCTGGATGCAGCTGGAACATTCGTGACCATGTCTTGCATGTAACAGCTACATTGGCCCTCCTACCGGTGCAGGAAAGACATTCGAAGATTTTCACCATAATACACTCATTAGATAGGACACCTGATATCGATGGAGACGGTCTGCCGTGTATTTGGATGATGTGATCCTGTCGGAGTATATACTGTAGGGGACGCACCTTCCTCTGCTTTCTTCGTAACACTTCCTCGATTCTATCAACCTGCTCATTATTCAAAAACCACCCTCCGCACAGGAGCTTAACTATTATTAGATCCAAGGGCCTGTATTACTGAATGACCTAAGTAGAATAGGATTAGCTGCAGAGTGGAAAGCATACGTGCGGATAACTTGGTTAGCACATGAAGAGAAAGTCTCATAAGAGAGGTGGTTTATGGGGACAGCTGTAAAACAGTAAGCCCGGGTGTCAGTCTGCAGAGAAGGACAACGGTCCCACACATGACCATCAACAACATACTCAATGCAGAGACGGGTCTAACACACAAACAATGTGTAAAAAATTGGGTACAATCATTACTCTTTTCTAGCTTTTTATTTAGCCTTATAAGTACTGCATACCAGCTTTCTCAAATAGTCTGAAAATGCTATAGGTGACTATCAAAGAAAACGAGAGACGGTACATGAGTCCAAATGGTCTTTACTATGTGGTTACTTTATACACGGGAGTAGTAGCAGAACATGATCAATGAATGGTGCTGTTTTACAATAATGACATCTCCCCCTCTCACCCCTAAATACACGATAATGTGTGGTCTGAAACCGAAAACCGAATCTGCAGGCACACCTATACACTCAAAACCGCCAGGAAAGCTTGTTCCGAGGCACGACGGTACCACACCAAAGCATTTGGAAGCGTTCCAGACTTGCAACAAATAAGATAACGTCGAACACCGAAGATGCGGGCGTCCCTAGTTAGATAAATCACTGAAAAGCCCGTTCCGACACACACGACACATTAATGAGTAGTTTGTCGTTCCAACTTTAAATGATGTGGATTATATTACTAAGGTAAGGAAAGGGAGAAGATGTTTCTTCGCTCGCATCCATTCCAAAACAATCATAGTTACGTTTCACAAAGGCGTGACGGAGATAGTGACGTTTCAAATGTTCGCAAAGTCTTGTTTTAATTTAAAGCACTGCGTATTAGATTGCCAAGCCCATGAAGAAGATATTATATGACTCGTATTTCATCCAAAACAATGGTAGTTATGTTTTGGAAAGTCATGTCTAGGGAGTAGCGAAAGTGAGGTTGTAGCGCATACATGCAGTAGCCGCAGCAACGTAAATTGATAACCAAGTCATTCAACAACAATAACATCTATTGTGCTAAGCAATCCTAGAGCTACGAGCTGTGCTGTGATGACAGCTCTCTCACCGAATTGCTCAACATAGGCGGCCGTAGTTTCTGCAGATCAGAGGTAGAACCAGTAATGTCCACATGAAGTGTAGTTCTTAGTGCCTCCACGTGGAAAGTATGCATCATTCTCTTCGCGAGGTTATTGTTGGTTAAGTAGCACCTGCACCTGCGCGAATCCACAACTTCACCCCGAACGGTAGTCGCTATACCAAATTGTTGGTGTCTTTGTAGAAGCCTATCGTAATCTGCAGCCCACCTAGGTGCATCTGGCCTTAGTGCGAACATCTGAGCCCAACGCTTACAGACAAGCGATATCGCTGCCTTGCCAGCGGCATCAAGTTTTAGAAATATCTGCTCCATGTAGTCGTCACTGGAAAGGATCTTGCTCACATGTGAGTATCGCCTACCTTGGACTATAACTTCATGCGGAAGATTGTAAATGTAATGCAAGCGCCGTAACTTCTGTTGCCTGATATTAGCGATGACGACATTCCTATCCCCGTCTACATTGTTCGTTATCCAGCCTCTGCAATAAAACGGAGACATGCTAACAGGCGAAAAGCCTGTACTGTATGATTACATGTCAGGATACTGGTCGGAAACAGGCAGCTGCACAGATAATACAGAAATACGAAGCGAGAACAATACTATAGTGTAAATAATTGCTGGTGATGTGACGAACCAACACGCGGCACTTCGTGTCATATACATTATTCATCCTACTTTGATTATCCCATCTATTATCTAGGTACATCTAAGTAATGGCTACGAAGAAATTGATACCTTCAGAAAGGTGCTACTTTTTTCTCGTGAAATAGAAGTGACAACTTAAGAAAACCAAAGTAATATTGACATATAGAATATACGCTATGAGTGTGGACATACATGAGAAAAAGAGAATGGGTATTGTGGTCATTGGCGACTAAACTGACTCCGAGCATACAAAGAGTCACTCGCATGGATGTGGCTGAGTCGTTACAGCAACACCAACAAGGTACATGGGCCCAACTTTTATCCAAAATTCTAAATCACTGAACATGAATGTAATTCCAAACTTAAATGAAGCTTACACGCACACAAGAAAGGAAGAGAGCAATAAGAACTTGGAAAAGGAGCAACAAGAGTGTGAACAAGAAAAGTAGAAGGAACTTATATAGGGAAATAAAGCGTCATGCACATGATGCGGCGATGCTGGGGCATACTAACCACTATTTGGGAACATTTCGTGATTTATGTCAAGCAAAACAGTGGAAGGTGAGCAATAGCAGAAAACTTACAGGTAAAATCGGTCTTGATGGAGGTTCAACGAATGCAACAGAAGAGCTCTGGGAGAGTAGAAGACGGGCTATTTTTTTTCCGTCAGTCTTGGGGTTCAGTAATGGCTTAATGTTCAGGGAATGGGGAGGGAGAGTAGGGGGTTGAGGGGCATCTATGAGGTGGGCGGCTGAATCAGTAAAATTAATCTCTTTATCTGGGGTGAGTTGACATGGGGTGCTGGATATTATGATAGGAAGTTGTAGGCATTAACTTTACCTTCTGCTGGTAATTACAGTTTGTCCATAGACTTGTGACGGTTCACATTCTGGTTGGAAACATCGGTTTAAATAGTAGCATTTTGAAGGCATACAGTCCTTTGGTTTGTCTTCCATCGTGTTGTCTTATTTTTTAAGTATATAGGAGTAGGGTGCCGCAAGAAGATGTATCTGGATCGCGTTTGTCCCAAAACGAAGCTAGATATGTTTTATGAAGTCATGTCGGATGTAGTGATTTTTTGAACGTCCGCAAAATCAAGTCGCGACTCTTACGGAAAATAAATAAATATATTGGTTGTAGTGTACTGAGCGCTGAACATGTCACCAATATGAACATGAGGTAACAACATAGTGTACGGTGGTGATGTACTATTATCGCTGTGGCAATCTACCGAGCGAGCAGAAGCTCAGACGTTGAACTAGCTAATTGGTAGTGGCAATTTTTGGTCGCCATCCAGTTCCGACTGCGTAGAATATATATGTATGTATATATATATGTGTGTGTGTGTGTGTGTGTGTGTGTGTGTGTGTGTGTGTTTGTGTTTGTACAAACAAAGCTTAGAGATAGTGCTTATGGATATGTCGTTCAGGTAGAGCAAACTATTCAGGTGAGGCTCAGTGTACTGCCACCACATGAGGACCTGAAGTTCATAATAAGTTGGACGTAAAGAGTAATGTAATAATAAATGCGGTACTGAGGCATAGATGGGAAGACGCAACAGTCGGTCTAGCGTATCGATGTTCGTGAACTTTGGTGCGACTACGTGACGGATTCTTCGTAATCGTTGTGTGGAAAATATACGAATAGTTTACGTATCACAAATGATATTCATAAAGTAACAAAATAAACATGTAACACTCTAACACCGTAACGAAAACAGAATACGGAGTACGTTTGCACTGACTGCCAAAGAATTATGGATAACCATAAAGAGTAATCATTATTACTTCTTTCAATTGGCAATTAAGGGTGGGATAATCAACAACCTACACACCGTATACCAAGGGAACAACAGTAAATTCCACCAACCACTGCGCATGCCTTTACCCCTTCCAGTAAATAAACCTTTACCCACAACTGTCATCCCTCAGTAACTGATGCAAGAACAATCTGTTACATGCAAAACTTCCACAGGACTCTAAATCTATACCTGCCTAATTCGTAATTAACTGTTCACAACCACAACGACCAGTTTCTGAAATTGAAAGGTTTTCTAGCAAAAGGTCAGAACCAGCAGCTCGAAATCAATGGATGAAAGATTCATGTACCCACCAATCTGCATCATGCACAACCTACCTTACCAAAGAACGAAGAACGGGCGAATCATTGGCAGGAGCTTCAACTGCGTAAGGGATGAACTAATTAAGCTGGGATACCCGGTGAGGAAGGTCTACCATGTGTGGAGTGGGCAGAATAACGGAGACTTCGGGAGAGCTATAGCGATAGAATTCTTCGTCGGCGACGAAAGATACAGTAGTGCTTTCAAGTTGCAGCGATGCGTCGAGAGGGTGGGAAGGGGGAAAGATGGGTTCAATAAAAGCCTCGACAGTACGTCCGGCCCTCACGTGTGGGTGGCGACTACTGCCGACGAACGACTGGTGAGAAAGGGGAGAAACTGCATATATGTGTCTGACTACTGGAAGGCACAGGGTAACAAGGACGCGGACATGGACAGCATTTCAAGTTACATTTATGTGTTCAATCTGCTGAAGCATCACTGCCCCGGATTTTACGTCTGAAAAGTAACTGCTGGTTTTTCTGATTATTGAATGTTTTATCATTACCCTGTAAATTTCTGTCGGTATGTTCCATCTGAATTACTGTGGATCTGTTAATCTGAACCATCGTATTCCTAAATCTGTAACAGATAATTTCACAAATTGTGCTGTTTGTGTCCTCAATTATGATGCACATCGTTATTTAGTCATTGTATTGAGGTATGTATGCTTGTGTATGCAGTAGTCTAGAACAGTTTGCACTGTTGTCATCGTGTACTTAGTTGATGATCAAACGACAGTGTTGACAGCCCACGAATAGTCAAGGTGTCGATACTGAGGCTCAAAGTTGGGAAACAGGCGGGGGGTTGGGTAAACTGATGGTAGAACATGTAGTCATAAAACCAAAAGATCACACGCACAAAATAATGATGTACTAAGTTTATATCATCAGCACAATCTGGTGAATATCCCACTGAAAACAACATTAGCTGTTGATTGAGCGTTGAATGGACCTTCAGTTAGGAGTAAGGCTTTAGTAGCCTTCTTCCCGATGACCCTGGAAAATAGTCACGCACAGCTACCCGTGAGTGAAGACTGGTGAAGGAAGAAACCGAGCAACGGTTGAAAGAGAATGCCTGTTGAACATCAGTGCAAAAAAAGCGTGTAGCGCCATAGGTAGCAGTCGATGGAATAACTGTGAAGAAAGCTTCAAAGCAGGTTCCTGAAATATAAGGGACACACTAATGGTCCTGTCCATCATCAGAAAGCCAAAAAGCAAAAACAGAACAGTTGTTGTGGACTTAGTTCCAGGCAAAAGTATTCCACTCCTTGTAAAGGTCAGATGCCACATCCGTCGCATCTCATATGATGCCTGCAAGCCGCAGTACCTCGTAACAGATAATGTTTTTCACACGATGATCTGATGGGCCCTGGACTACTGGCGCAGAAACAACGACAGTAACTTTGCTTGATTCTCTAGCCCGCGAAAGGGCAACATACAACTGTCCATGTGAGAAGCAAGGTCTTGGAAGGTAGACTGCAACTTGGTCTAGGGTCTGGCCCTGTGATTTATTAATAGTCATTGCAAAGCTTAACCGTAAGGGGAATTGATTGCGATAGAAGCTGAACAGATAGTTAGAAGACTCCGATGGTTCCATCCTGATCCGTGGAATGAAGACGTGTTCACCACTATGATGGCCGGTGGTTATAACACATTCGACAACGTTTGGGAAGAATTTTTTACATATACGTCTAGTTCCGTTGCACAAGCCCAACGATGGAAGAAGATTTCGAAGCAGAATCACTGGGCAGTTCTCTTTAAGAACAAGTTCATACGAACTCATGCCCCCAGGACAAAGTTTATTTATAAATTCAGCAGGGTAAATGTTGCAGTTGTCAGCAAGCAGTGTGTCGTATCCTCTGTAGACAACAGCTGTCCCAGGAAACCTGTCTATGAGTACTGTGTTAATAGCATCGACGTCCTCATTCATGGGGGTGAGTATTGACCTTTTGATGAACACAGCGATTCCCAAAGCCTGGATGTCAGCCTCTGGATAGACTGCATTCGCCACTGTAGTAATTAGATCAGTATCTTCAACACCTACATGCTGTACAACTCCGTCTGGCAATACAACTAAATCACAGTCTTCAGTCTGAAGTTTACCGTTTCCCAAAGATAAAAGGTACGCACAGAACAGTGGGTCGGTCCGAGCACGGACGTTTATCGTTAGCTGGAACCTAATGAGTTGTGACCATATTGGCGAAGATACCACGCTGGAGTTGACAGCCTCTCGCATGGATTTATGTGGAACTATGGGCAGTACTTGACGGAAGTCGCCTCCAAACACTATCAATTTTCCACCGAAGATCACTTCTGGATTACACAGATCACGCAACAACTTGTCGAGTGCTTCTACTGCTTCTTTCCTAGCCATTGAAGCTTCATCCCATATATGTAACCTGCCTGCTTGTATCAGAGCAGCCAAACTCTCCTGCTTTGGAACATTGCATGCGAGTGACTTGTCCAGCTTTAGAGGAAGTTTAAACCTTGAATGGGCGGTCCTTCCAGATGGAATGTTAGAGGTCGCAATTCCGGACGTGGTTGTGGGCAAGACAATGTGTCCAAGTAACCGGACCTCAGCATACAAAGCGTTGTATAAATATGTCTTGCCACTGCCACCAGGCCCATCCACAAAAAAGGCTCCAGGGAGTTCTTGTTTCACATGCCTAATTATAGTATTGAAATCGTGCCGCTGTTCAAGGTTAAGTGAATTGCGACATTGTAAACACTCCTCCGGTACAGGGGCGGCGTGTGCATCAGCTATATCTCTTTTTCGCTGTATTACAAGATCCCGTGGTTCTACCAGTTGGTCAAGACCGTACAACTTGAGGGACTTACCGGCCGCCTCCAGGTGTTGTTCCACGCTGCGAATTGTGAGATTATGAACTGCACGTGCATCCTCTGGGTTCTTTGCCAGAAAATCTTCAGATAAAGAACTGTAGTATTTGGCCCACAACGCCTGTGGATCTTTGGGATCACAGTACATAAGAACGGTTGCGAATAGGCGTCGCAAAGCAGAGGGCATCTGAACAGCTTCCGCTTCATTAAGGCACAGTTCAACCATGTTACTGTCTTCTATCAGTCCAAGCTCGACAGCAGCTTCCTTGTATGTTGAACACTGTCGACCCTTTACAACCAAGAGATCCTCAAAAGACTTAGGCGCATGTACATGGGTCAGCAGTAACCTTAAGTGGAAGCGTTCTGTCTCCGATGGTGACACAAAGACAGGCCTGCCCGGCACAATAACACTTCGCTACCCCTACCGGCGTTTTCCCTATTGACTCTGAAGAATTCAGTTAATGGCGTTCTTAGTCTCTTTTCGTTAGAGACCACATCGGATAATGTTTCATGTGGTTTCATTTGGATTGACTGTATATCTTGGAGATGAATTGGTAATGCCATTACCGATGGATGCATCTCAAACAGATCAGAGCTGAATATGCGCCAAATCGCTTCTATCGGGGACACCCAACGACCGGACTGATACTCGCTAATCGACCTATCCGTAGCAACCAATGACATTGACAGTTTAGTACACTGCATGCTACAACTAACTGATCGTATATACACAAGCCCATAGTTATGCCCGCGTCTAAATTTCTGTCTGTTTTCGTTCTAGGAGCATACGTTTATGTTTATTTTCAAGGAATAATATCTACATTTTCATTGTTTTGCTTCGTAATCTAACATGTACTATATATCAGAATTTCTGTTTCCAGATACCAAAACTAACTCGACATGTACAAGAGACAAAGTAAGGACATACTCTGATCTTCAGCATCCAATAGATTCTCAGCACTGTCAAAACGCGATGGATAAGTCGCAGTAGGTTGCAGCGGTGCACCTGAACTGTCCCGAGAACCTCCTCTTGCGATTGGATCTGGAACATGTTTCTTAACTCTCTGATGCCAACCACACTCACCGCTTGGAAAAAGAAGAGGGTACTGTAAAGGATCATAACAACCATAATAATGTTTAATCTGATGCGAGACATTCATGCATCCGGTCACCAAGATGTGTGGTCCGCTATTATCACTCAAGCTAGAATCCTCAGACCAAATGACGGCAACTTCATCAGAATTAGGCGCGTTACTGACATGCTGATCTCTGACAGGATTCTTGCATATACGGATGCACGTACTCTCAGTCACTTCTATTTCCTGCAAGGACCGGAAAAAACATGTGTATGGGTTTGTCTGTGTAACACCCATCAGTATATCGATAACATCCTCCCTCAGTTCTGTAAAGCACCCAGAACGGTTAGCAGATTCATGCTGACCATCGTAAAAGTACAACTGCATGTACTTTGGATCGCCATTCGTTGGCATCAGGTCTGAGACATTATGATAAATTTGACCATGTAGCTTAAAAACATAGATACCCTTAATTGTTTGCGCTTCAATGTGGCCTCCAATTGAGCTGAACGCGAATAGGTTATTGTATAAGCGAGCATACCGTCTGAAATGTACTGCATCCTCGTCTGCAGATGTATACAATCTGACTAATGCCGGTGGATATGTGGACGATGGCAGAACTATTGAACCGTTGCCGCAACAGAACATTGAAGGTTCATGCTCAAATCTTTTTGCACGACATTTTGCGCACGCTTCCACCGGCTGTAATTGAAGAGGTTTTATAGGCAGTGGCTGCCCCTGCGCAGCAAGTGGCATACCTGCTACATTTTAGTAGAAAAAACTAAGTTAGAAGAAGAACCTTAAGTGCTACAACATGCTGCAGGAGTAAGCACCACACATATGTAGTTGCAGATAAGAGATCATTGCAAACTCACACAGATGCTTTTGCTTTGGAGGTCTTCCAGGCTTTCTCTTCTCCACCGCTATCCAACTCTTGACTGCTGGGGGTTGCCTGGTCCGCCTCTTTGGACCACTTGAAGATACGTCATTTGTTCGTGGCCTGAAATGTGTTTGAAGAAGGTTGTCAGTGTGCCAGTAGATAAAATCAAGATACGTACAGAAGATCGGAACGTAGGACGCTACTCCGATACAGTGCCCGAATCTTGTGCTGGTATCATGCACCGCCGTCTACGCTTGCTGGTTCCAGACGTAGTTGCGTAGTACGGAAACTCATCAGCTGTAACGTAAACACTACATACAATGAAGATAATACAAGTACAGATACACACAACAGCATAATCCTGGACAAAAGACGTACCCATTCTCCTAACAAAACATACGTTTGGATGGAAGAATTCCACCTCACCGTCAATACCTCGCCTTCAGCCTCATTTTGTTTCTCATTAACAGCCTGCAGACTGCACAGGTATGCAGCGACCGTATGGCCACGCTTACAGTAAGTGATTACCCCAGTGGTTTAGTGCCTGATACAACCTAGCAGTCACCACTCACATATGGCTCACACCAACTGTCATAACAACTACTCGCAGCTAATCTTAGTCTACTTGAACTACTGCGCACAACATCACAATTGTTGGGTATTGTATCTAGCACACGCATAGCACTCGCTATGTTGTACAACAATTAAATGTGTGTTACTTACAACTACCTGTCCTATTATGGACAGAGTACCTGGCACAATGGGTGCATAACCTGTAACACCTGATCTAAAATAGGAAGGCATATGAAAATTTTAGACATTAATTCCTAGTTTGTGTTACAACTTCCTGGCTTATATGCACCGCATGTTTTCAGTTGATACTAACATATTAGCAAATTTAGTATGGATAAGTACTTTAAGGAGAACATGCCCTGATGGCCTGTATGATTTCAAAATGGCAAGTATATATGCATAAAAGCACAGAGCCTGGTGCAGACTGCCACATCGCAAACAAAAGACTAAAGCAGGAGAATCTTAGAAGTTTGCAGATTACACAAGCAGTTCATTACAGCACAGATAACACCGAACTCAAATAAAAACCCTAATACAAATATTTCTCATAAAAAGGCCCAACAATACATTGTCCAACCACGCCACTTAAGCTAAGCTACAACTACGAGCAACACAAAACGTCGTTTAGCATAGATACGTCGCCTTCACAGGGACCCAACGCTCTTAAAGAAACTGTCAATAGCATCTGAAGACACCGCAGAAGATGATATGGCTTGAGCACCTAAGCCCAATGAGGTGGTGAGACATGTTTTCCGCTTATGGGGAGTCAAAGGTGGGTGTTCAGGCTTAGGAATCACATGCATGGTGCCTTTAGGAGTAGTACACTCGTCTTCGACAACATGAGAAGGGTTTGTAACGCCTTGCTGAACTTCTAGCAAATGCTTTTCCAAAGTTAAAAACCTAATCTTAGCACACTCGCAGACAAAGGCAGCAAACCTGACAGCCTCAGGAGAGTAGTTCGCATCTACTATGTCCACATTATAAAGGGGTACTAAATAGTTGATTGCCTTAGAGGCAAGATCCCTTTATGATGCAGCCGGAGTTGCACACACATCAGTGAAGATACAGATATGCTCGGGGTGACCACCTTTATGATCTTGTCTATCCACGACGTGAATGTGGAAGGTGTGTGCTCTATGGTGTGAACAAGAGTGCACTCAACAGGTAGTTTATCAATGATAGTTGCAAGGACAGACACAAGATCTAGTGAGACGCTCTGTAAATAATTCATCCCATGAAAATCAAAGTCTTCTTCTAAAGGGACTTTCAGCAGATCCTTTGCCAAGTTATCTAGTTCAAGGCGCTTCAAGCGCCAAAGATCGGCACACCTTGTGTACATTTCCTTTTTGGCAGATGTGAAATCGTTGATGTAAATATCATATATGTCAATGAGAGCACTAACGGCAACTCTTGCCGCTGTATTGCATGACTCTTCATAGGTAAAGGCAAAACTTCCTATGTAAGTATATTTTTTAAAATAATAATCACTCCTAAGGGTTACGGAAGCAATGTTCTCTCCGGCATCCACTATCGCATACTCTGGCTCCGAATATTCTAAACAATCAGTGATCTGAGTTAGCAACGGCTGAAAAGGGATTACAATACGTACGACTGGAGGAGCCATCAGTCTGCGGATTAGGTCCTATACAGAATCATATTCAGTAAGTAAAGCAGCAGCTTCACGATGACGGTAAACTACACAAGTGACTACGCTAGGATGCACCGATGCTGCAGAACCTGCAGCACCGAGATAATGACTATGGGTATATACCGGCAAGGTTGGACAGAGCAAATAAAAAAATAACAGGCTGAATCTGAGATGTAGCATCGCAAAACAGTCGTACTGTTAAAACAATGCCAACATCCTGCCATCCAGGCCAGAATCACAAAATCACAGGGCAGCCCTCCCAAATAATTCACGTGCACATAACAACTACCGTAGCAGTATTAACTGAAAGGCCAGGTGATATATATAACTTCGAACACCCAGGAAATATCCTACAAGAAGCAATGTCATATACTACTACACCAACCTCCTAACATTCCAAAAACAGATACAAAACGCAGATATGTGCATACACAATGAAACAGCTGATGTGATATTATGTAAATCACTAATATGAGCACGTAGCAGCCAGATAAAGTTGAAAGAAGGCATAGAATCTGTAATTCAGAAAACACATGAAAGTTAGCAGAAGGCACCTCGTAGTTTGCTGATCGTTTAGGAAGAAGTTGCTCCTGGATGTATGCGCATACTCCTAACAGCCAGGCAAGAAAGTAAATTTGTGTGAGCAGAGTAATTGTAACAGGTATGTTATATATAGTGAAGGATGCTGAGTTATGCCATCACCTGTAAAAACGTATAGGCAGAATTTTGGAGGTGTAGCACGTCAAGTGGGCAGTTAGTTTGGCGCTACGTTTGTGGATAAAGTGGGATGTCAGACTAAGTGTCCATGATGCGTTCAAAAGGTAGAATACTGCAAGGGCCACTTAGAGCGACTATTATGATTAGCACCTATCTTGAGTCCAAACGATTCCAGTGTGGGGCGAACGATTAAGTTGCATATCTATCGTGTTCGATCTCAAATTAGAGTGTAAGGAGACGTAAACGTCACGGAGAGTGTGAAGACGCATGTTTATCCTAGTGACGCGAACTTGTATGCAGACTACGGCTTGTCCACGAAAAGAGTATTAATCGCGATTGCAAGGGCGCTGACGGCTAACATACATAGAATCGACAATCGGAAGTGCCATGGTTCGAAAGCTAAAGATCTTGGTGCATTTTAGGTCATTTTTTTCCCTAAGGTGGTAGCACACTTGTCTACATGTACGCACGCTATATCTTAAACACAAAGCCAAGGGATCCAACGCTACGTCAAACATGCAGAAGATATACTACCAGGATGTATTGGCTACAATCACATGGTGACGAAGCCACTAGTAGGCCAAAGTGGGCCATGGCCCCACCTTAGTTTTTGAGAAGAAATAAGTAACAAATGTATAATTGGTCATAGTGGTTAGTCTCAATTGTACCATGTTTGTAGACCTTGACTTATTCTCATTGTCAACAATTATTTTTTATAAAAGTACTATTTTATAAGAGTGCTACATAACTTTTAATAAAGGGATCCTAAAATAGTTTTAACTAGATTAAAGCGGTTAGTTGGCTTATTTACATTGGAAAAAAAAGTTGTAGTTTAAAAGTTATATTTAAACTAGGGGTGAGCAAAAATATATGATACGGTTTTATTATACGTATACGATACGGTATACGCTTTCAGTTATACAAATTTCCGGATATCTGATACGAATAACCGGATATACGATACGGTTTTCCTTAAAACCGTAGCGGATACGTATCGAAAAAAATAGAAACCGGATATCCGGTTTTCGATCTGGTTTTCGATCGGTTTTTTAAAAACAATAAAAAATATGAAAAATATAATCCTAATATGAATTACACAATAAAGAATGCAAAACTCACCAATTATTTTCAAAAGTAAAAAACAAAACTATTATTAAATTTATGATATTATGTATTGAAACGTAATATTTTGTTAGAATAATGGTACCGTAAGACATATATACCATTTTTTTTAGGTTTTTTTATGTATTTTATTATATCAATTTATATAAAACGTAACTTTGCTTAAAAATCAATTAATTAGTCTTGATTAAAAATGAAAAAATTGTTTTAAAAAAAAGAAAAATAGAAGAAAAATATAAAACCGGATATCCGAAAAAACCGGATATCCGGAAAAAATCGGATCGGATACGAATCAGAATTTTTTTGATTTTTAAAACCGGATATCCGATACTGTTTACAAAACCGGATCGGATATCCGATTTTGCTCACTCCTAATTTAAACTATGTCATCATTTGTTTACATTGAAATAAAAGACATTATATAAAGATTATAAAAATAAGGAAAAATATTTGGGATGATAGGTGAGATATCTAAGAACTAATAACGACTTAATTTATATATATGCTAAACCTATTAGGCCAATCATTTTTTTTCGACCGATTAGTGTTGAATACTCCCTCCGAGTTTTAGTGTTCTTCCCTCTTTCCTTAATGGGCTGAGTTTAATCTTCTTCCCTCTTTCCTTTTTAGGCTATTAATATGTGGTACACATTTACTCTCCCATTTCTCTCTCTTCCTTCTTCTGTTTTTAGCCACACATTTCCCCTTCATTATTTTCTTCCCCAAAAAGAAAAGGGAAGAACACAGGAACTCGGAGGGAGTATAACTTAATTTAATTGGAAAAAAACTTAAACCTAAGGTTTTTGCAAAGACAATATTTTTATCAAAAAAAGAATACGAAATAATAGAAATATTTATCTATTATCAAATATGTATTACCATATCATATTTCCATTCAAATATTTTGGTAAAAACAATTTTATCCCAAAAGTATTAAAAGAAATATAACAATTTAATTATGATAAATAATTATGGCAATATGAGTCATATTCTCACAAATATTTGTCACAATTAAATTTAAATAAACAATTGTGATAGTTATTTTGAAATATATCCGTGATTTTTAAAATATTTAGCAGACATTCATTTAAATAATGATTTGGATTTTAGGAACGACGAGTACGAACAACTAACACTATGAAAAATCGGCCCGGGATACAATTCAATCCTGGCTTCGTCCCTGTTTATATATCATAGGATATAGGATATAGGACAACTAATCTAGTACTGAGTGTTAAGGTTTCAGCTGTAGGCAATCAAGGATAGAGCTGTGTATTCCCAAGTCTCGTCACTCTTAAGACTACCCACTACTAAGCGAGAGATTGCATAGAGCAGATAACCATCCAACAGAAATGACTGGGTCAAAATAATAGCCCAAATCATAGGCCTGAACCGGAAAATGCAGAAAATAATTAGAGTAAATGAGTCCTGATTGACATGATGTACAGCAGATTAGACCTTGTACATACATCATTTGTCTATCTTTTTTGCTTTTTTTTTGCTTGTCTTTGGCTTTTGTCCTCCTAACACTGACTTTATATATTTAGTGACAATATCTGTGTGTCATAATTATTCTGTTTCACTTTGAGTTATTATCCTGTGTAGCCACATTGTATAGCGAACGAGAAATCACGTGCTCGTATGTGCCCTGCTCGTTTTAAAAATAACATATACGAACTCTGACTAAATCATGCATTAGCAATGGTGCGCTATCTAAGCAATCCAGCGAACATTCTGAGAACCCGAATGATGTTTATCAGATACAGGGAGAAAAGGCAGAGTAGTTGCAGGATAGGATTCCAAGCACAACAGTCCGCCTGAAGTAAGACTTTGGTGTAGTACATACCGCTATGTAAACGTTCAGTGGTCAGCCACACAGCCAACACACTACAGAAGAACTAAGGCTCTATAGCGAACGATTTTGACATTCGCTTTCTAATTAGTGTACTTCTCAATTTTTGGTGAATGCAACCGTTTTGGTGAGTATAATTTCCATTTTCAAATTTTTATTAGTGCACGTTGCTCAATTTCTGGTAAGTTCAATTTACTGAGTTTGATTTCAATACCCGATTTTCTGATTAGATCTTCATTCAATTTCCGGTTAGGCGTGTATACGATAATAGTGCAGCGTTGATACGTAAGAGTAATCAGCATACCAAATGTAGTATTTCGGCACGGAGTCATTAGGGAGTGCAAGAATATGCACACATGAAATAACACAAGAATCCATAACAGGCATGTTCATACGTCCTACACAGTCAAATATCTAATGCGGCGACAGGTGGCACTTGCACAATACGATAACCAAACAAAAGACCTCGGCTGCTGGTTCGCAGTGGACTGAAAATAACTTGTGGCACCACACAAATACCAGTCACTGCAAATACGAACATGTAAGTACGTGGAGACCATATCCTACATTTGACAACAATGTTTCCAAACATACATTGGAAGAGAGCAGTTGCAGTAACCAAACCCATCACTAAGACACCTGCGACCACCAACTAAAAGTTCACCTATATGTCCTGCGCATGATTGATCTCAGACACACGAGTGCGTGGGACGCGGTAAACGACAGGTTGTTGCCCTCCCTGACAAACGACAACGTCCCCAGTCACAACAAACTCTCCACTTGAACTTTCCTGACTAGCCGCAGCCTAAGGAGTAATTGTTGGTGTATCCATGGCTACAACCTCGGACATACCGTCGTCCGACTCTATTAGCAAGGCCGAATAACCAGGCGCACCTAGGATACCAATAGTTCATTCCTTTATTGTCATATAGCTCTCTCGCTCAAGATCACAGACAAGAGCAGCAAACTGTGCACTGCGTGAGCTGTAATTGACATCGATGATTTCAAGATTGTAAGCAGGTATCAGATAGGTGACAACCTTCTTAGCCAACTCACACTTCGCATATGCGGCAGTATTACAGGTTGGACCGATAAACACTTACGTTTCGCTGACTACTGTTAGGAACCTGGACCGCAATCCACGATGTGTAGCTGCCTGCAGAGTGCCGCACAATCTTAAGCGGTGTAGCCTGTATCGCGACAGCCCGGAAGATCTTTCGCAGAAGGGGCATATAATCAAGGAAGACATGCTTGCTGTACGTGGGGCTACTGGGTACATCTTCCTCCAGTGCATGTCTGTATCTCCCTTTGATAATGTCTTCCAGCCCTGTACGCTTGAGATGGTATAGTCGACTACAGCGCTCTACCTGTCCCTGTCTCTCAAAGGTTAGGTCTTTAACGACGACATCAAACATCTTGACGATGCTATGGATAGCCTTCCGTGCAGCAACATCGCACGACTCTGCAACTGAAGCAGCATGCCCTCCGACATATGACAGGAAAAGCGTGCCAGAATTTGGCCTAACCAACACGTACGCACTATTCCTGGATATGTCTAGTATACGTTATTCAGGACCTGGCCACTGCAGTACCTCAATTATGCGTTCCAGCAGCGGATAATATGGAATGGTTATTATGGTAGTAGCTGCATCCAGCACCTGAATGTTAAACAAACGCCACCTTATCACTTGGATATCTTGATCTACACAACCTAACATTTGGATATTATTCTACAGCGAGCATCAGAAACAAAAAGTATGATGATACCAAATTAACACCATGATGCAGCTGGCTAAATGCTAATGAAGCAATGTCATACGTCCGAAGTGGGATAGAGTCCTATGATAGAGTGAGCATATACCAAAAAATACAACGATAAGTGCGACATCTGTGGAGGAAAAAGCGGTACGGGTAAGCTGCTTACGAGATTCACATACATTCCATCTAGTAAAACACTAACACAAACCTGAAAACTACAGCTACCATTAGAGGTTAAACTTAGTGTATCGCGACATATGATAAAATCATCAGCCAAATGGTCACCCAAGGCTAGTGTCGTAAGAAGTAGTTGCTATCTACAATTGTATCAGTCAACGTACAATATCAAGGGAAAGAATACACGATTGTATTCCGTGGAATCAAATGGTGCCCAATCTCCCACTCTAACCTGTGTAATATAGTATACTGTATAATAATGCCAACCGAGCAAGTACTTGTGCACGACTTTCAGACCGCTCTCAGCCTATAAACCATTGAGGGCTGCCCCCGTGTCTAAGAATGCTCTGATTATCCAGGCAACACAACACATAAAGTCGACAAATATTGTTGTCCCAGAAGCATACGACATACTGGTTCACATAAATGCTTCAAGGGTAAAAAACTCTTGATCATACCTGAGAAGCTGGATTGGAATGGTGGAGCAGCTGTAAAGCCATCCGAACCCAAAGTTGTTCAAGTAATTTTGTTAGGTGTTAGATTGGAACCCGCCCAAAACTGTACAAGCAATAGTGCCCAATATCTTGACAGGACAAATGATGTTGTGGGGTAATGGCCTAGATTGTATTATGTTGATGGACAGAAAAAAAAATTGCCAAGGACTAACAAAGTACCGATGCAGGCTATGCACTGGTAGGTAGAGAATACCCAGTAAGCATCAACGGTAGGCAATTACATCTATCTCGTTTAGAACACAGGTTGCAGTACCCTGTCTGTTGCGTCTGTAAAGCAGACGTGATAGCATGTTAATATACAACCTAGTACATCGGGTATCTAAACGGGTGTGTAGCTGAACGCTTGATATAGCGACCTCAACTTGTTTATACTTCACTGTGTGTTGTTGGTTATCCAGTCACGGGTAATGGGACCGTGTTCAATAGTTTAAGTTTATTTGTTACAAAAAAAATGAAAGAACCGGCGGGACGTAGACATTAGTCCATAAGTAAATAATGTTGCAGACGTAGACATTAGTCCATAAGTGTCCAGTTTACTCGCCCAGAATCGAGAGCACATTGGCCGGCGCAAGTCAAACCGTTAACTTCCGTATTAGGAAGTTACCAATGACACAACGAGCAAAAGAACAAGCATCATGGTTTGACGTGTTAATAAAATGTTGTTAAATATGAATAAGTCTGGATTTCCGTAGGTTACGCTTGAGCAGCTGATAATCACCACGTGCATACAAGAATTATTACGAATAAATGGCCGAGGACGCGAATGCACGGCGGGATTAGCAGTACGTAAAAGCATGTATGTAAATAATGCTGTGAGCGTAGACATGAGTCCATAGATGTCTATTTTATTTGCCTAGAATCTCCAACACATGAGTTGGTGCAAGTCAAACCGCTACAGCCCATATTAGCACGTTATCAATGATATAACGAAAGATAAACAGGCGTCATTGCACGTGGCTAAAATAATTATTACGTCTAAATGGGCTAGGACTTGATAAAAAAATATTAGAGGTAAATACCTACATTATAGGTGCTTGCACATTGACTCTAGGATAAAGCATGACTCCAAGATGTAACATTTTGATGCATGGGGAACAACAACATGTGTAGTTGTGTGTAATAGGTGGTGAGAGGGTTTACTTTAGAATAACCTACAAACATGCAGGACTAAAAAGCTATAGTAATTCGTGGCGTTAGAAGTACAACATACATCTATAACAGTTGGTCTCTCTTGCGACGGATATATCCGTCGCAAGCTTAAGACGGGTCAAATAGATATCATTTAAGGGGAAAAGGACAAAGGTCCCACCAACTTCACTCTTGTCTTTTCTCCTCAAATGGTATCTACTTGACCCGTCACTTGTTTGTGACGGATATCTCCGTCACAAACAATAATTTGTGCATCTATAAATACGCAAAATATGAACGTCGAGAATACCATGTGTAGCTCCGATTTGTATAAAATCACGTGGGTTGGGAATACGCAAGTAATTTGTACACGCAGCCTGGTAATGCAGCGACATGCACACGAACGAGGTTGTATATTCCGTCAAACGTGTTCTGTTCGCAAAAATAACTAAGGGCTAAGGAAAAGCGTAGTAGACATCGATGCAAAACTAAACAAACTGACCTCACTGCAAGGGAGAACGCGTTAATATACTGTTGTTAAGTATGAATTTAGGAAAGTGTAAACCAATGACCATATAAATTAGTAGACACAGAGGAATATGAGGAGTCCATTATTTGTCAAAAAGTTTTTGGGGGTACGTAGAACAATTGCATACGAACGACTGGACATGGAGCGAAAAAATGCACAACAAAGGCAGATAATCACATCATAGGCACATGCACATTTGTGATGGTGTGAAGCATGTCCACCAAATGTCACATCTTGATGGAACTTTATCTAAGCTTTTGAGTTTCCATATGAGAGGTATAATTATATCTAGGAAATATAATTATGTATAGGTGTTGTAATAGGTTTTAAGGAAGTCTAAATTATAGCCACATATAGAGGACATTTGGTTCCGTTATTGCAATCTACCGTGGCCTAGTATAGTCACACAAACGTCTTCAGTAATATGCTGCTTTAGGAATGAAACATATACAATGCGCAGCTATAAACACGTGAGAACCAGACCCTAACGTCACCGTGCATGGGTCTGGTCCCGTTAGCGCACACGTGTTGGAACCATACAAATTACTTACATTGTCTAGTCAGGCTTCCAGTGTGATATATACGAATGAAGTCTCATATTCCACCGTGCATGCTCTCGTCGCGCAAACAATCTAAAGGCTAGCGAGAACATAGCAGACATTCATGCATAAGCAAACGAGCCTACATCCATGCAACAGAAACCGTGATATTACGCTATCATTACTCCAATAGCTGAGGAAGTTATGGAGTTGAGTAATATAAACATAGTAATCAACAAATGTATCGGGAGAGGACAAGTTGTTGCCCCATGACCCAAATATCAGTGAACGGTACGCAAATCACATATGGACGTACGTTACCGTCAGCATCGCGGGTACAAGTAAGTAGGACTACAGCATAGCGCAAAGCCGCTAAAAGTAGTCAGTGTCTGCTGTAAGTGAACTAATTGCATATCACGCCACTGTTACATTCCCAACTTGTCCTTTAGGGGGCCAACTTCTTGCAAACAATGCGTGGCAGAGGGGTGAACTCTATATAATATGGCATACTCGTCATAATGCATTGAGCTGGGTACATGTACTTTTCCCTCAGTCATGTATTACCGCACCCATTCCCCGCGGTGGTAGGAAGCGGACTATCCACTCTACTGTTCCCCATTAACCGTGCACCTGGCTAACAAAATGCAAACAGTGTCTTGTCGTCCAACCTCCGGCTGGCAACTGCAGAAAGTATACCAGCAGAAGGCCTAAGTAGATCAAATAGTGGCGATGAAAAAATTACCGACGATGCAGGTGGCGGGTGATGGATCGATTGTGAAATAAACTGTAAGGGTGCCATATGTATAGCGCCGGCATTTATTTCATTGGCGTATAAGATAATGTACATATTTCATGGAGTATGAGATCGTTTACATAGTAGAAGGCGTACATCATATGTAGAACTGTAAGAAACTTACATTGCTTAGTGGCCGCGCCGACACCGTCACACCGAGTACTGAACCGAACAGGGTAAACAACGGCGCAAGCAGACGCAGAACGGGAAGCACATACTGTGCAAGGAAGAATTCTGAATAGAGCAATAGAAGAGCAATGCTGATATGGTGTCCCGCAACCCTGATTTTAATCTGGTGAGGGGTCTGGACCGTAATCAAGAGGGAGCAATTAACAGTCTGGCTGCGGATTTGGTAGATGAGACTAAAAGTGGCATTCAGTGAATCTCAAATACCTGGTCTCTTCCTAACTCAATGTCTCAATATCCACGATGCACTCAACTCAAAACATAATTACTGTGAGTGACTGGTTAATTTACGATGAAATAATTTCCAGTGACGGCATTAGAGATTAATAAGTCGCCGTAGAGGATGTTCGCCGTTAATGGAATGATGGTTGCTGTTGCTAGATAAGGATTATTACAGGTGACTTGACGTTACTCCTACTGAGTATCCCTGGCACAAACATCTGAGGCATGTTTTGGACATATAGTATGTACTTGGTCTGGCCGTATATTGGCTGTAAGTAACAGGTATAGGAAGACTAAGCAGCGGTCGTCATCGGTCAAGAATACAACGGCTAATCACCTAGCCAGTTATCATCAAACAGACTACTTCAGTGCCTGTATCATCTGTAGAGATGAACCCTAGCCTAACAAAGAACAGTAAACCTCAAACATCAACAATACTAATAGCACAACGTTGTCCAAAAGACAGGCACAGTACAAAGATAGGCAACACATGTGCACAACATATTGCACATATAGTGGTGTAGTCGCCATAAGTGGCTATCACCGAAGATTAGGCGAGTGTACTTTCATACAGCAGACATGGTTTAGTAATTGAGCAGCAGATCAGTCAATAACAACCATATCTGCCCTGCTTATCAAACTAAGAGCGATGTCACGCGCCCCGTCAACCTCTCCCCAGCTGAACTGCTCAAAGTAATTGGCCACATCCTCTGTAGTGGTATAGTCACTGACATATAAATTCGGTGGAGGGAACAGTGCAGCCGACTGGAAGTTGTGCAGTATTGTCTTAGCAATCATGTTGTCAGTCAGATGGCATCTGCATCTTTGTGAGACAACAAGGTCACCCCTGTACATAGTTGTCAAACCTTTACGATGCCTTTCTTGCAGACTCCTATTATAGTCTACAGTCCACCGAGGTGCATCGAGATGTAGCAGAAACATACGCGCCCATGCCTTGCACACAGCCGACACCGCTGCCTTGCCAGCTACATCAAGTCTCTCAAAAATTTGGTCCATGTAGTCCTCGCTAGAAAATACTCTACTTGCCGCCGAGTACTGCCTGCTATAGATCCTGACCTCATCCAAGCTCCCGTAAATGAAAGGCAAGCGCTCCATTTTGTTACGCCTACTGTTGGATGTAGCTTCGGCCTTGTCTGCACTTATGTTTTTGTCACCCAACCCCTGCAACGATACGTGACCATAGCGAGTCCTGCACCGTATAGTCCATATCAGAGTAATGCTTGGATACGACACCCGAAACAATAATGTCAGTAAACAAACAAACTGAACAGGCTGCGGACATACCACAAATTGAATGACAGCTTAGCAATGTTGCCAAGTGACCAAACTCTATTTGCTAAAAGACTGAGGCGTAGTACCAAGACTGGAGAGAGGAGCAGGAGTGATGATCAGTTATAGCCACGTCATTAGTCATGGACAATATCAAAAGCAAGAAGCAAAAAGCAACGGATAATAGTCAGCGACTCAACGGGTTGTTCTAACCACTATTCCACAACTTCGTAATTAGCAATTATATCAACTTAAACCCAAGAAACTTGCACAACATGCAAATGCACAACGCATACTATCCTACACCATGTAATACTAATTACGCACAGATTATCGCTTTATAGGATGCCTGCCTACTGCATAGTATAGTACTACAGCGTAGATTCAAAACATTGTAATCAAAGAATAAAAGTGACTCCACGCTTATCAGTTTTGATAAGTTTCAGTTGACCTGTGGCCGAACACTTCCAAGTACGCTGCGGTTATCATTGTTCAGCTTACGATCCGATATGGACCCCTCAATATATAGTAGAAGGCATATTTAGCTATCCAGTCAAGCCTCGACCCTTTGCATGGCTAGGACAGAACATATTAGCACCATGATCAAGGTAGGTTCAGAAGCACAACTCCTCCAGATCAGTAAGCAGTCATAAGCTGGCAAGCTTGAAGAGATACCAATTTTGTTATTTTCTTAAAAAAATGCCACTATATAATTCAAAAAGACAAAATAAGAGAACATAACAACTGATTACAGAGATGCGAAATGTCATGTGTATGAGGCAACGGCGATGGCAACTAAAGCATTCTTAGGGACATTCCGCAAACACCGTGGAGCAAAACAATAGAGCCGTGAAAGAGTAGAAAGCTTAAAATTAGAACGTTTATGGTAGGAGCTCAACACCTGTAGCAGGAGAAAGTGGAGGAAGCAAAAGGCGCAACACAAGCAACCTAGGGTAGTAATTTTTTACCGGGGTCCGTTATTGTGATAATGGTAAGACAAGGTAACAAGTTGAAGGGTCACAAATGTTACTGGTCAGTTTAAGTGGGTGCGAGCTTGGTAAGCGTGAGGAGAGTAGGCCATAAGTAGCATCAATACGACATCCGCTATTGATTCTTACTTATTTGACACTCCTCCCAATTCACTTAACTACACATGTTAAGGTTAGTACACTTGCGTACGGACGTTTTGTCTTATATACATCGTTATGCACACGTTACTGGGAATCGTAAAAGTATTAGATTATTAATGCACTCAGCACGGCGGTTTAAACAATATCCAACATGGAGAGTATTTCTACCAATAAATAGTGCTTACAAGTAAACGTAACGAAACAATATAATCGGGTGAATTATTCAATATTCGCTATTTATCTGGATAGCAAATCCTACACTCCTGCTACAATTATTAGAGATACTACCACCACCCATAGTGCAGCCTACGAGAGTCAAAGCAGCATATCTGTGAAGTTCGGAAAAAGGGGGTGGACTTCATGAGCACTAAACATGAATACAAATGTAAGCAAGACGAAATTAGACTCAAAAACAATGCACGAATAGTTTCCCCGTACTGTCTCTAATTTTAGTTGAGACGACAGAGGACTCTACGTGTGCATGCCTAACCAAGAAAATGAGCATGGACAAGTTTCGTACGATATTCATCGCACGATATATGATACGAATTTATGACAAGTCAAGGGCTGAATTTCAGCGCGTATGATCATCCCAAGTGGTCGATTAACTTATCCACTTCTCACTGGATAGAAATCTGGGCATTGCAACGTAACAAGTGCCCCGCCATACAATCCACAATCGATAACTGCACAAGCACAGTACTGGCGCCATCTTGCACCAGTGAAGACAAATGTCCCGGATTCTGCTTACTCCTCTGTACTCAGACTCAGGGTGTTTGTCCTGCCGTATTCTCTCAAATGGGTGTTTAAACCTGGTTGCCAAATGTAGCAACTTTAAAGCGTGCTGCATATGGGCGGTTCGCACTTAGTTCCAGCGCGCAATGGCTGGACCCAATGGGTACACATTGTCTAAAAGACAGGTACAATACAAATATAGACAACATATGTGTACAAAATAGTGCACTTATAGTGCTACAGTTGCCACAAGCGGCCATTACCGAAAATGAGGCGAATGTACTTTCATACAGCAGACATGGTCCAGTAATTGAGCAGCAGATCAGTCGAGAATGACCACATCTGCCCTGCTTATCAAACTGAGAGCGACGTCACATGCCCTGCTAACCTCTCCCCTGCTAAACTGCCCAAAGTATTTGGCTCCACTTTCTGCAGTGGCGCAGTCACTAACATATAAATTTGGTGAAGGAAACTTTGCAGTCGATTGGAAGTTGTGCAGTATTGTCTTAGCAATAACGTTGTCAGTCAGATGGCATCTACATCTTTGCGAGACAAAAATGTCACCCCTGTAAACAGTTGTCAGACCTCTGCGATGTCTTGTTTGCAGACTCTTATTATAGTCTACAGTCCAATGAGGTGCATCGAGATGTAGCAAAAACATACGCGCCCACGCCTTGCACACGACCGACATCGCTGTCTTGCCACCTACATCAAGTCTATCGAAAATCTGCTCCATGTAGTCCTTGCTAGAAAATACTCTACTTGCCGCTGAGTACTGTTTGCTGTAGCTCCTGACCTCATGTAGCCCTCCGTAAATGAAAGGCAAGCGCTCCATTTTGTTACGCCTACTGTTGGATATAACTTCGGCCTTATCTGCATTTACACTGGTTGTCACCCAACCCCTGCAATGATAAGTGACCATAGCAATGTCTAATAGTCCTGCATCGTGTAGTCCATATCAGAGTAATGCTTGGATACGACACCCGAACCAATAACGTCAGCAAAGAAACACTGAACAGGCTGCGGACACACCACAAATTGAATGGCAGCGTAGCAATGCTGCCAAAATAGCATACTCTAGTTGGTAAAAGACTGAGACGTAGTAGCACGACTAAATTGAAGAACAGGAGCGGAAAACAGGTCCAGCCACATCATTAGCCATGGACAATGTCAATAGGCAGAAGCAGGTAATAGCGGATAATAGTCAGGAGCTCGACGGATTGTCCTAACCACTATTCAACAAATTCGTAAATATCTACTATGTCAACCCTAACCCAGGAAACATGAACGACATGTAAATACGCAACACATGCTATCCCATACCATGTAATACTAACTACGCACAGATTATCGCTTTGCAGAATGCCTGCCCACCGCAGAGTATAATACTATAGTGCAAAATAAAAACCCTGAGCTCGAAGAATAAACGTGACTCCACGCTTATCAACTTGTCCAATTTTCAGTTGACCTGGACCAAAACACTTGTCAGTACAATGGTTTGGTTATCATTGTCCAGTATATTTTCAGTTGACTTCTTACGAAAGATCAGCACGAAACGTGGTCACGATACGATATGGATCCCTCGGTATATAGTAGAAGGAACATTTAGTTATCCAATTAAGCCTCAACCCTTTGCATGGCTATGACAGAAAAATGTAGTAACATGATCAAAGGAGGTACAGAAGCACAACTTCGAAGCAGACTCCAAATAAGTAAACAGGCATAAGCTGTCAAGCTTGAAGAGATAACCCCCTTATCTTTTTAAAAAAAGGCCATGATATAAAATTTAGAGAGACAAAAAAAGAGTAAACAACAGCTGATCACAGAGATGCTAGATGTCATGTATACGAGGCAACGACGACGGCAAACTAAAGCATTTTTTGGGAACATTCCGTGAACACCGTAAAGCAAAACAACAAAGCTGCTGAAGAGTAGAAAGCTTACAATTAGAATGTCGCTGTTAGGAGCTAAACACTTGCAGCAGGGGAGAGTGGAGGAAGCAACAGGCGCAACACAAACAACCAAAGGAAGTACCTTTTTTACAGGTTTTTTTTATTGTGATAATGGTAAGACGAGGTAAGAATTTGAAGGGCCACCAATATCAATGGTCAGTGTAATTGAGTGTGAGCTTGGTAAGTGTGAGGAGAGTGGGCTATAATTAGCATACGTAAGTCATCAGCTATTGTTTCTCACTCATCTGACACTCCTCCCAATTTGCTTAATTATTTATGTTGACATTTATTACACTTGCTGACGCTGAATTTACTACACTTACGTACGCACGTTCCGACTTGTATACAGCGCTATCCAAATAATAGTTTACGAATTGCTGACCTACAATTTCTCTAATCATAGTCGAGGCAATAGAGAAATTTACGCATGCATGTCCAGTAAAGGACATGAGCATGGACAAGTTTTTTATGATATTCATCGCACGATATTTGCTATGAATTTATGGCAGGTCAAGCGCCGAATCTAAATACATACGATCATCCCAAGCGGCCGGTTCACTACTCTATTTCCCACCTGCCATAAATCTGGCTATTGCAACGCAACCAGTGCCCCACCACACGACATACTCCCTCTGTTTCATTGATATCTTCCACATTTCCATTTTTAACTATTTCTTTGATTTCTTCCAATTTCCTTTTTTCTATCACACTTCTCTTTTACCTAGGGAGCCCACTTACTTTACTCCCTCTCTACTTTTACGGAGGGAGTAATATGTACAGGTAGTGCGCCTATAACACACACATATCCCTCGGATGACGAATGTAACGTAGCTAACAAACCGACGCACCACTGACTCATAGCATGTAGCCAGCGAACTCATTGCATCAAACATTAGGTAAGGCGTCTGATGATAGCACTGTTCCACAAGCAACCATCGTAGCAGCATAACCGCGCTTAGTCCCACTAAAACTGGAGCCTACACCACCGAGACCACAGCAAGATACAACATCAGTGTAGTTTTAAAAAGGGTGAAAGTTAGCAGGTGATGCTTGAAATCTCAAGCGACTGATCACGATACATGGGTGAATGCAGACTCGTTACCACACAAACAAACCAATCACACCTGAACTCAAAGATAGGTAGGCAAAAAAAGAAGAATGCACACAACAGCGGTTCACTTCAACCAATCACAATCGATAATGTCCATTAATAAACAAGACACACGGACACAACAACGAATGGACAAAATCAAGCCAAAATAGACGCAAACAGCCGACATCTGAGGCCTGCAACCAGAGGCAAAAGGATGAAATTGTACACAGGAGTACGATTCATTCTTCCTCTCCTCCTCCTGAAGGGACCAAGTACAATTATTAATGGCGTCTCCTTAATCTCTAAACACAGTAAACCAACGACACGTGTATACCTGGAACGAGGAACTACTGTTATGGGAAGAGACCGGCAATCACTCTTGAACGTCCCACATAAATAGTTCCGGGTACAAGTTTAAGAGTTCGCTCGTTACACTGTCAAATTCCATACCGTCGTCTTCAGATGCGACAGCACCTGCATTCGCCTCCAATTCAGACGGCACAAATTGATATTACACATCTTGCGGCAAGTATGCGCTGTCTCCTCGCGTTGCACCCCACAAAGGAATGCCCCCGAATGTTTCAGTACACTCGGAGACACGTCCCCTTCCAAAACCCGCTTCTTCAGCAAGGCTCGCAACCTTAAGGGTGGGCCAGTAGCTGTGCACGCCTTCTTCGAACTCCAACACGATAGCTTTTCTGAAGGCGAAGCCTGGTTACTAGGTCCAGACTCACAACTGGATAACCTAGCTAGTTTTTTTATTGCGTCCTTCACAATCGTGTGGCAGCGGGCCGCTGAACGGGTGCTCCGGATCTCGTAGGGCATGTCGTCAACTATCCACCGTGCAGGATATGCGTATTCAGATACGAAACCTTCAAAAGCATACGTGTCGTCCATTTTACTGCTATGCGCACAGTTCAGGTATACTGCAGATGCACTCCTATACCCCTGTAGCAGTCAGAAGCAAAAAAATAAAAATGTATAGCCACTATCGCAGTTTATATGCAGATATTAATTCACGGAATGGAACGATATTCACACCTCTATATCTTACCTGGATGAAACAATAAGAGTATCTACTGGATATGTAGGCGTTGACAGTAGACTACCTTATAGTGTATCCAGTAAAAAAAATGGCACATGCCCAAATAATTACATGCTGTGAAGTGTTTCTTATACAAAAGTACGATAGCCTGTTTCAGATCTGCAAATTTGCAATGGAGAGGAAGAAATAGAATTGTAGCACGTAATGAAATCCTGGAGTCTAGCACAAAAGTGGTTTAAATAAAGTAAAACACTAATAAATACATAAGGTAACAACGTATAGAAAGGCGTATGTTTTGCGTGAGCTTAACTGTGGTAATCACTTGGAGTACGCGTACGCTACGCAACACAGTGTCACAGCATATTACCCAAAATTAAATAGGTAAACTAATATCGGGAGCGTTCAGGAGAGGCACCGTAAATATTTATTATAATATGACATAACATATTAGATGTATAACAGAGTACTACCATGTAAACACGTTACGGTTTACGCCTACGCTGACCTTCCCGTAACGATACAAGTGGGCAAGGTTTATGTGGCAATTGGTAAACATTCGACAGAAACGATGAGTACTGATGATAACTTATTCCAGTTTGCAACTAAAGGGTCACTTCTCACTCCCAAAAGCAGTCACTGCCCCCAATCACTGTCACTGCATTTACCCACTGCAGTAAATGTGGCACCAGCCTCAACTACCATCACTTATAAACACTAAAAGGAACAAAATCTTGCCTCATGCAAAACTTTATAGTAGCTACATAGTGACATGTGCGCGGTTTTCAAATATATTCCCATCACCAAATCAAATGCACCTTACAATTGAAAGATCCATTAGCATAGGAAAGAAATAAGCAGACCGAAGTCAATGGCTGAAAGATTTGTGTACCCCCCAACCTGCATCATGCATAGCTTACCCTACGAGAGTGCAGACGACATGGGAACCATTGGTAAGAGCTTTAACTGTGTCAGGGACGAACTAATCGGACTGCGCTTTCCGGCTAGAAAAAATCTACCATGTTTGGAACAATCAGGGTGGTCAATTCTAAAGGGCTATAGCAATAGAATTTTGAAGCGGCGAGGAAAGGAACAGGAGTTCTCTCAAGCTACAACAGTGCCTTGAGAGAGTCGGACGGGGGAGTTCTGAATTCAAGGAGAGCTTCAACCATATGTCTGGTACTCACCCGTGGGTCGCAACTTCCGCCCACAAAAAAGAACGGTGAGGAAGAGGAGGAACTGCATACCTGTGTCGGCTGTTTTGAAAACACAAGGCCACAATCGCCCCTATACATTCACAATCAATGAAAAGGATCCGTTCCCAGACGCAGCGCCACGACACCAAACAAACGGAAACGACACAGACTTAGGTACTGCTATGGTACGTTGTGCACAAGTGGAAATCTAAGGCCCTACATTACTAAATAGCAGCATCCTAAACGAGCATCAAACCAAGCACAAGCAGCATGGCCTGAAACAGATCCAACTGAACTTAGGCCTATCTTGCTCCTTATTACACAACCCACTACGCATCGAAGTCTTTGTCCAATGTAAAAACGGAAAGCATACGTCAGCACACCACATAAATAGTCACGGATACAGGGTTAGCAGTGCATCCAACGAAATCTCAAACTCATTCTCATTGTCATGGCACGCCTCAGAATTGTATCCGCTCTAATGGCGTATGGTAAGAACTGGAACTGCGTTTGTCCTGGTAAGCACTCACTGTCCTCCCGCGTTGCAGTCCACAAACGAATGCCACCAAAAGTATCGGTATATTCTGAGATGTGCTCCTTCCCGTAGCCATGTTCTCTGAAGAGATTTTCAAGTCTAAAAGCACGGCAAAAGTTGTCCAGACCTTCACCAAACTCTAAGAATATAGCTCTGTTGAAAGCAACACCTTGCCGTCTAAGTACGGGGCCCAAATACACTACTGGATAGCCTAGTTTCCGCAGCCTGTCCTTGAGCATCACGTGGAGCTTCGCCGCCGAGCGCGTGTGCTGTATGTGATACGGCATATCATCAACAATACACCTAGCAGGATATGCATATTCAGCAGCACAAGCACCGGTATCGAGAACACGAGCCACAAAGGCCTTCCCAATGACACAGGTGTCAAAATCGTGCGCACCTTCCATCACGTGTCAGCGCCGCAGCAGACTGCAAAAGCAGGAAAACAAAGAAAGGAACGCATTAGTCTACCAAATAACCAGTAAACTCAAATAGACTACCACTCCACCAACAAGACGACACGGTTACGCCAAGAACTAAAGACAACTCATGTGTCCACAATACCCAGGTCGGGCCAAAAAGAGAGTACCCAAGCCAAAAATCAGTGTTGGAACCACCCCTAGATATCCAAACCCACTGGTTACCCTTTTCGCGAAACGCAACGATACGACACGAAGACACGTGGAAACGTTCCGGACATATAACCAACACACGAATACCGAAGAGAAGTGTTGACGTCAGCCCAAGACGTTAGACACCACCGATAAAGGTCGTTCTAAGACGCGACGGTACGACTTCCAAACCAAACTGAAACGAGCCCTTGATAATAACCAACGTACAAAAGATAAAAACCAGTGATGCAATCGCCCCTAGACATCCCAAGCAACTGTAAAAGGTTCGCTCCGAAACTCGACGCTACGAAACCAAAACGACCCCGTCACGATCCAGACCTACAACCAATCCACGAAAGCCGAAATCGGAAGTTGTAGACGCCCCTAGGCGTTCAGAGCAACTAATAAAGTCCGGTCCGAGACGCGACGCCACGACACACGAAACAAATGGAAACAACCCCTTTTGTATGACTAATCTACAAAAACCAAAAGCAAGTGCTGCAATAATCGCCCCTATACATCCCAAACCACCGAAAAAAGTCAGTTCCGAAACGCGACGCTACGACACCAAACTAATTGGAAACAATACAGACATATAACCAATCAACGAAAAAATGATATCGCTCCCACCTTTGCGGCGCGTAGCTACGATCTCCCCCAGACAAACCAGTGGTGCAATACTCGCCCCTAGACATCCCAAACCACTGAAGAAGTCAGATCCGAGACGCGACGCTACGCCACCAAAATAATTGGAAACAATCCAGACCTATAACCAATCAACGAAAACCAAGATCGGTACCTTCTTTTTGAGGTAGTGCAACTACAATCGCCCATAGACGAAATAAAATGAGAACGGTCCAGGCCTATAACCAATAAACCAAAACCGAAAACCAAAGTTGCAATCGCCATCAGACACTCAAACCCACTTAAGAGCCAGTTCCGAAACGCGACGCTACGACACCAAAACAGATGGGTATGGTCCAGACGCATAATAAACCTACGGAAGCCGAAAACCAAAGTCGTAGTCGCCCCCAGACATTGACAACCACTGATAAAGTCTGTTCCAAAACGCGACGCTACGACACCTAAAACAATTGGAAAACGAACCCTAGGTTATAACCACTCGACGAAAACCAACAACCAAAGCTGCAGTCGCCCCTATACATTCACAGCAACTGAAAATTCCGTTCCAAAACGCGACGCTACGACACCAAAAGAATTGGGAACGACATAGACCTGCAATCGAAAGCTACAATCGAAGCAAAAAAATAAGAAATGATACCTGGAAGCCAAACCAGACCCCAGAAATGAAAACCCTAGATGCAAACTCACGGAACCCAGAGCAACACACCCAGAAATTGAACACGTCACCCGAAAATTCAGACTCAGACGACCAAACCCAAACAACAAATCAAGAAACACGGAAGACCACAAACAACCCAAGGCGCATAACCCCCCAGACACAGCAAAGGTCGGAGAGGGGCAACAATCGGGAACAACAGAACCCAAACAAAAGAACCCCTAAACTGATTACAAAGGAAGCGGACTCACCACAAATCAAAAGCAACGCAGAAGAGGAACGCATGAGAGAAGGGAGGAAGAAGATCAGCCTGAGAAGGAACGCAAGAAGAGGGAAGAAGGAAGGAGGAAGAGCCGAGAGGGGCAACAATCGGGAACAATAGAACCCAAACAAAAGAACCCCTAAACTGATTACAAAGGAAGCGGACTCACCAGGAATCAAAAGCAAGGTAGAAGAGGAACGCAGGAGAGAAGGGAGGAAGAAGACCCGCCGGAGAAGGAACGCATGAAGAGGTAAGAAGGAAGGAGGAAGAGCCGAAGGATCAGCAGCGAACGAAGAAGCAGGGGATGAAGAGCAGGGGAGAGGGAAGCAGAGCAGCACGTGAAGAGCACGTGGGGTACTGTTCATAAGGGAATAGTTGGGTTTCCAAACTTCATACATTTATAAGATTTATAGATACTAAACAAAATTGGCATCGATGGTAATCTAACAACCGATGCCAATAACAAAAATTGGAGTCGTCTAAGTTAACAACCGCGGCCAATTATAGGAAAATACAAAATAACATCAATTTTTAAGTTATGACTGATGCCATGCATTTGGCATCGACTCTTATTAGAATCAATACCATTGTACCGATGCTATTCGTTTGAATTCTATTAGTGAAATTATGTCGCAAATTTTTTCAATGATTGGTTATTAGAGACCACTATTGCGAGCACAGATGGGAGTCATTATTTACATATTGCCTTCATAAAACTTACTCTAACGACTTCTTATTCAAGTCTCATGGATAATGAATGTTGTTGTTCTAAGACGCGTAAGAGTCACTCTTAAGTGTTAATGTAAACGAATGTCTATCTTTAGTACTTATGTCATATTCAACTTTGTTGTTTTCTTTTTTACAAATATAGAAAACTGATTCGAATGGTTTTCGAACACCTCTTAACTTTTAAGTGACGACTTATCAAAATAAATTGTATCCAATATTTTGCTTACAAAACAATGAAATCTACCTATTTTCAAGTCTTCTTTTTCTATTTTCTTCTCTAAATTCTTTAATCCAACCATGCCTTTATTTAACCTCATCTTTGCTCACCATTCCATGTCTCGAGTTTTCTCGTTCTCGCGTCCCTTTTCAAATATTTTGATCTTCGAAATTAAAAGTCTTCTGTGATAATGGAAGAACTTTGAGTTAAAAAAAATTTGTATCCTTATTTGCCGCAACCAATTTAGAGGTTGGTTTATTTATTTTCTTTTTCTTCTGATTTTCATCATTACCAACATTTTTAATAGCTACATAAATTTATCCTAGATATACGTGAGATTGATAATCGTGGGTGGAAGATAGAAATCGTGATCAATTTCTACTCATACTTGTCCAGGTTACCTTTCCTTATCTTCAAGTCTATTCCAAGTTTTGATTTTCTTTGCCTGTCATAAATTTGAATTACCATTTTTATGTTGATCGAGTTCTTCTAAATATTGAAAATGTAGGGACCTCATATTTGTTGATGGGGTAATAGTCACGGGTTAATCGAATTTGAGAAATATGCTGAGGTGTTTTTTATCTGTTGACTATAGTCGATGATATTTATGATGTGGATTTAAATCCCCCTAGCATCAATAGCATCATAATTATGGCTCTATTTGTACCAAAAAAAAGTTGATTATTGATTTTTTTTCACTTTACGCAAATGGTCTTGAACGTATAAAACTTTTTACATTCATATCCATATTAGCGTCATAAATGTTAAAAAAGAACATTTTATGCTTGTGATGTAAAACAAAAATATTACTCTCTCCATTTTTTTTATTTTTGCCCCGTATTCATTATTTGATAAGTTTCAATTTTTTTTGCCAATTTCTCTACTTTCCTTACTTGTCCTATGTATATTATCACATTATCTTTATGCTTTTCTATTGTTTACATACTAGTATAGACCCCGTGCAATGATGCACGGCATTTTTATTAAATTTATTTTATAGCATATTTTATTTTAGATTTTCAATTCTTTTATTTTTATTAATCTAACAATGATATATGGAGGTATATATATGAAAATATTTTTGACATTGCAAAACAAATCAAGATAATTGGATAATGTTTTGAAATGTCATTAAATGGGTGTTTAATGAAAATAGTACGTATATTTTTTTTTTTAAAGGAGTACGTATATTTTTTATGCTCCGTATATGTCATCTTGAATTTAAAGATACATACTTATTTCTCTTTTCAATTTCGGAGTACTATTTTGTAAAAAATGTGTACTGATGATTTTTTTCGTTGTTATGGGGAACAACTTTTATTTGTAGTAAGAAAAGTCCTAAATTTTCAATACTTAATGAAGGATTTTTTTTCATTTTTTTTCTTTTTTATAAAATGAGTTATCCCAAGTGTCATGTGAACTCACTCATGATTTAATTTGTGAAAAAAAAATCACACAGAGTTTATTGGTATACTCCGTATTTTGTGTATTTTTGTAGAAATTAAAGTTATTCATCTCGAAAATATTTACATTTCAGAGAAATACGTTTTTTTGTCACAAAGTTAATAACATTATAATAAATTTCCAAATTGATTTCATAAAAAAAATTGTCATTTTTTGTATTAATGACAATTAATAGATTGAAATTTGTTTATTAATCTTTAATTTATGTAATGATTTTTTTCTTCCTTATTTAGAGTAGAGCAGTTTGGAGATAAAACTTTAGAGAGAGTTATTCTCTTAGTGTATATTCGTAAAAGGGAAAACCGTAAAATAATGGTGACAGGGTTCAAACCAAATTTCTATAAATACCGTGAATACATGCAGGGGTTTATACATTTGATTAGATTAGTGATTATCTTAATTCGAAATTACTTTATAATTACTAATTAATAAATTACTAAGTTATAACTATAAACTTATGAAAATTACTATAGTTAGATATAACACTGTTGTGGCTCCATAATTATTAAGATTGATTAGATTAAATTGACGTAAAATCTTAATAGAATTAGGAATTTATGGCATAATATATGGGAAATAATGTAGATTGATATATATGACATATAGTTATATGGATCAAGTTAAGTATGTAATTAGCTGCCAAGTATGTAATAGAGTATATGGCATAATTATAGATTGATATATGGATCACGTTAAGTACATAATTACGTAGACAATGATGGATAAGCCCAACCGCCTTAACAACTAAATGACCCTACCAAGATAGGCCCAAACTATAGCTCATACAAAGTAGGCGGGAAAAAACTTAAGATTGTTATTCTTTTAGTGGAAAAGGGGATTTCGCCTTTATATTAAGCATTGCCCATTTAATTTTGATGAGTCATTGTGATTAGTCATCAAATTTCCATCATCATATATCTCTTTATCCATATTTCTTCGTTTTTGTGCAAAATCTAATGGGACGAAAAATTAAAACGGGAGGGAGTATATCCATATTGAGAAGATAATACTCCTTCCTATCCAATCCATTGTACTCATTTGCTTTTTGAGGTCAAACTTAATGAACTTTGAGGGTAAATATCGTAAAAATTACGAATTTTTCCGAGACAAAAAAAATCTTTCGTATAATAATATTTTTGGTAAATAAAAGTTGCATATAAACGAAGAAAAAGATGGTTAAAGACGTATCTCGAATAGACCACCCAAAAGTAAAAGGGTACAATGGATTGGAGAGAAGGAAAAGAAAAGTAGAAGAGAGTATATTTTATCATCCTTTACAAGCCCCTGCAAGATAGAAAGTTAAGGGATAAGACTAAGCACTAACCTTGGTAAAATGGTAATTAGAAAAATAAATGGGTAGTGATGGAATGACTTGGGCTACATTGAGGGTAAAGCTCAATATATTTGGGTTGAGAGGTAGGGAAGGCAAAGTTCATGGCTCTGATGGTGGCTTTGTTTTGGACATAAACACACAATTACCTCTCGGTCCAAAAATGGTGTTGTCGAAATTTGGTTCTGAGAATCACATTGTCGGAGGGCGGGAGGGGCATGTGGCAGTTTGGTTTCTACATCATGATGACATGTTTGTGGATTCAATGGTTCCAATTGAGGCAGTGGTTGCGGCTGGGTTGTGCGGAAAGTGTAGGAGGAAACGGGCGAGTCTGGTGGCTGCAGTGGTAATTGACGGCTCATGGTTTGTTCGACAATATATACAGTGAGAATGTTTGTAAAGGCTGCAAAGCATTGAATTAAGGATATCCTTTATTTTATGATGATGGCCAATTGGTTGGGTCAAATATTTTGTACTCCGTAATAATAAAGTAACAAGCTTAAGGGGATGATGAGGTAATACTTTTTGTTATTCATTGAACCTCAATTAGTCATACATATATACTGAACAAGGAAGATATTGAATCTGCTACTAAGGAAACAAATTCCTATAACTAAGGCTAATTGATATTACAATTGCTAATTGACAGTATTACAATATTTACTATATGAGAATAGTTTCCTTTGATATCTCATATCATTCTCATATGTAGTAATCTATCTAAGAGGGGGTGGTAAATTTTAAGTGGTGGTCGGCAGCATTATGACCGTAATTGTAGTGTTGGATGTTGAGTCTAATGTAGTTTGGTGGTCGGTAGAAGGGTGGTGGTCTTTATATTGGTAGTTGATTTGGCGTGGTTCTCAAGGAGGGGAAGCTGATTAGCAGTTCAACAAGTAGAAGTTATAAAATCGATCCTTAATAAATCATGTATGTTATGACTCAGGTGAAAAGGTCAATAAAGCAAAGTACTAAGGAGCTGTTTGATTTGAGGTATTCAAGAAACGGTAAGGGAATCAAACTTAATGATTTTCTTTATTTTTGTTTGTTTGTTTAGTCGATTCAACATTCCCTTTACCCCTTCTTTTCCCAAACTCTTCTACCTTCTTACCCCTCACCCCCTAGATAATGGATTCCCGTTCCCCACCATCAACCACCACCACCACCACCCCCACCCCCACAACCAAGGTCCACCCACCAACACTACGTCCATCACCACCTCTAAGACCACCACCATAGTTTCTAGTCAGGTCAAATATGGGTCGGATTTGGGTCAAAATAATTTTTTATACCTTAATTTATCAATTATAAAGAAAAACCATTTTTTTATTGTATTGTAATAATTAATATAATTATCGTATTTAAAATTTAAAAATTGTAAAAATTGTATTACTTTATAGGTATTTTATTATTAAAAGATACTTTATAAAAGTTACACAAGATTTATTTTTTATTATTTTTATAATTTAATTTTTTTAATTTAAAATATAATGTATAAATATTACGATGGTACACCGCTAATGTTGAGGTTTGGGTGAAGGTTGGTTGAAATGCATTTCCTTTTATTTAAAACAAAATAACAACCTGAATTTGGGGTAATTTCATTTCTTTCCCTATATTTCCCTTTGTCGATTTCATTCATTTTTCTTTGATGAACCAAACGCCCCCTAAGTATTCTTTTGTATGAATACTAATGAAAATGAAGCGGTCATACTGCGAGACATACGTGCAACTTTGTCGTTCGATTGGGTGAAAGACTTGGCTACCTATTTGGGTACGACCACAATCAATACTAAGGTTATTAAAAGCACATTCAAGCACCTAAAAGAGAAGATGAATATTAAACTCTGGAGTTGAGTACCAAGTACTTATCGTTAGCGGTCAACTAACTCTTATCCCTCGACCTTTTCCTCCCTCGCCACTTTTAGCATGCATGCAAACGACCAAAATCCTTAGGATAATTTGTGACTCTCCAGACTGGAAAATACGTGGTTCCCATAAGGTGGGGACGACAACACCAAAAGAAAAGTTCATCACCTATCATGGGAGTATTATCACGTCCAAAGGCGTTGGGTAGCCTGCGTATATCTTCTTCAAGACAAGTCAATGCAGCACTCCACCAAATTAAGACGAATTGAAGAGTTTTAGTTAAACCAAATAGCCTTTGGTCGAGGGTCCTCTTAGTAAATGTTTTAATGGACGGTGTGATGTGCACATGTTTCAATTCTCAATAATATCTCTCACACTTGGGTGGGGATTCCGTCGCTAACCAAATACATAAGCGAAGGGACAACTAGTGTCATAGGAACAACCAATCTCCGTTTGGACCATTCTCAAGCTTAAGGATGATGTCTCTCCGATAAAAGCATCAACCTAATTCAAAACCGAATCTTGGGAGGTACACCTAACGTAGATGTGTGATGAATCCTTCAGTTCGAAAAAGGAGAGATTTCACGGATTACTTGCCAAAGGACAAACTAATTAGAATAGTCACTTACTTAGCTCTATGGGCGTTCACCCGTGGACCGCCCACCCAAAAAATTAAAACCCAACGACTGGACCGGTTAGAAAAGAATCTAGACCAAACTGGGCCACCTTAGGACCGGACATGACCGGGAAAATAGAATAAATTTGTTTTTGTTTTCTTTAGTGTGGGCCGAATCAGACCGAACCGAAAACCGATCACCAAGTTCTTGGAAACCTGGAGACCAAAACAAACCGGACAGTCCGAACCACTTTTTAAACACCCCTGCTTAGCTCTACCTGGAGTAAATGTTGCTGATACTTAGTGAGGTAAGTTCATCATTAAATCAACACTCATTAAATCAGAAATGACCCTGTTATGTTCGTTGGTTAAATGGAAATCAATTTGGCGGCTACCAGTACAACAACGAATTAAATTATTTATATGGCTCATTGCACATGATAGACTAATGCATAATGTGAATCGGATGAAACGAGAATCGTCGATCAACTCAACATGCCTCGATGACTTTCTTCAAAATAAAAGGACAATATTATACTCCATCTCATCCATTCAATTCTTTACCCTTACTATAAATGTGTAATCCAATTAATTCTTTACATTTTCATTTTGGTAAAAACTTCACCATATAACCTCATATTCTATATTTATTTACACAAAATATCACTACTTTTTACTTACTTTAAGTTTGGTGAACTCATAAAAAAAACCAGTTGATTTACCAATAATACCCTTACTTTTACCACTTTTATTAAAAGTTGTGAAACCCTCCATGTAAAGGATTAAATGGATGGGAGTGAATATGTTTATAGCGGTTACTTGATGTTATAAACACTTAGCATAAGACTAAATAATTATCTATTTATAATATTATAGTATACAACTATTTGAAATTTTTATGATTTGATGTTTAACTTCGAGTTTATAAGACTTTAATTTTTGTCTTGTTATTTTGATAATTGGATTAATTACGAATTTTCAAATAACCAAAGCTATATTTTAGTTATAAAAACTTCAAATTCTTTTTGTTTAAATATATGTATACTCCGTACTTGTCTTTTTTGGCCGTGTTCGTGTCCTACAAAATTTAGAGCATTGTGTCACGTATGTAGGAAACATATCCGTGTTCATGTCTGTGTCCGTGCAACCTAGATCTTATATACCCAATTTTTTTGGCAAAAGTATAAAATAAACTTTAGCTAATTATTCCAACGATAAACATAATTAGAAGAAATATTAGCCATATTTTACCTTGTAATATGATATTCTTGACACTAAAACATACTCTCGCTCTCAATCCCACTATTATTGTTCGCATTTTCTTATTATTCATCCACATTTATTGTTTTCATTTCAAATATAATAAGTCAATATAGTAAAATTCTCATTTTACCCATGGAAAAATGAACTTTTCATTCACAATATAACATTTAATTGTTTACTTCATGTTTAAATTAATTAGTCAAATGATATTAATGGTATATTCAAACTATTTCTTAAAAATTAAATATTTATAAATGATAACAATAAAAGTGGAATGAAGAGAACATTACGCAATAAATATTTTCTGTGTTATAAAACATTTAAAACAAACTCGTACAATTTGTGTGGACTTAGCAATAGTTTATTTTAAAATAAATTTTCCTAGAATGTTGTTATTCTGTCTGTTATTCTTTATTACTATGACAATGTCATATAAACTTTTCGTTGTTAAATCTCAACTAAATTTGATTAGGTATCGACTCCACAATTATTAGGTGATGATAAATATTATTTAACTTTTAAAATGTCTAACTTCATAAATGCAATTGTGCAAACTTACTGGTATAAAATGTGGAATATTTAATCTCATCCAATTTAATGGTAAAATAGGGTTGGAAACATACAAGTTTTAAGAATCTGCATAAAAAGTAAACTAACATTTTTACCCGTGTGCTACACGATTGACGTAAAAATTGAATTGAAAGTAAAATACATATAATTAAGTATTTAATTTGTTTATATATATACTTTTTATCGCTAATGTAACATATTAGCCTACATAAATAAGAATATTAAAAGGTATTATCCATTTATATTTTAAAAATAGAATAAACGCGATAAAAAGAACTTTTAACTCTCCGATATTTTGACTTATCCCAACCTAGAACCCGTGTAAAATCAATACATACAATTGTACAAATTCTTACTTTTAACCCCGTAATATGTATGAGCAATGATTTATCTGAACGCAGAATTTTTAAACTGAAACTCACCCTCGCTAAAAGTTAATATAAAATGATAGTATAAAAGTTTAAAAAAATGACGAAGACAGAAAAATTAGTAATTTTGTAAAAAGCGATCAATCTATTTACGCTTATTCCATCTCTATCATATTACGATGAAATACATTTTTTTTTTTTTGAATATCCCAAACTCGGGATTAGCTCATATCATTCAAATCAGCATAAATAAGCAAGTCAACATTGGTCGGCCCGGAGCCACTCCAAGAGCGCTTCCCCACGGCGAAAGGCATAGCCTAAGCGAGCTCGTGAGCTACACGATTACAATGGCAAGCCACAAAAGACCAACAAATAGAGTCAAAATTACAACCTAAATCCAAAATTTCATCAAGAATGAGAAATAAATTACTTCGACCCTTGTTTGCTTGTTGGAGATGCTCAATAACAGTCTTGCAGTCGCTTTCCACAATCACCTTGCGGTGTCCTCGGCGCCACGCTTCCTTGACCCCTTCAAGAATTGCCTCCGCTTCTGCCTCACCCACATCCGCCCTTCCAATCCTCCTCGAACTCATGACCCACAACTTAGCCCCATCCGGTCCTCTCGCAACAACCCCTGCGCAAATCCCTCCCCCTCTCAACCCTGCATCACAGTTGATCTTAACCATGCCTTCTGGCGGTGCACTCACTCTCTTCCCCCCTCCGAGCTCCCTCCCCACACCGTGGTTCCCCCCCCCCACCTTCTCAACCCCCTCTGTCATCTCACTCTCGGTCATGATATCATGGACCCGGTTAATCACATCAATAATTAGGGATGTCATTGGGTGGGGCGGGTGCGGGGGATAGGTACCCCGCACCCGCACCCGCGACTCAAAAGTAATACCCGCACCCGCCCCACTACCCACCGCGGGTACACAAGTTCTCACCGCCACCCGCTCTGCGGGTAAACTTAGAGGACCCATCCCCGCCCCGCTATCCACCCATCACTCGCCTTTACCCGCCAAATTTGCGGGTATCCGCGATACCCGTCAATAAAAATAAATAGCACTCTCATTTACTTTTTGATTAACTAATCACATACAAAATTGCAAAATAAATGTAATCAAAGTTAATAATAAATTAAAGTTAAGTACAAATTTCATATTACAATTTTTTGTTTTTTCTCATAATATTATAGATTTAAGGCAGTGCGAGGGTAGAACGGTGCGGGTAGGCGGTGCGAGGGTAGAACGGTGCGGGTAGGCGATCCGGGTATGGGGCGGTGCGGATGTGGGGAGGGTAAAATGTAAAAACCACCCCCGCCCCATTACCCATTGCGGGTAACATTTTCATTCCTCTACCCGCCCCGCCACCCGCATAATCATCCCCCGCACCCGCCCCAAGCGGTGCGGATGCGGTGCGGTATCCGCCTCTCACCCGCTCCACTGACATCCCTATCAATAATGCTCACTCTCTTCCCCTCAAACACTCATCTGTTTCGCGCCTCCCACATAGCCCAACACCCAACCATAACCTTCCCTCGCTCCCCATCTTCCATTTCACTCCACACATCCTCCACCCACTCCCTCACCCGCTCATGCCCGTGCTCCTTCTTTATCTCCACCCCCAACCCATCCCAAACCCCGAACCCCCACCCCCACCGCTTAACGAGGTGGAGACAAGTCTCCTCCTCGCAGCAGCAAATCGGACAAATACCATCAAAGCGAGACAGACGATGAGAAATGTTACCTTTCATAGGAAGGGCATTAGAGCATAGCTGCCAAAAAAAGGTCTTTATTCGAGGGAGCACATTTGCTTTCCAAATCCTAGCCCAGAGCCATTTTTCCCGAGCAAAGTCAGACGGGCCCTGTTCACCTGTCTCTGTGCCTGATAAGAGCCTGTAAGCTGATTTAACTGTGTAAATGCCGTTTTTCTCAAGATCCCAACACCAAGCGTCTGCCACCTGCCGGCTACTCACCCGCATACTCAAAATAGCTTCCTGATCAAAAGGTAAGAAATGGGTCCTAATAAGGTTAGCATCCCATGTACCATCACTGCGCCGCAAATCAGCCACAACCCACCCCTCTCTTCCTGGAATCCGCGGCGTCACCACCCGTCTCGAGTTGCTATGCTGTAACCACGGATCAGTCCACACCCTCGTGCCAAACCCGTCCCCAATGCGTCTCCGTGCCCCCCTCATTATCACCTCCCGTGCCTCCCAAATTCCCTTCCAAGTATAGCTCGGGTTATGCCCTAACTTTGCCTGTAGAAAGGACCCATTCCTAAAATATTTTGCACACAACACCCGGGCCACAAGACTCCCTGAATCAGTGATAAGTCGCCACGCTTGCTTCCCCAATAAAGCCATATTGAACATCTTGAAATCTCGGAATCCAAGCCCACCCAGCTTCTTTGGCTCACACAACTTCTTCCACGCAACCCATGACATTTTCCTCTTCCCATCCTCCGACCCTCACCAGAACCTAGAGATCATAGAACGGAGATCCTCACAGAAACTCAAAGGCAATCTGAAAACACTCATGACATAGGTAGAGACTGATTGGGCCAAAGCCTTTATCATAACTTCTCTACCTGCTTTTGACAAAAGCATTCTCTTCCACCCCTGCAATTTCTTCGAAAGCTTATCCCGTAACATCGTCGTTAGTTCCGATTCGGATTGCCCAATAATAGTGGGTAACCCTAGATACCTCCCCGGACTCGCCACAATGCGTACCCCGAGCACATTCGCCACTAGCTCTCTTCTCGGCCCTGGTGTACACCGACTAAATGAAGTCGTTGTCTTATCAAAATTGACCATCTGCACAGAAGCAGCCTCATAATCACTCACAATCTTCTTCAGTGCTCGTGCCTCAGTCTCCCTAGCTCTACAAAATAACAAGCTATCATCGGCAAAAAATAAGTGTGAAATTACCGGGGCCTCATGTGCGACCCGGATCCCACGTATAGTCTTCACCTCGATAGCTCTGTGAATCTGGCTCGAGAAAACCTCAGCACACAGAATAAAAAGGTACGGCGATAACGGATTGCCCTGTCGTAACCCCAGTTGTGGACTAAATTCTCGACTAGGCCGACCATTAATCAGAACCTCGAATGTCACTGTGGACACACAATGCATCACCCTGTCAATCCAAGCAGAATGAAACCCCATCCTATGCAGAACACGATCAAGGAAGCCCCACTCCACTCGATCATACGCCTTAGCCATGTCCAGCTTCACCGCCATATACCCCTCCCCTACTCTCATGTTCTTCATATGATGAAACGCCTCAAAAGCCACCAAGATATTATCCGTGATCTGTCGGCCCGGTGTAAACGCACTCTGATTTTCCGACACGACCTCCCCTAGAAACACCTTCAGCCTATTAGCCAACACCTTCGACACAATTTTATAACCACATTGCATAGACTAATCGGTCGAAACTCCCCCATAGTGGTCGGATTTTTCACCTTCGGGATAAGCACAATGAATGTCCTGTTACTCCCTCGAGGCAAAGGAGCGCCACGAAGAACATTCAATGTCGTCTGAGTAATAACAGGGCCTACCACATGCCAGTACGTCTGAAAAAATAAAGCATTCATGCCATCAGGTCCCGGTGCCTTCGTAGGCATCATTTGCTCCAGAGCCAGCCACACCTCCCCCTCCGTATATTCCCGCCTCAACCCCTCATTCATGCTCTCTGTTACCCTTCCCTTGATACCCCCGAGCAACCCCTCAAAGTCACGTGGATTACAAGTCTCAAATAGCGAGGCGAAGTAATCACATGCGACCCTCTCCACATTAGCCTGCCCCTCCCAAACTATCCCCCCTGAGTCCACCAACTGCCTAATATGGTTATTCTGTCGCCGTATCGAAGCTTTTTTGTGAAAAAACTTCGTGTTTCGATCCCCCTCCCTCAGCCAACTTTCCCTCGATCTCTGGCGCCAAAACACTTCCTCGGTTTTTAACAAGTTCGCTAGCTCCTTCACTACCCTCCGACGCTCCTCAACATTCCTCACACTACGGTCCTCTCTCTCCAATTGCTCCAACCTCTTCCTTTTTTTCCCGATATCCCGTAACACCTTCCCAATACTCACCCCCTTCCAAGCTAACAGTTCCTCCCCACACACCCTTAACTTATCTAGTAATTCCCCCTCCCCTCGGCCCCATGCATTCCGAATCGTCTCCTCACAACCCTCCTCTCCAACCCAAACCTGCTCGAAACGAAACATCTTCTTTCGGACCCTCGCTTCCCCCCGTTCCTTCATATAGAGCTTAATAGGGGCATGATCCGACCATTCCCGCGTAAGATGGACGAGCCGAGCTCGCGGAAACAAGTCGAACCACTCCTCATTCCCAAGTGCACAGTCTAACCGACATTGTCGGTTCAAATCAGCAGCCTGCCCATTATCATAGGTGAATTCATATCCCTCAAACGGTACATCCCTAAGCCCACACTCATCCACCGCCTCCCGGAAGTTAGTCATCTGCCATTGCGCCCTAGTCCCCCCCTTCATCTCCGTGGCAAAAAGAATCTCATTGAAGTCACCAATACAGATCCACGGCCCCCTATATTCCTCACTCAGTAATCGCAGCAATTGCCACGACAGGTGCCGGTCACTCACCACCGGCCACCCATAAAACCCCGTCACCCACCAAATCTTCCCTCCCAGCTGCACCTCGAAATCAATATGATGAACAGATGATGATCTAAAAGTACACTGGACCTTCTTCTTCCATAAAAAAGCGAGACCCCCCCGACCGACCCACACTATCTACCTCTACACTCTCGTAGTCATTAAGTTGCTGCCTAACTCCCTCAAATTCCATACTGCTAAGCCTCGTCTCGCATAAAAAGGCTATAACAGGGGCCTCCTTCCTAAGAAGGTTTTTCAAATCGCCTACTACAGCGGGTTGCCCAGCCCCCTGCAGTTTAGGCTTAAAAGACTCATTGGGACCGGCGGGGCTGAGCGACCTCAACCTCCGCCTCAGGTGAACTTACACCCATGATAGTCTTCAACTTCTTACCCTCACCCACATCATCTCTACCCTCCTCGTCTCTCCCACGTTTTCCGGGATTCCCCCCCGTACCACCCATCTTTTCATTACCCTCTCGGGCAAGTCTCTTCCATTTCCCCCCTTGCCTTTGACCCGTTTTTATAATTATTCCCTCCCCTTGAAAATTACTCCCCTCAGCATGCAAAAATTCACCTCCCGTGTCCACCATCATAGAATTCCATTCCTTAATTATCAAGCCATTATCATTTTTAAACCCTCCCTCCCTGATATCTCCTCCCTCCCCGAACTCAAACAACTCCGTACCCACCCCCGGCATACCGTGACCAGCTCCCCTATTTTTTTTTTGTCACCTCCAGCCACAAACTCCCGGTCCCACTTCCCTGCCCTCCCTCCCCAACCCTTTCCTCGGTTTGCAAAGCCCTTCTTCGAGTCTTACTTTTAATAGCTATATCATGCAATTGCCCTATCAAGCTAGCTATGGCCTCCTCCTCCCTCTGTCTTTGCTCCTCTACAACTTCAGGGTCTAGACATCTACCCTTCACCCCCCTCTCTTCCGTATGAGTCTTCGTCGGCCTCCACGAAGACGCCCGAAGCTCCTCCCCGTACAATAATTCACCCTCCTCATAAGATCCCTCGTCACAGTCTTTTTCACCATGACCGAGAATACCACACCCATAACAAAACAATGGCAAGCGCTCATATTTAACAGGGAATTCAATGACTTTACCTCTAGGTATACAGATTTGAACATGACGCATCAGCCTGGTTCGCACATCATGCAGCACACGTACCCGAACCGCTCGATCCATCTGTGTTGTAGTAGTCTCGTCCAAGCCCTCATATTGCCCCAATTGCACGCTAATGTTCCGGATGTTATCAATATTATTTCTGCCCTTGAGTGGTAATTCATAAACCTGAACCCATATTGGGACATGGAACAATGGCGTGTCCATGAGCCTGCCTTCCCCAATCGGTTTGTTAAAACATCAAATAAATCGATCGAAATGCCATGGTTGACCTTCAACGACCTTAGCCTTATCCTCCTCCGATGCAAACCTGAACATAAAAGTTCGTTCTTTGACATCGAGCACCGTGGCTGAAATCGCCCCCTTCGTGAGCCACAACTTCGTCATGGTGTCAATCGTTGCCTTAGCGTTTATCGACTTGGTCGACCAGAGTTTGCCCATCAATACGTGCTCTTGCTGCGAACCACCCCCATGATCCTCCTCGTTCCACTCGAAAGCACGTTCCTTTCCAACCTTTCCCTTCCCTTTATCACGAGAGTGTGACATCGAAAACAATATGCTGCCCAAAAAACCCTTCCCTTGTATGTCTAATCTCAACCTCCCCTTGTAGTATTAATAATCCCTTGAGTGAAAAATCAGTCTTGTAGCAATGAAAATTGTCGAAAAAAGAGACCAAACCACGAAATTAGTGTGGAAATATGCAAGGAAAATCCTAGACTTTCTCTCACCAGAAAACCCTAGGAGAAGACGTTACAATATGGACTTACACGGTAGAAAGGAGACTTACGATGAAATACATTTAGATATACTTATTTGACCGATTAATTGATGCAAAAATCAGTGGCCTCTGTTAGGTTAAAACTATACTCTCTTCCATCCGATGAAACTTCACCTTTAGGTGAACACACTTTTCGCCTCACAAGAAGTTAACCCACGTACAACTTTAATTTGTTTGGATAAGACAGGGTATAACCTACTCCCTCTATTTCTTTGATATCTTCCACATTTCCTTTTTCAACCATTTCTTTGATTTCTTCCACTTTCCTTTTTTCTATCACACTTCTCTCTTACCTAGGTGGCCCACTTACTTTACTCCCTCTCTAATTTTACTTATTTTATTGTTTTTCTTAAGAAATGTGCCACTTTTAAGGTGGAAGATATCATAGAAACGGAGGGAGTATAATATCTAATAAACTAATACCAAATGAACGACATTCATTCAATTTTTAAGATGTGTGGATAACATCAGTAAGAAGGTTGATAATGTTAGAATTATGAAAGATTGATTATGAATTGCATAATTAATATTGATGTACAAGTTCCTATTTATAGGATTACAATGGGTACAAGTATAATATTACTAGGATATTCTAAGAGATACAGATTACCTAAAATAAAGATTCTAAGAGATATAATTAACTAAACTAAATTATATCACAATACAATAATATATTCTAGAAATATTATATTAATATTTTCGATATGCTCCCGCAAGATGGACGGCGAAACGGAAAGTCCAATCTTGGAGAAAATAAGAGGAACGAATATCGGGTGCGTAAACTCGCCAGTGTCGGGTGAGGGTGCGTAACTCGCCAGTCTAGGGTATGGAACGAATATCGGGTGCGTAAACTCGCCAGTCTCGGGTGTGTAATTTGCCAATCTCGAGTGCAGGTGCGTAACTCGCCAGTACAGTCTCGGGTGCAGGTGCGTAACTCACCAGTCTCGGGTGATGATGCGTAACTCGCCAGTCTAGGGTGATGATGCGTAAACTCGTCAGTCTAGGGTGCGTAAACTCGTCAGTCTAGGGTGCGTAAACTCGCCAGTAATTTTGGAAGGGACCAAGAAATTTATGGTCAAATTGAATTTGAGAGAGTAGAAAATTTAATCACAGATTTGATTAAAGAGGAGAAGATTAAACCACAAAATTGGGTTTGAGGGGTAAAAGATTAGATTTAGTGAGGGTGAAGGAAAATTTATGGGGTGAGGAAGAAGGAGAAATATTTTGATGCAATTCGACGGTAGGGCAGTGGAAGATGGGTAGGTACAGGCTGATTATGTAGATCTAGGCTCTGATACCATGTGAGAATTATGAAAGAATTGAAAGATGATTGAGAGAAAGGTGAATTATTATTATGAATGAATTGCATGATTAATATTGATGAATAAAGGTCCTATATAGGACATTACAAGAGATACAGTTTGCATTAGGTAGAAGTATACAATAATTAGAAGATTCTAAAAGATACAAATTTCCTAAACTAAATTATATCACAATCAATATATGAGAAAATAATATCCTAACATATATATATATATATATATATATATATATATATATATATATATATATATATATATATATATATACGATATCTCTAATATGCTCCCGCAAGATGTACAGGCGGAGCGAAAGTACAATCTTGAAAATCAAGAGGAACGAATATCGGGTGCGTAACTCGTCAGTCTAGGGTGTCGAAACATATCATCAGAGTGCGTAAACTCGTCAGTCTCGGGTGAGGGTGCGTAACTCGCCAGTCTAGGGTGCGTAACTCGCCAGTCTAGGGTGTCGGAACATATCATCAGGTTGCGTAAACTCGCCAGTCTCGTGTGAGGGTGCGTAACTCGCCAGTCTAGGGTGTCGGAATACATTATCAGGGTGCGTAACTCGCCAGTTTAGGGTGCGTAAACTAGCCAGTCTAGGGTAATCTAGGGTGTCGAAACATAACATCAGGGTATTATTTATGGTCAAATTGAATTTGAGAGAGGGTAGAAAATTTAATCACATATTTGATTAAAGTGAAGAAGATTAAACCACAAAATTGGGTTTAAGAGGTAAAAGATTAGATTCAGTGAGGGGAAAGAAAATTTATGGGTGAAGGAGAAGGGAGAAATATTTTGATGCAATTCGACGGTATGGCAGCGGAAGACGGGTAGGTACATGCTGATTATGTAGATCTAGGCTCTGATACCATGTTAGAATTATGAAAGATTGATTATGAATTGCATAATTAATATTGATGTACAAGGTCCTATTTATAGGATTACAATGGGTACAAGTATAATTTTACTAGGATATTCTAAGAGATACGATTACCTAAAATAAATTATATCACAATCAATATATGATTTCCTTTTTCAAAACATTTATTTGATTTCTTCCACTTTTCTTTTTTTCTATCACACTTCTCTCTTACCTAGGTGGCCCCACTTAGTTTACTCCCTCTCTACTTTTACTTATTTTATTGTTTTTCTTAAGAAATGTGCCACTTTTAAGGTGGAATAGAAACGGAGGGAGTACATAATAAAATTGGATAGAAAATGTAAGAAACAATGGATGATATTAAAAACAAAAGATATCAATTCAAAATGGCAGGATTTACCCCAGAAATTTGCTTTAAATGATTGATTGATGACGTTAAAATTTGAAAAGAAAAAAAAAATAAACAGAAAGAAAACTGTGACATTCTTCCAATATTTGGGGTAAATTTATCTTCCTAATTGGTGTGTATGGGGACTACTTTTTACCGTCGGCGCTTTACTTCTTACCGTCGGCGTTAATTACGTAAAATGACGACTTTGCCCTTGATATTTATTCTCGAAATAATATTACTTTAACATTTTATAGATTATCGATTTATTAAAACTCGATAATAAAACCGTCTTTTTCGATTATCGTAATAAACCAAAACCGACTTCCTATATAATTAATATATGGAATTACGCAAAATGACAAGTTCTCCTTTGCAATTATTTCTCGAAATATTATCACATTTACATTTTATAAAGTATCGGTTTATTAGAACTCGATAATAAAACCGTTTTTTCGATTATTGTTACGCCTGTGATTTTAAAAAGTTAATTAGATTAATTAACGACTTAATACAATTTAATAAGCGTAATTAACAAATACGAGTAATACGCAAATTAAATCCTAATTAATCTACGACAATCAAGATTTATTATACAAATCGATGCAAATTAAAAGAAAAAAAAATCCGGAAATGGGTCGGGTCGAGTGGGTTTTTCGACCCACTCAAGGGTCGTATTATTTTCTCTATAATACTTGAAAGTTTGATATGGAACATGAAGTATAAGGTGGTAAAATTGGTTATAGAGTCAAACTTTCATACAAGTGACCCGGGTTCGAATCTTCTTGTTTACACTATGAATTTATCTTTCGAAAATTTAAAAAATAATTCAACAAACAAAATGCCTTTGAGGAGGATCGAGCCCCTGACCTACCAACTGGAAACCAAATGACCGAACCACTGAACCACAATCAACATACTGATGCTTTAAATGGCTGAAAACTACTTGTTTCGAAAAAAAAAAAAAAAAAACCGGAAAAATGGACTAAGTCGAAAAAATTCGTCGACTCTCGGATGGGGATGTCGACAAATTTTCTCGACTCTTGGATCGGCCAGTCGAGAAAATTCGTCGACATCCCCATCCGAGAGTCGACGAATTTTTTCGACTTAGTCCTTTTTCCCGGTTAACATCAGTATGTTGATGGTGGTTCAGTGGTTTGGTCATTTGGTTTCTAGTTGGTAGGTCAGGGGCTCGATCCTTCTCAATGGCATTTTGTTTGTTTTTAAATTTTCAAAAGATAAAGTGTAAACAAGAGGATTCGAACCCGGATCACTTGTATGAAAGATTGATTCTGTAACCAATTTCACCACCGTATACTTCATGTTTCATATCAAACTTTCAAGTATTATAGAGAAAATAATACGACCCTTGAGTGGGTCGAAAAATCCACTCGACCCGACCCATTTCCGGATTTTTTTTCCTTTTAATTTGCATCGATTTGTATAATAAATCTTGATTGTCGTAGATTAATTAGGATTTAATTTGCGTATTACTCGTATTTGTTAATTACGTTTATTAAATTGTATTAAGTCGTTAATTAAATCTAATTAACTGTTTAAAATCACAGGTGTAACAATAATCGAAAAAACGGTTTTATTATCGAGTTCTAATAAACCGATACTTTATAAAATGTAAATGTGATAATATTTCGAGAATTAATTGCAAAGGAGAACTTGTCATTTTGCGTAATTCCATATATATTAATTATATAGGAAGTCGGTTTTGGTTTATTACGATAATCGAAAAAGACGGTTTTATTATCGAGTTTTAATAAATCGATAATTTATAAAATGTTAAAGTAATATTATTTCGAGAATAAATATCAAGGGCAAAGTCGTCATTTTACGTAATTAACGCCGACGGTAAGAAGTAAAGCGCCGACGGTAAAAAGTAGTTGCGGTGTGTAGGTTTATTGTCGAAAAATTGAGTGAGATAGTTTATCTTCATATTTAAATTTATTTACATAATTTATTATTTTATTGAGTATCATATATGATTAAAATATGCTTAGTATATATAAAAGATTAAGAAAAGTAATAATGTTGTCGTATATAAGGTTAGAGAAGTAGTTAAATGTAATATTTTAAAATCCAACTATATATTGAGTGAGATAGTTTATTTTCATATTTAAATTTACTTATATATTTTTATTATTTGATTTAGTATCATATATGGAATATATTATTAAAATATGCTTAGCATAAAAATTTAAGAAAAGTAATATTGTAGCCGTAAATAAAGTTAGAGAAGTTAAACGTGAAATTGTAAAATCCGACTATATATTGAGTGAGGTATTTTGTCTCCATATTTTTTATTATTTGATTGAGCATCATGGAGTATATATTATTAAAATAAGTGAGCATAAAAAATTACGAAAAGTTATATTGTTGCCGTAAATAATGTATTTTCGCAAGAATTACCCTAAATAAAATAGGAGAAAGTAAACGTGATATTGTACCATCGGACTATATATTAACCGATCATATATGGTAATCATATGGACTTTTTATAATATTGTTGTGACACGTGACAACCTTGGTTTCTGCTTTAATATAATATATATGATATATGATGTATATATTATTGGTAAATCACAAGTCATAAGGTCTTTTGAAAGGCCCCAAGTTAAAGTGGATAAAAGTTTAAAAAAAAAAGAATCAATAAATAAAATAAAATTTTAAAGAGGAAATATGAGAGTTAATTTGTAAAGTTCTTTTTAGGAAAAGAGAATAAATTAGCTAAGTTGAATCTAAAAATTAAGTTGATTAAATTGGATGTTAGAAGTCGAATTATGTGTAAGATTAAATACCCAGTTTGTGTCAAAGATGCTCTATGGCTGCATAATTTGATGTAGTCATATTCTTGTAAATTTTTACACATATTAATACATACTTACCTTTTACCCAAAAAAAAAATAAGCATTACTCAATTAAATATTAGTCCAATTTTACCTTATATACATTAAAACATACTACAATGTGTTATGTAACATAATAAGGGGTCATTTGGTTCAAATAATTGAAATGGAATGAAACGGATTCTAAAAATAGGGAGTTACGGAGTTAGAACCCAATGCTTAATAATTGTTTGGTTGAATCCATGAATGGATTGTAAAATGACTTTAGTGGATGGAGTTGGAATCATGGGGAAATAGGTAGGATTGGGATTCCAAGGTATTAGGGTGGAATTAGAACCCCTTGGGTTTCTAATTCCATTCCAAAAGTCATGAAACAAACACTAGAATGGATTTCATTTCATTCCAATCCAAAATCCTCAATCAAACCCCTCCTAAAATCGTTTTGTCAGGTAATTCAAAGAATTCGATTCGATATTAACATCTTTAGATTCCATTTGTGTCTATTAATAGATTGATACACCTTTTTTTTGTTATTGGGGGTTTACATCATTGATTGTGTTACAGAACAGTGATGACTGATAAGTTTAAGCAATGGATAGTCCGAGGAAACATTCAAATTCTCAAATTTCAGTTGGTCAACACCATAACAACTTAAGTCGCTCCATGTTTTTAAAATGTTCTCGCCACCATTATGCTAAACAATACTCTCGACGCAACTCACATGATTACCACAAACCCTCTACTTCTTCTTTCGGCAAGACCACCCATTTCCATGATGACAGATTGTGTTTAACACACGGAGGAGGTAGATACAATTCGGAATTTACCCATCATTCAGGTACCCGCCCTTCATCATATCATATCATTTTGTTTCTTCACCTTCACTTCGACTGTATGTATCTAAATGAGCTTTTGTTTTCAAAGGTCACTTTAATTCCTTCTATTAATTTTGTTCAATTGAAGAAGGGTTTCGGGAAAAGTACTCATGGCGACCTGAAAGAATCACTTCAAGCTCCTCAGTCATCGATAGAGTTTCACTCAACGACGGAGTCAAGATGGTTTGTGGTTTATGTCATGAATCATTACGACGGAAGACACATCATTTCGGAACCACCCTTGCTTCGGAAGAGCTATCTATAATCGCAGTTCTAGTGTGTGGCCACATATATCATGCTGATTGTTTGGAGGAAAAGACTAGTCTTGAGGACAAACGAGATCCGCCTTGTCCATCGTGTTCCGACTTCACCCATGAGCCTGATCCCGCTTAGCTTGATTTCAATTCTGACAAATACTTTGGTCAGTAACATTGTATAATTTCTGAATTAACTAGTAAAGTTGTCGGGTATGATGGTTTTTGGTATGTCCTAGGATTCGAAGACAACCATGTCATTCTAAACTCTTATTTCGTTTTTGGTTGTAGGATTAACCGGGGAAGGAGTTGAGTAATTTCTAGTTATATTCAAGTGGTATGTAATAGGAGTATATAATAGATATATGTAGATATTCTTGTTTATATTACTTATATTGTAGATATGATGATATTTGTACTTGTTTCGTCACGATCATTTGTTTGTCTTTACTTTTGACACAAAGACCAAAGAGGGGGGAGGTGTAACACCCCGTATTTTTCGAACAATGTTAAAATTTTAAATATTTATTTAAACTAAGATTAACACTTGAAAAATTATTTTTGTGAATTAAAATATTTTATTTTCGTCGAATTAAAATTTATTCCATTATAAAAACAAAAGTATCTATATAATAATATTAAAAGTCAAGATGAGCATCTTTTGAATGCCACATGGCACAATCTGACAATTCCACAATCACTATTTTCTTCTCTTATAAGCTAGGAAATGAATTAATGCATTTTTAATGTTACTTCAATCAATGCACTTCTATATATCTATATAATCTATCTATCTATCTATATAATAATATTAAAAGTCAAGATGAGCATCTTTTGAGCGCCACATGACACAAGCTTCCCATAATTTACTCTGTTAAAATTTAGTCACAATTATTTTTCATCTTCCCCTCATAAATTCGGGTGGGTATGAGCTTTATAGGACTCACAACAACTCGGATATTTATATGTCTCTATTTTTTCCATTTTAATTTCTTTGGTGCCTGCTTTATTCAAGACAAATTTGACGGTTACAAAAAATAATTCATGTTAGCCGACCACAAATCATTTTGTGACTACATTTGGATTGAGTATTAAAAAAAATTCATTTTGTTTTGTGTTGGAAGATGATTTGCTATTGATCTGTAATGAAAATGATAAGTACTAAGCAAGTCAAGTTTTATAAGGTAGGAATAATAATATGTATAATCATTAATCTTCGTATGCTTTGAACTTTAAGGTGATTTATTATTAAAAAAAAAATTAAAAAAACTTCGTATGGATTGAGTATTAAAAAAAATTCATTTTGTTTTGTGTTGGAAGATGATTTGCTATTGATCTGTAATGAAAATGATAAGTACTAAGCAAGTCAAGTTTTATAAGGTAGGAATAATAATATGTATAATCATTAATCTTCGTATGCTTTGAACTTTAAGGTGATTTATTTGAAAATACGTAATCTATGTAAATTACACTTCCAAAATAGAAGTAAACAACTATATTTATACAATTTGTGAGTATTAGACAACTCACATAGTATCAACTATGATGATCAATATTCATTTGCATGAAGGTGTACCGTGTACACAACTTTTAAAAGACTAAATAAAATGTTGGCTTCGATGTCTTTTTTAGACAATTTCTTTTAATGAAATTTGTGTTTTTTATCATTGTCTTTATTTATTTTTGCCAAAAAAAAAATTAAATGTTCTTTCTATTAGTTATCTCTAACGAGCTACTCTAGATGATCACCTCAGTAATTTCATATTATATTAAAAAAAATCTCGATAACCGTACCAATACTCCATGTACAAGTCATCCACCCTACACAAGTCATATTCGACTATTATTACTATTATTATTATTATTATTATATACCTTAATCAATTACTGCGTTTAATTTATTTATTTAACTTTTATGTTTGAGTGATAATGAAATGACTTTTTTGTTATAGAGAAAAAAACAACATAATATTTAAACAATTTCGCGAATATCGCGGGCAACAAAACTGGTTTATTTATCAAATTATTAGCATTTCTATAGACACCCACATTTTGACTGCCAGATGTCTATAGCAGTTTCCGACGAACACCCGATGATGATCGGACGCAAACGTGCTTTAAATTACTCAGAAATGGGCTCAAAATCGTTGGCATTTGTCTTGGGCTCTTTACGGAGTACATATCTCACAAAACCAACCTCAAAATCAGGCCCAATGGGTCGTTTCGAGTCAAATAAGACTAATTTGGGTCGATTCCGACACCAGGGGTAAAACCGTCTTTTAGCGACCGACTCAAAACCCGGTCAAAAATATTCCCGATGCACATGAGTCAGCCGTGACACCTCACACGGTTGATTCATACTCCAATCCTACGAAAAATTAGCTTCACAAAATATTAAACAAATCCGCTTAAGGATAGAATTCGATCTCGAGTAGGAATTCTATCAAAAAACCGAATCAAACACCCGACCGAGTGCAAATACTCGGCCGAGCAGCACATACCAGCCGGTTTCCCTTGCTTCCTCGACAAGCAAGCGGAATCCTCACGCCTTTCAACTTCTTGTATTTCCTATCCTAAGCGGTAGTTCAAACTCAAAGCGTTTCTCCTAGCCAAGGTCGGGAACTCCCTATAAATAGCCCCTTGCACACACAACAATGAGACATCAATTATTCCCATACATTCAAACATCTTTTACATATCGACATTCATTAACATACCTCTACTCTACACAAATAAAACTTAGCATCGAGAAAACCGATATTACAAAACCCGAAGGAAACCGGCCCCCTTATACCCGACACCCTTCACCGAGACCACGCCCGACACTAGACCGGCCGACTCTCACGTCCAAACCGAGCCACCATGACTCACCGACATCCACTCGACGCTCTCGTGTCCAAGCCACGTCCCGACGAGCCCCGATCCGAGTAAACAGAAGCATATAGGTTGAGGGGGTACCAAACCCGACTTCTCTATTTCTCTCTTTTCTCCTCCTCGTTTTTTTTCTTTCCTTCGTCGTCCGTCCTTTCCTTTTACGGGTCTTCGGTCGTCTTTTTATGGGTCATTCGTCGCTTTTTTTTTATTTCTAATATCGATATTATTAAAACTATTTTCGTATAACAAACATTCCTAAAAATATAATATCAATTCTATAGTTGAATATCGTATTAAAGGAATTAAATTAAAACTCGTCGAAGCTAAGAAAATCGTTACATCTTTTTTTACAAAATACAACGATTTCAAACGCGGAGAGGATTAACATCTTTTTTTTCGTTCAAATTCTTTTTACAAAACGTTTTCTAAAAAACTATTCCGAGTATTTGATATCGACTTCATAATCGACTATCGAATATAACGAATATCGAAAATATTAAGTCGAGTACGAATTATGCAATATTCGTACGCGATTCAATAAAAGCATCGAATTTTCAAAAATCGGTCTCGAAAACAGACCGGGACGCGAGTCGCATGCGTCCCGGGCGAGCCGCGCGACCGACTGAAAACGCGGCTCGTTTCGCTTTTTTATTGTTTTTCGAACTTCGTTATTTTACAAAACAGCGTACTTTTAACAATATTTTTCAGATTTCGACTAATATTTTCTCGATTTCGCATATTTATTATATTTGTTATATTATTTTTTCACAAACCGATACTAACTCGTTTGTTCATCTTTTGTAGCAAATTCATTTTTTTATTTGTTTTATTATACTAAAACGAATCTCACATGCTAAATTCAACTTTGACGTTAAAATTTTCGTGCATTAAACCGACTTAGCAACCCATTCAATTCCTCGCATGTTTAGGAAAACAATGTTTGCATATCATTCATCGTATTACTAACGCGCGTATTAAAAAATCATTCGATATCCTAGTAAAGGCCGCTAATGTGCGGGCGGGGTTGGGTGTTCTTTTTGAACTTCCCAACACGTACCCTCACCCCTTACTCAGAACCTCGGTTTCCGGATGTCCGAAACCATTGGCAACGAGAGTCATTCAATACACGATAAACCGATCAAGTCGGCATCGGTATCGAAATGCAAATGGACGAGCTCAATAAACTCTCACATCGGAAATGGGCCGTATTTTGTATACGGCCCACTACGACATAGAGTGGGCTCGAACGGTTCCGAATAACCATAAAATTCGGTGGCGACTCCAACTTCGATTTAAATTTCAATTTGACCATCTCATATGGAGATTCATTCGCCTCCCCAAACCCGCGCGTGGCCGCGTCGGGGTGGACCTATGTCATGTCCACAATTTGGCGACTCCGCTGGGGATTAACTGATGTGTTACTGACCATCGGCATCCTCAGGGTGAGACTCGAATAGAAATCGTTTGACTAGTACAATACGCGTTTTAGTTTTACGGTTCATGCATAACCCCATATTTTCCCAGGCCGGTACTGGTGACCGACGTCCCACTATACTATCGATGTAGTCCAAATTGGATATGTCGAAGGTGTCCATTAGCCGATTCGTATGGGTTTTACGGCATGTTCTAAGCTCAACTCGACTTAGGAAGTCCGCCCCGATTCTCGATAGGCTATGTACACTGGTATAGACCCTTACAGACTGACCGAGACTTAGAATTAGAGCATACATGGTGTCGTTATACTGTTTCCATGACTACGTGCTACCTGATTTACAAGTCTTTTTCAAAAACCGTCATTTTCAAAAATTGCATCCTTTTCAAAATATCCAATTTTCAAAACCCGGGTCATATACCGAATTTAGGATTTACGATTTTACTCAAAATAGCCTATTTTTAGCCGGTATTATGCCCATTTCCAAACTCGAAAATATTTTCGAACTTTCAAAACCATCCCCGGTCCGCCTTTCCGTTTTCTTTTTCGAAAAGGGTCGGCTCTCTCCGAATTTCTTCGGGCTTTCAAAAATCATATTTCGAAACCTTCCTCTTCTTAGGACTTCCCGTATTTAGCAGTGTCGGGTCATGTCGTAGGTCGTCGAGTCTTCCAGCGTCGAAACTCTGTCGATCTTATATCACGGATTTCCTCCCTATCTCAGTCCGCCTTATTATACTAAGGCAAAGCCCACCTACGTAGGACATACTCCTACAAGGGTTGGCCCGTCTACACAATCGAGTCTAGAAGTCTGGGGAATGTCTCACGTGAACCTCCTTCCGAACAGGGCCTAGCCCACACAGCTGGATCCTAAAGGGGACCCACCATTCACAAGTCATCCGTCTAGATGTTTTTTCCGAGTCGTTTCCTTCTTAACTTCCTTTCCTCCCTTGCTCGGGATGTACTTTAGTTCTAGGATTTGGGCTAGTTGCTGATTACGCGGTGTTCTTACAGACAGGCCACCTTTCACCCGAACGATGACGCAACAAGCTATTGACGAGTTGACCCTTTCGTTGGCTAAGCTCCAAGACCAACTGACGAAAATGAGGGAGGATCAGATCGCCATCCTCACCCGGGTAAGCGCAGTCGAACAAGGAATTCCTAGCGGCGGAGTTGAAGACGATGGGCCGTTAGCTGAACTGGCCAGCGCGGTCCACAAGCTGCAAGAACGGGTCCACACGACCACTAGCAACACCATCCACACGGAAAATGCTCGGGCTTATTCGTCCCTAACTGATGAATTGCCCGCTAATCTCAACTTGACGGGCTTACCCATGTTCGATGGGACTGAAGACCCGGTACTCCATATCCGGGCTTTTAAGGAGTTCATGGCAGTTAAGGGAGTCAAATCGACCATGTTCAAGCATCTCTTTGCTTCATCCTTGGACAAGCACCCGAGAGCCTGGTACTACAGGCTTGATTCCAAGAAATACAAAACTTGGGACGATGTTGCAACCGAGTTCGCCCGAAACTATGCGGACAATACTGAGATCCAGACGACCATGCGTACTCTGGAGGTCATGGCCCAAGAGCCTAAGGAGGGTTTCACCAAATACCTCCAAAGATGGAGGGCCGAAAGTGTCAAGCTGGTCGACAAGCCCAGCGAAAAGGTGTTAGTGGAGGCCTTTGTGAAAAACCTCCTCCCATCTTACCAGATCCATCTCCGGTACGCCATCATACCCAATTTCGCCACCCTAACCGAAATGGGTACCAGAATCGAAGACGATTTAAGGTTAGAGAGCCTTACTAAGGCCTCTACTAAGGGGTATCAAGGAGCCAGTTCATCTTCTGGCAAGCCCGCAACTACAAGTGTGGCCCGAAGCATCTTCGACGAGGTCAATCTGCTAGACACCTCGACCAAAAAGAATACTCCAGCCCGAGTATTCACTGACATAGGGACTACTTATGCCAACGCCTTACAAAGGCTATCTTCTAAGTGTCTGATCCAACCTATAGGCCCAATGCCAGAGGTTCCTGTCGAGAAACGGTCCAAAAGCTACAACGCTCAGGCCTATTGCCACTATCACCAAGGCAACGGGCACGACACCGAAAAATGCTGGAAGTTAAAGCATCTCATTCAAGATCTGATCGAGAATGGGAAGATACCGTTACCCAGCGATAAGCCCAGTAACAAAAACAACCCTCTAGCTACTCACGCCATTTTTACTGGAGAAATAGTCGACTATACTCATCTCATTTCCCCTTTCATTCCTCAAATCAACGGGATATGGAATGATGACGAAGACGATGTTTACTTGGTTAAGGGGGAGACCGTCCCCATCACTGTCGAAGAAATCAGGAAGGCAAAACCAAGGCCCTGGCCGGCACGCATGTCATCACGGCCGGACCTTCGACCCCACGATCCGTCACTGAACCCGCCAAGACGGACTCTACACTTGAAGAACCAGACACCGACACGGCCCTAGTCAAGCAACTGAAGAGGGTCTGAACCGATCTTACCATATGACAGCTTCTGGTCAATTCTCAAGAGCATCGGGCAGCACTTACTAAGGCTCTCGATGAGATCAAGGTAGACTCGCTGGTTACCCCTGCTGAGATGGTAGCCACCATTTTACCTCATCTCAAAAGCAAATCCAAAGGAGAAGGCCCACTTATCACCTTCTCCGAGTCAGATCTACCACCATTTGGGGCCACCCACAACCTGGCCCTATATATCACGGTGATTTGTCGGGGCAAGTATCTACCCATGACCCTAATTGATGACGGGTCAGCTGAGAATGTCCTTCCTTTGAGGACTGCAAAGGCTCTCGGCATTACCGAGGCTGACTACCTTCCTACCGCGCAAACTATCCAGGCTTTCACAGGAAGGTCAAGTTACCTTTACAAGACGGGGTCATCACCCTCGAAGCTACTCCAATAGCCGTGTCAAGCTGCAACACGGCTGGCTCGACCGACCCACGAGGTTTCAATTTTGTGGGAATGATCGATGAAGAGTATCTCTTTAGGCCCTATTTCACTACCAGCATCGACATGATGCTACAGAACCGGGGGCTACCTCAAGGCCCAATCTCCCAACTAGCAAGATCATCGAGGTCCTGAATGACGGAGAGTCTCGATTCGGGTTGGGCTACACCATGGCCCAGGGAGATATGGACTGGACAAATACAATCAAGTTTGTCACTCCTGTGTTCGGGGCTATTCAAATGGGCCTCTATCGACCCACCGTCTCATATCCCGAGGCCAAATTGGCTCGGGAATGCAACTTCATCCCAGATGATATCTATGCTCTCATCCAGGCCGAATCAGAGGATTCGAACCATACAGAGCCCATACTTGGGCTCCTGTTCGGAGAAAGTAAGATCGTCCCGACCCCTAAGAAGGAATTAGTCAACCTGATCCTCCACAGCAGCAAGTTCGATCTGACCAAGCTGATCTCTGAAGTCGGCGCTAGCACCGGAAAGAGGGCTTGGAGGAAGACGATCAAGTGGACCGATAGCGAGGGTCGAGTCTACAAGCTCAGTACCAGCGAAGGAGACATGCAAGGCGCCGAGTCCGAGTCTGAATCCGAGTCCGAGTCAGAGTCGGAGTCGGAGTCTGAGTCTAGGTCTAGAAGGTCCAGTACTAGGGTCGAGTCTGTAACCCCTTTTCCTTTAGCCGCACCTCCGGGAGTCTCGGAGTCTGTCCCGAGAGCACTCCCCATACCGCCTCTGACCAACGATCAGATGGCAACTCTCTTTGAGCTATTTTCAAAATTCTCTATCAACAATAACGATAACCGTTCTGCTTACGACTTGTCTTATTTTCAAAACATTTTCAAAAATTTTATTTGCAATGACATTGAGAAACCCGACAAACAGGTACCACTACCTCAACATCTAGTCGAGCAACTCGAACAAAGGGAGTCCCGAGATCCGGTGATCGAAGAAACCGATTCCATCAATGTAGGAACCCCTTTAGAGTCTCAGATGCTTAAGTTAGGTTTATCCCTAGACCCTGAGGAGAAGCAACAATTCACGGAACTCCTCCACGAATTCAAAGACGTCTTTGCATGGTCCTACAAGGACATGCCGGGAATAGACCGGGAGATAGCCGAACACCGTATACCCATCAAAGACGGGTGTAAGCCGGTAAAGCAAAAACTCCGAAGAATGAGGCCCGAATGGTCTCTCAAAGTCAAAGAAGAAGTCGACAAGCAATTCAAAGCGGGCTTTATGCAAGTGTCTGAATATCCAGACTGGGTTGCAAACATCGTACCGGTACCCAAGAAAGACGGAAAGGTACGAGTTTGTGTAGATTTTCGGGACCTTAATAAGGCCAGCCCGAAAGACGATTTCCCGTTGCCACACATCGACATACTGGTGGATAACACGGCCGATCATGCCCTACTATCCTTCATGGACGGGTATGCCGGATACAATCAGATCAAAATGGCGAAAGAAGACATGAGTAAGACCACCTTCACTACACCTTGGGGGACTTACTGTTACACCATCATGCCATTTGGGCTTATCAACGCCGGTGCCACTTATCAACGGACCGCCACTACCTTACTACATGACATGATGCATAAGGAAGTAGAGGTCTATGTGGACGATATGATCGTTAAGTCCAAAGAACGAAACGGGCATATTCCGGCCCTTAGGAAGTTCTTCACCCGGTTACGCAAGTACAACATGAGGCTAAACCCTCAAAAATGCAGCTTTGGGGTAACATCGGGCAAGTTACTGGGCCATATCGTTAGCCAGCGCGGCAGAGGTTGACCCAGCCAAAATCAAGGCCATTACCGAGATGCGGCCGCCTAAAACCGAAAAGGAGATTAGGGGGTTTCTCGGGAAAGTCCAATATATCAGCCGGTTCATTTCGAAGCTAACCATGGTATGTGAGCCCATTTTCAAAAAACTGAAGATAGGAGAGCGGGTACTGTGGGATGACAAATGTCAAGAAGCTATCGATAAGATCAAAGAGATTTTGTCATCTCCGCCGGTATTAATGCCTCCTCAGCACGGCCTGCCTTTGTCGTTATACTTGAAAAAGACCGAGACAGCCATGGGGGCTATGCTAGCCCAGACAGTCGACTCAGAAGAACGAGCTATTTACTACATCAGTAAAAAGTTCCTAGAGTACGAATGCAAATATACGATGCTTGAAAAGACGTGCCTAGCTCTAGTTTGGGCCACTAAAAAGCTCCGACATTATATGCTTAGCCACGAGGTGCACGTGTTATCTAGAATGGATCTGATGTAATCCCCTAGAAAATCTAACGCGATACAGTGGCGAAAACACTGTAGAGTTGGGATTAAAACACACTGATGTTCTATATTTTAATAAAAGAACGGTCAGTCAATATATATACAGAGGCCACTTTTTACAAAAGGGCTAAAATAGAAAATTTTCTAAACGGGTTACACAAATCCGTGAATTACATAAATGAAGAAAGAGTAGGATCCACGCTACTCGCTAGCTCAACCCAAAACCCAGCAGCAAATACCTGTCATGTTATAAACATAACAGCCACGTCAGTGGGGAGTAACTCGGACGTTCTCCCAGCCATATTGTATCATATGGAAAATAATAGTATTATTATATCAAAATACTTAAAATGGAAAACATTAAATGATATAATAAAAATAAGTTTTCAGCGAAACTTAAAGCACTTGCCAACCTGCAAGTCAAAATCAATCGATAATATAAATATTCAAAAATGGCGTTATGGAAATTCGATCGGTGTGCACAAGGCTAGACTTTCACTAGGATAATACTAGAAACTAGCTTCGAGAACTGTAGACTTAACTCATAACAGAATCCAGTCTCTAACTAGGCAACTCAACTATAACAGGACTGCGTGCAGCGAGGTCCAGGTTTAAGTAGTGCACACCCCTCCTAGACAACAAATATGTCTAGTTCAGCTGACGGCGACTAACACGATGCGATATCTAGCTTAAGGTCAAAACATACACTCTCCTGGGCGAAACTTCGCCCAGTTCAACGACCAAATGCGCCCCAAATAGGCACACCGGCTTTATAGCTGATGGCAAAAACGTACATCCCAGACTATATTACTCTAACCCCACACTGTCTTTATTCCATAACCCCAAAACAAGCCATTATCGATATTGAGAATAAATAATCATTATAAATAATATGAAGATAAAAGGGAATAAACATTTTATATAAAAAGGGAAACTTTCTATAAATAGGAACTTACTAATTTTAGAAACTTACTTAAAATAGAAAGTCTTATAGAAAATACGTAAGTTATTTAAATAAGTGAAATGCATAAAAATAGCATTTCTAACGAAATTAACATTTTATTATTATCGTCGTTATCATAACTTTATTATATTTCTAAATTCGTTACTCAAAACATAAAGAAAATATAATAAGTCAATATAGAGTATTATATAAATAATTAGGAAATCGAGTTAAAATTATAGATTTTAGAAAAGAGATGTTTTAAGAAAAACGATATCAAAATTAATTGAATCAACGAGTTTTATAAATAAAATGAGAGTTACAAAGACTTCAAATTATTTTTAATAAATAGCTTTTATTAATAAATAATACGGATTTTAATAAAAATAGTCAATCGGAAATAATTAGTGAAAATAGTCTCGATTAAAAATATATTTAAAACAAAATCGACTATTTTCTCATTTATTAATATAAATCGTAAAACGAAATTAATTTATTGAACAAGTATACAAATCTCAATTATGATATAAAAATACGATTTTGAGTTGGAATTATAAATTAACGAAATATGAAGAAAATATGAAATCGTTATTATTTAGTTACTAGTGTCACGATAACCAACAAAATATTATAAACGATCGTAAATAATTAAATTACTAACGATTTGTAAAACGATATCGAAAACTTGCAAAATATTTATAAATACGATTTAAAATAATATAATTAGCAATAATATATAGCTAAAATTAGAAAACCGAAGTTAAAATATTTACTACATACTACTACTCAAACATACGATATAAAATCGAGTAACGTCCTAAAGTTACCTTGAGTCCAAGTTGAATCGATCTCGTATTTGTCCGAGCTCCAAATCTTCGAAAGCACGCCTTAGCCTTCGTGTCGTGGGTCGCTAGCCTTCCAAGTACGCTTCCACTAAGAAATTCGAGACATAAAGAAATAGAAATAAAGAAATTGGAATAAGAAATGTTTGAAAAGAATAGAGATGCCACGGGACGAGAAGCTGAAAGAAGATCAATGAAACATACAAAACTGAGGGAATATGAGTGAAGCTGGTCGACTGAAACGAGACGACAACGCAGCAGCAGATTAATTACAAAAATAGCGGTAGATAGAACAAAGACATGAACGATCACACGAACGACTAACAAAATGCGACAAAACGAACCGAAGAAGAAGATGAACAGATAAAAGGGTGACCACAACCTCGATACATAAACGTATCAGCAAGAAAGACGAATCAGATAACATAAAACGATCAACCGAACAGCGACCGTAATAGCAAGAACAGGAGCGGTCACAACTTACAAGACAGCAGCAGCAGAATCAACACACCATCACGCAGTAGCAAGACAATAAGGAGTCGAAAACAGACGGAAGAAAACGACAGCAGCAGCATAACGACACAAACCACAGCAACGAGAATGGCAACAAGAACGAAGAAGAAGAAGAAGAAGGCCGAGAAGGGAAACGCATAGGCACAACAGCGAAGGAAACACGAAAATGAACAGAGGACGAACAAAAACAAAGCAAGAGAATGACTAGGACACAGCAGCGAGAGCAACAACAGTAACACCGAACAACAATAGTGACAGAAAAAGGAGAAGACAAGGGGAACGAAGGAAAATGGAAGAGTAGATGACGAAAATCGAAGGCTTACGAGTTCAGGCGTCGGTCAGATCGTCGGAGTCAAAACCGAGGAGAAAGGAACGGACATGGCAAAGAAAAACGATCAGCAAAAGGGCATAGCAGCAGCAGCGCAGTAACGTACAGCAGGGGCAGCAGAGTAACGTACAGCAGCGGCAGAAGCGAAACAGAGCAGCAGCACCAGCGGACAGACAGAGGAAAAGGAGGAGAAACGAAGGAGAAGCAGACGACAGGAGATGGGGGTGAATGAAGAGATGGAACGATGGGAAATAGGAAGGGGAAAGCAGATGAATCAAATAAAATAAAATAGAATGAGAATGACTAACATTGAAGCGGTGGCACAAAAAGAGACGGGGGTTTGAACGTTGAATGAAGTGGAACAGACAAAAAGGATGAGGGGGTTGTATGATTAATAATAACTGAGTATGAATTCCACTAAAATCAAGTGGGATTGGAATATGGATTAAACAAATTCCGTAACGATAAGTCGACTGACCAACTAACCGAATTAAAACGAGTTAATAAAATTAACAAATAATTGGGCCGTCAATAAAATGAGTAAATAAATTATTCAAGACGAAATTGAAGCTTATAGAAATAAATAATTAGACGATGAAAATGTATTTCCCGATAAATAATAAATTTTCGATAAAGTAGATTAAATTGATTTCTCGAGGAAATGAAATAAATATTTTGACAAAACTTGAAATAAATGAGCTTCGAGCTGAAAAATAGAAAATTTGAGCTTAAAAGTAAATAAATAAAAAGAATTTAGAATTTAAATCGTCGAATTAGACTTTCGGTAATAATTAAATTAAATGTGTAAAATAAATCGAAATAGAATTAAAATATGTTTACGAGACAAATAGAATTTTAGGAGTTTGAAACATTTAAACGATAAATTTGTTTTATAATAATTTTAAGAATTACGAGTTAAATCGTGAAAATAAAAATACGAACATAATTTTAATTAAATTTAATTTTATAAATTAAGGGTGTTACATCTGATGGTAGGGATTTGTCACGTCCCTAGCCGATCAATAAACTACGATTACACCTAGTGGGTAGCTAGGGTAAGTCGGGATCGTATCCACGAGGACGGTAAGGCGAGGTTTAGACTATGTTGGCCTAAAACGAGACTATGCTACCAAACGAACACAAAGAATGCAATAAATGGAAAACTATGGCGGAGGAGAAGTGGGAACTAGACTAATGATGAACTAACACGGGGATGAACTCAAATATGGAAAGAAAGTGGGGTAGGTCGGGTTCATAGGAGTAGAAGGGTAATTGGGGTGATCAAGGGTATAGGTGTCTCCTAGTTGCTAGGGTCGGTCCGGGCTCTCGCAACTTAGACCGATGCCAAGGTGGGTCCGGGCTCTCGCAACTTAGACCCTAGTCCGCGCTCTCGCAACTAAACTATTCTCAACATTTCCACAAAATAAGCAATCAATGAAAAGATGAACACAAGTATGGGAAGCATGACCACTACAACTCACACAAGCATATCAACAAACACATAGAGTGCCCACAATGTGACTAACAACAAAGTTTCACCCTTTTCCATTAATCAACCCTAATCAACCATAATCTACCCCTAATCCCTCTACTAACCCCACAAAGAACACTACTCACTCATAATTGAGAAGAAACTAACTATAACAAGAGAAATCAATACCACAAAACAAACATCCATTATGTAAAACAAGAACAATAACAATAACGATATGAAAAGAGTCAAACAAGATTAAATAAACAAGATTAAGAGTAGAGATGATTATACCAACACTAGCATGAAGAAAAGATGAAAACTTGTATTAATGAGAAACCCAAATACAATCCCAAAGTTGTCAAGCTTGGAACAATCTTCAAGAATTCCCTTAATCCAAGAACTAATTACAATGATTAACTAAAGATTAAAGAGAGAATTAAACTAATTAGAGTAGCACTAATCTAGGGGTTTGAATGTTAATGGAGGCTTAAACTAGTCTAGGGTAGATAAAATATGTTCACAATACAAGAGGGAAGTATATATATGGGTACAAGAATGAAGGAGAAGAAAAGAAAGGAGTGCGGCTGCCAGGTCCACGGTCCCGACCGGGACGGCCTGTCATCCCGACCGGGACGGGTTGGTCCCGATCGGGACGGGCCCACAGCAGCACCTTCTAACGTGCACCCCATCCCGAACAGGATGAGGCCATCCCGAACGGGATGGGTCTTGTAGGCCTCCCTTAAGAGCTCTTTGGTCCCTCCTTGCCTCTCATGGGTTCCTCGTCGATTCTCGGGACTCGGGATCGGGTCTCGGAAGCTCGGGATTGGGTCCCGAGGTCTCGGGGTCGATTCCAAGGCATCGAGTCATCGTTCCTTTATCTCGTTGGCTCCAAAATGTGTATGTATCGAGTCGGAATCGCTCCAACTCTTCCAAATCGGTCTCGGGAACCTGAAACGAACTAAAGGAAGCATAAGAAACCCATAAATCGCTCCCAAGGAGCGACTCCGCAAGGAAAATGGGACCAAAATACAGTAAAATAGACACTACAAACTACACTTATCAGGATCCAATCAAGTATCTATTCGAAAAGCCCATCCTCAATGGCAGGATATCTAGGTGGACTTTAATGCTGGCTGAGTTCGACCTCAAGTTCGTACCGTTAAAAGCCATGAAAGGCCGAGTAGTAGCCGAGTTCCTCGCCGATAGTCCGGTATCTGAAGAGGGACATACCGATACTTGGGCCTTCCCTGACGAATATATATTCCATACTGACACGGAGACATGGGATCTATACTTTGACGGGGCATCCAACTTTCGAGGATTTGGTGTCGGGATTTTACTAATCTCACCACAAGGGGAGCACACCCCGTTATCCATCAAATTAGATTTCGACGTGACTAATAACGCAACCGAGTACGAAGCATGCATTCACGGGTTACAAGCCGCCGCTGATTTAGGAGTAACGAACCTCCGGGTCCACGGTGACTCATCATTAGTCATCAATCAAGCACTCTAGAAATGGAAAACTCGGAACGCAAATCTCGTAGCTTACCAAGCGTGAGTAAGGGTTCTCGAAAAGCAGTTCCAAAAGGTGGAGTACATTTATCTACCTCGGGAAGAAAACCAGTTTGCAGATGCGCTATCCAAATTAGCATCATTACTGAATATCCCGGAACATCTGACTAGCATTCCGATTTGCGTCGAAAGACGGTCCGAGCCGGCATATATCAACGCTATCCAAGACATCGAAATAACTGATCCAGAACCTTGGTACCAGGCTATTCTAACCTACTTGACGTCGGGAGAATATCCTCCGGGATCGGAAAACCGGGCCAAGAAAGCCTTACGAAGATGGGCCACTCAGTTCATCCGCACGGACGATGGACAGTTGTACAAAAAGACGGCACAGGGGGCTTTACTCCTATGCATCGACAAAACGCAGGCCGAAAAGGTCATGGCCGAGGTACACGATGGCGAGAACGGCCCGCATATGAACGCCCATATGCTAGCTCGAAAAATCGCCAGACTCGGGTACTATTGGAATAGCATGGAAACCGACTGTCAGTTATATGTCAAGCACTGTCACAACTGTCATATTTTCGGCAACGTCCAGCATATGCCGTCATCCCTATTATATACTATGACTTCTCCATGGCCATTTTCAACATGGGGAATTGATATAATCGGGAAAGTGAACCCTTCCGGGACGGGAGGTCACTGCTTTATTCTAGTGGCTATTGACTATTTTACCAAATGGGTCGAAGCCGAGTCGTATCGTATCTTGAATGCCAAGCACGTTGCCAAGTTTATCCAAGATAAAATTATATGCTGAAACGGGATCCCGCATGAATTTACTAGTGATCACGGGACCCATTTTCAAGCCAAAACCGCTACTTTACTAGCAAAATATAAGATTCAAAGGCATACATCATCGCCTTACCGTCCCCAAACAAATGGAGCGGTAGAGGCAGCAAATAAAACAATTGTCACCATACTTAAGAAGATGGCTGATAATTACCGGGATTGGCCCGACAAAATCCCTTTCGCCTTATGGGGGTACCAGACATCAATCCGCACCGCAACCGAAGCAACCCCATACTATCTGACGTATGGGATGGAAGCGGTCCAGCCGGTCGAGCTTGAGGTACCATCTCTAAGGATTCTACTCGAAAGTCAAGTACCTGAAGCGGATTGGGTCCAAGCCCGATACGATTCGTTGATTCTTCTGGACGAGCGACGATCTCGAGCCCTTAACAATATCCAGGTATACCAAAAAAGGATAAAACGGGCTTTCAACAAAAGAGTTAGGCCCAGAAATATCAAAGAGGGCGATCTAGTCCTAAAATCTGTCAGGGCTTTACTACCAGTCGACCCAAGGGGAAAATTCAAACCTAATTGGGCCGGACCATATCTAGTAAAGAAGGTTTTATCAGGAGGAGCAGTAATGCTGACAGACTTGGATGGAAACGAATTCGTCAACCCAACCAACTTGGACCAGTTGAAGCGTTATTACCCCTAACCTTATCTCAATGTCATTTGCTAAAAGTTTATAAAAATTTGTCTTTTTTTATAAAATTTTCAAAAATTAAGCAAGTTAATAATGAGTTAGGATTACTGATCCTACTGTCGCATATCTCGAACTAATAGTCTTGATGTATTTCGAAAATTGCAAAATTCTACGTCTGAACTACGGTTAGTTTGATTCCACTAATCGTGGATACGTAGGCAACCCCTCAAAAGGGTACAACCACTGCAATAACGAAAAGACAGGAACGATTTTCACTAATATGTCTTTTATTATTTCAAAAAATGCCTCACGCAAAAATAAATCACACAAAAATCACACAAAAATAGTAGTACTTAAATATTAAAATTTAGGAGACTACTCGTTGTGGACATGACATAGGTCCACCCCGACGCGGCCACGCGCGGGTTTGGGTAGGCGAATGAATCTCCATATGAGATGGTCAAATTGAAATTTAAATCGAAGTAGGAGTCGCCACCGAATTTTGTGGTTATTCGGAACCGTTCGAGCCCACTCTATGTCGTAGTGGGCCGTATACAAAATACGGCCCAAGCCATTTCCGATGTCAGAGTTTATTGGGCTCGTCCCTTTGCATATCGATACCGATGCCGACTGGAGCGGTTAATCGTATATTGAATGACTCTCGTTGCCAATGGTTTCGGACATCCGGAAACCATGGTTCTGAGTAAGGGGTGAGGGTACGTGTTGGGAATTTCACTAAGAACACCCAACCCCGCCCGCACTTAGCGGCCTTTACTAAGATATCGTTCGTTTTTGGTGTACACGGATTAGTTCGACGGTTGAATGATATGCAAACATTATTTTCCTAAGCATGTGAGAAAAATAAAGTGGGTTGCTAAGTCGTTTAATGCATATTAACTAATAACGTCAAAGTTATTTTAGCATGTGAGTTCGTTTTAGTCTAATAAAACGATGAAAACAAATAAAAAGCTACAAACACGAGAAAACGAGTTAGTAACGATGAATAAATTGAATAAAGATATAAATAAATAATATGCATGATTTTAGAAAAGATTTGATGACACGTGATTGATTAACACGTGTTGATCGAGGTCAAAAAAGAAGTATTTATTAAAATATGTCGCGAAAGTCGCATTTTAATGTAAGGTTCGAAAAGAATTAAAAATAGAAAAGCGAAGAAACGAAAAAAAGGACTCGGCCGAGCAGGCTGTGGCGCGAGTCGCCTGACAGGCGCGCGACTCGCGTGACAGCCTGTTCGGGTTTTTTTGTTTTGTTCGAAAAAGTCGTTAATTTATAAATTGCGTACAAATATGGATTAATTTATACTCGACTTATATTTTCGATATTCGTCGTATTCGATATTCGATTATGAAATCGATATCGAATAGTCGGAATGATTTTATAAAAAGTTTTGAAAAACTTGTTTTGAACGAAAATAAAAAAAAAAGAATTTGAACAAGAAAGATGTTAATTTTCTCCGCGTTAAAAATCATCGAATTTTGCTAAAAAAGTAGTGATTTTATTTGCATCAACGAAAATTAATTTAATTTAGTTCTTGTAGATATGATATTCGATTAGAGAATCGGTATCGTATTTTAAGAACGTTATAAAAAAAAAGTTTTTATCATCGAAAATAAATAAAAATATGACGCGACAAACGACCCATATTAATAATGCGAAACGATCGATGAAAAAATAAAAAAGACGGACGAAAAGAGGGGAGAAAGACGTGAGAGAGAGAGAGAGAAAGGAGAAGAATCGGGTTTGATTTACACCCTCTACCTACATGCTTTAGTTTCTCGGTATAAGGCTCGTCGGACGGTGGCTTAGGCACGGGAGCGTCGAGATGATGCGGGTGAGTTAAGGTGGTGCGGATTGGTGCGTGAGATGAGGTGGGTTCGGCCGGTTTGGATGGGTCGGTTTTATCGGATTTCGGGACGGTACTTCGGTATTCCTTCGGATGTGTGTGACTAATATTTGTTGTATATTGATTGATGGATGAATGTGTCGGGATTAATGATGATTCACGTGTCTCTGTCTTTCGGTCCCCTTCAATGTTGAATGGAGGGTCCTATTTATAGGAGTCGGGGTAGCCTTGCTTGTGTGGCAAGAAATACCGGTTTGGATAGGAAATACGAGAGTTCGTAAGGAAATAAACTTCTCGTTTCTTGGTGAAGAAGCAAACATCTCGGCTGGTTGGGGAGTGTTTGGCCGAGTATTCGGCTGTCTCGGCCGAGTATTTGGAGCTCGGTCGATGTCTGATTCGGTTTCCGGATAGAATTCCTACTTGAGATCGAATTCTATCCTCAAACGGATTTGTTTAATATTATTCGAAGCTGATTTTTTTTTGGTGTTTGAGTTTGAATCAGCCGTGTAGTGTCACGGCCAGCTCGTGTGACTCGGGAAAAATATCTTTGACCGGGTTTGACTCGGTCGCTAAAAGATGGTTTTACCCCTGGTGCCGGAATCGACCCAAATTAGTCTCATTTGACTCGAAACGACCTGCTGGGCCTGGATTTGAGGTTGGTTTTGTAATATTTGTACTCCGTAATAAGCCTAAACCAAATGTCCGTGATTTCGAGCCCATATCCGAGTCCATTAAAGCACGTTTGCGTCCTATCATCATTGGGTGTTTGGCGGGACCTACTATAGACACCTGGCGGTCAAAATGTGGGTGTCTACACTCGTACATTTTTCCCTTCCCCTTATCCTTCGGGTCGCGCGGATCCCGAGGCCGACGAGGTGGGGGCGAACGTTCCCTAATCACAAGTGGAACTTCCTTTGCTCGAACCCGCTTCTTCGACTTCGGTTTCTCTGTCGCCTGCACCGGTCCGATCCGAGCCCGTACGTGCTCGGGTAGTCTATCCCGAGGACCAAGTCGGTCCTTAGCTGCCAGTCTTGGACCAAGTCTCCTTTCTAAGTCCCTCTGGGGGCTCATCTTCCTCCATGTACCTTTAGTGCTAGACCCTTTAGTCAAAGTCTTAGTCTTCCCTTTCTGGCCTGACATTAGTCGAACCATGGTAGCCGGGGTGTCGCCATCATCAAAGAAACCTCGATTATCCTTAGCTTGTTCTCGGCGCAGCAAGTCAAAGGCTTCATCAGTCTTCAAAGCAGCACGGGCTTTAGCAGAATCTGCCTGGGTCCACTTCGTATAAGAATCTGATACCCAGATCGAGGGAGAAGCCTTGGAGACGGGCCAAGTGTGCCGGGTATACCATCTTTACGCCCAAGTATCACACATCACGTCCGTTAGCTGAGTAGATTCACTCACAACCGCCTCGATTTCCGGGATTCTTTGGGCCCGACCATATTGCCTAAGTATGCGATCGGGATAGACATGAATCGCCTGCCTAAAAGATAGGATCAGTTGATAACGGACCCTATCTCGCAATTCTAACCCGGTCCAGACATAAATAGGCCACCAAGGTACGGTCCAACGGATCAATGGGCCTCCATGGAAAGACAGCAGCTCGTCCCAGAATTTTTTGGTAGTAAGGCGAGAAAAGTCAACAGTCCGTCTTCTTGTCATCACTTGATTCGGGCGATATCGGCTTACATCTAGAGGAGGGTCCAAGATAGATAGCCTCTCAAAAAGCCATAGCTGAAAAGTCAAAATCGCGAAAAGTCAAAAGCACGAAAAGTAAAACTCGTAAAAAAAAAATCGCAAAAAACGAGAAAAACGGGAAAATCGAGAAAAACCGCGAAAACCGCGGAAAAATCGAAGACCGGAAAAATCAAAAATTGCGAAAATCGAGAAAAAATCAGCCTACCTGTAGAAGACGGGTGCTACCGGTCAGCCTGATCGACGGATCCCTTTTACGATTATCTAAGCCCTGGATAATCTCCCCTGTAATCAGCCAAGCTGGGCTGTGCTCTGTCTCCATTAGATCCGCTACAGTGAGAAGTCTGACCTGGCCCATACAAGATAATAAATCCATATGACCTTCAAAAGCATAGACATGGAGCATACAAAAAGTATAGGCCCTGCGGCTATATACCGGCCTGACCCGAACGTCATTTAGGTTCATGAATTTCTCAGCCAGGTCGATCAAGGTAACTGTATCTCCTTCCGTCATACGAGATACCTCCATGTGAGAAAGCCCTAAGAATTCTCGTAATTTTCTCCTTATGTCACGGACTGAAAACGGGACGGCAGGGCAAAGAATGGGATTCCACCCCCCTACAGCAGCTATTTCCTCAGGAATGGGACAGATTTCGCCTCGAGGAAACCTAAAAACGTGATAAGTATCATCCCAGTAGGATAGGCAAGCATCCAAAAAGTGACGATCCACTTGCATCTGGCGGATTGTGGATAGCTGGGTGACGCCATTCTGGTTCAAAATAACTTTGTCAGCATCTCTGAAAAATCGGGACCAATCTTGCAACATTCCGACTAATCGATCGATTCCCATAATGAATTTCTAAAAGAGGAAATAAGTTTCTCAGGGCTTGTTTTTCTTTAAAGGGAAAAGAGAATTATGGGAATTGTGAATAAATTGTGAACAAGGAGAGGGTATTTATAGCATGAAATCGGATTCTCCTCCTCACTTTGGGATTCCTAATCCCAGGGGATTTAGCATACAGGCCTTTATCCTAGGATCTAGCTAAGTCATCCCGAGCATTCCTATTTCTTTTAAAAGTCAAAATACTTTAATCTTTCAAAATTCTGCCATCCAAAAAAATTCAATAAAAAAAATCTCCTTCAAAAATTTGTATTCCCCAGCGCGAGTCATTTCTCCTAAAAAATGTGTTACATGCAAATTTTGCATAAATCATTATACAGGACGACCCGAGCAAAACCGTGCAACCAACTCCCCAGCGGCATTTGACGGGATGAGCCCATATATGGGCGCACCCAAGACTTATACGACAAGTCCGGTTCCCCACGGAGTTATCATCATCAACTCAGGTACATTTCCAGTCTCCGGCCGGCGAGCCCTTCACGCAGGTCTAATGGACCTTAAACGACCCGATCAGAAGTCTGCCAGGTTTTAATCTTTGATTGACCTGGTAGCTACTCTGACTTTCGCCCTGTCCAAGCCTCAGTCAGAGTGGGGGCTCTGTAGACACCCACATTTTGACTGCCAGGTGTCTATAGCATTTTCCGACGAACACCCGATGATGATCGGACGCAAACGTGCTTTAAATTACTCAGAAACGGGCTCAAAATCATTGGCATTTGTCTTGGGCTCTTTACGGAGTACATATCTCACAAAACCAACCTCAAAATCAGGCCCAGTGGGTCGTTTCGAGTCAAATAAGACTAATTTGGGTCGATTCCGACACCAGGGGTAAAACCGTCTTTTAGCGACCGAGTCAAAACCCGGTCAAAAATATTCCCGATGCACATGAGTCAGCCGTGACACCTCACACGGTTGATTCATACTCCAATCCTACGAAAAATCAGCTTCACAAAATATTAAACAAATCCGCTTAAGGATAAAATTCGATCTCGAGTAGGAATTCTATCCAAAAACCGAATCAAACACCCGACCGAGTGCAAATACTCAGCCGAGCAGCACATACCAGCCGGTTTCCCTTGCTTCCTCGACAAGCAAGCGGAATCCTCACGCCTTTCAACTTCCTGTATTTCCTATCCTAAGCGGTAGTTCAAACTCAAAGCGTTTCTCCTAGCCAAGGTCGGGAACTCCCTATAAATAGCCCCTTGCACACACAACAATGAGACATCAATTATTCCCATACATTCAAACATCTTTTACATATCGACATTCATTAACATACCTCTACTCTACACAAATAAAACTTAGCATCGAGAAAACCGATATTACAAAACCCGAAGGAAACCGGCCCCCTTATACCCGACACCCTTCACCGAGACCACGCCCGACACTAGACCGGCCGACTCTCACGTCCAAACCGAGCCACCATGACTCACCGACATCCACTCGACGCTCTCGTGTCCAAGCCACGTCCCGACGAGCCCCGATCCGAGTAAACAGAAGCATATAGGTTGAGGGTGTACCAAACCCGACTTCTCTATTTCTCTCTTTTCTCCTCCTCGTTTTTTTTTTCTTTCCTTCGTCGTCTGTCCTTTCCTTTTACGGGTCTTCGGTCGTCTTTTTATGGGTCATTCGTCGCTTTTTTTTATTTCTAATATCGATATTATTAAAACTATTTTCGTATAACAAACATTCCTAAAAATATAATATCAATTCTATAGTTGAATATCGTATTAAAGGAATTAAATTAAAACTCGTCGAAGCTAAGAAAATCGTTACATCTTTTTTTACAAAATACAACGATTTCAAAAGCGGAGAGGATTAACATCTTTTTTTCGTTCAAATTCTTTTTACAAAATGTTTTCTAAAAAACTATTCCGAGTATTTGATATCGATTTCATAATCGACTATCGAATATAACGAATATCGAAAATATTAAGTCGAGTACGAATTATGCAATATTCGTACGCGGTTTGATAAAAGCATCGAATTTTCAAAAATCGGACTCGAAAACAGACCGGGGCGCGAGTCGCATGCGTCCAGGGCGAGCCGCGCGGCCGACTGAAAACGCGGCTCGTTTCGCTTTTTTATTGTTTTTCGAACTTCGTTTTTTTACAAAACAGCGTACTTTTAACAATATTTTTCAGATTTCGACTAATATTTTCTCGATCTCGCATATTTATTATATTTGCTATATTATTTTTTCACAAACCGATACTAACTCGTTTGTTCATCTTTTGTAGCAAATTCATTTTTTTTTATTTGTTTTATTATACTAAAACGAATCTCACATGCTAAATTCAACTTTGACGTTAAATTTTTCATGCATTAAACCGACTTAGCAACCCATTCAATTCCTCGCATGTTTAGGAAAACAATGTTTGCATATCATTCATCGTATTACTAACGCGCGTATTAAAAAAATCATTCGATATCCTAGTAGAGGCCGCTAATGTGCGGGCGGGGTTGGGTGTTCTTTGTGAACTTCCCAACACGTACCCTCACCCCTTACCCAGAACCTCGGTTTCCGGATGTCCGAAACCATTGGCAACGAGAGTCATTCAATACACGATAAACCGATCAAGTCGGCATCGGTATCGAAATGCAAAGGGACGAGCCCAATAAACTCTCACATCGGAAATGGGCCGTATTTTGTATACGGCCCACTACGACATAGAGTGGGCTCGAACGGTTCCGAATAACCATAAAATTCGGTGGCGACTCCAACTTCGATTTAAATTTCAATTTGACCATCTCATATGGAGATTCATTCGCCTACCCAAACCCGCGCGTGGCCGCGTCGGGGTGGACCTATGTCATGTCCACAATTTCAACTTTTCGTTAAACCAAGTTCAAAACTCTTTAAATAATTTTTATGAATAGTAACCATTCGTTCTGACAAATTAAAATATTTTCCCGTCTCGTAAAATTTAAAAATGATTTATGGAATTTTTTAAATAATGCTTCAAAAGCCGGTTATACAAAGACGTGAACAAAACTACGGAACGACACTTGTAAACATGTCATAAAAGCTTCTGTATTTAAGCTAGTTTCAACCAAATTATAACTTCTCATAACTATTGTTCCATAATACTATATATCACCTGTTTTAGTAACCGTCTCACAAATTTTGTTTCAAAAAAAATAAGTTTTACGGCACTACAAAAAATCATCACTTGGGCCACGAAAATTTGATCGCCACGACGACTTGTGCCATAGAAATTTTACAGTGGCAAATAGTCTAGCCACGGGAATTGGACACTTGCGCCACGAATTATTCTTTCGTGGCCAAGCAGTTGGTGCACATAAGCCACGTTTATTTCCATGGCGCAAGTGTCAAATTCTCGTGGCTAGACTATTTGCCACGATAAAATTTCCGTGACCCAAGTGATGGTTTTTTATAGTGCGATTTCCGTTATTTTAATTCTATAATCTTATATTTCAACTTTTTAAGAATGAAAGACGTTTATCTGAGAAACAGACCGAAGTAGATCACCTCAGTCCATAATCTACTATTTCACGTGTATTATTCATAAGCCATGAAGGTGGTTTGATTTGAGCATGACATGAAAATAATGAAGGGTAGGTGATGAGTAATGTAACTTAGGCCCTGTTCTTTTCGGCTGAAACAAGGCTGAGCTGGTCTGATAGAAGCTGAGCTGGTCTGATAGAAGCTGAGCTGAGCTGAGCTGAATTTATAAAAGCTGAAACTAATAATTTTTTATATAAATTGTCTAATAATTTTAAGAAAAATATTGGAGCTGAGCTGATAAGAGCTGGGCTGAGCTGATAAAAGCTGAGATGGTCTGAAACGGGCTGAAATTAAGCCGAAAAGAATAGGGCCTTACTCCACTACTAGCTAGAGTAGGGAGAAAGAAATTCCTCTGATTATAAGTGGGGAAAACATGGTACTCCGTAGGATTTACCACTTAAGGTATTGCCTACGTAGTAGTAGTAATAATAATAATAATTGTTATTACATAGGATTTAGTCGTAAATCCTATGGAGTACTATTTTAATTTGTGAGAATGAATAATTTTAATAATTGTTATTATTCTTTACGTCTATTTACTACTCTTTAAGTCTTTCATCTTATTATTTCACTTCACTTACTATACTTATTATTTGTCAGAATGAATAATTTTAATAATTGTTATTATCCTTTACGTCTATTTACTACTCTTTAAGTCTTTCATCTTATTATTTCACTTCACTTACTATACTTATTACCTTACGATGATATTTCTAGCAAGGTTAGAACATGACACTTTAGAAGAAGGAGAAGACAACTTTTCTAACGTAGACGATATTATCGACCCCAACAACTTATAATTCTTAATAACGTTAATAAATACTTCGTAGTGGTTATTAAGGTAACCAAACTTTTCTTCTAACAACATTTTAAATACTAGTTCTTGGGCCCAGCAATGTTGGGTCTATAACGTCCATGTTTTTTCCAAAACAAATCTTTTTGTGATGAGTGTCTTTAGTAATACCGCATTCTCTCTTCTTTTCTTAATCATTTATAAATTTCTAGGCCATTTTGTTTATTATATATTGCTATTTAAACCATTTTTACCTAGGATATTCATATAGTAGATCAAACTGTTCAGAAATATGATTCAAAACAGTGAAACGGTATTTTTTAAAATAATATTCTTTACGATCAATAATTCTTGTTTGAGATCGTCTCACGATAAATTTATTTTGAGATTTCTCACATACAAGGTTGTTACTTTTATTATTATTTTATTTATATTAATATGTCTCACAATAAGTAATCGTAAGACAGTCTTACATGAGAATTATGGTGTACTACTTTACAATATACTCCCTTCATTCCTCACAAAGAATACACGGTATACTCCGTAATATATAGGGAATGATGAAATGATACTCTAGTAGAGATAGAGATATACGAGTAACGTATTGAATGTGCTACACACGTCTTTAGAATGAAGCACGAGATCAGAGGGAGAATTGTAATAGAGTATAAGTCTCAGGGGTAAAATTGTTCAAGTAAAGTTACGCAAATCATATAGGACTCTCCTCTCCCTTTTTATATAAGTTAATGATGATAAAGTATATATATACTCCCTCCGGACACTATTTTTCGCCCCACTAGCCCAATATATGTGAGGAGTATTTTAATGAAGTGGGGCAAAAAATAGTGTCCGGAGGGAGTATATGTTACCAACTTAATAATTGCTTAATTAAATATTTAAGTTTATTGTTATGACTAAATTATTTATATGTATAAAAATGTTACTGTATATGTTATTCAAGTTATGTTATATTTCATTTATGACTAAATTCACTTAAGTATATAAAATGTTACATGATATTTTAGTTACGTTATGTATTTTGTTTATGACTAAATTTAAATTAACTAAATTATCACTTGTTTAATTTAGTTATCACCTTTATTTTTCTATTTATATGAGAAATTGAGTAAATAAATAAAAGAATTTAAAATGATAAAATTTACTTATATCATTCTCGTTTTATATTATTTTATTCTATTTTATTATTTGTATTTGCTATACTTATTATATACTAGTATTTATTTTAGGGTTATTTCATAGGAATAATACCAACTATGCGTGTGCTTCTTAAAATAATCTAAACTATACGTAATCTCATTTTAATATGAACTACGCATTCATTAATCTCGCTTTGCTATGTATGAAATTATGACTTACTATTGCCGGTTACAGTGACTTGTTGTAACTTTCTAGGGTTTTATTAGGTCCGGTGCAGTCAGCGTGAAAGCCAAAATTACAATAATTTTTTTTTTCATAATTTCTATAAGACTAATTGAAAATGAAATGGAAGATGAATTTTCGGAAATTTTAATTTTTCTTATCAATGACCGAAAATGAACATGAAATGTGAATCGGATGAAGAAGAGTTAGAGGAAGAATTGAATAAGAGAGGTTCAACAGGTAGCCGGTCACCCATAGCAAAATGAGGTTAATGAAGGCGTACTTCGTTTTAAAATGAGATTACGTATAGTTTGGATTAATTTAAGAAGCACACCCATAGTTGATATTATTCCCTTGAAATAACCCTTTACTTTTATGTACTTTATATTTTTTGTATTTACTTTATGTGTTTATGATTGTATTCATATTTTAATTTTCTTAGTATTTTTATACTTATTTATGTATGGGAACAATCGTATAAATTAGTAACCTACAAAATATCTTATTTTAATCATACTTACTTATTTTATTTTAATAGACAGAAACTTATAAATTACATTTTCTATAGTAAATAAATTTATTTTATTCTGAAACTTTTATATAACACTCATAAGGATTGAAAATAATCTCAGTCAAATTTCGTAAATCGATTAAGTACGTCTTAATTTATATTTTTCAGAAACTTTTATATTTTTTAGAAAGTTTAAGTTTTAAAATAAGATTTTATTTTACCTTAGTTTTATTTTAATATAAAACTTTATTTAAAGAAATTCCTATTTTGAAATAAGTTTACAATAATGTTATACGATACTTGAAATATAATTAATGTTTCGGGTAATACTTGAGGATTAAAGTATAACGTTGTCACACCGAAAGTAAGAATTTGAGTTGTTGACTGTTTCAAATTAGTCCGACCAATTATTAAAGGTCACTAACAAAATAGTACTTAATCACGGGGGACTTTTATTATAAGGTTATCGATTCAAGTTTGGGACGAATAGTTTTGTGTTGGATTCTATATTACCATGCATGGTATTTGGATTGCACTTGTAATGAAAAGCATATTCGGAGGCAGAGGTCCGAGAGTCGACCAAATGTTTAAGATAGTGATCCTACGGTATTGAGGGTTGCGGTCCAAGAGTCTGCGTAGGGTATGTGCGCATATATAGACAAGTATTTGATTAGTATTAAGGGGGGGCAGAACAAGATTCTGAAAACTGCGGATACCCTCTTGTTGATGCAGAGAATGTAATCATCAGCTTTCATTTCGCCCAGAAACTCGTCTGAATAAGCGTATAAATATATTAGAAGTCCGGCCCTATTAAGCTTTATGGGTGAGATGTAAACCTCATAAAATCGATTTGGTCTACGAGTCGGTAACACAATTACTTCCATTGGTGAGATGCAATCCAATAGGATGTACCGGTGGTACTAGGAGCCACGACTCGTGTGTTTATTTGTTTACATGAAAAATGAATTCCTTTAAAATCAAATGGCTGTCAATGTCCTATCTTCTAAACCTTACCATTTTTCATCACCTCATATGTTGGTTAATTGAATTAAAGAAAACTATATGTGAAGGGATATCCTTTAATATTTTTGTAAGCATATTATTGGTTACTCACATGATTGTCTTCTGTTTTATATTGTTGCAGGTATAAGACGTTGGGGGAATTGAGCAAGAGATTTATTAATATGTTTAGTATAAAAATACAAATCCATAGTTTGTCCTAGTGAATCAAGATTATGTAATTAATAGTCATTTATTTTAAGAATCCGTAGCGATCCAGATTTATTTAGACTTTGATATAATTTTAATTAAATGACTTAGATAACTTTCCGCATTATTTATTAAATTAAGTCATCGAAAATTCGGGTTGTTATAGGAGGGGGCCAATTATTGATGAGTGACAGTGGAGCCAACTGTATGTAGAAGAGCAAATTACTCATAAAAACATTCATAAAACAAAAAGGGAACTACTCATTGTTGTCGGCAATTTACTTAACGTCATCGACATTCACTACTAAAATTAGGGTCTATTGCAACATTTTCAATGCAACACTTTCATGTTGTATTACAATTTATAATATTGAAATTACCTATGCAACACTTATTTAAAAATGTTGCATTTAATTAACGAATGTAACATTTTGACAAAAATATTGCAATTATAACACGATTTAGCAAAAGTTTTTAGTAATTGTTGCATTTACTGAAACATCTAGCAACACTTACATAATTTGTTGCAATATTGTTAGGATAATTGTTAACTTACAATTAAATAAGATAAAAATAAAAATGAGAATGCAAAAGTTAGATTAGATTTATTAGAGTAAAAACAAAGAAAAATCTCCACTCCATCTTTATTCTTAGGAAACCAACATTGCCCGACCGATAGAGCCGACAAAAGTTATCTCGACGACAAACCCAACCTGACCCAATAGATCTCCAAAATTGAGTAATCCGAAGCCGACCCGACCCGCTTCAGACCAGACACTTGATCCAACCTAGTAAATATTAACTTGAAATCGACCCGAGCCAACCTAGTTTTGAACCCAAACTAATAAGGTTAATATAACCCGATAATTATAGACCCGGTGTCTCTTCCATTTTGAAACGAAAAATTACAAGGCACTTGAAATTATCATTATTTTTCTCCTAATAAACTCCAATAAAACTTACTCCCTCTGTTTCTTTGATATCTTCCACATTTCCTTTTTCAACCATTTCTTTGATTTCTTCCACTTTCCTTTTTTCTATCGCACTTCTCTCTTACCTAGGTGGCCCACTTACTTTACTCCCTCTCTACTTTTACTTATTTTATTGTTTTTTTTAAGAAATGTGCCACTTTTAGGTGGAAGATATCATAGAAACGGAGGGAGTACATTATTTTGTGGGTTAGAGTACCAAGTTTATTAACCCCCTCATCGACTAATACCTCACTAAGGGGGCGTTTGGTTTGGGGTCTACAGGAAAGGGAAAGGGAAACAATCTTTCTCATTCCCTTTGTTGTTGTTTGTTTCATCATTTTTTCCATTCTCTTTCCCTCCTTCATTCCTCCCCATTACCTCTAACCCTTCTATCTCCATTCCCCTCACCCCCTAGGGTTTGGATCATTACCCATAACCTAGCCTCACCATCATCGCCACCAAACCCGTTAAATTTTGAATCGACCCACTTAACCCATTTATTTTAGAGTCAAGACCCATATTCTTTTTATCCATGACCCATTTGACCCGAACTTGAGATGACTTATTTGAGACCCCAGCCGTTAATTTATTATATTTAAAATAATAATTTAAAAGTTATATACGTTAACATGATAAATAATTAAAATAATTAAAAAATAAAATTTATAAAAGTATCATTTATCAATAAAATAATTGTAAAATATTATACAAGTAGTTTTTTTACAATTTTTAAATTTTAAATACAGTGTAATTAATATAATAACAGCATATTCAATAGGGAAAAAAAATCCAACTTTTTAATTGGTAAAAAGAAAGACGTCAGAATTTATTTCTAACCATAACCCGAATTATGACTCATATAACTCGACCCAATTTTGACTCAACTCGTATTCATATCCGACATGTAGTTGTTTCTGATTCTCTTACTTTTGCAAACAAACAACAAGTAACATCAAAGGGTAACCTTTTCCTTTCCTTTCCATACCCTTTGTTGATTTCATTCCCTTTCCCTTGCACCAACCAAACGCCCCCTAATTTCTATACCCATCACCGTCATTCATTTTGCCAAACCCTAGATTCATCATCCCATCACCACTGCTACCACTGACCACTGCGACGTGTTGCTTGTCCTCCGACGATCGCGCTCCCCCTCCTCGCTATGGGTAAGAAACTAATGTTCTCTCTCCTTCTTTGTGATTGCAACTAATATTTCTTTCATGGGTCTGTATTCAAGATTCTAGCAATGAAAATTTCGCTCTCGCTAAATTGTAGTTTCTGGGCTAATTCGATCTCTTTTGGTTGAAATTTTATTGGTTGTTCAAGCTCTTATTATATTCTCTATAAGAAGTTGAATGTATTACCAGAAATACATTTCCTTTTTATTCAGAATCGTAACTTCAGTTTTCGTGGATGGTGTTTAATGTGTGAAAAACTCGTAACAGTTTGTGTTAGAAAGATGTGTTCATGGTATTCCGTATGTGCAACACACACACACACACACACACACACATATATATATATATATACCGCTTCCGCCACGTGTGGTTCCCAACTAAGTTGTCTACGATGCTTCAGCTCCCACAAGACTGTACTCATCTCATGCCGAAAAACTACACCCACCGCGACTTCCACGCCCCCGTTCACTTCTACATCTACATTGATTTTAACTACTCCCCGTTGGTGTCGTCCATCCTCCCTCCCTGTCCTATTCCCCACGGTTGTCTGCCTCCCCGACCTGCTGACACGCTAGTCCCAATTTTTTAGGGTCATGAACCTGTTTGACCCGAACAGTTATGACCATTTAATTTTGAGTTGAAACTCGACCCGTTGAGTTAACGAAATTTATTAAAATTAACAAAATATTAATATTTAAATATTATATTTGGATTTATATTGAAAAAAAAATTAATACTTTTAATATTTTAAATTACAAAGATAAACAAATATTCAATTTAATACTCCGTATAACTCTTTTTAATCATTTAATAATAAAATTATTTTAATATTATTTTAAAATAAAAATATTAATTGAAGAATATAGTAATAATATTTTTAAAATAAAAAATAATTTAATACTAAGAATATTTTTTGACTAAAATACCGCTAAAAAAAGGTGTTCAGAATTATTTCTTATCCATATTCTGACCATAACCCGGCCCGTGACCCGTGTTTGACTTGATATAACCCGACTCATATTCTGACCCAACCCAACCCGCACGACTCATTTGAAAGGTAGGTATAATCAATTTAAAATATTTGAACTTTTAATCTTATATGGTATATTAGATAGATATACCATAATACCTAAAAATATTTCATTTCTTTAAGAAAGTTATTCTATTTACGATATATATGTACATGATTAATTAGTTAAATCAATTAAAAAATATTTAGATGTTTTTAATATTTGCAAATTTCGGTATTAAAAATTAATATGACAATTATAATTTTATGTTCTAAATAAGTAAGTTTCATGATATTAGGAGTGAAAGTTCTTAATCTTGATTTTAGGGAAAAAAAATCAAGAATATTTTATAGTGTCGTGCATTGGATTGATATATAGATTAAAAAATTAGAGAAAGAATTAATTGTCACTTTTAAATGAAAATTTAAAAAGTTACACTAAAAAATAAGTTTAGTATTTTCAATGAATATAAATAATTTCGTTTAAGTAAATGAATTTGGTTTATATTGAACTCTGAAGTATACAGTAAATTCTTATTTGCAAGAATTTCTATTTTTATTTAAATCAATGAATTGTATTATATTCTATATCTATATAAATCAAGTGAATGATTTCTATTTAAGTCAATGATATAGAATTGTGCCACATCATCCATTCAATGCATTCATGCTGCCACGTGGCAAAGAATGCTTTCAATTAATATATATATATAGATTATTCACGACACGTTGCAAATATTTGTCTCTATTTTTTCCTATAATGTAATTAGTTTATTTAATTTGGTAATGAATTTAATAACCGTGTGATAAAATTATGATTTAAAACATATATAAGCATGTTTTGACAAGTCTCTCATTGTTCATTATTATATAAAAAAAATATCATAAAAATAATTTTAAAATGCAAAAATGTCGGAAAAAAAATAGTGCCCCCTAGCTGAAAAATCCTAGGTCCGCCACTGTATAATTTTATGAATTAATAAATTGAATGATTTGTATAATTAGAATTTGGGAAATCGATGATATTGGAAAATTGAATGATTTCTGTAACCCTAATTTCAATAATTAGGGATTTGAGATAATTGAAAAAATTGAATGATATCTGTAGACACCCGCATTTTGACTGTCAGGTGTCTATGGTAGTTTCCAAAAAAAAATTCAATTCGATCCATTCTCATATAGAGATTCATTCGCCTCCCCAAACCCGCGCGTGGCCGCGTCGGGGTGGACCTATGTCATGTCCACAATATCTATAACCCTAATTTCAATAATTAGGGATATATAACAATCCATACCTATTTTTCGATCAAACTTGTATCCATAATCTTACAAATTTGATAAATTGAATGAACTGTATAGTTAGTATTGAAATGAATAGATGATAATTGAAAAAATTGAATGATATTTAGGGTTATAGTATAGAGGTTAGCGAGTAAGAACAATATTTCTTTTTTTTTGGTGGAGGGTATCCCTATCCCTATTTATATAAAGTAATGTTTTTAGAGCAACCACGTTTACTCTCACCAAAAAATGCATACGTGGCAATACCACAAATATTTGGAGAATAAAATAATCATGTCTCATAACATTAACTACCTAAATTAAGTTTCTATAAAAATAACTACCATGATGATGTTGAAATTAATAATTACGCCGTATGACTTAACTCACTTAATCATACAGTACGTAGTAAGTTACAATTTATTTTAGTCAAACTTTTATTATGGCTTATTAATTTTCACTTCCTACATAAAATATTAATTACGCTTTTATTGCATCTAATTCTTAAATAATGTTTGATAATTATACTTATATTTATTGTATTTTGATTAATTTAAAACATAAAATTTTTAAAAATAAAGCGACCAATATAAACTAAATAAGCGAAAAAAATATATGTAAGTAATAAATGAATATCTTAATCTGAATAGACTAGATTTTCAACAAAACATACAAAACAGATGATAGTCGAATCTTACAGGGTTCTTTCAATAATTAACTAAAATGTTTCAAAAATTAACTAAAATGTAAAACTTGTAATGATTAACAAAACAAAAATAAAAAGGAAGGATATTCGATTATCTATCTCTCAAATTTCCAAAAAAGGAAGATAAAATGAAAAATTTAATATTTACATAAACAACTACTGTATAACATAAACATAAAACCCAAAAATAAATCTACCATCTTCGTTTCAAATTAGATCGTAGTATTCTACTGATAAAATTACAAAAAAAATACGACTAATAAATACAGTAGATTGGGACTTTCAAATATTTTAACAAAAAAGAATAGAAAGTTGTAGTTCAAACGAAATAATTTACAGAAATAGAAAAGTAGGGACGTAAATCGTATAACTTAGAAAATTATAACTAAAATTGGAATAAAACATGTCTGTGCAAATTTTGCACGGGGTAATACTAGTGTAATGGAAAAATATGTACAAAAAGTACTGCGTCGAGTAACAATAAAAATGCGCCAAGAAGGTTCAAACTCATGACCTACACATTTACACCCAACTCCCTTACCACTACATCACTCCTACTTTTGTTGTCAAAATTTTATAAACATAACATATATTAAGGGTCTTCATTTGCTTGACCCATTCATGTTTTTAATTAGTTTCCTAATTTTATCGCAGGGAAATTATTATTCATTTTTTTTATTAATTATCTCAATAATGTATAAATGTTGAATGAATAAATGACAAAACTCAATTGTTAATGACATACTGTACATGGGTAACTATGAATTTTACTTTCCTTTTTTTCCTTATTTCTAGAGTATAATTTTGTTTTCATTTTCTCTTTTTTTATGAATCGTGTGAAACGTATATTTTACAAGACTCATTTCTACGTCATATTTTGTTATACTTACGATATCTTCTACATTTATCATACACTCTTCGAAATTGGGCGAAATCTATATACTCACGTGGGTTCTTTGATTTAGATATTGAACACAATGTAATGATCGTCTACGTCAGTATTCATTTCTTTTACGTTATTTACAACCAATATCGTCTTTTCGTTCATCCTCATATGGATTTGCCCTTTTGATGCAAAAAATTACTTCAACCTGTAGACACCCATTTGGACCTGGTGGCTGCAGGAGTGCCCAACTGTAGACACCCGCATTTGACTGCTAGTGTCTATAGCGGTCTCCAACAAAACACCCGATGATGATCGGACGTAAACGTGCTTTAGTGCGCTCGGACATGGGCTCGAAATCATTAGTATTTGGCATAAGCTTTTAGCAGAGTACAAATCTCACAAAACCGACCTCAAATCTAGGCCTAGTGGGCTGTTTCCAATCAAATAAGACTAATTTGAGCCAAAACCGACACCAGAAATAAAACTGTCTTTTAGCGACCGGGTCAAAACCCGGTCAAAGTCGAATCCAATGCAAAAACCAGCCAAGTGCGCTTCTAGAAGCAAGCCCAACAACCAATTCTTTTCAAAATAAGATCAAAATACTTTCTTAAATTCTCTCCGTCCGTTTCGACCCACTCGATCGAGTGGTCCAGGTCCACTCGGTCGAGTAAGCCTGTGAACCGGCTGAACCGGCCTTGAATCGGGCACCTGATCGAGTGCACTTACACCACTCGATCGAGTGGCCCTAAACCGGGGTTTTTCCCTATAAATACCCCGTCACCCCAACTCATTTCATAACTTTTGTACAACTTTCCTCCTACCTTCAAGCCTTCATATTTTCAGCCACAATTATCATCATCTCGACACCGACATACACACACATATACGTCCCTAATCCCGAGATCAAAACTCATCAAATCCATCTCTACAAATCATACACGCCATAACTCTCCTATATATCTCGACGCTCCCGTGCCAAAGCCACTACTAGACGAGCCAATTTCCGAGAAGCCAAAGCATGTAGGTTGAGGGTGTTAATTCAAAATCCCGACATCTCCTTTTCTCTTCTCTCCTCTCCATTTTTTTATGTAGTACATCTCTTTTTATTTTACTTACTGCTACACCGTCATGCCATTTGGCCTTATTAATGTCGGGGCCACTTACTAATGAACCGCTACAACCTTGTTACATGATATGATGCATAAGGAAGTCTAGGTCTATGTGGATGATATGATTGTCAAATCCAAGATCCGGAACAGGCACATCATTGCCCTAAGAAAGTTCTTTACCCGACTGCGCAAATACAACATGAGGTTAAACTCTCAAAAATGCAGTTTCAGGGTAACATCAGACAAATTACTAGGTCACATTGTTAGCCAACGTGGTATCGAGGTCGACCCAGCAAAAATCAAACCTGTCACCTAGATGAAACCTCCTAAGACCGAGAAAGAAATAAGGGGTTCCTTGCGAAAGTCCAATACATCAGTCGTTTAATCTCCAAGTTAACCATGGTATGTGAACCGATTTTCAATAAGCTGAAAGTGGGGGAACGAAAACTGTGGGACGATAAGTGTCAAGCGGCTTTCGAAAGAATCAAGGAAATTTTATCCTCTCCGCCAGTCTTAATGTCACCTCAACCTGGTTTGCCTCTGTCGTTATATCTAACAACTACCGAGACAACCATGGGGGCTATGCTGGCGCAGACCGTTGACTCGGAAAAACGGGCCATCTACCACATCAGCAAGAAGTTCTTAATGTATGAATGCAAATATACCATGCTCGAGAAAACTTGCCTAGCACTAGTCTGGGCAACCAAAACGTTTCGGCATTACATGCTCAGTTACGAAGTCCAGGTATTATCCAAGATGGATCCCATCAAATATCTATTCGAAAAGCATCCTCAACGACAGATTATCTAGGTGTTCTCTAATGCTGGCAGAGTTCGACATAAAGTTCATGCCACAAAAAGCCATCAAAGGCCGGGTAGTAGCAGAGTTTCTTGCCGATAGTCTCGTAACTAAAGAAGGACACGCCGATACTTGGTCCTTCCCAGACAAAGACATATTCCATACCAACGCAGAAACATGAAATCTGTATTTCGAAGGCGCGTCCATCTTCCGAGGGTTCGGAGTTGAGATTCTTTTAATCTCACCAAAAGGGTAGCATACTCCCGTATCCATCAAGCTAGACTTCAACGTGACTAATAACGCTGCCGAATACGAACCATGCATCCATGGGTTACAAGCTGCCGCCGATTTAGGAGTCTGTGGACATGACATAGGTCCACCCCGACGCGGCCACGCGCGAGTTTGGGGAGGCGAATGAATCTCTATATGAGATGGTGTAGACACCCACATTTTGACTGCCAGGTGTCTATAGTAGTTTCCGCCAAACACCCGATGATGATCGGACGCAAACGTGCTTTGACGAACTCGGATATGGGCTCGAAATCATGGACATTTGGTTTAGGCTTATTACGGAGTACAAATCTTACTAAACCAACCTCAAATCCAGGCCCAGTGGGTCGTTTCGAGTCAAATAAGACTAATTTGGGTCGGGCACCAGGGGCAAAACCGTCTTTTAGCGACCGAGTCAAACCCGGTCAAAGATATTTTTTTCCCGAGTCACACGAACCAGCCGTGACACCACACGTCCGGTTTGGACTCAACTACTACAAAAAATCAGCTCCGAAAATATTAAACAAATCCATTTAAGGATAGAATTCGATCTCAAGTAGGAATTCTATCCGAAAACCGAATCAATTACCAACCGAGCATCAAAATAATCGGCCAACCCCCCCTTTCAGCCGAGATACTCGACTTCTTCACCAAGAAACGAGACTCTCGTTCCCTTCAAACTCTTACGTTTCCTATCCGAACCGGTATTTCTTGTCACCTAAGCAAGAGTACTTCTCCTAGCTCCTATCAAGGACCTTTCCTATAAAAAGGACCCTCCGTTCAACACATTCAGAAGGATCTACAACATAATTCATACATCGTAAATTTACACAACCATTACACATCAATTATTCCCACATACAGTCTCATTACGCTAAACAATTCCCGAGCAACCTCGACCCGACGAAATCGACCCCAAGCCGGCCGAAACCCGTCAGCCCACACGACCAAATCGACACCCAAACTCATCCCACATCATCTTGACGCTCCCTTGTTTAAGCCACTTTCCGACGAGCTCTATTCCGAGAAAACAAAGCATGTAGGTTGAGGGTGTAAAATCAAACCCGACTCTTCCTCCTTTCTCTTCCTTTCTCCACGTTTTTTTCTCGTTTTTTTTCTCTTGCGTCGTTCATCGTTTTTTTTTTATTATTACGGGTCGTTCGTCGCATATTTTTTATATTTCTAGTATCGATATTATAAAAATATTTTCGTAAAACAAACGTTCTTAAAATACGATATCGATTCTCTAATCAAATATCGTATTTAAACAAGAACTAAATTAAATCTCGTTGATGCTAAAAATCGTTACTTTTTTTAAAACAAATTCGACGATCTTTTTACGAGGAGAGAATTAACATTTTTTTTTTGTTCAAATTCTTTTTTTTTCTCTTTTCGTTCAAAACAAACTTTTTTTCAAAACCTTTTCTAAAACATTCCGACTATTCGATATCGATTTCATAATCGAATATCGAATACGACGAATATCGAAAATATGAATCGGGTATAAATTAATCCATATTTATACGCGATTTATAAAAATTGACGATTTTCGACAAAAAAAACAAAATGGGCAGACCCCCACGCGAGTCGCGCGCCTGTCAGGCGACTCGCGCGGAGGCCTGGATGGCCGAGCCTTTTCTCGTTTTCTCGTCTTTTTATTCTTTTCGGATCTTACATAAAAAGGCGACTTTCGCGACATATTTTCAGATTTCGATAAATACTTTTTTGACCTCGGTCAATACGTGCTAATCCATCACGTGTCATAAAAACCTTTTTCAAAATCATGCATATTATCGTATTTACATCTTTATTCAATTTATTCAATCGTTACTAACTCGTTTTCTCGTGTTTGTAGCAATTTATTTATTTCTATTGTTTTATTAGACTAAAACGAACCTCACATGCTAAAATAACTTTGACGTTATTAGTTTAACATTCATTAAACGACTTAGCAACCCTTTTTTTTCTCTCTCACATGCTTAGGGAAAATAATCTTTGCATATCATTCAACCGTCGAACTAACGCGTGTACACCAAAAACGAACGATATCTTAGTAAAGGCCGCTAAGTGTGTAATCCCCTAAAAATTCTAATGCGAAACAGTGGCGGAATCACTGTTGAGTTGGGATTAACACACTGATAACTAAATTTTAATAATGAAAAGGTAAGTCAGTACAACTGCCACTTTATATAAAAAGGGCAAAAATTAAAATCCTCAAAAGTGTTTAACAATCAAACCAAAAAAATGAAAATAAACTCACGGCGCAAGACTAAATGCCGCTCGCTAGCCCACACAAACCCGAACAGATAACACCTGCCATGTTATAAACATAACAGCCACAATTCAGTGGGGAGTAACGACAACGTTCTCCCAGCCATATTACATGATATTAAAGCGTAATTACTATTATATCAAAATAATTGAAAATGGAAAACATTTAAAATGATATGGTAAAATAATTCGAAATGATTGTCAACCTGCAGATTAATGTCAATCAATAATAATAACGGCGTTATGGATATCAATCAGTGTAACGGAATAGACTTTCACTAGGATCATACTAAACTAGGTTCGAGAATTTAGTCAAAACAAATTAGACTTCGATCTCTAACTAGGCAACTCAACTATAACAGGACTGCGTGCAGCGAGGTCCTGGCTTAAGTAATGTACACCCCTCCTGGACACCAACCGTAATCCAGTTCAACCCGACGGCGACTTACACGATGCGATATCTAAGTTTAAGGTCAAAATATACACACTCCTGAACACAAACCATGCTCAGTTCAACGACCAATGTGTCTCTAACTAGACACACCAGCTTTATAGTTGATGGCAAAACGTATACCCTAGACTGTATTACTCTACCCGTACACTTGTTCTTATTCCATAACTCCAAAACAAAGCCGTTGTCGTAATTCGATAGGATTATTAAAACGTTCTAAAAAGGAAACTTTCTAATTTGGGAAACTTTCTATTTTAGGAAACTTTCTCGGGATAACAATACAATGAAAATAGTGTTATAGAAAAATATCGAGAATAGTAATTTACTCTAACTATAAAGTAAATATTATTAATTTCGCAAACTACTACTTTCGGCCTTAACAATTATTAAGTTCTAAATCGAGTATAAATTATTTATATGAATTATAAAAATATTTTACCGACATATTATTATTATGAATTAGGGTGTTTCAAAAAAATATATAAAACTTAAATTCCCTAATTATTATTAGTTTCAATGAAACGAGCATAAAATAATGTTTTACGACAATCATATCTTTATAAAAGTAATTTACTTAAGCTTCTTTATTTTATTGAACATTTAAATCATTTTCGAATAACATAAGGGGTGACTTAAGATGAAACGGTTAAATTTTCAGAATGTTCGAAGTTGCTGGAAAAATAAATAAATTGCTGTAAAATCGCATTTTAACGATAATTCCCGATTTTGCTTAAAAATTGATTCTGCCATTTAAAAGCTTCGAAAAATAGTGTAAAAATTACGATAAATAATTAAAACTAATATTTAGACAATCTGTCCAAAAAAATATATATATTTTTTTTTCAAAATCTGGAAACCCGGTTTATAAGGCTTTTACGGAAAACGCGTTAATTAAATGTTAACGATTAAAAATAAAAGCTAAATTCAAAACGATTTGTGCACGGTTGTTAAAAATCATAACTTATCAAGGAAATAAAATTTTTCCAGAAACTATTTAAATTTAAAAAAAATGAAAATTCCAGAATTTAATTAAAATAGGAAAACCGTCTTTTAATCATCGGTTTCGTTTTAAAAGGTTAAATAACGATTTATCGCTCTTTTTATTTTATTAAATCTCGAATGTCACTAAAATACATATTTTGTTAGAAAATATCAGAAACTTTATTTTGAATCGAGAATTAAAAATAAATATCAGAAATTAAAAGGGATATTCGGTTTAATGATAAAACGGTGTTTTAGGACTATTAATTATTTCACCCACTCATAAAATTCGAAAAAAATTACGAAAAATTCCAGAAAATTAAATTTCATCAGATTGTACTTACACAAAAAATTTCAGATTTAAATACGTAAATTAGGCATATAAACATTAAAATCGGTTTTAACCCATTTTTCTACGAAATCTGTTAAAAATTCATTAAACGACTTTATAAATTAAAAATCTGTAAAATTTATGTTTTAACAGTAACTTTATGAATATATTAGTGTATCGGCCAAATTTATTATTTAATAATTAATATAACGATTTATGCAATAATCTCGTAAAAACGAACACAACAACGAAATAATTGAAAATTAACGATTCTAAAACTTTTAAATAAAAATTAATGACATACTATAATAGCCAAATAAAAACTTCAATTTTATACATGTAACTACGACAAAAAAAATCAAGCAATACCGAGATCGTCGTGTTACCTTAATCGAGATCTGAGTCAATAATGTACTTGTCCTCCTCGGGGTTGTCTCGAAAACCTATAAAAAAAATATAAAAAGGTACAAGACCCTTATTAGTATCATAAATCGAGAGCTAGAAAGGAGAAATATGGGTTTCGATGATTAACCTTGAATTAAGATGAACACAGGATGAAGAGAATGATCGAAAACGGAAAAAAAATTGAAGAATAGTGTACTGACTGTTGTTGCTATTGTTACGTTCTCTTTTTTTTTCTTTTAGAGAGGAGAACAGATGAGGGAGAGAACGTAAGTTGAGGTTTTTGAGAAGTTGAGGGAGTATAAACTGATAAAGAGATTAAGCAGTAGAAGTAGGAGAGAATCGAGGAGTCGGTTTGACTTTCTCAACCAAACTACGAAAATATCTCAGTCCGAAGAGGGAAACGGTCGGGTCTGCTACAATCTGAGCCCGCTTCGCGCTAAAATCGTTAATGGATCACTTTTAATTATAATAATAAGACGGAAAACATATAAGAACGTGTTTATGAGAAAGAAGTATTAAAATCACGTAGAAATAATTATATGCGAAATCGCGTAGAAAAAGATTAAATAGCAATTTCTCGAGATTAATTAAAATTCTCGCGAACAAGGAAATAAAAATGGTTTTTGAACGAAAATTTATTAAAATGTTATTACGAAGATCGAAATTAAGCTGGATGAAGGATAACGAGACTCGATAAGAGTCGATTTAATCGCAACGGGACGGATAAAAAAGATGTAAATTTTACGGGTGTTACAACCCTCCCCACTAAAAAGAAGTTTCGTCCTCGAAACTGGAAAAGACAGAAAGGAAGGAATCGAGATTACCTTACTCGAAGAGATGAGGGTGTTTAGCTTGCATCGCTGCTTCGGTTTCCCAAGTTTCTTCTTCGAACTTGTTATAGCGCCATAAAACCTTCACCAAGGGTACAACTTTATTCCTCAATCGCTTCTCTCGTCGATCAGTAATCTTCACAGGTCTCTCCTCGTATGTCAGGTCAGGTTCTACATCAACAATCTCTGGTTCTAGAACATGCTCGGGATCACTAACGTACCTCCTCAGCTGAGATACGTGAAAGACGTCATGAACTTTGCCCATCGAAGTAGGCAACTCAAGCTTGTAAGCCACTTCGCCTACCTTTTCAATCAGGGGGTACCGTCCAACGAACTTAGGACTGAGCTTGCCTTTGATCCCGAATCGTTTCACCCCTTTCATCGGCGATACCTTAAGAAATACCAGATCACCAACAGCAAACTCCAAAGGTCGGCGGTGAACATCAGCATAGGATTTCTGACGATCCTGAGCAGCTTTCATCCTAGAACGAATTAATTCCACTGCGTCAATGGTCTCGGCCAACAGATCAGGACCCAAAGTCTTCACCTCACCAGGTACGTCCCAACACAATGGGCTACGACACTTACGACCATACAGTGCTTCAAACAGGGCCATCTTGATGGAAGCATGATAACTGTTGTTGTAGGAGAATTCCACCAATGGAAGATGTCGGATCCAATTATCCTGAAAATCCAATGCACAAGCCCGTAACATGTCTTCTAAGGTCTGAATCGTCCTCTCGGATTGACCATCAGTAGCGGCATGAAAAGCGGTACTCATCAACAATTGGCTTCCCAAGGCACTTTGTAACGCCTTCCAGAACTTAGAACAGAACCTCGGATCTCGGTCAAGATCTCGAGTGGAAAACGTGATGACGGCCACCTCGGCAATATAGACTTCTGCAAGCTTCTCCAGACTCAAAGTGTCACGAATAGGAACAAATCGTGCACACTTGGTCAAACGATCTATTATGACCCAAATACCGTTTCTTCCATTTACGGTTCTCGGTAATGCCATTACAAAATCCATGGCTACACTCTGCCACTTCCATTCTGGAACAGGGAGCGGCTGTAGCATACCAGCAGGTTTCTTGTGTTCGAACTTAACCTGCTGACAAGTCAAACACTTACTCACAAATTTGGCAATGTCATCTCTCATGAATGGCCACCAAAAATGAAGCTTCAAATCCTTATACATTTTACTACCTCCGGGATGTATAGAATATCTCGACTTATAAGCTTTGGTCAAAATCTGCTTCCTAACTTCCACCTCATCTGGAACGACCCAACGGTCCCTAAACTTCAGAGCTCCACTAGAATCCACAGAGAAATCGAGAGCTTTACCCTGTTTCATCTTCTCACGGATACCGGCAACGAGAGGATCTTCCAACTGTTTCTCACGAATCTCCTGAAAAAGAGCTGGTTCAGCAACTAAGGCATTGATTCGCCCATTAGAACCTTCGATAACCACATCAATTGTCATCTTTGCGAACTCTTGGGACAGATCTTCAGAAATGCCAGAACATGGAGTTAAGGAATGTAGGATCTTTCTGCTAAGAGCATCTGCAACCACATTGGCTTTACCCTCGCAGTACACCAATTCAAGGTCGTAATCGTTCACTAACTCTACCCACCGTCTTTGTCTCGCATTAAGGTCTTTCTGCGTAAAGAGATATCGTAGGCTTTTGTGGTCAGTGTACACCTTGCACCTTACTCCATAGAGATAATGTCGCCAGACCTTTAGAGCATGAACTACAGCAGCTAACTCAAGATCGTGGGTAGGGTAATTCACCTCATGAACTTTTAACTGTCTAGAGGCATAAGCGACTACCTTACCACCTTGCATGAGAACACAACCCAAACCATGCTTAGAAGCGTCACAATAAACTTCAAAGTTAACGCCTTCCTCAGGTAGGGTCAAAACTGGAGCAGTAGTAAGCCGTCTCTTAAGCTCGGAGAAGGCATCTTCACAGGCCTGGTTCCATAGGAACTTAGACTCTTTCTTAAGTAACTGAGTCATAGGACGGGCCAACTTGGAGAAATCTCGAACGAATCTTCAGTAATAACCAGCAAGACCTAAGAAACTTCGAATCTCACCAACATCTTTCGGACTTGACCAGTTCTCGATAGCAGAAATCTTAGTCGGGTCCACTTTAATACCGTCCTTAGCAATGACATGACCCAGGAAAGCCACTTCAGAGAGCCAGAATTCACACTTAGAGAACTTAGCATACCACTTTTGATCTCGTAGGATGCCAAGAATGATCTTAAGATGCTCGTCATGGTCAGCCTCAGATTTAGAATAGATTAGGATGTCGTCAATAAAGACAACAACACACTGGTCTAGATACTCCCGGAACGTTCGGTTCATCTGATCATGAATACTGCAGGAGCATTGGTCAGTCCAAAAGGCATAACTTTGAACTCATAGTGTCCATACCTCGAACTGAATGCCGTCTTAGGAATATCTGATTCACGGACAGGGATTTGATGATAACCCGATCTAAGATCAATCTTGGAAAATACAGAAGCGCCCTTAAGTTGATCGAAGAGATCATCGATTCTGGGCAAGGGATATTTGTTCTTGATCGTAACCTTGTTAAGGTCACGATAGTCAATACATAGGCGCATAGTGCCGTCTTTCTTCTTTACAAACAGTACAGGAGCACCCTAAGGAGATGAACTAGGACGAATGAAGTCCTTCTCAATCATATCATCCAACTGTTTACGCAGTTCTTGCAACTCAGCTGGAGCCATTCTATAAGGAGCCTTGGCAATAGGGCCAGTACCTGGTACGAGCTCGATGCTGAATTCTACATCTCGCTCAGGGGGGATACCCAGGTAATTCCTCGGGAAATACATCTGCATATTCACTGACTATGCGTACTTCCTCAAGTTTGGGTAATTCTGCAGTTACAGTCACCGTACATAAAAATGCTTGGCAACCTTTTCTCTGCAAACGAATAGCTTTCATAGCAGAAATGATCTTGATACCCTTCTGGCGTCGACCACCACGATAAGTAATACGAGAACCGTTAGGAGTCTTCAGAAAAATCTTCTGGTCTCGGCACTGAAATCTTGCATCATAGAGGGATAACCAATCCATGCCCAAAATAACATCGAACTCTGCTAGAGGAAACTCGAGAAGAGTCGAAGGAAGGATAATACCGGCAAAAAGAATAGGAACAACTTGATATGCTTTAGAACAAGCAACGATTTCACCAGAAGGAAGAGTGATAGAGATAGGCTCGGCTTGGGAAGGAATAAGAGATAATTTCGAAGCAAAGCTGGAGGAGATAGCGGATATGGAAGCACCAGTATCAAATAATATAAAGGCACTAACACCAGAGATCGTAAACATAACCGTAACTACGTCAGGGTTAGCCTCAGCGTCGGCTCGGCTCATCAAGAATATGCGCCCCTTTCGAGCAGGTGTGGTGACAGCATCGCTGGTTGCAGCCTTCTTCGGACATCTGGTCGAAATATATCCCGGTTCTCCGCAGGTGAAACAGACGATGGGAGAGCCGTCACAGTTCTTGCTCGGGTGGAAATCCTTCTTGCATTTGAAGCAGGCAGTGCTCTTCTTGTCTTGAAATCGGGAGTTAGAGTTGTTCTTTTTTCCTGTAAAACATATGATGTGATTCAGATATGTAACAAAGAAGTATTTCAGATCTCCAGAAGAATGAAATTTCTTCGATGAAGAAAAGGTGTTGCCAGAAGATTGGAATGGTCTCTTGTAGCCAGCAACAGTGGTCTCCATTTTCTTGACTTCCTTCAGTGAGGACTCGGTAAACAGCGCGGCATTGTAGATATCTTGTACAGTCTCCAAATCCCAGGGAATATTGTGTGCAATATCTGCTCTGAGCCCCTCTCTGAAATAAAAAGCTCGATTGTCCTCAGTTTGTAGCAGGCCTTCAGCATAATGCGCTGGGAAATGGAATTGTTGCGAGTACTCAGCCACGGTCATGTTGTTTCCTTGGACAAGGTTGCTGAACTCCCTCATTCTTTGCTTCTTTAGCTCCTTGGGATAGAACCTACGCTCCAACAGGATCTTGAATTGAGCCCATCCAAAACCCGGAGTCTGCAAGGTAATTGGGCCAACTATGGTCCACCATCGATCGGCTTCATCAAACAAGTAAAGCACGGCCAGGCCCACCTTCTGGTCCTCGGGAGCAAAATAAATCCCGAATTGCCTCTCCATCAACCGGAACCAACGATTCATGACTTCAGGGTCTACAGAGCCGTCGTAAAATTCTAACTTGCTCTTGGCCATTCCTTCAGCTGCGTGCGAGAAGCTAAAGGGTCGCTGGTTGTTTGCGTTCCTGTTGGTCAATTCCTGGAGTGTTTGCACCATCGCATTCATGTTGTTGACAAACGCAGCATTGATGTCATTATGGTTCGTTCGACCGTTCATCTTCAACCACAAAAGAAACACATAATCAATGCTAATCATTGAGTTCAGGAACATATAAACTTAACAAGTAAGTCCTTATTTTGGTTTCTAACTATCTCTCACTAATATCTTATTTACTGTTTAAACCATTTACCGATATTTTTCCTAAAATCATGTGTGAGCGTCGGGAGCAACGATGCTCTGATACCAACTGTAATCCCCTAAAAATTCTAATGCGAAACAGTGGCGGAATCACTGTTGAGTTGGGATTAACACACTGATAACTAAATTTTAATAATGAAAAGGTAAGTCAGTACAACTGCCACTTTATATAAAAAGGGCAAAAATTAAAATCCTCAAAAGTGTTTAACAATCAAACCAAAAAAATGAAAATAAATTCACGGCGCAAGACTAAATGCCGCTCGCTAGCCCACACAAACCCGAACAGATAACACCTGCCATGTTATAAACATAACAGCCACAATTCAGTGGGGAGTAACGACAACGTTCTCCCAGCCATATTACATGATATTAAAGCGTAATTACTATTATATCAAAATAATTGAAAATGGAAAACATTTAAAATGATATGGTAAAATAATTCGAAATGATTGTCAACCTGCAGATTAATGTCAATCAATAATAATAACGGCGTTATGGATATCAATCAGTGTAACGGAATAGACTTTCACTAGGATCATACTAAACTAGGTTCGAGAATTTAGTCAAAACAAATTAGACTTCGATCTCTAACTAGGCAACTCAACTATAACAGGACTGCGTGCAGCGAGGTCCTGGCTTAAGTAATGTACACCCCTCCTGGACACCAACCGTAATCCAGTTCAACCCGACGGCGACTTACACGATGCGATATCTAAGTTTAAGGTCAAAATATACACACTCCTGAACACAAACCATGCTCAGTTCAACGACCAATGTGTCTCTAACTAGACATACCAGCTTTATAGTTGATGGCAAAACGTATACCCTAGACTGTATTACTCTACCCGTACACTTGTCCTTATTCCATAACTCCAAAACAAAGCCGTTGTCGTAATTCGATAGGATTATTAAAACGTTCTAAAAAAGAAACTTTCTAATTTGGGAAACTTTCTATTTTAGGAAACTTTCTATTTTAAGAAACTTTCTCGGGATAACAATACAATGAAAATAGTGTTATAGAAAAATATCGAGAATAGTAATTTACTCTAACTATAAAGTAAATATTATTAATTTCGCAAACTACTACTTTCGGCCTTAACAATTATTAAGTTCTAAATCGAGTATAAATTATTTATAAGAATTATCGAAATATTTCACCGACATATTATTATTATTATGAATTAGGGTGTTCAAAAATATATATAAAACTAAAATTCTCTAATTATTATTAGTTTCAATGAAACGAGCATAAAATAATGTTTTACGACAATCATATCTTTATAAAAGTAATTTACTTAAGCTTCTTTATTTTATTGAACATTTAAATCATTTTCGAATAACATAAGGGGTGACTTAAGATGAAACGGTTAAATTTTCAGAATGTTCGAAGTTGCTGGAAAAATAAATAAATTGCTGTAAAATCGCATTTTAACGATAATTCCCGATTTTGCTTAAAAATTGATTCTGCCATTTAAAAGCTTCGAAAAATAGTGTAAAAATTACGATAAATAATTAAAACTAATATTTACACAATCTGTCCCAAAAAAAATATATATATTTTTTTTGAAAATCTGGAAACCCGGTTTTTAAAGGCTTTTACGGAAAACGCGTTAATTAAATGTTAACGATTAAAAATAAAAGCTAAATTCAAAACGATTTGTGCACGGTTGTTAAAAATCATAACTTACCAAGGAAATAAAATTTTTCCAGAAACTATTTAAATTTAAAAAAAATGAAAATTCCAGAATTTAAAAAAAACAGGAAAACCGTCTTTTAATCATCGGTTTCGTTTTAAAAGGTTAAATAACGATTTATCGCTCTTTTTATTTTATTAAATCTCGAATGTCACTAAAATACATATTTTGTTAGAAAATATCAGAAAATTTATTTTGAATCGAGAATTAAAAATAAATATCAGAAATTAAAAGGGATATTCGGTTTAATGATAAAACGGTGTTTTAGGACTATTAATTATTTCACCCACTCATAAAATTCGAAAAAAATTACGAAAAATTCCAGAAAATTAAATTTCATCAGATTGTACTTACACAAAAAATTTCAGATTTAAATACGTAAATTAGGCATATAAACATTAAAATCGGTTTTAACCCATTTTTCTACGAAATCTGTTAAAAATTCATTAAACGACTTTATAAATTAAAAATCTGTAAAATTTATGTTTTAACAGTAACTTTATGAATATATTAGTGTATCGGCCAAATTTATTATTTAATAATTAATATAACGATTTATGCAATAATCTCATAAAAACGAACACAACAACGAAATAATTGAAAATTAACGATTCTAAAACTTTTAAATAAAAATTAATGACATACTATAATAGCCAAATAAAAACTTCAATTTTATACATGTAACTACGACAAAAAAAATCAAGCAATACCGAGATCGTCGTGTTACCTTAATCGAGATCTGAGTCAATAATGTACTTGTCCTCCTCGGGGTTGTCTCGAAAACCTATAAAAAAAATATAAAAAGGTACAAGACCCTTATTAGTATCATAAATCGAGAGCTAGAAAGGAGAAATATGGGTTTCGATGATTAACCTTGAATTAAGATGAACACAGGATGAAGAGAATGATCGAAAACGGAAAAAAATTTGAAGAATAGTGTACTGACTGTTGTTGCTATTGTTACGTTCTCTTTTTTTTTCTTTTAGAGAGGAGAACAGATGAGGGAGAGAACGTAAGTTGAGGTTTTTGAGAAGTTGAGGGAGTATAAACTGATAAAGAGATTAAGCAGTAGAAGTAGGAGAGAATCGAGGAGTCGGTTTGACTTTCTCAACCAAACTACGAAAATATCTCAGTCCGAAGAGGGAAACGGTCGGGTCTGCTACAATCTGAGCCCGCTTCGCGCTAAAATCGATAATGGATCACTTTTAAAAATAATAATAAGACGGAAAACATATAAGAACGTGTTTATGAGAAAGAAGTATTAAAATCACGTAGAAATAATTATATACGAAATCGCGTAGAAAAAGATTAAATAGCAATTTCTCGAGATTAATTAAAATTCTCGCGAACAAGGAAATAAAAATGGTTTTTGAACGAAAATTTATTAAAATGTTATTACGAAGATCGAAATTAAGCTGGATGAAGAATAACGAGACTCGATAAGAGTCGATTTAATCGCAACGGGACGGATAACAAAGATGTAAATTTTACGGGTGTTAAAGTGCGGGCGGGGTTGGGTGTTCTTAGTGGACTTCCCAACACGTACCCTCACCCCTTACTCAGAACCATGGTTTCCGGATGTCCGAATCCATTGGCAACGAGAGTCATTCAATACACGATATCCGATAATGTCGGTATCGGTATCATAATGCAAAAGGACGAACCCAATAAACTCTGACATCGGAAATGGGCCGTATTTTGTACACGGCCCACTACGACATAGAGTGTGTTCGAACGGGCCCGAACTCCCACAAAGTTCGGTGGCGATTCCTACTTGGATTTAAATTTCAATTTGACCATCTTATATGGAGATTCATTCGCCTCCCCAAACCCGCGCGTGGCCGTGTCGGGGTGGACCTATGTCATGTCCACAATTTGGCGACTCCGCTAGGGATTAACTGATGAGTCACTTACCATCGGCATCCCTAGGGTGAGACTCGAAAAGAAATCGTTCGAATAGTAATGTACACGTTTTAGTTCAATGGGTCATGCATAACCCAATTCTTCCTCGGGCCGGTTACTTGTGACCGACGTCCCACTATACCACGGTGCGTTCCTAAATGGGCGCACTAAAGACTTCGATGGCGGAACTCGCATGGGTTTTACGGCAGGTTCTAAGACCAACTCGGTTTAGGAAGACCGTCCTGATTTGCGAGAAAGCTATCGTCGTTGGTATAGACCCTATTCGACCGACCGAGACTTAGACTAAGAGCATACATGGCGTCATTATACTGTTTCCGTGACTACGTGCTACTTGATCCATGTCTCGTCTTTTCAAAAACCGTCGTTTTCAAAAAAAAAAAAAAACTTGCATCTTTTTCAAACCTATTCATTTTCAAAACCCGGAAAGCTACCGAATTTAGGACTTATGATTTTGACTCAAAATAGCCTATTTTCTAGCCGGTATGCTGTCCAAACTTTTCTAAAAATTCAAAATCTCGGCCCGATAACACCTTTTTTCGATTTTCAAAAAAAATCGGGCCTTCCTATCCGACTTTGCTCGGTTTTCAAATCCAAATCCTCTTTTCAAAGCTTTCTTCTTAGGACTTCCCGTATTTAGCAGTGTCGGGTCTTGTCATAAGTTGTTAGAGCCTATAGCGTCGAAACTCTGTCGATCTTACATCACGAGTTTCTACCCCATCCCAAGTCCGCCTTATTTATCAAGGCACGGCCCACCTACGTAGGACAAACCCCTACAAAGGGAAGCCCATTTACACTTTAGGGTCCAAAGTCTGGGAAATAGCTCACACGTAGGTCTTTCTTCACACGGGACTAGGCCCATTTTGCCAAAATCATAAGGAAGGCCCACCGTCCACGAGTCACCCGTCTAGGAGTCGGTCTTCAGCCCCACTCGGGAGCTACCCATCTGCAGAGCGACCAATCACGGTTTCTCTAAGGGTCATGTCTTACACGTGTATCACGTACCCCACTTTTGAGTCACTTAGATGTCGCACCATCTGAGTCCTGCCAGAGTCTTTTGTCTCACTCGGGGGCTGTCCTCCACCCGAGCAGTCAACCACGGTCACCTTAAGGGGTACCCTACGTTCATCCTACACCAGCGTCCTTATGATGCCTTCTTCGTGTCGTACCTATGCTACGAGTACTCGAGTCACCTAGGGTTAGGTCACCACGGTTGGTCCAAGCACGCGGCACGGTCAAACACGGTCGCCCCATTTTCGGACTTATCCTCGTATAGCTTGAGTCTCATCGTCGAGTCCAAACTAGGGTCGTTACCTCGTCTAGGTCAACGTTCGAGTCTCCCGTTCCAAGAGTCTTTGTCGACCAGTCACTCCGGGCCGTGTCTAGTTTGACTCCCTCTCTTGTATTTGCGCAAAGTCGAGTTTAGGCGAGTCGTGGCACCAGTCGTTTTCTCCAATCAAAGACATTACCAAAAAAAGAAACAACCAATCAAGCATCCATAAGTCTGGATTTGATTCAAGTCTAAGTCTGAGTCTGAGTCTAGGATACCCTACATCCTCATTTTCAAATCAGAGCCAGAGTCATTTTGCATTCTGTCCTCTTTTCAAATTCAATAAATCAGCTTTTGTATTTCTCATATAAACTTTCCTTTTGTGTTTCCGAGAACATGATAAACACCATCATACACTGTGAGCACATGCACGTGACTATATTATAGGCACATCTATAATGACTGCAGGAAATCGAGCCCGTGTTTTCCTTTACCTGTTCCATGTCTGACATAGAAAGCCACATAATTACCCTTGGTAGGAGCGGCATCGAATCCCATGATAAATCTAGGTAGTCTCTTGGTTTGGGTCCAAGACGGGAGGCAAGCCCACTTCCCACAATAAACACCCTTCCAATAAGACTTGACCAATTCCTACCTCAGGTGTTATCTGACCAACACAAAAAAGGAAAAAAAGAAGCTGGACAAAAATCAAAAGTCTAAGAGAAAAAAGCAAAAGGCCAAAAAAGCAGGCCATCATAAAAAAAAAAAAAGCCACCCATGACCGGAGCACGGTCAACTCAAATCAAGAATTCCAAGACCGGGGCTAAGAGGTCAACCAAAAAAATATTCAAAAACCTATGACCGTAGTGAAAACGGTCAATTCAAAGTTATCAATACTCATACCATCCAGTAGGGGAGAAACGATCAAGCTGGTCAGATAACACCACATCTAGCCTTCCCACATTACAACCCTCAAGACCTTCTCGAGACCTAGGCTAAGAGACAGCCCGAAATTTTGAGGATTCAAGCTCCATAGGATACACCCTAACCATTAGGGCCAGACATGGAAATCAGATCCCGCATTATCAAACCTGCCCAATCGAAGTCCGAGTCATTTTTACTCGACTTCCCCCTTTCCTACCACATTGCAATACCTTACCCTCGAAGCCTTAGCTCCACAAAATCGAGCTCCAGATTTCAAAACATCAAAGCCATTTGCGACCTAGCTCCACATTTCCAAAATTATCCAAACCAGTTACCAACCCGGCCCCAAACACGGGAACTCAACTTGCAGTCGGCATAGAACATGCCCAAATAGTTCACACCACCTCTGGGGGATACCCCGGAGAATGCTCACAGTCACAGGATCAACATCCTGAATATTCTAGCCCTTTGATCAAGGCCTCATTGGGAGCACACCTAGCCTAACCATCGCTATGGCTAGTTACACACCAAGCCCTAATAAACTAGGCACCATAATATATCTTTCGACACTGAACTACGGCTTGGTTTGATTTCACTACACGTGAATACGTAGGCAGCCTTTCAACAGAGGCACAACCACCCACATTGACACTCATTCAAAAAGCACCATCATTCCGGTCACGACACTGTCATGTTCTCAATAGTTAGCTTTGTCATCCTGGGGGCTTCTCCTAGGCAGAAGTTCTCCATCCACTCACATAATCCAAATAACTTTCAAATTTAGCCTCCTTTCTATAGTGTGTCCTAGTACTCGGCTCAGTCGAAGACGAGAATCTGTCAGAGACTCGAGACAACACCTACTTTGGGAATATACCCCGAAACCAAAAAATTCAAAAGAACACCAGTCTACGGCGTTGCTACCACAAAGCCCTGTCGTACGGAAACAGTCTCATAACATATCTTTTCCGTTCCGAGGATTCGACCATGTTGCCACTCGCCTAGGTTACGGAATAACACAACTTAAGAGTCTTGTCATCTTAGGTGGCCCACCCCCTACCGAGTCACGGTCTAACCCTTAGAGAGTCAAAGTCGTGTCTGTCAACTCGTCCTCGCGCGTCCGAAGTCGAGTATGTCAGTATACCTCTCTCTTCAAATTCTCATTTTAAAATTTGCAAAACTTAGCCATTTGAGAAAATCTCTTTCCTAGTCACCACGGGAATAGGAATTTTTATCTTACTCCCTACTTCATCTAGGCATACAGGCCTAACCGGAAGATTTTAGGAGTCCGTGTCAGAATCTGATCAGGAGTCAAGTCATCCCAAGCATTCTTATTTCCAAAAAATTCAAAAAAAATTCAGCATTTTCTTTCCAAAAATCAATCAAAAATCATTTCTTCCCCAGCGTGAGTCGGTGTTTTGCCTAGATATTACATGCAATCTGTTATGTATCAGCATACAGGTACACCCAAGACTCCCGAAGAATTCTCAAAGACTCCCCAGTGGAAAATTCAAGCAACATTTTCATTAATCGGGATGTATCGACAAGCAGATACACCCAGAGCTTACAAGGCAAGCTCCCACACAATTCCAAGACGAGATGTATCTACAAGCATATACACCCAGAGCTTACAGGGTAAGCTCCCACGCGATCCCAAGACGGGATGTATCTACAAGCAGATAAACCCAGAGCTTACAAGGCAAGCTCCCACACAACTTCAAAACGGGATATGTCTGTAAACAGACACACCCAAGACTTTTCAGGCAAAGTCCCTACGACATTATTGACATCTACCCAGGTATGATTTCTATCTTATGGCTGGCGAGCCCTTCACGCAAGTCTAATGGACTATAAACGACCCGATCGAAAGTCTACTAGGTCTTAATCCTCGATTGGCCTAGTAGCTACTCTGACTTTCGCCTTGTCCAAGCCTCAGTCAGAGTGGGGGCTCTGTAGACACCCATATTTTGACCGCCAGGTGTCTATAGTAGTTTCCGCCAAACACCCGATGATGATCGGACGCAAACGTGCTTTGACGAACTCGGATATGGGCTCGAAATCATGGACATTTGGTTTAGGCTTATTACGGAGTACAAATCTTACTAAATCAACCTCAAATCCAGGCCCAGTGGGTCGTTTCGAGTCAAATAAGACTAATTTGGGTCGAATCCGGCACCAGGGGCAAAACCGTCTTTTAGCGACCGAGTCAAACCCGGTCAAAGATATTTTTTTCCCGAGTCACACGAACCAGCAGTGACACTACACGTCCGGTTTGGACTCAACTACTACAAAAAATCAGCTCCGAAAATATTAAACAAATCCATTTAAGGATAGAATTCGATCTCAAGTAGGAATTCTATCCGAAAACCGAATCAATTACCAACCGAGCATCAAAATACTCGGCCAACCCCCCCTTTCAGCCGAGATACTCGACTTCTTCACCAAGAAACGAGACTCTCGTTCCCTTTCAAACTCTTACGTTTCCTATCCGAACCGGTATTTCTTGTCACCTAAGCAAGAGTACTTCTCCTAGCTCCTATCAAGGACCTTTCCTATAAATAGGACCCTCCGTTCAACACATTCAGAAGGATCTACAACATAATTCATACATCGTAAATTTACACAACCATTACACATCAATTATTCCCACATACAGCCTCATTACGCTAAACAATTCCCGAGCAACCTCGACCCGACGAAATCGCCCCCAAGCCGGCTGAAACCCGTCACCCTACACGACCAAATCAACACCAAAACTCATCCCACATCATCTCGATGCTCCCGTGTTTAAGCCACTTTCCGACGAGCTCTATTCCGAGAAAACAAAGCATGTAGGTTGAGGGTGTAAAATCAAACCCGACTCTTCCTCCTTTCTCTTCCTTTCTCCACGTTTTTTTCTCTTTTTTTTTTCTCTTGCGTCATTCATCGTTTTTTTTATTATTACGGGTCGTTCGTCGCATATTTTTTATATTTCTAGTATCGATATTATAAAAATATTTTCGTAAAACAAACGTTCTTAAAATACGATATCGATTCTCTAATCAAATATCGTATTTAAACAAGAACTTAATTAAATCTCGTTGATGCTAAAAATCGTTACTTTTTTTAAAACAAATTTGACGATCTTTTTACGCGGAGAGAATTAACATTTTTTTGTTCAAATTCTTTTTTTTTCTCTTTTCGTTCAAAACAAACTTTTTTTCAAAACCTTTTCTAAAAAATTCCGACTATTCGATATCGATTTCATAATCGAATATCGAATACGACGAATATCGAAAATATGAATCGGGTATAAATTAATCCATAGTTATACGCGATTTATAAAAATTGACGATTTTCGACAAATAAAAAAAACGGGCAGACCCCCACGCGAGTCGCGCGCCTGTCAGGAGACTCGCGCGGAGGCCTGGATGGCCGAGCCTTTTCTCGTTTTCTCGTCTTTTTATTCTTTTCGGATCTTACATAAAAAAGCGACTTTCGCGACATATTTTCAGATTTCGATAAATACTTTTTTGACCTCGGTCAATACGTGCTAATCCATCACGTGTCATAAAAACCTTTTTCAAAATCATGCATATTATCGTATTTACATCTTTATTCAATTTATTCAATCGTTACTAACTCGTTTTCTCGTGTTTGTAGCAATTTATTTATTTCTATTGTTTTATTAGACTAAAACGAACCTCACATTCTAAAATAACTTTGACGTTATTAGTTTAACATGCATTAAACGACTTAGCAACCCCTTTTTTTTTCTCTCTCACATGCTTAGGGAAAATAATCTTTGCATATCATTCAACCGTCGAACTAACGCGTGTACACAAAAAATGAACGATATCTTAGTAAAGGCCGCTAAGTGCGGGCGGGGTTGGGTGTTCTTAGTGAACTTCCCAACACGTACCCTCACCCGTTACTCAGAACCATGGTTTCCGGATGTCCGAATCCATTGGCAACGAGAGTCATTCAATACACGATATCCGATAATGTCGGTATCGGTATCATAATGCAAAGGGACGAACCCAATAAACTCTGACATCGGAAATGGGCCGTATTTTGTACACGGCCCACTACGACATAGAGTGGGTTCGAACGGGCCCGAACTCCCACAAAGTTCGGTGGCAACTCCTACTTCGATTTAAATTTCAATTTGACCATCTCATATGGAGATTCATTCGCCTCCCCAAACCCGCGCGTGGCCGCGCCGGAATGGACCTATGTCATGTCCACAGATGGTCAAACTGAAATTTAAATCGAAGTTGGAGTCGCCACCGAACTTTATGGGAGTTCGGGCCCGTTCGAACCCACTCTATGTCGTAGTGGGCCGTGTACAAAATACGGCCCATTTCCGATATCAGAGTTTATTGGGTTCGTCCCTTTGCATTTGATAGCGATACCGACATGATCGAATATCGTGTATTGAATGACTCTCGTTGCCAATGGTTTCGGACATCCGGAAACCGAGGTTCTGAGTAAGGGGTGAGGGTACGTGTTGGGAAGTTCACAAAGAACACCCAACCCCGCCCGCACATTAGCGGCCTCTACTAAGATATCGTTTGATTTTAAAATACGCGCGTTAGTAATATGATGAATGATATGCAAACATTGTTTTCCTAAACATGCGAGGAATTGAATGGGTTGCTAAGTCGGTTTAATGCATGAAAGTTAACGTCAAAGTTGAATTTAGCATGTGAGGTTCGTTTTAGTATAATAAAACAAATAATGAAAAGAAATTGCTAAAAAGATGAACAAACGTGTTAGTAACGATTGAATAATAAAAATATAGCGAATATGATGAATATGCGAGGTCGAGAAAATATTAGTCGAAATCTGAAAATATTGCTAAAAGACGCTGTTTTGTCTAAAAAACGATGTTCGAGAAAATGATAAAAAGCAAAAAACGTGTCGCGTTCCAGCCAGCCGCGCGACTCGCCCGAGCAGGCTGCTCGCCGGGGACGCGCGCGACTCGCGTCCCGGCCTGTTTTCGAGATTGATTTTTTGAAAGTTCGATGATTTTATTAAATCGCGTACGAATATTGCCCAATTTGCACTCGATTTAATATTTTCGATATTCATTATATTCGGTATTCGATTATGAAATCGATATCAAATATTCGGAATAGTTTTAGAAAAGATTTTGAAGAAAATCGTTTTGTAAAAAAAAGACGATGTTAAAAATAAAGAATGGAGAAAGCGAAAAAGACCGCGGATTTCAGGCTCCCGCGCGAGTCGCCTGGGAGGGGCGCGACTCGTGTGAGGGTCTGTCCCGACTCGTTTGTTTTTCGAAAATCGCTAATTTTGATAAACCGCGTACAAATATGAATTAATTTGTACTCGATTTATAGTTTCGACATTCGTCGTATTCGATATTCGATTATGAAATCGATATCGAATATTTGGAATGATTTTTAGAAATTGTTTTGTAAAATTGTTTTGAAAAGAGTTTGAATGAAAAAAAAAGATGTTAATTCTCTCCGCGTTAAAATCGTTGTATTTTGTAAAAAGATGTAACGATTTTCTTAGCATCTACGAGATTTAATTTAATTCTCTTAATACGATATTCGACTATAGAGTTGATATCGTATTTTTAAGAATGTTTGTTTATATGAAAATAGTTTTAGTAATATCAATATTAGAAAAAAAAACGACGAACGACCTATAAAAAATTGACGACCGACGACCTGTAAGAAAAAGCGACGGACGAAAAAGGAAGAAGAAAAAAACGAGGGAAGGACGAGAAGAAGAGAAAAAGAGAAGTCGGGTTTGGTTACACCCTCAACCTACATGCTTTTGTCTACTCGGATCGGAGCTCGTCGGAATGTGGCTTGGGTACGGGAACGTCGAGTTTAATGTTGGTGAGTTGTGGTGACTTCGTGAAGGGTGACGGGTATCGGGGCCGGTTCCTTCGGGTTGTGGATGTACTATCGGTTTTTCTCGATGCTAAGTGTAAGGAGTTTATGTTTATGTGTGAAGAGTTGATATTGTAATTGATCGTTGTAATTGATGTGTGTGAAGGTCCTATTTATAGGAGAAAAAGATTAGGAGAAGTACTCTTGTTTGGACAACAAGAAATACCGGTTTGGAAAGGAAACGCAAGAGATTAAGAGGAACGAGAATTCTCTTTTCTTGGCAAAGAAGCCACGAAATTGGCTGAAAAACAGGCTGCTCGGCCGAGTATCCTAGCTTGGTCGAGTGTTCGATTCGATTTTCGGATAGAATTCCTACTTGAGATCGAATTCTATCGTTAAACGGATTTGTTTAATATTTTGTGTAGCTGATTTTTTGTAGTGTTGGAGTCCAAACCGGACGTGTGAGGTGTCACGGCTGGTCCGTGTGTCTCCAGAATATCTTTGACCGGGTTTTGACTCGGTCGCTAAAGGACGGTTTTGCCCCTGGTGTCGGAATCGACCCAAATTAGTCTTATTTGACTCGAAACGACCCACTGGGTGGGCCTGATTTTGAGGTTGGTTTTGTGAGATATGTACTTCGTAAAAAGCCCAAGCCAAATGCCAATGATTTTGAGCCCGTTTCCGAATATATTAAAGCACGTTTGCGTCCGATCATCATCGGATGTTTGTCGGAAACTGCTATAGACACCTGGCAGTCAAAATGTGGGTGTCTACAGAGTCACAAATCTCCGGGTACACGGTGGCTCATCTTTGGTCATCAATCAGGCTCTCCAAGAGTGGAAAACTCGGAACGCCAACCTCACGGCCTACCACGCGCGAGTAAGAGTTCTCGAAAAGCAATTCCAAAAGGTAGAATACATATACTTGCCCCGGGAGGAAAACCAGTTCGCCAATGCACTTTCCAAATTGGCATCTCTGCTGAACATCCCCAATCACTTGACCAGTATGTCAATTTGCGTCGAAAGACGGTCCGAACCGACATATATCCACACCATTGAAGGTATTGAAATAACTGATCCCGAACCTTGGTATCAGGCTATTTTAACATACATATCGACGGGCGAATATCCTCCCAAAACCGATGGTCGGGCCAGAAAAGTCTTATGAAGATTAGCTACCCAATTTATCTCGCCAGATTGGTCCCCCTCCGGGAGGATGATGCGCGTCAGATTGTCGCCTATCTAACACGATCAAACAAAATTTATAACTCCAACTAACTACTACGTAGTAGCGGCAAGTCGGGATCGATCCACAGGGACGGAACATATGGGAAGTCGAGTCTAAGTCTAGTCTATTGATTGGGATCTAAGGGGGGTTTTGATTGGTCACGAACTAAACTAATGAGAACGAAAATAGAATAATAATAAAGAGAAATCAAGTAAAGGAAATGTGTTAGGGGGAGTCGGGGAATTAGAAACAGACACATAAACAAGAAATCAAGCAAACAATACACAATCGATAAGGAGCGAGTTACCCTCTTCGGTCCCCACCTGTCACATAGAAGACCCGTATTTCCTAACTCGACCACACTAAAACCCGCTTTCGCGGCGATTAAGATAGGTCACTAATCGGAATTGCCCAAACCCCGAGTTTCCCCATATTGATAAGGGTGAATACGAGTCAAGGTTATTGATCAAGTAAAGTCGACACGAATACAACAATTCCAAATTAGAAAAATCGACCCAAGTATACCAATCACCAAAAATCCATAATTCATGACACCAAATTCTCCATCCCCTAACCCCCTAACTAATAATCTACTCACCAATCATGAAGGAAACTACAAAAGCAATAACAATAGAGAAAATAACAAAAACATGCATAATGATTAAATCTAAAGAAACTAACAACAAAATGATAAGGAAACTACGATCTAACAATTACCCACTAAATTAGAGAATAATCCAGAACAACATAAATAAAATCTAGAGAAACTAACAACACTAAGATAATCTAAACAAGACAATAATGAGAGAACAACATTAAATCTAAACTAGAGATTAGAGAGTGGAAGAGAAATATACCAACTATGAAGATCTAGAATAAATAAGAAGATTGCATAAATAAAGATTGAATCTTTGAGAAAGAGAATGAAGAACTTGTCACTAATCCTTCAATAATCCCCACAAATCTTCAAATAAATCTTGATGTAATAATCTTCTACAAACTTGAAATCTAGAGAATTGTTGATAAAAACTATGTAGATCTACTACTAAATTACTAGTAAACTACTAGAGTTGTAGAGAATTAATACTAGAATACTACTAGATTGTTCTACTAAGAAGATGGTGTAACTACACTAATGGTGGATGGAGATACCACACTAATGATGGGATGCCTTGGGCAACAAACTAGGGTAGACATATATATAGTAATGCCTGGGTCTTCTTAACCTAAAGCCCAAATCCAACTTTTTGTTCCATTAGTGAGACTTCTACTCTTTGGGTGAGACTTTGTCTTTTGAGATGAAACTTTGCCCAATGAGTCTTCATAGGGTGAAGTTTTGCCCTGCGGATTCTCTCCAATATGGCCGAAACACCGTCGGGCGAAGTTTCGCCCGGTCAAAATCTCGTAGGGTGAAACTTCGCCCGGTGAACTTTTTTGTCCAAAATGGCAATCTGGGGAGGAACACCGTCGGACAAAATTTCGCCCGGTCAAATTCTCATCGGGTGAAATTTTGTCCTGTGACTTCAGAGAGCCATAACTCTCTCGTTTAAACTCCGATTGAGGCGTGTGATATGACGTTGAAAAGCTAAGAAGATAAGCTTTCACCTACAATTGAAATCGCTTCGATCCGAGGTCTACAACCCTAGATATATTCATTTGAAGTTTGACCTCTCTGGTGAAGATGCCCAATGGACTATAGTTTTTCCTTTTCGCTCAAGGCTTCACCTCTTGGGTTTGGACTTTGGATTTAAGTTGTGTGCTTTGCTTTTCGGACGGCTTCCCTCTCTCTCATGCTCATAGGAGCACGGACACGTTTTTGGTCGATAATCCTATCAAAATAGACAGAAAACTACCAAAAATACGTAAAATGCAAAACAGAGACGCTAATGCGAGAAATACTCAAAATATGGCGATAATCGCACCTTATTCTTGCAAAACGGAGGAAAAATGAGTCTAAATGAGGGGATAAACGGTCCAAATTTGACACACAACAATTCCCTACACTAAACCGTTGCTCGTCCTCGAGCAAAGACCCAAAAAAGAAACTAATTAATACTACTACTAGGCTAGACTACGTTAAGCCGATACGGGGCAATTAACGGGCCCGCTCCGTCCCTTCAACTCACATCGAAATACCCATGAGGTAGAGTAATCCCATGCAAGGCAAGTTGGGGCTTACTCAAAATGGTGGATGCGACTAAACACACAAAAACACATAACACGAAAGAATAGACGCATCCAAAGCAAAAATAAAACACCGAATCCCTCATCGAGACAGCGGGGAAGACACCGATTACTCACCTAAAACAACCATAAACTTTCCAAGATAGATCACCCACGTAGACAAGAACCAAAGCCTAATAGTATGACATTAAAGCAACAAAGATGTTGATGACTTAGCTAGGTCCTCCTAATCTTCTAAAGGGGTACGACGGGGTGTTAAACGGCGTGGAATAAGCGAACCATGGAGTTGTTTGACACTGTAGGTAGGTGCAGTCCCGCTCTCTTTGGTTAAGGCCAAGAGGGACGTTCCAAACTCGAATTTCCTGAATTAGCCCAAACAAAAAGTGGAGTGTTTACAATTTTTGTGGTGGATCGACTAATCACCGCTATCTTCCTACCTCGGGACTCGGTCCTCTAGTAGGCATTTCACGGCGACGAATCGATCAAAAGGCTTTTTTTTTTTTTTGCAGGAGATGTTTTTGATGATATGATTTCATTTGAAGCTCCTTTTCTCTCCCATGCTTTTCATATTTTTGTGTCCTTTTCTCTTGCTTTGGTTTGCCCTTTTTTTTTGGCTTTTTAAATGGGGTTCGAAACCAAGTTTGAAGGTTATTTTTGTGTAAACTTATTGTGGTGATGTATAGGTGGAGGAAAAATAGGTAACCGAGAACGGCGCCTTCCCCGGATAACCCACAAAAAGGCGAATAGAATTTGGACTAAAGGTGCAATGGTTATTCGAGCAAGGTCACCTAGAAAACGGGATGCGGAAACCAAGGACTAACTCCTCCATGGGTGGTCAAAGTGGTAAAATGCAAACCCCGAAGTAAACCTCTAGTAGAAAAGGTGGACTCAACCTAAAGGATCAACGGGTTCATTGATTTAGAGTCATTCTACCGGATTAAGGTCCAAAATCTACAATGGGTTATCTATAATGAAATGTAGACTTTTGTAATAAGTTTGTAATCGGGTTTTCGAAAATATTTAGTCATAGACACACTATACAAAAACAAAAAGAACACAAGAAAAAAAAAAAGGCAAATAAAAGAAAACACGAGTAAAGTCATGCACTCCGTACTCCATCGACATTCAAGCACAAAAATCAACCACAACACCCAAAATGCCCATCTTTTCTAGAGCCTCCCAATAGCAACAACCTAACTCCTCTACGAAAGTAAAGAAGAAAGCGGAGAGGACAAAAGTTACCGAGCGGGTAGCTTCCAGAATCTTCAAATTGTGCTATCAAGGTGGTGGTTATCCTGTAAGAGCAGAGAATAGGACTATACAAGGGACACGAAAGCATAACAAAAACGAGAAAAGAAAAAGGGAAAAAGATAAGGAAAATAAAAAGAAAATGTTTTTGGTTTTTCGGAATTTTTCAATTTTTATGGTTTTTGAAAAGATTTTTGAAAAACAAAAGGATAGTAGATCTCTCCCCCACACTAAAACTGTGCATTGTCCTCAATGCACGAGTAGGGAAAAAGATCGAAAAAGACGGAAAAAGAAAAATAAGAAAGAACTTTTTGGATTTTTATAATTTTTCAAATGTTTTTGGATTTTTCGAAATATTTGAAGAAAGAAAACAAACGAAAAGAAAATGATAAAAGGGTGGCGGTCCTAGGTGCAATCACATCACCTAGACCCTAGCCAAGTGGCTAAGAAAATGAGAATAAAAGAAAAGAAAAGAAATTAAAAGAACGGATGAAAAATGGGCATAGGTGTAGTCACATCACCTAGCCTGGATTAAGAAAAATTTGAGAAAATGAGAAGAATTTGGATTTTCAAAAGGTCAATGGTGTAATCACATTGCCTAAAGACCGGGAGCAATACCAAGGCCTCTTTCACCGCAACAATCGAACAATGGGACAGCTTGCAAAGTTATGTTAGAGATAAATCAATCACAATGACAATAGGATAAAAGGAATAAGAACGGAACCAACCAAAGGACATGCAATTATAGATGATTAAGGACTCACTGACCCAACCCACACACAAATACAAAACACACACACACCATCGACTCTGGGAGAGGGTCTAGTCTGAGTGATCGTCCGACGCAAATGAAGCGCTAGGAGACCCATAGATAAAGGGTAAACCCTCGGAGGATGGCTCGGGAGAAAACTCCTTCGGACCGTCGCTAAGCGAGAGGGCAAAGTCGGATTCAATCTCACAAAGGTCATAGATCGTACGACCTTTGGGTAATTCGTAGTGTGCATACTCCTAAACTCTCCTTCCTCCCGACTCAGTCTTGGTCAGTCGGAATTCACCGGGACCTAAGGGTAGGTCCCAATTGTGGTGAATAAGGATAGTGGTTCGGTGTATGTTCGGAACTATTAGAGCTCTTCCACGGCTAATGTAGACGAGGCGCTGATGAGGTACATGAAAAATCCAAGTCGGAAAATAGGCCTCGTCAAGCCCATATGGAATCGTCTAGTGGGGTGAGGTGGTCGGTCGAATAACCCAATTTGTTTGCAATTACGGTCACGAGACCTCCACAATATAAGGAGGGGCGTTGGGTAATAATGATACGGTGGAAGTGCAACGCCACGACAAGTGGTAGGTCTAAAGGGTTAGGGTTACCCAACAAAGAGTCACAAATCAATTGCAAGAGGAACTCGCAAGTAAGGTCTTTATAGGTGAAGGCCGCGAGGCTAAGGAGTTCGCTAGTTCTGGTCGTCGACGATAACTTCTTAATATCGTCTACTATTCCTAGATTGGTCATTGTGTGGGAACAAGGCCGCATAGTGCTCTGAAAGATCTTTTAAGAGAAGGTTCGAGCTAGATAAGTATTAAGACAAGGCAAATTTGTAGGCTTAGAAGACTTAGAAAATGTAGAAGATCTAGAAGGTGTAGAAGTCGAAGCCATACCTTGTTTACAAGCGGCTCGTCTTGCTCTTGTCTCCAAAATAATAAACTTGCAAGAATAATCCCAAAAACTTTAGCTTCACCTCTTCAAGCACCCAAAATAATCACCAAAGATGGGATGGAATGGAGGTATGATTGTGGTTGGGGTACGGAAGGTGATGTTTAATGAAATGAGGAGTGATAAGGTTAAATGAAAGTGAGGTGAAGGTGATATAAATAAAGGTAATTGAGGAGGGGAAAAGAAAGTTTGAAAAGTAGATTGTGAATATTTGGTGTTTGTGTTTGGAGGGAAAGTTATGTGGGGTATTTGGGAAGGAGGGAATTGATATTGTAGTGAGTAAATAGTGTATAGGTGATCCGGCCAAATTCGTCGGGTGAAGTTTCACCCGGTCGAGTACCATCTGGTGAAATTTCACTCGACGGGTCTTCGTCGTGAAAAGCAATTCTGCCAACTTTTTCCATTGGGTGAAATTTCACCCGGTGAGATTCCCATCGGGCGAAATTTTGCCCGACGGTGACTTCGTCAATTCTGGCAAATCTGACAATTTTTCGTAGGGCGAAACTTCGCCCGGTCAAGTCTCATCGGGCGAAGTTTCGCCCGGTGGTCTTCTTTGCTGCGTTATCCCGTTTTGCCATTTCATGGCTCTTCAAGGATCACCTAAAGTTGCAAATAATGACACGACTCACATTACATAATCAATATCTCCCACAAACATGCTTGTGGTCTTCAAATTAAGCTCCATAACTTCTCCAAAAGCTTGATCTTCATCCAAATAATTGCTCCGAGATGAAATCCAAGTTCAACCATCCACTCAAAGCAGGGAAAAACTCATTTATGATCTCTGCCCAAATCACTGCGTATTCTCCAATGTTGATCTTTATTGATATTTTAAAGCATATATCTTCCTCCACACTTGAACGATTTCGTGATTCTTATCTTTCTTGTTTCATTGTCAAGTGTGTTGGAGGTACCTACAAGCAAAAACACACAAACAAACACAAAAAAAAACGTAAATATGTACAAAAGGCTTGGGTGCCTCCCAAGGAGCGCGGTTTTTAGGACCGCCAAACCTACAATTAAGATCGTCATCTAACCGGGATCCCACAACCGGTAACCAAGGCCACTCATCACATCAACTTTGTCATAGTAGGGCATATCCCTAAGCTTCTTATATTCATTTACCTCTATAGTAAGAGGTAGGCTAAGAGAAGAAACAAGGCTCACTATATCCTCAGATTCAACAATAAAGGTCATATCTTCTCTATTGGGAATAGAGGAGTCACTAGCAATGATATAAGAGCTTTGGTTAGCCTCATCAACCAACACCTCACCCTTCCAAACCTCATCTTCTTTGTTTTTAATCACGTTCCTTCCAAACGACAAGTCAAGGATCAAACGAAGTTCATTGAAAGTATTTTTCCAATCATCCTCAATCATAGGTTCATAGGAAGGGCTAGTGTCAAGACACAAGGGGTCAAAGAAAATAAGAGGCTCATCTTCAATAGAAATGGTAGACATGGTGATCTCATCAAAGTGTTGTTCCTCAAACAAGGGGTTATACCAAGACATCAATGGTTTTACCCCTTTAATCTCAAAGTTATCACCAAAAGGGCCTTCAATTTTCTTATTCAAAGAGCTTTCAATTATGTCATCTTCCTCAACAAATTCTTCATGAGTAGGGGATTCAAAGCATAAAGAATCAATGGTATTGAGTGGTTCATCCCAAATACAAGGTTTAGAGAAATCGATCTCAATAATGGTGTCCTCTAAAGGGTGTTCCTCAAAAATGGACTCAAAGACAACCGTTTTGACATCAATATTCTCCAAATAAGTGTTCTCAATCTCACTCACCAAAGAATCCATAAGGTAGGTATCTAAAGAAGCATGACTCAAAGTAGTTGAAAGAGGAGTAAGGTTAAGTTCATTTACCTTTGTTTCAAGAGTGACCTCCAAGCAACTAACCTTAAGACTTTCGATATATTGACTTCTTCACCATTCAATCCCGCTTCAATAGGATCCTCTTCCTTGCTTATTGTAACATCATTACTTACACACGAATCACAACCAAGCACAACCTCCAAAGGCTCTTTAGATAAGGAGGGAGACATTGAATCTCCTCCAACAACAATGTCAAAATTAGTAGATGGCAAAGTAGATGATATGCAAGATGAAGAAGATGGCAAAGACACAATAGAATTATGATCAAGCATACATTCATCAATATCATCACTCTTATCATCTAACAAAAAGTTTTCCAATGGAGAGGCACAAGTCTTCTCAAGTTCATATGTTGAGGGAGATGGGTCATGACAAGAACCAACAACGTGAATATTATCATCAAGCATACAAAACTTTGAAAACTTTTCACCATAATTAGTCACAACATGATAATCAATATCCCCGGGCAAGATCTCATCAATAAACCACGAAGGTAAGGTATGGGTTTTGGGATTACAAAGGGCTACTAATTCAATAAGGTCAAAAGCGTAATCGAAAGATTTAGAAGAAAAATCTCCATCACATAAAGAATCAAGCAATGTCCTAGTGGAATCGTTTATGCCCTTAGCAAGTGTCAAATACAAGGACCTTTCGGTAAAGTATTTGCCATCTAAATTAAATAGCGAAGATAATGTTTTAATCGAGGCAATTAATCTCCCAAATCCTCATCTTCTCCTTGAGGAAAAATAATATGCAACTCAATTGTCTTATTGCCAACAAGACTCCTCAAACTTCGGTCAACAACACTCATAGCACACATCTCTAAGATTACGATACTACTACTCACACGAAGACAAGTGTTATTAGAACGGTTCTTACGGCAAGTAATATCTTGTTGTTGAGGGTGGACGGAAAGATTAGGAGGAGAGTAGGTGTCAAAAGATTGCATATCATTCCTAACGTTATTGACAAGAGCATTCCTTGAAAAATATCTAGGTGAAGCAAGTGCATATTGAGAATTGTTATAACGTGAAGGAGGGTGAACATCATAGGTTTTCATGTAATCAACATTGTTCACATAAGAATTTAAAAGGGTTTTAGGAAGATTAGAGGGACATACATCAAAAGAATGACCAAACACACCACATGAACCACAATTAACATTATGCATAAACAATTGGGGTGAGGGGCACAAGTGATGTTGATTAGAATCATTAGCCATACTTGAAATAAGTTTTCATCTATCATGATAAGGCATACAAGTGAACATACCCCTACAATTCTTCTCAATCACATTTCTAACATCAACAAGGACTCCATTATAAATCATATGACAAAATTCCCATATTCCCACACGAAGATTATATTGATAAATGTAATTCGCTAGTCGTTCCCGAAAAATATCAAATGGTTCATTTGGAACTTGGGGAAAATAGAAAATTGTCATGATTTGAATCCAAGACTATATTTTTTTTGTTTTTGAGAGAGGGAGAGAGAGAGAAGGGTATCACCGCGACGAGTGTCCGGAACCTTAGAGCATGGAATATCCTCTCGGGCTCGGGATCAAAGAGAAACTATGAAGAACCTCTCCTGTGGACAACTCAAATAGCAAGTGAGACTCCTAGCACCAAGTGGTACTAGGGAAGAGAAAATAAAATGAAAGCAATAATAACCAAGCAATCAACTAAACTAAAACTCAACTAATTCGCCGTCCCCAGCAACGACGTCATTTTGATGCGCGTCAGATTGTCGCCTATCTAACACGATCAAACAAAATTTATAACTCCAACTAACTACTACGTAGTAGCGGCAAGTCGGGATCAATCCACAGGGACGGAACATATGGGAAGTCGAGTCTAAGTCTAGTCTACTGATTGGGATCTATGGGGGGTTTTGATTGGTCACGAACTAAACTATGAGAACAAAAATAGAATAATAAAGAGAAATCAAGTAAAGGAAATGTGTTAGGGGGTGTCGGGGAATTAGAAACGGACACATAAACAAGAAATCAAGCAAACAATACACAATCGATAAGGAGCGAGTTACCCTCTTCGGTCCCCACCTGTCACGTAGAAGACCCGGATTTCCTAACTCGACCACACTAAAACCCGCTTTCGCGGCGATTAAGATAGGTCACTAATCGGAATTACCCAAACCCTGAGTTTCCCCATATTGATAAGGGTGAATACGAGTCAACGATATTGATCAAGTAAAGTCGACACGAATACAACAATTCCAAATTAGAAAAATCGACCCAAGTATACCAATCACCAAAAATCCATAATTCATGACACCAAATTCTCCATCCCCTAACCCCCTAACTAATAATCTACTCACCAATCATGAAGGAAACTACAAAAGCAATAACAATAGAGAAAATAACAAAAACATGCATAATGATTAAATCTAAAGAAACTAACAACAAAATGATAAGGAAACTACGATCTAACAATTACCCACTAAATTAGAGAATAATCCAGAACAACATAAATAAAATCTAGAGAAACTAACAACACTAAGATAATCTAAACAAGACAATAATGAGAGAACAACATTAAATCTAAACTAGAGATTAGAGAGTGGAAGAGAAATATACCAACTATGAAGATCTAGAATAAATAAGAAGATTGCATAAATAAAGATTGAATCTTTGAGAAAGAGAATGAAGAACTTGTCACTAATCCTTCAATAATCCCCACAAATCTTCAAATAAATCTTGATATAATAATCTTCTACACACTTGGAATCTAGAGAATTGTTGATAAAAACTATGTAGATCTACTACTAAATTACTAGTAAACTACTAGAGTTGTAGAGAATTAATACTAGAATACTACTAGATTGTTCTACTAAGAGGATGGTGTAACTACACTAATAGTGGATGGAGATAGTACACTAATGATGGGATGTCTTGGGCAACAAACTAGGGTAGACATATATATATAGTAATGCCTTAATGGGTCTTCTTAACCTAAAGCCCAAATCCAACTTTTTGCTCCATTAGTGAGACTTCTACTCTTTGGGTGAGACTTTGTCCTTTGAAATGAAACTTTGTCCAATGAGTCTTCATATGGACGAAACTTTGTCCAATGAGTCTTCATAGGGTGCAAAATCTCGTAGGGTGAAATTTCACCCGGTCAAAATCTCGTAGGGTGAAATTTCACCCGGTGAACTTTTTGTTCAAAATGGCAATCTGGGGAGGAACACCGTCGGGCGAAATTTCGCCCGGTCAAATTCTCATCGGATGAAATTTCGCCCTGTGACTTCAGAGGGCCATAACTCTCTCGTTTGAACTCTGATTAAGGGGTGTGATATGTCGTTGGAAAGCTAAGAAGATAAGCTTTCACCTCCAATTAGAATTGCTTCGATCCGAGGTCTAGAACTCTAGATATATTCATTTGAAGTTCGACCTCTCCGGTGAAGATGCCCAATGGACTATAGTTTTTCCTTTTCGCTCAAAGCTTCACCTCTTGGGTTTGGACTTTGGATTTAAGTTGTGTGCTTTGCTTTTCGGACGGTTTCCCTTCTCTCATGCTCATAGGAGCTCGAACACGTTTTTGGTCGAAAATCCTATCAAAATAGACAGAAAACTACCAAAAACACGTAAAATGCAAAACAGAGACGCTAATGCGAGAAATACTCAAAATATGGCGATAATCGCACCTTATTCTCGCAAAACGGAGGAAAAAAGAGTCTAAATGAGGGGAAATTTGACACACAACAGAGGACAAGGACCTAACAGAGAGGTTGCGACGTCTGACCCGAACAGCCCTAGACGGGGGGCAGACGGCACACCAGAAATATGGAGGGAGAAGACATAATTTTCTTTGCTTTGAGTTTGAAAAGAAGAATTGAAGTAGACTTGGGATGGAAGAATGCCAGAAATGGCAAAAAAATCCCAAGGCTTTTATAGGCAAGAGGAGCATTTAAGGCTACCTCAACCACCTATCCTTGAGAGTAATCATAACATGCAAACCCAACTTCACTTCCTTAGGGTAATCATTACACACCCCTTCCCAATGAAAGAAGGGTCAGACGGGAGAACGTCATGCCTACGCGGAAAGATGCTCGAAAAAATAAGAATCTCCTCCAAACGCGTCTATCGTCAGCCTCGCCATCAGCAGGGGCAGATGCCATAACCTGACGATGGGGCAATTGATGAGGGTCGTACAAACAGCTCGGCCAGGGTAGGACGGTCAACGTCTGCCCGACCCCCAAGTGGACGTCGACCCACGCAAGACCATGGTGAAAGTGGGTCCAGCTAGACGACCGACGTCCTTAAGGTCCTGTCCCGCGTAAATATGTAGTTTGAAGTCGTTATGATAAAGCTTGAGGATTGTAATGGAGTTTAAAGGTTTGGACAATTTTGAGTAGAATTACGATTCTCATTAGAGCCTTCATAAAAAGAAGTCTTATGGCATCTCCCTTGCTCAAAGTCTTGGATTACGTTGTGGAAAATTTGACTAACAGTTTAGCTATTGTCCCAAACTCCCTGGGTTAGCATGTATTCATATCGTACCATTTTCAATCGAACATGGGTATTGTAAATTTGTAATGCGGAAATCGATTTAGGAAAGAAGATTTTTGGTGAAACTGTGAAATCAATTTAGAAAAACATGATTTTGGGAAATCGATTTAGGGTTTGGATTTGGGGGAATTAGACCGTCATGTGTTACTTAAAATAGGTAAATAGGTTAATTCATCCCATTCCATTAATTATTTTTGACGGAAATAAAATAAAGGTATAGATTATCGGAAAATTAGGACAAGTAGATATAAAATTTGAAAAAAAATTACTTAAGGTATAAAGTTAAAAAAATTGGTGTTTTTTGAGGTATAAAGTATCAATTTTTCTTTTATTTTATGTTTAAATCAATCTCTCTCGGGCATTAAAATACAAATAGACCTCCGGAGAGACCGTTTCTTCTACTAAATTAGTGGGTGACAAAAAATAGAAAGTGCAAATTAAATATCTTGTCCCCACTACGTGTGAGGTATCTCAATAACGTTATTGAGACCGTTTCTCTAGAGTTGTCAAAATACATTACATAGTTACTTATCATTCCTATTGTTTACCCAAAGTCCCAAACAACAGTAAGGAAATCCCAAAGTGGCAATGTAAAATATACACCAAATCAATAACCAATGTCAAGCATCTTTTCGGGTTTTCATAATCTGTTCAATACTTCTACCTTAATGATCCTCATTGTATTAAAAAATTTTGGTCTCAGCAGTTATGATCCTTCCTTTTGACGCATCTGTATCTGTACACAGGTGAGTAATAGAATTAGCGTCGCCGCCCTGGTTTGGTACGCTTCTTGGGATCGGCAGAAGGAAGTTCCGTCTGAGGCACCGGCAATACAGTTCCTCCTTTTATGCCTTCCTGGTCGCTCGTGTGTCCAAGTTTCCTCTGTGCTGCTATGAAGAATTTTACATCCCTAATCTGTTGATAATGCAAACACAAAAGTTCATTATATGGCGGAAATAAGGTGATAAACAACACCTATAAAACATCACCATGAGACCATGTTAGTCGTAAAATGGTCATCAATGCTATAGAATGCTGTAAAAAATATACGTAGGAGTAATTGATAAAATAGTTGCTAACATTATGAAAACGGTTATATTATTAACTAAGGGGGATATTGTTGGCATTAAATGGTGACAAAAAATGTACAAGACGTGCGACTTAAAGTCCTCCACGCGGTGAGCTGCTGCGTGCTGCCAGTCTGTTTGATAAATTAGGCAACAAGTAAACACAAACAAAGTCCCGTAGTCAAGTGTATACACATGTGCACTGTCATATAAAATAGTGACAACTCTTTCATCAATAAATATTTCTAGCCCTTCATCGAAGCTAACAAGTGGTTTAGTTAGTTCCCATTAAGGAAACAATCGATAAAAGTACAAATCCATTTAATATCACACTAAGGGTGTGTTTGGAATCGGATAGAGGGAAATGGAAAGAAAGGGAGGGAGATGATATCCTTTGTTTGGGTAACAAATGGGGTAAATGGATTTGGAGGGGGAGGGAGACTCCTCCAAGCCAATTTCTTTCACAACCTATATATAGGCAAGATTTGAAGCGAAAATCCATGTGGACGGACAACACAACCAAAAATAGGTTAATCTTTTCTAAAGGGTTAATCTTAAATGGGTTGTACCAGCCTCATCTTAGATCGTTGCAGCATATGGGCGGACAACACAACCAAAAATTGATCCTTGATAATTCAGATGTCATTTAAAGCAACAGGGACTCCTTTGTCCCGAAGTTAACATGTAGGGAAACAAAAAAAAAGACAGAAATATTTTAACTATTCATGTTCTTTATGGCTCTCCCAAATAGCATACTAGGGGAAAAAAGATGGAAAATTAAAAGTAATCTGCTTAAATACCTGCTCCTGCAGGTCTAATATTTGTTCATTCCTTGATTCGGCACATGATATCTCCCTGTTACATTACATCAGACATGTTCAACAAATCATGAAAGTAACACACAGAGGAAGAGGGGGGGGGGGGGGGGGGATCTAGAGATATGCATCCGAATATTTAATATCAAGGACATACAAACATCTGACCTCTTCTCAATTTCCTGCAGCTTTTTTTTGTACTCTTCCTGCTCTTTAACTAGATTATTATTCATCTAAACAAGTATACACCATGTTAGGTGAAGAAGTGAAAAGCAAAAGATAGGTACATCAAACTTGGAAAAATTCAACACAACCCACATCCACGATTGCCTTCTTGTTCTCCTCATATTGTTCAAGTTTGCAAAGCAGGTCTTTCAAACTGGAAGCCTTCTCTGCTGCTTCTATGGAAACATTCTCGCGTTTACTTTTGGCCTCCGCAAGCAAAGATTCATAATACTGGACAAAGGGAGGATGGGACTTCAGTTCGAAAGGACATGAACACCATATACAAGGATTTAGTTTAAGAACACTTATGTAAAGCTTAGATCACTTCATGACTTCCTTTATTTTAGCCTCGGCTACCCTAGTATTAGTTACTCCTATTACAAGCAAGGCCATGAAACATAGAACGAATTGACAGCAAGATAAACTCAGCTAGGAAACTACTCCCGATAGGGTTTGTGAAATAATGAGAACAGGAAACAGTGTGGGAATTTGGGACACATGTACCTGTCTCTGGTTCTCTAGTTGGCATGCAAGAAGGTGGTTGTACTCATCCATGATCTGTGCTCAGCAGTACAATAAGCAATTGGTTAGTCTTCAGTCATTCTGGGCCACATGGCAGAATTTAATGATTAGGAGATAGCATACTAGCAGGGAATGAAGGCCAAATTAGAGTTCGCATTTCACTTAAATCCCTAACCAAACAAACCAAACAATAAAAGGTGATTGGGGGGGGGGGGGTCATATGGAGTCTTACCCCAACAGTATGAACACAGGAAGGCCCTTTCCTTAGAACCCATAATGATGACCGTGTTGAGACTTACATGGAATGACTACTATGATAAAACAAAACAAAAATGCAACCCATTTAGTATGCGATTTTGCTTTATCACATCATAATCTAGAGGCGAAGAGTAGTCTTTCGCTCCATGGAAATAGAAATACCTAAACCCCTAACTAGAGCAGCAGCTTTAATTTAGCAAATACCATAGAGATAAAATACACATACTGCTTCAACTTTACTGTTGAAGAGAGCCCATGTGATCTCAGAATCCTCTCCATCAGCGCAAGTATTACAATTTCCATCAAGGGATATACAGTGTGGATCAATGACGGATGATTTGCAATCGGCTTTTGATTGATTTAGGCGATGAACATAACTATCACCTTCATAATCCCAAACTCTCTGTGTCTCTAAATCAAGTGAATAGCAGTGATGTCTATCTTTCCAATGTCCAAACATGTGACCTTCTTTATACCTACAAGCAGGAAAGAAATCTTCAGAGGTATTGATGTATCAAAAGAGAGAGCACCTCACTAAGGCCACAAAGTAGTAAGAATACCTTCCACATCCAACAAAGCCACATATAATACAGACCCAGAGGTTCTCCGATGTGTTACAAACAGAGCAATTCGGTTTATCATCCTGCTGCTGGCATAAGCGGCAGACCTGATTGCATAGAAACAAATTAGAAAAATTCCCAAGTGCACTTGTAGTATATGTTAATGTCATTGCCAATTTCAGCACATAAAAAAACGCCTCACACTTTAACTACACGGGAAAACAATGATACTACAGTAATAAATAACATGTAACCTTATCATCACTAGCCAATCTAAAAAAAAATTGTTCGAATTTTTTCCCTGGTTTCCCCAAACATAACTACCTGAAAGAGTTGGTAGAGATACAAATGACAAGAAAAACGTTTCTCGGCTCTAAAGCACAATGTGAGGGTCCAAACTCAGAGTTCTATTACATTATAAAAATCGACTGTGAGATTCAGAACTAATGTACAACCAATATATCAACTGATTAAGACCAGCTCAGTTTTGAGCTTTTGGGTAAACACAACCAGGTAAAATATGCCAAAGAAGCATAAAGTAATATTCCGTTTTGCTAGTAGAAAATCCTGGTGAGCATAGCTATGAGGTGTGATAAGAACCAAAGGGGATGAGATTCATAGCTAAACAGTTAAGCAAAAGCAAAAGCAAAAGCCTGTACAAGATTCTACGGGATACTAAATCAAGTATCAATAACAGCCCTTAAGCAAAAGAATTAGAGATCATAAAGCTTCTAACCTGGCAAGATAGATAGGTCCATTTGGAAATACAGGAACACTGAAATGAATGATCACATAATGTAGTCTGTATCCCGCATGTATCTTGGTCCAACCTCTCTACAAACACACACATAAGTAGCCTTTTTTAAGCAGAGTATAATTCTATAGGTCTTACGACGGATTTCTACTTGGCCAAAGCCCAATGAAAAGACAGACCTAGACAGATTGGGCACGTTGGCAACTCTATATAGCCAGGTGGAGGAGTGCTTGCGATTTCGGCCAATCCAGTGATTTCCGAGGAAGCAACGTAGAGGATGTGACATATCTCAACCTACAAAAACCTTTCAACTTAAGCCCACATTGATTAAGAACAAAGAAACATAGGAGTAATTCATAAGTTTGGTAGACCTCAGGAGGCGAAAAGCGATTCCCATTAAGAGCACGGTAAAGCGCATCTGCAGAAAGCTCATCATCCGTCCGAATCAACACACTGTACCTATCTTCCATGGCATCATTCCTGCGGAATAGAAATACAAAATGATGAATCAGCGAAAACCCAGTAATATTAAAAAGTGAAAAGAGTAAAAGCCAGAGCGACCTGACGATGAGAAAATGAGAAACATAGGCGATGTGGGATCCAAGGAAACGGAAGAGGTCGTCAGAGGAGAAGTAGTTAGGAACAGCGACGATGAAAAGAAGGGTGGATCGGAGAGATGGATGAGAAGTAGAGGGATGGGTGAGTAAGGTTCGATAGAGGTGAATGATTCCCCTTCGTTCCGAGAATTTAGGGCTAGGGTTAGGGTTGGAGTTGGAGGGGTGAGAGAGAAACAGAGGATGGTCTGTGTCAACAGAATGGATTCGCAGAGAGAACATTAGGTATGTGTTTTGCTTGGATGACAGATTTTTGTGATTGTGAAGAAGATGTTATTGTTGGCTCATCAGATCAGATCAGATCAAGTGATGATGGTTCAGAGAGGAACGGAGGTGAAGCAGGGGAGGGAGCGAAAGCGAATGGAGAAGGAGAGCTCGGAATAGCTACTTGGTGTTGGTGGTGACGGTAGAGGAGGTCAAAGGTCAAACATGACCTTGCCTTGGAATGGGGTTGATTTGGATGAGTGGGTTAAGAGTTGGGTTTGCGAAGGTGAATGAATTGGGTTAAGTAAATGGGTGGTGATTAGAGAGTTGGGTTAGTGTGTTACTAAGGAGACATAAGAGCATTTACAATGGGTAGTTCTTATCCTAGAGTTTGTCAAAAGAACTCTATTTTAAAAAGTTTGTCCATTGTAGGATAAAGTTTGTTCTTATTTTGAAGAAATTGGTTTGATTTTAAGAACCAAGTTCTTACTAAAAACAAGAAAGTATGACTTATCAAATAATTTTGTTAAATTAAATTTAGTATAAGAAAAATTATCTAAGAACTTTATTTAAAGTTCTTCCATTGGGACATAAAGTTCTTAAACATAAGAGATGATATGGCATAGGAAGAACTTTATAAAAAAATCTTCCATTGTGGTTGCTCTAAGTCAATGACTCGATCAAGGCTCTTATGAGTCTTTATGAGTCCACATCCTAATATTTCTTTACATCTTAAAAAAGAAATTCACCCTTAAATGTTCCCCTATGAATAGTGTCATTCCTTAGGAACATTGTTACCTAACACTGCACAGCCGTTGATTTGCTTCCTTTCCTCCTGACCGCTAGATTGTTTTTCCTCTGCTTCCTTTCATCTGCCTCATTATCATTACTTTTCCTTCTGTCTGCCTTTTCCTTCCTTCCCTCTCATCCATTCATCTCCCATGTCGATAAAATGACGATAATTGATTTTCCAACTTCTAGGGTTTTATCGATTCACAAGCTCGAACATCGCTTTTTCAATGGAGATTTATGCAACTTTAGCAATCAGATTGCGAAAACATTAGGGTGGCTACATCTACTAATTCGTTTGTTCACCAAAAATAAAACACCAAAAATCCACCAAAACCGATCGCCATCATCATCTTATCGGGTGAGTTTTTTTCTCCACCTTTTCCACGAAAGAGCAAGTCTCCTGAGCATTTCAGGTATTCGAGTGTTCACTTTTCCATCATAATTCACTTTTCTATTCGAGTGTTCAATTGCGATGCCCCTGCTAAAAAGAATAAGGTTGTGGATGAAGAACGAGCTTTTACGATGAGTTGTTGTTGTTTAGTTGCTCTAATTACCCTACTGATTGTGTTAGGTCGAAGAGGTTGTGCAGATGATGGAGGTTGAGCTCAGTGATGGATGGATCTTCCATGACCTTTTTCAGGTTGGGTTGTTAATTGATTTTTGAGTTTGAAGTAATTAACATACAACTTTGTGTTATTTTGCACATCTTTTATCTGTATGGTTGACGAATGAACTCAACGGCTTGTTTTTTCCTGCCTTATTGTCATTTGTAGGTCTAACTGTACGTTTCATCACAAAGAATTGTTGGATGTGATGTAGTTGAGCCGATAGACACAGCGTACAAAGTTCGTTCAGACTCCACGGGCAAGGTTTGTGGCGGTGTTAGCAGACGGAAAGCAATAACGACACCAACAACATTACAATTTGGTGAGATTTGCTTCCAGAGGGAAATCTCAGGAAAAGCCTGTTCTCCCATGACGAGAACAACTCTCTCTAGATCAATGTCGGAACGGTAGGTTCTTCGCTTATCTTTATTTTAGTCTGTTATTATCAACCCTGAGTAAACAGCTGTAGGAAAATCAGTTGGTTTATTGATTTGGTCACGATGATACTTTCTGGGATGAATCAGCTTATAAACCCTCAAACACGGGGCTTTACTATGATTGTAGCTGCTTCTGTGGTTACACAAATAAATTACTTGAATAAGGTAATCATATGGAGACACTCTATCTCTTTATCCTTCCATTTTTGTTACGCTTTTTGCAATTCTGCTCAGTTTTCATCTTAGCCTTGTCAATAACTCTACTGTAAAACTAAGATAGATGAATAAATAGATAGAATCCTACAACCATTTATGGTAGATTTGACATTTACTGTCAATTTGCATCAGAAACAGCCTTTACCTTGCCGAACATTTCCCAAGTTTTCATGGTTCTGCTAGATGGTACATTGGTATTTTCTTCTTCTCTTTTCTTCTTGCTCTCTGCGTTCTCTTTCATTCCTTTATTTGCAAAAGATTGCGTCTTTGGTGGAATTCAGGAGAAGAATCTGATGAAATGGGTTCAATTTTCTGTTGGTTTTCCGCAAAGGCCTTTTTTTGTGGGTGAAAAGGAATAAAATTGTGTCTTGGGTGATTTATCTTTAGATTTTGTCCGTTTTCAATGTAGAAGAAGCTAATTCAATGATCACTTATTCACTTTTGTGTTGTCTTCCTTCACTGGTTGTGGGAGTCTCTTATTGTTTTGTTTACGTATAATATATCTTGTTTGTAGTTTTATAACTCACCTGTTTGGTGGAATTCAGGAGTAGAATCTGAGGGAATGGGTTCAATTTTAGGCTGGTTTTCTGCAAAGACCATCTTTTTTATGTGAAAAGGATTAGAATTGTGTCTTGGGTGATTTTATCTTTACATTTTGTCCATTTTCAATGTAGAAGAAGCTAATTCAGTGATCACTTATTCACTTTTGTGTTGTCTTTCTTTACTTGTTGTGGGGGTCTCTTATTATTTTGTTTACATATAATATATCTTGTTTGTGGTTTTATGACTCGCTTGATTCTAGAGTTGCAGGCGTCAATCAGGCTGCTCATGGTGGACGAAAGTACAGAAGTCTGTTTTCCCCATGGTATGACTGCATCCTGATGCTTTAGTTGTCATTGTAATCAGGCAAATCTGAGCGCATGGGCGACATTACAGCTGCCGCGCCACATGCAGATGGAGTACAAAATTAAGAAATGAAGGGGCACATAATAGATGCTGAAGAGGCGAGGTTAGCTCTCGCAATTTCTGCTGAATAAGCAGTGCAAGTCGAGCGTGCGAGGTTCGAGTTCTAGAACTTTTGCACTGTCAATACTGTACGGCCCGACCTCACTGGCAAGCGTCTGACTTGTGTTCGGCGTTGGCATCACGTGTTTCAGTTTGGCGTGCCTGAGCTTCGTGTTGTTCGACATTTTTTTGAAGCTCGCGATACTGAATTTGCCGGGTTGTTCTCTAGGATTTCACTGTCTCTGCTGCGACGGCGTGACTCGTACCCAGTCGGGTTGTAAAGGATTTGCCTATACTGGTTGGAGCTACATTTTGACCTTCAGTCTTGGATCTGTGCCGGACACTTGGGTTGCAGATGAGTCATGTTCCCAGACTAAAGTTAGACACAATTAGTTCATGCTTCTTAGAAAGCGCTAGCACTTTAGCACAAAAGAAAACGCTCGATTTGTGTGTTTAGACCCGCTTTGGTAACCAAAATATTGAGTTAACGCTGCATATGTTTTACCATAGATCGCAGATTGACGAACACTCTACTAATTCTTTTATAGTATGCTTTTATGAATTTGTATAGCACACTTGATTTCGTGGTTTTGTTTAGTGTACCTTCAATTATGGTCCTTTTTCATACCTTGTTTTGAATGGCGGGAAAAAATCAAGATTAACATTTTTTTTGTATTAAATCAGCCTGTTTTGCGCAATATGATATTACAACCCGTACTTCCTGGATTAGTAGATAGTTTTATCTTAGAACTATAAACGTAGGACAAAAAGAAAACAAAAACACAAAAAATAGTTCGAGTTATGCCAACAATTTGACAATCAATGACAACAATATGCGCCATCAAAATACATACACGAATCGTACCTAACCATATGTTCGCGTAGCGCGCGGCAAAGAAACTAGTGTATTAAAAAAAAGAAAACAAAAAAGAAAATTTAGCATCCTAAAATAACTCACATGATTTTAGGAAGCAATAACTCTCATAATCATCTTCATTCCCCATTCATTCATTCACGTTACACGTTCATCAAAACCTAAAAAAAACGCTCTCATCATCACGTTCGTTCATTCATTCATTCAATCAAATTTGTGCTCGAAATCCCGTTACTATGAATTCAATGATCGCGACATCTTCATCAACTGTTGATAAGCAGTTCATCGAGTATAACAATGGTGAGTTTCGATATTGCTTTCATGTTTTGCGTTAATTTTATTCATCATCTTGATTAATTTGCGTCAATTTTCATGTTGATATTGCTTTCATGGTCGTTTCATTCATCATAGATTCATATCAATGGTTAATTGGTCTCTTGTTAGTATAGATTCCAGAGTTTTATGTTTGTTATTTAGGTTTTCCGTAATCTCCACTGATACTATTGTTTTGTTGTCTATTGAAGCAGACATGGCGTTGAAGTAACATACGTTCTAAGTTACAGTAACACTTAATTTTAATTAGAGTAACACACACTGAATGTTGAGAAAATGTTTTTCACGATGATGTTAGAGTAACGTACTGTACGAGTTAGAGTAACTCAACTTATGACTTGAAGTAACACATTGGTTGCATAGGCGTAACGTTGTTTAATTTTGTGCAGGTGGAATTGGTAAAGATGCGAATGCACAGGGCAACACTAGAAAATGTAGAATTTTATTCATTTGATTAATCATAGATTCATATCAATGATTTTTGGATTTGATTAATCATAGATTAAGCAGACACGACGTTGAAGTAACATACGTTCTAAGTTACAGTAACACCTTATTTTATTTAGAGTGATACACACTGAACATTAAAAAGGTTTTTGGCCAGGGGCAGACCTAGGGGGGGCCCGCCGGGCCCCCCCGGCAATTTTTGAAACTAATAGATTTAAACCATTTGCAATATCAGTTTGATGGGTGTTGATGAGTTGGTTTGGTCATTTGCCTCCTGATCAATAGGTCATGAACTCGAGCCTTGTTAATGACATTTCATTTGTTAAATTATTTTGTAACTTTTCAAATTATTTTGTAACTTTTCAAAAGATAAATGTGTAGATAAAGGGATTCGAACCCGAGTCACTTGTATGAAATGTTGTCAATGCAACCAACTTTACCACCTTCTACTTCAGGTTACATGTCATTGGAAGATTTGTATTATATCTAAACTATTTTTCAAAACTTTCAAGTATTATAAAGAAAATAACAACGTAAAATATGGATTAATTTATAGAGAAAATAATAGCGTAAAATGTGGATTAATTTATAGAGAAAATAATAGCGTAAAATGTGGAGTACTTTATAAACTTAAAAAATGTCGATTTTTTTTTGTGCCCCCCTAGGGGGAAAATCCTAGGTCCGCCACTGTTTTTGGCGCTGATGTTGAAGTAACTTGCTTTATGAGTTAGAATAACACAACTTATGAGTTAAAGTAACACATATGTCTCATGGGCGTAACGTTGTTTATTTTTTTTTGCAGGTAGCTTTGGCAAAGAAACGAATGCACAAGAATGGTGCAGAGATGTGGGTGAGGCGTTCACTCCGTACATGGGGCAAGTATTCGGGGAAATCGATGAGGCGGTGGAATTTTATAAAATCTACGCGCTGGCTTGCGGATACGAAGTTGTTGTTTTTGTGGGTTTACAAGAATAACTAATTTTTTACATATTTTTGTTGAAGTTAACTTTATTTTTATTTAATACATGTGTTGTTGGTTAGAGTAACATCTCAGATGTATTGTAGTAACACCATTCGTTCCTTAAAGTAACAAATATAATGCATAAAAGTAATTGAGGATATTAGCGTTATTTACCATTCATTCTTAGATTAACCACAACCATTCCTTATAGTAACATGATTGTTCGTTAAAGTAACAGCTACACTGCGTTAGAGTAACACATATTTTTTTGCTAGGGTAAGAACCCCAATCCCTGATGATGAAACCAACTTTATAATGCGGGTTAACAACCTTCTTTCTTAGGTTATAACAATTCATTACCAAAGTAACAACATTCGTTCCTTGAAGTAACATATATAATGCGTCAGAGTAACTGATAAAAACAGCGTTGTTTAACCACCATTATGAAAATACCATCATTCATCACTTAGAGTAACATCATTTAATCGTTAAAGTAACAACTACAATGTGTCGCTGTAACACACTGATTATGAGACCAGATTTGTATCGCAGGTTAACATCATTCACTATCATAGTAACTGTAGACACCCACATTTGACCGCTAGGTGTCTATAGCAGTTTCCAAAAAACACCCGATGATGATCAGACGTAAACATGACTTAATACGCTCAATTTTCGGACTCAAAATCAATAGTATTTGGCGCGAGCTTTTAGCAGAGTAAAAATATCACCAAACAGACCTCAAATTCAGGCCCAGTGGGTCATTTCCAATCAAATGAGCCTAATTTGGGTCAAAACCGTCACCAAGGGCAAAACCGTCTTTTAGCGACCGGGTCAAACCCCGATCAAAGGCATTTTCGAGACATAAAAATATGTCACGCTATTTCGGAAATCTGACCCGGAATCAAACACCACGCAAATCAGCTACAAAGAGGAACTAAAACTCTCCCTTAAAGACAAAACTCGATCTCTAAAAAGAGACTCCTACCCGGCCCAGACCCACTCGATCGAGTGGACCGGCCCACTCGGTCGAGTAGGCTCGTAAAACCCACCAAAACCGGGGTCAGACCGGGCACTCGATCGAGTGCCATGCACCACTCGATCGATGATGGTAGGGATTTGTCACGTCCCAACCGATCAATAAATAAACCGGCTACTCCTAACACATAGATAGGGTAAGTCGGGTCGAATCCACGGGGACGGTAAGAGGCGTCTAGACTAAGGTCGCCTAAAAACGAGACTAAGTCAACGAGCTAAACTAAACTAGAAATGATAAGGAAGGAAGAAGGCTAAGACTATGACTAAGGTAACGGAGAAAACAAACAAGGAAAACGAGCTAGGATTAGGTCGGGTTCAAAGGGGTAATGGAATGGTCGAGGAAGAACTAGAGTGAAGGGAGTAGTAGGGTAATCTAGGTGAGGTCCGGGCTCTCGCTACGTAGACCGACCTAGAGGTTCATCCTAAAACCCATCTCGGCGACACACATGACAAACGGGGTTACTAGCGCGCTATAGTGGCCTAGGTCGCATCCGGGCTCTCGCTACGTAGACCGACCTAGGGGTCGTCCTCACCGGACTCTCGCTACGTAGTGAGGCAAACAAACCCACAAACAAACTATCACCCACAAGAGAAAGGCAAGAAGAACAAGCATATGCATTTACTAGTCATTCAAGCATTTCAACAAACATGTAACATGCATCAAACCAAGAGGAAACCCAAATCTTCCACCAATATCACCAACAAACCCTTAATCACCGATTAAACACCCTAATCACCTTACTAACCCTAGCAAGGATCTACTCAACCATATCTAATCTAAAACTAACAAAAACAAGATAAACCAACTCAAACAACAAAACATACATAAACAAACTAGTGAAAACAATGAGCAATAAACATAACAATGAACAAAGATTGAAACTTGGATGAATAAACAAGATTAAGAGGAGAGAAAAGGATGAGAAGGATTATACCCACTACAAAGGATGAAAAGAAGAACACTTGTATAGAAGAAAACCCAAACAATTCCACCAAGGTTGTCAAGCTTGATAGATTCTTCAAGAGATCCAATAATACAAGAGTAATCACTAGATTAACGACTAATTAAGGATTAATCTACACTAATCTAATCTAATCTAACCTAAAGTAGTCTAGGGTTTAAGGGATAATGTCTAACATAAGCTTAACAAAACAAGGGAAGAGTATATATAAGGGTTACAAGTGGAAAGGAGAAGAAAGAAAACAAGGCGGAGCTGCAGCAGGCCCGTCCCGGCCGAGACGAGGTGGTCCCGGTCGGGATGGGGTCGGTCCCGGCCGGGAGGAGCTGATCTCGGTCGAGAGGGAGTTCAGACAGTAGCTCCTTGTTTTGCTCCTTCATCCCGGACGGGATGAGGCCATACCCCTCGGGGATGAGTCTTGTAGGCCTCCAATATGAACTTTTTGGTCCCTCCTTGGTTCTCATGGGCTTCCCATCGATTCTCGGGACTCGAGATCGGGTCTCGAAGGCTCGGGATTGGGTCCCAAGGTCTCGGGGTCGACTCCAAGGCATCGAGTGATCGTTCCTTAGCTTCGTTGGCTCCTAAAAGTGTATGTATTGAGTCGGAATCGCTCCAACTCTTCATGAATGGTCTCGGGAACCTGAAACGAGCTAAAGGAAGCATAAGTAACCCATAAACCGCTCCCAAGGAGCGATTCTACAAGGAAAATGGGACCAAAACACTAAGAAATAGGCACTACAAACTACACTTATCAACTCCCCCACACTTAACCCTTACTCGCCCTCGAGTAAGCACAAACTAACTACTAAACTATCCGAGCGGGTATTAGCGCACCCTACGCCCTTTCAACTCACGCGAGTACACTTAGAGGAAAAGTGCACTCCGCAAGGCAAGTAAGGTCTTGCGACAAAATCGTGGATGCAACCGGACACAAAACACAAAGACAAACAAGCACACAAACAAACAAATAATCGGTTGCACCCAAAAGAAAACAAATACCGCTTCCCTCAACAAAGCGGTGAAAAGGCACCGGTTTAGGACTCAAGGCAAGTGACAACGTTCCCAAGCTAGTGATACAAACCAAGGTGAACTAAACCCTAATAGTATGACGATAAAGCAACAAAAACGTTGGTAACTTACCTAGACTCCTCCTAACTTTCTAAGAACGTACTACGGGACGATCGACGGAGTGGAAAAGAGATGAACCACGGTGTTAGACCCCGCCCCCTTTAGCCATGGGCCAAGAGGGTCGTTCCATCTCCGAAACCGCCTAACTAATCCAAGTAAAAAGTTGGATAGAATGCAAAATGAGGGAAGACCGACCATCACCGCTATCATCCTTCCTAGGGACTCGGTCCTTTGGTAGGCTCTTCACGGTAATAGTCGGTAAAAGGCTTATTTTTGTGGGGTTAGGATATTTTTGTGAGACGATTTTCTTTTGGCATTTTCTCTTTTCTTTTGCATTTTTGCTTTGTTTTGCTATGCCATTTCTTTTCTTCTTTTCTATTTTCTTTTTGGCTTTTGTGCCCTTTTTTTTTCTTCATTTCTTTCTTTCTTTCGTTTTCTTTCATTTTCCTTTCTTTGCCCTTTTTGGCTTGATTTGATTGATAGGCATTTCTTGGCAATTAAGAAAGAGAGACTTCAACAAATTGCAATTTATTGTGTGGATATGTGTAGGAGGTAGGGGAATGGGTATGTCGGGGGTGCGCATCCCCTTTCAAACCCACAAAAAGGTGGAGAACTTGGACTAATCAAACAATCCCAAACACGGTCACCTAAGGGACGGGACTCGGTAACCAAGGCCTTTTCACACCGTGGGTGGTCATAATGGTCAAAAGTGCAAATCCCGTAGTAAATCCCTAGTAAGCTAGGTGGACTCAAGGTAAAGGACCAACGAAATCATTGATTATGGTCATTCTACTAGATTAAAGTCCAAGACTCGATTTACACTACTAGGAAGGGAAAGTAAACACTCGCACACTAGCCTATAAACCGGGTTTTTGAAAACCTTTTATGCACAAGACACAACTACACACACAAAACAAAGACTCGACAAAAGAAAACGAACGAAAGAGAGACAAAAGAAAACAAATTAAAACAAAAACAAGACAAACATAAAAACAAAACAAACACCACCCCGATATTCCAAATAAGCAACCAATCATCCACAAACTTTACAAAGCTCCACCCGAGCACACCACAACACACATCTCCTCCAAACTCCACAAGAAACAAAGAGGAAAAAGGGGTGAAAAGATGTTACCGGGTGTCTTGAAAGCTCTCCAAAGCTAACGGTGATTAAGCAACCTATAAGGAAAAAGGGAGGCAAAACACGCACAACATAACAAAAATACGACACAATGACACAAAAGGAAAGGACACAAAAGAAAATCTTTTTGATTTTTGTGAAATTTTTCAAGTTTTTAGGGTTTTTAAGATTTTTTCGAAAAAATAAGAAAATAAAACTAACTATGATAGAATATCGCTCCCCCACACTTAAACCGAGCAATGTCCTCATGCTCGATCGTAGTGTGCGGAGAGACAAAAGTAAAGAAAAGAAACTACGAAAATAAAGCTAAAAATCAAAGATAAAAGTGAAAAAATGGTAGAATGTGTCCGGCCGGGGTGTAGTCAAGTCACCATGGGCCGAGACAAGAAGAGATATGGATGGGGGAAGAAATAAAAAGAAAGAAATAAAAGGAAATGGGAGGGGAGGGCTAGGTGTAATCAAGTCACCTAGCCCGGATTCCGCCTAAATCCGACTAAATCCTACAAAAAAAAGGTTGAAAAACTTGTAAAATTTGGATTTTGAAATGACTCTCGATGTAGTCACGTCATCGAGAGTCGGGAGCAACATATACCAAGTCCCCGAGGGCCGCCATGACACAAATATAAGGGGAAGGGGAACAAGCACAAAGGAAAACAAGCTATAAAAGACGGAAAAGAAAGGATAGTTGCCGTACCAATAGGTTAGCAACTCACTCGCTCCATCGTCTCATAGATCAATATGGGCACAAAGCTTGTCTTCGTCATTGCTATTCCTCTTCATTCTCGATAATACCGCATGGTTGAAGGACAAAGGTATAAGGGGGTGGGATTTGATGTGAATCTCGGTGTAAAGTGAAGAGAGAGTGAGGTGAGGGTATGTAAATGAGGTACATGGGTCATGTGATAAGAGCAAGGAAGGTTAGGGAGGTTGGGAGGGGGTATAAAGTGGTTGGGTGGGCTTTCATGACCAAGAAGAAGCAAAAAGGGGGAGAAAGGGACCATCCCGGTAGGGATGGATGGTCCCGGTCGGGATGCCTCACTCGTCCCGGTCGGGACGCTCCCTTCCCGGTCGGGAAGGCACTCTAGGAAGCTCGAAATTATGCACCCTCATCCCGATCGGGATGACACCTTACCGGTCGGGATGGATCATCCTTCCCAGTCGGGAAGCCTTCTTCTCGGCCGGGAAGAACCTTCTTGACCTCCAAAATCTTGATATCTTCACCCAAAGCTTTAAAAACCGACTCTCATGCTCACAATCCAAGTTCTATCAATAACCACTCCTCTCTAGCATTCATCTTCACTTCACACCTAACAAACAAGCTCAACAAATCCATCAAAATCCCTCCCTCACATCGCTCATCAAAATACCAAATTAATTACAAGAGTTTCACAAAACAAACAAAATCAAAAGATAAATCACACAAATACAGACACAAGTATTCTAAAGAAGAGGAAGGGGGAATATACAACATGACGGTTCTTTAGGAACTCCGTCAAACCGAGGATGGTGGACGCTTCTTCAACCATAGCCCTCAAGGGCTTGGAGGAGCAAGTCAAACGCACGGCCGACATCGTAATGAAGGCCCAAGAAGCGCTCGAGCCTACCTATCCTCCGCGGCCTCCAAGGTGGAGGCAAGAAGTAGGAATCCCAAGACCCAACGTCATCATTCAAGTTATCTCCGGGGTCTATCCATCCTACGAGCTTCACCGACCTTTTCCTCCCTAAGCATCGTCTCCAATCACAAGCAAGCTTCAAATCCAAGAAACGAGGCACAAAAAGCGGCTTTGGCCCCATTTCCTTGTTGCACATCCCCACACTTTCCTCAAGTTGTGGTTCCCCATCTTCATCACTTGTCCCCACATCATCATGGAGGAGAGAATCGAAACTTCCACCGGCGGTTTCAAACTCTTCCAAACCATTGCTTGGTTCACTTACAAGGGGCTCTTGATGCTTATCCACGTTCTCGGACATGGGCAACTTGGGCTCATCTATTTCACCCAACAACTTCACAAATTCCACCAACCCATCTAACTCACTATCCTCCTCCAATTCTTCATCAATGATGCCTTCACCAAGAGCCATATCCTCATTCGTCTCTTTTTGGGTAGACGATTGAGGTTCTTCAAAGCAAAGTTCGCTCCTCATAGGGAATTCACTAACGGCCTCCACTACAAGAAATACTGTCCCAGGCGTCCGCCTAATTGGCGTCCTTGGCATGTGGACGCTTAAATGGCGTCCGAAAAGTTCGGCGGGCGTCCGTTGTCGGACGCCGAACTTGGCGTCCGACTGAAGATGAGGATGGCTGAAGTTGAGGACAAAAGACGTCCACAGTCGGACGCCATTTAGGCAAAATGGCGTCCGCTGTCGGACGACAATTGACGTCCGCATGTGGCATCCGACAGCGGACGCCATCTGTCTTCAGTATGGCGTCAAATACCCGCTGCCCCCCCTCTCCCCCTTCATTTCCTAAAAAAAAAAAAACGCTCTCTACATTCTCCCTCTACACTCGCCGACCCAAATCCCTCCCCATCTCAATTTTTCATCCTTTCTTCCTTATTTTCGGTATGTTTTCTTACTTTATTTCGTTTCTATTTAATTTAATTAGTTCATATTCTTCATTGTTAGGGTTATTTGTTGATAGTTATTAGTTAATTTCGTTTAGGTCTAAATTTCGATTAGGTTGATTAGTTTAGGCCAAGTTCGATTAGGTTGATTAGTTTATCCCAAACTCGATTAGTTAGATTATTTTTGCCCACCACTATTTTGACTAGGGTTTGATCAATTTGGTTTAAGCCCGTGAGGTTTTGTGTGACTTAAGACGGACCAAAAGGTGTCGTAATAATGCCGGATTTTCCCGAAACCACTTCTATCTTGATCGGGGTTGTGAATAGGTGTTAGCGGCGCTTTCGGAATTTTGATATCTGTATCCTAAAATTTGACCCTTTTTTGACCTGTTTAAGCTGTTTCTGTGTGCCCTAAGCCATGAATTGTTGTGTTTTGTTCGGTTGAATTGGGTTTACATTATATTGATAAATTAGCTAGGGTTTTTGTAAATTGGGATTAAATTGTGATTAAATTCGGTGACTAATTTTTTTAAGGAATTGAGTTTACTAAATTTTTGTAAGGTCAATTCTAAATTAATAATACATTTGGGTTTACTTTGACATATTAGTTAGAGAAATTAAGTTTAAATTAAATGGTGATTAAATATTCATTTAGTAAGTTATAAATTAAAGTAGGGAAATTAAACTTTAATATGTTATATATATTTTTTGAACATAGAAAATGAAGAGAATTGAACGGAAATGGATGTACGAGGGAAGACTTGATAAAAAGAGATGTCCAACCGTCGAATTTTTGAGGGGTGTCGAGTCATTTGTCGAGTTCGCTAAAAAGTCGGTAGACTACGCATCGAGGGGGGAGGTTAGGTGTCCGTGTACTAAATGCAAGAACCTAAAATTTCTTGAGGTCCTTGTAGTGAAGGAACATGTCATCTATAGTGGTTTTTCACCCGATTACTATTATTGGATTTGTCATGGTGAGTCATCTCAGTCTGAGGGAACCGAAAACCATCACGATGAGGGGGGATTGAGAGGTATGATAGTTGATGTTGTGGAGTGCAACTTGTTTAACTCACCTAACCCACGAGACTCACCTAGCCCACGAGACTCACCCAATCCACAGGAGTCACCTAACCCACAAGAGCCTAACCGTCGAGCGAAGGCGTTTTTTGACATGTTGGAAGCTTCGGAGAAACCGTTATACGGAGGGTGCGATGTGACTTTGTTAGAAGTCGCGTCTATGGTAGTTAGCCTTAAATGTGAGTTCAACCTGCCCTTTGCTTGTGTCGATGGTATTGCTGCCTTGCTCGAGAGAGTTATTCCAAAAGACAATATCATGACCCGATCATTCTACACAACCAAAAAGGTTGTGAAGGGACTTCAACTCCCGCATCAAAAGATTGACGCTTGTCCAGATGGGTGCATGTTATTTTGGAAGGACGATGCGATGCTTGATGAATGTAGGAGATGTGGTAAGGGTAGGTATAAGATGGTCGAGGGGGATATTGTTCTGAGAGGTAGAAAAGGGAAAAGTAGTGTCAGGGGTAAGAAACCAATCCCAATAAGTCAGCTTACGTACTTCCCTATTGCACCTAGGCTTCAGAAATTGTACGCCACAAAAACCATAGCTGAGCAAATGCGGTGGCACAAGGAGGACATTAGGGTACTAGGGAAGATGTGTCATCCGAGTGATGGTGAGGAGTGGAAGCGTTTTGATAGAATACATCCCCACTTTGCGTTAGAACCCCGAAATGTAAGGCTTGGGTTGTGCACTGATGGATTCGCACCGTTCGGTCAATTTGGTAAATCGTACTCTTGCTGGCCAGTGATGATCACACCTTAAAACCTACCTCCTTGGTTGTGTTTGAAGCAACCTTTCATCTTCCTATCTCTTATTGTTCCCGGACCCAAAAACCCGAAAAACCATTTGGATGTTTACTTGCAACCTGTTATTGAGGAACTGAAACAACTGTGAGAGGTAGGGGTGGAAACTTATGATGTCTCTCTGAGACAAAACTTTCAGTTGAAAGCAGCTTTGTTGTGGACTATAAACGACTTTCCCGCGTACGGTATGCTCTCGGGGTGGTCTACTGCGGGTCAGAAAGCATGTCCGTGTTGTATGGGTGAGAGCAAAGCTTTTTATCTTCCAAATTCTAGTAAAATAAGTTGGTTTGACTGTCATCGGCAGTTCCTACCAGAAGGTCACCCATATAGGAAGAATAAGAAGGCGTTCAAGAAGGGTGAGGAGGTGCTTGACGACGCACCTGATCGACTCCCAGGAGATGAAATATGGGAGTTGATTTCTGATTACCCGTCTACTGTTGACGGAACCGAGCAGGAGTTCAAAGATCTCAAGAAGTTGAAAAATGGTTGGTTTAAACGTAGCATATTCTTCGAACTACCATATTGGAGGACTTTGTTAATTCGTCACAATTTAGATGTGATGCACATAGAGAAAAACTTCTTCGAGCAGTTGATTCACACGGTGATGGATGTGGAGGGGAAGAGTTGTGACACTACAGGCTCCCGGCGAGATGTAAAGAATTTTTGTGACCGTCCTCAACTGCACATAAAACGGGATGGGTCGAAACCAAGGGCCTTGTTCACACTTGACAAGGCTCAGAGAAAGGCGTTGTTGGAGTGGGTAGAGAAGTTGAAATTCCCTGATGGGTACGCCTCCGACTTCAAACGCTGTGTTGATCTTAAGAACCTGAAGCTTCAAGGGTTAAAGAGTCACGACTGTCACGTTTTCATGGAGAGGTTGCTTCCGGTGTCACTAAAGCACCTTCTGCCACTGACGGTGTGGAATTCCATAACTGAGATATCTCAGTTCTTCCGAGATTTGTGTTCCTCTACAGTATCAGTTGAGGACATGTCTCGGCTCGAGGATCAAATTCCGCAGATACTATGCAAACTTGAGATGATCTTTCCACCGTCATTCTTTAATTCCATGGAGCATCTACCCGTCCACTTGCCCTACGAGGCTAAGGTTGGAGGACCTGTCCAGTATAGATGGATGTACCCATTTGAAAGGTACGTAACTTTTAGTAACTTCATTTAAAAAAAAATAAGCTTAACTAATTTGTATTGATTGAAATATATAACTTGTTTATTTAGGTTCCTGAATCATTTGAAGAAGAAAATTGGTAACAAGGCTAGGGTAGAAGGTTCTATTTGTAATGCATATTTGACAGAAGAGATTGCAAACTTCTGCTCCCTCTACTTCGATAAAGATGTGCAAACAAAAACCAAGAACCTGAACCTAGGACATTCGGTGTCCATTGACCCCACTATACCCGAATTTTTTCAAAAGAAGGACGATGAAGGAACTTCATCCGTTGAGGGTTCTAGGACACTAGATGAGAAAGAGTACAACCGAGCGCACCTTTACCTACTTTCGAATTGTGAGATCTTAGAGCCTTATGAGAAACAATTTGTAACTGAATATGTCGCTGCGAACCCTGCCGTGAACCCTGATGACGTTTGGAGTAAGCACGACGAACATTTCCCGAAGTGGCTCAAGGATCACGTAGTTGCCTTAGACATACGTGATGATTTGGTTAGAAGTTTGGCATTCGGTCCAGTGCGAGTGGTTAAAACCTGGAACCGGTACTCGGTGAACGGGTTCAATTTTCACACATTCAACTACGGGAAGAACAAGGCTAGATGCAATTTTGGCGTGAGTGTGTCATCTCTTGATGGTGATGAGTACTATGGTATTTTGGAGGATATTTTTGAGTTGTGTTACGCTGGCAAAGAACGAGGGTATAGAGCTGTAGTATTCAAGTGTGAGTGGAAAGACAGCTCCGTGAACGGGACCCGAGTGCATGAACGTTACAAGATTGTGGAAGTTAATCACACAAGGAAATATCCTACGTACGATCCGTTCATACTCGCGCATCAGGCGAAGCAAGTCTATTTTGCTCCTTCTCCTTACACGAGAAATGACAGAAATCAAAGTCAATGGTGGGCAGTCTTTACGACTAAACCACGGGGACAAATAGACAGTTCTCTGTTCCAGGAAGATGCGGCTTCAAGTGGTACACGCTTATCTTCTATTGAAGAGAACATATTCTCCGTACAAGATCAGAATGAAGGGGCAGAGGAAGATTTTGAGGATGACGATGATGATGGACAAAGAGAGTACATGGTCAGGGATGTTCCGGAGAACCTTGAGGAGGATGACGGACACGATGAAGAGAACTCAGAGGACGATCAAGTTCGGGGCTCGGAGACCGAGGAGGAGGATCAGACTGAGGAGGATGAGGCTGAAGAAAATGACGACAGCGACGGTGACTACTAGAGTTGTTGTATGTTTAAATGTTTACATGGTTAAGTTATTTTGATGTTTACTATAGTAGGCTATTTTACTTGAATAAAGTTAGAATGAAATTGTTGATGACATGGCTAATTGTTGTTAACATTGTTTAATTTTTTGACAGGTTAATATAATGGCAGGCGGTAGATCGACTAGGAGACGTGGTGGGGGTAGTAGGTCTGCTCACACGTCCACCACTCAGCAGGAGGACGAGGAGGTGGTCCCCGAAACGGGACCGGAGCAGACCGCTGAGCAGGAGGAGGAGGAGCAGCAACAGGGGCCGGATGAGGTGCTGGAGAAGGACGAGGAGGGGCGGTATGTTCTCAAGCCAACAAGCACATGGTAATATAATCTAACTTGTTGATTATTCTTTTGTAAATATTCATTTTTGTACTACATTTTGTATGATTGACTGCATATATGGTTTTCTCGACTCGGTGCAGGTTTCTGCACAAAGAGGTCGTCAAAGGCTGTACCAACAGCTTCATGGTCGACAAAGGGCAAGGGTATGCTAATTGGTCTCAGGTACCGGCTGAGATACGAGAGTGGTGGTTCAACCAGTTCAAGGTACGTGGATTGTTTTTGCTCCCGAGTTTTTATTTTATAATCTGGACTTTGTAAATATTTTTCATACTACTTATTAATCTGTCTTGACTGTATAGTTCAAGTTCAGCTGGGCCTCAGAGTTTGATGGTAGGGTCTGGGAACGGTATAATGAAACGTGCACACGACGTTTCGCCTGTGTGATGAATAAACGACGTACGCGGGGGACTCCGTTGAAGGACCTTAAAGGTGTTAGTTATTTTTCTTTGGGTAATCAATTTTAACAAATAAACAATCTAACTTCAATCTTTCACTGTATTAAATAATATATTGGGTCGTCATATTTTAGGGGAGGCATTGGAGAGATGGATTGCCTACCACGATCAGAAAGAGTTTAAGGTGAGGTCCGAAATTGCCCAAAGGAACAAGTTGGCGAACTGTGACCGTGAGGGCCGCGCGAACCCGACACATCATCGGGGTTCTCAGACTTCTTTCGCTCGTGTCAAGAGAGTATGATTTCTACTAATTAATACCGTACTCTTCCTTGAATAATCGTAAACTACGTTTGCGTAATTTATATTTGCCTAACTTTCGTACTAATTTAATAGCTGCGTGCTGAGCTCGGGAGGGAGCCAACCGCGGCGGATATATTCTACGACATGCATGGACAGACCGATGAAACAGGGACTACCTTCAAGTCGAAAAAGGATCAGGCGACCTGGGTGAGTACTAAATCGACTGTAGGTGGTGGATAACTATCTTCAATAATTTCATCTAATAATAACTTAAATTGAAATCGTTCTTCTGTACGCAGGACGCCTACCAACAAGAGATGGAGAGACTCGAGGCTGATCCTGATGTTGAGGAAGTCAACCCGAACGAGACTTGGTTCAAGGTCGTCAAGGGTTACAGGAAAGGGAGTGTGTACGGTGTGGGAAATGCACACGGTATGTACTTCAGACCTCCCACATCGCGTCTGAGCACCTCCACACAAATGGAGTACACGCCGGCCGGATCTCAGCAGCCCGATCCGGAGAAGGAGCAAATGAAGGAGCAACTGAAGGAGCAGGCGGAACACATCAGGAAAATGCAGGAACAGATGGCCATGTTTCAGGCCATGTTCGACAAATGCAACCAAGGTCCTCCCCCACCCCCTCCAGACGACAGAGACCCCTTTAGCGGGGGTGGCGGTAACTCTGGTGCTGCAGCTAGCTTCACAGTTAGTTGATTGTTTGTTGTTGTTGTTGTTTTAACTGTATCTTTGAACTACTTTACACTTGTGTACCTTCAAACCGTACGTTAAATCTGTTTATATAAGTTTTTTCAGCATAAATGAGTCGAGAGATGAACTCTTTTGGTTGACTGAGCTTGAATGTGGTTGAGGTATTGTGGATAGTCGACATTTGTGGTTGAGTTTTGGTTTATTTTGCAGGTTTTGGCTAAACATTGAACGCATGTTTACGGTCATGCAACAGCGTAAATAGCGTCCGATACCGGACGTCATAGCAGACACCAGGGGACTCTATAATGGCGTCCGACTGCGGACGCAGGTTGTTCGTAGGTGGCGTCCACAGTCGGTCGCCAACTTCAAGCCCCAGACGTCCGACAGTGGACGCCACTCAGAGGCACATGACGTCCACAGTCGCTCGCCAGCTTGGCGTCCACTGTCGGTCGTCATTCGTCCTGACGTCCAATAGTGGACGCCAGTTTCGAAAAAGGGCGAGCAGGCGTGGCTTCCGCTTTCTGGCGTTTGTTTGCGGACGCCCGTCGCCTTATGGCGTCCACTGTCGGTGCCCACCAGGTGGACGCCGAGGACAGTTATTTTTGTAGTGCTCGTCATTGGGTTGTTCCCCTTCCCCAAATGAACATCCCTCATCAAGTTGTGAAGATCGAGTTAAGAACATTAGGGTTTAGGCCGTTAAGGCATTCAATCTAGCTTTAGATTCCTCCCTTCCCCTTAGGAGTTCGGCCAAGAGTTCATTATTCTTTTGCGATTGGATGGCCATTTCTTGTTGCATTTGAAGCATCGATTGATGTAACTCCAAGTTTGGCATTTGGCGGTCATTGGGGTCTTGTAAAGTTCCTTGAAAATCTTGATGATGCCCAAGGGGTGGGGCATCATATTGTTGGTAGTGAGGTTGAGGTGATTGGTAGTATTGTGGGTCATGGGGTTCATATTGTGGTTGGGGTGGAGGGTAATATGGTGGGTTTTGGGAATATTGGCTTCCATAAGGTGAATCTTGATTGTACATGGTGGGTTCACAATCATAGCTAGAGTAATAGCCACCATGGTCATATGATTGATAAGCACTCACTTGTTGGTAGTCATTTCCATATCCTTGAAGATCATACCCACTAGAGTCTTGATTACCCAAGAAGCTTGATAGTGGTAGGGGGACGTCATGTCATACCCTTGGTTCATAGAGGGAGAGGAGTAGCTCATATCGGCTTCAATGTGTGGGGAGTTTAGATCAAACCTCACGCTTTGCTCGAAAACTAGGCTTGTACCCGGTTGGAAATCTCTCAATCTAGCAACCGTCCATTTATGCGGCTCTGAGTTGTAAAGAAGAGGATGGTCACCACCTCTAGGCAAAAACTGTAGACTAGGAGCAAACGTGAGAAGTCTAGTGCTTTTTGGGCACTAGACAAGAGAGAAATAAACTTCACACACAAGAAGCAAAGGAACCAAAGAAAAAGAAAACCACAAACACAAAGACAAAGTCAAGTAACTAGGAAAACAAAGTCTAAACTAGCACCGTCCCCGGCAATGGCGCCAAATTGATGGTAGGGATTTGTCACATCCCAACCGATCAATAAATAAACCGGCTACTCCTAACACATAGATAGGGTAAGTCGGGTCGAATCCACGGGGACGGTAAGAGGCGCCTAGACTAAGGTCGCCTAAAAACGAGACTAAGTCAACGAGCTAAACTAAACTAGAAATGATAAGGAAGGAAGAAGGCTAAGACTATGACTAAGGTAACAGAGAAAACAAACAAGGAAAACGAGCTAGGATTAGGTCGGGTTCAAAGGGGTAATGGAATGGTCGAGGAAGAACTAGAGTGAAGGGAGTAGTAGGGTAATCTAGGTGAGGTCCGGGCTCTCGCTACGTAGACCGACCTAGAGGTTCATCCTAAAACCCATCTCGGCGACACACATGACAAACGGGGTTACTAGCACGCTATAGTGGCCTAGGTCGCATCCGGGCTCTCGCTATGTAGACCGACCTAGGGGTCGTCCTCACCGGGCTCTCGCTACGTAGTGAGGCAAACAAACCCACAAACAAACTATCACCTACAAGATAAAGGCAAGAAGAACAAGCATATGCATCTACTAGTCATTCAAGCATTTCAACAAACATGTAACATGCATCAAACCAAGAGGAAACCCAAATCTTCCACCAACATCTCCAACAAATCCTTAATCACCCATTAAACACCCTAATCACCTTACTAACCCTAGCAAGGATCTACTCAACCATATAAACCAACTCAAACAACAAAACATACATAAACAAACTAGTGAAAACAATGAGCAATAAACATAACAATGAACAAAGATTGAAACTTGGATGAATAAACAAGATTAAGAGGAGAGAAAAGGATGAGAAGGATTATACCCACTACTAAGGATGAAAAGAAGAACACTTGTATAGAAGAAAACCCAAACAATTCCACCAAGGTTGTCAAGCTTGATAGATTCTTCAAGAGATCCAATAATACAAGAGTAATCACTAGATTAACGACTAATTAAGGATTAATCTACACTAATCTAATCTAATCTAACCTAAAGTAGTCTAGGGTTTAAGGGATAATGTCTAACATAAGCTTAACAAAACAAGGGAAGAGTATATATAGGGTTACAAGTGGAAAGGAGAAGAAAGAAAACAAGGCGGAGCTGCAGCAGGCCCGTCCCGGCCGAGACGAGGTGGTCCCGGTCGGGATGGGGTCGGTCCCGGCCGGGAGGAGCTGATCTCGGTCGGGAGGGAGTTCAGACAGTAGCTCCTTGTTTTGCTCCTTCATCCCGGACGGGATGAGGCCATACCCCTCGGGGATGAGTCTTGTAGGCCTCCAATATGAACTTTTTGGTCCCTCCTTGGTTCTCATGGGCTTCCCATCGATTCTCGGGACTCGAGATCGGGTCTCGAAGGCTCGGGATTGGGTCCCAAGGTCTCGGGGTCGACTCCAAGGCATCGAGTGATCGTTCCTTAGCTTCGTTGGCTCCTAAAAGTGTATGTATTGAGTCGGAATCGCTCCAACTCTTCATGAATGGTCTCGGGAACCTGAAACGAGCTAAAGGAAGCATAAGTAACCCATAAACCGCTCCCAAAGAGCGATTCTACAAGGAAAATGGGACCAAAACACTACGAAATAGGCACTACAAACTACACTTATCAATCGAGTGACCCCTTTTCCAGCTAAAACTGGATTCTTTCTCTATCCAAAGTCGGAATCCTATTCCATCCAAGCCGGGTGTTTTCTTCCATCCTAAGCAAGCTTTTCCTATCCAAAACGGGTGTTTCTTCTCATCCAAGCCGGGTACCTTTCCTAGACAAAGCCGGAAACCTCTCCTATAAATACACCCCCTACACAACACAATACACATCAATTCATAACCAGAAATTCAGCAACTCTAAGCAAACTATACACAAATACCGTCCCGACTTTTCCTCTAGAAATCCTATAGGAAACCCGAGCCAAAACGATCCAAAATACAACCCCTTAACTCCTCCTATGTCCTCGTTACTCCCACGCAAGCGCTGTTATTACGAGTTCCGAATCGAGGTCGAAATTAGCATGTAGGTTGAGGGTGTTACAAATCCCGTTTTCTCTCTTTCTCTTTTCCTTCTTCTCGTTTTTGTCCGTCGTTGTGCGTCATTATCATCATCGTTTTTTTATTTTTTTTTCTCGTTTCTAATATCATTACTAATATTACTACTATCGTAATTAGCAATAAAGCGTCGTCCCTAGGATTCGATATCGACTCTATAGTCGAATGTCGGATCTAAAGGAATCAATCAATAAACCATATTAAGCATGATCCCATTGACGCCAAAATAATGGTCACATGGTTCGAAAAGACTAATTACGACATTACGAAGCAGAGGGATTTATTTCGTCTTAATACAATCAAAAACGATTCACAAACATCTTTTTCAAAATCCACTTTATATATCCGATATTGATTCTATAATCAAATATCGAATATGACGAGTATCGAAAACTGAATCGAGTGTAAATCATATTATATTTTCACGCGATTTAGCAAAATTATAGATTTTAAAATCAAAAATAAATTCACGGACAACAGTCCGTACAGAGGGCACTCGATCGAGTGGCATCCCATAATCCGGGCAGAAGGTTTTTTTCGAGACCACTCGACCGAGTCCCTCAATGACTCGATCGAGTGGCTCCTGGTGTAGCAAAACCGCGAGTCTTTCAGCTATTTTCGAGTCCCGATAAAATTCTTTTACCGACTTCGGTCATCACGTGTCAAGTCTATCACGTGTTCGCCTTTTCAAAACCATGCATCGTATCATATTTACATCGTCTAATTTATTTACGCTCCGTTATCATCGCAATTATTATATATTATCGTTTGTGGCATTGGGTGGTATGCCGTTCGTATATTGTAATCTGTTGTCGCACTTTTTTCGTTGTTTGTTTTATTGTACTAAAACGGACCTCACATGCTAAAATAACTTTGACGTTAGTTTAGATGCATTAAACGACGTAGTCAAACATAATTCACATTTTTAGTCAAAACGCTGTTTGCATAACATTCAACCGTTAAACTAACACGCGTACACGAAAAACGAACGATATCTAAGTAGAGGCCGCTAAGTGCGGGCGGGGTTGGGTGTTCTTTGTGAACTTCCCAACACGTACCCTCACCCCTTACTCAGAACCATGGTTTTCGGATGTACGAAACCGTTGGCATACGAGAGTCATTCAATACACAATAACCGATAATGTCGGTATCGGTATCGGTATCGCAATGAAAAGGGACGAACCCCATAAACTATGAGATCAGAATGGGTCGTACTCTGTGCACGGGCCCTAAGATATAGAGTGGGTTCGAACGGGTCCGAATTCCCACAAAATTCGGTTGCGACTCCATTTAGATTTAAATTTTAATCCGAGATCCATCTCACATGAGATTCATTCGCCGCCCCAAACCCGCGCGTGGCCGCGTCGGGGTGGACCTATGTTATGTCCACAATTTGGCGACTCTGCTGGGGATACCCGATGTACCACTTGTCATCGGAGTTCCTAGGATGAGACTCGAAAAGAAATCTTTCGATTAATAATGTACGCGTTTTAGTTCGATGGTTCATGCATAACCCAAATTTTACCCGGGCCGGTTACTTGTGACCGACGTCCCACTATACCACGGTGCATTCCTAAATGGGTGCGCTAAAAACTTCTATGGCCGAACTCGTATGGGTTTTGCGGCATGTTCTAAGACCAATTCGGCTTAGGAAGTCTGTCCTGATTTACGAGAAAGCTGTCGTTGTTGGTATAGACCCGATTTCCATCGACCGAGACTTAGTTTAAGAGCATACATGGTGTCGTTATATTGCTTCCATGACTACTACTTGATTTACATGTCATCTTTTCCAAAAAGCCGTTATTTCAAAAAACTTGCATCTTTTCAAAATCATCCAATTTTCAAAATCCGGGATGCTACCGAAATTAAGATTTGTGATTTGACTCAAAATAGCCTATTTCTAGCCGGTATGCCACCCATTTCTAATTTCAAACTTTTTTTCGAAAAAAAAAATGGCCCCCGACGGCATTTTTCGCCACTTCCAAAAGTCGGGACCATCCTCCGATTTTTTTTCTCGGAATTCAAACTTTTTTCAAAATAAAACCTTCCTTATCTTAGGACTTACCGCATTTAGTACGTAGTGTCTGTCTTTTCCTAAGTTGTCTAAGTCTTTAGCGTCGAAACTTCGTCGATCTTACATCACGGATTTCCTCCCTATCCCAGTCCGCCTTATTCGTCTAAGGCAGGGCTAACCGACGTAGGGCATACCCCTACCTAGGAAAACTCGTCTACACATTAAAGTCCAAAGTCTGGGGAAAATCTCACATGGACCTTCCTTCGAACAGGACTCGACCCACATAACCGAATCCTAAGGAAGGCCCATCATCCACAAGTCACCCGTTTAGGTGTCTTTTCCGAGTCGTTTTCCTTGTCAGTCTTTTCCTTGCTCGGGATGTACTGCTTTGATTCCAGGATCTGGGTCAGTTTCTGATTACGCGGTATTGTTACAGACAGGCCACCGATAACCAGACGTCAACACAAGATGCAAGAAACTTTAATTTGGACCAGTTGACAGCCTCGCTGGCTAAGATTGAGACCCAACTGGCAGCAAAGTCCGACTAGATAGCTATTGTCACCCGTGTGAGCGCCATGGAATAAGGGACTCATAGCGGAGGGGTTGAAACTACCGGGCCCCTAGCTGAACTCGTCAGCGCGGTCGGCAAGCTGGAAGAGCAGGTCCACCTGTCAACCAACATCTCGATCCACACGGAAAATGCTTGCAACTATTCGCCCCTGAATGACGAACTGCCCGCCAACCTCAACCTTACGGGCATACCAATGTTTGAGGGTACTGAAGACCCGGTGCAACATTCGGGCTTTCAAGGAATTCATGGCGGTTAAGGGAGTGAAATCAACCATGTTCAAGCACCTGTTTGCTTCCTCCCTAGAGAAGCATCCGAAAGCCTGGTACTACAGGCTTGATTCCAAGAAATACAAAACTTGGAATGACGTGGCAACAGAGTTTGCTCGGAACTATGCCAACAACACCGAAATCCAGACTACGATGCGCACCCTGGAAGTTATGGCCCAGGAGCCCAAGGAAGGATTTACGAAATACCTTCAACGTTGGAGGGCCGAAAGCGTGAAGTTGGTCGACAAGCCCAACGAAAAAACCTTAATGGAGGCCTTCATCAAGAACCTACTTTCCTTCTACCGGGTCCATCTCCGGTATGCTATCATACCCAACTTCGCCACATTAACGGAGATGGGAACAAGAATCGAAGATGATTTGAGGCTAGAGGGCCTTACTAAGGCCTCTGGAAAGGGTTATCAAGGGGCTTCTTCTTCAACCACCAAACCCACAACTGCAGCTGCAACCCGCAGCATTTTCGACGAGGTCAATCTACTTGATGCCTCGTCCAAGAAGAATACCACACCACGGGTATTCTTAACCCGGTCGGTGAAAAGCCATAATTTGCTATGATGGTCAATTGAATTATGCATCAAACAATCAATCAGATTTAAGACGATAAACAAGCGATAGTTCATGCGATTAACAATTAATCAATCAATTATAACCCCTCCTAACATGCATAGATCCCCCTTAACCCTAGATGAGAAATTAGCTACGCATAATAAAACTAATCAGACAAGAAAGAAAGAAATCGAATCTAAACATATCAAGATGAATTAACAATCAATTGAAGGAAATAACAATACTAGAACAATAAATAAAGATGAATTAAAAGAGAATTGAAATTCAATACCAAATGATGAAGCAAATTGTAAAGATCTCTAGGTAGGTAAACTAAACTATGAAAAATGAATAATGAAAAGTGTGTAAAAGAAGGTAAAAGAAAAGTGTAGAATGAAAATTTGTCTGACATATGAGTCGGGAAAACTGATTTAAAGAAAATCAGTTGGGCTCGAAAATAGGCCCAAAATCTATGCTGAAATCAGGAATGACGCTTGGCCCGGATTGGGTGCACTCGATCGAGTGCGTGATGGCACTCTATCGAGTGACACCCCAAAATATGGGCAGGAGCTCCACGGAGTGGCACTCGATCGAGTGCAGTAGGGGCACTCGATCGAGTAGCGTTGTAGGTCACAGCACTGCGCGCTCGACTTCAAACGGCTGTCATTTCTTTGTTACTTGTTCAAATTGAACGTATAATATACCGTTCGAAAGCTAAGAGAAACAGATTTCTAACGCCACAGAAATCACCCTGATTGGAGTTGTAGAACTCAAGATAAGGATGTTTGAAGTTGACCCTTGTGTAGGCAATCATTCTTTCTTCTCAATTTGCATTTGTTTCCTTCTTTGTTCCTTCTCGATTCCCATTCTCGTCCTCAGCTTAGTCTTTTTAGTTCGTCAAGATGTAAATGCGTCCAAAAACACACATATCCTACAAAATAACCTGAGATACGGCAGTACCGACTTTCTAGAAAATATCGACAGTTAAGGCATAATCAGGAGAAGAAAACGCGATCAATCGACGGTTGGGGGACGAAAAAAATAGATATAAAATGTGTTGATCAACTGACATAGGTACTACCTATACACATGCCTTACAAAGGCTATCATCAAAGGGCCTGATCCAATCGATAGGCCCAACTTCTGAAGTTCGGGTAGAACGACGCTCCAAGGCCTACAACGTCCAGGCCTATTGCCAATACCATCGAGGCAATGGGCACGACACTGAAAAATGTTGGAAGCTGAAGCACTTGATCCAGGATCTGATCGAGAGCGGTAAGATCCCATTACCCGGAGGCAAGCTAAGTAATAAGGACAATCCCTTAGGTGCCCACGCCATTTTTTCCGGAGAAGTGATTGACGGCTCACACCTTATTTCTCCATTTATCTCGCAAATAAACGGGATCTGGTGCGATGACGAGGATGACGTATATCTCGCCAAAGGGGAAGCTGTCCCCATTACGCCCGAGGAAGGCTAAGTCCAAGGCCTTAGCCAGTAACCACCTTGCTCGTCCATATCAAGCCACTAGCTCTAGGGACACCCCTACCTCGGTAAACACCACTAAGCCGAACGGGACGGAAGCCACCCCTGAAGAGCCAACCACTGAAAAGGCTCTCGTGAAGCAACTAAAGAAGACTCGAGTTGACCTCTCTATATGGCAGCTGCTAGTTAGCTCACAAGAACATCGAGAGGCACTCACCAAGGCCCTCGATCAAGTCAAGATCGACTCCTCGGCTACTCCTGTTGAAATGGTAGCCACAGTCCTACCCAACTTAAAAGGTAAATCTAAGGAAGAAGGTCCGCTGATCACCTTCTCAGAAGCCGATCTACCACCATTCGGGGCTACCCACAACCTAGCCCTTTACATTACGGTAATTTCCCGCGGGAAGTATCTCCTGATGACCCTAATCGATGATGGGTCCGCAGTCAACGTCTTCCTTTGAGGACCGCCAAAGCCCTCGGCATTACCGAGGCCGACTATATCCCAACTTCGCAGACCATCCAGGCTTTTGATGGAAGCCCAAAGTCGGTAGCTGGGGCCGTGAAACTCACTGTCATAACAGGCCCAGTAGAAAAGGAGCTAGAATTTCCGGTGATCGATGTCACCTCTTCCTTCAACCTGCTCCTAGGGAGGCCATGGATCCACGCTGTCAAGGCGGTATCCTCCACCCTTCACCGGAAAGTCAAGTTGCCCTTACTAGATGGGGTCATCACTCTAGAGGCAACCTCTATAACCGTGTGTAGACACCCACATTTTGACTGCCAGGTGTCTATAGCAGTTTCCGACAAACACCCGATGATGATCGGACGCAAACGTCCTTTAAATACTCAGAAACGGGCTCAAAATCATTGGCATTTGGCTTGGGCTCATTATGGAGTACATATCTCACAAAACCAACCTCAAAATCAGGCCCTGTGGGTCGTTTCGAGTCAAATAAGACTAGTTTGGGACGATTCCGACACCAGGGGTAAAACCGTCTTTTAGCGGCCGAGTCAAAACCCGGTCAAAGATTTTCCCGAGACACGTGAGTCAGCCGTGACACCTCACACGGCTGATTCATACTCCAATCCTACGAAAAATCAGCTTCACAAAATATTAAACAAATCCGTTTAAGGATGGAATTCGATCTCAAGTAGGAATCCTATCCGAAAACCGATTCAAACACCCGACCGAGTGCAAATACTCGGCCGAGCTGCACAACCAGCCGTGTTCCCTTGCTTCTTCGACAAGCAAGCGGAATCCTCATGCCATCCGACTTCCTGTATTTCTTATCCTAAGCGGTAGTTCAAACTCTCCTAGCCAAGGTCGGGAACTCCCTATAAATAGCCCCTTGCGCACACAATACAGAGTACATCGACATTCATTATCGATCAATTATTCGAAAAAGCATCACAAATTATTCCCATACACACACACACTCGTAAGCATAAAATCTAGCATCGATACACCGATATTACAAACCCGAAGGAAATCGGCCCGATACCCGACACCCTTCACTCGTCACGCCCGAACCGAACCACCACCAACTCACCGACATCCACTCGACGCTCTTGTGCCCAAGCCACGTCCCGACGAGCCCCGATCCGAGTAAACAGAAGCATGTAGGTTGAGGGTGTACCAAACCCGACTTCTCCTTCTTCTCTTCTCCTCCTCGTCCGTCCTTTTTTTACGGGTCGGTCGTTTTTTTTTTATTATTTTCTAATATCGATATTACAAAAACTATTTTCATATAACAACATTCTTAAAAATATGATATCGATTTTCTATAATCGAGTATTGTATCAAAAAGAATTATATTAAATCTCGACGATATTAAAAATCGTTACATCTTTTTTCGTTCAAATTCTTTTTTACAAAACCCTTTTCTAAAAATCATTCCGAATACTCGATATCGATTTCATAATCGAATATCGGGTACGACGAATATCGAAAACATAAATCGAGTATAGATTAACTCATATTTGTACGCGATTTATCAAAATTAGCAATTTCGAACAAAAAATAAAAAACCGGACAGACCCGCATGCGAGTCGCGCCACACCCAGGCGACTCACGCACGGGCCTGAAACCCGAGTCTTTTTTTTTTAGCTTTTTCGTTCGTTTTATTTTATTATTCTACGAAATGATTTCAAAATTTATATCTTTTCTAAAACTGTTCGAAGTATTTGATAATAATTTCGTAATCAATTATCGAATATAACGAATATCGAAAATATTAAGTCGAGTACGAATTATGCAATATTCGTACGCGGTTTAATAAAAGCATCGAATTTTCAAAAAACCGCTTTCGAGATCAACCCGACACGCGACTCGCCGGCATCCCGGGCGAGCCGCGCGGCTGGCTGCCATGACGCGCCTTTATCGTTTTTTTATTTATTTTTCGAACTTCGTTTTTTATACAAAACAGCGTTTTAGCAATATTTTTCAGATTTCGATTAATATTTATTTTCTCGATCTCGTATATTTATTTGCTATATTATTTTTTACAAATCGATACTAACTCGTTTGTTTATTTTGTAGCAAATTCACATCTTTTTCATCATTTGTTTTATTATACTAAAACGAATCTCACATGCTAAATTCAACTTTGACGTTAAATTTTTCATGCATTAAACTGACTTAGCAACCCATTCAATTCCTCGCATGTTTAGGAAAACAATGTTTGCATATCATTCATTGTATTACTAACGCGCGTATTAAAAAATCATTCGATATCCTAGTAGAGGCCGCTAATGTGCGGGCGGGGTTGGGTGTTCTTAGTGAACTTCCCAACACGTACCCTCACCCCTTACTCAGAACCGTGGTTTTCGGATGTCCGAATCCATTGGCAACGAGAGTCATTCAATATACGATTAACCGATCAAGTCGGCATCGGTATCGAACTGCAAAGGGACGAGCCCAATAAACCCTGACATCGGAAATGGGCCGTATTTTGTATGCGGCCCACTACGACATAGAGTGGGCTCGAACGGTTCCGAATAACCATAAAATTCGGTGGCGACTCCAACTTTGATTTAAATTTCAATTTGACCATTCCATATGGAGATTCATTCGCCTCCCCAAACCCGCGCGTGGCCGCGTCGGGGTGGACCTATGTCATGTCCACAATTTGGCGACTCCGCTTGGGATAAGCTGATACGTTACTGACCTTCAGCATCTTCAGGGTGAGACTCGAATAGAAATCGTTTGACTAGTACAATACGCGTTTTAGTTTTACGGTTCATGCATAACCCCATATTTTCCCGGGCCGGTACTGGTTTCCGACGTCCCACTATACAATCGATGTAGTCCAAATTGGATATGTCGAAGGTGTCCATTAGCCGATTCGTATGGGTTTTACGGCATGTTCTAAGCTCAACTCGACTTAGGAAGTCCGCCCCGATTCTCGATAGGCTGTGTACACTGGTATAGACCCTTACAGACTGACCGAGACTTAGAATTAAAGCATACATGGCGTCGTTATACTGTTTCCATGACTACGTGCTACCTGGTTTACAAGTCGTTTTTTTCAAAAAACCGTCATTTTCAAAATTGCATCCTTTTTCAAAATATCCAATTTCAAAACCCGGGACATATACCGAATTTAGGATCCACGATTTTACTCAAAATAGCCTATTTTTAGCCGGTATTATGCCCATTTCAAAACTCGAAAATATTTTCGAAACTTTCAAAACCGTCGCCCGACCCACGTTTTCCGTTTTTCGAAAAAAGGGCCGGTTCTCCCCGAATTTCTTCGGGCTTTCAAAAATTCAATTTCAAAACCTTCATTTTCTTAGGGCTCACTACTACAAATAAGATTAAAGAGGATGGTTGGATAAGGAACCGTCCTTTAGGTCGACGTCCTATTAAATCAAATAGCGCGGTTCCAAGAAGGTCAAACCGTCCTATTTAATTGCAGAACCGTCCTATTTAATTGCAGAACCGTCCTATTAAATTGTTTACAAATAGGACGATCGTCCTATTTGTAAACAATTTAATAGGACGGTTCTGCAATTAAATAGGACGGTTCTGCAATTAAATAGGACGGTTTGACCTTCTTGGAACCGCGCTATTTGATTTAATAGGACGTCGACCTAAAGGACGGTTCCTTATCCAACCATCCTCTTTAATCTTATTTGTAGTAGTGGCTTCCCGTATTTAGCAGTGTCGGGTCGTGTCTTAAGTCGTCAAGGTCTCTAGCGTCGAAACTCCGTCGATCTTATATCACGGATTTCCTCCCTATCCTAGTCCGCCTTATTATACTAAGGCAAGGCCCACCTACGTAGGACATACTCCTACAAGGGTCGGCCCGTCTACACAATCGAGTCTAAAAGTCTGGGGAATGTCTCACGTGAACCTCCTTTCGAACAGGGCCCAACCCACACGGCTGGATCCTAAAGGAGGCCCACCTTTCACAAGTCACCCGTCTAAGTGTCTTTTCCGAGTCAACCTTTTACAAGGCATAGCCCTATAACAAAAGGTTTGTGACCTTTAAGTCTAAGGGTCACTCGTCCGACACTCGAGTCTTAAACCAAATTTTCGATCCCACTTGGGGGGTACCCTTCAGCAGAGCGATCAACCGCGGTTTCTCTAAGGGTCATGTCTTACACGTGTCTCACGTACCCCACTTTCGAGCCACTTAGATGCCACACCATATGAGTCCTATCTGAGTCCTTAGCCTCACTTGGGGGCTATTATCCGACGGAGCGATTAATCACAGTCACTCCGAGAATCGTACCCCGCACATTTGTCTTAGGAGAGTCTAACCCGAGCCAAACTGGAGTCGTCTCTCCCCCCGCGCTATTTCCTATGCCTTGGTGAATTTGAGTTCTGAAGCAACTTTCCTGATTACGCGGTATTCTTACAGATAGGCCGCCCTTCACCCGAACCATGACTAAGGACTCCATTGATCAACTGACCGCCTCGTTGGCCAAGATCCAAGATCAACTGAACCAGATAAGGGGAGACCAAACCACCATTGCCACCCGTTTGAGTGCCTTGGAACAAAGGACTCCTAAGGTCGGAAATGAAACAACTGGGCCCATAGCTGAACTGGTCCGCGCCGTTCGCAAACTCGAAGAACAGGTCCATTTGTCAACAAATAACTCGATCCATATGGAAAACGCTCGTTCCTATTTGCCTCTGAATGACGAGCTACCCGCCAACCTCAACCTTACGGGCATACCGATGTTTGAGGGTACTGAAGACCCGGTTCATCACATTCGGGCTTTCAAGGAGTTCATGGCTATCAAGGGGGTGAAATCAACCATGTTCAAGCACCTGTTTGCTTCCTCCCTCGAGAAGCACCCGAAAGCCTGGTACTACAGGCTTGACTCCAAGAAGTACAAGACTTGGGATGACGTGGCGACGGAATTCGCTCGGAATTATGCCGATAATACCGAGATCCAGACCACGATGCGTACTTTAGAAATCATGGCCCAAGAGCCCAATGAAGGTTTCACCAAGTACCTTCAAAGGTGGAGGGCCGAGAGTGTGAAGTTGGTAGACAAGCCCAATGAGAAGACACTAGTGGAGGCGTTCATCAACAACCTCCTACCTTCCTACCGCATCCATCTTAGGTATGCCGACATTTTCAACTTTGCAGTGATTATCGAAATGGGCACTAGGATTGAAGACGATCTTCGACACAATGAAGATCTGGGTGAAGCTTCTACTGAAGGCTATATTGGACATCAACTCGAGTCTTCAGAAGCCGACGACAAATGACAACATTATCCGAGAGTCTAGATTTGGTTTAAGCCCGAGTCTGAGTCCGAGTCTAGGATGTTCTATTTCCTTCACTTTCCAAAGTCAAAGTCAGAGTCAGAGTCTTTTGCATTCTGTCCTCTTTTTCAAAATTCAATAAAATCAGCTTTTCTATTGCTCATATATACTTTCTTTATGTGTTTCCGAGAACATGATGAACACCGTCATACACTGTGAGCACATGCACGTGACTATTACAGACACATCTATAATGACTGCAGGAAATCGAGACCCGTGTTTTCCTTTACCTGTTCCATGTCTGACATAGGAAGCCAGAAAACTACACTTAGCAGGAGCGGTATCGAATCCAACGACGAATCTAGGTAGTCTCCTAGTTTAGGTTCAAGACGGGAGGCAAGCCCATTTCCCACAATAAACACCCCTCCGACAAGATCAACCATACCTACCTACGGTGTTAGTCTGACCAACAGAAAAAAAAAAAGACAAAAAAACTGGACAAAAAAAAAATCAAAAGTCCAAGGAAAAAAAGCAAAAGGCCAAAACAAAAAAGCAGGCCATCATAAAAAAGAGCATCCACGACCAGAATGGTCAACACAAATGAAGATCCCATGACCGGGACTAAGAGGTCAACCAACAAAAAATATTCAAATGCCCATGACCGTGGTCAACGGTCCACTCAAGATCAATACTCATACCATCCAATAAGGGAGAAACAATCAAGCTAGTCAACTAACACCACATTTAGCCTTCCCACATTACAACCCTCAAGACCTTCCCGAGACCCAGGCTAAAGACAGTCCGGAATTTTGAGGATTCAAGCTCCATAGGATACCCCTAACCATTAGGGCCAGACATGGAAACCAGATCCTGCATCATCAAACATATCCCGATCAAAGTTCGAGCCATTTTACTCGGCTTCCCCTTTACATAACAGAATTCACAATCACCATATGCAAACCCGAGATCAAAACTCGTCAAAGACCCGAGATCAAAACTCGTCAAAGACCCGAGAGCAAAACTCGTCAAATCCCTTACCTAATCATACACAATCCCGAGAGCAAAACTCGTCAAATCCCCGAGAGCAAAACTCGTTAAAATCCCCGAGAGCAAAACTCGTTAAAATTCCCGAGAGCAAAACTCGTTAAAATCCCCGAGAGCAGAACTCGTCAAATCCCATCCAAATTCTTCTCATTCAAACCAGTTACCAACCCCAAACACGGGAATTTAACTTGCAGTCGGCATAGAACATGCCCAAATAGTGCACACCACCTCTGGGAGCTATCCCGGAGAATGCTCACAGTCACAGGATCAATATCCTAACCATTCTAGCCCTTTGATCAAGACATCATTGGGAATGAACCTAGCCTACACCATTGCTATGGCTAGTTACACAAAAAGTTCTATTAGGCTAGGCACCATAATATATCTTTCAACACTGAACTACGACATGGTTTGATTTTACTACACGTGAATACGTAGGCAGCCTTTCAACAGAGGCACAACCACCCACATTGACACACATTCAAAAAGCGCCATCATTCCGGTCACGACACCGTCATGTTCTCAGCAGCTAGCTTTGTCGTCCTGGGGGCTTCTCTTAGGCAGAAAACCTCCATCCACTCACAAAATCCATATAAATTCAAAAAATCTAGCCTCCTTTCTGTAGTGTGTCATAGTACTCGGCTCAGTCGAAGACAAGAATCTGTCAGGACTCGAGGCAATACCCACTTTGGAAATGTACCCTAACATCAAAAATTCAGGAGAGCACTAGACTACAACAGTCTCATTACAGACTACTGCAACCCCGTATAGCATATCTATCCCACTTCGATGTTCGACCATATTGCCACTCGCATAGGCTACGGAATAGCGCAACTTAAGAGTCTTGTTAGGTGGCCCACCCCCCTACCGAGTCACGGTCCAACCCCTCGAGAGTCCAGTCGTGTCTGTCAACTCGTCCGGTCACGCCCAGCGTCGAATCTGTCGATAGGTCCCTCTCTTCAAATTCTCATTTTAAAATTTGCAAAACTTAGCCATTTGAGAAAACCCTTTTCGACAAGGTCAAATTTCGGTCTATTTAAATTGCAAATTTCTTTTCTACCCATTTCAGTTTTGAAAACCTATTTCCTAGCACGTGAGTTGCTTTCAGGACTTCGATTTCAAAACTAAGCAAAAATCATTTTTATTCCCCAGCGCGAGTCATATTTGTTTCACCTACATGTTGCATGCAAAATTTTATGTAACTTTTACAGGTACAATTCAAGACCGCGCAATTCACATAACTCCCCAACGGCATAGACTTATACGACAAGTCCGATTCCCCACGGAGTTATCATCATCAGCTCAGGTACATTTCTAGTCTCCGGTCGGCGGACCCTTTACGCAGGTCTAATGGACCTTAAACGACCCGACCGGAAGTCTGCCAGGTTTTAATCTTTGATTGACCTGGTAGCTACTCTGACTTTCGCCTTGTCCAAGCTTCAGTCAGAGTGGGGGCTCTGTATACACCCACATTTTGACTACCAGGTGTCTATAGCAGTTTCCGACAAACACCCGATGATGATCGGACGCAAACGTGCTTTAAATACTCAGAAACGGGCTCAAAATCATTGGCATTTGGCTTGGGCTCATTATGGAGTACATATCTCACAAAACCAACCTCAAAATCAGGCCCTGTGGGTCGTTTCGAGTCAAATAAGACTAGTTTGGGACGATTCCGACACCAGGGGTAAAACCGTCTTTTAGCGACCGAGTCAAAACCCGGTCAAAGATTTTCCCGAGACACGTGAGTCAGCCGTGACACCTCACACGGCTGATTCATACTCCAATCCTACGAAAAATCAGCTTCACAAAATATTAAACAAATCCGTTTAAGGATGGAATTCGATCTCAAGTAGGAATCCTATCCGAAAACCGATTCAAACACCCGACCGAGTGCAAATACTCGGCCGAGCTGCACAACCAGCCGTGTTCCCTTGCTTCTTTGACAAGCAACCGGAATCCTCATGCCATCCGACTTCCTGTATTTCCTATCCTAAGCGGTAGTTCAAACTCTCCTAGCCAAGGTCGGGAACTCCCTATAAATAGCCCCTTGCGCACACAATACAGAGTACATCGACATTCATTATCGATCAATTATTCGAAAAAGCATCACAAATTATTCCCATACACACACTCGTAAGCATAAAATCTAGCATCGATACACCGATATTACAAACCCGAAGGAAACCGGCCCGATACCCGACACCCTTCACTCGTCACGCCCGAACCGAACCACCACCAACTCACCGACATCCACTCGACGCTCTTGTGCCCAAGCCACGTCCCGACGAGCCCCGATCCGAGTAAACAGAAGCATGTAGGTTGAGGGTGTACCAAACCCGACTTCTCCTTCTTCTCTTCTCCTCCTCGTCCGTCCTTTTTTTACGGGTCGGTCGTTTTTTTTATTATTTTCTAATATCGATATTACAAAAACTATTTTCATATAACAACATTCTTAAAAATATGATATCGATTTTCTATAATCGAGTATTGTATCAAAAAGAATTATATTAAATCTCGACGATATTAAAAATCGTTACATCTTTTTTCGTTCAAATTCGTTTTTACAAAACCCTTTTCTAAAAATCATTCCGAATACTCGATATCGATTTCATAATCGAATATCGGGTACGACGAATATCGAAAACATAAATCGAGTATAAATTAACTCATATTTGTACGCGATTTATCAAAATTAGCAATTTCGAACAAAAAATAAAAAACCGGACAGACCCGCACGCGAGTCGCGCCACACCCAGGCGACTCGCGCACGGGCCTGAAACCCGAGTCTTTTTTTTTTAGCTTTTTCGTTCGTTTTATTTTATTATTCTACGAAACGATTTCAAAATTTATATCTTTTCTAAAACTGTTCGAAGTATTTGATATTAATTTCGTAGTCAATTATCGAATATAACGAATATCGAAAATATTAAGTCGAGTACGAATTATGCAATATTCGTACGCGGTTTAATAAAAGCATCGAATTTTTAAAAAACCGCTTTCGAGATCAGCCCGACACGCGACTCGCCGGCATCCCGGGCGAGCCGCGCGGCCGGCTGCCATGACGCGCTGATCGCCTCCCAATCGGTTCGATCGTTTTAACGAAGGACGGGGGATCAAACGATATTTATAGACTCGGAATTATCACAAAAACAAACAAGTAATCGTGGTAAGTCGAGGTCGGTCCACAGGGAACAGTGTATTGTCGTGAGGTTTAAAGTGTCGTGTTCGATGTCTTAGAGAGGGGGTTTTTTTCGTTTCGAGGTCGAGTCTATACTAAAGAGATTAGCGCGTTGATGGTTTTGGAGGTAATCAATTTAAGGAAAGGTGTTAGGGAGAAGTCGGGATTCGATGCTTGGGGTCTAAGAAGGTCGGGATCGAGTTTTTGTCACAATGTCGGTCGACTCGTCTAAAAACCCGCTTTCGCGGTGAATGAGGGTGAGTTCCTAGTCATGGTAATTCCTACCCCGATTTTCCCTATATTGATAGAAATTAATCAAGGTCGATCTAGTTGGCCGGACTTAAACATCAATGACATGACACCATTAATAGGATAAACCAACATGCAAGCAACCCACCAACATCCCTATATTCAAATAAACCAAGCCCTCATCCCTAAACTCCCCAACAAGAAATCTACTCACACAACATTATGGAAATCATCAAAACATGCAAATTAATAAGATTAAAAGAAGATGATGATGAGAAAATAACACAAAAAACTAAATAGAGATTAGAGAGTGGAAGAGAATTGTACCAACTATGAAGATCTAAAAGAAATAAGAAGTTATCATAGATAAAGATTGAATCTTTGATGAATAAAATGGAGAATTTGTCACTAATCCTCCAATAAACCCACAAATCTTCAATAAAACCTTGAATAATCTTCTACAAACTTGAGATCTAACAATTGTTGATGAGAATTGTGTAGATCTACTACTAATTACTATATAAACTACTAGGAATTTTGTAGGATTTTTACTACTACTACTACTAATTGATGGTGTAATAAGGTGGTGGAGTGGTGTAATGTCTTCCCTCCTTAGCACAATGGAGAGGTGAGTTAGGCAATGCATTAGGGTAACATATATATAGTAATTCTCTTAATGGATCCTTAACCTAAAGCCCAAATCCATCTTTTTGCTTCATTAGTGAGACAATCTCCCTTTGCTTCTTCATGGGGTGGAATTTCGCCCCGCAGACATGTCAGTAATTCTCACCGGGTGAAATTTCGCCCGGTGAGATTTTCTTCGATTTTTCGCGTTTTCGGCACGTCTTCACCATCGGGCGAAATTTCACCCGGTGGGCGAAATTTCGTTCGGTCAGTTTTGCCCGGTGGGGAGCTCGGAAAATCTTCGGGAGGCACTTTTTTCCGTCGGGTGAAATTTCGCCCGGTGGTGTCTCACCGGGTGAAATTTCGCCCGGTCATTTTTCTGGCCTCGAGTCTTGTCTCATTCTTCGTTTGTTCGAACGGATGGCTTTAAACTTTAAGTTGTGTGCTTTGCTCTTTGGACGGTTTTCCTTTCTCTTGTGCTCGTGGAAGCTCAATCGTGATTTCGGCGCCAAATCCTATCAAAATGATAGAAAAACTACCAAAAACACGTAAAACGCACAAGAGAGACGCTAATGCGAGAAGTACGCAAAATATGGCGATAATCGCACTCAAAACTCGCAAAACGAGGGAAAAACGGGTCTAAATGGAGGGAAAAACGGTCTAAATTTAGCACACAACAATTCCCCCACACTAAACCGTTGCTCGTCCTCGAGCAAAGACCCAAAAAGAAATTACAAACTACTACTACTAGCTAGACTATGCTAAACCGATACAGGGAAATTAACGGGCCCGCTCTGTCCCTTCAACTCACATCGAAATACTTATGAGGTAAAGTACTCCCATGCAAGGCAAGTTGGGGCTTGCTCAAAATGGTGGATGCGACTAAACACACAGAAACACATAGCACGAGAGAATAGACGCATCCAAAGCAAAAATAAAACACCGAATCCCTCATCGAGACGGCGGGGAAAGACACCGATTACTTACCTAAAACAACAATAGACTTCCAAGATAAATCACCCACGTAAACAAGGACCAAAGCCTAATACTATGACAATTAAGCAATATAGATGTTGATAACTTAGCCAGGTCCTCCTAATCTACTAAAGGGGTACTACGGGGCGTATAATGGAGTGGAAAAGGCGAACCATGGATTTGTTCGACACTGTAGGTAAGTGCGGTCCCGCTCTCTTTGGCTAAGCCAAGAGGGTCGTTCCAAAACTTGAATTTCCTAAATTAGCCCAAATAAAAAGGTGGAGTGTTTACAATTATTGGGGTGGATCAATTCATCACCGCTATCTTCCGACCTCGGGACTCGGTCCTCTAGTTGGCACTTCATGATGATGAATCGATCAAAGGGCTTTTTTTTTTTTTTTTTTTTTTTGAAGGAGACACTTTTGATAATTTGATTTTTCATTTGAAGCTCCTTTTCTTCTCCTTTGTTTTCTTGTTTTTCATATTTTTGTGCCCTTTTTCTCTTGCTTTGGTTTTGCCCTTTTTTGGCTCTTTGATGTGGTTTGTAACCAAGCTTGGAGGTTATTTTTGTAAACTTATTGTGATGATCTATAGGTGGAGGAAAAATAGGTAATCGAGAACGCGCGCCATTCTGGATAACCCACAAAAGGCGGAAAAGATTTGGACTAAAGGTGCAATGGTCGTTCGAGCAAGGTCACCTAGAAAACGGGATGCGGGAACCAAGGCCTAACTCCTCCATGGGTGGTCAAGGTGGTCAAATGCAAACCCCGAAGTAAACATCTAGTAGAAAAGGTGGACTCAAGGCTAAAGAATCAACAAATTCATTGCCTAAGAGTCATTCTACTATACTAAGGTCCAAAATCTACAATGGGTTATTTATAATGGAATGTAAACTCTTGTAATAAGTTTGTAATCGGGTTTTCGAAAAGGTTTAATCCTAGACACACTATACAAAAACAAAACAAAACAAAACATACGGAAAAGGAAAAACAAGTAAAAGAAAACACAAGTAAAGCCATGAACTCCATACTCCATCAACATTCAAGCATAAACCACAACACCAAAATGCTCAACTTCGAGAGCCTCCAATAGCAACAACCTAACTCCTCTACAAAATTAAAGAAGAAAGAAGGAAGGAAGTTACCAAGCGGGTGCTTTCATTATCTCTTCAATTCGCGCTATTAAGGTGGTGATTACCTGTAAGAGTAGAGAACAAGACTATACACGGGACACGAAACATAACGAGAAACAAGAAGGAAAAAGAAAAAGAAAATGTTTTTGATTTTTCGAATTTTTCAAATTTTTATGGATTTTTGAAAAGATTTTTGAAAAATAAAAGATAATAAACTCCTCCCCCACACTAAAACTGTACATTGTCCTCAATGTACAAGTAGGGAAGAACGAAAAAAATGGAAAAGAAAATTAAGAAAAATCTTTTTGGATTTTTATGATTTTTCAAATGTTTTTGGATTTTATAATTTTTTAAATGTTTTTGGATTTTTTCGAGAATATTTGAATGTTTTTGTGTTTTTCGAAAATTTGAGAAAAAGAAAATGAAAAGAAAATAAAGAAAGCGATTAAGATAGTGGCGGGCCTAGGTGCAATCACATCACCTAGACCCTAGCCAAGTGGCTAAGAAAATGAAAAATAAAAGAAAAGAAAATGAAAGGTGAAAAATTGGACATAGGTGTAGTCACGTCACCTAGCCCGGATTAAGAAAATTGATAAAGATTTGATTTAAAAATTTGGATTTTTCAAAGGGGTCAATGGCGTAATCACATCGCCAAGCGACCGGGAGCAATACCAAGGCCGCTACGGCCACATTTGATGGGACGGTGGGACAGCTTGCAATTTTGTTCAAGATAAAAATGATCACAATGATTAAACTGATGGGACAGGGAATAGAGAACAACATTAGTTCACATACAATTGAATATGATTAATACTCACCGACCTAAATCACACATATATACGCACAACACAAACAAACCAAATTATCAACCGACTCTCGTAGGGGGGTCTAATTTGAATAGTCATTGGACGCAAAGGAGGCCGTGGGAGTTCCTTCACCGGCATACTCCCAAACTCCTACATCCCCCGAGTTGTTTAGTCGGTATTCACAGGGACCTGGAGGTAGGTCCCAATTGTGACTGTTATAAATATTGGTTAGGTTTTTGCAGGGGACAATTAAGGCACGGTCATGGCTAAGAGAAACGAGGCGATGGTCAGGCACCTTAAAAATCCACGTAGGGAAATAAGCCTCGTCCAGCCAGACACGGGGGTCATGTGGTTTAAGATGGTCGGTATAATAACCCAAATTTCTTGCTATTATGGTCACAAGACCACCACAGTCGACAGAGGGGCGTTGGTCAATGATAATTTGATGAAAGTGTAACGCCACGACAATAGGTAGGTCTAGGGGGTAAGGGTTACCGAGTAAAGAGTCACATAACAATTGTAAGACACACACATTGAGGTTAATGATATTTTCGGTAGATGGCAAAAGACAGTGTGAAAGGATTTCAGCAAAATAACGAATGGCTGGGTTACGGATTTCAGCGGTAAAACTAGAATTGGGTTCGAAATCACGTTGACCCGGCGCTATGCGCCTCCACAAGTCTCTCCTAATCGCACTACTTCGCGAATCACTTAGGGGTCTACTTAGCCCGGTACCCGATGAGGGCAACCCTAGAGCTAAGCTAAAGTCGGAAATATTTAAACAGTGATTTCTACCAAACAAATTAAATTTGAACTCCTTAGGTGCGGTCGGGTTATCGACTGTAAAACTACCTAGAAATTCACAAGTCAAGTCTTTATTTGTGCAAGGCACAAAACCAAGTAGTTTACTAGTACCAATTCTAGACGATAACTCTATAATATCGTTCTTAATTCCTAAATTTTTCATTGTGATTAAACAAGGCCATCTCGTACTCTCAAAGTTCTTTTCAGAGAAAATACGAGCAAGTGGTGAATCAAGGCACGGTAAAAGTTTAGGCCTAGCGGTCTTATTAGAAGATGAATGCTTAGAAGGATTAGAAGTCGAGGCCATACCTTGTTTACGTGCCGCTCTTTGAGCCCTTGTTTCCATGATAATAATTTGCAAGAAAAATCCCGAAACTTAGCTTCTCCTTCTTCAAAAACCCGAAATAAATATTCACCCAAATATGGAATGGAGTTATGAATGGAGGTTGAATATGGGAAATGGAAGGTGATGTAGTGAATTTGTGATGGTTGGAAGGGTGAAATGATGAGTGAGGTGAAAAAGGTGGTATAAATAAGGGTGTTTGAGGAGGGAAAGTGAAAGTTTAAAGTTGGTGGTAAAAATTTGGTGTAAAAGTATTGGAGGGAAAGTTATGTTGAGGTAAATTTGTTGGAAGGAAAGTGAAGATGTAGTGAGTAAATAAGTGAGCATAGGTGATCCGGCCAAGACACACCGCCGGGTGAAATTTCGCCCGGTCGGGTACCATCGGGTGAAATTTCACCCGACGACATTTCGTCGTGAAAATCAATTTTGTCGTCTTTTTCCACCGGGTGAAATTTCACCCGGTCAAAATCTCACCGGGCAAAATTTCGCCCGGTGGTAACTTCTTCGTTCCGGCAATTCTGGCAACTTTTCCGTAGGGCGAAATTTCGCCCGGTCGAGTCTCACCGGGTGAAGTTTCGCCCGGCGGTCTTCCTGCTGCGTTTCTCCGCCTTGCCAATTCATGGCTCTCAATAATCACCTAGAGATTCAAATATATGACTCGACTCATATTACATAATCAATAATTCCCACAAACATGCTTGTGGTCTTCAATTTAGCTCCATAACTTCTCCAAAGGCTTGATTTTCATCCAAATTTTGCTCCATGATGAAATCCAATTTTCAATCGATCTTCTCAAGCTAACAAAACTTAATAAACTTAAAGAAATATGATACATATATACAAGGTGGTTGTCGAGGATACCACCAAACCTATTTCAACTTCGAGAGGGTTAAACAACGCTCCCCGATGGGAGCTCACCAAACTTCATAGTAGCAAAGGTCTCGCGAATATGACCGGGATGATAAATCTTCAAACGTTGCCCATTAACCATAAACTTCCCGGTTTCCGGGCTAAATATCTCTATCGATCCATATGGTTGCACTCCGGTCACTTCAAATGGACCCGACCATTTTGATTTCAACTTACCGGGAAAGAGCTTAAAGCGAGAGTTGAAGAGTAATACCTTATCACCAACGAAGAAGTCCTTACGAAGAATTCGAGAATCATGCCATTGGCGAGTTCGTTCTTTGTAGATCTTCGAGTTCTCGTAGGCCTCAAGTCTTAGTTCTTCCAATTCTTGTAGTTGGAGAAGGCGATTATTTCCTACAACACTCTCATCGAAGTTTAGCTCTTTGATTGCCCATTTGGCTTTGTGTTCTAATTCCACCGGTAAATGACAAGCTTTACCATACACAAGACGATAAGGAGTGGTTCCAATCGGCGCTTTGTAAGCCGTCCTCAAAGCCCAAAGGGCGTCATTTAATTTCAATGACCAATCCTTTCGGTGTGTATTAACAACTTTCTCTAAAATTCCCTTGATTTGTCGGTTGGAGATCTCGGCTTGCCCATTTGATTGAGGGTGGTAGGCTAAGGACATTTTGTGGGTGATACCGTACTTCCTAAGAAGGTGTTCAAAGGTATCTTTCCTAAAATGAGAGCCTCCATCACTAATTATGGCTCTAGGCATACCGAATCTCGGGAAAATTACATTTTTGAAAAGCTTGATTACAACCTTGGAGTCATTGGTGGGAGAAGCTACGGCCTCGATCCATTTTGAGACATAATCAACCGCGACTAGAATGTACTTGTTACCAAAAGAGGATGTGAATGGACCCATGAAATCAATACCCCAAACATCGAACAATTCAATCTCCAAGATAGGTTGAAGGGGCATCTCATTTTTTCTTGTAATATTGCCGCTTCGTTGACATGCATCGCATGTGAGAATGAAAGCTCGGATGTCTTTGAACATAGAAGGCCACCAAAACCCGCTTTGGAGAACCTTGGCAATCGTCTTTTGATTGGCCAAGTGTCCACCATAAGATGTCGAGTGAAGGTGTTTCACTATATTATATCCTTCTTCGGCCGTGACACATCGTCGGTAAATTCCATCTATACATCGGCGAAATAAATAAGGCTCGTCCCAATAATAGCGTCGGGCTTCATAACGTAGTTTCTTCCTCTCTTGTTTGGAATAATCGTCCGGAATAAATTGAGATACTAAGAAATTGAAGATATCGGCATACCAAGGTGTAATAGTTTCAACGGCCATCAAGGCCTCATCTCTCATAGCTTCATTGATGGGGATACCATCTTCTTCATTGCTCTCTTTACTTACCGTTAATCTACTAAGATGATCCGCTACCAAGTTCTCCGATCCGGCTTTGTCTTTAATCTCAATGTCGAATTCTTGCAAAAGGAGCACCCATCGAAAGAGTCGGGACTTTGTCTCCTTTTTGGACATGATGTAACGAATCGCCGCATGATCGGTATGAATAATGACCTTGGAGCCGGTAACATAGTTTCGAAATTTCTCCATGGCATAGACAACGGCAAGCATCTCTTTTTCGGTTGTGGTGTACCTCGATTGGGCTTCATCTAGGGTCTTACTTGCATAATAAATCACATGTAGCTTCTTATCAACTCGTTGACCTAGAACGGCACCAACGGCAAAATCTGATGCATCGCACATGATTTCAAATGGAAGATTCCAATCGGGAGCTTTGATAATCGGTGTGGTAGTGAGAGCGGTCTTTATCCTACAAAAGGCCTCAAGACAAGAGTCATCAAAAACAAAAGGGGCATCTTTCATAAGCAAAGAAGTCAAAGGCTTAGCAATCTTAGAGAAGTCTTTAATAAATCGTCTATAAAAACCGGCGTGACCTAGAAAACTCCTCACCCCTTTGACATTTGTCGGTGGTGGCAAGTTCTCAATCACGGAGACTTTCGCCTTATCGACTTCAACTCCTCTATTAGAAACAATATGACCTAGGACAACACCGTGTTCAACCATAAAATGACACTTTTCCCAATTTAAAACAAGTCTATACTCTTCACATCGAGCTAACACTTGATCAAGATTTTCAAGACAAGAATCAAAAGATGTACCATGGACACTAAAGTCATCCATAAAAACTTCCATAGATTTTTCAATACAATCGGAGAAAATAGCCATCATACATCTTTGAAACGTTCCCGGCGCATTACACAATCCAAATGGCATCCTTCTATAAGCATAGGTGCCATAGGGACATGTAAAAGTGGTCTTCTCTTGGTCATCGGGATGAATAGGAATTTGAAGAAATCCGAAATGATCATCGAGGAAACAAAAATAAGAATGATGCGCCAATCTTTCAAGCATTTGATCAATAAAGGGAAGGGGAAAATGATCTTTTATGGTGGCCATGTTCAATTTACGATAGTCTATGCACATGCGCCAACCGGTAATAGTCCTAGTAGATATTGACTCACCCTTTTCTCCTTTAACAACCGTCATTCCTCCTTTTTTCGGCACAACTTGTACGGGGCTAACCCATTTACTTCCGGTTATCGGGTATATAATGTTAGCCTCATACAACTTGAGGACTTCCTTCATGACAACCTCTTTCATGGTGGGGTTCAACCTACGTTGACCCTCCACCGAAGGACGGTGGTCATCATCAAGGATGATCCTATGCATGCAAACGTTTGGGCTTATGCCTTGGAGGTCGGAAATGCTATACCCGATGGCCTTTTTGTGCTTTCTCAAAACAATTAAAAGTTTTTCCAATTGAGGTCCATCAAGGGTAGCATTGACGATAACGGGATAATTAGTCCCTTCAAGAAAAGCATATTTGAGGGAAGAGGGGAGTGGTTTAAGTTCAAGATTAGGAGGAGAAGATACCATACTCTTACCCACCGGTAGTGGTTCTACCTTTTCATCATGCAAACATTCTTCTTCAAGAGGTGGAGAGTCAAATGGTTCATCTTCTTGCTTATCATAATCTATCAAGCTATACTCAACCAAACTATCAATAACTTCAATGAAATTCATTTGTTCAATCATTGGTTGTTTAAGAGCTTGAGGAAGGGAAAATTCTACCGAATTGTTCCCTATGTTAAATGACAATTTTCCATTCTTAACATCAACTATAGTGCCACCAGTAGCCATAAAAGGTCGACCTAAGATAATGGGGGTAATAGTGTCTTCGGGCATATCCATGACAACAAAGTCGGAGGGGATGAAGAACTTACCAACTTGAACGGGTACATCCTCAAGTATGCCAAGTGGGTACTTGACGGACCTATCCGCAAGTTGTATTGACATGCTAGTGGGTCTCATCTCCCCCACACTAAGTCTCTTAGCAATGGAATAGGGTAATAAGCTAACACTAGCCCCTAGGTCGCATAAAGCTTGATTGACAACAACATTTCCTACCCGACAAGGGATGGAAAAACTACCGGGATCATCTAGTTTCTTTGGCATTTCGTTCATAAGAATGGCACTACAATGACCCGTGAGAGAGACACACTCTTTGTCTTCTATGGTTCTCTTTTTAGTCAAGACATCTTTCAAAAACTTAGAATAGAGGGGCATTTGAGAAATTACCTCGGTGAAAGGTAAAGCTACCTCTACTTTCTTCAACATATCCACGAAAGGACTAAATTGAGCATTCTCTTTGTGTGGCTTAGCTCGCTCGGGAAAAGGCAATGGAGGAACAAAAGTGGGAGGCGATGGAACATTGGATTCTTCTTCTCTTCGGCTAATCGCTCCGCCTCTTTTCTTTTGGCTTCTTCGGCTTCCATTTGCTCTTTCTTCTTTCTTTGTTCTCTTAATTCATTCTCCGCATTTTGAAGAATATCAAACTCCGCTTCTATTCCCCGGTTTTGTTTGGGGGAAGAAGGAGATGATTCTTGTGATGCACTTGGTTGATTAACCTTGGATGGGGTAGTCTTGGTGTTCAAGTTCAAATTCTTATATGGGTCCTCAAGTTCTTTGCCACCTCTCAAAATTACGGCATTTGCTTGGTGTGAAGGATCTCTTGGGTTTTGAGGTTGACCGGGCAAACCATGGGGTGGATGAATTGGTGCGGCTAAGGCTTTTGTTGCTTCTTGTGATTCCCAAACTTTTAGCCTTGCCTTAGTATCTTGATGTTCATTCCATAGTTGGCCAACGGTCCTTTGCAAATCATTATAGTTCTCCCATGAGGGGCCTCCTTGACCAAATTGAGAATTGTTTGATTGGCCATAAGGTTGAGAGGGTTGATTGAATGATTGTTGATTGTAACATTGGTTACCACGAGAATTTCCTTGGAACCCTTGATTGTACCCATGATTAAAGTGATTACCATGTTGATTTTGGTAATTGTTGTAGTTGTTAGGAACATGGAAGTTGCTACCTTGTTGATTGAAGTTACTCCTTTGATGAGGAGGCATATATGGGGGCATCTTTGGAGGTCCTTGGTTAAAAGGCCTTTGTTGACTTTGATTGAATGGCCTCATTTGACTCCCTTGGGCGCGCGGCATCGGGTTTTGAACATTTTGATTTCCATAAGAGAAATTAGGATGAAACCTTGTGCCGGCGTTGTAAGTATTAGAAAAAGGATCAAATTGAGGTCTTTGCCTATATACTTGTATAGCTTGAACTTCATTTGGCTCTTCAACATAGACTTCTTCATTAGGAATGCAAGAGCTAGAGTCGTGGCCATAATTGCCACAATGATCACATTGAACTTCCCATGTTAAAAGCTTTGGAGGAGATGGTTGCCTTGGAGGAACACTCCCTTGAATTTGGTAAATACCTCTAGGAGTGGGCTTAGAATTCATGGCATCCATTCTCCTTTTCAATTCTTCAAGTTCCGTTTGGAGTTTCAATTCGTTAGAACTCGTAGATGAGTTCACTTCAATTTTCTTTCTAGAATCCCTCGATTGACCCATTCTTGAATCACTCCTTGCCATCTTCTCAATAAGATTTTTAGATGCCTCATCGGTGAGAGAAGAGAAGTCTCCTCCGGCGGCCGAATTGAGGTTTTCCTTGGTTCTCGATGAAAGGGTGTTGTAAAACGTTTGGGTAGTTAGCCAATCGGGTATTCCATGGTGTGGACATTTGCGCAACAAGTCTCTAAATCTTTCCCAAGCCTCGCTTAGGCTTTCAAATTCATCTTGCTTAAAGGTTTGTATCTCCATGCGGTATTGGTTAGTCTTTGACGGCGGAAAATATTTCTCCAAGAAGGCATTAGATAGTTGAGCCCATGTTGTAAATGTATTAGCGGGATGACCTTGAAACCATCTACGAGCTCCATCTCTTAGGGTCTTTGGAAATAATAAACGATGCAATTGGCATGAAGTTAACCCATTGAGACGTGCTCCTACTAATTTTTCCTTGAATGAAGCGATGTGCTCTTGAGCATCTTCTTGAGAAAAACCGTGAAATGTATCTTGTTGGACCGCATTGGTTAAAGAAGCTTTCAATTCGTAATTCTCGGGAATCTCTCCGAAATCGACGGGAGATGGTGTTTCTTCATGTGTGAGTTGAGAATGCGAGCCAGAGTCGCCATTGGTTGGATTGGTGGTGATGGTGGATTTGAATTTGGAGAATTTGGAGGGTTTGGAGAATTTGGAGGATTTGGAGAATTTGGAGGATTTGGAGAGGATGGGATTGGTGGTGGTGTTTTCGGTGATGGTGGTGGTGGTGGTGGTGAATTTTGTGAAGTAGGAGGATTGTTTGGAGTGGGATTATGTGATGTAGAAGGTGTAGAAGGTGAATGTGGAAGGATGGGGTTAAGATTAGGAGGTGATAATGAAGGATGTGGAATGATGGTGGTTGAGTTATTTCCTCGAAAACGCAATGCTCTAAAAGTCCTTTCCGGTTCCGGATCGAACCACAAGGGCGATGACGTGTTCCTGGGCATAAAACTCAATTAAACGGTGAGACTCCTAGCACCTCGCGGCACTAGGGTAAAGAGAGAAGAGAAAAGAATCAAACACAACAATTAAAAACACAACAATTAGCCGTTCCTCGGCAACGGCGCCATTTTGATCGCCTCCCAATCGGTTCGGTCGTTTTAACGAAGGACGGGGGATCAAACGATATTTATAGACTCGGAATTATCACAAAAACAAACAAGTAATCGTGGTAAGTCGAGGTCGGTCCACAGGGAACGATGTATTATCGTGAGGTTTAAAGTGTCGTGTTCGATGTCTTAGAGAGGGGGTTTTTTTCGTTTTGAGGTCGAGTCTATACTAAAGAGATTAGCGCGTTGATGGTTTTGGAGGTAATCAATTTAAGGAAAGGCGTTAGGGAGAAGTCGGGATTCGATGCTTGGGGTCTAAGAAGGTCGGGATCGAGTTTTTGTCACAATGTCGGTCAACTCGCCTAAAAACCCGCTTTCGCGGTGAATGAGGGTGAGTTTCTAGTCATGGTAATTCCTACCCCGAGTTTCCCCATATTGATAGAAATTAGTCAAGGTCGATCTAGTTGGCCGGACTAAAACATCAATGACATGACACCATTAATAGGATAAACCAACATGCAAGCAACCCACCAACATCCCTATATTCAAATAAACCAAGCCCTCATCCCTAAACTCCCCAACAAGAAATCTACTCACACAACATTATGGAAATCATCAAAACATGCAAATTAATAAGATTAAAAGAAGATGATGATGAGAAAATAACACAAAAAACTAAATAGAGATTAGAGAGTGGAAGAGAATTGTACCAACTATGAAGATCTAAAAGAAATAAGAAGTTATCATAGATAAAGATTGAATCTTTGATGAATAAAATGGTGAATTTGTCACTAATCCTCCAATAAACCCACAAATCTTCAATAAAACCTTGAATAATCTTCTACAAACTTGAGATCTAACAATTGTTGATGAGAATTGTGTAGATCTACTACTAATTACTATATAAACTACTAGGAATTTTGTAGGATTTTTACTACTACTACTACTAATTGATGGTGTAATAAGGTGGTGGAGTGGTGTAATGTCTTCCCTCCTTAGCACAATGGAGAGGTGAGTTAGGCAATGCATTAGGGTAACATATATATAGTAATTCTCTTAATGGATCCTTAACCTAAAGCCCAAATCCATCTTTTTGCTCCATTAGTGAGACAATCTCCCTTTGCTTCTTCATGGGGTGGAATTTCGCCCCGCGGACATGTCAGTAATTCTCACCGGGTGAAATTTCGCCCGGTGAGATTTTCTTCGATTTTTCGCGTTTTCGGCACGTCTTCACCATCGGGCGAAATTTCACCCGGTGGGCGAAATTTCGTCCGGTCAGTTTCGCCCGGTGGGGAGCTCGGAAAATCTTCGGGAGGCACTTTTTTCCGTCGGGTGAAATTTCGCCCGGTGGTGTCTCACCGGGTGAAATTTCGCCCGGTCATTTTTCTGGCCTCGAGTCTTGTCTCATTCTTCGTTTGTTCGAACGGATGGCTTTAAACTTTAAGTTGTGTGCTTTGCTCTTTGGACGGTTTTCCTTTCTCTTGTGCTCGTGGAAGCTCAATCGTGATTTCGGCGCCAAATCCTATCAAAATGATAGAAAGACTACCAAAAACACGTAAAACGCACAAGAGAGACGCTAATGCGAGAAGTACGCAAAATATGGCGATAATCGCACTCAAAACTCGCAAAACGAGGGAAAAACGGGTCTAAATGGAGGGAAAAACGGTCTTAATTTAGCACACAACACGCGCCTTTATCGTTTTTTTTATTTATTTTTCGAACTTCGTTTTTTATACAAAATAACGTTTTAGCAATATTTTTCAGATTTCGATTAATATTTATTTTCTCGATCTCGTATATTTATTTGCTATATTATTTTTTACAAATCGATACTAACTCGTTTGTTTATTTTGTAGCAAATTCAGATCTTTTTCATCATTTGTTTTATTATACTAAAACGAATCTCACATGGTAAATTCAACTTTGACGTTAAATTTTTCATGCATTAAACCGACTTAGCAACCCATTCAATTCCTCGCATGTTTAGGAAAACAATGTTTGCATATCATTCATCGTATTACTAACGCGCATATTAAAAAATCATTCGATATCCTAGTAGAGGCCGCTAATGTGCGGGCGGGGTTGGGTGTTCTTAGTGAACTTCCCAACACGTACCCTCACCCCTTACTCAGAACCGTGGTTTCCGGATGTCCGAATCCATTGGCAACGAGAGTCATTCAATATACGATTAACCGATCAAGTCGGCATCGGTATCGAACTGCAAAGGGACGAGCCCAATAAACTCTGACATCAGAAATGGGCCGTATTTTGTATACGGCCCACTACGACATAGAGTGGGCTCGAACGGTTCCGAATAACCATAAAATTCGGTGGCGACTCCAACTTTGATTTAAATTTCAATTTGACCATCCCATATGGAGATTCATTCGCCTCCCCAAACCTGCGCGTGGCCGCGTCGGGGTGGACCTATGTCATGTCCACACCGTGGCTAACTGTAATACCACGGACCACGAACCTCTGGAGATTCAATTTCGTAGGAATGATCGAAGAAGAGTATCTTTTCCGACCCTACTTCACAACTAGCATCGATAAGATGCTACAAAATTTAGGATATTTACCTGGGGCTACTTCAAGGCCATATCTGCTCGCCGGGAAAATTGTTGAAGCCCTAAATGACGGGGGGTCTCGATTCGGCTTGGGGTACACTATGACCCCGGGAAATACGGACTGAGCAAATATTATCAACTTTGTCACGCCGGTGTTTGGGGCTATCCAAGTTGATCTGTACCAGCCCAATGCTACGCACCCTAGGACCCACTTGGCCCAGGAGTGCAACTACATTTCGGATGACATCTTTACCCTCATCCAATCTGAAGATGCCAACGATGCTGAGCCCGCGCTAGGGCTACTTTTCGGGGAAGAAGCAATAACCTCGACTCCAAAGGAAGACCTGGTCAACCTCATCCTTCGCAGCAATAGGTTTGACCCAACTAAGCTAATCTCGGATGTTGGCTCCGATATGGGAAACAGGGCATGGAGAAATGGACCAACACTCAGGGCCGAGTCTACAAGCTGATCACTGGAGAAGGCGACATGCCTGAGTCTGAGTCTGAGTCCGAGTCGGAGTCAGAGTTAGAGTCTGAGGATGAGTCTAGAGAGTCTGGTGCTAGAGTCACTCCTGTAACCACCCCTCTCCCTTTAGTTACTCCTGTTGTTGGTGCTTCGGGGTCTGTCCCGAACACCATATCTATCCCGCCACTGACTGATAATCAGATGGTTGTTCTTTTCGAGCTACTTTCAAAGTTTTCAATCAATAATAACAATCGTTCTACTTACGACTTGTCTTATTTTCAAAGTGCTTCCAATTTCAAAAATGTTTTGTGCAATGACATTGAGAAACCCGACGAACAGGTACCCCTACCTCCACATCTGATCGAGCTGCTAGAGCAAAGAGAATCCCGGAATCCGGTAATCGAAGAAACCGAGTCCATTAATGTGGGAACAACCTTAGAACCTCAGATACTTAAGATAGGATTATCCTTAGATCCCGGGGAGAAACAACACTTCACAGACCTCCTCCAAGAATTCAAAGATGTCTTCGCATGGTCCTACAAGGACATGCCGGAGATAGACCGGGAGATAGCCGAGCACCGCATACTGATCAAAGACGGATTCAAGCCGGTCAAGCATAAGCTCCGTAGAATGAGGCCCGAATGGTCTCTCAAGGTGAAGGAAGAAGTCAATAAACAATTCAAGGCCGACTTCATACAAGTGTCCAAATATTCGGAATGGGTTGCAAACATCGTGCCGGTTCCTAAAAAGGACGGTAAGGTGCGTGTCTGCGTAGATTTTCGGGATCTTAACAAGGCGAGCCCGAAAGACGATTTCCCGTTAACACACATCGACATACTAGTGGATAACACAGCTGATCATGCCCTTCTATCATTTATAAACGGGTATGCTGGGTATAACTAGATAAAAATGGCAGAAGAAGATATGGATAAGACCACCTTCATTACACCTTTGGGTACCTACTGCTATACTGTTATGTCGTTTGGTCTCATTAATGTCGGGACCACGTATCAACGGACCGCCACAACCTTATTACATGACATGATGCATAAGGAAGTAGAGGTTTATGTGGACGACATGATCGTCAAATCTAAAAACAGGGACGGTCACATCACCGCTCTAACAAAGTTCTTTACCCGATTACGCAAATACAACATGAGGTTAAACCCTCAAAAATGCAGTTTCGGAGTAACATCAGGTAAATTACTGGGTCATATCGTTAGCCAACGTGGCATCGAAGTCGATCCCACTAAAATCAAAGCCATTACCGAGATGAAGCCTCCTAAAACCGAAAAAGAAATAAGGGGATTTCTCGGGAAAGTCCAGTACATCAGCCGATTTATTTCAAAATTAACCATGGTATGTGAATCCATTTTCAAAAAGCTGAAGATAAGAGAACGAATAGTGTGGGACGACAAATGCCAAGTGGCCTTCGATAGAATCAAGGAAATCATGTCTGCTCCGCCAGTTTTGATGCCACCTCAACCCAGTTTGCCTTTGTCATTATACCTAACAACGACCGAGACAGCCATGGGGGCTATGCTAGCTCAGACAGTTAACTCCGAAGAACGAGCTATCTATTATATCAGCAAAAAATTCCTAGAATATGAATGCAAGTACACCATGCTCGAGAAAACGTGTTTAGCTCTGCTCTGGGCCACTAAGAAGCTCCGACACTACATGCTCAGCTATGAGGTGCAAGTATTATCTAAAATGGATCCAATCAAGTACCTCTTCGAAAAGCCCATTCTCAATGGCCAGATGTCTAGATGGACTCTAATGGTAGCAGAGTTCGACCTAAAGTTCGTGCCTTTAAAAGCCATTAAAGGCCGGGTAGTAGTCGAGTTTCTCGCCGACAGTCCCGTGGCTGAAGAAGGACACACTGACACTTGGTCCTTCCCAAATGAAGATATTTTCCATACCGATATTGAAACATGAGACTTATACTTCGACGGGGCCTCCAATTTTCGAGGATTCGGAGTCGGAATTTTTTTAATCTCGCCAAAAGGAGAACACACTCCTGTATCCATCAAACTGGACTTTGATGTTACCAATAACGCCGCTGAGTATGAAGCATGCATCCACGGGCTACAAGCCCCTGCTGATTTAGGGGTCACAAACCTCCGAGTACACGGTGACTCATCCCTGGTCATTAATCAAGCATTTCAAAAATGGAAAACTCGGAACGCTAATCTCATGGCCTACCAAGCACGAGTAAGGGATCTCGAGAAGCAATTCCAAAAGGTAGAGTATATATACTTGCCTCGGGATGAAAATCAGTTGCGGATGCACTCTCAAAATTAGCATCTTTGTTGAATATTCCCGATCATTTGACCAGAATGCCGATTTGTGTCGAAAGACGGTCCTAGCCGGCATATATCCACGACATTGAGGACATCGAGATACCTGATCCCAAGCCATGGTATCAAGCCGTGCTAACCTACCTGACAAACGGGGAATATCCTCCCGGGACCGACAGTCGAGCTAAGAAAGCCTTACGAAGGCTGGCAACCCAGTTTGTCCGTACCGACGACGGGCAACTATACAAGAAGACAGCACAGAGGGTTCTTCTCCTTTGTATCGATAAAGTTAAAGCCGAAAAGGTTATGGCCGAAGTACGCGATAGTGAATGCGGTCCATACATGAACGCCCAGATGTTAGTCCGAAAAATCATGAGGCTCGGATACTACTGGAACAATATGGAAACCGATTGCCAGTTATACGTCAAGCATTGCCATAACTGTCAGATTTTCGCCAATGTGCAACATATGTCATCATCCCTGTTGTATACCATGACGTCTCCTTGGCCATTTTCGACATGGGATATCGACATAATCGGGAAAATAAATCCTACGGGTACTGGCGGACATTGTTTCATTCTGGTAGCTATCGACTATTTCACCAAATGGGTCGAAGCTGAATCTTACCGTATTCTCAATGCCAAGCATGTTGCCACGTTTATCCAAAACAAGATAATATGTCGGTACGGGATCCTACACGAATTTATCAGTGACCACGGGACCCATTTTCAAGCCGAAACAGCAGCCCTGCTAACCAAGTATAAGATTCAAAGGCATACATCTTCGCCCTACCGGCCCCAAACAAATGGAGCGGTAGAAGCGGCTAATAAAACAATTATCACCATACTAAAAAAGATGGCTGATAATTACCGGGATTGGCTCGATAAAATACCCTTTGCACTATGGGGATACAGGACTTCAATCTGCACCACAACCGGTGCAACACCGTATTACCTAACATACGGGATGGAAGCGGTCCAGCTGGTCGAGTTGGAAGTGCCTTCCCTTAGGACCCTGCTCGAAAGTCAAGTGCCTGAAGCTGATTGGGTTCGAGCACAGTATGACTCGCTAGTCTTATTGGATGAACGATGATCTCATGCCCTCAATAACATCCAGATATACCAAAAAAGGATCCAACGAGCCTTCAATAAAAGGGTGAGGCCCAGAAACATTAAGGAATAAGATTTGGTTCTCAAGTCTGTTCAAGCCTTATTGCCAGTGGACCCGAGGGGAAAGTTCAAATCTAATTGGTCCGGGCCATATTTGGTTAAAAAGATATTATCAGGCGAGCTGTGATGCTAACGGACCTGGACGGGAATGAGTTTGTCAACCCAACCAACCTAGACCAGCTGAAGCGTTACTATTAAAGCCCTTTTCTCAATGTCATTAGCAAAGTTTATAAAAATCGTTTTTTATAAATAAACTTTCAAAAAGCAAGTCAAGAGCTAGAATTATTTATTCTATTGTTGTAAACATCTTGAACTAATAGTCTTTGTGTACTTCGAAATTGCAAATTTACAAAATCAGAACTACGTTTGGTTTGATTCCGCTAATTGTGGATACGTAGGCAGCCCCTCAAAAGGGGCACAACCATTGCAATCGAGAAAAACAGGAACGATTTAAATAATAAACCTCCTTTATTTATTTCTAAAAAAAATCCCCGATAAACTTGGGAAATCACAAATTACAAAAATTCCAAAAAAAAAGCGCACGACACTAAATAAATAATAGTAATACTTAAATAGTAAAAAACTAAGGGCTCGGTATTTAGGGCATCTTGCCCTTTCCCTTGTCCTTGGCTTCTTTTCCGTCCACTGGCGACGACGCGGAGGTGATCGCTCCCGAATCACCACGGGGACCTCCCTAGCCCGGACTTGTTTCTTCGAACTCGAGTCCTCAATCACCTCAGTCGGCCCAAGTCGGGCCCGCACCCTTTCTGGCAATCGATCTCGTGGGCCCAGTCGGTCTCGAGCCGCTAGTTTTGGCCCTAGCCTCCTCTCTAAGTCCGTCCGGGGGCTTGATTGTCCCTGAGAGCCGCTAGCACCGGTCTCTTTAGCTCGAGTCTTAGTTTTTGATTTAGAACCCGACTCCAATCGGACAAGGGTAGCAGGAGTCTCTCCTTCGTCAAAGAAACCCCTGTTGTCCTTTACCGTCTCCCTACGAACTAAGTCAAAAGCTTCATCAACTTTTAAAGCTTTACGGGCCTCCTCAGATTCCTCGGAAGTCCATTGGCGATATGATTCCAAAACCCAAACGGATTGGCAAGGGCAGGGTATAGTCCATATGACACGGGTAAACCAATATTGTAGCCACGTGTCACACATAGCATCCGTCAGTTGGAGCGGGACGCTAATAATTGCTTCAGTCTCGGGGATTCGCTGAGACAAACCGAACTGCCTCAGAATGCGGTCCGGATAAATATGGACGGTCCAGTCCAATGATAAGATCACCTGATAGCGGGCTTTGTCCCTCTTGGCTAAGCCCGTCAGTTTCGAAAGGAACCACCAAGTAACAGTCCACCTAATCAAGGGTCCACCATGGAATTTTAGCTTCTTTCCCAGTAAGTTCGGTTTATGTGATGACTCGAGCTTATCCGCTTTTTTCTTGAGCTAATCTGAATGCTGCGATATTTGGATTTGCTCACCGGGGGCTCTATGATCGACAAACGCTCGGATAGCCAAATCTAAAAAAAAACAAAATGAGTTTCCATAAGCAAATCTTGGCTCCGCTGGTAGGCACTCGATCGAGTGGACTAGCTGAAATCAGGCAAACGGGTTTTATCGAGGTCACTCAATCGAGTGACGGGTCCACTCGATCGAGTGGCCCCTGTACGTTAGAATTTCCTCTAAAAAAAAGAAGAAAAAAGCGCGAGAAATCTACCTGCAAAAGACGGGTACTTCCCGTCAATTGTTGGTCCGGGTCAAGTCTTCTAGCATCAAGGCCCGTAATGATCTCTCTGGTTGCTAGCCAAGCTGGGCTGTGACCCGTTTCCATCTGATCAACAATGCTGATCAGCCTGATTTGGCCCAAGCATGAGTCGGCATCCATTTTTCCCTCAAAGACATATCGATGCAGCATGCAAAAAGCAAAAGCCCTACGCCTATGAGTGGCAGTAACTCTTACACCGCCGGAATTCATGAATTTGTCGGCCAAGTCAAATAGAGAAACAGAATCTCCCCGCACCATACGATCTGTCTCAGCATGAGACAAACCAAGAAAGTCCCTTAATCTCCGCCTTGGGTCAGGATAAAATGGAGGAATAACAGGACAAGCATTAGGGCACCAACCGCCAATAGCTGCAATTTCTTCAGGAAAAGGACATAATTCTCCTCGAGGAAACGCGAAAACATGGTGGGTAGTATCCCAAAAGGATAGGCAAGCATCCAGAAAATGCGAATCAACACTGAGACGTTGAAGCGGGAATAGAGCAGTAATTCCCATCTGAGTCAGCTGGATTCTTTCTTCATCCCGAAAATACTGGGACCACGCCTGAAGCATTGCGGTCAAATGTATGATACCCATAGCAGGAACTTTTTCTTGGAAGTCTAAAAGATTTTGAGAAAAGGGAAGGAAGATTTGAGTCGAGATGTAAAAAATTGAAGCAAGGAACCCTCTATTTATAATAAGGGAATCCTGTTAATATTCCTAACTGTCTTAGGAATAGGAATTCTTCAATCCTTTCTTAGCTCATACAGGCCAAACCCTTTTTTTCGAATCTGATACAGGAATCGAGTCATCCCGGATATTCCTATTTTCAAGCAAAATCCAAATTCTCAAAATTTTCAAAAATTTTCAAAAAATCATTTTTCTACTTCCCCAGCGCAAATCAGTCTATAGATGCTAACTGCATTTCCTATCTGCTATATTTGCTATTTCTACCTATATAACTAACATTTCAGGTACCACTTTGTGCTTCCCAAAGGAATGTCAAGTTTTTATCTCCCCAGCGTGAATCCACCTAAAGTGGCGCATGCAATTTGGGATATGTCTGCAAATGGACACACCCAGGGCTTCTTAGGCAGGCTCCCGCGTAATTCTGAATTGGGCTGTATCTATAAACAGATACACCCAGGGCTTCTTAGGCAAGCTCCCGCGCAGCTCCAGGATGGGATGTATCCGCATACAGGTGCGCCCAGGGCTTCGAAAACAAGTCCCCACAGAACTATCCCAGATAACAGAACTCAGGTATGAGTTCTATCTTATGGCTGGCGAGCCCTTTCACGCAAGTCTAATGGACTATAAACGACCCGACCGGAAATCTATCAGGTCTTAATCCTCGATTGGCCTGGTAGCTACTCTGACTTTCGCCTTGTCCAAGCCTCAGTCAGAGTGGGGGCTCTGTAGACACCCACATTTGACCGCTAGGTGTCTATAGCAGTTTCCAAAAAACACCTGATGATGATCGGACGTAAACATGACTTAATACGCTCGATTTTCGGACTCGGAATCAATAGTATTTGGCGCGAGCTTTTAGCGGAGTAAAAATCTCACCAAACAGACCTCAAATTCAGGCCCAGTGGGTCATTTCCAATAAAATGAGAGTAATTTGGGTCAAAACCGTCTTTTAGCGACCGGGTCAAACCCCGGTCAAAGGCATTTCCGAGACATAAAAATCTGTCACGCTACTTCGGAAATCTGACTCGGAATCAAACACCACGCAAATCAGCTACAAAGAGGAACTAAACTCTCCCTTAAAGACAAAACTCGATCTCTAAAAAGAGACTCCTACCCGGCCCAGACCCACTCGATCGAGTGGACCGGCCCACTCGGTCGAGTAGGCTCGTAAAACCCACCAAAACCAAGGTCAGACCGTGCACCACTCGATTGAGTGGCCCCTTTTCCAGCTAAAACCGGATTCCTTCTCTATCCAAAGTCGGAATCCTATTCCATTCAAGCCGGGTGTTTTTTTCCATCCTAAGCAAGCTTTTCCTATCCAAAACGGGTGTTTCTTCTCATCCAAGCCGGGTACCTTTCCTAGACAAAGCCGGAAACCTCTCCTATAAATACACCCCTACACAACACAATACACATCAATTCATAACCAGAAATTTCAGCAACTCTAAGCAAACTATGCACAAATACCGTCCCGACTTTTCCTCTAGAAATTCTATAGGAAACCCGAGCCAAACCGATCCAAAATACAACTCCTTAACTCATCCTATATCCTCGTTACTCCCACGCAAGCGCTGTTATTACGAGTTTCGAATCGAGGTCGAAATTAGCATGTAGGTTGAGGGTGTTACAAATCCCGTTTTCTCTCTTTCTCTCTTCCTTCTTCTCATTTTTCGTCCGTCGTTGTGCGTCATTATCATCGTCGTTTTTTTTATTATTTCTTTTTCTCGTTTCTAATATCATTACTAATATTATTACTATCGTAATTAGCAATAAAGCATCGTCCCTAGGATTCGATATCGACTCTATAGTCGAATGTCGGATCTAAAGGAATCAATCAATAAACCATATTAAGCATGATCCCATTGACGCCAAAATAATGGTCACATGGTTCGAAAAGACTAATTACGACATTACGAAGCAGAGGGAATTATTTCGTCTTAATACAATCAAAAACGATTCACAAACATCTTTTTCAAAATCCACTTTAAATATCCGATATTGATTCTATAATCAAATATCGAATATGACGAGTATCGAAAACTGAATCGAGTGTAAATCATATTATATTTTCACACGATTTAACAAAATTATCGATTTTAAAATCAAAAATAAATTCACGGACAACAGTCCGTACAGAGGGCACTTGATCGAGTGACATCCCATAATCCGGGCAGAAGGTTTTTTTCGAGACCACTCGACCGAGTCCCTCAATGACTCGATCGAGTGGCTCCTGGTGTAGCAAAACCGCGAGTCTTTCAGCTATTTTCGAGTCCCGATAAAATTCTTTTAACGACTTCGGTCATCACGTGTCAAGTCTATCACGTGTTTGCCTTTTCAAAACCATGCATCGTATCATATTTACATTGTCAAATTTATTTACGCTCCGTTATCATCGCAATTATTGTATATTATCGTTTGTAGCATTGTACTTCCGGGTGGTATGTCGCTCGTATATTGTAATCTGTTGTCGCACTTTTTTCGTTGTTTGTTTTAATGTACTAAAACGAACCTCACATGCTAAAATAACTTTGACGTTAGTTTAGATGCATTAAACGACGTAGTCAAACATAATTCACATGTTTAGTCAAAACACTGTTTGCATAACATTCAACCGTCAAATTAACACGCGTACACAAAAAACGAATGATATCTAAGTAGAGGTCGCTAAGTGCGGGCGGGTTTGGGTGTTCTTTCTGAACTTCCAAATACGTACCCTCACCCCTTACTCAGAACCATGGTTTCCGGATGTCCGAAACCGTTGGCATACGAGAGTCATTCAATACACGATAACCGATAATGTCGGTATCGGTATCGCAATGCAAAGGGACGAACCCCATAAACTCTGAGATTAGAATGGGTTGTACTCTGTGCACGGCCCACTAAGATATAGAGTGAGTTCGAACGGGTCCGAATTCCCACAAAATTCGGTGGCGACTCCATTTAGATTTAAATTTCAATCCGAGATCTATCTCACACGAGATTCATTCGCCGCCCCAAATCCGCGCGTGATCGCGTCGGGGTGGACCTATGTCATGTCCACAGTAACATCAGTCGTTCCTTAGAGTAATAGGAACACTTAGTCAGTGTAACAGAATTTAACAGTGTTATTCCATTAGTGATAATCAAAATACCAATGGATATAAAAAGTATCAAAAGGATACAAAGCAATATTCGTAATTATAAAAAATATAGACACAATTCATTAGAGACATTATTTTTTTCGACCCTTGATTGGCTTGCTCTTGGGACCGTCGATGATTTTTGCCTCGCTATCACATACTTGTCTACGTTATCATCCATCAACCAGCAAAATCCATGTCACGCAAAATTCATGTTACGCAAATTCTGAATTGCAGAATAACAGATGAATAATTAATTGAATCGAATTCAATGTAAGTCGAATACCCAGATGACAATATACAATCACTAATTAACACACAAAAAGGTTAAAACTCTGAAAATTTCGTAAACTCTAATCATAGAAAGATGATCGAAGCGTACCTTGAGTATAGTTGAAGGGATTGGACTGAAGATTAAGTTGAAGGGATTGGACTGAATATGACTGCAACAATTTTTGAATTTCGAAGCTTGTGAGGAAGAAATTTCGAAGCTTATGAAGATGACGATTGTTGAATATAACGATTGAAAATTATGAAGAGGAACTAATTATGAAGATGAAGAGGAAGGATTTTGGATTTTGATTAATTATGAGGATATTGGGGATTTTGTGCGTGAGTGAGAGAGAATTTGAGGAGAGAGGTTAATAGTTAGTGTTATTTGTAGAGGGAAATAAGGAGTTTTGATCAGTAGTTGGAAAGAATTAAGGGAAGAGAGAGGAATTTAATATATTTTTACCAAATATGTTAGTTATTTCCTTTATTGCTCAAATCAATCATCACCATCCATCTCTCTAGATCAATGGATGTAATTAGGACTTATGGACTCAAAAATGAAAAGATGACTCATTTGATCCTTCCCCTCTCTCTCTATATATATTGGGCCCTCTATTCTTTAATTGGGCCTTGTTTTTAGAACGGTTTGAACATGCTGTTAGATGGTCCTGCGTACTCGTATGCTTCAAGGCTCGAAGCTTCTTCATGGCAATTTCCCCCGTATTGTCAGGATAAAATTGTTTCTTGAGATCAGCCTTGATATCGTCCCAAGTCTTGATTTCACATATCAACTTCATCGCCTCGACTTCACGCCTCCTCCACCATAAGTTAGCATCCTCGGATAAATACATGGTGGCGGTATTGATCTTAGCCACATCCTCCTGAATTTGTGTCGCCGAAAAGAAGCGTTCGACACTACAAAAGAAGTTGTCGATTTCGTGAGCATCTCGTTTTCCACTGAACCAAGGAGGTTCTCGCATGCGTACATTGGGTCCTCCCCGATTTATGGCACCCCCAACCACTGCAAGTCGACACATGGCCATGTCCTCCTCGACCTTAGCCATTCTCCCTTAAAGGGCTTGAATCGAACGCCGTTACTCTCGGCTTGCTTGGCCAGCCCCTCGAGTACCAATTCTTCCTTAAGCGAACTAGCAAGGGAGTTGATCAGGCCTTTGACCTCCTCCTTAAGGTTGGCCATACCACTCTCCATCACATTGAACCGTTCCGTGAACTCCGTTATTCCCTCGGTGACCTCGGCGAGAGTATCTTGGTGTTCCCTTATGGCTACCTCCAATCGGGATAACTGCACATTGGTGATCTCCTTTCTAGTCTTCTCACTCCCTGGAATGTCCTCTACGACACTCGCATCTTCTTGTCTTGATATTTTCCGTAGCTTTGAATGAAACCCGCTTTGATACCACGTGTCACGAGATGACTCTTTCTACCCCTTTGAAAGACTCGTGTGCCACCTAACTCGTAGTCCCGTCACAAGTTAAGTCAGACAATCCCAAAATAACGCCTTAGTCGGTTTAACAAGATCGAGATTAAGTAAAGAACGAAGAGACTAAGTTATAAGAGAAAGATCGCTTTGTTAAGAGAACTTTACAAAGAGAGTTTTACAATGCATTGAGAGTGTTTATGTGCTTGTGTGGATGGATGGCAAATGAGCCATGCATCCCCCTATTTATAGAGCTCCTTGGAACTCTCTAGAATTCTAAGGCTTCTAGAATCCTCTGGTCGTTCTATACCAAACTTCTTATTTACATGGTGACTAGAATGACTAGTATGTACAGGAGATCTACAAAGATCTAGCCTCCTCTAGGGAACTTTGAAAAAAAAAAAATCTCAGAATGACACGGAACATTACAACCTGCTAGCAACCACCTGCGTTACGCTAAAAAAACATCACTGTGGACTTGTAGGTCTCGTACGAGTAGCTGTTCTTAAGACCTGAAATGGGCCTTTGTTCTGTTAAACCGTTGGTCCGTGACCGTGAGTGTGAGTGATAAGCACCTCAAAAATCTGATTATCCCAAACTTGGCTGGCTGTCCGGGCTTCGTTCCTTCCCCAAATGTGAAATGTCCCTTCTTCTATCTTCCCACCACTCCATCAGCATAACCCCACTCCACCACCACCGCCGCATTGGCCACCTTTTCCCCCCTAGAACCACCACCACCACCCTCCATTGCTGCACCCTAAACCCTTCCAAAACCCCCAACTGCTCCTCCCACGTTTCCTCCGCTGCCGCTGCCGCTGCCGCTGCGCTTCCCAACTCCGCCATCCAGCGCATCGCCGAAAAGCTCCGCTCCCTGGGCGTAGTCGAAGAACGCCCCCTTTCCCACGCCGATTCAAACGTCGGGGAGGTCTTCGTCCCCAACTCCCGCCAAATCCCCAACCACCGGGTGGGCCACACCCTGGACTCCAGCTGGTCCACTCCCAATAACCCGGTTCCGGAGCCTGGGTCCGGGAGGGCCGTCTTGAAGCTGAATCAATTGAGAAGGGAGAGTAAGGCGGAGAGAAATAGAGATAGCGGGGCGAAGAAGGCAGAGGAGGTTCCGAGCTTGGCGGAGCTGACGTTGGAGGGTTCAGAGCTTCGGCGGCTACGTACTTTGGGGATTAAGATGAAGATGAAGCAGAAGATGAAGGTCGGGAAAGCCGGGATTACTGAAGGGATTGTCAACGGGATTCATGAGAGATGGAGGACTTCTGAGGTTGTCAAGATTATTTGTGACGATATTTCACGGCTGAATATGAGGAGAACCCACGATTTGCTCGAGGTATTAACCAATTCCAACCTCCCCTTTTCTTTCTTACTTATAATTAAATCGATTTTTTCAGTTCCCTACCCACCACAGTACGACACTAAGCCCAATTTCTTCAGAGCATCATCAAAATTTGAGTCAAACTTCCTACTCCATTATTTTGCTCTACTATGTTATCATAAGTAATTTCACTGTTGGTTTTAATACGAGTTCCTACGTTTAAGGAAAGGAAAATGAGTGACTTAAAAGGAGGAAGAGAGAGAAATGAGAGGGTACCCTCCGAGTTCCTACAATCGGAGGTGAAAATGAGGAACGGAAAATGAGTGACTTAAAGGGAGGAAGAGAGAAATGGGAGAGTTCCCTTCGAGTTCCTACGATCAGTCTTTGAGGTGAAAAATAAGGAAAGGAAAATGAGTGACTTAAAAGGAGGAAGAAAGAGAAATTGGAGGGTAGGGGGCGAACGGTGAACCACACTAGCCTAAAAATGAAAATAGAGAAGAAGATCAAACCCAACGCAATTTTTTTTTATGGAAAATATAGGAACTCGGAGGGACTATTTGTTACTCGTATTTGAAAATGATGAAAATGTGTGTATAGGGGTTGTGAAATGTTTTCTAAAACGTTAAATTGAATATACAACAACAAATATATTCGTGTAGTTAGGTAATCAGAGTGATAAATGTAGTACTACTCATTTTGTTAAAATCACCGAATGATTATATTTCCGGAGTTTTTTTATTTATTTAATAGTGACATACTTTTAATTATTACCTTTGTAACGAAAAAATTTGCAAGTAAATTAATTTCCACCCAATTTAGTAATACTATGATCCGTGTGAATTATATTGAACAACTCGATCATTTGAAAACAAGGGTTGTTTTCAAATATTGCATTACATTTTTTTTATAAACCGGAGCGAGACCAATTTAGTAATAGGGTTGTTTTCTATATATATATATATAGAGGAGAGTTCTTATGAGTCCTTCTATATATTTGAGTCCCTAAGTCCTCTATCATCCATTGGATTATAATATAATGGATGGATGAGATGGATTGAGATTTTGTATTAAAAAAGCAAGATATTGTTTCCTAATTTGAAGTAGTGTAACATCCAACAAAATAGGAAACACAATCAGTATTTCAATAATTATGTGTAAGGCGTATTTATTAGAATAACACGTTTGTAACATTAAAGTAACATAAAGTATTTATTAGAATAACACGTTTGTAACGTAGTAACACAAAGTATCTATTAGAGTAACATGTTTCTAACGTTGGAGTAACACAAAGTATCTATTAGAGTAACACGTTTGTAATGTAGTAACGAAAACTATCTATTGGAGTAACACGTTAGTAACGTTGGGCTAACATTATTATTCATATGTTGAGTTGATAATTATGTACAGTGTTGGGGGCGTATAACTCTGAAATCAATGTAAGCATATTTGCATGATGTTGTTAAAGTAACACCAAACTTTAACAAGAGTAACAGTTCTATGCAATAAGAGTAACACAAAATAAATTAAAGATAGGAGAAGATATGCGGTAAATTATTATTTTTAGTTTTATATAATAACAATTTAATTTTTTTTAAATGAAAATATTAATTGTGAAGGAATATATGTGTGAGAGATGGTAATTATTTTTTTGTAGAAGAGATATTAAATGATAAGTAAATTAAGGAGAGAGAGATATTTACCTAATATAGTCCCTTGCTTTAATTACTCAAACAAATCACAACCATCAATCTCTTTCTAATCCAAGAGATATGGTGAGGACTCACGGACTCAATTTTAAAAGGTGGACTCACTTGATCCTTATATATATATATATATATATATATATATATATATATATATATATATATATATTAGGTTTTTTTCGAGCGATCTCATTGGTCCGTTTCGTCAAACCTCAAATTAGAAAAGTATTATAAATAATTAAAAAAATCAATTAGAGAATCTTTTGATTATTATAATATATATTTAATTTATTATATTAATATATTAATGTGATATTTTACAAATCTGACGTGAAAACCTTTAGAGTTCATTTTTTTTAAAACATTATCGTAAAATAAATTATAAAAATGAAATAATTAGATTAGTGTTAAAAAATGCTTTCATTAGAGTATAAATTTCATACAATTTGTTTCACATTATGTGATGAATTTATTACATGTAACAGTTTTAAAATTATCCCACATCGACAAATTACAATATGATAATGAAATTCTATATTATAAATAAAGAATAATAATTCGTTCTTCGATATCTAGCCAAAGTCTTTTAAATCTCAAAAGAGTTTCTAAGACTATAAGCTTAAGTAATTATCCTACATCGAGATAATGAAATTTTATATTATAAATAAGAGTAATCATTCGTTTTAAATATCGACCAAGAAAAACTTTTAAATTATCCCACATCGAAAAATTATGATGGAGTGATGGAATTCTATATTATAAATATTAGTAATCATTCGGTTTTAAATATCGACTAAAAAACTTTTGATATATAAGACTGCAAATTTAAAATCATCCCATATTTACAAAATTATGAAATTCTATATTATCAACAAGAGTAATGATGTACTCCCTCCACTTCTTTTATATCTTCCACATTGGGTTTGGGGAGATATTTAAGAAAGGTGAAATATGTGGATGAAAATGAAAGGGAAAAAAGAAAGTGGGGTCACTAAGAATAAGAACCGCAAAAAATGTACTTAAAAGGAAAGTGGAAGATAATAGAGAAGTTACCCAAATAGGAAATGTGGAAGATTATAGAGAAGAGGAGTGAGTATTTTTTTTAATCTTAAAAAGAGCTGATGGAATACTATAAACTTAAATAAATTATTTCACGTCGAAAAATATGATAAGTTGATGAATTCTATATTATAAATAAAACTAATCATTCGTTATTAAATATCAATAAAAAAAACTTTTAATAAGTCTTAAAAAGTGTCTTAATAAGACTACAAACTTAAGTAAAAATAATCTCATATCGAAAAATTATAATAAGGTGAATTTTTATTATTATATAAATAATAGTAATCATTTATCCAAAATATATAATAAGATAATCCATATGTTTATACTAAAAGTGAAATATTTTAAATGCTTAAATACAACCCTATGGGTTAAATACCGACAAAAAAACTTTTGAATCTTAAAAAAGCTTTTAGTATACTCCCTCCGTCCATTATTTATCGCCCCACTCCATGAATATATGTGAGGAATATTTTAATGGAGTGGGGCGATAAATAGTGGACGGAGGGAGTACAAGACTACAAACTTAAAATCATCCCACATTGAAAATTGTGATGAAATTCTATACTTTATATTATAATCAAAAGTTAAAAAGAGCTTTTAAAACTATAAGGTTAAGTAAATTATCTCACATCGAAAAAAATTGAGAGCTGATGGAAGACTATAAACTTAAATAAATCATCCCACATCGAAAAGTTAAATAAAAATAAGGGAAAATTGATACTTTATACCCTCAATAACTTCTATTTTCAAACTTTATACCTTAGATAAGTTTCTTTCAAAACTTATACCTACTTATTCTATTAATTTCATAATTAATACCTAATCTTATTTCTTATTTTCGTAAAAAAAAAATAACGAAATGAGTTGAAATGTCTCGTTTACCCTTGTTAAAAATTCAATTCACCCATCTCATACAATCCATTTCCCCAAATTTCCATTGTATATATGAACGTATCTAATTGAATCGTTGATAATTTAACTCAATTTTTTTTCCGGAAAATTTAAACCCTAATTGAATCGTTGTTGCTTTATTTTGTAATTAATTTATACAAAGTACTCCGTATTGAACTAAAATTAATATCTGAGAATCTCTTTTGATGGTTTTTTTTTTGAAATCCCCAATTGGGATTCTACTCATTATTAATAGCGTTCTGGAACAAAACCAACCTTGCAATATTCGGAGGTAGAATATCCTCCCATACAACGCGACCCGGAACAGACACAAAATGGGCTAGCTCATGAGCTACCCTATTAAATTTACGACCAAGGAAAGACCAAGCGACCTTATCGAAGCAACTCAACATCGACCTTATCCCGTCCAAGATGAGGAACAACATACTTCGGCCTCCTTTGCCCTCCTGCAATGCATTCACAATAACCTGAGAGTCACTTTCGACAACCACGTCCCTATGCCCTCTCCGTCTAGCTTCCTTCGAGGCCTCGAACACCGCCTCTGCTTCCGCCTCGTGGGCTGCCAGCTCCGCTGTCTTCATTGCGGCTACAGTACACCTCTCTCTGCTCCCCTCTGCACATCGCCCTGAAAGTCGACCCCCTCCCGCTTCCCGCGCCTGCATCGCAACTCACCCTCACCCACCTCTCTCTAGTTGCCTCCTCCCCCCTTCAATACCACCCTCCTTATGCCCCTGTTTCCTGCCTCCCACTTCCTTCTTACTCCATTCACCCTATTTTATTGCTGTTTATGAGTTGTGTTTTTTTTGTCATAATTTTATCTTTTTTTCGCTGAAAACTTTCTGCTCTTTCTTCTAACTCTGTAATTGGAGATGAAAGCACACCAATTTTGAGGGACAAGATAGAGTGGGAACAAGTAATAAACCCCCTAGCTATTCGGAAGAAATTGAATACGAAGTATATGTATATCCTACTAGCTACAAGTCTACAACTTCTTAATAGATGTATATTTTACAAAAACGACAATGTATATTTGCATATTTTACAAACATTTTTAATTTGAAATCTGGAAAACTAAAATCTGGAAACCCCTAAATTTTTGGTTGAAATTTGTAATAAAACAAATTTACAATTAAAAATGGAAAATCAATAATGAGTGAAACACTAAGTAGTTGAAAATTGATGCGTTAATTTGTGATTTACAGACTAAAATGAGATGATGAAAAAAAAAATAAGAAAAAAAAGTTACTTGAAGATGAAGATGAAGATGATGAAGATGGACATGAATATGAAGCAAATGTGACTTAGATGACTGAATTAATGGGGTGAGGGGTATAATTGGAAGAGAAAATATGAAAATTGTAATTAAAATATTTTGGGTGACGGTTTCCGTTAAATTTTTGACGGAAATATGATTGAGGTATTAATTACGTAATTATTAAAATAAGTAGGTATAAGTTTTGAAAGAAAATTATGTAAGGTATAAAATTTGAAAATGAAACTTATTGAGGGTATAAAGTATCAATTTTCCCTAAAAATAATAAACTTAAATGATAAGTTGATGAATTCTATATTATAAATAAGACAAATCATTTGTTCTTAAATATCAATAAAAAAACATTTAAGTCTCTTAATAAGACTACAATTTTAAATAAAAATAATCTCACATAAGGTGATGAAACTTTATAGTATAAATAAGACTAACCATTCGTTTTTAAATATCAATAAAAAAAATCTTAGTCTTAAAAAGTCTCTTAATAAGACTACAGAAACTTAGATAAAACTATCCCACATCCGAAAATTATAAAGTTTTATCAAATAAAAATATTTTGAGTCTTAAAAAGGTTCTTAAGACTATGCACAAAAGACTAATTATAATTTTTTCATTAGACATCAACCAACTTAAGTAATTCTCCCACATCGAAAAATTATGATGAAGTTATGAATTTCTACTAAATAAGAGTAATCATTGTTTTTAAATATCAACCAACAATATTTTGAGTTTAAAAAAGTCTTAATAAGTCTACAAAATTAAAATTATCCCACATTGAAACAATTAAAATAAGGTACGGTGATGATTCTATATTATAAATAAGACTACAAATTTTACTTATATTATCCCACATCGACAAATTATAATATGATTATGGTTCTATATTATAAATAAGACTAATTATTTGTTCATATCAATTAAAATCTTTTGAGTCTTCAAAAAACTCTTAAGACCATAATAAGACGATGAAATTCTATGGTAATGAAATTTTATATTATAAACAAGACTAATCATTCATCCTTAGATGTCAACAAAAAAAACTTTTAGTCTTAAAAAAAGCTATTAATAAGACTACAAATAAAGTTAAATTAAAATTATCACATATCGAAAAATTATAATGAGGTGATATAATTCTACGTAATCTTTATTATAAATAAGAGTAATCATGCATCCGTCCATAAATAAAAGTTCTTAATTAGACTATATCTAAACTTAAATAAACTTAATTAAAATTATCCCACATCGAAAAATTATAATAAAAAATGATCAAATTCGATTATATAAATAAAGTGTAATCGTCTATCATCTAATTTAGATATAAAAACAAACTCTTTTAAGTCTTCAAAATAGCTCTTAAAATTATAAACTTAATTAAGTAATTAAATTATACCACATCGGAAAAGTATAATGAGGTGATGAAATTTTATATCATAAGTGAGTAATCTTATGGTTTTAAATATCAACCAACAAATTTTGAGTCTTAAAAAGCTTTTAAAAGGACTAGAAACCTAAAACTATCCCACATCGAAAAAATTAAAATAAGGTGATGATTCTATATTATAAATAAGAGTAATCATGCGTTTTTCTGGGTCTTTAAAGCATATCTTAAAACTATAAACCTTGAGTAAATTATCCTATATCGAAAAATTATGATGAGGCGATAGAATCTTATATTATCAATCAAAAAAATTTATTCGCATGTATTCTTTTGAGTTTTAGAATAAGCTTTAAGATTATAAATTTAGTTTAAATTAAGTTTGATTACTAATATCATGTGATCATCTTATTTATTATAATGATATAGATTGATCAAGTTTCTTATTTAACGAATATACATCATCAATGTAATTAAGCCAATTAACCCGTGCAGCGCACGGGCTTTAATCTAGTAGATATTATATAAAGGTTGAACAAGAATAGATATTATATAGGTCGATAATGACTGAAATATGTTTGATTCGGTCCAACACACACACATACATATATGCCAAAAATCAAACTACCTTATGCAAATTTGACTTGATTTGAATCTTTTCAATTAAGTGATCGTTCTTAGGGCAACCACAATGGAGGTTCTTTTGGGTTTCTCAATAAAAAATTTTCCCAAAAGTTTTTCCATTATGGGTGTGCTTGAGTTCTTCGATATAAGAACTACAATAGGTTACTCCCTTCATTTTCTTGAATGAGTCCCATGGACCCACTTTTCCCCTCATACAAAAAATGACAAGTGGGCTAATTCAAGAAAATGAAGGGAGTATTATTTAAGAATCAAGTTCTTCAATTATTATAAACAAGTAAAATAACTTGATGAATGAAAAATAATCCTTACTTAATAAAATAGTAATAAAATAACTAGATGAATGAAAAATAAATAAATTATTATTTAAATTTCTAATGAATATATAATGTCATATCTTCATTATAACCAAGCTTGTCATCTTCATAACTTAATATAATAGTAATATGTGTTTAGTTTCATCATCCCTTTTCCATGTAATTAACGTCTAATTACATACAAGTATGTTTGAAAAGTTAAAGAGTACGTAAGGTATGATAATAAGTTGAAATTGCATAAAAACTATACACTCTTCGTTAGTTGATAGTTATCACTTTTATTTAGGAAAAATAATATCAAGACAAATAGTTAAAAATACTACCTCAAGTCATTATTTTTTGTCTCATTTCATGAATATTTGTGAGGAGTATTTTAATGGAATGTGACAAAAAATAGTGAATGGAGGGAGTACCTTATTTAACCTTTCTCTTTTACTTATTCTTACACCTAAATTACCCTTCTTTTATACTCGCCCCCTCTAAAATAACCCTCTAAAAAAGAAAATAGATATTTATCAAATAGTACACCCAAAATGGAAATATAACTATCACCTAGATGGAGGAGTAGTATCTAAAGGTCACCCACTCTCGCCCTTTAAATCGCCTCATAGTAAAATCTACACATTCGGAAATTTTATACTCCGTATTAATCTCTATTAAAATTTGGTTGTTAAATTTTTTTTAAAGATAATGATCTCATTCGTGTATCAAAAAAGGGTACAATACAATGAGTATCTTACAAAGAGACTAATTGTTTTATTTATGTTTATAATATGCAATAACCTATGTCAAATTATACGTTAGGGATGTGGAATTTGCTTAGAGAGTGTTTGGGAGCTTGGAATTATTTTCAATTTCATGAATCTACTTCTAGAAATTGAATTATTGACATTAAATTTCATTTCCAACTCCAAAATGTTGTTTGGGTACCATTGGAATTGGAATTCATCGGGATGAAGTCGGGTCAAGGTCACCAAATCTTTTTTTATTAGAAAATGTAAATTTTCGAATAGGGAAAAAAATAAAGAAAAAAAATATATTCCAATAGGATGACGCGGAAAAACAAAAAAAATAGGATAAGTGACAGAATTGAAATGACTATCCATATACTTAGAATCTGATATAGCCAAATTTGAACTAAGTTGGAATCGGTAAGGAATTGGTATCAATTCCAATTCCAAGGTTCCAAACGCTTTAAAGGTCTCAATTCCGGAATTCAATTCAAAATTCAAGTTCCCAAACATGCTGTTAATGTAATATAATATGTTCCCATATAAGGTAAATATGAGCAATTAACGTGGCAATTATTGATAGGTTGGAAATGACACATAAACTGAGGGCTATTGGGGTGACACGTGGCAAGAGTGGTTGTTGCTTTAATAAATATATATAGAATAGAATATGTATAGATAGAATAGAATATAGATATATAGATATAGATGGATAGAATAGTTGTAGATTCCAAGTCAAGGGGCTATAGTAGATTCTTTCATCATTTTTATAGTACTAGATTTAGGTGGTATTTGGCCTTATTTAAAAAAGTTTTTGTTTCGTAAAAGAATTTATGCACAAGCTACATCTCGGAAAAACTCTTCCTTGTTGGTTAACGTTTTACAAAACTGTTTATTAAAAATAGCTTTTTACTGAGCAAATAAAAGACAAAATATAGTAATATAGCAAGATGGGTTTCTATTTGTAGAGAATTAAAAAATATGAACGAACAAATATTTTATTTTATTTAAATGTTTAGAATTACAAATTTGTCATTTGAGCATAAATATCTTAAAGACAAAAGTAAAAGTCAGAAACATCAAATTGATGTTTTTGCTTTGATTGGTAAAAGTTGATTTTGAGCTTTTAAAAAACAGTTTTTTACTAGCAATATAAGTGTATTTGGCCAAATGGAAGTTTTTAGCTTCTAAAAACACTTCAAAAAGCTAGGCTAAGCAGCACCTTAGTGCGTTTGCATATCACTTTTGAGTCTAACTCTAGATTAATCGGGGATGGTGTGCCAAATTGTCTTATTAAGCTACTTTGGTTTGTATCATTTTTCAGAGAAAAACTGGAGGCATGGTTGTCTGGAGGGCTGGAAGCAAAATTGTTTTGTATAGAGGGGTTAGTTATAAGTATCCTTATTTCTCACTGGATGATGACTCTGTCGAAAGCACTTTCAGGAATGCATTGAAATTTGATGGAACGGCAAGCAGGGTGGAAAGTCACTTATCTGATGCGCATGAAATAGAGCCTCCTGGACAAAAGTCAGTATCAACTATGCCAGTTCAATCTTCCTTGATACCGGGTGTTGGTGCTTCAAGTAGAGTGCGACTACAACTGCCTGGCGAAAGGCAGCTAGTGGAAGAAGCTGATAAGCTGTTAGATGGACTGGGCCCACGGTTCACTGACTGGTGGGGATGTGAACCATTACCTGTTGATGGGGACCTCTTACCTGCTGTTGTTCCTGGCTTCAGAAGACCCTTTCGTCTTCTTCCGTATGGTGTGAAAACAAAATTAACTAATGATGAGATGACTATACTGAAGAGACTAGGACGCCCATTGCCATGCCATTTTGCTCTGGGTGAGATTTTATGTTGGCCTTTTGTCCGCTTTCCTTTTATTTTTTCTAATAAATTTAGCAAAATATGCTCACCAAGGTTTCAAGTTCAGAGGCCTTTGTAGTTGATGGGGTGCATGGACGTTGAGTTAGATGTTCTCGAATCTATTAGATTTTAAACTCTTTTAGATAAAGTTGACTCTTTTGCCAGGGAGAAACAGGAAACATCAGGGACTAGCTGAAGCAATTCTTACTCTGTGGGAAAAATGTGAAATTGCTAAGATTGCTGTTAAGAGGGGAGTTCAGAATACTAATAGTGAGCTGATGGCGGAAGAGTTAAAGGTGAGTGTTGCTTCTTTGCCTTTTTATGATTTAGCAAATGCTAGAAGGGTGTGTTTGGATAGGAAACTAAGAGTGAAAGGTAGGGGAGGGGAAATAAGGAAAGGAAAGGGAAGGAATGGAAGGAGAGGGTAATAGAGTATGAGTCGGATACATTTTCCTCTGATTCTTTCCAATTGTGGAGTGATTTTGATTTGCCTTGGAGGTAGAAAAATAGATCCCTCCAAATCCTCCCTCCTTTGCCTTCCATCATCATTAAATAACCAAACCGGATTTCTCATCCCTTCCTTCCCTCCCCTCCAAATCTCTCGTCCAAACAAATCCTAGAACTCTTTAGCTGGTTGTGTAAGGTTGTTTGAAAAAGGATTTCTCATCTCTACTGTGAATGGTGAAGTTACTGTGGATGGTTCGATATAACTTCACTAAGTCTCATGAGAGAATCTTAGAATAAGTTTATGTGAAACTTTTCACATGATGGGTAGTTACCTTTTTCGTTGAACTTTTTTTTTTTTTGTTAATTTTTAGTGTATTGTATATTATGTCTCACATTATCTTGGTGTGAGACAGTTTTGCTGATGACTTACTCATATAACTTTCCAAGCAACTCTCCTAGACAAGAGATGAAATGGGGATTCACTCTAGTTATAATGGTTAACTCTTGATTGCTTTAAATCTTACTCTCCAGTGGACTCCATGGAGAGGCATCAAACAAGACTTATGCACCTCAGTTGTAAAACAAAGGTACAGGAAATGAAAGGGAGGGAGATAGAGGGTAGGAAAGGGAGGGGAGGGGGATTAGGAGGGAGTTTTCCCTTCAAATCCTTCCTTCTGTTGGAGGGGAATAATTTGCCTTGGAGGGAAATGGAGGGATCCAATTTCCGTCCGTTCATATCCCTTTCCCCAATTTATAACCAGCTACCAAACAAAGGAAAAAAATACCCCTCCATTCTCCTCCAAATGCTTCAATCCAAACACACCGTTGAATTGAGCTGAGATGAAGTTATTTCTTCAATTTTATGGACCCCAAATTTATTATTTGACAGTAGTTTACCTTTAATTGTTAAAAGTAATAAAGTCATCGAGAATGTAAATGAGTGGGAACCAAAATTTGTTTTGGCTAGTGATTTGTAGAGTTTCACTGTTGTAACAAGGTTGTGGAATTAAAGAGCTAACCTTCCAAACAAAGAGAAGAAAATTGAACTGTATTGGAGAGTGACGCTCTAGAATAGACCATTGTATATGCTCTGGTCTCCTTCTTAAGGAAAGATTGCAAAAGCCTATTTCGACTATCTATTAACACCACTTCTTTTTTTATGCAACTGTTTAATAAATTCAAGGAAATAATTTTTTTTTTCTGATGATTTTATGCTATCATTTTTTTTTTATTTCCTACTCCGTATCTATTAAAGTGGCTAATGTTTTTCTATTAAGTGGTTTCAGTTGGGTTAGTTGGTGGTTTTTTTTGTAAGATTACTCATTATACTCCCTTCGTCCCACTAAGATTGTCCCGTATTCCTTTTGGTTCTTCAAGATTGTCCCATTTCTCGACTTTCCTTTTTAGTCTATCCCTTTTTACTACTTCGTCCCTATCAAGTTAAAGTATTTACCATTTTGTCATTTCATTAACTCACACCAACTCACACAACATTATGACTCACCCTATAAAGGGAGTCATCATTGCTTATATACTCAATTGTCACACCATTTGGTTAGTTATTGTGCAAAAGTAAATGGGACAAACATTTTGGGACGGAGGGAGTATTACTTTTCATGAAAATTAATACGGAGTACAAAGAATGAGATACCTTTCTTACAAAATACTCCGTAAATAAATAAATAAACGCAGTGTTTACATGAGAAATTCTTAGCTTAGTGCAACTTATGCAGACCTTGACAGGTGGAGTTCTATTGTCACGAGATAAGGAGTTTATTGTGTTTTATCGAGGGAAAGATTTTCTTCCAGCAGTAGTTTCGTCAGCAATTCAGGAGAGGAGAAAAACCAGATTGCGAGAAGAGGCGCAGTTGGGAGGCAATGTTTCACCGATGATTGCAAGAAATACAACTTTCCATGCTGAAGGGTATGCTTCTGTCAGCGTAACTGAGATCAATAAGGACCCCAAAGTGGATCTTGGCTTACAAGAGCACAAAAAGCAGTCTATCGAAGCAGCAATTACGAAAACTAACAGGAAACTTTCCATGGTATGAACACGAGGTGAAATTTTATCTCTGTTTCTTGGCTGTCATCATGTTACTATGCTAAATTGTCACAGGTAGTAGAGGAGAAAGCTAGATCCGAGAAGCTTCTGATGGAGCTGGAGCAGGCTGAGATCTCTCATCAAGTGGAGATAGATAAAGAAGGAATCACTGAAGAAGAGAGATATATGCTTAGGAAGGTTGGGTTGAAAATGAAGCCTTTTCTACTGTTAGGTCTGTGCTTGCACATCCATTAAATTGCAGTCTGTAGAATTTGTTTTGTTAGCCTGGCGAAAGGCATGAGCTTGATTATGGGTTTCTTGGAATGAGAGCAATAATAACTAGAATAGTAGAAGCCAAAATAAAGGAAAGTAGAAGGGGTAGTGGGGAAGCCATTGCCCCCGAACAAGGTAAGTATTTTCCTCATTTCTTCCCTTTCTCCCAGTATCACCATTAGGCATTAGCTCCCTATTTCCTTTGTTTTGGCCTCTGTTTTTTGTTTGTTGTTGGATGTTTGTTGACCTCTATTACCACATAGTAATAACTATCCTCATTCCAAGCAAGGCCTTAAAGCTTTTAACTATTTCTTTCTGTTTCCAGGTAGGCGTGGCGTTTTCGATGGCACAATTGAGAACATGCACCTTCATTGGAAGTACCGAGAACTTGTAAAGATAATCTGTGGGGGATGGAACATCACTGAAATTCACGGGGTAGCCCGAACACTTGAAGCAGAAAGTGGTGGGATACTAGTGGCCGTTGAGAGTGTCCGGAAAGGTCACGCCATCATAGTATATCGTGGGAAGAACTACCAGCGGCCTGCTTCATTAAGGCCCCAGACACTCCTAAACAAGAAAGAAGCATTGAAACGATCAATAGAGGCCCAACGACGTCAGGTGAAATTGGTTTCCTTTTGCTCTTATGATTAGAGTTGAGTTTGATTGTTATTGTCAACAATTGATTTTTTCCCTAATACGTGTCCTTAGAATTTTCTATATGATTCTTTTGCATTGGGTCAAAGCCGAAGTCAGGCTTTCTAAATCCAAGGATTATTGTCAGGCATAGTATGCTAAGCTGTGACACGCACCTTCTAGGGCCTGCTGCCTCCTACACCATAGTCTTCCATTAGACACCTGAATACCTTATATAAGGCCAATTACTACATTAATAAATATAGGAGTAGAACTTAATCTGATAGGGTGGGTGGTATTGTCTCTGAGGCTGCAATAAATAAGAAGCATTGCAATTCCACAATCAATTCTAGTAGATAGTTGATTTCGTTTTGGTTCCAACCTTTTGGCTTGAGTTGGAGTTGCAACTTGCAAAGGTTCCATGTGGTTCCTTATTCCAAGTTAGGGGATGTTTGGTTCACAAAGTGGTATTGGGTTGAAGTCACTAAATTAGGGATCATACAAGGATGGTATAGGTTGAAATTTCTTTCCATGTCAAGCATTTGGTATGAGTGTAATTTCATTGTGGCCTTACTAGTAGTTTGGAGTGAAATGAATGAAAAACAGTTTTGTATTGAATTTATTTATAAAGTTCCACAATATGATTTTTGTTATAGATAAAGTATATTGACATTAGAAATTCTTAGGATATTTCAGGGAAAAAATGATAACTACGATACAAATAACATTGGGAGTCAACTAACATAAGCTATCATTCGAAACTGTTTATGAATGATAGTTCAAAAATGGTTTGGCGTTGGCTAACATGAATTATCATTTAAAATTGCTGAGGCATAAGTCCAATAATACAAAACATTTTAGAAGAAAAATGTTTTAAGACTTGATAAACACAAAATGTGGATGAAGTAATGTAATTGTGAATGGAACAAGTTGTAGTAACTTTCGTATCAACTCCCTCTACATCTATATGTTCCTCTGCTTTCATTTTGGCACAACCGCACAACAACTAAGAAAACCAATTAAAATAGTGTAAAATAATGGCATGTAGGGTAGGTAATATGATAATGTAGTGGCAAGTGGAGTATTTTCAACTAAAATAGTGTAAAGGTGGTGGTTAGTGGTAGTTACCAATTAAAATAATGTAAAGTAGTACTAAATACGGAAAGGTCAGAAATGGGTGGAAAAAAAAGTTACGTACCGAAAAGGAATATGAGAGGAACAAATAGATGTGGAGGGAGTAGAATAACGACAAAGTAAAAATGTGAAAAATTAAATTCAAGTGCTAAAAAGGCTTGAAAAAAACAAAAATGATACAATTCAAATAATAATAATGCTTTTAACATAAGAATAAGAAATTGAAAAAAATTCCAAGAACCAACTTTCATTTTCCTTGTGAATTCTTTCCCTCCACAGCCTTATCGTTTCTCATTCACTAAGCCTTCTAATTGAGGCCTCATATAAGATCTCCGTATCACGCGGCTAAATCTCTTGTATCTCATCTTATTTTCGATATACACCACTCATACGCTCTCTTGAACCACCTCATTTCTTAACCTATCCTTGTGTGTCCACACATCTAGCGAAGCATACACATCTCCGCTACATTCATTTTTTGCACATGACAGTTTTACCGACTTACACTCCATAATTGCCTTGCGATAGAATTTTAGTCTTTAATCTACAAGGTTTACATGAATCACATAGAAATCACGTGGCACTCTTCCCCTTCAACCATTTTGTTTTGATTCTATGTGCGACATCTCTATCTAAATTTCAATTATTTTGGATAATATAGATCCTAGATACAGTAAAAAGATGGGACTTGAAGTATCCTCATCTACGGTGATTGTGGAAGATTGTTTATGCTTTTCTACCTTCGCTTCATCTAAATCTATACTTTGATGTTCAATTTAAGTCCTAATAACAATGAACAAAAGTTTTCTAGCTAAGATACTTCAGAATGAAAGAGAAGAACAGCAGGGCAAAGTAAGATGTTTCAAATGTAGGTAAGCTACTTACTATAAAAAAACACAAAAGGTGATCGTGTATTTATCCATAATGAAAATTGCGTTGATTAATTGGTACTTTGCAAGTTGCAACACAAATTTTTTGGAGAAAGGAAGCATAGTATCATCAGGCTGCTTGTCTTTTCTTGAGTATGGAATAAAGTTTCAGCCACTCAAACCAGATTCTTGGTAAAAAGAAAGGAGAAATCATTCAGAATTTTAATGTATATGATAGGGTCTTGAAGATATTTTCTGTGGATGGTTTGGTATTTTTATGAATCCTCTAAAACCTCTGGGCTGTTGATATTGGTATGAAAACACGCAATTACAAAACAAACACTAGTTGGAGTTTAGACCAGTATTAGGATTTCATGAACCAAACTACTTGAAACTTTCAAGTCCTGGGAGTTGTTTCAGAAAACTTTCTTACATTGTGTATATTCATGCTAGTGCATGTTAGTGGCATTTATAGATTATGGTAGCATCTGACTCATGTTCATGCAATACTAATGCAGTCCTTGAAACTCAATGTGTTGAAGCTTTCGGAAAACATACAGGACTTGAAGCTTAAGTTGGTAAGTTGCCTTGTAAATTCCAATATAATTTTTACTATGAGACAAGTTGATAAAACCACTGTCTGTCTGTTTCACAGGTGGAAGATAAGGAGGCTTTGGATGGACTTGAATGTCAACTGCCACATTTGGTAATGTTTATATAGGCTGAGTAATTTTACTTCAGGGATTTCTCAGTTGTACTCATCAACTATTTGAATTTTTCACTTGGACCTTTTATTTTTAGTTTTATTTTTTATTTTTAGTTTTATTTTTATTTTTATTTATTTTATTTTTTAAACCTTTGATCGCAATAACTCTTAGCTACGACTTTCGAAAACGGTAATTTTTCCAAAGTGATCATTTTTATGAGTTCTTCAGTGTGAGTTTTTTTACTTCTATAAATTTTGGAAACTCGTATTTAGGAGCTCAGCATTCTCCTTTAAAGGTTCCAAAAGTGATTTTTGCCAAATTGATTGTCTTTACGAGTTGTAGTATTGATTTTGCCTTGGCCTTTTTATACAGTATTTTATATTTTCACTCTTTAACTCCTTTTAATTAATTCCTAATTTTAGTAACTAAAGAAGGCATAGACCTGTGTACTGTTGCACAGTCCTTGTTCAGTTGTAAAACTTCGTGCAGGACATCAATAACTAGAGTCTGTACTTTACTTTTGATTTCCACTTGAATAGTTGCTAATTTGTTGACCTTCTTTGCGATCATGATGTTGTGGCAATCTTGGATTCAAACACTGTGTTATTATCCTTTGTGAAGGTTTCTGACTTCTGTATCCTGTTCTATGTAAAGGATGTGGAGGAACCCAAACTAATTTCAGTGGTGTCAGATGATAGTGACGAGTGTCATAATAGCGTCACTTCTTCAATCCAAGACAAGATACCGCTCCTTCCCCATGGCACCCCTATTGTCCCGGGTTCAAATTTGCTTCTATCGGGTGTCGATGTCCAGAAAGAACAGGTTAGCACAATCATCACTTCCTCTTTTTCGGTGGAACCTGGGGTAATGCTCTTATTTCGTGGGACTTCAACTAGTCACTTAATTTTGTGTGAGATTAGTCAGATCGTTGTATGGATACAACTCATACAAGTAATCAATTTAATTATGAAATGAGTACTGTAACATGTAGCGAGAAGGTTTTAAGCATAAACAGTCTCATGAATTTTGAACTTAATGAATTGTTGAATATGCATATAACTTTTTTCCTCATTTTGTTATTGTTGTGCTGAACTGTAGGCTAGTTCTGAGACATTTTTTCCTACCACCAGTGATCCCGGCGAGTGGTCATGCAACGGATCATCCTTTAACTCACCAAAGGATGATTCAAATCCATTTGTTACTGTTGCAGAAGATCACATTAATAAACACATTATTTTTAGGAATGAGATTATAAACCTAGCTCAAGAAGAAGAATTCAAGGTACTATCCCCTTCAACATTGGACAAAACAACAGAAAACAGTTCTTGTGAGGTACCTGCTAGAGCTAGAGTACTCACAAATAAAGAAAGGCTTCTTTTAAGGAAAGAAGCCCTCAAGATGAAGAGACGCCCTGTACTAGCTGTTGGTAAGAGATTCATTTGGACATTGGTTAATTACGTTTTATCCTGCATTGTCTGATAATTTTCGAAGTAAAAATGAGTTGCTTTGGATAACAAATAGATTTGAGGTGGCAATTTCTACAATATCAGGCATCTTATTGAATGCTAATTAGCACCTTCCATGTGGGTTTACCCGTTAGCTATGGATTGTGATTGTCGGGAGTAGGTAAAAGCATTACTGTCTTGTTCTTTTACCCCCAACAAGACCATGAATCTTACCTCCCTGCATGCATACAGGGAGGACTGAAGGAAGAAAGTAGCAAGGGAAGTGGAATCATTAAATTGAAATTCATTCTCTTTGTATTTTTTGTTCATAATATTGGGATACATCTGTTTATTTATAAAATTAATTACATCCTCTTTACTTCACTTCTTGTCCTTGAGTCCTTGTTAAGGAGATATGCTCATAGAGTATCATACTAATTACCTGGCTATCCCTCAGGCAGGAGCAATGCTATCTCTGGTGTTGCAAAAGCAATCAAGGGACATTTTAGGAAATATCCTCTTGCCATTGTCAATGTCAAAGGGAGAGCTAAAGGGACTTCAGTAAAGGAGGTTATTTTCATGCTTGAGGTTTGTAATTGGCTAGTTTGGCATAGATGCGCTTAAAAGTATTCTACTTTCATAGTTTTAAGCTTCTCTGTTCAATTTATTCACACTGCAGCAAGAAACAGGCGGAATTCTGGTGTCCCAGGAGCCTAGTAAAATCATACTTTACCGAGGTTGGGGTGCTGCAGTAGAAAGAGGGTCTTTTGATTCAAGTAACGAGAATCATAATGTTAAAGCACGTACACCTTCGCTATCAGTATCTCCAGAACTTATGGCAGCAATGAGACTAGAGTGTGGATTGTCAAGCGGCTAAACAACAAGGTACTCTTCTGACCTGTCTATGTTGTATTCGCTGTGTTATTCCTTCTGTTTAGCGCTGGCAATTGCTGTTTTTCTGATTTGTTATCTGTTCTGAATATATCTGGGACCAAGTTGATCATGATATGAGTGAACTATCTTCAATGAGAGACCCTTGGTTTAATTATAAGATGAATATGGTACGAGTACTATTAGGAGAATAATGAAGCTCAAAATGAGAAGAAAATGAAGGTCCCGAGTAACATTCACTACACCTTTGTGCCATGAAGGAGGGCCTAATGCACTTATTTTTTGAGTGTGCCTATAGTAGTCACAGGCTGCTACAAGACTGGCTGGAAATTTTGATACCTTCTCAAGGTGTCCTTGACGGGTGTATACATTGGAGATTTAAAGCTAAAGTGAAGAAGCAAAATCATGTTTGCTGCTTTGCTGGTCCTCATTTACTACATCTGGCAAGAACGGTACGAGAGCAGAGTTAATGGTTGTATTTTAAGACCCAAAGTGTTGATGAACAGGTTACATTCTCAGGTTTGCAGTAGAGCGAATGGACGTGTTTGCAACAGTGCAATTCAAGAGTAGATAGAGTAGGGTTGACATCAATGTGTGTAATTGTAAGATAGGTACTCTATAGTTGTGTGGTTTGGGTTTTGTAATCAAATGATATTCATGATATATATTAATTGCATTTTGCCAATAAAAAAAGTACTCCCTATTATTATTCCAGTGAACGAGAGAGTATCTAGATAGATAGGTGGATACGAAACATCTTTGATATGATAATTGTGCTAAAGTATTTATTTTTATGGAAAATACAAGAAAATATCATTCGAAGTGGATGAAACGTGACTGAGAGTAGTAGGATCCGCATTAAAAATTTCACAGGCCCCAAAATATGAGGGATGGATTGACTATCTCTTCTCAAAAATGCTGGATACATGATTCATAAGATATGAGCACATCCAATCTACAACAAAATTGATCTACAGACGTTATGCTCTCAAGGAGTCTAGACTCAACTAAACCAGACCGGACACAGCTGAATGTTGATGAGATGTTCAAATTAAATCTTTAAATCTCTAGATTGTTGAGAGCCAGAAGTGCACGAATCAAATTCATTGGCCATGCACATAAAAATCCAACTCATGAGGAATTTCCGGCATCTCCGTCAGCATAAAAATGCAGTTGATCAAGCAAGTCCTTGGTATGAATTATAATCGTTACCAACGTGAATTAATAAGCCCCGTTTGACTCTCCCCTTCACTATAACCAAATGATGCCTGAAGTCCAAGTTCAGTCAGTCAGAGAAGGGCTGTGAATCCATGCACAAGTGGACTAGCTTTCGTTGATACTGTCCATAAAGCTCATCAGCGGCAGTAACTTCTTCATTTTCTGGGCATAACTCGGGCAATACGAGAAGCTGGTCTTTACTTGATGTTTCAGGCCCCTGTTCAGTATTGCCCATATTAGCAAGGATATCTCTATGGATTTCCCGACAGGCAACAATAAACATGGCAGCGGTGTCAGGCTGATGTGCTTCTCGAAGTGCAGTCAAAGCTTCTCGGAATGCACCAGCTGCAACGTACAATATCAGAGCTCTGCAGTGCACAACAGTCATGGGTCAACCATAGCAGAAAAGACCACTAGTGGATCTTGGAACCAAATAGAGGGGACCAAGGTTTGAGCCGCTAACTCTTACGAGTATTTGTTTGGATACCAAAATGGGGGGGAGGGGAAGGAATTAGGGCTGTTCTGCATTTTCATAGCTGTGATGTTCATATGTTCATAGCTGTTTTACAGAAACATTGAACCACAAGAGAGCAAAGTGATAGACTGATAGTTAATGTACTCAAATGTGGAACAATAAAGTGAGAAAAGGCTGGGCCGCTTCCTTACAGAACAATAATCTACCACTAGAAAGGATGTTCATGCATGATCTAAATTGCAATTACAAGAAAGGAAAATATCATACCTCCAGAGGTTGTTCTCACTGCGAAGAACATGATCTGCCCACCTTAGCAGCACCCTAGTGAACCATGGGAAAGATATAATGGTGTAAATTTCACATTGAGCTTTATGCACAAATCGAGTAAGACAATTCTTTTGCAGATAGAAATAAAAAAAATCGACTCCATAAGAAATTAATGAGCCCAACAAGGTTTTTACCCGAACCGACTCGACCCCACCTAATAATGACTCGAATTGACCTAGAACTGACTTCACCCGACAATACGAATCTAGGCCCAATAAACAAGTGGAACCTGACACGAACCGATGTAATCATGACCTGACATGCCACGAACTCGATACGACCAGACCCTACCCAGACCCTGTCCGAGACCCGACTGCCACCTCTTGATATATGTGATAGTCATACTGCGAAGATATGGTTAAGGTTAATCCTCCAACCTTAAGATCCTCGTATAAGGTGTTGACAAAAAGTCATCTACGGGATATTATGAAAGAGAACTTTATAATGAAATCATCATTACTTCAATGCTTAAGGGTTTGTCGACAGCTGGATAACCCATCGTGAAATTGTATGCCACTTCACAATAAAAGAAAGCATAAGCAATTCAATGTTCCATTGTTCTTTTAAGATAACATTAGTTGAAAGCCAATAATGTACAATTCAAGGAGCCACAAATATGTACTACGAGTAGTAAAAAGGAATAGCATGGACCTCGAGTAATCAGAACCCTTCAAATGTGTAGCAGCTAAAGTTGCAGCATCTGTCCAGCAACCAGCATCTTGTAGCTACATAAAACTAGCACTAATCACTCAACATTACAAATTAGCCTAAACAAAATAATCAAGTAGTCTAACTTCTGTTTTACATTGAGAGAGGACCAAGAACTAACCTGAGAACAAGCTTCTTGATGCCTTCCAACAGCACAAAGAAGATGAGTTCCAGATAATGACTTGTCTGTCCTTACCATATTGGCTGCAACAACCTATATAACATCGTTATGATACATGTTAGGACAGACCCAGATGCGGCCACTCAGATTCATCAAAATACATCCAAGTGCCAGTGGTATTCGACACTAAGATACAGCATGACACTTTGGAAACTTCATTTCAAGTTCACAAGAATAATGATTCCTCATAAAATAGTAATGTCCGACACTTGGACAAGCATACTTAGGGTGCCTGAGTAACACAGTCCATATGCCATAAGAAAATGCACTCATTCGTAGGGCACTGGTCTCTTACCTTAACAGAAAGTTCAAGCAGAGATTTTGACACAGCAGAAGCAAGAGCAACTGCACGTAAGGCATTTGCGTAGAAGTAACGGCTCTCAGGAGATGTAGATAGCAATAAACTTACAGCCGCTTCTAAATTTCCAACTGAGACCAAACTGAATATATAACATAGTCAGCAGTTAAATATGATGATAAATATGTAACACGGGAATTTGCCGAACGGCAGTAGAATTAACAAAACAAAATCAAAAGGTACACATGAAATAACGAAAGAGAGGACAAATGGTTTGATGGATAAGGAAACTATAGAATCAGGTAAACCCAACAGCAAAATGCTTCTAAACTTCCACCGGACATTTCTTAAGCATCTGCTGAGCATATATTCCATATTTCCAAGAGTGCAAAGAGATGTGTTCAATTCACAAAGATGCTTCCAAGTATATTCTAATTGTAATTAATAAGGTGGGCGGTAAAAAAGTTTAGGTACACAAGAAATTTTCGAGCTCGAAATAGTTACCTCTATACTTAACGGAGCCTTAAATGCCAGTAAGATGACAAGTATATGCCTTAAATGATAAAGATTTTGTAAGATATACTGCAGATAAACTCAATGACAAGAAGCTAACACAATCATACATATTAGAAGAAACCTAAATGAAGTCCAATCACAGACAATGACATGTGAACTCAAGACACATTTCTGAAGTAAGAAAAATCATCAAACCCAAAAGCACAAATGCAATTACGATTAATTTATCACATCCTTGTGGTCGAAGGCACTATGCTCAGTAGATACCAGTAAAATAACAGTAAAAGCATACTCATGTACACGGTTTTGGATTGCCTCTTCTCCTTCCAGTTTTTCATGCCAAAGTATACGCTCGTTAGCAGTCTCCCACAATTCTTCTTGCTCAAAAGCCACGAGTCTAAGCTGTCCTGGACTCTGTCATCACATTATTGACAAAAAAGTTAAAGTAAACATGACTTCTCTGGCAATGACACTGCCTCTGTTAACTCACTACATTTACTTTAGTTCAAAGTTGGGAAGATGGAAGATGTGAGAAAAGACTAGAGCTCACACTCACATGGGAGTATTTATATGCGTTATTTACTAGAGTACTTAAAGGGGAAAGTACTTAATTGATATAAATGTTCCAAATAGGTAATGAAGCGACTTGAAACAAATAGATGGAGTACTCGCTATGAGCAGCCCTTGCTGAAAATAAAAAATAAAAAAAACGAAAGAAATGACCTACCAAAGAATCTCTTTTGTCAGAGCCAGGCAACGATTTTCCACCAGACGTTATTCGAGTGAGCAGAGCAACTTCATCAACCTGAGAAGCTGGTTGTAATGCAGATTTCCTCGGTGGTAATTTAATATGGGACTTATTAATCAAATGGTTAAGAGCACGAGGCAGCTGTAACCAGAAGAGTCCTTCAAATGTTTCACCGAAGATTGTAGCAGCAAACGCAAGCCGCATAGCTGAGCCTTTATTCATTACATTAGAGTAAAGTCTTGCTCTTTCATCATCAAGAATGCTTCCTAGAAAGAAGGCAATAAGCATGATTAAGTATCTAAAGATAATGACACATTTATATACCCAAAACCAGATAAAAGGTGCAATAGTTATGGTTGAGGTAGGAGCACCTTCCTGACGATAAGGTTCTAATACTTTGAGAAGCATTTCTGGGACGGCAACATCACCAGCAGGAAGAGTATCAATCATGTAACTGCGCAAATCTTCAGCTGATTTTGGAGTTCCTGGGATTTTGTGAGGCCTTTTATCGATCGTTAAACTATTCGTGTTAAACCACGAAGGTTTCACACCCAACTGCAAAATCATTCGGAATGCCTGAAACAGCAAGACAAAATGAATATCAATCTGCATTCAACTGATCTAACTTAACAATGAAGTATTCAAGAAGGTGCTCATAATTTCTCAAAAACAGTTACCAGAGAAGGTGAAAAATTCAATACACGAAGTCTGCCAATTACCGCACCAGTTATAGAGAGCATAATGCATTAAAATAGAACTATAGATTCAATTATAGAGAGCACTGTTGTAATGATATCCGCATAAAATGCAAGTGTCAGAACAGAAGGGTGTAGAAGTATAAGAGAGAACATTCCCCCAGCTTCAACACATTTAGTGGCGAGGTCAGGTTAGGGTTACAAAGTCCAGGTCAGGATACTGAATCATAATACGAGTCATTCAGTACGGTTTCTCTCGGGCCAAAATAGGATCCGTTGGGTCAAGGGCAAGTCAAAATCCGGGTTCAAAATATTTTCCAATCCTTTTTATTTTATAATGTTTTGTATACATAATGAGCATTCATATTACAAAAGTATTCCATATCTAACTTCATTTCCTATTGATTTTTTTTTATCATATTAATTACTTATGTCTGTTAATTTGAAATAATTTTAAGAACGAAGTATTTATTAAGGAATTTACATATCAAATTATATTCCGATAGTTTAATCACATACAAACTTAAATTAAAATAATTATTGGCATTATTTCAATATTTAATTATTAGATCATCATCGTCGTCGTCATCATCATCATCAATATTTCAATATATATATATGGTGACATTAATTATTATTTTTTTTTCATTTTAAATAAAATTATATCCTTGCAACAAAAATGTCCCGTTATCTAATTTACGGGTCAGATCTTGCGTCATGCAGGTCTTGACTCTAAATTTGTAAAGCCATTTCTAAGCTACTACTTGTGTCTCGGGTGAGGCAAGCCTTGACCTATAATTGTAGGTCACCTTGGGTTCCGTCGTTTCGGGTGGGTCAAGATGAACTCATAGCCTTACAAAAAGAAAGTTTGGTCTGGCTTGGGAGAGGTTTGATAGTTCTAGCTTCTAAAAGATATTCTCATGGAAAATATAAGCAGACTCTTAGTTTGAATTTTGAAGAGGCGTAGAGCGCATCAAGGCGCTAAGGGGTCGAGGCAACAGGGTGAAAAACACAAGGCGGAGGCACTTGACTTTTGGACGCAAGGCGCCATATTATTAGTATTCCATTAATTCTCTATTTTCTTCCTATTTCAATGAAATACTCAGATATAGTAATAGGGAAGTGGGAAGAAAAAAAAGAATTGGAGGTTGTGATAAATATGTGTTTTTCAAATAAATTTTCAGGCAACAATGAAGAGGTTAAGTTGGGAATAATGGGAAAAATAAATCATCTAACTGAAAAAGATTTGGAAAGTGAATGCTACCATGTTTTATTAAGCGAGCCTCGTCAAAAGGTGCACCTAATGCAACTTAGGTACAACTGAGTCGCTGTTATGGCTAATGCCTCACTTAAGATGTGCCTTAGGCACGTTTTATAAACTAAAAGGAGCCTCAAAACAACATTAGCTGAGTGCCACAAGATCTCCTTGGCAACACTGTACAAGGAGACTATTGATTTAATCATAACCAAAGTAGACGTTTAGGCTAGAAGGTATAGTCACATACTAGAGCATGAGCTGTAGGAAGTAATATAGGAGCACATAGTGGCATTGGTCGGAATCTTTCCCTAAAAGCGTCATATTGAGTTCCGTAGGCAACTTTTTGGTCACTTCTGTTAAAAGCAAAAAAAAAATGAGTAAGAGAGCACATGAAGACAAGAACAAGGTTTAAAATACATAATTTGTATGCTTGACTATGAGACATAATTTGAGAAAATTAATACACAAATGCAAGACACAATTGTCTTCTATGTACAATTGACAGTATTGTCATGAAAAGCAGAACATTCTGATGATTAAACAAAGAAACAAATACTTTCTTGAAAGAAAATTTAATAGTTCCTCCTAACTGTCACTATAAGTACCAACGTTTCACACTACGCCGTTATTAAGTGTTACTCTAATGTATCCTCTGTTAAAAACTAATCTAAAAAAAAAATACTCCGTAGCAAGTACTATAAAATCATCGTATCTATGTAAAGAAATAAATATATCTAGAAATACCCTAACAAGAAAATCGAAGTCAACTGTGTAGAAATTTCTAGGTAAAGCAAGACTAGCAATCTAGCATTAAAAGGGCTATAAATGGCCTTGAGACCACTCCATGTAGACTTAGGTAAACATTTGTTCCATTAACAGTAAGCCCATTACAATTATCTACCTTGTCACTCTCTTACTCGCATACAAATCAACATCCAAAACAATACAAAAACTAACCATGGTATTCCGAATCGACTTTAGAAACTCTACGATCCGTTGAAGAAAACAATAGGTATTCAAATCGTTCATTTGAAAAAAAAAAAAAAAAATTAAAAGCCTTCTTAATTAATGATCATGACATTTTCCAAAATCGAAATTATTGATAACGGAGGAACAATATTCCTATTTGTACAGTAAGATACCAAAGTAGATGATTGACTCATTAGATACCTGAGGAATGATTACACAAATTCCTATTTCTCAATGATGTCATGTCGGAAGATCAAAACAATTAGCTTAATCTCGTAAAACTGTTTTGCGGTATGAGGGCTATTACATCCTAAGTCCTCCAAATAAAATAAAAACACCCAAAAACTAAAAAATAATAGCAAATCAAATCACATTTAAAATTATGTGAAATACAATATAGTACTACAAGTTAATTGGTAACAACCTTTAAAGGCGAGAAATATGACCTTTGGTGTATGCACATGAAAATCAATATTTATTTCTCAAGGATCATAGGAGTTGGTAAAAACGGTTATAAGAAACCAGTAATGCGAACAAAAAAATCAAAAATGAGACATTAAAAAAATTTATACATAACAAAGTAAAAAAAGAGATCATTTTGCTTTTTCTTTCATTTATCGAGGACTCGACGAGACCTATGTTACTCAAACTCCTTTAAAAGTGTCGGACACGGCTATTTTGGGCAAAACTTTCATTTTTTATTCTAAATTGAAGTATCGAAGCGTCGTGTCGCTGCAAACACGCGACACGACACCCAAGTGAAGTGTCGAAGGAACATAAGACGAGACAACACTCACACGAGTCATATCCGCTATTCCTATATGTACTGGAACACGGCCTTAAGGCCGAATTTTCTACCAAAACAAAAATAACTTGCAATACGGTAGAGGGGGACTTTACAATAACCAATTAAGCCGACAAAATAACCAAACCTTGTCAAGAAAAATGGTCATAATATTTATAATTGTTGGAACAAATGCAAGAGGTATACAAGATACACTCATTTGAACAAGATTGTCGATTCCAAGTAAAGCCGAAACAAATCATTGATATTTGGTAAATAGATAACGGTTATTCCAACCATGTAATGAGCAATAAAATTTCTTTCATCTTAATGGAGAAGTGGAATCTCAAATCACTAATGGTGATGGGAGAATAAGTTGCATGTAAAGGGATAATAGTCATTAAAACTAATAACAACCGGGTAAAGGGATAATAGTCGTTAAAACTAATAAGGACTCGGCTAAATTTATTCCCCATGTCTTCTACCTCCTTGGCATAGCACAAAATTTGGCAAGTGTTGAACAAGTTCTACTAAGAGGTTATACGGTGAAGTTTGACACAAACAAGTTCTACTAAGAGGTCTCATCTAAAAGAAGAAAAATGACCAATTAATTGTTTTCATATAAATGACCAAGAACACCCAATACTCCACACTCCAAAAGCTCACAAAACTACTCGTATACCCAACGATGAAATAACCAAAGACCAAAAGTACCCACAATTATACAACCAACCAATTGTTAAGAGATTACCGCACTTTCGGAGATTGACTCGTCAAAGTTTAGAGAAGTAATTAAGAATGGGAAGAAGTCTAAAGTCATAAATAAAGAAGTTAAAATGACTGAGAAAGGTGGAAAAGTGAGCTTAGATAAAACCCCTTTGAGAAGAAAAACATTGACCCACGAATAGGACTGAAGATCGAGTATAATAAGGATAACTCAATCCAAAACTACGATGTTCAAATCATAGTTGAAAGCGTATTGAGCAACAATACACTGAGAGAACCATCGTGATGATGGAAAACACTCACTTCCCGTCAAAGCACATCTGGATAAGTCATCTCTTAATTCTAGAGCTCGTGGGAAATCAAGTGAACGACTTCCAGTTTTGCAAAACGGTGGAGCAACTTGCAGATATATTCATAAAAGCAATACCAGCATTGGAAGTATTAATGGCCTTGAAATCACTAATCCAGAGAAACTAGCTAGTATTATAAAATATCTATGTGAAGATATAAATATATCAAGAATTTGTCTAATAGAAAAATCTAAGTCAATTATGTAGAAATTTCTAGGTGAAGCAAGACTAGCATTGGAAGTATAAATGGCCTTGAAATAACTCCATGTCGATGTAGGTAAACATTTATTCAAACAACATTAAGTCCATTTCTCTACCTTGTGCCACTCTCCCACTCACATACAAGCATGGTTACCAGATTCGTTATGAATACATCCTTACCGATTCGCGATTACCTTTTCCAGAATATGTGCTATATTCCAATATTTACTTTCTGTAAGCGACCAAATAGAATTCTTTTTTAACGATTCGGGATTTCCAGGGTACCCGAGGGAATCCGGTAACCCAGCATACAAGTAACATTCCCAAAAATACAAAAGCTAATATCCTTCCATTCAAAGTTCTACAGGTTCCGAGGTTTACCTTTAATCTTGAAACTTGAATATGGAAAACTATCATGTTTCGATCATTGATTGGGAACCAGCAAAAAAAAAGGAAAATGGAAGGAGAAAGAAGATTATTAAAGATAGATAAGCATAATCCATGAAGATCATACAATACACTGAATTTGGGACTTGATTACTCAATTACCAGTGGAATACTCAAGTGATACTTCAGTGAATTAAGCATTGCCTTCCATAATCTAATCACAAAATTGAACAGAGACAGGCTGGAAAAGCATGTATAGGTGATATAGTTCCATACTGACATAAGGGAAAGCAAACTTGAAATAGCATAGAGCCGGACTTAGCAGAAAACTTACACAGTCACCTCAACAAGACGAAAACTGCTGTCAGCTCCAGCAATGCACAAAACCAATGGATCGTCTTTGTGAGATCGCAGATGCAGCCAGTCAAGTTCCAATACAAGTGTTCCTGGGAATTCTGGTAGAAAATGGGAGTTTGATAATGGATCTGGCGAATCCTGCAATTTTTGAAAACACAGATTTTCTTTTAAAATATCAAAATTATATGAACAAATTACATTCCCCTTGTAATTTTAGAGCAATTATTAATGTATTCGGTCTGGTATGAAGAATCAGGAGAGAACCTATTTGTAATAAAAAAAATGAGGGTAAGGTTGCCTATATCCGGCGCATGGGGTGAACCAATGTGTTCTTCCCAATAAGCGCAGTGCAGTTCGGATAAGAATGACATCAAATATCCAAGGGTTTTTTTTTTGTTGAAAACTACCTCACACACATGCATTCTAATGGAGATGTTGGATCCAAGTACTTTTGCACATCATTACCACCATTAATATATTTTCTCTCATTGTTTGAGTCTCTGCAAGAGCCTAAGGTAATGTCCATTTGTTTTCTTGTAAACAGGCATCATTTGTTTATGCTTGATTCATAAAAGTGCCCGATCCAACATCTTCTTTGTAATAAAAGCATGCTGAGGTTGTTGATGCCAGAAGCTTGACCAAAACTGACCAAACACTTGGAAGATGTAGTGGTCGACAAAAAAAACATAAAAGGTAGTTTAAAACAAAAAAAAAAAAAAAAAGTAAGGTAGTTGTTTTATAAAGACCCCAAAATGAGTTTTTGGCAAAAAAACAATAAACAATTATACATGTGACAGGCTCCATCCGTGACAGAACATAAGTAGGCATCGCACCGGCTCCACATTTCCCTTTGTATTCTTATCAAACAGCTACTGTATAAAGCACTGAAAGACTTTAAGGAGGGGGGAACTGTACAATCCAGAGAAATTTGCAACTATTAGCTTTCACCTACAAGGTCATATACGGAAAAAGTGTTGTCATAGAACAGCACAGCTACACGGCCTCTGCTTTGATCTCCAGCAACAACAGGAGAAAATTTGATCCTTCGAATCCCTTCTCTGTGAGTATTGAACGAGGAAGATTGACCAGTGGTAACATCCCACCAACGAATATTACCTGACCTGTCCCCCATAACCTAGAAAAAAGAGACTAAACTTTTCAGCAGCTGCTCATTTTCATCCTGATATTACAAGAAAAAATTGTCTCACATACCACATGGGGAAGACGATAAGCCATGGCTGTGATCAACCCATCAGACGAAACAAATGAAGATGAAGGCCACTTTGGTCTGGTGACACACAAAAACCAATTTATTAAGAGAAGCTCGACATTGAAACATATATCCATATAGCAAGTGACTTCAACTACAAAGAGGTTATTTCCAGGTGACGCGAACTGAAAATTGCATCCATAAATACATCGACTGCCACTTATAAACATCAATGCAACCCTTTTAGTGAGTCATTTTGCTATATTTCATTGTAGTGCAGATCAAAAGAACAACTGAGTCTTTAGCTATATTGGAAATGGAAACCTAGTGACCAGACTGACCACTACTCTTTCCCTTTCTATTTAGTACTCCAGCAGTTTAGATTTAGAATGTGTAAAAGGCAAAGTTCAAAACAAAATTCATCAATCAGCAGTTTAGTACTTCTTTTGAACTTTGTCTTGTTAAGTGACTAATGATCAGGCTCTAATATTATACTTCGGAGAAACAAGAATAATCACGCAACAGGGATATATGTGCACAAGACCTAATAACTAGACTAAGAACAGTGATCATAATACCCTTTGACTAGTAGTCAGTAAACACCAGTCGCCACGAATGACAACACTCAAAGGTGAACAATAATGGCACCATTTTACATGACAGTTTGCAGCTGATCATCACTGAAAACCATTCAGCAATTTAAACATACAAAGGGAAAGACAAAGACAAAGGCGAGTTTTTGCCACATCTTTTTACAGGAAAGGACTCTGGTTGATACTTGATGAAACTACTAAACCATCTCATCCTTATGGGTGAAAGAGTAGAAAAAGTTCAAAAGAATTTCAAAAAAAAAAGGAAACTTTCAATGAAGAGCAATAAAGGCTCAGAAAAAATTGATGTCATCTTTACTGACAGCATAGAAACAGAAAAAAATAACTCTACATCCAATAATCAGATAGCTCAACCATAAGGACCTTCCAAGCGGGGTTGATACGCTAATCAAAGTATCGAAAAGAAGAATCAATAGAAAAACATAAATTGTCTTTGTAAAATATTTCTTGAAAGTAAAGTTCTTTTCGGAAAATTTGGCTATGAGAAGACACATCTAAATATCATAAAGACCATTCTGACAGTAACTTTGAGCATGAAAAATCGACATACTAAGGCATACTTCTCAAAGGTGCAATGATCACTTATGCTGCCTTAGCTGCGATACCTAGCGAATCTACAGAGAAGCTAGCTGAAAATATCTGAAATACAAATTTCACGAACAGAAACTGGAATTTTCACAGGAAATATGTTGAGACTGACCTCGTCCGTCATTTATCGCGGAAAAAAAAAAAAAAGCATAACGAACATTTTTTTTGCCAACAGTTAATTGAAGAAATTACTTTGACCAAAATGTCACTAAATGAAAGGATCAATCTGCAAACAGAGCAGACTAAGCAAAATCATGCAATTCTGGGAAGCTTCTCACTAGACCCCCGAAGAAAATACGAAGATAGGTCCAGAAATTGGTCCATATTCCCCTTTGATAAAGGCATACAGGTTCCGCAAAGTTAACATAGGTTTTACATTACAAAACTTTCACAGGTATAGATATATCCCTTCTGTAGTGGTTACGTCAACATACTTATCTCCTTGGTATAAATATTCCAAGGTATTGTAACTTACACTGTTAAGAGTCGACTACATGATGAAGATTTAAAAGATTAAGCCAGTTTTGATCAAAGATGGAGTTTTGCCAAATAATACTTAATCGGGCATTTGACAGCACCTATCATCCACTTAAGATATGATGTCACTAAAGAAGGTCCTATACCAAAACTGAAACCAAGACTTCTGACCAACACAGTAAAACACCTGAAATCTTTTATTCTTCGGCCTTGGACCTCAAAAACACCAAGTGCACCATTGACCAATGCAAAAGCAAAACTCTCAGAGCTCTCATCCTGAGATCCTTCGGAGCTCACTGTTTCTGCACAAAAATGAAGTTTCATGTCTTAATACTTATGTTCAAAATACACTTAACACGGATTACATACAAAAAACTTACTAGATTCTTGTGGAGTTTCATTTGTAAATGATGGTGGCGAAGCAGCTACACCAATTATACGATCCTTCAAGGATGATGATTGTCTGGTAGGTGGAGATGGCCTAGGGACTGTTGGAAGCGTCCACTCCAATACTGTAAATGGAAGTGCCAGTGATCTAAGCTATAATAAACAAGTATACATTATAAGAGTATAGCTTCACTCAACCAAGTGATACAGAGCTCTAAACAAAAGGTAGAACAATTTGTAGAAAGAATAAAAAACAGTCAACTTTATTTAATGCACTGATTAGTGGAACATTTTAACAATGAAGGGAGGGAATAATTACTAATTAGGGAGCGACTTCAACAAAATTTTAAGTTTAAATACTGCTGGCTCATTGTTACCCGGATGTTACTTATAATAACCAACCCCTTCCAGAAAGTTGAGAATCTTGGAAATCTACAGCCATATACGAAAGTGGAGTGATCTTATCCTCACACCGTATTCAAGTATTTGTCACTCTCAACACATACATAAGGCAAAATTTCTTAAGAGAAGAACTAATCATGGAAATCAACTATCAGACCTTCCAAGTTCCAACATTAGACATCAAAAGCTTTTTAATCATCCAATTTTTCAACTTCGCACCATCCGATCTTATATACTTTGGTTTACTTAGAGGTAACTTGATATGCTCCCACAGAGTGCCAGGCCAGGGGTCAAATGTATATAGTCTTACTCTTGTGTAAGCAATGAAAATAAGCGGCACTTGACAAGCATGACACTTCGGAAAGACAATCCCAAGAAGTGAAGATCTTTTGGTTTCAAAATTAGCAAAATTAAAGAGAAGTTTTCAAATATTCAAAAGCAACCAGTATTCAGCGCACACACTAGCCAGAAAATATCCTTAATTAAAGCATTCGTATCAGCAAAATTAAAGAGAAGTTTTCAAATATTCAAAAGCAACCAGTATTCAGCGCACACACTAGCCAGAAAATATCCTGAATTAAATCATTCGTATCAGCTATCCATAAGCTCCTAATAATGCCCAATAGTGGAAACTAGGAAGGCAAACAAGCACAGTTAAAAAATTGGTTTGACAAACATACACGCTAACGTATATTTTTATGCTTCGGGGACACATAATTTAAAGTACGTGTAAGAAATGAACAACTGACCATAATTGGGTTCTTAGTCATTGCCCACACCTCTACAGGAGCATCACGGAACAAAATTAGCAGATATCTGCACGTTTCAGCCAAGATGATAGCACTGCAGTTAGATACAACCTCAAGCGGAGTTTAAATTTAATTAAAAAAAAAACGATGAAAGCTTCAATCAAATAAGAAAACTATCAGGCATAAGCTATGCATCTTGTCAAGGAGAATTAAAAAAAAGTCAGGACAGAAACTACCCAGGTCTACTTTCTCTTACTGTCTTCCATCTGAGCGGCTAAACACTTGAAGAGGGTGGTAAACAGCAATAACAAAAACGACATTACAGCGTACCAAACTTACTTTAACATATTATGGGTATATAATTACTTTGGAAAATCACTTCTTTTAGTATAAACATAGTTCCATGCGCAAATTTTCATATCGATCGAATTTACACTGTTCATTATTATTCGAATAATAAATTTACCAACTAATTTAGGCGACATCAACTTACATAGGTCCTTGCAAAGAACAATAACAACACTACTTCAATATCTCAAGGATTTTCATATAGTGAGGTAAAGGGTAGGTTAGTAAGATCAATTCGATCAAATTCCGAATCCGTATTAGAGCGAATTATGATGTTTACTTACAATTATACCGAATTATACTCTATTTTTTTGCGAATCACAAATTCGAATCGATTCGATAACCCTACTCATCATAATCGTGAATTAAAAAATAGTGTTCTGACTATTAGACATGGTAACACAAACTCTCAAAGATGAGGCCATGGTGTTCTTCACATGTAATGTTAACTGAAGAAAAGATGAGCTTTGTCATTAATTCAATGACTAATAAACACATAACCATAATTTTTGGGTAATGTGAGAAGTGGGAGAGAGAAAAAGTGTTACCAAGATGAAGATTGCTTATTATGGGAATAAGCGTAAGAGTGATGAATGAAATGCTCGTTAAAGAGCTATTAAGTTGAAGAAGAGTATAATTGGGACAAAAAACAAACATTTCAACTTAAACATCAAAACTCACGAAATCCTTTAGGTTTTTAATGGAATTTGAATTAAGGTCTAGATTATGTGATTATTTGGATAAGTAGTATATAAAGTTTGCAAAAACAATTATTTGAGGTATAAAGTTTGAAAACGCATGCTATTTGAGGTATAAATTATCGATTTAACCTAGAAAAATTTGAGGTATAAAGTGAAAACGCATGCTATTTGAGGTATAAATTACCAATTTAACCTAAAAAATACAACAAAAAACAACAACAATATTATTAAAAATATTACGAAGTTAAATTGTGTGGAGTACTATTTAGTAATATGGAATATGTACCGACCACGTTATCCAAAAGGCGCAATGCTCATGTTTTTGTTATCAAACACATTAATTTTGACAATAAAGGTTTACTATAAAGGAAAGTTTAACAAGTATAATCCCAACCATGGGCAGTTATAATCTCAAAATAATCCGACTTTCATTTAATCTAAGAATAAAGGTTACTATTGACACCCTTACTACAGTCTACAAATACATTCGGATGACCGACTACCTGATAAACAGGTCATTATCATTTTTATTTTATTTTAATACTCCGTAACATAATAACTACTCTTACGGTCTTACCCAATAATCATAATTAACCAAATAATTAACGTCTCCGTCTCACTGAATTTCCCAAAACCTCTACCACCATCTTAACCCCATTTTCACTCATCACTCCATTGTCGCCGTCGCCAATAAGCCTCGATTAATCACCTTGTGCATTCCCCAGAACCATTCTATCATCTTTCTCATTCCGATCTCTTCTTTCTCATTCCGCCGATGTTCATCGACACCAACAAGGCTACAATAGTGCATTCAATCAGTGATTTGCTAACTCCTCCAATCTATACTACACCAATCAGACCTCCACACTCTAATCACTGAGGCCCCACTGCAACTCTCCCTGGACGCCCATCTCTTAGCATCGCCATTTCACTTCAGCATCATCCTCCAATCAGTCAGTAGGCGTGACCCAGTACGAAGCCGGCGAAATCGAACAATCGTTGCTCCACCAATCCGACGAGCGAACTCCAGCAGTTTGAGCGACCATGAGACAAACACCTCCCGTGCCTCCCGTGCCTCCCCCTGGACCACCAACGCCAACCACCCCCTTCGATGTCGACGGCCAAATTAATTTCTCTAATAAATAAGATCTAAGTTTTCCTTCCAATCTTCCCAAACCCATTATACTAACATATGGTCTTGTTCGTCGTCGTTTGTGGGGCCAGGGGCTTTAAAAAATGGTGTGAAGGTTGGAGATGGTACAAGTTTGATATTGCTAGTAGGGTTTTTTTTATCTGGTAGTTGGGTGTGTAATGTGGTGATTATGGGGCGGTGAAAGGTTGTAGGTGTCGTCGGATGATGGTGGACCAGTGGATGCCGGTTAATGGAGGACGATGGGTAGATTCAGGTGAGAGTGTCACTATGGTTAAGGGTGGGGGTTTCAGGTTTGTATATTTTGTTCAGATCTTATAGTTTTAGTTTATTTATTTTCAAAATTACTTTTTCCTAACGCAACTTTACTCAATCCTAACGTATTTTTCTTAATATTTCCAAATTTACTCTTCTCATAACTAACAGTTCTCCCAAGAAGAACTTTTCTCTCATTTGCATACAACTATTCAAACCACAATTACAAATCGATTATGAGTACTAATTCAATTAGTGATGAATTAATCACCGTTTTTCCTAAATTACTTGTTTGATTACGGTAATTACTTTTTCTAATTACTCTTTAATTGAAATTGAAGGATTAAATTAGGGTTTTGTTACTTTTTTCCTTCTAATTATTGTTTACTTGAAATTGGAGGAGGAAATTAGGGATCGATCCTTAGCCCTAATTCAATTAATGATAAACTAATTGTCGTTTTCCCTAAATCAATTGTATGGTTACATTAATTATTTTGTTTAATCAAAATTTAACTGAAATTGAAGGATTAAATTAGGGTTTAGTTACATTTTTTTCTCTAATTATTGTTTAATTGTAATTGGTGAAGTAAATTAGGGTTTAGGGAACGAATTAGAGGGTGGTGGTGGTCACGGTGGTGGTGGTGGTGGTGATGGCCGGCGGGTTGGGTGGTTGGATTCGATTAGGTCAAATTTGGGATTTAATTTAGAGAGAAAATGAACATCACTTTTGAGAGCGTTGATGTCGTTAGGATTGAGCAAACGCTCGTTAGGAAAAAGCACGACCCTTTATTTTTTAAAATTAAAAATTAAAAACCTTCCACCCATATTTTACTCCCTCCGTATCTATATGTTCGTCCTTATTCATCTTTGGGTAATATCTTTATGTTTGTCCTCTTTCTTTTATTTCCTTATTTGACAAATATTATTTCTATACTATCCTAATATTTTCACTTATTTACCATATATGTCATTGTAAAGTTACTTTATACCATTCTCATCCAATCAAATGTTTACATGTATCCACTTTTTCTATCTTTTTTCTTAATTGAACCCCACTTGCATTACTTTTGCATTATAATAATCATTTCACTTTTTATACGGAGTGTATTGTTTTTCTTACCCATGAATACTAGCCCTCACTTGTTACGTTTATAACCATACCAAAATGGCAGGGAGGGCCGCCCCCTGCCCAACCATATTAAGATCTGGACATTACACCAGTGCATCAAGGAAATGGGAGGTAAATGACAACATTCATTGGCCAATAAGCAAGGACGGAGCTAGAATGATATTGTGGGTGGGGCCGAATTTTATTTATGATTTTGGAAAATTGGTCTTATATCTTACACATTAATTTAAACTGTATATTGTATTGTAGACTTCTCATTTAAGTTTGGGTGTTGAAAAAAGAAAATTTTGTCTATAAATATACAAAAAAGTACAAAATGGTGGAGGTTCGTAAATTTTTATGCCTATTCAACAAGACTTGGGCCCCTCCATGGCTTCATCTTATCTTATCACATCGTCGGAAAATTTCATGAATTTGTTTATAAAGGCCACAAACTCAGAAAGCTTTGGGTGGGGATGGAAGGAGGAGACAGAGAGGAGCAAGCAGAGTTGACAGTAGACCAGAAATTTCAGGAAATATGATGCAAGGAGCGAGAAGATAAAGAGAACTAATTGTAACAGATGTAAAACAGCCTATGCACAAAGGCTTTATAATTTGAAAATTCTAACAACGACAAAAAAACCAAGTGCTTGTCTCATTGAAAATTCATTTACTGTATACTTTGAGGCCAAGTATCAAGCACCAAAATTAGACTTCGACTTAGCATTAAGGTTTCTCCAAGCGACAATTCGCAAACTGTCGCTTTAGAAATATTGTAACGTGACTCATACTCAAACTATTTGGTTTTGTTAAAAGCATAACTGTTCTTTTCTTATTGAGACTCGAAAAGAAATGCAACTCACAGTTAGTTATGAGTATTAATAGAAAGATAATTATGGGAAAAAACAGAACTACTGTTAAGGTTAAGAGATTTACCTTCCAGAAGATGAAGCTCTGAGAGCACGTATAGGTGCTCTTTCTGGCTTTTGAAGAACCCGAAAAGTACGGTTAAAACCACTTCTCACACACGTCACCACGAGCTTGTTGATATAGCCTCCAGATTTTTCATTTGCCTGTGAGCACCAAAATACATGCTGGAGATCAGTCACAACAATAGCTAGTGTGGAATAACCTTGAAGATAAAAGAACAGAGCAAGCTAAGCTTATAGGAAACTCCCATACCTAAGAAAAGAAGACAAGCAAAAGAGAGATGTCCATTACAGTCAATTTACCTGGGTATAAGAGAAAGAGACCAGCCGAGAATTTCCCAGCCATCTTAAACCCCGGACAGCTCCGTTATGGACAGAAAAACAAGCTGCAATTGCGTTGGCAGAAACGTCAATTATTTCAACAGTGCCACTATGGGTACCCAGAGCAACCAGTGGAATGGCCACAGCAGGATGGTTCCCACCACCTTCAGAGACAGTAAATAGAACTAATTAGCGAGAATTGTCAATCTAATAATTTAATCAAATCTAAAGAAATCAGAACCAGAACTAACGGGCTAGAGTAGCTGTTAAAGAAGGGGACGGTACAGCAAGCGTAGTCACCGTCGAAGAAAGAAGATGCAGCTGCCCCACTAAAATTATCTGCAAAGTATACAGTTCTGTCAGAGTGCAAGTAACAAATGAAGTACTCTGGATATTAAAACAGCAACTAAGAAAACAAATGACCAGTATGAAATCATAGGCACTCTACAAAAGAAACTGCTACTCGGCAAAAGAGTGATAAGACAAAAGACTGAAGTATTAGAGAGAATGTAGCTTCATCAACCTTAGATAAGAAGTCATGTGAAAGAGCAGTGAAATTAGAAGAGTGCTCCTTTCTTTTCACACGTTCGGATTGTGGGAATGTTACAGATCCCTCGGAGCTGTTACTATCAGCATTAGCATCCGACAAATGGGTTCTATTGTCATTGGTAGCTGCTTTTGTCTTTGAGATGACTTTCGAAGTCTCATCAGATTCTTCAGTAGTTAGCAGCCAATTCCATACTTTTCCATCATCAGAAATTGAGATTAAATGAGTTTTCGCAGCAGGAAGTGACTCATCACAAAAATCGAAAGGATTGTCATAATCTTCATCCTTAAAAGGGGTATGAGGTACATCAGAGTAAATCTTGTTAACATCTTGAAGAGCACAATCAGACTGGCAAATAACAGCAGCAAGAATGGCGGGAGATGGAACATGAGTGCCAACTGACGGCATCAACTCTTGAGTGGCATACATTGTGTATGCCTGTTCACCACTGTGATAATACATACATAAGCATATCAACCCACATTCCTCACGAAAGAGAAGGTACAAAAGTGCATGCATGAATAACACCAAGACTAACTGTGCTAAAAATGGTATGCTGAACAAGGGTGGTCACTAACAGGGAAAGTCCTTTTTTGAATTATTAGTGTACACGTCTACTGTTTTCTAACCCTCCTCTCCCTCCTCCTATCTTGTCAAATCAACCAGAAAATTTTGAGTTCTGTCGGGATTGGGTTGACATTACCATGATTCGAAGAGTGTTTATCGTAATTGCTTAATACTATGACAAAAAGGTGAATCGCTTTTTTACGGGGTGTGAATAATAGGTTCAAATACCTCCAACTATATAGTTCAATGAGCCTTGGCATCAACCTATCTTTAAAACCTAGTGTAAGAGGCTTGTGCAAAGTACTGTAGAGTTAGTGTAAGGCAATCATGCAGCCGACTTAGGTGTAAGGGATTAGTTTTATAAGAATACTAAGCCAAACAATTAAAAAGAACAAAAAGATAGTAATAGGCTCTCATAATAAGACAGAAGCATCACTAAGCAGTTGGAGGCTCTCTTCTGAGAAAACTCTGTACTTGACAGCCCTAAGGTAATGCCGAGTCACTTACCCGCAGGATGACCAGCCAGCCTTCAATTGGATTATACATTCACACATGTGACATGTCAGAATGAGCAGTTTTTGGATATCAAGCAGATCCCCCCCTCCCTCAGTTTATCATGTTGGACAAGATTTATGGCCATATTAAGATCCACAACTTCCGATTATAGCGTAAGAGAGCAGTATAAGAGTCAAATGCAAAAGCGGCAGCTTTTCGACTGCAGAAAATTGGTGGGATTCTCTATCAATAGATGGATTTTGTCGAGGGAAAAAAAGAGGGCCTAACATCTGAATAGCCTCAAGTTTCCCATTTCTATTAATAAACCATCAAGTTAAATAAACCCTCTTATCATTTTAACAAAAAAAAAATATCAGCGCTTCAAAGGTAATTTACACAAACTGATGTAGCTCAACATTCAACTAGTACTCTACAAGACTACAAATCTGCATACAACAACCATAAAAGACATACCCAAAGTCCAAATTCCATACAAAATGATGTACGAGTAGCTCAATATTCAATACCCTTAAATACATTTCCTCTTCGTACTCCCGAACACAATGGGTTCCCCGAAAGCCGTCATATCGTCAAACGAGTTTGGCGCTCCTTCTCACACCGTTCTCCCCTCCTTTTTGTCTTATGCCGTCACCATAGCCGCCTATCTCATAAATTGTCTTCCTACTCCGACTCTCAAACACATATATCTCCTTATGAAGCGCTTTTTCATAGTCAACCTAACGATCTTAAGTTACGCAGTTTTGGGTGCTTTTGATATTCTTGGTTGTGTCTATGCTCCACCATCTTGTGTCTTTGCGTTGTTTATTCCGCGATTTCCGCCTCTCAAAATGTCTGTCATTGTCTTTATCTCATCTTCAATCGGTTTTTTTGTGACTAAGATGGTCAATAGATCATTAAGGTAAGAAAAGAAAGGGGAAGAAAAAAAACTACTACTCGAAAAAACTATAGCAAAATCGGAGAAATGTGGGATGACTCTTGGTCTGGCCACACTACTCAGATCTTCAAGGATAAGCTTAGCTAGAGGCAAACGCAGTTGATTGAAGAAGCAGACCCAGAAATCTTGGGAGATACCTTCATTAGCCAACCAATCAGCACAATAATTGGCTTCACGGAACACATGGTAAATGGAAACAGACCATGAGAGGACTTTCAATCTTTGTTCACAATCGAAGATGTTATGGAAGTAAGCACCAGTATTATCTTCATCAGCAAGAAGATGGATTAAGGCCTTCGAATCAGTTTGAATATGCTTAGTGATATTTAACTCCTTAGCAAAGATCAGTACTCTCCACAAGGCCATAATTTCTTCTCCAATCGTGGTTACACATCCCGCCATGTTAAGTTTATTGAAACTGTGTTTCCAACTGCTAAAGTCTTGACTCCCCACAATAATCTCAATGCCTTGTGCTCCATAAATCTTCCTCTCACAAACTCTACCCACATTAATCCAATACCACCCCTCAGCGTTTATACACGGCGTCCCCCGCCTACCCCTACTCCCACCCAACCCTCCCTTCCTCGGCTGGCTGAACACCCTCCCCTGCCTCGTGCATTACGTCTCGTGCACCACCCCTCTTCCGGTCTTCCCAGACCACCGTGCCACACCCAATGACCCCGCCACTCTCACCACCTCTATTGCTCCACCTCCTACAACGTCCCCTCCCTCGCCTCGCTCTGCCCTGTAGTGGCCCTCCCTCCTTTGTCGTTGCACCACTCGCCTCATCCAATCGCTCTCTCCAATAAGATTGCAAAAGCTAATCTCAAAACTGTGGTCTTGGCTGACCTCACTGCTCTTCCCTCTACAACCAAACAAGCTCTCCTTGATACCCGATGGCGAGTGGCAATGACCGATGATTTGACGCTTTGGTACAAAATGGTACAAGGCAGCTTATTCGTGAACAACATCAGAATGTGCTTATGTGCAGGTGGGTTAATAGGATAAAGTACAAAGTACAAATCTAATGATTGTATCGACAAATGTAAAGCTCGGCTCATGGCTAAAGGATTTTATTAACGTCAAGTATTGATTATTCCGAAATTTACGATCCCATTGTAAAACCTACTACAATTCGTATGTTACTTTTTCTCGGTTGGTTGGTCCTTACGACAACTCGAAATTACTAACACTTTTGTACAAGGTCGTCTCCATGAGTTCATTTTCATGACTGGCTTCGTTGATACTTGTTCTACACATCCTCCTATCTACTAAAAGAATAACAATTTTCTAAAATGTTCCCTTGAAAATGCATTTTTTCTAAATATAGAAGTTAAACAAAGAAAAATTACAATAAATTAACAACCTATTAAATTTCATGGATTATACTCCATAATACAATCATTCAAACATGAGAAATTTATAGTATGACGATTCTTAGCTTCACAAAAAAATTAGTATTCGCTTCTTTTTCTATCTAACGTTTTAGTTTTTCGGGTTGGATCTCTAAACATTAATTTTTACGTAAACATAGAAATAGTTCCATTTTTCTTTTACAAAGAATATACTATTAAACCACTTAAGAAAGAATGTATCATATGAATATTCAATTCTTAGTATTAGTTCATATATATTTTATGAGGGAACTAAGTGTTTCGAAATGTGAGAATAACATAATAAAAAAATGCTCGGTAGATAATATTTTCATCTAAATATACATGTATTGATTTTACTCAATTACCTTGATTGATTATTAATTTGAAAATATTTTCTCAAAATTGAGAAATGTAAAAATTAATAAATCTCCAATTTAAAATCTTTAATTAGTATGCTACAAAGTAAATTTTTATATATACCATGCATTTATGCACGGGGTCTATACTAGTGTCTTTAAATCACCCAAAACTATTTATGGTCTCAAACAAGCCCTTCGTCCTTGGTATACTGAGTTCAAGAACTACTTGTTATCAGTTTGTTTTGTTTGGTCCAAACTTAACCCTTCGTTATTACTCATTCCCCCTTTCCCGTTTATTTGCACCTTTACGTCGTCACAACTCCCTGTGCGTCATCTTTTCATACATTTATCTTGTCTCTTGCCACTCGTTTCTCCATTAAAGATCTTTGTCTCCTGTCATATTTTATGGGTACTAGTTTTTGGGTATTTAAGTTCATCCTATATCACAAGACCTTTTCTTCCCACAGTCTAAGTATATACCAAGGTTACCGAATACGTGATTCGCTCGATTCGAATTCGTGATACGAATTCGCGATTCACTAAAAATAGAGTATAATTCGGTATAATTGTGACCAAACGCCTCTCAAAATTACTGCAAGCCCCACATTTGACTAACTGCGAAGCTCTAATACGCATCTTGGGTTTCTTAAAGGGTACACTCTCATTTGGTCTTCCCATTTTTCGTTGATTGGACTCCCCGGTCCCCACAAAGACAATTATTTGTCCAGGCCACATTGTCTACAGCTCTACATAGGCCGGAATGTTGTCCACCAAGAGATAGCATGCTCTTTCTCTTTCTAGAACTGTGCCTAAATTTAAAGTCGTTACATCTACATTTGCCGAAGTCATTTAGATTGCTTCGTTACTCTATGAGCATGGTATTACTTCTTATGAGACGACCTAAGTGTTACACGTTACTCGCCTAATCCATTATATCATTTTCAGATGAAACATCTTGTGTCCTCCTATCATTTTGTTCCTAAACAAGTCGAGAGTGGTACTCTTCGCGTTCATATTTCTCATGAAGATCATTACAAGGCCTTACCCTGCTTACCTTGTTGCTTTCCAAGATTAGATGTTATCCCCGAACATCTATATTGCGGGGGCATGTTAAGATTACATAAATATTTTGCAAATATTTTTTAGAATTTCTTTTCTTCTTTTCTCTATTCTTCATCAATGAAAAGCAATCGTTCAATCGAATACTCTTTTATCCTACTGTTCATGAAATACAAGTTATTTTCAACTAATTTTGAATTGTTTTTCGAGCACCACAAATTAATGATCACAAAATCCGACATCTGAAGGATGGAACAACGCAAATTAATTTAAGACCTTATAGATACCCTAAGATTCAAACAGATGTTCTGCAGAACACTGAGAAGGAAATGCTAGCATCTGGTTAAAAAGAAAGATGGGGCATGGAGGTTATGCATTGATTACACAAAATTAAACAAATACACCCTAAGTGATAAATTTAATAGAGGACTTTTGGATGAATTACATAGGGTTCTGACACATGAGGGTCATTATAAATTCTTAGTTACGCCCTTTGGCTTGACTAACATGCTCCCTCCACCTTCCAGCATTTTATGAACACTCTTTTTAATCTATATTTGAGGAACAATCTTACTCGCTCCGTCTCTAAAAGATTGTCTCATTTTTCTATTATTTGTGAAGAGTATTTAAATGAAACGGGACAATCTTAGTGGGACGGAGGCAGTATTAATTTATAACAAAAGAGGCAATGAAATGAACCAAGTTTCAGCTGATTCGAAACAGGCAACACAATTCTATCATGCATTTTCGTAATAAAACAATAAAATCCATAACCAAACTAGGATCAAAACAAAAGAGGCAGGAGGAGACTCACTGGCGTCGCTGCCATGTACTAAGCTTGCCATCAAGATGCAAAGAGTAGAGCAACTCAGTATTGGGATCCGGCAGAACATCAATAAACTTGCCTCCCCTTGGCAAGCTGGCGGCGAACAAGGACGTCTCGTAGTGCAGATCAAAAACAACCAGCTCCCTGGGGAAACTCACAAACAGCACATGACGCCACTCGGGCGAAAACGCACATTTGGCCACATAATTGGGAAACGTGGCGGAAACTGGTGCCAAGGCAGTGGTACTGCTTCCGCTCCCGGTCCCACCCAAATCCCTCTCCAATTTCCCCAGCTCAGAGCTATCGGTCCGAATGTGAAGCTCCTGCAGAACAATGTCGTCCTCGGACTGATCCCCGGAGACCCTGACCGAGAGCAGAAGGCCCTTCAACCCCAAGACAACAAAGTGGCGGTGATCGTAGGGGTCGCGGCGGATGCAGGAGAGAAAATCAGAGGAGAGAACGGCGTCGTATTTGAGGAAGCACTTGCCGGTGGAGGCGGAATAGAGGGAGAGGAGATGGGGGCCGGAGATGGCGGCGAGGATCCAGGTGTCACTGCCCGATTGGATCCAGCAGAGATCCTGGATGCCGAGCTTGGCGTCGGAGTCGAACCAGAAGAGGAGGGATCGGGTGCGGAGGTCGAAGAGGGAAATGCGGCCCTGACGGTCGCCGCAGGCCAGGTGGAGGTGGGGGGAGGGGAGGGAGGGGTCGTCGGGGGTGGAGGAGAGGATGTCCACGTGGCGGAGGGAGAGGGGGGACCACCGCACGGAGGTCACGAAGGGGGACAGGGATGACGTGGAGGACGACGTGGAGGCGGAGGGCGGGGGCGGGGGCGGGGGGAGGGGGATCACCGTGACCAGCTGCATGGATCGGGAGTCGACGACGGAGATGGAGCTGCCCGAGGCGTAGGCAAGGAGGCCGGATGCTGAGATGTCCAGAGCCCCGCCGTTGCTGCGCCCTGCTGGCCCCGGGATCATTGACTCCCATTTCGCTGCTGCTGACTGCGCCATTCTCCTACGTCCGGGTAACACTTATGCTGTCGTTGGTTGACACATATATTGCCAAACGGCTAAAAATATGGCATCTAGAAGATGAATGGTTAAAACAAAAAGTTACCGTACAATTTAACAAATGAAATTATTATCTCTAACTAGCATTTAGTCAATTCCAACGATATTTACTATTTTTTTTTTTTTTTACATGTACGGAATTATTTTTTAGTTTTTATTTTTACTAGCATTTAGCCGTGCACTACGCGTACGGTATTCTATGTAATTATTGTTCTGGTACTCTCATATACTCCCTCACATCCATTCAATTCTTTACACTTACTATAAATGGACAATCCAATCAATTCTTTACATTCCCTTTTTGGCAAAAGACTTTACCTTACCATCCTCATATTCTTCCTCTATTTACACAAAATGCCACTACTTTTTTCCTTACTTTAAGTTTGGTGGACCCATAACACCATTTGATTTACCAATAATACCCTTATTTTTACCACTTTTCTTAATTTTGATGAAAAATCCTATGTCAAGGATTGTTTGGATGGGAGGGAGTACGTATGTAGTTGATTTTGGGCTCCACTAACATTCATTTTACCTTTACCTTGAGAAGTGATATACATTTTTTCAAATGAATACGATTTTAGAGACTTGCTATAACATATTTGAAGACAATGAGATTTTCGATGAACGTGTAGAAACTACAAGCTTTTCTTAATTAGCTATGACTCACGTTCAGCCACCATAGCTTTTAATTGTGTGTCAACCAATTGCCGACACACTATATCTTTCAATTAAGATTAAGCTAATTATTGTTCGGTCACCATGACTTTCAGTCGAATTTAAAAAAAATTATTACATGATAGTATCAAGTAAAAACTTTTTTCAATTGGCTCAATGTAGTACACAATTTAATTTTATACAAATAATTGTTTTGCTATCTTTTCCTAAATCCATGTACATTTTTTTTTACATAACTATTTTCCTAAATACATGTCCATTTTTTACGCAACTAAATAGTTCAATCTTGGAGTCGAGTCGACTAATATTAACATTTAGCCAAACCCAATTCGTCTACAAATTGGGATTGCTTCAGCGTCCATCTTTAGAACACCTTTGACAAATGCAATAATATCTGAAAATAAGATTTTTTTAAGGTGCGACTATATATTTGCCAAAGAAAATCAGAAGTAAAAACGATAAAGAGAAACGACCAAGATGTCCACTACTAATTGTCAATATTTCATGTTGTAGACACCCACATTTTGACCGCCAGGTGTCTATAGTAGGTCCCGCCAAACACCCGATGATGATAGGACGCAAACATGCTTTAATGGACTCGGATATGGGCTCGAAATCATGGACATTTGGTTTAGGCTTATTAAGGAGTACAAATCTCACAAAACGGACCTCAAATCCAGGCCCAGTGGGTCGTTTCGAGTCAAATGAGACTAATTTGGGTCGATTCCGACACCGGGGGTAAAACCGTCTTTTAGCGACCGAGTCAAACCCGGTCAAAGATATTTTTTCCCGAGTCACACGAGCTGGCCGTGACACTACACGGCTGATTCGGACTCAAACACCAAAAAAATCAGCCTTCACAAATATTAAACAAATCCGTTTAAGGATAGAATTCAATCTCAAATAGGAATTCTATCCGGAAACCGAATCAGACATCGACCGAGCATCAAAATACTCGGCCGAGATACCCCAGGACAGCCGAAATACCTCCCCACCAGCCGAGATTTTTGGCTTCTTCACTAAGAAACGAGAAGTTTATTCCCTTACGAACTCTCGTATTTCCTATCCAAACCGGTGTTTCTTGTCACACAAACAAGACCACCTTGGTTCCTATAAATAGGACCCTCCATTCAACAATGAAAGGGACCCAAAAAAACAGTTTTGAGACACAATATTTCAGCAACTCATACACGATTATTATAGCAAAAACGATCTCGAAATCCACATCCGAAGGAATACCGAAATAGTGTCCAAAAACCGACGAATCCGTCCCGTCACCCGGCCGAATCCACGCCTCACACACATACACAAAAACGCTCCAAAAACCGACACCTTAACTCACCCGCATCATCTCGACGCTCCCGTGCCTAAGCCACTGTCCGACGAGCCTTATACCGAGAACGCAAAGCATGTAGGTTGAGGGTGTAAATCAAACCCGATTCTTCTTCCTTTCTCTCTCTTTCTCACGTTTTTTCTTCTTCTTTTTTTTATTAGTTTTCGTAGGTCGTCTCGCATTATTAATATGGGTCGTTTGTCGCATCATATTTTTATTTATTTTCGATAATAAAACTTTTTTATAAACGTTCTTAAAAACGATACCGATTCTCTAATCGAATATCGTATCTACAAGAACTAAATTAAGTTTATTTTCGTTGATGCTAATAAAATCATTACTTTTTTTTTAACAAAATTCGATGATTTTTAATGCGGAGAAAATTAACATCTTTTTTTCGTTCAAAATTCTTTTTTTCAATTTTCGTTCAAAACAAACTTTTTTTCAAAACCTTTTCTAAAATCATTCCGACTATTCGATATCGATTTCATAATCGAATATCGAATACGACGAATATCGAAAATATAAATCGAGTATAAATTAATCCATATTTGTACGCGATTTATAAAGAATTAACGGTTTTCGACAAAATAAAAAACCCGGACAGACTGCCACGCGAGTCGCGCGCCTGTCAGGCGACTCGCGCGGCAGCTTATTCGGCCGAGCCCTTTTTTTTTGTTTTCTTCGTTTTCTATTTTTAATTCTTTTCGAACCTTATATTAAAATGCGACTTTTGCGACATAGTTTAATAAATACTTTTTTTCGACCTCGGTCAACACGTGTTAATCAATCACGTGTCATCAAATCTTTTCTAAAATCATGCGTATTATTTATTTACGTCTTTATTTGATTTATTCACCGTTACTAACTCGTTTTCTCGTGTTTGTAGCTTTTTATTTATTTTTATCGTTTTATTAGACTAAAACGAACTCACATGCTAAAATAACTTTGACGGTATTAGTTTAAACATGCATTAAACGACTTAGCAACCCACTTTATTTTTCTCACATGCTTAGGAAAATAATGTTTGCATATCATTCAACCGTCGAACTAACCCGTGTACACCAAAAACGAACGATATCTTAGTAAAGGCCGCTAAGTGCGGGCGGGGTTGGGTATTCTTAGTGAACTTCCCAACACGTACCCTCACCCCTTACTCAGAACCGTGGTTTCCGGATGTCCGAATCCATTGGCAACGAGAGTCATTCAATATACGATTAACCGCCTAGTCGGCATCGGTATCGATATGCAAAGGGACGAGCCCAATAAACTCTGACATCGGAAATGGGCAGTATTTTGTATACGGCCCACTACGACATAGAGTGGGCTCGAACGGTTCCGAATAACCACAAAATTCGGTGGCGACTCCTACTTCGATTTAAATTTCAATTTGACCATCTCATATGAAGATTCATTCGCCTCCCCAAACCCGCGCGTGGCCGCGTCGGGGTGGACCTATGTCATGTCCACAATTTGGCGACTCCGCTGGGGACTAACTGATGAGTCACTTACCATCGGCATCCCTAGGGTGAGACTCGAAAAGAAATCGTTCGAATAGTAATGTACACGTTTTAGTTCAATGGGCCATGCATAACCCAATCTTTCCCGGGCCGGTTACTTGTGACCGACGTGCCACTATACCGCGGTGCGTTCCTACTTGGACCCACTAAAGACATCGATGGTGGAACTCGTTTAGGTTTTGCGGCATGTCCTAAGACCCACTCGGCTTAGGGAGTCCGTCCTCAGTACGAGAAAGTCATCGTCGTTGGTATAGACCCTATTAGACCGACCGAGACTTAGACTAGGAGCATACATGGTGTCGTTATACTGTTTCCGTGACTACATGCTACTTGGTCCGTGTCTCATCTTTTTTTTTCAAAAAACCGTGTTTTCAAAAAAAAACTTGCACCTTTTTTCGAAAACCATCCATTTTTCAAAACCCGGAAAGCTACCGAATTTAGGACTTATAATTTTGACTCAAAATAGCCTATTTTTAGCCGGTATGCTGTCCAAACCTTTTCAAAAATTCAAAACTCGGCCCGATAAACCTTTTTTCCGATTTTCAAAAAAAGATTGGGCCGTCCAACCCGACTTTGCTCGGTTTTTAAATTCAAATCCTCTTTTCAAACCTTCTTCTTCTTAGGACTTCCCGTATTTAGCAGTGTCGGGTCTCGTCATAAGTAGTAAGAGTCTATAGCGTCGAAACTCCGTCGATCTTACATCACGAAGTTTCCACCCCATCCCAAGTCCGCCTTACTAGTCAAGGCACGGCCCACCTACGTAGGACAAACTCCTACAAAGGGAAGCCCACTTACGCAATCGAGTCCAAAGTCTGGGTTTAACTCACCCGTAGGTCTTTCTTCACACGGGACTAGGCCCATTCTGCCGAAATCCTAAAGAAAGCCCACCGTCCACGAGTCACCCGTCTAGGAGTTGGTCTTCAGTCCCACTCAGGGGTCTACCCTTTAGCGTAGCGATCAATCACGGTTGCTCTAAGGGTCTTGTCTTACACATGTCTCACGTATCCCACTTTCGAGCCACTTAGATGTCACACCATCTGAGTCTTTAGTCTCACTCGGGGGCTGTCCTCCACCCGAGCAGTCGACCACGGTCACCTTAAGGGGTACTTTACACCGGCGTCCTTATGATGCCTTCTTCGAGTCGTACCTATGCTACGAACACTCGAGTCACCTAGGGTTAGGTCACCACGGTTGGTCCGAGCACGCGACGCGGTCAAACACGGTCGCCCCATTTTCGGACTCATCCTTGTACAGCTCGAGTCTAATTCACGGTCGTTACTTTGTCTAGGTCAACGTCCGGGTTTCCGGATCCGAGGATTTTAGTCATTCCCGTCACCCCGGGCTATGTCTAGTTTGACTCCCTCTCTTGCATTTGCGCAAAGCCGAGTTTAGGCGAGTCGTGGCACCTGTCGAAGACCTTACCAAAAAAAAAAAAAACCAACTGAGCATCCGAGTCCGGATCTGATTCGAGTCTAAGTCTGAGTCCGAGTCTAGGATATATTATTCCAAAATCAGAGTCAGAGTCATTTGCATTCTGTCATCTTTCAATATTCTATTTCCCATATATACTTTCCTTATGTGTTTCCGAGAACATGATGAATACCGTCATACACTGTGAGCACATGCACGTGACTATTATAGGCACATCTATAACGACTGCAGGAAACCGAGCCCGTGTTTTCCTTTTACCTGTTCCATGTCTGACATAGAAAGCCACATAACCACCCTTAGTAGGAGCGGTATCGAATCCTATGACGAATCTAGGTAGTCTCCTAGTTTGGGTCCAAGATGGGAGGCAAGCCCATTTCCCACAATAAACACCCATCCGATAAGATCAACCGATCCCTACCTTTGGTGTTAGTCCAACCAAAATTCAAAAAACCCATGACCGGGGCTGAGAGGTCAACCAAAATTCAAAAAACCTATGACCGGGGCTGAGAGGTCAACCAAAATTCAAAAAACCTATGACCGGGGCTGAGAGGTCAACCAACATTCAAGAAACCCATGACCGGGGCTGAGAGGTCAACCAACATTCAAAAAAAAAAACCATGACCGGGGCTAAGAGGTCAACCAGCAAAAATTCAAAAAAAACCCATGACCGGGACTAAGAGGTCAATCAAAAAAATCAAATACCCATGACCGTGGTCTACGGTCAACTCAAGTAAAAATCCTTTGACCGGGGTACGGTCAAATTCAAAATTATCAATACCATCCAATAGGGGAGTGACAATCAAGCTGGTCAGCTAACACCACATTTAGCCTTCCCACATTACAACCCTCAAGACCTTCTCGAGACCTAGGCTAGAGACAGCCCGAAATTTCGAGGATTCAAGCTCCATAGGATACCCTAACCATTAGGGTCAGACATGGAAATCAGATCCCGCATTATCAAACCTGCCCGATCGAAGTTCGAGTCATTATTACTCGACTTCCCTCTTTCCTACCACATTACAATACCTTACCCTCGAAGCCTTAGCTCCACAAAATCGAGCTCCAGATTTCGAATCATCGAAGCCACTTACTTCCTAGCATCACATTTCCAAAAACATCTAAACCAGTTACCAGCCCCAAACACGGGAATTCAACTTGCAGTCGGCATAAAACATGCCCAAATAGTTCACACCACCTCCGGGGGCTACCTCGGAGAACGCTCACAGTCACAGGATCAACATCCTAACTATTCTAGCCCTTTGATCAAGGCATCATTGGGAGCACACCTAGCCTAACCATCACTATGGCTAGTTACACACCAAGCCCTAATAAACTAGGCACCATAATACATCTTTCAACACTGAACTACGACTTGGTTTGATTTCACTACACGTGAATACGTAGGCAGCCTTTCAACAAAGGCACAACCACCCACATTGACACAAATTCAAAAGCACCATCATTCCGGTCACGACACTGTCATGTTCTCAGCAGTTAGCTTTGTCGTCCCGGGGGCTTCTCTTAGGCAGAAGTTCTCCATCCACTCACATAGCCCAAAGACTTTCAAAAACTAGCCTCCTTTCTATAGTGTGTCCTAGTACTCGGCCCAGTCGAAGATAAGAATCTGTCAGAGACTCGAGACAACACCTGCTTTGGGAATGTGCCCTAAAAATCAAAAATCCAAAAGAACACCAGTCTACGGCGTTGCTACCACAAAGCCCTGTCGTACGGAAACAGTCTCATCTTTCCCGTTCCGAGGATTCGACCATGATGCCACTCGCCTAGGCTACGGAATAGCGCAACTTAAAAGTCTTGTCATCTTAGGTGGCCCATCCCCTACCGAGTCACGGTCCAACCCTTAGGGAGTCCAGTCGTGTCTGCCGACTCGTCCGGTCACGTCCAGAGTCGAGTCTATCGGTATATCTCCCACTTCATCTAGGCATACAGGCCTAATCAGAGGATTCTAGGAGTCCGTGTCAGAATCTGATCAGAAATCAAGTCATCCCAAACATTCCTTTTCTTCCAATTTTTTCAAAATTTCCGCCATTTTCAAAAAAAAATCGGTTTTTTTTTCAAAAAAAAATCAGTCAAAAAAATCAATTTTCTCCCCCAGCACGAGTTGATTGTTTTATCAGAAATCAAGACTCCCGGAGAATTATCAAAGTTCTCAGTGAAAATTCAAGCAACATTTTCGCTGAGAAATCGGATGCATCAGTAAAAGGTACATCCGCAGCTTCTAATAAAAGCTCCCACGCAATTTCAAGATGGAGATTGTCTGTGAACAGACAAATCCAAGACTTTTTTAGTAGAAAGTCCCCGCGCCATTATCAACATCTATCCAGGTATGATTTCTATCTTATGGCTGGCGAGCCCTTCACGCAAGTCTAATGGACTCTAAACGACCCGATCGGAAGTCTGCCAGGTCTTAATCCTCGATTGGCCTGGTAGCTACTCTGACTTTCGCCTTGTCCAAGCCTCAGTCAGAGTGGGGGCTCTATAGACACCCACATTTTGACCGCCAGGTGTCTATAGTAGGTCCCGCCAAACACCCGATGATGATAGGACGCAAACATGCTTTAATGGACTCGGATATGGGCTCGAAATCATGGACATTTGGTTTAGGCTTATTAAGGAGTACAAATCTCACAAAACGGACCTCAAATCCAGGCCCAGTGGGTCGTTTCGAGTCAAATGAGACTAATTTGAGTCGATTCCGACACCGGGGGTAAAACCGTCTTTTAGCGACCGAGTCAAACCCGGTCAAAGATATTTTTTCCCGAGTCACACGAGCTGGCCGTGACACTACACGGCTGATTCGGACTCAAACACCAAAAAAATCAGCCTTCACAAATATTAAACAAATCCGTTTAAGGATAGAATTCGATCTCAAATAGGAATTCTATCCGGAAACCGAATCAGACATCGACCGAGCATCAAAATACTCGGCCGAGATACCCCAGGACAACCGAAATACCTCCCCACCAGCCGAGATTTTTGGCTTCTTCACTAAGAAACGAGAAGTTTATTCCCTTACGAACTCTCGTATTTCCTATCCAAACCGGTGTTTCTTGTCACACAAACAAGACCACCTCGGTTCCTATAAATAGGACCCTCCATTCAACAATGAAAGGGACCGAAAAAAACAGTTTTGAGACACAATATTTCAGCAACTCATACACGATTATTATAGCAAAAACGATCTCGAAATCCACATCCGAAGGAATACCGAAATAGTGTCCAAAAACTGACGAATCCGTCCCGTCACCCGGCCGAATCCACGCCTCACACACATACACAAAAACGCTCCAAAAACCGACACCTTAACTCACCCGCATCATCTCGACGCTCCCGTGCCTAAGCCACTGTCCGACGAGCCTTATACCGAGAACGCAAAGCATGTAGGTTGAGGGTGTAAATCAAACCCGATTCTTCTTCCTTTCTCTCTCTTTCTCACGTTTTTTCTTCTTCTTTTTTTTAGTTAGTTTTCGTAGGTCGTCTCGCATTATTAATATGGGTCGTTTGTCGCATCATATTTTTATTTATTTTCGATAATAAAACTTTTTTATAAACGTTCTTAAAAACGATACCGATTCTCTAATCGAATATCGTATCTACAAGAACTAAATTAAGTTTATTTTCGTTGATGCTAATAAAATCATTACTTTTTTTTTTTAACAAAATTCGATGATTTTTAATGCGGAGAAAATTAACATCTTTTTTTCGTTCAAAATTCTTTTTTTCAATTTTCGTTCAAAACAAACTTTTTTTCAAAACATTTTCTAAAATCATTCCGACTATTCGATATCGATTTCATAATCGAATATCGAATACGACGAATATCGAAAATATAAATCGAGTATAAATTAATCCATATTTGTACGCGATTTATAAAGAATTAACAGTTTTCGACAAAATAAAAAACCCGGACAGACTGCCACGCGAGTCGCGCGCTTGTCAGGCGACTCGTGCGGCAGCTTATTCGGCCGAGCCCTTTTTTTTTGTTTTCTTCGTTTTCTATTTTTAATTCTTTTCGAACCTTATATTAAAATGCGACTTTTGCGACATAGTTTAATAAATACTTTTTTTCGACCTCGGTCAACACGTGTTAATCAATCACGTGTCATCAAATCTTTTCTAAAATCATGCGTATTATTTATTTACGTCTTTATTTGATTTATTCACCGTTACTAACTCGTTTTCTCGTGTTTGTAGCTTTTTATTTATTTTTATCGTTTTATTAGACTAAAACGAACTCACATGCTAAAATAACTTTGACGGTATTAGTTTAAACATGCATTAAACGACTTAGCAACCCACTTTATTTTTCTCACATGCTTAGGAAAATAATGTTTGCATATCATTCAACCGTCGAACTAACCCGTGTACACCAAAAACGAACGATATCTTAGTAAAGGCCGCTAAGTGCGGGCGGGGTTGGGTGTTCTTAGTGAACTTCCCAAACGCACCCTCACCCCTTACTCAGAACCGTGGTTTCCGGATGTCCGAATCCATTGGCAACGAGAGTCATTCAATATACGATTAACCGCCTAGTCGGCATCGGTATCGATATGCAAAGGGACGAGCCCAATAAACTCTGACATCGGAAATGGGCCGTATTTTGTATACGGCCCACTACGACATAGAGTGGGCTCGAACGGTTCCGAATAACCACAAAATTCGGTGGCGACTCCTACTTCGATTTAAATTTCAATTTGACCATCTCATATGGAGATTCATTCGCCTCCCCAAACCCGCGCGTTGCCGCGTCGGGGTGGACCTATGTCATGTCCACACATGTCGCATTCATAACTTACACAATGTAAATTCACAGATGAACACATTTTCCATGAAATAATTATGTTTTGCTTTCCTCCTACGCCACAATTATTTTTGAAATCGAGAAAAGAATGGTGGACATGAAGTAGATTAGGAGGTGAGACTGATCCAATGGACAAAAGCTAGTAGGAGAGAAAATCAAATGGCTAACAATCAAGGGAACACTATTCATAAGCAAGACACTATTCCTAAGGAAACATTATCCACTTTTTTTGCTTTTAAAGAGTTATAAATGTTATAATATGGGAGAGAAAGAGGAGAGAATGAGGTGCTCTATTACATTGATCATTAGCATGTATATATACATATAGATATCTAGGATTTCTTCTAGGTCTAGAATATCTCGTAAAGATATGATGTCGACATAATGTCGTCATAGTGTGGACATCCACCAATACAATATATTACATTATAACACTCCCCCTTGGATGTCCATAAATGAAATCATACCTCATTAAAACTTTGCCTAGAAAAATCCAATGGGAAAACACACTACTAAAGAAAACGAGTGCATAAATCTTCAAATTAGAACACGCATAATATGCTGCCTCGTTAAAACCTTTCCATGGAAAAACTCAGTGGGACAAAACCATGGTTTGGGAAAAAGAGTACAGCGCGTGTTTACTCCCCCTTATGATTGCACAACTTGATACAATATGTATTGAAATGATCCATGTCTTCATGTAACTTCATGGCGTTGAATTGGATTCGTCGTAACTGACAAACTTGGTAGCTCAAAAATCGTGATCGAAAGTAATTTTCAATTCATGACAAATATGTCTCGAACAATTGTCATCTCAACAATGATGATTATGACTATAGCGTTTTTAACACGTCTATAGTGCTATCTCGTCAAAAACCTTGCTAGGAAAAACCCCTTGGGATAAAAACCTAGTCGAAGGGAAAAAAGAGTATAGCTAATATTTCACAAGTGATCATTTATCCTTCAGGACTTTATCAAGCATAGATGCTTATATCATTTACACATTTATCCTGTAATTTAACAAAACGATAATCGTGTGCATGCATGTACTATGAATGATGTACTATAATATATATTATATACTAATGCAATGACGTAATATGACACTACTATGCAATGATAAAATAACTATATTACATGCACATGATATTCAAATGCAAATTGTACAATATCTTCACCAATAATATTCATGATTGGATTGACTTCGAGTCAATACGTGGACTTCAAGTCCATGAGCTCATTCTTAACCATAAAATGTATGTCAACAATCAAGATGGACACTTATATAAGATCCCCATTAAACTGTCCATCACATATCGCGCGCAAAAATATTATTCGGTTCCGTGAATTAATATATCGATAATAATTACTTATACTGCCGGCACTTCTTAAAGATATCTGAATATATTTGGTACCAATCTTTTCATATAGCTAGGCCATCTATTATCGTTCAGATATCTATGTCACTTCAACGACATTCAAGTTTCATTACTCTTCATGAGTACCAACTGCACATGCTTGCCATTTTCTTATACTTATAACATGTGAACCGAATATGACCTTCACACTCCATCGTGTGTGATTATTGAAAATTTTGGCAAGAATCTCAATGTTCATACATTTACTATCCATGACCGAGCTATAGCTTGCTCCACCTCAAGGAGGGTAAATCTGTCTATAGTCAAATCATAAATTTCAATGTATAACATATCTTGATATGATAAAGTGATCAAGCTGGTATACATACATCATTATCAAAACCAAATTATGTAAATCAACATTCATATTTCTTGAATTTCTAGTTGACGTATATCATATTCAAAACAAGTGTCTGAATCTCGTATTTAGTTGGGGATCAATATTACTGGTTTGTTTTTACCAGCTTACCCTTATCAATCTCCCCCTTAAGGTGGTAAAACTATAATTATTTCATAGATTTAAAAGAGCAATATCCACCTTAGAATTTATCTTATATTGTATTTGCTAGTTCTCTTCATTAGAATAATATATTAGGGAGTTCATTTGACGCAGTTGGTTTTCCATGTGCTGAATTAAAATTGCCCAGGAGATCATCATGTTCATAGGATACTTATATTATGAACTTTGATTAAATGGACTTACTTGTAAAGTTCTGTGTGACTACATGTCGCATAATTCAATCATACAAAAAACATTCATATTCATTATCCAACTACGAGTATCATCCAAATCTCCAACATAATATTTCATCTCGATGTATTGTCTCGCCTTAAATATATATTGATTTTAATGATACACGAGAGAGTTTCAGCACTTTATTACATTTCTTCTAAGAGAAACTTCATGTTCATTGAAAAACGGGTGTAACAAGAACCCGGATGGCCTTGATTGTCACATATTTAATCCTTTTGTGCTAACTTTACCTTGTCTATTATAATTCATGGCAATTTGACTGAATTATGCTAAACTTCTAGTTTAGCTATATTTCATCCTAATTCATAATAATATTATTCATGTGGCCAAAAACAAATTTATTTATGTGACATGACACGAATTATGTCTCATATAAATGGGCGAGATCCGTCAAAATTACTTAATAATTGATCCTGATGGTTATTAATTTTTTTATTCATATAAATAAAAATAAGTGGTGTATAAATAAAGCAAATAACCAATATATGAATAAAATACCAACTTAAATAACAATAATAATAATTATCCAAGCATTCAAAATATCAAAGCGAAGTACTGCGATAAAAACCAACATATAACTTATGCTTTATTCTATATGTAATTATAAATATAAACTGATCTTAGTGGACCAATTATGATTGGGTAGTGAAGAAATCTTGTACTTCCAAATGGGTTGACTTATTAGTATCGAAATCACCTCCATCATCTCCATGCACCATATTTGTCTCTACATCCTTTCCTTTCTGAGACATTTGGTAGAGGTCAACAAAGTATTTTGGAGTGCGGCACACACGGGTCCAGTGACCATATTGTCCGCAACGGTAGCATTGATTGGGGTCCACCTCATTTGTGTTTTCCTCTTGTTTATGATCATTTTCCCACTTTTGGTGATGGTATGACCTTTTGAAGATACCACCCCGGCCTCGTCCGTATCCCGGCGCACAACCACGACCGCGACCGCGACCGCGGCCGCGACCATTACTATTTGCATAATCATTTTCTTTTTCATATGTCCCCTGATGGGAGGTGATCACATTCGCTTCTGGGAATGGTTGAGTACCAGTTGGACGATATGAGTGATTTTTCATCAGTAACTCATTATTTTGCTCGGCCACAAGTAAACAAGAGATTAGTTCAGAGTATTTCTTAAATCCTTTTTCACGGTATTGTGTCTGCAGGACAATGTTACTTGTGTGAAAAGTGGAGAATGTCTTTTCTAACATGTCAGCATCGCTAATTTTCTCTCCACATAATTTCAGTAGTGAAGTGATTCTGAACACAACTGAGTTATATTCTGTTACAGACTTAAAATCTTGTAACCTCAAGGTCGCCCATTCGGCACGAGCACCGGGTAACATCACACTTTTCAGGTGTTTATATCTTTCATCTAATTCTGTCCAAAGATTATAAGGGTCTTTCACAGTCAAATATTCAATCTTAAGTCCCTCATGGAGATGGTGACGAAGGAAAATCATGGCCTTAGCCTTATCTTGATCAGATGACTTATTTCCTTCCTTAATAGTTTCACCAAGGCCTTTTGCAGTTAGGTGAATTTCACAATCCAATACCCAAGCCAAGTAGTTCTTTCCACTTATATCTAGGGCCTCGAAATCAAGTTTTGCAATGTTCGACATGATGAACTATATACAATTAAATATATATCACATGTTAGTTTTACAAAACTATATGACAAAACATTCTTAATATACCGATTTTATAATAGGCTACTAAAACATGATATGAACCATAAATGAAATTACACTTATACATTATCGATCACATTTATAAATGCATGCACTTATTAATTATTATATGTACGTTAATCTTCACGTGTTAATATACATTTATGCCTTTGAGTCTTTCTATTATGTTTGTCATATGGGATTATATTTATTATGGATACTTTTATGCTTTAATCTACACGTGTTATCTACATCATGATGATGACAATGTAATAGTATTAATAAACATAATACACATGTAATATGTTGTAATGATGACAATATGCATAATATATTAATATAATCATAATATGAATAAACATAATACACATAGCATTATAATAAACATGTAATAGTGGCATATATGTTGTTAATGTAATGATGGCAATCATATAACGTGCCTTTTATATATTAAAAGAATATAAATATATGAGGTATACTATATGTAATCAAAGTATAATCTTGTACTTATATACAAATTAGGTAATCAAATATATGATACATATATCATACTTTTCTTATTACGATACCGTTATGCATATGTCAACCAAATTTATTGTGAGGATATGATGTATTATTGCTAACTTATAACACACGTGTTTGATAATCATGTACTGTGATAAGAGTGGCTGATAATTTAATGACACAGATAATAATAACCTTACTAAACTGGTTTGACAACCTTATGCAAGTAACCAAGCATAGCCTAATAACCTTCTGATGTTTAACACGTATTACTAGTCATTTACTAATACATCTTATTACTATATGGATACGTATTAATACTTATTACTTACTCATATACGAATTTTCTAACAATATGTAAAACAAGACTTAATCTTTACCAAACAAGACTAAATATGAACGGCTTGTTTAATGTTATTCAGGTTATACCCATATCCCATAGTAATATAATAAAACATCAACTAGGACAATCATTAATCAATAGTAAAAATATGATTATACAATAAGGATATACACATATACACGTAGAAAATGTAGAAGATGATAGATGTACACATACACATATATAAAGAAAAACCATGATTAGTACCCATGTACAATTGAAATATGTAGAAGATGCTGAAAACGTGAAATTGTATGGACAAGTTTAGCATAGACAAACAATATGCTACGAACATACCGCACCTTCAATATAACAATAAATAATACAAACAGATGATATACCAATGATATATTCTAGTAACCGTGTAAAAACAAACAAGTTTAGCATAATAGTTTTAACAATTGAATCATGTAAAACATACTGCACCTTCTATTTGTGTATAAATAAACATATGATACGGGGTATTTATATTTTGAAACCAAAATATCAAGAAAAATGACCTGATTAAAAAGGAATTCGAATAATATAGTTGATAAATAAAATAAGATATGAACCTCCCGATTATCAGATCTGAATAATATATGATTGTCGTTACTTTCAACCGCTCCGTCGGATAAAATAGAGTATCGTGCTGATAACGTGTTATAATATGGGAGAGAAAGAGGAGAGAATGAGGTGCTCTATTACATTGATCATTAGCATGTATATATACATATAGATATCTAGGGTTTCTTCTAGGTCTAGAATATCCCATAAAGATATGATGTCGACATAATGTCGTCATAGTGTGGACATCCACCAATACAATATATTACATTATAACAATAAATAGATTATAATCTTTTATATATTAAAGCTAAAGAAAATAGAAGCACCACATTCACCCACGTAGGCAGCCAACAACTAGACGATGACGTAGCAATGACATGACGATGAGGTGGTGTAAGTTAGAGCAATTGTTTTTATCAACCATTTATTTATTTATTTATCAACCTATTTATTTATCCAAAATCTACAATCAATCTGGAAATCCAAAAACGTTCAATTGTTTTTGGCAATAGAAGTTTAAAATAGAATTTGAAAAATTATATTTGTTCCTTCCCTTTTCTTGCACGTGTTCTTCTCCAATTTGTACTCCGTCATGCTCATTTTCTTCTCCAGCAGTTCCTCCAATTAAGCGCTCAACATAACACCAATCCGGTCTACGAGCATCCAACGGAAGCCAGCAAGCTTTACAGTCGTAAAACCCTAAGAAATCATCCGGTATGGACCCTTTTACCTCAATTTCTGTTTTCAATTTTGATTTGGTGTATTTGATGATTTTACCATATTCAAATTATAAAGCATTATCCAATTTTAACAATTGTTATCAAATGCTAAGAATTTGGTGTTCAATTATTGATGTTTGATAGTACTTTATTATACTCAATTTACTGTTGTTGTCTTCTTAGATGTCAGCAAAACTTTCTCCAAATCACTTTGCTTCAGCAGTCGAGGAGCCTGATTGATTATGTAGTAAGTAAAAATATCCTAATTTTTCATTTCTTCAACAGCTCCATAGAATTTGGGATTAATTGCATAAAAATATCCTAATTTCTTCATTAGGGTTTTTAATTGATATTATATCCTGAGATTGCAGTGTGATTCAACCCATAATTATTGGCAGTGAGAAGGATGAAGTTAGTTCCTTCAACAATTACCAAGTTAATAGTTAATTTTAGAAATTTTGTTTTTTCTGTGGAAATTACTGAAGAGAACTTTGTGGGGTGTTACAGAAAAGCCAACTAACAGAAAGATGAAGTAACTGAGACGGAGATGGAGAGACCTTGAGGCCACCAAAGAGGATAGTACGGGCACAGGAAATAACGTGGAGAACGACTAATACAAAGATGAAGATGTGCAGATGTTGTGATCAATAGTTCTTTACATTTTTTTCAAGGTTTCGTCAATTGACGTTGTTTATTTTGATGCAGCTGTTTTATCAACTATCGTTCTTTGTTATCACTATCCTTCTCAAATTTGATAGTCACTGACTTTGCTGGTATTTTTTTAACTCTTTCTCTTCATTTTTTTTAAAAATGTTTTTGATGGAATTATATGTGGGTTTTGGTTGGTTGTGTGATTTCATGATTTGGGTATTTAGTGGATCATGCTTTTGTCTAATTGTTTGGAAATTGTTAGGGTTTTTTTGTTAAAATCTTGATATTGTTTGCTAAATACCATGAATTCTTAGTGGGAGAATGTAGCTTAATTACATGTGTTGAATAAGTTCTTTAAGGATTTTAGGTCAAACATATTCATTATAATCTCTTCATTGTGAAGGAATAATGTAGCTTAATTACCTCCAAATCATCAAGCTAAGTCGTACAAGAAGAATTGACATTTGTTAATGAGTAATAGGATTGAAGAGCATATTATCGGGACGACAAGTATATGCGTAAGCTTATAATTTGTAAGTTCTATATGGTATTTTAGATCTATAAACTGCTATGTATACATTAAGTACCGATCAAGTTTACATTGAATTCCTTAGCTATTAAAGCATTCTAGCGTGAATACATGTAAATTTTATATTGAATGAGACAATGTTAGTATGGTTGCACTATTTGGATAGCTTGAAACTTCAACACAATGCAAGTACCGCAAAACCGACGACCACACTTTGCCTCTAAGAACAATGGCCACCACCAGTCACTCATAGCCACCATGCAACCACCTCCTTACCTCGACCACCACCATATTTATTCGAGGTATATTTACATCTGCCTAATTTAATTAGCTGATTTAGGGGTTTTTAACTCGACTGTCAATATGGCACCAGCAGCCGCCGTATTGACAACATATGCAGTGGAGAAAGACAAGGTAGTGAAGGAGACGTCGTCGGAGATCCGTTTCTTCTTCGTTATTGAGTTTCGTTTTTGATGTTTGTTTATTTTAGTTTTATTTGGTAATATGATGGTTACTGAATTTTGTTTGTTGATGTTCGTAAATGATTCTTTGTGTTGGAGCTTAAAGTTTACAATTTTGCAATCAGATTATGCTTAATTTTGGATTTTACTTTTTGATTTGTGCGATTTGATTTTTTTTAATTTTTTTCCTTTGTATTTATATAGCTTTAGATTTACTTCATAGTATCGGGTTTATTGAATTTGGTTTGTTGAAGTTGCATGATTGATTCGTTGTTGTAGCCTGAAGTTTATAATTTCACAATCAGGTTATGGTTCTTATGAGCACAACGGCCTACTTGGCAAATACTCACAATGATGAGAAGCTGCAGATAGACAAGCTGCTACACCCTGTTAATAACCATGGGCAATACCAGGTGTGCATAGATTTACATTTGATAGATTAAACTTAAAAAAAACAAGAAGTGAATGAATAATATTTTAGAATTCTTTATATATGAAATTTCGTTTTTCCGGTGGTTGTATACGTAGCAATACTTTGGTGTTGACGGTGAACAGATCGAATCATTCTTTAACATTTTCAGCTCCGAGATCCTATAAACAACATTTGATGTATGCTCTTTCCTCAAAATTTTATGTGCATTGATACATAATGTCGGTTACAATTTAATAAATCGATGATGAAAATAACATACGAAAGTCATGATTTTAACAAAGAATGTCTTTGATTTTATTTGATGATTGTGTGTCAATTGATGTGAGCTTTATTCTTTATGATAGGTTCTAGAGGAGAAGATAAAGAGAATGTTTGAGAAGCAAAACGAAGGAAGGATCATCAAAGCTAGAGATGAGCAAGTGAGGGCACTGGCTCAAGTGCTCAACATGTGCAATCTTCTGAACGGTTTGGATCATCATCATCAGGAGGTGCATTTAATCTGCTGAACGGAGAGCCAAAGTACTCTAATGATCATGGTGAACACTACTTGGTTACTCCGAACGATTACGAGCATCTTGACAATCTTGACATCGTCGTTGCTTATTGGAACACTAAGAAGGTAGAACAACAATTTATATGATTACACATAATGATATAAAATTGGGTGATCAACTATGTATCTTCAAACTCGATTTCACACATTACATAGCCAAATCTAATAGAATATAAATATAATAGTCGGGCCTCAACCATCAAGATTTGGGTTGAGGTGGTTCATGTGTCGATAAATGATTAAAATCTTTTGAAAAGAGATGAGTGAAATCTTAGTCATTTGGTACTTAAGATATAATCCCTCCGTACTACTAAGATCTTTCCACTTTTATTCATTTGTGAGTGATATAATATCGAAGTGGGAAAATCTTAGTGGTATGGAGGGAGTACCCCGTACTTAGAATTTATTGGCTTGGAATGAAGTATTTATTGGCTTTAAATAATAAGGGATAGGGAACACGACTTTAAATAATAAGGGATAGAGAACACCAATGCTTAATGAACACTCTTTTTTATAGGAATAGAGATCAGTTTAAATTGGGCAACAATTCTCTATTTTTCTTAATTATTAATGAACATAATGAATAGTATATATTAGCCACAAAATTGAAATATATTACTGTATTTGTATAACTTCAAAAATGAGAATTACAGCATAAGAAATACAGAGTCAAATAATATCTTAAGCTTTATTCGTTTTGGTGATGGGTCTTCTTTAATGCAGGTTTTTTCAACTCTTCTTGGGACAAAACATTGCTTTTGGTAAGACGGAGAAGCGAAAGTGTGAGATTTTGAAGACCACGGATGTCAGTATCATGGAGAATGGAGAATCCATTATGATGGATACAATGATGTTTCTGAATCAAGCTCCGTCATCTTAGAAAAGGAAGGATATTAGGTTGGTAATATTGGAGAATATGATCCTCAGTTGGGATCCTGGGAAGACGAAGACCGATGAATTTGAGGAAGACTCTGATGACAAGGAAACTGTGGCGAATTTTAAATCATTGAATATCTAGGAAAAGAGTGATATTGAAAGTATCGAGTCAAGGCTTCTAAAATAGACTCCTGATTCACTTCCAGCCAAGCCAAACAAGGAGAAGGTGCGTAAAAAGAAATCGGTACTTCAGAAAAAATCCGACAATGCCACAAAACTTAAAATTTCAGGATCTGGAAAGAGAAACTAGACCGAATGATACTTATTCGTTGCTTTATCCAGGGTCACCATCAAGAGTGGATTGAAAATTCTTATTTATGATAGATATAAAAGCACTTATAACATTACTATTAATGTGGTGTATCAAGAAGTTTTTCAATTTTTGTAATTTCATATTTGTATATTCGCGTAAAAACTTTCTTTTATCATTTCTTACTATAGTTTTACGTTTTCATGTACATATCGTTCTCAATTAGGAAAATCTGGCATTTTTTTGAATTACTTATTTTTGATCCCAACGATTTCGGTTTGGATTGACGTAAACTTTTCAATATCGTCAATGATTTTATCACACGCTTTTTAATGCCACCGTGCAATTTTCACGGGTTTTAACCTAGTTTAATTATAAAGTTGAAAAATATCTTTTAAAAAAAGGGAAATTAAAAAAAGGAAAAAAAACCAAAACCTACGGCCATCCCCCGACATTCACCCACCGGGTCCCACCCCACCCCACCACCCTCCCACTCACCACCCCCCAACCACCATCGCCCACCCCGATCTCCACTGTCCTGACCGTCTCACCACTCCACACCGCTACCCACCCACCACCCTTTCGACCCTCACCCACCGCCCAGACCATCTCCGAACTCACCCACCCGACCCCAACGGCCTCAGCCACGCAGCCCCCACTGATCCCATCCATTCTTCTCCATCGATCCCGAGTTTCAATGCTTGTGGTGGTTAAGGGTGTGTTTATCGGTGGTTAGGGTTTGAGAATTTCTAGAGAGAGAAGTATTATAATATTTTGATGTGATGAAATGACAAGGATAAAACGGTAAAATGTCATTAGGATTGAGTAAAAGCTTGTTAAGAAAAAACACAACCCTTTAACAAATTCAATAAGAAGGTAAAAAGTACTCCAATAATCACATTTTAAATATGGGTCCCTTCGATAATGACATTTTAAATAAACAATGAAAGGGTACAAAGAGTATGTAGTAAAGTCTTTTGCTAAAAAATATTACTCCCTCTCATCCATTCAATTCTTTACGTGAGTGTCGTTTTTGTGAGGAAAAATGATGGACCTATGTAAAGAATTGAATGGATCGGAGGGATCCCTCCAAACCACTAAGGGGGTGTTTGGTTCGCGAGAAGGTATAGGAATGGAATTAGGAATCAAACCAAGATGGTATGGGTTGGAACTTGATTCCTCATACCCGGTGTTTGGTTCGTTTTTTAGATGATTAGGAATCAAATTAGAAATTATAGTTTTGTAAAGTACTCCGTATTTAATAATCTAATTTTAAATATATAAAGCTTTATACGCTAATGTTATGATAAGGCTAAAGTCGTATCACCTAATCAAAATAAACCTAACAAACGACTAACAAATAGCTAGTAGCAAGTACGGGTCGAACCACAGAGAGACGGATGATTATCGCTAATTATCTAAATTTGATTCTAAACTATTCTAATTCCGGTTTATTTATGTTTGTTTTTCTAAACTATTGCAGTAATGTAAAGTAAGGGTTCTAACAATATTAAAAGAGATCTAGGGTCTTACGGTTCACTATGTAATTAAATTGGGTAAAGTTAATTAATTATTCAATCAATCAATCACAGTTATTCAGGGTAAAGACACGGCCTTTCGGATCTTATGTCAACCTTAGGATAGATTCTGACGGGCTCTCGCAACTTACCAAATTATCCTACCCACTTACTTGTAAGTCTACCCTTACCAGGCTTTCGATCTTAGGTTCGGGTTTCTAGACATTCAACTAGTTCAACGTCTCAAACTAATCGAACGATGATACAAAACAAGTAGTAAGGCAATAACATATGAATGATCCTGCTACCGAACAAGTAGTCAGGACCGAACCAGGAGGGTAAGTGATCATTCGACTGTAGCTAACCCTACTGCTGAAGCTGTCTGAGGTGTGGAAAATAGGCTCGCTGTTGGTCGACATACATCGACCGCATTAAATGAAGCATCTCCCTATAACCCGGCTGAGGCGAATAATAGGCACCTGTAGGTGGGACAAATGGCCTCTGATAGGGTGGAGAAGGAGCCTGCGGACGAGGTGTCTGAAACTGAGGAGCTTAACGAGAGCCTGAACCTTCACCTTGTTCGAAAGTGGAACGACCTCGGTTACCCTGTGGAGTAACTCCGGGGGTAACGGTAAGTAAGTAACTAGGTGCAGCAGGAGGTGGGATATCATCATCGACTGGTGGATGCTGCCAGAGCTCTGGTAGAGAAGGATCGGGAAGAGCGTGAGACTGACCCGGAGCAAAGTGCCAAATATACTTATTAGCATCGTTCACAGAAAACCAACCTGCAGGAAAATCACTAGCAGTATACATAGTTTCTGTTGAAATAGGCACCCGGTTTATTTCATCAAAAGCATCTCGTAGTAGGGTCTGGGCAAGATGAGTCACCAATCCTCCACCATTAATAGACTTCAAGCGACCTACTTTAGTAACAATTAAACCAAAATGTTTCATAACAAGAGCAGAAATATCTAGATCAAATAAGGGTTGAGATTGAACATTAAGGGCCATCCCAATCATCTCAATTTCAGTTTTGGTCACGGCACCATGTTCGAAACGACAAAAAATTGACCCAGAAACAAATCTTTGCATAATCCGAATTACAGGGTGCTGAATGGCCTGACACGGGACACGCTTAAATCGTGGTGGTAAAACTTGACCTGTAAGACAGTCCCAAAGCAGCTGATGATTAAAAGAATCAGGAGCACTCAAAACATCACCAGAATCCAAGCCAAAGGCATCCCTAAATAGCCGGAGTGGAATGGTATGAGTCTGATTCAGTAACCTAAATGTCAATGTAGCAGTAGAATCATTGTACTGAAAACTGCTAAAAAATTCAAGGGTCAAGTCTTTGTAGGTGGGTAAATTCATATTAAACAGACCACCTATACCAGTGCCATCAAAAAATTGCTTCGTCGACTCATTGAGACCACATCAACGCAATAGAGCATGACTAAGAAAACGAGTATGTGTTAACTACAACAAACTCCGTGTTTTACTGACGCATTTTTAAGTGTTTATCGACGGAAAAAAGCGTCGCAAAAATATTTCTCGACGCTTGGATAAAGCGTCAGTATTCTCGCCGTCAGTATTTAGTGACGCTTTTTTGTGTCACAAACTTCGTCGCTTTTTTGCGTCGAGCTTTTGTTATTGACGCTTTTTTCCGTTGAAAATCCTTCGCGAAAAAGGTTTCATCCTTAGTGATGGCTACAGTTTCATGTGTCATATGTAAATGTTCTCGACGGTTTTATGCGTCACATATTTTTTTGGGCGCCATCATCTCTTATGGAGGTGCTAATTCACGACATTTTAAAGCATTAGCTTCATCATCTTTTCGTACCTGTGCCCTTGTTCTTTTGCTTCGATAGCTCATCTTTACAAGTGAAGTATTCTGTATTACAACCTAGAATGATCAACAATTGTTAGCACACGCTAAAACCTTGTTCAAAATGCTTATATTAATAAAAGAATAAAAAAAACCATGATTAAGAGCATCAGAAGTGTCGAGCACTTCTAAGTTCATAATAAAGTGACACGATAGAAACCTATTGTTGTAGCAAGTATCTCTACTCCAACACCTCACCAGTGTCAACAATATCCCTCGGTTTAGTCCTAACGACATGTAACCATCCTTTTTGAATCCCATCTTCAACATAAAAAACTTGTTTTGCTTGAGATCAGATAACAAGAGGATCATCACTCAATTTTCGACAAGTATGCATTAGTTTAGAAAAGTTCGCGCAAACACTATTTGGGTATGATTTTACCCCCTTATATATGTCCACCCAATCACAATGAAATATTACAACTTTGTAAACTCCAAAGTAATCTAATTCATAAATGTTTTTAAGCTGGCCGTAATATGTTTCTCCATCGGCTTCGACCATGATTCCAGAATTTTGTGTTTTCCTACGTCTCTCACGATCAATTATTTGAAATTTGTACCCATTGTGGACATGACATAGGTCCACCCCGACGCGGCCACGCGCGGGTTTGGGGAGGCGAATGAATCTCCATATGAGAATGGATCGAATTGAAATTTAAATCGAAGTGGAGTCGCCACCGAACTTTGTGGGAGTTCGGGCCCGTTCGAACCCACTCTATGTCTTAGTGGGCCGTATACAAAATACGGCCCATTTCCGATGTCAGAGTTTATTGGGCTCGTCCCTTTGCATTTGATACCGATACCGACATTATCGGATATCGTGTATTGAATGACTCTCGTGCGCCAACGGTTTCGGGCATCCGGAAACCGAGGTTCTGAGTAAGGGGTGAGGGTACGTGTTGGGAAGCCCACAATGGACACCCAACCCCGCCCGCACTAGCGGCCTCTACTAAGATCTCGAATGACTCTCTAATACGCGCGTTAGTTGAACGGGAAAAAGATATGCAAAGATTATTTTCCCTAAGCATGTGAGGAATTGAAAAGGGTTTCTACGTCGATTTAATGCAATTAATTCTACGTTGAAGTAAAATTTAGCATGTGGGTTCATTTTAGTACAATAAAATAAACGGCCAAAATTGACAAAAGAAACAACAAATGGTTAGTAACGGTATAACGATATTAACGGTTTGTGCAAATACTGAATTGTGTAGAATGATGCAAATGAGTTAATGCATGGTTTTGAAAAGATGTTTCACGTGATTAATTAGGCACGTGTTGACCTAAGTCACAAAAAAACGGTTAACGAGACTCGAATGCTATTGTAGGACTCACGGTTTAACGTGATAAAGGGCTACTCGACCGAGTCATTGAGGGACTCGATCGAGTGGATCCTTAAAAAGTGTTTTGTCCCGGATTTCGTGACCCTACTCGACCGAGTTACTGACCAACTCGGCCGAGTACGTTGCCACTCGATCGAGTCATTGCGAGACTCGACCGAGTGGAGGTCAGAAAACGCATTCTGTTCGGTTTTTGTGATGTCACTCGATCGAGTGGCCTATAGCACTCGGTCGAGTGGCACCTGTACGAACCACTGGTTCGTTTGCAATTTTGTTATGATTTCGAAATTGCTTTTGATTTTGATAATTTGACGATTTTACCGAATTGGGCATAAATATTGTATGACTTATGCTCGATTCGGATTCTTATGAATCATTGATTTTGTTGAACCGAATATAAATATTGTGGGATTTATACTCGATTCCGAATTTGAATACTCGTTGTATCCCATATTCGATTATTGAATCGATATGAAATAATTAGAGCGAGATAAAAAAAGAAAATCGTTTAAGTCGTTTTGAATTAACTATCACGATATGAATGGATTTCCTCCGCGTTTGATAATGTCGTAATTCTAACGAATTGTATGACAATTATTTTGGCATCAACGATAATCGCGTTAGTTAATTATTTGACTAGATGGTTAGATTCGACGTCTAATTATAGAATTAGTATCGAATCTAAGAGATTGACGCTATGCTTGAATTGAAGGACTTGATTCCCTCGGCTTCTCCGACATCGAAATAAATCCCTAGGGATTGTGAGATGTCGGATCCAGTCAGTGGGTTTCGACCCTTATTGAAAAACTCGTTTTGAAAATTGGTTTTAAAATTGATGAATGCGCGATTAATGATGACGAAAACAAAAAATAACGAATTATTATTTAAGTTGACTTGTCTCAATAATCAAGTAATTGGGGTGTCGGAATAAGCGATCGGCAATGCTGTGTGCGGTACACTTGTATATTCGGGTTTTCTTATTCCGACATCCCTCGTACTCGACACAAATTGACAAGTATTTTAATGTTTTAATACTAACGGTATTATCGATATTATGATGCGATAATGAAATAAAAACAAAAAAAACGAAGAGAGAGGAGGGAAGACGAGAGAGAGAGAGGATAAGGAAGAAGACGGGTTTTGCACCCTCAACCTACATGTTCTTGTCTCGGATAGGACTCGTAGTTGTGGCTTTAACACGGGAGTATCGAGTATGTAGGCTAAGTTGTGGTGGTTAGGGTTTTTAATTCCTAAAGCTAGGTTTAGGGTTTGAAAGTAGTATCGATTAGGGTTTGATTAGGGTTTGAGTTTGATGTTGATTAGGGTTGAATTTGATGTATTGAAAGTTCGATTAGGGTTGTAAAAGCTGTTCAATTGTGTGCTGCATTGGGTGTTTATATAGGCAAAGCCTAGGTCACCCGTCTAGGGTTACTCGACCGAGTAGACCCTTTACTTGGTCGAGTGGCCCGAGTGCCAGCAGTCGGGCTCAAATAAGGGCCCACTCGATCGAGTGGGCTGGGCACTCGATCGAGTGGCCCAGCTGGGTCACGCGGGTCCAATGCCTTGGACCTTGACTTGGGTTTTTTGATGGGTTTTGTATTTGACTTGGACTTTTGATGTTTGAATGACCGTTTTGTATGTCTCGGAAATGACTTTGACCGAGGTTGACTCAATTGCTAAAAGTTGGTTTTATTTCCGGTGTCGGTTTCGGTCCGAATTAGCCTTATTTGATTGGAAACGACCCACTAGGCCTGGATTTGTGGTTGGTTTTGTGAGATTTGTACTCCGTAAGTGCATTAGCTAGCAACTAATGGTCTTGAGCCCATATCCGAGCGCGTAGAAACACGTTAGCGTCCGATCATCATCGGGTGTTTTTTGGAATCTACCATAGACACCTGGCAGTCAAAATGCGGGTGTCTACAGAGCCCCCACTCTGACTGAGGCTTGGACAAGGCAAAAGTCAGAGTAGCTACCAAGTCAATTAAGACCTAGTAGACTTCCGGTCGGGTCGTTTATAGTCCATTAGACTCGCGTGAAGGGCTCGCCAGCCATAAGATAGGAGTCATACCTGAGCTGCTGATAATACCTCCGTGGGGAATCGGACTTGTCGCATAAGTCCTGGGTGTGCCTATGTGTGGGCCCATCCCGTGCTATTCCGGGGAAAATGCCGCCTGGGGCTTTCCGCCGGGGAGATATAGTGGGTTGCATGTCCCTGCTTGAGTCGTACCTGTATAAGTTACATAAAATTTTGCATGCAACACGTAGGTAGTAAAATGACTCGCGCTGGGGAAAAAGATTTTTGAATTTTTGAATCTTTGAAAATTTTGAAGTTTTTTGAATTTTTTGAAATTGAAATCCTGAAAGCAGCTCACGTGCTAGGTTTTCAAAACGGAAGGGGGTAGAGAAGAAATTTGCAGTTTTAATAGACCAAAATTTGACCATGTCGAAAAGGATTTTTTTTCAAATGGCTAAATTTTGCAAATTTCAAAGTGGAATTTGAAGAGAGAGGCCTACCGACAGACTCGACTCTGGACGTGACCGGACGAGTTGACTAACACGACTGGACTCTCGAGGGGTTGGACCGTGACTCGGTAGGGGGGTGGGCCGCCTAACAAGACTCTTGAGTTGCGCTATTCCGTAGCCTAGGCGAGTGGCAACATGGGAACGGTCTGTTATAGGGGGACTGCAGTAGTCTGTAATGAGACTGTTTTAGTCTGGTGCCCTTCTGGATTTTTGATTTTAGGGTACATTTCCAAAGTGGCTATTGCCTCGAGTCCTGACAGATTCTTGTCTTCGACTGAGCCGAGTACTAGGACACACTACAGAAAGAAGGTTAGATTTTTTTGGATTTATCTGGATTATGTGAGTGGATGAAGAACTTCTGCCTAGGAGAAGCCCCCGGGACAACAAAGCTAGCTGCTGAGAACATGATGGTGTCGTGACCGGAATAATGGCGCTTTTTGAATGTGTGTCAATGCGGGTGGTTGTGCCTCTGTTGAAAGGCTGCCTACGTATTCACGTGTAGTGAAATCAAACCATGCCGTAGTTCAGTGGATTAAAAGATATATTATGGTGCCTAAGCTAATAGGACTTTGTGTATAACTAGCCATAGCGATGGTGTAGGCTAGGTGCATTCCCAATGATGTCTTGATCAAAGGGCTAGAATGGTTAGGATGTTGATCCTGTGACTGTGAGCGTTCTCCGGGGTAGCCCCCAGAGGTGGTGTGAACTATTTGGGCATGTTCTATGCCGACCGCAGGTTGAGCTCCCGTGTTCGGGGTTGGTAACTGGTTTGGATGAGAAGAATTAGGATGGGATTTTAACGAGTTTCGCTCTCGGGGATTTAACGAGTTTTGCTCTCGGGGATTTGACGAGTTTTGCTCTCGGGGATTTTAACGAGTTTTGCTCTCGGGGATTTTAACGAGTTTTGCTCTCGGGGATTTTAACGAGTTCTGCTCTTGGGGATTTTAACGAGTTCTGCTCTCGGGGATTTTAACGAGTTCGGCTCTCGGGGATTTTAACGAGTTCGGCTCTCGGGGATTTTAACGAGTTCTGCTCTCGGGGATTTTAACGAGTTTTGCTCTCGGGGATTGGTTTCCATGTCTGGCCCTAATGGTTAGGGGTATCTTATGGAGCTTGAATCCTCAAAATTCCGGGCTGTCTCTAGCCTAGGTCTCGGGAAGGTCTTGAGGGTTGTAATGTGGGAAGGCTGAGTGTGGTGTTAGCTGACCAGCTTAATTGTCACTCCCCTATTGGATGGTATGAGTATTGATAATTTTGAATTTGACCGTTTTCACTACGGTCATGGGTTCTTGAATATTTTTGGTTGACCTCTTAGCCCCGGTCATGGGTTCTTTGAATTTTAGTGTTGGTTGACCTCTTAGCCCCGGTCTTGGGATCTTGATTTGGATTGACCGCTTAACCTCGGTTATGGGTGCCTTTTTTTTCTTTTTGATAATGGCCTGTTTTTTTTTTGGCCTTTTTTTTTCCTGGACTTTTGATTTCTTTTGTCCAGTTTTTCTTTTTTTCTTGGACTTTTGATTTTTTTTGTCAAACTAAAACCGGAGGTAGGGATTGGTTGATCTTGTTGGATGGGGGTTTATTGTGGGAAATGAGCTTGCCTCCCGTCTTGAACCCAAACTAGGAGACTACCTAGATTTGTCATAGGATTTGATACCGCTCCTGCTACGGGTAGTGATGTGGCTTTTCTATACCAGACATGGAATAGGTAAAAGGAAAACACGGGCTCGATTTCCTGCAGTCGTTATAGATGTGCCTATAGTCACGTGCACGTGCTCATAGTGTACGATGGTGTTCATCATGTTCTCGGAAACACATAAGGAAAGTATATATGAGAAATAATATTGAAAGCTGATTTTATTGAATTTTGGAAAGAGGACAGAATACAATTGACTCTGACTCGACTTTGGAATAATATATCCTAGACTCGGACTCAGACTCGGACTTAAATCAAATCCGGACTCTTGGATGCATGGGAGGTAGGTTGGATGCTTTGGTCATCGGGCCCTGTGTAGTCCATGAGGGGCTCTGCAAGTGATAATGTTTCCAAAACGGGAGTCCTCCCGGCATCGAGGGAATCTTGGATGAGGTGCTTTAGTTTCCAGCACTGCTCTGTATCGTGTCCCCTCCCTCTATGGAATTTGCAATAATGCTCGGCATTCCATTATCTGGAGCGTTTTTCTGAAGGTGGGTCGACTATTGGGCCTATAGGTAATATTAGACCCTTCGAAACCAACCTCTGGAAAGCGACAGTGTAGGACATATCCAAGTGGGTAAATGTCCTTACTTCTGACTGGTTACTGATTTTTGGAGAGGTGACTTGAGGGTTACCTCTCTCGGCCTTGCCATCTTGAGGGTATCGGACAGTTTCGTAGGAGTGTTCACCCTTCAAATGGCTCAGTTGGGTGATTGGCTGCCTTACCCGCTCTAGCTGTGTTAGACGGGATCGGGTTCTTACAAGGTCTTCTTCGATGGTGGTCACCCTGGCATTTAGGTCATCTAGGGCGGTATTGATTTTTGAGAAGATATTGTTAATGGAGCAAGACAGCATAAGCATACTCCCCTGGATATCCCCCTTCTTGACGGCGCGGGACTTGTTGTGGTTTGGTGAGGTCTCGCTCATAGGGTCCCTGATCGGAAGAGATGACAGGTGTTAGAACTCGCCTAAGCTCGGTTTTGCGTACATGATGAGTCAAACTAGACATGGCCCGGGATGACGGAAATGACTAGGACTCTCGGATCGGGAGACCCGGACGCTGACCTAGACAAAATAATGACTGCGAATCAGACTCGAGCTGCAGAAAGGTGAGTCCGGAAATGGGGCGACCACGTTTGACTATGCCACATGCTCGGACCAACCGTGGTGACCTAACCCTAGGTGACTCGAGTGTTGAAAGAGCAACCCGTAAGGATCACGAACCTTTTGTTACAGGGCTATGCCTTGTAAAAGGTTGACTTGGCCTCGAGGACATGCAGACGGGGTAAAGGAAGAAACTTGCGATGTAAGATCGGCAGAGTTTCGACGTTAGAGACCCTCGACTTGACCCTAATAAAGACGACCCTGTGATTAGGGTAGACCCTTATGTTAAAGAACTTTCGAATCGGGACGACTCGACTAACGGATTGAAAGACGGGAGAAATCCCTTTAGGAAAGGTCGTGGTAGTACAGTAGACCGGAAGTGGTAGTACAGTACATACAGAATTCTATGCGTATGCACTTTAGGTAGTATCTAGCTAAGAGTCAATCTCGTCTAGATAGTTATTGGAAGAATCAAATAGGTCTATAAGGACTATGGATAAGAGATGACAGGAAATATGTGTGTAGAGCATGATTGTAATCACTTTTACATGATATAATATTACTTACATTTTACCAAAAAAAAAAAAAAGGTCGTGGGGACCATCCTGTTAGAGGGAAAGGTCGCGTGAGATTTTCTAGATTAGACTCGAGTGTGTAAGCGGGCTTTCCTTAGTAGGGGTATGCCCTATGTTGGTTAGCCTTGCCTTAGTCAAATAAGGCGGACTGGGATAGGGAGGAAACTCATGATGTAGGATCGACAGAGTTTCGACGCTAAAGACCTCGACGACTTACGACATGACCCGACACTGCTTAATACAGGAAGTCCTAAGAAGAGGAAGGTTTTGAAAATTGATTGTGTTTTGAAAAATTCCGAGATAACTCGGTGGAGAGGCCCGATTTTTTGAGAAAATTGGAAAGTGCATCGGGCCTCGGTTTTAAAAGTTCGAATGTTTTCGAGTTTTGAAATGGGCGGCATACCGGCTAGAAAATAGGCTATTTTGAGTAAAATCATAAGTCCTAAATTCGGTATACGTCCCGGGTTTTGAAATTAGATATCTTGAAAAAGATGTATTTTTAAAAAAATTTGACGGTTTTTGAAAACGACACGGAAACCAAGTAGCATGTAGTCAGGCAAGCATTATAACGACGCCATGTATGCTCTATACTAAGTCTCGGTCGGTCCATAGAGGGTCTATACTAGTGTACATAGTCTAGACGTTGATCGGGACGAACTTTCTAAGTCGAGTTAAGCTCAAAACATGCCGCGAAACCCACTCGAATCGACTATGGAAACCTTTTGACATATCCATATTGGAGTACATCAACGGTATAGTGGGACGTCGGTCGCGAGTACCGGCCCGGGAAAATATGGGTTATGCATGAACCGTAGAATTAAAACACGTATTGTACTAGCCAAACGATTTCTATTCGAGTCTCACCCTGAGGATGCCGATGGTAAGTCACGCATCAGTCCAATTCCCCAGCGGAGTCGCCAAATTGTGGACATGACATAGGTCCACCCCGACGCGGCCACGCGCGGGTTTGGGGAGGCGAATGAATCTCCATATGAGAATGGATCGAATTGAAATTTAAATCGAAGTGGAGTCGCCACCGAACTTTGTGGGAGTTCGGGCCCGTTCGAACCCACTCTATGTCGTAGTGGGCCGTATACAAAATACGGCCCATTTCCGATGTTAGAGTTTATTGGGCTCGTCCCTTTGCATTTGATACCGATACCGACATTATCGGATATCGTGTATTGAATGACTCTTGTGCGCCAACGGTTTCGGGCATCCGGAAACCGAGGTTCTGAGTAAGGGATGAGGGTACGTGTTGGGAAGCCCACAAAGGACACCCAACCCCGTCCGCAGTAGCGGCCTCTACTAAGATCTCGAATGACTCTCTAATACGCGCGTTAGTTGAACGGGAAAAAGATATGCAAAGATTATTTTCCCTAAGCATGTGAGGAATTGAAAAGGGTTTCTACGTCGATTTAATGCAATTAATTCTACGTTGAAGTAAAATTTAGCATGTGGGTTCATTAGTACAATAAAATAAACGGCCAAAATTGACAAAAGAAACAACAAACGGTTAGTAACGGTATAACGATATTAACGGTTTGTGCAAATACTGAATTGTGTAGAATGATGCAAATGAGTTAATGCATGGTTTTGAAAAGATGCTTCACGTGATTAATGAGGCACGTGTTGACCTAAGTCACAAAAAAACGGTTAACGAGACTCGAATGCTATTGTAGGACTCACGGTTTAACGTGATAAAGGGCTACTCGACCGAGTCATTGAGGGACTCGATCGAGTGGATCCTTAAAAAGTGTTCTGTCCCGGATTTCGTGACCCTACTCGACCGAGTTACTGACCAACTCGGCCGAGTACGTTGCCACTCGATCGAGTCATTGCGAGACTCGACCGAGTGGAGGTCAGAAAACGCATTCTGTTCGGTTTTTGTGATGTCACTCGATCGAGTGGCCTATAGCACTCGGTCGAGTGGCACCTGTACGAACCACTGGTTCGTTTGCAATTTTGTTATGATTTCGAAATTGCTTTTGATTTTGATAATTTGACGATTTTACCGAATTGGGCATAAATATTGTATGACTTATGCTCGATTCGGATTCTTATGAATCATTGAATTTGTTGAACCGAATATAAATATTGTGGGATTTATACTCGATTCCGAATTTGAATACTCGTTGTATCCCATATTCGATTATTGAATCGATATGAAATAATTAGAGCGAGATAAAAAAGGAAAATCGTTTAAGTCGTTTTGAATTAACTATCACGATATGAATGGATTTCCTCCGCGTTTAATAATGTCGTAATTCTAATGAATTGTATGACAATTATTTTGGCATCAACGAAAATCACGTTAGTTAATTATTTGACTAGATGGTTAGATTCGACGTCTAATTATAGAATTAGTATCGAATCTAAGAGATTGACGCTATGCTTGAATTGAAGGACTTGATTCCCTCGGCTTCTCCGACATCGAAATAAATCCCTAGGGATTGTGAGATGTCGGATCCAGTCAGTGGGTTTCGACCCTTATTGAAAAACTCGTTTTGAAAATTGGTTTTAAAATTGATGAATGCGCGATTAATGATGACGAAAACAAAAAATAACGAATTATTATTTAAGTTGACTTGTCTCAATAATCAAGTAATTGGGGTGTCGGAATAAGCGACCGGCAACGCTGTGTGCGGTACACTTGTATATTCGGGTTTCCTTATTCCGACATCCCTCGTACTCGACACAAATTGACAAGTATTTTAATGTTTTAATACTAACGGTATTATCGATATTATGATGCGATAATGAAATAAAAACAAAAAAAACGAAGAGAGAGGATGGAAGACGAGAGAGAGAGGATAAGGAAGAAGACGGGTTTTGCACCCTCAACCTACATGTTCTTGTCTCGGATAAGACTCGTAGTTGTGGCTTTAACACGGGAGTATCGAGTATGTAGGCTAAGTTGTGGTGGTTAGGGTTTTGAATTTCTAAAGCTAGGTTTAGGGTTTGAAAGTAGTATCGATTAGGGTTTTATTAGGGTTTGAGTTTGATGTTGATTAGGGTTGAATTTGATGTATTGAAAGTTCGATTAGGGTTGTAAAAGTTGTTCAATTGTGTGTTGCATTGGGTGTTTATATAGGCAAAGCCTAGGTCACCCGGCTAGGGTTACTCGACCGAGTAGACCCTTTACTTGGTCGAGTGGCCCGAGTGCCAGCAGTCGGGCTCAAATAAGGGCCCACTCGATCGAGTGGGCTGGGCACTCGATCGAGTGGCCCAGCTGGGTCACGCGGGTCCAATGCCTTGGACCTTGACTTGGGTTTTTTTGATGGGTTTTGTATTTGACTTGGACTTTTGATGTTTGAATGACCGTTTTGTATGTCTCGGAAACGACTTTGACCGAGGTTGACTCAATTGCTAAAAGTTGGTTTTATTTCCGGTGTCGGTTTCGGTCCGAATTAGCCTTATTTGATTAGAAACGACCCACTGGGCCTGGATTTGAGGTTGGTTTTGTGAGATTTGTACTCCGTAAGTGCATTAGCCAGCAACTAATGGTTTTGAGCCCATATCCGAGTGCGTAGAAACACGTTAGCGTCCGATCATCATCGGTTTTTTTTTGGAATCTACCATAGACACCTGGCAGTCAAAATGTGGGTGTCTACATAGCCCCCACTCTGACTGAGGCTTGGACAAGGCAAAAGTCAGAGTAGCTACCAAGTCAATTAAGACCTGGTAGACTTCCGGTCGGGTCGTTTATAGTCCATTAGACTCGCGTGAAGGGCTCGCCAGACATAAGATAGGAGTCATACCTGAGCTGCTGATAATACCTCTGTGGGGAATCGGACTTGTCGCATAAGTCCTGGGTGTGCCTATGTGTGGGCCCATCCCGTGCTATTCCGGGGAAAATGCCGCCTGGGGCTTTCCGCTGGGGAGATACAGTGGGTTGCATGTCTCTGCTTAAGTCGTACCTGTATAAGTTACATAAAATTTTGCATGCAACACGTAGGTAGTAAAATGACTCGCGCTGGGGAAAAAGATTTTTGAATTTTTGAATCTTTGAAAATTTTTGAAGTTTTTTGAATTTTTTGAAATTGAAATCCTGAAAGCAGCTCACGTGCTAGGTTTTCAAAACGGAAGGGGGTAGAAAAGAAATTTGCAGTTTTAATAGACCGAAATTTGACCTTGTCGAAAAGGATTTTTTTCAAATGGCTAAATTTTGCAAATTTCAAAGTGGAATTTGAAGAGAGAGGCCTACCGACAGACTCGACTCTGGACGTGACCGGACGAGTTGACTGACACGACAGGACTCTCGAGGGGTTGGACCGTGACTCGGTAGGGGGGTGGGCCGCCTAACAAGACTCTTGAGTTGCGCTATTCCGTAGCCTAGGCGAGTGGCAACATGGGAACGGTCTGTTATAGGGGGACTGCAGTAGTCTGTAATAAGACTGTTTTAGTCTGGTGCCCTTCTGGATTTTTGATTTTAGGGTACATTTCCAAAGTGGCTATCGCCTCGAGTCCTGACAGATTCTTGTCTTCGACTAAGCCGAGTACTAGGACACACTACAGAAAGGAGGTTAGATTTTTTTGGATTTATCTGGATTTTGTGAGTGGATGAAGAACTTCTGCCTAGGAGAAGCCCCCGGGACAACAAAGCTAGCTGCTGAGAACATGATGGTGTCGTGACCGGAATAATGGCGCTTTTTGAATGTGTGTCAATGCGGGTGGTTGTGCCTCTGTTGAAAGGCTGCCTACGTATTCACGTGTAGTGAAATCAAACCATGCCGTAGTTCAGTGGATTGAAAGATATATTATGGTGCCTAAGCTAATAGGACTTTGTGTGTAACTAGCCTGATGGTAGGGATTCGTCACGTCCCAACCGATCAATAATATAACCGGCTAATCCTAACTGGGTAGAAAGGGTAAGTCGGGTCGAATCCACGGGGACGGTAATGTATAGCCTAGACTAAGGTCGCCTTAATACTAGACTAAGTCAACGAGCTAAACTAGGAATGGTAGAGAGGGGAGAAAACTAAGACTAAGACTAAGGCTAAGGAGAAAGCAAACAAAGGAGAACGGGCTAGGATTAGGTCGGGGTCAAAGGGGTAACGGAATGGTCTAGGGAGAATTAGAGTGAAAGAGGAAGTAGGGTGATCTAGGTATAGTCCGGGCTCTCGCAACTTAGACCGACCTAGAGGTTTCATCTAAAACCCATCTCGGCGACACACATGACAAACGGGGTGACTAGCGCGCTATAGTGGCCTAGGTCGCATCCGGGCTCTCGCTACGTAGATAGACCTAGGGGTCGTCCTCACCGGGCTCTCGCTACTTAGTGAGGGAACCGAACCCACAAACAAACTAACACCCACAAGAGAAAGGCAAGAAAAACAAGTATTTGCAACTACTAGTCAATCAAGCATTTTAACAAACATGTGATATGCATCAAACAAAGAGGAAACCCAAATCTTCCACCAACATCTCCAACAATTCCTTAATCATCCAATTAACACCCTAATCACCTTACTAACCCTAGCAAGACACTACTCTAACATAATCAAACTACAACTAACACAAACAAGAGGAATCATCACAAACATCATAACAAACATAAACAAACTAGTGAAAATGATGAACTATGAACAAAAGATGAGAACTTGATGAATAATAAAGGATTAAGAGTGAAAGGAGAAGAAGATTATACCAAATTACAAGGTAAATGGAAAAGGAGAACACTTGCATAGAAGAAAACCCAAATTCATCCACCAAGGTTGTCAATCTTGGATGGATTCTTCAAGAGATCCAATATTACAAGATTAAACTAGGATTAACTACTAATTCCGACTAATCTACACTAATCTAATCTAATCTAACCTAAAGTAGTCTAGGGTTTTATGGGGATAACATAAGATCCTGTCTTAATACAAGAGGGGGGGTATATATAGGGTTACAAGTGGAAGGAAGAAGAAAGAAAACAAGCGCGGGTTACAGCAGGCCCGTCCCGGCCGAGACGGGTTGGTCCCGGACGGGACGAGGTCGGTCCCGGTCGAGACGCCACCTTCCCGATCGGGATGGGCCCTGGACAGTAGCCTCCTTGTTTGTGCACCTCATCCCGAACGGGATGAGGCCATCCCGAACGGGATGAGGCCATCCCGAACGGGATGGGTCTTGTAGGCCTCCAATATGAACTTTTTGGTCCCTCCTTGCTTCTCATGGGCTTCCCATCGATTATCGAGACTCGGAATCGGGTCTCGGAGGCTCGGGATTGGGTCCCAAGGTCTCGGGGTCGATTCCAAGGCATCGAATCATCGTCCCTTTACTCTGTTGGCTCCAAAATGTGTATGTATAGAGTCGGAATCGCTCTAACTCTTCCAAATCGGTCTCGGGAACCTGAAACGAACTAAAGGAAGCATAAGAAGCCCCTAAAACGCTCCCTAGGAGCGATTCTACAAGGAAAATGGGACCAAAACACTACAAAATAGACACTACAAACCACACTTATCAACTCCCCCACACTTAACCCTTACTCGCCTTCGAGTAAGCACATACTACTACTAAACTATCCGAGTGGGTATTAGCGCACCCTACGCCCCTTCAACTCACGCGAGTACAATTAGAGGAGAAGTGCACTCCTCAAGGCAAGTCGGGTCTTGCGACAAAACTGTGGATGCAACCGGACACAGAACACCTAAACAAACAATCACACAAACAAACACATAATCGGTTGCACCCAAAAGAAAACAAATACCGCTTCCCTCAAAAAGCGGTGAAAGAAGCACCGGTTTAGGACTCGAGGTAAGTGACAACGTTCCCAAGCTAGCAATACAAACCAAGGTGGACTAAACCCTAATAGTATGACGATAAAGCAACAAAAACGTTGGTAACTTACCTAGGTCCTCCTAACTTTCTAAAAACGTACTACGGGACGATCGGCGGAGTGGAAAAGTGAAGAACCACGGTGTTAGTCGACACTGTAAGTAAGTGAGACCCCGCCCCCTTTAGCGCGAGCCAAGAGGGTCGTCCCGTGTCCAAAACCGCCTAACTAGTTCAAGTAAAAAGGTGGAAAACATGCAAAATGAGGGAAGATCGACTAATGCCGCTATCATCCTTCCTCGGGACTCGGTCCTTTGGTAGGCTCTTCACGGCAAAAGTCGGAAAAAGGCTTATTTTTGTGGGGATTTCTTTTTGTGAGACGGGTTTTCTTTTGGCATTTTCTTTCTTTTCGACATTTTGATTGGTTTGTTGCCATGCCATTTCTTTTTTTCTTCTTTTCTATTTTCTTTTTGGCTTTTGTGCCTTTTCTTTTTTTCTTCATTTCTTTTCTTTCTTTCATTTTTTTCTTTGTTTTCTTTTCTTTGCCCTTTTTGGCAAGATTTGGCATTTTTGGCATTTCATTGTGTAACAAGAAAGAGAGAATCAACAATTTGCAATTTTATTGTATGGACACGTGTGAAAGGTAGGTAAATGGGAGAGTCGGAGAGCGTCCTTCCCTTCAAACCCACAAAAAGTGGATGACTTGGACTAATCAAACAATCCTAAACACGGTCACCTAAGGGATGAGACTCGGTAACCAAGGCCTTTTCACACCGTGGGTGGTCATAATGGTCAAAGGTGCAAATCCCGCAGTAAATTCCTAGTAAGCTAGGTGGACTCAAGGTAAAGGACCAACGAATTCATTGATTTAGGGTCATTCTACTAGATTAAAGTCCAAGACTCGATTTACACTGCTAGGAAGGGAAAGTAAGCTTTCACACACTAGCCTCTAAACCGGGTTTTCGAAAACGGTTTACACACATGACACACAAACACACAAACAAGGACTCAACGAGAACGAAAGAAAAAGAAGTAAAAGCAACGAAACAAAAACAACACAAAACGAACACATAAACAACACAAACACCACCCCGATCATCCAAACAAGCCACCAAATCAACCACAACTTTACAAAGCTCCACCCGAGCACACAACATCACAATCTCCTCCAAACTCCGCAAGAGATAAAGAAGAAAAAGGGATAAGATGTTACCGGAAGTCTTTAAAGCTCTCCAAAAGTAGCGGCGATTTAAGCAACCTATAAGGAAAAGAGGGCAAACACACAACAAAACAAATACAAGACACAAAAGGAAAACACACAAAAGAAAATTCTTTTTGATTTTTTTGTGAAATTTTTCAAATTTTTTGGGATTTTTCAAAGATTTTTCGAAAAAAACTACGAAAATAAAACTAACTATGCTAGAATATCGCTCCCCCACACTTAAACCGAGCAATGTCCTCATATGCTCAATTGTAGTGTGCGGAGAGACAAAAGAAAAAGAAAAGAAACTACGAAAATAAAGCTAAAAATCAAGGAAAAAAGTGAAGAAAAAGGTAGAAGGCGTCCGGCCGGGGTGTAATCAAGTCACCATGGGCCGAGACAAGAAAATATATGGATGGGGGAAGAAATAAAAGAAGGAAATAAAAGGAAATGGGAGGGGAGGGCTAGGTGTAATCAAGTCACCTAGCCCGGATTCCGCCTAAATCCGACTAAATCCTCAAAAAAAAAAGAGTGAAAAACTTGTAAAAAGTGGGTTTTTCGATTGACTCTCGACGCAATCACGTCATCGGGAGTCGGGAGCAACCATACTAAGGCCTCGAAGGCCACCATGATATCAAGACACGTAAGTGTACGAGGGGAAGGGAATAAACAAAGAAAAACAAGCAATAAAAGACGGAAAAGTAAGGATAGTTACCAAAACCAATCGTCTAGTAACTCACTCGCTCCATCGTCTCATAGATCAATGTAGGCACGTTGCTTGTCATCTTTGTTGTTATCCCGCTTCAAGCTTGATAAAACCGCATGGTAGAGGTAGTAATGGTGCGAGGGGGGTGGGATTTGATGTGGATCTCGATGTAAAGTGAGGTGTATGGGTCATATGATAGGAACAAGGAGGAGTAGGGAGGTTGGGAGGGGGTATAATGGATGGGTGGAGTCAAGCGCCTAAGAAAAGGCTCAAAAGGGAGAAAGGGGACCATCCCGGTCGGGATGGATGGTCCCGATCGGGTTGATGAACCCTTCCCGATCGGGAAGCTCTCGTCCCGGTCGGGAATGCACTCCAGTGAGCCCGAATTTCTGCATCTTCATCCCGATCGGGATGGCTCCTTCCCGGTCGGGATTCCTCACCCTTCCTGGTCGGGAAGCCCTCTTCCCGGTCGGGATGAGTCTTCTTTGCTTCCCCAAGCCCAAAAGCTTATCATAAGCTTCAAAAACTGACTTCCTCGCTCGCAAACCAAACTCCATCATCAACCATTCCTTTCTAGGAATCACATGCACTTCACCTATCACAATAAGCTCAAACTACACATCAAATTCACTCCCTCACATCGCTCATCAAAATACCAAATCAATTACAAGAATTCCACAAAAACAAAGAAATCCAAGAAACAAAACACACAAATACAAGCACAAGTATTCTAAAGAAGAGGAGAGGGGAATATACAACATGACGGTTCTTTTAGGAACTCTGTCAAACCTAGAATGGTGGACTCTCCTTCAACCGTAGCCCTCAAGGGCATGGAGGAGCAAGTTGAACGCGCTACCAACATCATAGTGAAGGCCCAAGAAGCGCTCGAGCTTAACCGACCTCCACGGCCTCCAAGGAGGAGGCAAGAAGTAGGAATCCCAAGACCCGACATCATCTTCAAAGTAGTCTCTGGGGTCTCTCCATCCTACGAGCTTCACCGAACTCTTCCTCCCTAAGCATTGCCTCCAATCACAAGCAAGCTTCATCTCCAAGAAACAAGGCACAAAGAGCGGTTTTGGCCTCACTTCCTCGATACACACCCCCACACTTGCCTCAAGTTGTGGTTCCCCATCTTCATCACTCGGCCCCACATCATCATAGAGGAGAGAATCGAAACTTCTACCGGCGGTTTCAATCTCTTCCAAACCATCTCTCGGTGTACTAGCAAGGGGCTCTTGATGCTCATCCACATTATCGCACAAGGGCAACTTGAGGCTATCAATTTCACCCAACAACTTCACAAATTCCACCAACTCATCCAACCCACTACCCTCCTCCAATTCCTCACCAAATATGCCTTCACCAAGAGCCATATCCTCATTCGTCTCCTTTTAGGTAGACGATTGAGGTTCTTCAAAGCAAGCCTCGCTCCTCATAGGGAATTCATTAACGGCCTCGTCATTGGGTTGTTCCCCTTCCCCAAATGAACATCCCTCATCAAGTTGTGAAGATCGAGTTAAGAGCATTAGGGTTTGAGCCGTTAAGGCATTCAATTTGGCTTTAGATTTCTCCTTTTCCCTAAGGATTTCGGCCAAGAGTTCATTATTCTTTTGCGATTGGATGGCCATTTCTTGTTGCATTTGAAGCATCGATTGATGAAACTCCAAGCTCGGCATTTGGTGGTCATTGGGGTCTTGTAAAGTTCCTTGATAATCTTGATGATGCCCAAGGGGTGGGGCATCATATTGTTGGTAGCAAGGTTGGGGTGATTGGTAGTATTGTGGGTCATAGGGTTCATATTGTGGTTGGGGTGGAGGGTAATATTGTGGGTCTTGGGGGTATTGGATTCCATATGGTGAATCTTGATTGAACATGGTGGGTTCACAATCATAACTCGAGTAATAGTCACCATGCTCGTAGGATTGGTAATCGTTCACTTGTTGGTAGCCGTTTTCATATCCTTGAGAATCATACCCACTAGAGTCACCCCACGAAGCTTGATAGTGGTAGGGGGACGTCATGTCATACCCTTGGTTCATGGAAGAAGAGGAGTAGCTCATATCGGCTCCCGAGTATGTGGAGTTTAGATCAAACCCCATGCTTTCTCGAAAATCGTAGTCCATACCCGGTTGGAAACTTCTCACTCTAGCAACCGTCCGTTAAAGCGGCTCTAAGTTGCAAGAAGAAGATAGTCACCACCTCTAAGCACAAACTGTAGACTAAGAGCAAACGTGAGAAGCGTAGTGCTTTTTGGGCACTAGATAAGAGAGAAATAAACTTCACACACACAAGAAGCAAGGTAACAAAAAGAAAAAAGAAAACACAAACACAAAGACAAAGTCAAGTAACTAGGAAAACAAAGTCCAAACTAGCACCGTCCCCGGCAACGGCGCCAAATTGATGGTAGGGATTCGTCACGTCCCAACCGATCAATAATATAACCGGCTAATCCTAACTGGGTAGAAAGGGTAAGTCGGGTCGAATCCACCGGGGACGGTAATGTATAGCCTAGACTAAGGTCGCCTAAATACTAGAGTAAGTCAACGAGCTAAACTAGGAATGGTAAAGAGGGGAGAAAACTAAGACTAAGACTAAGGCTAAGGAGAAAGCAAACAAAGGAGAACGGGCTAGGATTAGGTCGGGGTCAAAGGGGTAACGGAATGGTCGAGGGAGAATTAGATTGAAAGAGGTAGTAGGGTGATCTAGGTATAGTCCGGGCTCTCGCAACTTAGACCGACCTAGAGGTTTCACCTAAAACCCATCTCGGCGACACACATGACAAACGGGGTGACTAGCGCGCTATAGTGGCCTAGGTCGCATCCGGGCTCTCGCTACGTAGATAGACCTAGGGGTCGTCCTCACCGGGCTCTCGCTACTTAGTGAGGGAACCGAACCCACAAACAAACTAACACCCACAAGAGAAAGGCAAGAAAAACAAGTATTTGCAACTACTAGTCAATCAAGCATTTCAACAAACATGTGATATGCATCAAACCAAGAGGAAACCCAAATCTTCCACCAACATCTCCAACAATCCCTTAATCATCCAATTAACACCCTAATCACCTTACTAACCCTAGTAAGACACTACTCTAAGATAATCAAACTACAACTAACACAAACAAGAGGAATCATCACAAACATCATAACAAACATAAACAAACTAGTGAAAATGATGAACTATGAACAAAAGATGAGAACTTGATGAATAATAAAAGATTAAGAGTGAAAGGAGAAGAAGATTATACCAAATTACAAGGGAAATGGAAAAGGAGAACACTTGCATAGAAGAAAACCCAAATTCATCCACCAAGGTTGTCAATCTTGGATGGATTCTTCAAGAGATCCAATATTACAAGATTAAACTAGGATTAACTACTAATTCCGACTAATCTACACTAATCTAATCTAATCTAACCTAAAGTAGTCTAGGGTTTTATGGGGATAACATAAGATCCTGTCTTAATACAAGAGGGGGGTATATATAGGGTTACAAGTGGAAGGAAGAAGAAAGAAAACAAGCGCGGGTTACAGCAGGCCCGTCCCGGCCGAGACGGGTTGGTCCCGGACGGGACGAGGTCGGTCCCGGTCGGGACGCCACCTTCCCGATCGGGATGGGCCCTGAACAGTAGCCTCCTTGTTTGTGCACCTCATCCCGAACGGGATGGGTCTTGTAGGCCTCCAATATGAACTTTTTGGACCCTCCTTGCTTCTCATGGGCTTCCCATCGATTCTCGGGACTTGGGATCGGGTCTCGGAGGCTCGGGATTGGGTCCCAAGGTCTCGGGGTCGATTCCAAGGCATCGAATCATCGTCCCTTTACTCCGTTGGCTCCAAAATGTGTATGTATAGAGTCGGAATCGCTCCAACTCTTCCAAATCGGTCTCGGGAACCTGAAACGAACTAAAGGAAGCATAAGAAGCCCCTAAACCGCTCCCTAGGAGCGATTCTACAAGGAAAATGGGACCAAAACACTACAAACCACACTTATCATAGCCATAGCGATGGTGTAGGCTAGGTGCATTCCCAATGATGTCTTGATCAAAGGGCTAGAATGGTTAGGATGTTGATCCTGTGACTGTGAGCATTCTCCGGGGTAGCCCCCAGAGGTGGTGTGAACTATTTGGGCATGTTCTATGCCGACCGCAGGTTGAGCTCCCGTGTTCGGGGTTGGTAACTGGTTTGGATGAGAAGAATTAGGATGGGATTTTAATGAGTTCCGCTCTCGGGGATTTAACGAGTTCCGCTCTCGGGGATTTGACGAGTTTTGCTCTCGGGGATTTTTTGCTCTCGGGGATTTTAACGAGTTTTGCTCTCGGAGATTTTAACGAGTTTTGCTCTCGGGGATTTTAACGAGTTCTGCTCTCGGGGATTTTAACGAGTTCTGCTCTCGGGGATTTTAACGAGTTCGGCTCTCGGGGATTTTAACGAGTTCTGCTCTCGGGGATTTTAACGAGTTTTGCTCTCGGGGATTGGTTTCCATGTCTGGCCCTAATGGTTAGGGGTATCTTATGGAGCTTGAATCCTCAAAATTCCGGGCTGTCTCTAGCCTAGGTCTCGGGAAGGTCTTGAGGGTTGTAATGTGGGAAGGCTGAGTGTGGTGTTAGCTGACCAGCTTAATTGTCACTCCCCTATTGGATGGTATGAGTATTGATAATTTTGAATTTGACCGTTTTCACTACGGTCATGGGTTCTTGAATATTTTTGGTTGACCTCTTAGCCCCGGTCATGGGTTCTTTGAATTTTAGTGTTGGTTGACCTCTTAGCCCCGGTCTTGGGATCTTGATTTGGATTGACCGCTTAACCTCGGTTATGGGTGCCTTTTTTTTCTTTTTGATAATGGCCTGTTTTTTTTTTGGCCTTTTTTTTTCCTGGACTTTTGATTTCTTTTGTCCAGTTTTTCTTTTTTTCTTGGACTTTTGATTTTTTTTTTGTCAAACTAAAACCGGAGGTAGGGATTGGTTGATCTTGTTGGATGGGGGTTTATTGTGGGAAATGAGCTTGCCTCCCGTCTTGAACCCAAACTAGGAGACTACCTAGATTTGTCATAGGATTTGATACCGCTCCTGCTACGGGTAGTGATGTGGCTTTTCTATACCAGGCATGGAATAGGTAAAAGGAAAACACGGGCTCGATTTCCTGCAGTCGTTATAGATGTGCCTATAGTCACGTGCACGTGCTCACAGTGTACGATGGTGTTCATCATGTTCTCGGAAACACATAAGGAAAGTATATATGAGAAAGAATATTGAAAGCTGATTTTATTGAATTTTGGAAAGAGGACAGAATACAATTGACTCTGACTCGACTTTGGAATAATATATCCTAGACTCGGACTCAGACTCGGACTTAAATCAAATCCGGACTCTTGGATGCATGGGAGGTAGGTTGGATGCTTTGGTCATCGGGCCCTGTGTAGTCCATGATGGGCTCTGCAAGTGATAATGTTTCCAAAACGGGAGTCCTCCCGGCATCGAGGGAATCTTGGATGAGGTGCTTCAGTTTCCAGCACTGCTCTGTATCGTGTCCCCTCCCTCTATGGAATTTGTAGTAATGCTCGACATTCCATGTTCTGGAGCGTTTTTCTGAAGGTGGGTCGACTGTTGGGCCTATAGGTAATATTAGACCCTTCGAAACCAACCTCTGGAAAGCGACAGTGTAGGACATATCCAAGTGGGTAAATGTCCTTACTTCTGACTGGTTATTGATTTTTGGAGAGGTGACTTGAGGGTTACCTCTCTCGGCCTTGCCATCTTGAGGGTATCGGACAGTTTCGTAGGAGTGTTCACCCTTCAAATGGCTCAGTTGGGTGATTGGCTGCCTTACCCGCTCTAGCTGTGTTAGATGGGATCGGGTTCTTACAAGGTCTTCTTCGATGGTGGTCACCCTGGCATTTAGGTCATCTAGGGCGGTATTGATTTTTGAGAAGATATTGTTAATGGAGTAAGACAGCATAAGCATACTCCTCTGGATATCCCCCTTCTTGACGGCGCGGGACTTGTTGTGGTTTGGTGAGGTCTCGTTCATAGGGTCCCTGATCGGAAGAGATGACAGGTGTTAGAACTCGCCTAAGCTCGGTTTTGCGTACATGATGAGTCAAACTAGACATGGCCCGGGATGACGGAAATGACTAGGACTCTCGGATCGGGAGACCCGGACGCTGACCTAGACAAAACAATGACTGCGAATCAGACTCGAGCTGCAGAAAGGTGAGTCCGGAAATGGGGCGACCACGTTTGACTATGCCACATGCTCGGACCAACCGTGGTGACCTAACCCTAGGTGACTCGAGTGTTGAACGAGCAACCCGTAAGGATCACGAACCTTTTGTTACAGGGCTATGCCTTGTAAAAGGTTGACTTGGCCTCGAGGACATGCAGACGGGGTAAAGGAAGAAACTTGCGATGTAAGATCGGCAGAGTTTCGATGCTAGAGACCCTCGACTTGACCCTAATAAAGACGACCCTGTGATTAGGGTAGACCCTTATGTTAAAGGACTTTCGAATCGGGACGACTCGACTAACGGATTGAAAGACGGGAGAAATTCCCTTAGGAAAGGTCGTGGTAGTACAGTAGACCGGAAGTGGTAGTACAGTACATACAGAATTCTATGCGTATGCACTTTAGGCAGTATCTAGCTAAGAGTCAATCTCGTCTAGATAGTTATTGGAAGAATCAAATAGGTCTATAAGGACTATGGATAAGAGATGACAGGAAATATGTGTGTAGAGCATGATTGTAATCACTTTTACATGATATAATATTACTTACATTTTACCAAAAAAAAAAAAGGTCGTGGGGACCATCCTGTTAGAGGGAAAGGTCGCGTGAGATTTTCTAGATTAGACTCGAGTGTGTAAGCGGGCTTTCCTTAGTAGGGGTATGCCCTATGTTGGTTAGCCTTGCCTTAGTCAAATAAGGCGGACTGGGATAGGGAGGAAACTCATGATGTAGGATCGACAGAGTTTCGACGCTAAAGACCTCGACGACTTACGACATGACCCGACACTGCTTAATACAGGAAGTCCTAAGAAGAGGAAGGTTTTGAAAATTGATTGTGTTTTGAAAAATTCCGAGATAACTCGGTGGAGAGGCCCGATTTTTTGAGAAAATTGGAAAGTGCATCGGGCCTCGGTTTTGAAAGTTCGAATGTTTTCGAGTTTTGAAATGGGCGGCATACCGGCTAGAAAATAGGCTATTTTGAGTAAAATCATAAGTCCTAAATTCGGTATACGTCCCGGGTTTTGAAATTGGATATCTTGAAAAAGATGTATTTTTAAAAAAAATTGACGGTTTTTGAAAACGACACGGAAACCAAGTAGCATGTAGTCAGGCAAGCATTATAACGACGCCATGTATGCTCTATACTAAGTCTCGGTCGGTCCATAGAGGGTCTATACTAGTGTACATACTCTAGACGTTGATCGGGACGGACTTTCTAAGTCGAGTTGAGCTCAGAACATGCCGCGAAACCCACTCGAATCGACTATGGACACCTTTTGACATATCCATATTGGCGTACATCAACGGTATAGTGGGACGTCGGTCGCGAGTACCGGCCCGGGAAAATATGGGTTATGCATGAACCGTAGAATTAAAACACGTATTGTACTAGCCAAACGATTTCTATTCGAGTCTCACCCTGAGGATGCCGATGGTAAGTCACGCATCAGTCCAATTCCCCAGCGGAGTCGCCAAATTGTGGACATGACATAGGTCCACCCCGACGCGGCCACGCGCGGGTTTGGGGAGGCGAATGAATCTCCATATGAGAATGGATCGAATTGAAATTTAAATCGAAGTGGAGTCGCCACCGAACTTTGTGGGAGTTCGGACCCGTTCGAACCCACTCTATGTCGTAGTGGGCCGTATACAAAATACGGCCCATTTCCGATGTCAGAGTTTATTGGGCTCGTCCCTTTGCATTTGATACCGATACCGACATTATCGGATATCGTGTATTGAATGACTCTCGTGCGCCAACGGTTTCGAACATCCGGAAACCGAGGTTCTGAGTAAGGGGTGAGGGTACGTGTTGGGAAGCCCACAATGGACACCCAACCCCGCCCGCACTAGCGGCCTCTACTAAGATCTCGAATGACTCTCTAATACGCGCGTTAGTTGAACGGGAAAAAGATATGCAAAGATTATTTTCCCTAAGCATGTGAGGAATTGAAAAGGGTTTCTACGTCGATTTAATGCAATTAATTCTACGTTGAAGTAAAATTTAGCATGTGGGTTCATTTTAGTACAATAAAATAAACGGCCAAAATTGACAAAAGAAACAACAAACGGTTAGTAACAGTATAACGATATTAACGGTTTGTGCAAATACTGAATTGTGTAGAATGATGCAAATGAGTTAATGCATGGTTTTGAAAAGATGTTTCACGTGATTAATTAGGCACGTGTTGACCTAAGTCACAAAAAAACGGTTAACGAGACTCGAATGCTATTGTAGGACTCACGGTTTAACGTGATAAAGGGCCACTCGACCGAGTCATTGAGGGACTCGACCGAATGGATCCTTAAAAAGTGTTCTGTCCCGGATTTCGTGACCCTACTCGACCGAGTTACTGACCAACTCGGCCGAGTACGTTGCCACTCGATCGAGTCATTGCGAGACTCGACCGAGTGGAGGTCAGAAAACGCATTCTGTTCGGTTTTTGTGATGTCACTCGATCGAGTGGCCTATAGCACTCGGTCGAGTGGCACCTGTACGAACCACTGGTTCGTTTGCAATTTTGTTATGATTTCGAAATTGCTTTTGATTTTGATAATTTGACGATTTTACCGAATTGGGCATAAATATTGTATGACTTATGCTCGATTCGGATTCTTATGAATCATTGATTTTGTTGAACCGAATATAAATATTGTGGGATTTATAATCGATTCCGAATTTGAATACTCGTTGTATCCCATATTCGATTATTGAATCGATATGAAATAATTAGAGCGAGATAAAAAAAGAAAATCGTTTAAGTCGTTTTGAATTAACTATCACGATATGAATGGATTTCCTCCGCGTTTAATAATGTCGTAATTCTAACGAATTGTATGACAATTATTTTGGCATCAACGAAAATCACGTTAGTTAATTATTTGACTAGATGGTTAGATTCGACATCTAATTACAGAATTAGTATCGAATCTAAGAGATTGACGCTATGCTTGAATTGAAGGACTTGATTCCCTCGGCTTCTTCGACATCGAAATAAATCCCTAGGGATTGTGAGATGTCGGATCCAGTCAGTGGGTTTCGACCCTTATTGAAAAAGTCGTTTTGAAAATTGGTTTTAAAATTGATGAATGCGCGATTAATGATGACGAAAACAAAAAATAACGAATTATTATTTAAGTTGACTTGTCTCAATAATCAAGTAATTGGGGTGTCGGAATAAGCGACCGGCAACGCTGTGTGCGGTACACTTGTATATTCGGGTTTCCTTATTCCGACATCCCTCGTACTCGACACAAATTGACAAGTATTTTAATGTTTTAATACTAACGGTATTATCGATATTATGATGCGATAATGAAATAAAAACAAAAAAAACGAAGAGAGAGGAGGGAAGACGAGAGAAAGAGGATAAGGAAGAAGACGGGTTTTGCACCCTCAACCTACATGTTCTTGTCTCGGATAGGACTCGTAGTTGTGGCTTTAACACGGGAGTATCGAGTATATAGGCTAAGTTGTGGTGGTTAGGGTTTTGAATTCCTAAAGCTAGGTTTAGGGTTTGAAAGTAGTATCGATTAGGGTTTGATTAGGGTTTGAGTTTGATGTTAATTAGGGTTGAATTTGATGTATTGAAAGTTCGATTAGGGTTGTAAAAGTTGTTCAATTGTGTGCTGCATTGGGTGTTTATATAGGCAAAGCCTAGGTCACCCGGCTAGGGTTACTCGACCGAGTAGACCCTTTACTTGGTCGAGTGGCCCGAGTGCCAGCAATCGGGCTCAAATAAGGGCCCATTCGATCGAGTGGGCTGGGCACTCGATCGAGTGGCCCAGCTGGGTCATGCGGGTCCAATGCCTTGGACCTTGACTTGGGTTTTTTGATGGGTTTTGTATTTGACTTGGACTTTTGATGTTTGAATGACCGTTTTGTATGTCTCGGAAACGACTTTGACCGAGGTTGACTCAATTGCTAAAAGTCGGTTTTATTTCCGGTGTCGGTTTCGGCCCGAATTATCCTTATCTGATTGGAAACGACCCAGTGGGCCTGGATTTGAGGTTGGTTTTGTGAGATTTGTACTCCGTAAGTGCATTAGCCAGCAACTAATGGTTTTGAGCCCATATCCGAGCGCGTAGAAACACGTTAGCGTCCGATCATCATCGGGTGTTTTTTGGAATCTACCATAGACACCTGGCAGTCAAAATGCGGGTGTCTACACCCATTGATCATGAACCCTGTCATTCTTTTACAATACCTACTCAAACCACCGGCCAACGCTTTTCTTATTTTCCCTTCTTCGGTGCTTGGATCTAAATTTTGAGCCTATACCAAAAAATTCATATTAAAATCATTCAAAATTTGTATAATAATGTTACTTAGCTGATAAATGGTTGAGGTGGATATATTTAGTTAAGTTATACACGTTCGGAAACATGATCGCATATATTTAGTTATTGTTTCATTGTATCTTTTGTTCCAATTTAGTGAACTGCCACCAATTTTACATTTGGATCAATTTGGCTCCTATTGTTTCTTTAGAGTATTACAAATGGTAAAGAGTGTCATATACAAGGATTTTGTTTGTAAAGCTTGTTTTCGAGTTTTGTTTCCATAAATTGTTAATACTATACTTCAGCCAATTTGTTCTAGAATTATTCTTGTATGATTTATACACTTGTACTAACTTATAGCCTTATACATCAATTTAGTTCATCTGACTATATTCATTATGAAAATCCAATATTGCACAATTCGTGCAAAATTTAAAATGTTTTTATGCTTATAAATTCGGTTAACCTCTTTGCAGTGAATGAAGCTTCTTAATGACGCCCGTTGCTCGGTACATACAAATAATTGATCGAGCATCTTATATTTCTTAGAAATCTGTTAAAAGCCAAGTTTTTTGTACACATGAATCGTGCAGTGGTTAAGAATTGAGATCTTGGGAGTTCTTCACCCATATTTAGCTAAAATGATGTGTGGACTGTAGCTTAAACTATGCTCTCTCATATGTTGTTACTTGTGCTGATGCTATCAGTGTCACTTGCACTAGGTGACTCTGTAGCACATTTTTTTGTATGAAGTGAGAACTTTGTTTAGTTCAATTCCTGTTATGTATTCACTATAGGAATTTTAGCTAATCTGTGAGAATGTCCATTAGGCAACATCTCCACATCTTTTGTAAAATTATGGAAGGAATTCTCAATATATTTTTTATGTCAAAACTATTGGAACTACATCTCTTTATATGCATATACATGGTGTAGGATATTAATAAATAAGGAAAAGATACATGCAAATAAAATATGTACAATACTACTATATTACGAGATCACGATATCGTAATAATATCGTGACATTTTCACACTCCCCCTCAAGTTGGAAAGTTTGGATCCCAACTTCCCAACTTGTCGATCAATCGTGTGAATTCTGGTCTTCCCAACGCTTTTGTGAATATGTCAGCGGGCTGTACCTCCGTAGGAATGTAAGATGTCGCTATGGTTCCTTTTACCAATTGTTCCCTCACGAAGTGACAGTCTATCTCGATATGCTTCGTTCTTTCATGAAATACGGGGTTTCTCGCAATATGTAAGGCCGCTTCGTTGTCACAATATAGGCGAATCGGTTGCTCATGCTTAATTCTCAAGGATTCAAGAGGGACTTTAACCATACGAGCTCACTTGTTAATGTCGCCATAGCCCGATACTCTGCTTTTGCCGAGGAGCGTGACACGGTAGGTTGCTTCTTCGTCTTCCAAGACACGGGTGATCCACCGAAAGTCACCAAATAACCGGTTAAGGATTGCCTCGTTAACGGGCAACCCGCATGATCGGAATCGGTATAACCTACCAATTCCAAACCTTTTCCCTTCTCGATAATTATTCCTCGGTACAACGAGCCCTTCACGTATCTCACAACCCGCAGTGCCGCATCCCAATGTTCTTTTCTTGGTGCTTGCATGAATCGTGATAATATATGCACCGAATAAACTAACTCCGGTCTTGTAATGGTCAAATAAATTAAACGTCCTACGAGCCTCCTATATTTGCTCACATCACGAAGCTCGTAGCCTCCTGCCATGGCCAATTTGTGTTGTTGTTCCATGGGAGTCTCTGCTGGTTTAGCTCCACTTAGCCCACTTCAGAGACAATTTCCAAAGCATATTTTCTTTGTCCAAGAAATATTCCCCTCGGCCCATGTGCTATTTCAATCCCAAGGAAATACTTCAATTTCCCCAAATCTTTGATGCTAAAATTATTGTTCAGGAAGATCTTAAAATTGACACAAGCTTCATTTGAATTTCCCACCAAAATCATGTCATCAACGTAGATTAACACGGCCATAAAAATTCCGTCTTTAACATACGTAAAAAGCGAGTAATCCGCTAATGACTGAATAAATCCGTACCTTTTCAATGCATCAGCCAATTTGGTAAACCACATACGAGAAGCTTGATTTAACCCATAAATTGACCGTAAAAGCTTGCACACTCGGTTTCCTCCTCGTGCTTCTACTCCCGGTGGTAGTCGCATGTACACCTCCTCGTGCAAATATCCGTGTAAGAATGCATTTTTCACATCCAATTGCGACATATACCATCCTTTATTGATGGCTACAGCTAATAGGACACAGACACTTACCATCTTTGCTACCGGGGCAAACGTTTCATGAAAATCCAATCCTTCTACCTGTGTGAAACCTTGTGCCACCAATCTTGCCTTGTATCGTTCGATACTTCCGGCCGCTTTGAACTTCGTCTTAAAGACCCGTTTGCATCCTATTGCTTTCTTTCCTTTCGGTAGCTCCACCAATTTCCAAGTCTGGTTTACTTCTAGTGCTTCGATTTCTTTTCGCATAGCTTCCCTCCAATTTTTGTCCCGAGATGCTTCCTCATAATTCCGAGGTTCCTTATTCGTGATAATAGCTGCAACGAATTTTTTGTGCATAATAGAAAAAGAATTGCAAGTAACATTATTCGACAAAGGGTAACGAGTACCTTTCTTTGAAGAGTCTGACCGGAGCGAGTTTTCATGAGCGGTGTTTACTACTGTTGCGGACCCACAAATGTAATCCTTTTTCCAACTAGGCTCGAACCTAGTTCTTGCTCCTCGACCTAACTGCTTGTTCCCATCACTTTCGCTACTCGTCGTGACTCGTTGTTCAATTGTGATCTAATCATTGCTTTCAGCCATTTCTGTCCCGTTATTACTTTCAATGACTCGAGGGTTGTGTTCACAATTATCAACACAATCCTCATCATCATGAGCCCACAATCTGTATTGAGACACAATTTCACCCTCATTGATATTGTTTTGTGATTGAATTTGAGGTGCAGGGGCTTCTTTAAATGGAAAAATGTGCTCGTGGAAAATAACATCTCGTGAATTAAACGCATCTTTTGTTTCGGGGTCATAAACTCGCCAACCCTTTTTCCCATGTGGGTAGCCTATAAACATGCATCGACGCCCTTTTTCCCCAAATTTATCCTTTACCCGCGTTTTGTTATGTGCATAACATCGACACCCAAATACTCTCAAATGGTCTAGTTTAGGTGCCTCTCCGTGCAACACCTCATATGGAGTCTTCCCGGCTAAAAGAGGGGTTGGGGTCCTATTAATTAAATATACCGCCGTCATAACACATTCCCCCCAAAAAGTGACGGGCAAACCGGACTCGAACCTTAAAGCACGAGCCTTTTCTAAAATGTGTCGATGTTTTCTTTCGACCCGACCGTTTTGTTGAGGTGTGTCTATATTTGTTGTGTGGTGGACTATCCCTTTTTCATGGTAATATGACCTCATTGGGATGGAATCAAACTCACCTCCATTATCACTTTGTATTATTCTAACGTGCTTATTAAATTGTCGGTTCGCCATTGCACAAAAACCAATTAGCAAATCCCCTGCCTCACTTTTCTCCTTCATGAGATATAACCAAACTCCTCGACTACAGTCATCAACTATGGTAAAAAAATAATGTGCCCCGCTTAATTCATTTGCCCGATACGGACCCCATATAACAATGAATTAAGTCAAAAATATTTAATGCACGCTTATTGTTGCGAGTAAAAATCGATCGAGTTTGTTTTGCTCGACAACAAGAATCACAAATATCGGAATTGTTCCAAAATAAATTATTACCAATTAAGCTAGAAATATTATTCAAGACCTTATGAGAAGGGTGCCCTAGTCTTTTGTGCCACAACCATGCCTTACTTTCCGTCTCAACTCGGCACACCATTTCTTGTTTCCGAGTCTTGTAATAGTAAACACCGTCTCGTTGCTCACCCGCTCCAATCATCTTCTTCGTAGATTGGTCCTGTATTACACAAAAATCAGAATAAAAGGTTACAAAGCAATTCTTTTCCATTGTTAATTGTAGTACGGAAATTAAGTTACAAGTCAAAGTGGGAACGTAAAGCACGTCCGCGAGATCGAAATTTCTGCCCAAGCACGCTTTTCCGTGCACATTTGTTACAGCTTGTACTCCGTCCAACATTCCAACACTGGCAGGCGTCTCATAACACAAATCAGTGAGCAATTCTCGCCTTCCCGTCATATGATGGGATGCACCTGTATCAATAATCCATCGATGGTTTAGGTCGGTTTTACCTGTGAGTTTCTCCGTGGCATCTTTGGGTCCTTGAAGAAGGGCCCTCAAAGATTGTATCTCGACTTTTGTAAGCATAGCGTCATTCAACCCAGAAATTCCAGTGGTATTTGCACTCTCCGTCTTTGGTTCCGTTGAAGTGACGGCATTGGCTCTCCAATAATTATTGTTCCCACGGCCAGTACCACGCCCACGGTTGTTACGTCCTCGTCCTCTTCCGCGAGCAATATGTGCTGGAATGCCATGTTTCGTCCATCAGTTGTCTTCATCATGTCCCCATTTACGACAGTGCGTACACCTGCCTTCTTCATCCTCCGTGTCCTGCTCGGGTTTTTGCCAATCCCGACGAACTCCTCTGCCCATTGTTTGTCCTCTCCTTATTGCAAAGGCTACTTCTTCTGTCTTTTCTTCCTTCATTCTCACAATTGCCTTGTGACGCTCCTCTCTTAGGACAATTCCATACACCCGACTCAATGAGGGGATCGTATCCTCCATGAGTATGTTCGATCGAAGGGTGCCATAAAGTTTGTCATTCAATCCCATGAGGAATTGATGAACCTTTTCTTCTTCTTTTTCCTTTTGTAGTTCATTCGCCGCTCCACAAGTACACTTGGAAACCCGACTATGACCCGACAATTCATCCCAAATTGTCTTCAACCGGGTATAGTACTCCACGATCGATTGCTTTTCTTGCTTCAATTCTGCCAACTCGGATTTGAGTTGGTGCACTCAGGGTGCATTACCCGATGCATATCTGTGGACATGACGTAGGTCCACCCCGACGCGGCCACGCGCGGGTTTGGGTAGGCGAATGAATCTCGTGGTAAGATTATTCTCGGGTTCGAAATTTAAGTCAAATATGGAGTCGCCACCGAATTTTGTGGTTATTCGGAACCATACGAGCCCACTCTATGTCGTCATGGGCTGTACACAAAGTACGGCCCACTTCGATTTCAGAGTTTATGGGGCTCGTCCCTTTGCATTACAATATCGATGCTGTTTACACCGGCTTTCGTATATAGAATGACTCTCGTGCGCCAATGGTTTCGGACATCCGGAAACCAAGGTTCTGAGTAAGGGGTGAGGGTACGTGTTGGGAAGCCCACTAAGGACACCCAACCCCGCCCGCACATGGCGGCCTCTACTAAGACACCGTTCGTGTTCGTGTACGCGCGCTAGTAAAACGACTAAATGATATGCAAACAGCGTTTTCGAGCTAAACATGTGAATTATTGGTTTGCTACGTCATTTAATGCATCTAACTATGGTCGAAGTTATTTAGCATGCGAGGTTCATTTATAAAGCGATAAGCAAGTAAATAAATAAAGCTCGGAATTAAATACGTACAAGTTACATGGGCGGAAATACAACCCGGAATTCACAATACAACGATTAATATAAATAATGAACAAAATAAGAAAAGCGATAAAAAAGATAGAAACGGACCCGTATATAAACTAGACCGTGAATTTGTGTAGATTGACGAACTCCGATTAAATACACATTATGTTGTGTACTAAACGAAGGACGGAGACATAGGACCCAAGCGTAATGCTAGCCCGATCCCATGCCTCTATGCCTTGTCCCAACTTATCACGTCGAAAAATCGATCAAAGTTGTTCTAGTGTAATGATATGCATGAGTTTTGAAAAAAGGAGGGTCACGTGATTGTCTTTACACGTGATGACTAAAGTCGTAAAAAGACGAGGCTCGAAAAGTGTGTCAAAGCTCTCGGTTTTCTGGGTTATAGGACCCACTCGATCGAGTCGTGGTCTGACTCGGTCGAGTGTGTCTTTAAAGTAGCTACTGCCCAGTTTTTTGGGTGCTACTCGATCGAGTAGCCTACGTACTCGGTCGAGTAGCCCTTGTACGAGTGATAACTTGTTTCGTTTTATTGTCCAAAATCGATGGTTGGCCAAACTAAATACAAATATCGTACGATTTGCATTTAATTCGGCTTCCGGTGCTATAATCGTGTATGCATGCGATTATAATACCGTTATCGGAATTTATGAAAATGATGTTATGAGATTTTGAAAATGTTTGATTAGTGACGAGATTGTGGTCCTCTGCGTCACGACATCGGTACTAATCCTAACGGATTACGTGATGTCGGTTTTCGCCTCAAAGGATCTCGCATTAATCTTGGAAATGGAATCAAATACGTTCAACTATGACCGATCACGATCACATCATGTCCTTGAGCACATTGGGGCGGCGCTCCTCGAAAGGGCGCCACCTCCGTCGTTACTCGTAAAGGAATTAGACGGACTTTAGGCGATCATCATAGTCAAACGTATATGAAACCGAATTTTAATACTAGTGCATACATATATACGCGGTATAATAATGCTAGGAATAAAAAGATGATACAAAAAAGAAAGATGCGAATATGAAAGTGTTAGTGTTAGTGTTACTAGATTAACATGATTACAATATGAAAATGCGAAAATATACATAAGAATCGAAGTAGGAAAAAAGTAGAGATGGGGTTTACGACACCCTCAACATACATGCTTAGTAAGGACCTCGGAAATGGACTCGGAAATAGCGACGGGACGCCGGAGTATCGAGGATGTACGCGAGTTATGGTGTGTGTGTGTGTGTGTATCGGTTTTACGAGGGATGTAGACTCGGTTTTTGTGTAGTATTGCTTAGGGTTGCTAAGAGTTTGTAGTGTAGTGTAGTATAGGATGCTAGGGTGAAAATGTAGGGCAAATGTGCATTCATCCAAGCTTCTTCAAATGAGAGGGGTTTGTGGGGTATTTATAGATTTTACCCCACGACCTAGGGTCACTCGATCGAGTGGCCCTAGTGCACTCGATCGAGTTCCCTTGCAAACGGGCCAAACCCGGTTTAAGACGCTCCACTCGACCGAGTGGGTCAATCCACTCGATCGAGTGGATCAAGAGGATCGAGCTATTTTAGGAAGGAGTTGACTTTGATTGTTTTTTTGAATTTTGATTTGGGCGCCAGTTTCGAGGAGTGAATTTGGCTGATTTGCGTGACGGGTTCGTCTTTGACCGGGTTTTGACCTGGTCGCCAGAAGACGGGATTTATTTTTGGTGTCGATTTTGGCCCAAATTAGTCTTATTTTGCTCGGAATGACCCACTGGGCCTGGATTTGAGGTCTATTTTGTGAGATTTTTACTATGCTAAAAGTCCATGTCGGATATTATTGAGTCCGAGCCCAAATTTGAGTATACTAAGTCATGTTTGCGTCCGATCATCATCGGGTGTTTTTCGGAGACTACCATAGACACCTGGCAGTCAAAATGCGGGTGTCTACAATATCGTTCCTTTAATTCTTCCCATATCTCCTTTACGGTGGCTGAAAACGTAATACTCGAATGCAATTTTGAGTTTATTACGTTTCTTTCTCAACCAAGTTTTAATCATGGCATTGCATTGCCTCCAAGCAACATGTTCCATGCTCTCATCATTTTCGTCTGTAGTTGGTTCCTTGATTGTCCCATCAATGAAAGCCAACTTGTTTTTCGAGTCGAGCCCCATCTTTACCGCATCCGCCCATGTGTCGTAGTTTTCCCGTCAAATATCGTCTAGGTTATCATGATATTTGGGTTGTTGGATGCATGTAAGTACAGTGGGGATGATGGAGATATGGCCATTGTCTTCTTCTCTGCTCCTCCTGTCATGGCGTGATTATTTTTTTTATTTTTTTTTGTTATTCCTGCTCTGATACCATGTAAAATTATGGAAGGAATTCTCAATATATTTCTTATGTCCAAACTATTGGAACTACATCTCTTTATATGCATATACATGGTGTAGGATATTAATAAATAAGAAAAAGATACATGCAAATAAAATATGTACAATACTACTATATTTACGAGATCACGATATCGTAATAATATCGTGATATTTTCACATCTTTTCACCAATTTATTTCTAGTGTAACAAATTGTTAGTTTCTAAGGCCTTTTTTAATAGGTTTCTTTAGAATATTTTGTAGTAGTGCGTACGTAAATAATCATATTCATAATCTTAAAAGAGAAATTGAAGTACCTGGTCAATTAGAGCACCTTATGTATGGTGATCTTGTTTCCCGTCAAAAACCACGATCTTTGATAAATCGGCGAAAACATAGGAGGAAAATGTAAACAAACTCAATTAGCCTTCAAAATACAAAATCGAGCACGATAAATTTTTGACAAAAAAGCATTCTAACTTAAACACCAAAATTGAACAAAATACAAATTGAATCACGATTGGACGAAATACAAATTGATCGACATACCTAAAAGGAAATTGATCGAATTACAACTGAACAAAAAAATAACAATGAATTACGAGTCAAGACAGCAATAATCCGCAATACCTAAGACGAAATTGAACAAAATACGCATATAGGCTGGATTGGAGGTAATTGAATTACGATTGAACCAAAAAAGAACAGTGAATTACGTTACAGCAATAAACCGCAATAAGTAAGACGAAATTGAATGAAATACGCACATAGGTTGGGTTGCACGAAATCGAATTACGTTAACAAAAAAAAAGAACAGTGAATATAATTACGATACAGCAATAATCCGCAGTACCTAAGACGAAATTGAATGAAATACACAAATATGCTGGAGTGGACTAAATTGAATTACGATTGAACAAAAAAACAGTGAATTACGTTACAACAATAATCCGCAATACCTAAGACAAAATTGAACGAAATACACACATATGCTGGACTGGACGAAATTGAATTACGATTCAAAACACTAATAATCTGCAATACCTAATACAAAATTGAAAGAAATACACATATACGCTGGTTTGGACGAAATTGAATTAGGATTGAACAAAAAAAACTCAAATAGCACAAATTGAAAGACATACCTAAGAGGAAACAACGACATATTGAATGAAATTGAACGAAATTGAATGACATACCTAACAACAGTGAATTACGATTCAGAACAGCAATAATCCCACACGTGAATTACGATTAAACCTAATTGAGATGAGATGAATTGGTAGATATTAAACAACAATAACGGATGAAACCCAAATTGGTAGATATTAATCTGAACTTGGAATATAGAAGATGAGATGAGATGAATTTAAGGTTGGATTATTAGTGGAATTGAGATGAATTTAGTCGATAGATGAATTTAGTGGTTGATTAAGAGAACTGGAAGAGGAGATTTGAAATGGTGTGTGGATACTGGCTGGATGAAGAGTACACAGTAAACATGGGTATTACTAATTTCGTTCAAAAAGAGGGAAGTAGGAGGGTCACACGCAATATACGAGAGAGCGCTAAACCATATCAAAATTTTCAATTAGGCGCCTAAATTGAAGGGAGAATTTAGGTAATATATTTTTTTCCATTAGGTAAATTTTGTTAGTGGTATAATAATAATTAAATAAAATTATAATTAATTGTAAAATTATATTTTAATGAATCTTGACATATAAAGGTGTTTAAAGTGGATATGAGGTATAACAGAGGGTGGACGCTAGGGATGTTCAAAAAGTGACCCGGACCGGCAAACCCGACCGACCCGGACCGTACGGTCCGGTCCGGTCTGGACTGGCTACATACCGGTCCGGTCCGCGGGTCTCCAAAAACTTGGTTGCCGGTCCGCGGTTCGGTCCGGTCCACCCTTAAAAAATTTAATCAAATTTAGTGTATTTTGCCGGTCTGGTCCTAAGAGTGTCCTGTCCGGTCCGGTCCGGGTTTTTTTTTTAACCGGTCCGGTCCGCGGGTTTGGTATTTTTGAGTTGCCGGTCCGCGGGTCAAGCCGGTCCGGTCTGGGTTTGGACCGGTGAACACCCCTAGTGGACGCTTCTAAAAGCGTCAATAATGAAGTGTCAAAAAAGTAAGGGATTTGTTGTAGTTGTTACCGGTTTGGCGGCCATTACAAGGAAGAGTTCTCGCTGTCTTGCCGACTCAAAAATAATATGCTCATACCCGGATACCGGTGGAAATTCTGGTAGTGATGGCGGAGCCTCCGATGATTCTGTTGCATGCGATGATTCCGGTGGAGAATCTGACCGGCGGTTGACGTTTCGTCTTTTCCTTCTGAATACCATGGCTGTAGATGAGGAAGAGTGGTAGAGGTGATGGGTGAAGGTAAGGTGGGAGGAAGATGATGTTTAGTGTGGTAGAATAATTTTATGGGGGTTTTTGTTGTAGAGAGGGAAAGGAAAGGTTTAGTGTGAGAGAGTGAAATGAGAGAATGGGGGATGAGTGGAGGGGTAGAGGTGTGTAAGTAATCCGGAAAAGAGGCCTGCCAAGCAAACCGATCGGTTCAAAATCGAACCGCTCGGTTTGATATGGTTTGATATCGTACCGACCGGTTCATCTTCGTACCGCTCGGTTTTCTCTTGTACCGAGCGGTTCACCTGTCGTACCTGCATATTCTTCTCGCAACGGACATCAGTACCCTCCCTTACTTTCACTCAAAAAATAAAAATAAAAATTCCAACACACGACAGAAAAAGGGAAATTACAGAAGTTATACACACGGGTTGCCTCCCGAGAAGCGCTGGTTTTTACGGTCCCGCTCGACCAAAATTACCTCAAGAGGAAGGAGATTGTAGGTAAATCACATCGATATTACCCACGACTGCATCTTCATGATATAACTTTAATCGGTGTCCATTGGCCATAAATACCTCTCCCGATTCATTCTGCACTTCGATTGCTCCAGATTTTCTGACATTGGTGACGGTGTATGGACCGGACCATCTAGATCTTAACTTACCCGAGAATATGCGAAGACAAAAATTGTGTAGCAAAACTTTATCACCCTCCTTAAATTGCTTCGGGAGAATACGTTTATCATGCCACTTCTTCGTGCGCTCCTTATAGACTCGGAAACTTTCATAAGCACTTAGACGGAATTTGTCTAATTCATTCAATTGGAGCAACCGCTTCTCCCCACTCAGAGTCGGGTCAAAATTAAGCTCTTTCACTGCCCAAAAAGCTTTATATTCTAACTCAACGGGAAGATGACATGCCTTACCATAGACTAATCGATAAGGAGATGTACCAATGGGTGTCTTGTATGCGGTGCGATAGGCCCATAACGCATCGTCTAGCTTGGCGCTCCAATCCTTTCTAGATTTAGAAACTACCTTTTTGAGAATTGACTTAATTTCTCGATTAGATACCTCCACTTGACCGTTTGTTTGAGGATGATAAGCCAATCCGGTACGTTGCATAACACCATATTTGCGTAGCAAAGTATCCAATCTCTTTTTGTGGAAGTGTGAACCTCCATCACTAATAATGGCTCGAGGAACCCCGAACCTAGGAAAAATTATTTTCTTAAAGAGATTTATGACCACCTTAGCATCATTTGTAGGACAAGCTACCGCCTCAACCCATTTAGATACATAATCCACTGCAACTAGAATATACCGGTTACCAAAAGAAGAGGGAAACGGACCTTGATAATCGATTCCCCATACGTCGAAAATCTCGACCTCTAATATACCGGTGTGTGGCATCTCATGTCGTCTAGAAATATTTCCGGATCGTTGGCACGCATCACAAGCAAGGATAAATCTTTATGCATCTTTGAATAAAGTCGACCAATAAAATCCGGATTGCAATACCTTAGCAACGGTGCGAGACGGACCATGATGACCCCCATAAGGAGAAGAATGACAACCTTCCAAAACACCTCTAATTTCCCAATCGGGTACGCACTTCCGAAAAATTCCATCCGCGCATTCTCGAAATAGGTAAGGATCATCCCAATAATACCTCCTCACGTCAGATAAGAATTTCTTCTTTTGTTGATAAGTACAATTAGGAGGAAAATAACCACCAACCAAAAAGTTAGCAAAATCAGCATACCATGGCTCGTTGGTAGTTAACTCGGCAAGGGTGATCGCAAGTAAGGAATCGTCGGGAAAGGAATCATCAATTGGTAGGATCAATCTGTCTTCATCGAATCTAAGTCGTGATAGATGATCAGCTACAACATTCTTGGCTCCCTCCTTATCCCGAATCTCCAGATCGAATTCTTGGAGTAGTAAGATCCAACGAATTAATCTATGCTTTGCTTCCTTCTTTGCTAAGAGGTATTTTAATGCGGCATGATCAGTATAAACAATCACCTTAGAACCTATGAGATAAGTTCGAAATTTATCGAAGGCATATATGATGGCTAATAACTCATTTTCCGGCGTCGCGTAATTGACCTGAGCTTCATCTAAAGTCTTACTAGCATAGTAAATAGCATGTAAAACTTTGTCTTTTCTCTGACCCAAAACTGCTCCTACGGTATAGTCGCTTGCATCACACATAATCTCGAAAGGTAGATTCCAATCCGGCGATCGAATAATGGGTGCTGAGATTAATGCCTCCTTAATCCTGTCAAAAGATTCACGACATGCATCAGTAAAGCAAAAAGGGGCATTCTTAAGGAGTTGGGTAAGTGGTTTAGCAATTTTAGAGAAGTCCTTGATAAAGCGGCGATAAAATCCCGCATGACCAAGGAAGCTTCTAACCCCCTTAACATTAGTAGGAGGAGGCAATTGCTCTATCACTTGAATTTTTGCCCGGTCTACTTGAATGCCTTTATCAGAAACTAAATGACCAAGCACTACTCCCTCGTTGACCATAAAGTGACACTTTTCCCAATTAAGCACCAATTCAACTTCCTCACAGCGACCTAAAACTTTAGACAAATTCAGCAGACAAGAATCAAAGTCAGAACCATACACACTGAAATCGTCCATAAATACTTCCATAATTGATTCAATGAAATTAGAAAAGATACTAATCATGCATCTCTGAAAAGTGGCTGGGGCATTACATAACCCAAAAGGCATCCTACGATATGCGAAGGTACCATAAGGACAAGTAAAGGTGGTTTTTTCTTGGTCCTCGGGATGAATGGGGATCTGAAAAAAACCGGAGTAGCCATCTAGATAACAAAAATACTTATGACGAGCTAATCTTTCTAACATTTGATCAATTAATGGAAGTGGGTAATGGTGTTTTTTGGTGGCGACATTTAATTTCCTATAATCAATGCACATGTGCCATCCTGTAACAATTCTAGTAGGAGTTAGTTCATTCCTATCATTCTTAACTACCGTTGTGCCTCCTTTCTTAGGCACCACTTGAACCGGACTGATCCATTTAGAGTCGGATATAGCATATATAATACCGGCATCTAGAAGTTTCATAACTTCAGTTTTAACAACTTCCTGCATATTCGGGTTCAGCCGACGCTGACCCTGGATAGACGGTCTATGACCGTCTTCAAGATGAATGCGATGCATGCAAAAGTCGGGAGAAATACCTTTTAAGTCACTTAAATTATACCCCAATGCCTTCTTATGTTTTCTCAAAACAGTTAATAAATCAGTCAACTGAGACTCAGTCAAAGAATTACTTACTATAACCGGGTTTAGCTCACCCTCATCGAGAAAAGCATACCTGAGATTCGTGGGTAACGGTTTAAGTCCAGGTTTCTGTACCTCGACCGAACAAGAATAAGACAAATCAAGGTTGACGGTTTCGACCGTCTCAGCTTCCTTCGAATCTCCTGCATATAAAAGTGCTTCTATCTCATCTACCTCAGCTTTCCAAATTCCTCCATCACCTGTATAACTCGATTCACACATTAGTAACTTCAAGGGATCCTTTGTCAAGGATCCGAGTAAAGTGCACTCAATAATGTCATCGACCGAATCCAAGGTGTCTAAACAATAGCATGACTCATCAGTTATAGGGGCTTTTAAAGCTTTATTTAGATTAAATGTGACTTTATCTTCCCCGACCTCAAGTGTCAAACCATTTTTGACATCAATAATCGTGCATGCGGTGTGAGGAATGAACGACCTAGAATAATAGGGATGTGTGTATCCTCAGCGATGTCTAAGACAACAAAGTCGACAGGAAAAAAGAACTTCCCTACCTTAACCGGGACGTCTTCTAAGACACCTAAAGGTCTACTGACTGATAGATCAGCCATTTGAAGTGTGATACTAGTACACTTCAAACCTCCCATATCTAACTTCTCGTAGATAGAATAAGGCATAACACTAACACTAGCCCCAAGATCACATAGTGCATTATCTACAACATGAGTACCTATAGTGCATGGGATAGAAAAACTACCAGGATCCTTAAGTTTTGGAGGTGATTTATTTTGAAGGAGTACAATGCACTCCCCCGTAAAAGCAATCGTCTCAACCTCATTAAAAGAACGCTTCCTAGTAAGTATGTCTTTCATAAATTTAACATATGCAGGTACTTGAGTAATTAACTCAGTAAACGGAACGGTTACCTGAAGATTCTTCACGACATCCATAAACTTACTGAATTGACCATCGATCTTGCTGTTGCGCTGACGACCTGGGAATGGGAGCTTCACGTGTTGAGCTATAGTAGGCACAGGCTGCCCCGACGGACGAACCGATTGGTTTGATGGTGAACCGGTCGGTTCGTCTTTATCCCGATCGGTATGATCTTGAACCGATCGGTTCGATTCTGTACCGGTCGGTTCGTCTTTGTCCCGACCGGTTTGCTTGTCGTTTCCTGCTTCTTTCTTAGCTTCATCTCTTGTTTCCTTCCCACCCTCGTTTTCTGGTTCCGACATCTTCGGACCCTCGTAAGCTGTTCCACTCCTTAGGGTAATAGCATTGATATGTTCATTCCCATGAGATTGATTACCTTGAGGTGGATTTCCTTGAGGTGGCAAGGTTCCTGGCTGACGTGTAGCTTGAGAATTAGCTAACTGAGTAACTTGTTTCTCGAGCATCTTATGACCTGTCTGAAATTGAGTCATCATGTTCATCATCATGTTCCTTAGTTCGGCTATTTCAACAGAGTGTTGGTGAGCTTGGGCCTCTAATGCAGGAAGTGATGGAAACTGCTGTTGATTGTTCTGAATTATGTTTTGACCTTGAGGTCTTTGGGAATTCTGTTGATTTCCTTGCATTCGACCATGAGGAGACACATATGGTGGATTGCGGGGTGGAGGTGTTGTAGGATTCAACACATTCTGACTTGCATAAGATAATAAAGCACGGTTATAGCCAGGCTGATTCATGTAAGGCAAGTTCTGATTCCGTTGGAATGATTGATAAGCATTAACTTGTTCTTGCGTTCCCATGCATTCGTGAGCATGATGTCCTAATACACCACAATCATCGCAAACTATTTCTTGGGTCATACATGCACTCGATGTATTCCTTTATCTGAGTTAGATGCTTCATAGAAATCAAATCGCTTAGTCAAAACAGCTAATTGATTAGCGATTGCAGAGTCAGTCTCGTTACCATTACCTCGGGTATTGCCGCGTGCATTTTCCCATCGTGCATGGTGAGATGCCATATCCTCAATAGTCTGCCACGCCTTTTCATCATCAACATTAGACTGGAACCTCCCGTTACAGGCTGAATCAAGAGTATTACGACAATCGTCGTATAGACCATTATAGAACTGATTGCAAAGGAACCATTCTTCAAACCCGTGATGAGAACATTCTTTGACCAGCTTCTTGAATCTTTCCCATGCTTCATGAATATTCTCATGAGGTGTTTGACGAAAATTAGTAATCTGACTTCGTAGCATATTCGTCTTCTGGGGCGGATAATAATGTTTGTAGAAGGCCAATGCAAGAGAATTCCAGTCATTGATTCCAGCTGAGACTTTGTCGAGATCAGTGATCCATTCTCTGGCTGCATCACGTAGAGAGAACATAAAAAGCATCTCCATGACTTGCTCCTGTGTAACTCCTGCAGGAAGGGGAATAGTAGAGCAATAGTCAGTAAAAATTCTCATATGTTTAGCGGGATCTTCCCTAGCATCGCCTCCAAACTGATTCTTCTCGACCAGGATAATGAAAGCGGGATGGATTTCAAAGACGCCATTAGTAGCAGTTGGATGTTTGACCATCTTTGGAAGAGCAGCCTGTTCTGGCTCGGAGTGACTAGCAAGTTTAGGCATCTTGACTAGCGGGGGTGGTAGTAGACGGAGAGGTGGTGAAGTATCGAGAGCGGAAGTGTCCTCTTCTAAGGACTGATATTCCGCGATGAATTCCTGGTGTAGATCTTCCAAAATTGAAAGATCTGATGTTTCTGCGATTTCCTTAAAGAAATTTCGTCGCTTACGGAGGGTCTTCTCTGGTTCAGGATCAAACGGATATAATTCTGAACGGGAACCCCTGGGCATAAGCAAGAAACTACAATAAAGAAGTGAGAAACTGTCTCAAGGAATTTGGGGATTCCCTGAGACGAGGAGAAATAATCTAGAATCTAAGACAAATAAAAAGCAATAAAACAAAACTGTCTCCCCGGCAACGACGCCAAAATTGATAAGGCTAAAGTCGTATCACCTAATCAAAATAAACCTAACAAACGACTAACAAATAGCTAGTAGCAAGTAAGGGTCGAACCACAGAGAGACGGATGATTATCGCTAATTATCTAAATTTGATTCTAAACTATTCTAATTTCGGTTTGTTTATGTTTGTTTTTCTAAACTATTGCGGTAATGTAAAGTAAGGATTCTAACAATATTAAGAGAGATATAGGGTCTTACGGTTCACTATGTAATTAAATTGGGTAAAGTTAATTAATTATTCAATCAATCAATCACAGTTATTCAGGGTAAAGACACGGCCTTTCGGATCTTATGTCAACCTTAGGATAGATTCTGACGGGCTCTCGCAACTTACCAGATTATCCTACCCACTTACTTGTAAGTCTACTCTTACCAGGCTTTCGATCTTAGGTTCGGGTTCCTAGACATTCAACTAATTCAACGTCTCAAACTAATCGAACGATGATACAAAACAAGTAGTAAGGAAATAACATATGAATGATCAATCAAACAATTAATTACACTAACATCCCCAATTCAATTAACATAGATCCCCTTCAACCCTAGAAGAATAAATTAGCTACTCATGGTGACAGATGAAACAACAAAATAATTAAGCATAATAGAGAACAAAACGAAAATAAGGGAAAGGAAAAAATACCGATTACGAAGAACTGAAAGATTGAATAGTAATTAGAAGTTAAAAAGTACCGCTACAAGCTTGCAGAATTCCGATGCTAATGAAACTAAACTAAAGTTTTTGAATGAGGAAAAAAAAGTAGTCCTTAAACCTAACCCTAAGAAGGGTATTTATACTTATTACAATGGGACTAATTAGGAAATCTAACATAGTTTAATAAAATAATCCCGTAAGATTCTAATTGAGGCTAAATACGGATTCTTCAGAAAATAGGAAAGTCCAATTGACGCGTCGCGTACCGCTTGGTACAGGAACGAACCGATCGGTTCAACATCAAACCGACCGGTTCGGCCTTCGTCACTTTCATTCTTGCCCGTTTTGTCTTGTTTTCTTCATTAGTAACTCTTTACTCCGTCTTTTGCTATGTTTCCTGTCAAAATATAAACCATATACCCGGCATAACAAACTACGGATAAAAGCTATCAAAACCATTCCTAAGCCATGCAAAATCGGTAAAAATGGAGGATAAAACGAGAATAAATATGCATATGAACTGCGTTCATCATGTTATACTACAAAATAAAATAAAAATCACTTAAAAAAAGTAAAATAAAATTCATTAAAAAAACTAGTTATTGGGAGTATGAAACCTCAATTATATTTAATACAGAGTACTAATTTTTATGATATTTTTTTTAGTATTTTTTTTTATTAATTTTCACAATAAAATATTTTAATTAAGACATTTTTAAAAAAAAAAAAAAAGGAAAATATTTTTTTTCGGAAAAATCAAATACAAGTACAAGTAGCTTGATTCCAAGGTATGAGTCTCATACCCACCCCCTCCCTTGGGTATGAGAAACTCATACATGGGAGATTTGAGGTATGGGTATCAAACCCATAATTTTGCTAACCAAACAAGAGGTATAGGTTTGGTTCATACTAAACCTATACCTTATACCTCTTTTTGGTAAACCAAACGCCCCCTAAGATTTTCCCACTTATTACTTGTACTATAATTTTTCACATTTTGAATAAAAGTGGGTAAATCAAAGTGGTGCGGGTCGGGGGGAGTACTACTACGTATAAACTACTCCCTCCGAGTCTGACTTATGTTCTCTCTATTCTTTTTGGGCTGAGTCATTCTTTCTTTACTCTTTTCTTATTAAGTCATAAATATGTAGCTCATATTTACTCATTCATTCCTCACTCTTCCTCCGTTTTTGAGCCACACATTTTCGCACCATTATTTTTCTCGAAAAAAGTTTCTAGGGGAACATATCTTAGATTCGGAGGGAGCATAAGTTTTGATTGCTTGATTTGTTTATTATAGTAAAGTTTTATTTAGATGGGAGGGAGGGTGTAGTGTAAACTACGGGGTTTACACAAAATTGGACTCATGACAAATATAGAGAATGATTAAGAGATCCACAGCAAGGCATAGGACTCTAAACTCACTTGGTTTGAACCCTCACTCACAGCCTAGCAAAGAGTTAATATACAAAAACACACATACACACACACTAAAACTGACCTACAACAAAGCACAATAATCAGCCTAAGGATGTCACAGATTACTACTCAAAATCCCACAACCTAGCTGTAGACACCCACATTTTGACCGCCAGGTGTCTATAGCAGTTTCCAAAAAACACCCGATGATGATCGGACGCAAACGTGTTTCTACGCGCTCGGATATGGGCTCGAAACCATTAGTTGTTGGCTTACGCATTTACGGAGTACAAATCTCACAAAACCAACCTCAAATTCAGGTCCAGTGGGTCGTTTCCAATCAAATAAGACTAATTTGGGTCAAAACCGACACCGGAAATAAAACCGTCTTTTAGCGATCGGGTCAAAACCTGGTCAAAGCTGTTTCCGAGAGCAAACCCGCGGTCCTCTTTCAGGTGGGCCACCCGATCAAGTCCATCAGGGCACTTGATCGAGTAACCCTAGACAAGGAGGGGGAGCAATTGCCTATATATACACCCCTATTGCACACAATTCAAACACTTTTTGACACACTTTACACACATCTCATACAACCCTAATCAACCCTAAATCTCACACTTTCAAAAATCCTAACCCTAGTATCTAGGAATCCAAACCCTAAACCACCATAACTTAACTTACATTAACCTCGATTCTCCCGTGCTAAAGCCACAACTAACGAGATCTATCCGAGACTAAAAAACACGTAGGTTGAGGGTGCAAAATCCCGTTCTTCTCTTTTTCCTTCTTCTCCTTGTCCGTCCTCTTAGTCGTCCGTCGTCATTGTCTTTTTTTTTTTTTTGTTTTATTCGTGTCTATAATATCATAATATCGTTAATATCATTAGTATAAAATATTAAAATACTTGTGAATTTGTGTCGAGCGCGAATGATGACATGATAAGGAATCCCGAATATACAATGGTGTTTCACCCGATGTTGCCGGTCGCTTATCCCGACACCCTTAGCGTTTGATTATTGAAACAAGTCAACGTAAACAATAGTTTTTTTTTACTTTTGTTCGCGTCATCGTTAACCGCATATTTCATCGATTTCAGAGCTATTTAACGTCTTTTTTATTTAAGGTCAAAACCCGTTGACGCGGATCCGACATCACCCAATCCGTAAGGATTTATTACGATGTCAGGAACCCGAGGGAATCAAATCGAGTCTTTTTTTTAATTCAAGTATCGATCTATTAGATTCCATACCAACTCAATAGTTGGATGTCAAATCTAAACGATTTAGTCAAATAATTTAACTAACACGATTTTCGTTGATGCTAAAATAGTAGTCTTCTAATTCGTTAGAATTAATTACGACACTATTAACGCGGAGAAAATCTATATCGTCTTAGTTAATATAAACGACCTATAGCATTTTTTTAGGTTTCACTCTAATATTCGATATCGATTCACTAATCGAATATCGGATATGACAAGTATCAAAGTCCGAATCGAGCATAAATATTACAATATTTATGCCCGATTCAACAAACTCATCGAATTATCAAAATTAAAAGACAATTTCGAAATCAATAACAAATTGCAAAGCGAACCCTAGTTCGTACAGGGGGCACTCGATCGAGTGCCTAGTCCACTCGGTCGAGTGGCACCCCAAAAAACGAGACAGAATGCTATTTTGACAACCACTCGGTCGAGTCTCGCAATGACTCGATCGAGTGGCCGTGCACTCGGTCGAGTTCCCTCATAACTCGGTCGAGTGACGTCACGAAATCCGGGACAGAAGCCTTTCAGAGGTCCACTCGGTCGAGTCCCTCAATGACTCGGTCAAGTGGCCCCTTTATCACGTCAAACCGTGAGTCCTACAATGTCATTCGAGTCTCGTTAATACTTCTTTATGACTTAGGTCAACACGTGTCAAATCTATCACGTGAAATATTACCTTTCAAAACCATGCATCATCTTATTTACATCATTCCATATTATTCTATATTATTCGCAAACCGTTATTATCGTTATACTGTTACTAACAGGTTTGTCAAATTTCTTGTTGATTTATTTCCGTTGTTTATTTTATTGTACTAAAATAAACCTCGCATGCTAAATATAACTTTGACGTTAGTTTTAGTTGCATTAAATCGACATAGCAACCCATTCATTCTTTTTCGCATGTTTAGGGAAAAATAATGTTTGCATATCATCTTCATCGTTTTACTAACACGCGTATTAAAACGTCATTCGATATCTTAGTAGAGGCCGCTAATGTGCGGGCGGGGTTGGGTGTTCTTTGTGAACTTCCCAACACGTACCCTCACCCCTTACTCAGAACCTCGGTTTCCGGATGCCCGAAACCGTTGGCGCACGAGAGTCATTCAATACACGATATCCGATAATGTCGGTATCGGTATCAAATGCAAAGGGACGAGCCCAATAAACTCTGACATCGGAAATGGGCCATACTTTGTGCATGGCCCACTACGACATAGAGTGGGTTCGAACGGGACCGAACTCCCACAAAGTTCGGTAGCGACTCCACTTCGATTTAAATTTCAATTCGATCCATTCTCATATGGAGATTCATTCGCCTCCCCAAACTCGCGCGTGGACGCGTCGAGATGGACCTATGTCATGTCCACAATTTGGCGACTCCGCTGGGGATTAACTGATGCGTGACTTACCATCGGCATCCTCAGGGTGAGACTCGAATAGAAATCACTTGACTAGTACAATACGCGTTTTAGTTTTACGGTTCATGCATAACCCTATTTTCCCGGGCCGGTACTCGCGACCGATGTCCCACTATACCGTGATGTACTCCAATATGGATATGTCAAAGGTGTCCATAGCAGATTCGTATGGGTTTCGCGGCATGTTCTAAGCTCAACTCGACTTAGAGAGTCCGTCCCGATTCACGTCTAGGCTATGTGCACTGGTATAGACCCTATATAGACCGACCGAGACTTAGTGTAGAGCATACATGGTGTCGTCATAATGCTTGCGTGACTATATGCTACTTGGTTTCCGTATCGTTTTCAAAAACCATCATTTCAAAAAGTGCATCTTTCCAAAAATATTCAAATTTTCAAAAACCCGGATGCTACGAAATTAGGACTTACGATTTGACTCAAAGTAGCCTATTTTTAGCCGGTATTCTATCCATTTCAAAAAAAATCAAAAATTCCCGACTTTTCAAAAAAATTCGGACCTGACGGCATTTTCGCCGATTTTCAAATTTTCGGAAATTCATTTTTGATATTCAAAATTCCGAAATTCCAAAAAAGCATCTTTTCAAAAAATATCCAAAACTCGGAAAGCTGCCGAAATTTAGGACTTATGATTTTACTCAAAATAGCCTATTTTCTAGCCGGCATACTGTCCATTTCCATATTAAAATTCTCGATCCGGGAAGCATCCCGAATTTAGGACTTATGATTTTACTCAAAATAGCCTATTTTCTAGCCGACATGTTGTCCATTTCCATATTAAAATTCTCGATCCGGGAAGCATACCGAATTTAGGACTTATGATTTTACTCAAAATAGCCTATTTCTAGCCGGTATTCTGCCCATTTCAAAACCCGGGACGTATACCGAATTTAGGACTTATGATTTTACTCAAAATAGCCTATTTCTAGCCGGTATTCTGCCCATTTCAAAACCCAGGACGTATTCAGAATTTAGGACTTATGATTTTACTCAAAACAGCCTATTTCTAGCCGGTATTCAGCCCATTTCAAAACTCGAAAATATTTTCGAACTCTCAAAATCGAGGCCCAATACATTTTTTTTTCTAATTTTTGAAAAATCGGCCCCTCCCCCCCCCCCCCCCCCACCGAATTTCTTTCGGATTAAAAAAAAAATCCTTTTCAAAACCTTCCTCTTCTTAGGACTTCCCGTATTTAGCATGTGTCGGGTCGTGTCATAAGTCGTCGAGGTCTTTAGCGTCGAAACTCTGTCGATCTTACATCACGGGTTTCCTCCCTATCCCAGTCCGCCTTATTTGACTAAGGCAGGGCCCACCTACGTAGGACATACTCCTACTAAGGAAAGCTCGTTTACACACTCGAGTCCAAATAGAAAGTCTCACGCGACCTTTCCCTCTAACAGGACGGTCCCCACGACCTTTCCTAAGGGAGTTTCGCCCGTCTTTCAATCTATTAGTCGAGTCGTCCCAATTCAAAACTCCTTTAACTTAAGGGTCTACCCTAATCACAGGGTCATCCTTATTCGAGTCGAGTCGAGTTTCTCTAGCGTCGAAACTCTGCCGATCTTACATCGCAAGTTTCTTCCCGAACCTCGTCTGCCTTTCCTCGAGGCCGAGTCAACCTCTTACAAGGCATAGCTCTATAACAAAAGGTTCGTGATCCATACGTCCAAGGGTCACTCGTCCAGCACTCGAGTCACCTAGGGTTAGGTCACCATGGCTGGTCCGAGCACGTAGCACGGTCAAACACATTCGCCCCATTTTCGGACTCACCCTCGTGCAGCTTGAGTCTCATCGTCGAGTCCAAGCCAGGGTCGTTACCTAGTCGAGGTCAACATTTGAGTATCCCGGTCCAAGAGTCTTTGTCATCCCGTCACCCGAGGCCATGTCTAGTTTGACTCCCTCTCTCGCATTTGCGCAAAGTCGAGTTTAGGCGAGTCGTGGCACCTGTCGTTTTCTCTAATCAAGGACCTTACCAAAAAGAACATATACCAACCGAGCATCCGTAAGTCCAGATTTGATTCGAGTCTAAATCTGAGTTCGAGTCTAGGATACCCTACATCCTCATTTCCAAATCAGAGTCAGAGTCTTTTGCATTCTGTCCTCATTTCAAAATCCAATGAAATCAGCTTTTCTATTTCTCATATATACTTTCCTTATGTGTTTCCGAGAACATGATGAACACCATCATACACTGTGAGCACACGCACGTGACTATTACAGACACATCTATAACGACCGCAGGAAATGAGACTCGTGTTTTCCTTTACCTGTTTCATGTCTGACATAGAAAGACACAAAACTACACTTAGCAGGAGCGGTATCGAATCCTATGAATAATCTAGGTAGTCTCCTAGTTTGGATTCAAGACGGGAGGCAAGCTCATTTCCTACAATAAACACCCCTCCAATAAGATTGACCATCCCTACCTTAGGTGTTAGTCTGACCAACGAAAAAAAAAATCAAAAGTCCAAGAAAAAAGAAGAAAAAAGCTGGAAAAAAAAAAGTCCAAAGAGAAAAAAGCAAACGGCCCAAAACAAAAGAGCTGGCCATGATCAAAAAGAACTTCCAAAAACCCATGACCATGATCAACGACCAATTCAAGCGAAAGCCTCGTGACCAGGGTAAGGTCAAAATTCATACCATCAAATAAGGAAGAGATAATCAAGCTGGTCAGCTAGCACCACATCTAACCTTCCCACATTGCAACCCTCAAGACCTTCTCGAGACCTAGGCTAGAGGCAGCCCGGAATTTCGAGGGTTCAAGCTCCATAGAATACCCCTAACCATTAGGGCCAGACATGGAAACCAGATCCCGCATCATCAAACCTACCCCGATCAAAGTTCGAGCCATTTTTACTCGACTTCTCCCTTGCACAACAACTACAACACAACGCAACAGCCGAGATCAAAACTCGTCAAAGACCCGAGATCAAAACTCGTCAAAGACCCGAGATCAAAACTTGTCAAAGACCCGAGAGCAAAACTCGTCAAATTCCTTACCTAATCATACACAATCCCGAGAGCAAAACTCGTCAAATCCCTTACCTAATCATACACAATCCCGAGAGCAAAACTCGTCAAATCCCATCCCAATTCTTCTCATCCAAACCAGTTACCAGCCCCGTACACGGGAACTCAGCTTGCAGTCGGCATAAAACATACATGCCCAAATAGTTCACACCACCTCTAGGGGCTACCCCGAAAAACGCTCACAGTCACAGGATCAACATCCTAACCATTCTCGCCCTTTGATCAAGACATCATTGGGAATGCAACTAGCCTACACCATCGCTATGGCTAGTTACACACAAAGTCCTATTAGACTAGGCACCATAATATATCTTTCAATTCACTGAACTACGGCTTGGTTTGATTTCACTACACGTGAATACGTAGGCAACCTTTTAAAAGAGGCACAACCACCCACATTGACACACACTCAAAAAGCGCCATCATTCCTGTCACGACACCATCATGTTCTCAACAGCTAGCTTTGTCGTCCTGGGGGCTTCTCTTAGGCAGAAAACCTCCATCCACTCACAAAATCCAGATAAATTCAAAAAATCTAGCCTCCTTTCTATAGTGTGTCCTAGTACTCGGCTCAGTCGAAGACAAGAATCTGTTAAGGACTCGAAACAGCATCACAAAAGAGCACTAGACTACGGCATTGCTATTGCCAAGTCCTGTCATGCCAAAACAGTCTCATTACAGACTATTGCAATCCCCCCATAGCACATCCTTCCCCTTCCGAGGATTCGACCATGTTGTCACTCGCCTAGGCTACGAAATAGCGCAACTTAAGAGTCTTGTTAGGTGGCCCACCCCCCCTACCGAGTCACGGTCCAACCCCTCGAGAGTCCAGTCGTGTCTGTCAACTCGTCCGGTCACGTCAAGAGTCGAGTCTGTCGGTACACCTCTCTCTTCAAATTCTCATTTTAAATTTTGTATAATTTAGCCATTTGAAAAAAATCCTTTTCGAAAAGGTCAAATTTCAGTCTAATTTCTTTTCTACCCCTTTTCATTTTGAAAACCTAGCACGTGAGTTGCTTTCAGGATTTCGATTGCAAAATAAAGCAAAAATCATTTTTCCCAGCGCGAGTCATCTTTTTACCTACGTGTTGCATGCAAAATTTTATGTAACTTATACAGGTACGACTCAATACCGCATAGCTTACGTATCTCCCCAGCGGAAGGCCCAAGGCGGCATTTTTCACGGGATGGGCCCACATACAGGCGCACCCGGGACTTACACGACAAGGCCAAATTCCCCACGGAGTTATCGTCATCAGCTCAGGTATGATTTCTATCTTATGGCTGGCGGGCCCTTTCACGCAAGTCTAATGGGCTATAAACGACCCGATCGGAAGTCTGCCAGGTCTTAATCCTCGATTGGCCTGGTAGCTACTTTGACTTTCGCCTTGTCCAAGCCTCAGTCAGAGTGGGGGCTCTGTAGACACCCACATTTTGACCGCCAGGTGTCTGTAGCAGTTTCCAAAAAACACCCGATGATGATCGGACGCAAACGTGTTTCTACGCGCTCGGATATGGGCTAGAAACCATTAGTTGTTGGCTTATGCATTAACGGAGTACAAATCTCACAAAACCAACCTCAAATTCAGGTCCAGTGGGTCGTTTCCAATCAAATAAGACTAATTTGGGTCAAAACCGACACCGGAAATAAAACCGTCTTTTAGCGACCAGGTCAAAACCCGGTCAAAGCCGTTTCCGAGAGAAAACCCGCGGTCCTCTTTCAGGTGGGCCACCCGATCAAGTCCATCAGGGCACTTGATCGAGTAACCCTAGACAAGGAGGGGGAGCAATTGCCTATATATACACCCCTATTGCACACAATTCAAACACTTTTTGACACACTTTACACACATCTCATACAACCCTAATCAACCCTAAATCTCACACTTTCAAAAACCCTAACCCTAGTATCTAGGAATCCAAACCCTAAACCACTATAACTTAACTTACATTAACCTCGATTTTCCCGTGCTAAAGCCACAACTAACGATATCTATCCGAGACTAAGAAACATGTAGGTTGAGGGTGCAAAATCTCGTTCTTCTCTTTTTCCTTCTTCTCCTTGTCCGTCCTCTTCGTCGTCCGTCGTCATTGTCTTTTTTTTGTTTTATTCGTGTCTATAATATCATAATATCGTTAATATCATTAGTATAAAATATTAAAATACTTGTGAATTTGTGTCGAGCGCGAATGATGATGGGATAAGGAAACCCGAATATACAAGGGTGTTTCACCCGATGTTGCCGGTCGCTTATCCCGACACCCTTAGCATTTGATTATTGAAACAAGTCAACGTAAACAATAGTTTTTTTTTACTTTTGTTCGCGTCATCGTTAACCGCATATTTCATTGATTTCAAAGCTATTTTCAAGTCAAACGTCTTTTTTATTTAAGGTCAAAACCCGTTGACGCGGATCCGACATCACCCAATCTGTAAGGATTTATTACGATGTCGGGAAGCCGAGGGAATCAAATCGAGTCTTTTTTTTAATTCAAGTATCGATCTATTAGATTCCATACAAACTCAATAGTTGGATGTCGAATCTAAACGATTTAGTCAAATAATTTAACTAACACGATTTTCGTTGATGCTAAAATAGTTGTCATCTAATTGGTTAGAATTAATTACGACACTATTAACGCGGAGAAAATCTATATCGTTTTAGTTAATTTAAACGACTTATAGGATTTTTCTAGGTTTCACTCTAATATTCGATATCGATTCACTAATCGAATATCGGATATGACGAGTATCAAAGTCCGAATCGAGCATAAATCTTACAATATTTATGCCCGATTCAACAAACTCATCGAATTATCAAAATTAAAAGACAATTTCGAAATCAATAACAAATTGCAAAGCGAACCCTAGTTCGTACAGAGGGCACTCGATCGAGTGCCTAGTCCACTCGGTCGAGTGGCACCCCCAAAAAACGAGACAGAATGCTATTTTGACAACCACTCGGTCGAGTCTCGCAATGACTCGATCGAGTGGTCGTGCACTCGGTCGAGTTCCCTCATAACTCGGTCGAGTGACGTCACAAAATCCGGGACAGAAGCCTCTCAGAGGTCCACTCGGTCGAGTCCCTCAATGACTCAGTCGAGTGGCCCCTTTATCACGTCAAACCGTGAGTCCTACAATGTCATTCGAGTCTCGTTAATACTTCTTTATGACTTAGGTCAACACGTGTCAAATCTATCACGTGAAATATTACCTTTCAAAACCATGCATCATCTTATTTACATCATTCCATATTATTCTATATTATTCGCAAACCGTTATTATCGTTATACCGTTACTAACAAGTTTGTCATTTTTCTTGTTGATTTATTTCCGTTGTTTATTTTATTGTACTAAAATAAACCTCGCATGCTAAATATAACTTTGACGTTAGTTTTAGTTGCATTAAATCGACATAGCAACCCAGTCATTCTTTTTCGCATGTTTAGGAAAAAATAATGTTTGCATATCATCTTCATCGTTTTACTAACACGTGTATTAAAACGTCCTTCGATATCTTAGTAGCGGGCGGGGTTGGGTGTTCTTTGTGAACTTCCCAACACGTACCCTCACCCCTTACTCAGAACCTTGGTTTCCGGATGCCCGAAACCGTTGGCGCACGAGAGTCATTCAATACACGGTATCCGATAATGTCGGTATTGGTATCAAATGCAAAGGGACGAGCCCAATAAACTCTGACATCGGAAATGGGCCATACTTTGTGCATGGCCCACTACGACATAGAGTGGATTCGAATGGGCCCGAACTCCCACAAAGTTCGGTGGCGACTCCACTTCGATTTAAATTTCAATTCGATCCATTCTCATATGGAGATTCATTCGTCTCCCCAAACACGCGCGTGGCCGCGTCGGGGTAGACCTATGTCATGTCCACACTAGCACATGGAAATTAGTAGGTCTGACTCAACAAACTACAACAATGCAGAAGTTTGAATACGATTTGTTTTTGAAGTTAAACTTGGTTTTTAATCCATTCATAATCTGAATAATACAGCTGCGGTTGAAGTCCTTATATAGGCCTCAACATGATACAAAATAACATCCATAATTATCACATCTAAGGGCTGAAAATACATCTGAAATGCAAACAAAAAGCATTAAAAGAAACATGAACTAAAGTGACTGGCAACAGTGATCTTTATCTTCCACTCAGGTCTGGTGGAGCTTGGCTTATGTGAAACCATGGCTTAAGGCATTAATTAGCTTCACTGGCTGCCTGTTCAACTGGTTTCAGCAAAGGCTGAAATAGGGCAAAAGTACTTATTCCGGTTAGGAAACAATCACACCCGAATCGGATTCGGATCTAACTTGAGTTGAGTTTTTTTTGGATCTAGCTTGAGTTTCACTTCTCACTTCTCCTCTCCTCTGAAGTCGGACCTTCCCGGCGGATCGGGTATGTCACCTGCACAAGTAGCGCACAGGGGTCTCGGAGGTGTCCGAGGAAACTCTCCCCGATGCCTAAGTTAGTCCGTGTATGCGCTTGACGAACCTTACTCGTGAGGAACAAGGTGGTGTTTTTAGAGTGAGATTCTAGTGAGAGAAAGTTCATTGCTCCTTAATGAAGGAAAATAAGGACGTATTTATAGGTTTTCACAAGAGAGAGGGGGAGAGAGAGGACACGTGGAGGCGTGTGCCTCACACACGCTCTTTACCTTAGGCTTAGTCAGGAGGATCTGCCCCACCCCGCCTTGGGTCGGCCGGGTTACTCAGAAGTCAGGGAAGCTGAGGGTCTCTTTACCCCCTGGAGGAGGTGTAAAAGGGTTCGGCTCAGCTGATTGAGGGTCAGGCCTCAAAGCCTGGACTCGGCAGGAAGTGGTCGGGACTCTTCAGGAGAATTTCCTGCAGGGCTGGCCGGTCGGATCCGACCAGCTACTCAAACAACGGGCTTTTTCATGACTTGGAGTTAACCAGGACCGGGTCCGACCCGTGCCCAATAGGCGGGTCGCCCGGAATATGCAGCTTGTAACATCCCATGTTTTTCAAATAGTGTTAAAATTTTAAACATTTATTTAAACAATTTTTCGTGAATAAAATATTTTATTTTCTTTAAATTAAAAATTATTCTGTATTAAAAACACGAGAATTTATTTATTGAATTGTTAAAAGTTTTATCTTTCGTTAAATAAAGTTTAAAACTCGAAAATATATTTTTAATATTGACCTGTCGTTTTGACGTTTTCTCGTCTCGTAAAATTTAGAAACTATTTATCGAATTCTTAAAATAATAATTTCTTATAAACTATTGTCCCATAAAACTATTTACCGTCTATTTTACTTGTCGTCTCACAAATTCCTTTTTAAAAATAAATTTTACGGTTTCCATTATTTTAATTCCATAATCTTATATTTCAACTTTTTAAGAAAGAAAGACGTTTGTACGAGAAACGGACCGGAACTCGAAAAACTTGGACGTAATAATATACTCTCACGTTGCCATTCATGCATGCATTACTAGTTTACTACTAATACTACCTACTCTTCTTAAAACCCTACACCTATCAAGCCTACCTAATACTACACTCCTACACTCAACACTACACCTAAGCTATATATATACTTAAAACACTACACCTGTACCCCTAAGTACCCAATACACAACACCTAATACCATACTACTCCATAGTACACACATATTACTACTACTATAAATACTACGGAGTACTGCGCTAATACTACACTACTATATACTCTCCGTATTATATTACGTACTACTTCTACTTACTATATACTCCCTCCGTTTCTATGATTTCTTCCACCTTAAAATTGACACATTTCTTAAGAAAAACAATAAAATATGTAAAAGTAGAGAGGGAGTAAAGTAAGTGGGCCACCTAGGTAACAGAGAAGTGTGATAGAAAAAAGGAAAGTGGAAGAAATCAAAGAAATGGTTGAAAAAGGAAATGTGGAAGATATCAAAGAAACAGAGGGAGTACTATATACTTCGTACTACATACTATATTTACTCCTTCGTCCTTTTCTATACTTGGAGCATCGGGAATGAGGAGCTGCTCAGTATTTGACAGAATCACTTTTCTAGAACCGTATTTGGGTCAAATCATTTTGACATTTATTTCTTAATAACGTTAATAAATAGTAGTCTATTAAGGTAACCAAACTTTTCTTCTAACAATATTTCTTATATATAAGTATATTATGTTAGTAATTTAATAAATTGCTTATTTAAATATTTAGGCTTATTTGTATGACTAAATTACTTTTATATATATATATATATATATATATATATATATATATATAAATGTTACGTGATATTTTATTTAAGTTATGTACGTATTTATGACTAAATTCAACTTAACTAAATTATCACTTGTTTAATTTATTTATCACCTTTACATTTATATTGGTATGAGAAAATGAGAAAATGAATAAAAGAACTTACATTAATAAAATTTACTTATATCATTTTCATTGTATTTTATTTATTTAATTCTGTTTACTATGTTTATTTATTCTGTGTACTTTATATTTTGTATGTATGTTATATAATTGTATTTTTGGTCATGTTTAATTTTCTTTAGTACTTTTACATTTGTTTATATATTATAATAATAGAGTAAATTAGTTACCTACAAAATTTCCTATTTTAATAATACTTCACTATTATTTTTATATAGGTAAAAATTTATAAATTTTGTTTTTCTAAAATAAATGGATTTATTTTATCCCGAAACTTTTATACGACATTTATAATTATACAAAATTGATTTTACGTCAAAATTTTGGTAAATCGATTAAGTACGACTTAATTTATATTTTTCATAAACTTTTATATTTTTCAGAAACTATAAAGTTTAAAATAATATTTTATTTATATTATACCTTAAATTTTATTTTTATATAAAACTTCATTTTAAAGAATTTACTATTTTAAAAATATTATACGATATTTGGGATATAACGTTTCGGGTGACACTTGAGGATTAAAGTGTAAGGTTGTCACACTGAAAGTAAGTATTGGAAGATTTGACTGTTTCAAATGAGTCCGACCAATTATTTAAGGTCACCAAATAAAATACTACTTGTTCACGGGCGACTTTTATATAAAGTTTACGATGCGAGTCTGGGACGAATAGCTTGTGTTGGATCCTACCATGTGTGGTGTTTCGACTGCACTTGTAATGAAAAGCAGACTCAGAGGCTGCGGTCCGAGAGTCGACCTAGTGTTTAAGGTAGTCGTCCTACGGTAGTGAGAGTTGCGGTTCAAGAGTCTGCGTAGGGTATGTGTGCATGTATAGACAAGTACTTAATCAGTATTACCACCTAGGTAGCGGGGGCAGAACATAATTCTGAAAACTGCGGGTTCCCTCTTGGTGATGCAGAGAATGTAATCATCAGCTTTCATTTCAGCCCAGAGCCCCGTTTGAATAAACGTATAATATAATAGAAGTTCGGGCCTAATTGAGCCTTATGGGTGAGATGTAAACCCCATAAGATCGGTTCGGTCTACGAGTTAGTAACACGGTTACTTCTATTGGTGAGTTGCAAGCCAATAGGGTGTAACGGTGATACTAGGAGCCACGACTCGTGTGTTTATTCTCTGTTTACGTGAAAAATGATTTTATCTTTTAAACTTTAAACTTTATCGTTTTCATACTAAGCTGCCAATGTCCCATCTTTTAAACTTTATCGTTTTCATCACCTCACATGTTGCTTAATTGAATTAAAGGAAACTATCTGTTACGTGATATCCTTTAATATTTTTGTAAGCATATTATTTGTTACTCACATGATTGTCTTATGTGTTTGAGGTGATGTTAGATGAACGGCTTGGTTGCTGTCCCGCTCAGCGTCCACTGTTTTATTTTTTTTGCAGGTATGAGACGTTTGGGGAATCAAGCGAGAGAGATTTAATAATATGTTTGTATAAAATACAATTTATATTTTGTACTAAGTGAATCAAGACTATGTAATTAATAGTCGTTTACTATAAGGATCCGTAACGATCCGGATTTATTTACACTCTGATATAATTTTAATTAAATGACTTAGATAACTTTCCGCATTATCTAGTATTTTAAGTCATCGAAAATCCGGGTTGTTACACAGCTGACCCCATCAATTGCCCCTCGATAGTCGGGGGGAAAAGGCTCGTGCCGACTGTCGACACTTGTTTGACCTGGGTGGGAAGCTGGCGCTTCAGTTCCCCCGCATTAAATGCAACGTGTGTTCCCCAGGAGGAATGTCTTGATTACTTGGGCATGCGAAGCGTCAGAATATCCCCCATCATGATTGTATTCCCAGAAGATCACTCGAGCCTTGTGTCTGAATGACCTTTGTCTCGCTCTGCAGGGACGGTTGGGACATCATTAAATGCTCAGCCTCCTCCCTTCATGACTATAAAGGAAGGATTTTGCTTGGTTCATCTTCACAAATCTTCGAACACCCTTTTTGCTTCATCTTTTTTTCTCATAACAATGGGTTGTATTGAGGATAATATTTTCAAGAGGGGGGGGGTCATTGTTAGCACCTTCAGGTATACAGGGCCTACCCTAAAGTTTAAGGATCCAAGGATAGTGCGAATGATCATTAGTCGGTGTAAGCTGATAGCTCGTCGGTCTCCTTTTGCCCTCCTGAGTCAAATGAGCTGCCGGCAGCCATTCGCCGTCAAAGGAAGGCTTCATTCTTCATGAGGCGGAAACCTGACTCATGTACGCAGGTGGGAGGTTGCTCCTACCGGGGCTGCCGTCGGTGCTTTCCCTGGCTGAGGCCAGAGAACGCTGATCCTGGCATTTCTGACTCAGGGTCCTCCCCTCCTACACCAAAGAGGCTGAAAGGTGACCTCGGTTACTCCGAGGGTGCCAAGCTGGCTGAGTTTGGGGAAGACTGGGATGACAGCAGTCGTGAATCGGGTGACAGTGAGGGTGGAGGCTAGTCGTCAGGTCGTGAGATGCTGGGGAGTGATAAGGAAGAGGCTGATGACCCCATGGACAGCCCAAGCGATTAGGACTTGGGTATGATAACGAGGGCTGCAGAAGCCCCAGGGATTACTCCCTCCCAGGCTCTGACAAAGATTGAAGTTTCTTCCGACCCCTTGCTTGGCCGAGTTGAGCCCTGGGCGCATTTTGTTTGTAACTGATTTTGAAATATTTGCTTAATCTTGTAATTCTGACTTCCGGGTCTTCTTTCTTAATGAAGAAGTAATATGACTTTTAATTTTGCATGTGTTTTTTTTAATGTTCCTTGGATGACGCAATATAACTCTTCCTCTTCCCGCCTTTTTGCGTTTTCGAAGTTTTGGGATGTGATGGATAGGTTAGTTGAGTGTGTGACACGTGTGGGGGGTTTTATGGGGAAGAGCCCTGACAGTACAGAATACGGGGGACTCTTTAGTTTTCTTTCACTATAAAAGACCCTTTTCTCCTCCATTCCCCCTTTTCACACTCTTAACACTAAAAAACTCCATCTCCCCCAAATCTTCATCTTCTTCATTGGGCGATTTTGCTGAGGATTATTCCGACGTCTGCTTCCGACGATCTTGAAGGTTTGACTAGGTTAGAACCTCAAACCCTAGCTCTTCGCTTTCCTTTTCATTCTTGCTTGTTAATTTTTTCCAAAAAAAAGCATGACTCAACACCGCCGCCTGTTATTCTCCGGTCCATCCACTAGAACTCCAGCGGGGGATGATGAGGAGGCTATTATCAGTCGCCCCTCCTTGTCCACTGGTCCTGTAGTTACCGTGGCTCAGGCGCCGCCCTCAGAGGAGAGTGAAGGCACCAGCTCTCCCGAGCCTGCCCCAACTGACATCCCGGACTCAAATATTGAGGCCCTGGAGCTTGACCCATTTTCAATTGTCGGTCCCTTAAAGACGAGGGTGCCTGGGCGCGTCTATCTTCTGGATAAGGAGAAATACAAGGTTCCCCTACACATGTACCCGAAACCAGGGCCACGAGAGGAGCTTCTAATTAACGACGCTGCCGAGGCCATTGCTAACTACTACAACTTTGGGCCGGATTATTCGGTCATCATCTCTGGAGAGGACACTGTTTTCAACCCTCCGGCGGACTGCATAGCCATTTATTACAAATGCCTGGAGTTTGGCCTCCGGTTTCCTTTTCACCCCTTCCTTGAGACAACCTTCAAACGCATGAATGTGGCTATCGCTCAGCTGATAGCTGCGTCCATCAGGACTCTGGTGTCTTATGCCTGGGTCTGTATTTTCGCGGGGTATGAGCCCTCCATTGATGTCTTCAGGTATATGATGGGCCTGAAGATGGTCTATTCGTCGGAGGCCCCTCGGGCTACATTTCCATGAATAGGATGAAGGGCTATTCACCGGTATGACCGGCGCTGACTAACGTCAAGCATTGCAAAGACAATTTCTTGTACATTCACCGTGAGGGGGGTGGGGTGGTCCATCCCTCGCCATTTTAGGAACATGTTCATACTCGTCTGGAGACTCTTAAGGAATACCATTGTTGTGTGCCAAATTTGGACCGTTTTTCCTCCCATTTAGACCCGTTTTTCCTCCGTTTTGCGAGACTTGAGTGCGATTATCGCCGTATTTTGCGTAATTCTCGCATTAGTGTCTCTCTTTTGCATTTTACGTGTTTTTGGTAGTTTTCTGTCTATTTTGATAGGATTTTCGACCGAAAACGTGTCTGAGCTTCTATGAGCATAAAAGAAAGAGATACAGTCCGAAAAGCAAAGCACACAACTGAAAGTTCGAGTAATCCAATTGATCGACAAAGGAAGAGACCGGAAAAGAGACAGAGGACCACCGGGTGAAGTTTCGCCCGACGACATTTTTCCACCCCCGAAGATTTTCATGACACTCTCCACCGGGCGAAACGACCGGGCAAAATTTCGCCCACAGGGTGAAATTTCGCCCGATGGAGAAGTCGAGCCAAAATCGTAAATTTAGAAAGAAATCTCACCGGGTGAAATTTCACCCGGTGGGATTAGTTCGTCAAGCCGAGGGGCGAAGTTTCACCCCATGAAGATGCAAAGGGTGATGGTCTAGCTAAAATGAAGAGGAATTGGATTTGGGTCTTGAAGTTTGTGTGACCCATTAAGACTAGTATAAATACTTAACCTGGGGTTTTGTGCCACTCTTGTGCCTTGAGTGAGCCTTTAGAAGTAGGAGTAGTTTAGAGGATTTCTAGAATAGTAGTAATTGTAGTAAGCTCCTTAGTAAAAATCTCCATAAACAATTAGTAGATTTACTTAGTATTAGTATAATTCTACTCAACAATTCTCAATCAAGCTTCCATCTTTGTTGAAGATTGTGTTTTTATATTGAAGATTTAAGGGTTTTGCAAGGGTTTATGTGACAAGATCCTTGTATTATTTCTTAAAGATTCGATCTTTTATGTTAATCTTCATCTTCCTCCTTAGTCTTCTCCATAATTGGTAGTTTCTTTCCTCTCCCTTTCTCCATTAGTTAGTTTATGTTTCTCTCTCTCCTTTGTTAGTTCCTCTTTAGTTTGTGTGTTAGTTTGTTCTCTCCTTAGTGTAATTTGTTAGTATAGTTATTATGCATGCTTTAGTTATTTTCTCCTTAGTCAATGTTTTGTTGTTACCCATCATGACTAGTGAGTAGATTTTCTTGTTGGGGAATTTAGGAATGAAGATTTGGATCATTTGATTTAAGGGATGTTGGTGGGTTGATTTATCAAGTTTAAGGTTTTTGTGTCTTTGTTGACCTAGACTGCAGCTAGATTGACCTTGACTCATTTCTATCAATATGGGGAAACTCGGGGTAGAAATTATCTTAACTTGAGACTTACCCTTTCGCCGCGAAAGCGGGTATAGGTGCGTTGGGTGAAGAAACCGAAAGGTGGCACTCTCCCTTTTTAACGTTGTAACTAAAAATCGATCCCGAGACTCTTAGACCCCATTTCCGAATCCCGACTCTCCCCAACGCCTTTCCCATTATTGTTCCTAGCTTTAGTTGTGTAGTTCGCTCGCTAGCATTAGCTCAACTCCTCTCGTCCCAAAACCCCCATCTCAATCCCAATCGCGACTAAACTCTAGACTTGACCAATATCGCTTAACCGCCTCCTTGTGGTTCGACCTCGACTTGCCGCTACTACATAGTAGTAAGTTGGGACTAAAAATGTTGTTTGCATGCGTGTCAGCGACAACGCGCATCAACCATCCAGGGGTCGGCGGGATAACCCTGGAGGTGAAGCTGAACTCAGAGGAGAAGATTCTAGTTGAGCTATTTGCTTGTGAGAAGTTTGGTGGTGGCGTTGCCCCTACTAACTGGCTCCCCCCTGCAGAGCTCATAGCAACCGACGAGTTTTTGACCCCAGTAGGGTTGAACCCCGCTCGTCCCTCAGGTAGTTAGGGGTCCTCCAGCTACACCCTTCGTTTGATGAACTTCTTTTGTGTGCTAACTTTTGTTACTTTGTTTTGTCTTTTTTTGCAGACACTTACGGCAATTTCTTGACCCCTAGACATCTGCACGCTCTTAGACTGGGAAACGATTACAAACCCATCGCTCCCCCCGCCCTGTTGCTCCCTCTGAATATAGAAAGGAGAGTCTTATGGGTCATGTGAAGAGCATTTCAGCTGGGAAGACTAAGCTCCCCCCAGGCAGCCCTCTAGACGCGCTCCACCTTCAACGCCTGTCCCCAGATAGGTTCAAAGAAGAGAGTGCCCAAAGGATGCTCGTCCATAGACTGCCCGGTGTCCCTCTGCTGTTGCAGGGTCCATTCGCTCATCTGAGGAGATTGAGGAGACGGTTCTTCACCTAACCAGGAAAAGGAAAGACAAGGAGCCTGTGACTGTCGAGCAGCCGATCGACCTGGATGCCAAGGACAGCACCCTTCTGCCAAAACGCCATGCTCCCAGTCTTTCCGAGACGCTGCTTGGTCAGGGAAATGTTGAGTTTAACTTCGCTGTGGAGAGTGTAGATGCTTCTGCTCTTCTTTCGGACTCCACTACTGCTACACTGGATCAGGCTGCCAAGGTGTTGGGGCATGCTAGTACTCAGGCTTAGCAATTCCTATACCGCTGCTCCTTTATTTTCTAGGCATCTGATGAACTAGCAGCCCTTAATCGTCTGAGCAATGAGGAGCTGACCATCACTCCTGAGTCCTCTCTCTCTAAGCGTATTGCAGTGATTGAGGGGGACACTGCCCTTATTGCCAATTTGAAGCTCAAACTGTCGGGATGTGAGAGTGAGCTGGAGGAGGCTAAGCGACAGTCTACGAGCTGGAAGGCTCAAGGGTAGAAGGCTGTAAAGGAGGCATCGGACCTGGAGGCCGAGCTGGGGCAGGTGAAGAAGCACTCAGCAGAGTTGGAGAAGCGCCTCAAGGATTTTTCTGATTGCTTATCCAAGGCGGAGTCTGACTTGCTGATAACCCGGGACAAGCTGAAGACTCAGAAGGAGAAGTGGCTGAAGGTAAAGGCATACATCGTGCAGGAGGCTAATGAGAAGGTGGACCAAGCCTTTACTACATGTGCCGACTCCTCCACTGACTTCTGTTTGGAAGTCATTAGGGAGCTGATACATGCCTTTAATCAGCTATATACTGCCAAGAATGAGGCCAGGACCAGCAAATCCCCTCAGGAGGGTCCTGACGGATCGTTCGACCCTGTTCAGTTAGCGCCCCCTGCATAAGGTCTAGGGCAGTCGTCCTTTGAGGGTTCGTGTCCCTATCCTTGAAGGACTTGGGCTTGGCTTCTCTTTCAGCACATTTTCTTGTCTATAATCTAACTTTTTATGTGCTGAGCCAGAATGTGGCCGGCTGCCGGTATTTGATGTAACATTTATTTCTTTCCCTCTCGAACTTATTTACTACTTTGGTCTGTAAACTTTGGTCGAACTTTATTTATTTTAACTTTGTTGATCATCTCTTATTGTCTGGTTTTGCGTAAGCTTGACTGTTTATTATATTTTGTTAAGCTTAATTCCAATGCTTGACCTATCCTTGACTTCTGGTTGAAGTCAGGGGGACCTGCCCCTGCCTGCCTGGAGGTAGGCGGAGGGGCTTTAGCGTTTTTGATACAGGTTTGAATGTGTATCAGTCCTGGTTGGTTCGGCGCTGTTGCCCGGCCTGTCCCTGACTTCTGGTTGAAGTTAGAGGGCCTCCCCCTACCTGCCTGAAGGTAGGTGGGGGGACTTTAGTGTTTTTTATACAAGGCTGAATGTGCATTAGTCCTTGTTGGTTCGGCGTTGCTGCCCGACCTGTTCCTGACTTCTGGTTGAAGTCAGAGGGCCTACCCCTGCCTGCCTCGAGGTAGGTGGTGGGACTTTAGTGTTTTTTTATATAAGGCTAAATGTGCATTAGTTCTTGTTGGTTCGGCGTTGCTGCCCGACCTGTTCTGACTTCTGGTTGAAGTCAGAGGGCCTACCCCCTGCCTGCCTAGAGGTAGGTGGGGGGACTTTAGTGTTTTTTATACAAGGCTGAATGTGCATCGATCCTTGTTGGTTCGGCGTTGTTGCCCGGCCTGTCCCTGACTTCTGGTTGAAGTCAGCGGGCCTGCCCTCTGCCTTCCTGAAGGTAGGCAGAGGGACTTTAGTGTTTTTTATACAATGGTGAATGTGCATCAGTCCTTGTTGGTTCGGCGTTGCTGCCCGGCCTGTCCCTAACTTCTAGTTGAAGTCAGAGGACCTGCCCCCTGCCTTCCTGGAGATAAGCATGGGGACTTTAGCGTTGGGGGGTCTATTTTCCCAGGTTTTGCAACAGGGGGGCCCTCCCCCTATTGCTCCCTGCTCGTTAGTGTGTTAAGTGCAAGACTGAACAGACAACGAGTATGAGTAGGAGACAAATTTTTCATTCCTTGAGAAAACTTTTAACATTTTGGACAGAGCCGTCGACATTAAATTCTTAGCGTTCTCCGCCAATTTTAGGGAATTTAAAGGACGAACTTTGCAACTTAGATTAAACATAGTACTTCTTCAGGGTGTCTGCGTTCCAATGTGCTGCCAACTCCTGACATTCAGCGTTGGCAAGCCTGTAGGTTCCTGGACCCATGATCTGGGTAACCTGATAGGGGCCTTCCCAGTTGGCGCTCAGCTTGCCATGATCTTTTGCCTTCCCTACCGCCTGGGTTTTACGCAAGACTAGGTCATCTATCTGGAAGCTCCTTGTATTTACCTTTCTGTTGTAGATCCTTCTCATTCTCTACTGATAGGCCGCGATGTTGGAACTAGCCTTTTGCCTTACTTCACCTACCAAGTCAAGGGCCTTAGTCATCGTTGCTTCGTTACTAGCTCTATCAAACTGTTGAGACCTGAGAGTAAGAATACGTGCCTCAATGGGTAACAAGGCTTCTGCTCCGTAGACCAGCCCAAAGGGGGTCTGTCCTGTTGATTCTTTCCTGGTAGTTCTGATCGACCACAGGACACTCGGGAGCTCATCTGCCCATCTGCCTTTAAGGTCATCTACCATTTTCTTCAGTCCATTTAAGATTTGCTTGTTTGCAGCCTCGGCTTGGCCATTGGTCTGGAGGTGGTACACGGCGGAATAGGCGACCATGATCCCATGACCCTCTAACCAGGTCCTCAGTGGGTCATTATCAAATTGCCGGCCTTGGTCAAATACGAGTACCTTTTCGCAGGCCATATCTTGTAATCACGTTCCTCCATATGACCTTTCGAACTGCTGGCTCCGTGATGTTCGAGACTGCCTCAGCTTCTATTCACTTGGTAAAGTAGTCTATTTCTACAATGATGAACTTCCTACCCCCAGTTGTGACAGTGAATGGACCAAGGATGTCCATCCCCCAATGAGCGAAGGGGATGGGGGACAAGATTGGTCTGAGGTCTTATGCTGGGGCGTGTATTACTGGGGCGAAGAGTTGACATTTTCTGCATTTCAGGGTTAAGTCTCTTGCGTCAGCTAGCATAGTAGGCCAGTAGTACCCTGCCCTTAATGCTTTGTGAGCAAGCGTCCTCCCTCCAATGTGGTGTCCGCAGATCCTCGAGTGGATATCATCCAGAACCTCGGCGACTTGCTCTGCCCCCAGGCACTTGAGTAGGGGTGTAGAGAATGACTTCCGGTACAACTCTCCCTCAACTAGTATATACCACGCAGCTTTCGACGGCATACTCTTTTGCTGAGCAGGGTCTTCTGGCAGGATTCCGTCTCTCTTGAATCTGATGATCGGCGTCATCCAGCTCTCAGCTTCTGATTCTACTACCATGCCGACTTGTTGGTGGGGTGTTGTGGATCTTTCTTGTATTACATCGACCTAGACCGACCTCCTAATGTCCTGTAGGCTAGAGCTTGCTAGCTTAGATAGGGCGTCAGCTCGGTTATTTCGTGATCTAGGGACCTGCCTAACTTCATAAGATTTCATTCTTGACAACTCTTGCTTGACTTTCTCCAGGTATGAGACCATGGTCTGGTCCTAGCTTCGTACTCCCCATTGATTTGATTTGCAATGAGCTGGGAGTCGGTGGCCATGATGATCCTCTCTGCTTCTGCTGCCATCGCTAGGTGAATGCCTGCCAGAACGGCCTCAACTTCGTTATTGGATGCAGGGAAGGTGAATCTGAGAGCGTGTTCGAAGTCGACCCCTTCAGGGCTGGTAGGTACGACCCCTGCCCCCGCACCGTTGGCCGTGGATGAGCCATTTGTGTATACTAGCCATTCTTCGGTTGGGGGGTCGTCTTCTTCAGAGTGGGAGCACTCGGCTAGGAAGTCTGTCAGGGCCTGTGCCTTGATGGCGGTCCTGGGCTAATAGAATATTCCTAGTCCGCTTAGTTCTATAGCCCACTTTAGCAAACTTCCAGACTTCTCAAACTTCTCAAGTACCTTCTCTAAGGGTTGGTCGGTGAGTACGACGACTGGGTGTGCGTCAAAGTATGGTCTGAGTTTTCGTGCCGCAATGACCACCGCATACGCCGCTTTTTCGACCACCGGGTAATTCCTTTCTGCTGCCCCAAGGGCATGACTTACAAAGTAAATCGGCCGCTGAACCCCGACCTCTTCTCTTAAGATGACTGCACTCACAGTTGACTTGGTTACTGCTATGTACAGGAAGAGTTTTTCCCCTGTCACCGGCCTAGCTAGGGTCGACAACTGCTTTAGGTGCTCTTTCAGCTCCCCGAAAGCCTCTTTTTGTTCTGTTTCCCATTTAAACTGTTTGTTTCCCTTCAGAATTTTGAAGAAGGGTGTCGATTTATCAGCGGACCTGGCTATGAACCGTGCCAGGGCGGCCATTCGGCCAGTTAGTCGTTGTATGTCTCTGATCGTCCTTGGTTCTGGCAGGTCCTGGATGACCTTTACCTTTTCTGGGTTGGCGTCGATGCCCTGGGCGCTGACCAGAAACCTGGGAAATTCTCCAGACCGAACCCCGAAGGTGCACTTCTTGGGGTTCAGCTTCATCTGATAAGCTCGGAGGGAGGTGAAGGTTTCCTTCAGGTCTTCCAGATGCTCCTCATCCCCCTTACTTTTTACTATGGCATCGTCAACATATGCCTCCAGGTTCCTACCTTTCTGCTTCTCGAAGACCTGGTCTACCAGACGTTGATAGGTCGCTCCTGCATTTTTAAGGTCAAAGGACATCATCTTGTACATGTACGCCCCTCACTCGTGATAAATGCGCACTTCACCCTGTCTGGTAGCCAAAGGTATACCTGATGGTATCCTGAGAAGGCGTCCAGAAAACTTAACATCGAGTGTCCGCTGGTAGCGTCGACCAGCTGGTCAATCCTCGGCAGGGAGTAGCAATCCTTCGGGCATGCCTTGTTTAGGTTGGTAAAATCTACGCACATCCTCCAAGCTCCTGATGCTTTCTTCACCATCACCACATTGGCCAGCCACTCTGGGTAGTCACAACTTTCAATGAAGTCGGCTTTTAGGAGTTTTTCAATGTCCTCCTTAAAGTACTCCCTCCGTTCGTATTCAAAGGGTACGTATTCCTTTTTTGACGTTCAAATCAAATTCATCCCTTTCCTTTTTAGTTCAGTTTTTGGACCAAACTATCTATAACTTACTAACATATTTACATCATATGTCATTGTAATACTACACTTTGGATAATTAAATACTCCCTCCGAGTTCCTATTATTGTCCCAAAGACTTTTGGGGTGGAAATAAGGAAGGGAAAATTAGTGGCTCAAAAAAGGAGGAAGAGAGAGAAATGTGAAAGTAATTGTAAACCACACATTGATAGCCTAAAAAGGAAAGTGAGACAAAAATCAAACTCAACCTAAAAAGGAAAATGGGACAATAATAGGAACTCGGAGGGATTATTAATTTATCTCAAATTATTCTACCTTTAATAATATTTTAAGTTTTTCTTAATCCTTGTGCAAAAGTGAAACGTACCTTTGGATACGAACAGAGGAAGTACCATATACAAATTTTAACCTAAGTAATTATTTTCTCGAAAAAAAAAGTGATAAATTTATTACGCACTAAAGTAGTAAAATTATCTCACATCGAATAATACTACTATTAAAAAAGTAATAGTAATAAGTATATATATTTTCGAAACTTGGGGGTGGGCACTTGCCCCCCTAGGCCTACCCAAGATCCGCCCATGCATTTCCGGTAGGGGAGAGCAAAACCGAATATCCGATCCGGTTTTGTAAACCGTATCGGATATCTGGTTTTTAAAATTGAAAATTTTCTGATCCGTAAGCGATACGGTTTTTTTCGGACATCCGATTTTCGGATATCCGGTATCCGATTTTTTATTTCTCTTTTTTTAAAACAATTTTTTATTTTTAATTAAAAGTAGTTAATTGATTTTTAAGCAACATTACGTTTTATATAAATTGATATAATAAAAATACATAAAAAAACCTCAAAAAAATGTTATATATGTCTTACGGTACCATTATTCTAACAAAATATTACGTTTCATAACATAATATCATAAATTCATTAATAGTTTTGTTTTTTACCTTTGAAATATAATTGGTGAGTTTTGAATTCTTTATTGTATAGTGCATAATTAGAATTATATTTTTCATATTTTTTTATGTTTTTAGAAAACCGGATCGGAAACCGAATATCCACTTTCAATTTTTTCCGATACGTATCTGCTACGATTATTCCTATCGTATCGTATATCCGGTTATTCGTATCGGATACCCGAAAATTCGTATAATTGAAAGTGTATTCCGTATCGTATACGTATAATAAAATCATATCATATATTTTTGCTCACCCCTAATTTCCGGAGCTTGGGGGTGGGCACTTACCCCCTAGACCCGCCCCAGATCCGCCCCCGCATTTAGGTGATGGACATGATCTTATAATATTCATATGAGACAGTCTTACTAAATGATTTGTAATTCATATAATCGTCAATATAACTTCTACTAATATATAACATTAAAAATATTCATGTGTGTACACACCCGCATTTTGACTGCCAGGTGTCTATGGCAGTTTCCAAAAAACACCCGATGATGATCGGACGCTAACGTGTTTCTACGCGCTCGGATATAGGCTCAAAACCATTACTTTCCGGCTAATGCACTTACGGAGTACAAATCTCAAAAAACTGACCTCAAATTCAGGCTCAGTGGGTCGTTTCCAGTCAAACAAGACTAATTTGGGCCAAAACCGACACCGGAAATAAAACCGACTTTTAGCGATTGGGTCAACCCCGGTCAAAGTCATTTCCGAGACACACAAAAAACAGCCACACAAACATCAAAAAGTCCAACTCAAAAGCAAAACCCACAAAATATCCAATTCAAGGTCCAAAGCCCGGACCACTCGACCCAGCTGACCCACTCGATCGAGTGTCAGCTCCACTCGATCGAGTGGGCCCTTATTCAAGCTCGGCTGCAGGCGCTTGGGCCACTCGACCGAGTCAAGGGGCTACTCGGTCGAGTAACCCTAGACGAGGTACATGGGCAATGCATATATATACACCTCCATGCACAACCTTTCACACACTTTTTGACAACCCTAATCAACATCAAACTCAAACACCAATCAAACCCTAATCAATACTACATTCAAACCCTAATTCAAACCCTAAACCACCACAACTTAGCCTACATACTCGATACTCCCGTGCTAGCCGCCACTACGAGTCCCGTCTGAGCATAAGAAACATGTAGGTTGAGGGTACAAAAACCCCTTTTCTTCTCCTTTCTCGTCTTCCTCGCGTCATTCGTCGTCACTATCGTCGTTTTTTTTATTTATTTTGTTCGCGTCATAATATCGTTAATATCGTTAGTTTTAACACACTAAAATATTTGTGAATTTGTGTCGAGCGTGAGGGATGTCAGAATAAGAAAACCCGAATATACAAGTGTATTGCACACAGCGTTGACGGTCGCTTATCCCGACACCCCGATCACTTGATTATTGAAACAAGTCAACTTAAACAATAATTCTTATTTTATCCGCATTGTTATCATTAATCGCGTACCTCATCGATTTCCTAAAAATTATTTTCAAAACTTACTTTTTCATAAGGGTCGAAACCTGTTGACGCGGATCCGACATCACATAATCCTTAGGGATTTATTACGATGTCGGGAAGCCGAGGGGAATCAAGTCCTTTAATTCAAGTGTCGATCTATTAGATTCAATACCAATTCCGTAATTGGACGTTGAATCTAATGATTTAGTCAATTAAATTAACTAATGCGGTTTTCGTTGATGCTAAAATAATTGTCATACAATTCGTTAGAATTACGACATTATAAAACGCGGAAGAAATCTATTTATACCGTGATAGTTAATTTAAAACGACTTAAAGCGATTTCTTTTTATTTTTTACTCTAATATTCCATATCGATTCACTAATCGAATATGGGATATGACGAGTATCGAAGTTAAGTTTCGAGCATAAATTCCACAATATTTATGCCCGACTCAACAAATTCATCGAATCATCAAAATCAAAGAGCGATTTCAAAATCAATAACGAATTGCAAACGAACCCTAGTTCGTACAGGGGGGCACTCGACCGAGTGCCTAGCCCACTCGGTCGAGTGGCACCCCAAAAACGAGACAGAATGCTATCGTAATGACCACTCGGTCGAGTCTCGCAATGACTCGATCGAGTGGCCATGCACTCGGTTGAGTAATGCCTCGAAATCCGGACAGAAGCCTCTTCAAAGGTCCACTCGGTCGAGTCCCTCAATGACTCGGTCGAGTGGCCCCTTTATCACGTCAAATCGTGAGTCCTACAAGTCGTTCGAGTCTCGTTAATATCTTTTCACGACTTAAGTCGACACGTGTCTAATCAATCACATGAAAACTCCACTTTTCAAAAACTATGCATCATCTCATTTGCATCATTCTATATTTGCGTAAACCGTTAATACTGTTATACCGTTACTAACCGTTTGCTCTCTTGTTGATTTTGGTTGTTTATTTTATTGTACGAAATGAACCCACACGTTAAAATACAACTTTGACGTTAATTTTAGTTGCATTAAATCGACATAGAAACCCGTTCAATTTCATTCACATGCTTAGGGAAAACAATGTTTGCATAACATCTCATCGTTCAACTAACGCGCGTATTCAAAAATCATTCGATATCTTAGTAGAGGCCGCTAATGTGCGGGCGGGGTTGGGTGTCCTTTGTGGGCTTCCCAACACGTACCCTCACCCCTTACTCAGAACCTCGGTTTCCGGATGCCCGAAACCGTTGGCGCACGAGAGTCATTCAATACACGATAACCGGTAGTGATGGTATCGGTATCGCAATGCAAAGGGACGAGCCCAATAAACTCTGACATCGGAAATGGGCCGTATTTTGTATACGGCCCACTACGACATAGAGTGGGTTCGAACGAGCCCGAACTCCCACAAAGTTCGGTGGCGACTCCACTTCGATTTAAATTTCCATTTGATCCATTCACATATGGAAATTCATTCGCCTCCCCAAACCCGCGCGTGGCCGCGTCAGGGTGGACCTATGTCATGTCCACAATTTGACGACTCCGCTGGGGATTAACTGATGCGTGACTTACCATCGGCATCCTCAGGGTGAGACTCGAATAGAAATCGTTTCACTAGTACAATACGCGTTTTAGTTTTACGGTTCATGCATAACCCAAATTTTCCGGGCCGGTACTCGTGACCGACGTCCCACTATACCGTGATGTACTCCAATATGGATATGTCAAAGTTGTCTATAGTCGATTCGAGTGAGTTTCGCGGAATGTTCTAAGATCAACTCGACATAGGAAGTCCGTCCCGATCAACGTCTAGACTATGTACACTGGTATAGACCCTCTATAGACCGACCGAGACTTAGTGTAAAGCATACATGGCGTCGTTATAATGCTTGCCTAACTACATGCTACTTGGTTTCTGTGTCGTTTTCAAAAACCGTCAACTTTTCAAAATACATCTTTTTCAAGATATCCAATTTCAAAACCCGGGACGTATACCGAATTTAGGACTTATGATTTTACTCAAAACATCCTATTTTTAGCCGGTATTCTGCCCATTTCAAAACTCGAAAACATTTTCGAACTTTCAAAGCCGGGGCCCGGTACACTTTTCGATTTTCTCAAAAAATCGGGCCCTTCCCCGAGTTTTCTCGGACTTTCCAAAAACAATCCATATTCAAAACCTTCCTCTCCTTAGGACTTCCCGTATTTAGCAGTGTCGGGTCTTGTCATAAGTCATCGAAGGTCTTTAGCGTCGAAACTCTGTCGATCTTACATCACGGGTTTCCTCCCTATCCCAGTCCGCCTTATTTGACTAAGGCATGGCCCACCTACGTAGGACATACTCCTACAAAGGAAGGCCCGTTTACACACTCGAGTCTAAAAGTCTGGTAATGTCTCACATGGACCTTCCTTCGAACAGGACTCGACCCACATGCCGAATTCTAAGGGAGGCCCACCTTTCATAAGTCACCCGTCTAGGTGTCTTTTCCGAGTCAACATTTTACAAGGCATAGCCCTATAACAAAAGGTTCGTGGTCCTTACGTCTAAGGGTCACTCGTCCGACACTCGAGTCTTAACAAAATTATCAATCCCACTTGGGGGCTACCCTTCAGCAGAGCGATCAATCACGGTTGCTCTAAGGGTCATGTCTTACACTTGTCTCACGTACACCACTTTCGAGTCACTTAGATGTCACACCATCTGAGTCCTATCAAAGTCCTTAGTCTCACCTGGGGGCTATTCTCCGACGGAGCGATTAATCACAATCACTCCGAGAATCGCACCCTACACATTTATCTTAGAGAGTCTAACCCGAGTCAAACCGGAGTCGTCTCTCCTCCCGCGCTACTTCCTATGCCTTGGTGTACTTGAGTTCCGAAGCAACTTTTCTAATTACGCAGTGTTCTTACAGAGAGGCCACCGCAACCAGACACCAGAAAATGCAAGGAACTTTGAACGAACTGAAGGCCGCGCTGGCCAAGATCGAGGCCCAATTAACGGCCATCAGGGTCGACCAAACAACCCTTGCCAACCGCCTAAGTGCCGTGGAGAAAGGGACCCCTGTTGCTGGATCTGAGCCTACTGGGCCCATAGCTGAACTAACCAGCGTTGTTCGCAAGCTCGAAGAACAGGTCCACTTGTCAACAAGCAACTCGATCCATACGGAGAATGCTCGTTCCTACTCGCCTCTGAATGACGAGCTACCTGCTAACCTCATTCTTACGGGCATACCGATGTTTGAGGGTACTGAAGACCCGGTTCATCACATTCGGGCTTTCAAAGAATTCATGGCTAGCTATCAAGGGGGTGAAATCCACCATGTTCAAGCACTTGTTCGCTTCTTCCCTTGAAAAACATCCAAAAGCCTGCTACTACAGGCTCGATTCCAAGAAATACAAGACTTGGGACGATGTGGCTACTGAATTTGCTCAGAATTACGCTGATATTACCGAGATCCAGACTACAATGCGTACTCTGGAAGTAATGGCCCAAGAGCCCAAAGAAGGGTTCACCAAATATCTCCAAAGATGGCGGGCCGAAAGTGTAAAGTTGGTAGACAAGCCCAACGAAAAGATACTAGTGGAGGCATTCATCAACAACCTCCTACCTTCCTACCGCATCCATCTTAGGTATGCCGGCATTTCAAACTTTGCGGTGCTTACCGAAATGGGAATTAGGATTGAAGACGATCTTCGACATAATAAAGATCTGGGTGAAGCTTCTACTGAAGGCTATACTGGACATCAACTCGAGTTCTTAGAAGCCGACGACTAATGACAACATCATCCGAGAGTCCGGATTCGATTTGAGTCCGAGTCTGAGTCCGAGTCTAGGATGTACTATTTCCTTCGAAGTCAAAGTCAAAGTCAAAGTCAAAGTCAGAGTCAGAGTCAATTGTATTCTGTCCTCCTTTTCAAAATTCAATAAAATCAGCTTTCCTGTTTCTCATATATACTTTCCTTATGTGTTTCCGAGAACATGATGAACACCGTCATACACTGTGAGCACACGCACGTGACTATTATAGGCACATCTATAATGACTGCAGGGAATCGAGGCCCGTGTTTTCCTTTGCCTGTTCCATGTCTGACATAGAAAGCCACATAACTACCCGTAGCAGGGGCGGTGTCGAATCCTATAACAAATCTAGGTAGTCTCCTAGTTTGGGTTAAGGACGGGAGGCAAGCCCATTTCCCACAGTAAAACACCCCTCCAATAAGACTGACCAATCCATACCTTATGTGTTAGTCTGACCAACAAAAATTTAAAAAACCCATGACCGAGGCTAAGAGGTCAATCAACATTCAAAAAACCCATGACCGGGGCAAAGAGGTCAACAAAAATTCAAAACACCCATGACCGGGGCTAAGAGGTCAACCAAAATTCAAAAAACCCATGACCGGAGCTAAGAGGTCAACCAACTTCAAAAAAATCCATGACCGGGGCTAAGAGGTCAACCAACAAAAATTCAAAAAACCCATGACCGGGGCTAAGAGGTCAACCAACAAATATTCAAGAACCCATGACCGTGGTGAAAACGGTCAAATTCAAAGTTATCAATACTCATACCATCCAATAGGGGAGTGACAATCAAGCTGGTCAGCTAACACCACACTCAGCCTTCCCACATTACAACCCTCAAGCCCTCCTCGAGACCTAGGCTAGAGACAGCCCGGAATTTTGAGGATTCAAGCTCCATAGGATACCCCTAACCATTAGGGCCAGACATGGAAACCAGATCCCGCATTATCAAACCAACCCAATCGAAGTTCGACTTCCCCCTTTCCTACCATATTACAATACCTTACCCTCGAAGCCTTAGCTCCACAAAATCGAGCTCCAGATTTCGAAACATCAAAGCCACTTGTGACCTGGCACCACATTTCCAAAAAAATCCAATCCAGTCACCAACCCCAAACACGGGAACTCAACCTGCGGTTGGCATAGAACATGCCCAAATAGTTCACACCACCTCTGGGGGCTATCTCGGAGAACGCTCACAGTCATGGGATCAATATCCCAACCATTGTAGCCCTTTGATGAAGACATCATTGGGAATGCACCTAGCCTGCACCATCGTTATGGCTAGTTAAACACAAAGTCCTATTAGACTAGGCACCATAATATATCTTTCAACACTGAACTACGGCTTGGTTTGATTTCACTACACGTGAATACGTAGGCAGCCTTTCAACAGAGGCATAACCACCCACATTGACACACATTCGAAAAGCATTATCATTCCGGTCACGACACCATCATGTTCTCAACAGCTAGCTTTGTCGTCCTGGGGGCTTCTCCTAGGCAGAGGTTCTCCATCGACTCACATAATCCAAATACTTTCAAAATCGAGCCTCCTTTCTACAGTGTGTCCGAGTACTCAGCTCAGTCAAAGACGAGAATCTGTCAGGACTCGGAGCAATACTCATTTTGGACTGTACCCTAAAATCAGAAATCCAGAAGGGCACCAGACTAAAACAGTCTCATTACAGAGTACTGCAGTCCCCCTATGACAAATCGTTCCCATGTTGCCACTCGCCTAGGCTACGGAATAGCGCAACTCAAGAGCCTTGTTAGGTGGCCCACCCCCTACCGAGTCACGGTCCAACCCCTCGAGAGTCCAGTCGTGTCTGTCAACTCGTTCGGTCACGTCCAGAGTCGGGTCTGTCGGTAGGCCTCTCTCTTCAAATTCCACTTTGAAATTTGCAAAATTTAGCCATTTGAAAAAAGATCCTTTTCGACAAGGTCAGATTTCAGTCTATTAAAACTGCAAATTTCTTTTCTACCCCCTTCCGTTTTGAAAACCTAGCACGTGAGCTGCTTTCAGGATTTCGATTTCAAAATTCAAAATTTCAAAAACTTCAAAAAATCATTTTTCCCCAGCGCGAGTCATTTTACTACCTACGTGTTGCATACAAATTTTATGTGACCTATACAGGTACGACTCAAGCAGGGACATGCAACCCACTGTATCTCCCCGGCAGAAAGCCCAAGACGGCATATTCTCTCGAATTAACACGGGATGGGCCCATATACAGGCGCACCCGGGACTTATACGATAAGTCCAATTCCCCAACAGATAGCCCGAGGCGGCATTTTCCCTGGAATAGCACGGGATGGGCCCACACATAGGCACACCTAGGACTTACGCGACAAGTCCAAGTTCCCCACGCAGATATCATCATCAGCTCAGGTATGACTTCTATCTTATGGCTGGCGAGCCCTTCACGCAAGTCCAATGGACTATAAGCGACCCGATCGGAAGTCTACCAGGTCTTAATTGGCTTGCTAGCTACTCTGACTTTCGCCCTGTCCAAGCCTCAGTCAGAGTGGGGGCTCTGTAGACACCCGCATTTTGACTGCCAGGTGTCTATGGCAGTTTCCAAAAAACACTCAATGATGATCGGACGCTAACGTGTTTCTACGCGCTCGGATATATGGGCTCAAAACCATTAGTTGCTAGCTAATGCACTTACGGAGTACAAATCTCAAAAAACTGACCTTAAATTCAGGCCTAGTGGGTCGTTTCCAGTCAAACAAGACTAATTTGGGGCAAAACCGACACCGGAAATAAAACCGACTTTTAGCGACTGGTCAACCCCGGTCAAAGTCATTTCCGAGACACACAAAAAACAGCCACACAAATATCAAAAAGTCCAACTCAAAAGCAAAATCCACAAAATATCCAATTCAAGGTCCAAAGCCCGTACCACTCGACCCAGCTGACCCACTCGATCGAGTGTCAGCTCCACTCGATCGAGTGGGCCCTTATTCAAGCCCGGCTGCAGGCGCTTGGGCCACTCGACCGAGTCAAGGGGCTACCCGGTCGAGTAACCCTAGACGGGGTACATGGACAATGCCTATATATACACCTCCATGCACAACCTTTCACACACTTTTTGACAACCCTAATCAACATCAAACTCAAACACCAATCAAACCCTAATCAATATTACATTCAAACCCTAATTCAAACCCTAAACCACCACAACTTAGCCTACATACTCGATACTCCCGTGCTAGCCGCCACTACAAGTCCCGTCCGAGCATAAGAAACATGTCGGTTGAGGGTGCAAAAACCCCTTTTCTTCTCCTTTCTCGTCTTCCTCGCGTCATTCGTCGTCACTATCGTCGTTTTTTATTTATTTATTTTGTTCGCGTCATAATATCGTTAATATCGTTAGTTTTAACACACTAAAATACTTGAGAATTTGTGTCGAGCGTGAGGGATGTCGGAATAAGAAAACCCGAATATACAAGTGTATTGCACACAGCGTTGACGGTCGCTTATCCTGACACCCCGATCACTTGATTATTGAAACAAGTCAACTTAAACAATAATTCTTATTTTATCCGCATTGTTATCATTAATTGCGTACTTCATCGATTTCCTAAAAATTATTTTCAAAACATACTTTTTCATAAGGGTCGAAACCCGTTGACGCGGATCCGACATCACACAATCCTTAAGGATTTATTACGATGTCGGGAAGCCGAGGGAATCAAGTCCTTTAATTCAAGTGTCGATCTATTAGATTCAATACCAATTCCGTAATTGGACGTTGAATCTAATGATTTAGTCAATTAAATTAACTAATGCGGTTTTCGTTGATGCTAAAATAATTGTCGTACAATTCGTTAGAATTACGACATTATTAAACGCGAAAGAAATCTATTTATACGGTGATAGTTAATTTAAAACGACTTAAAGCGATTTTTTTTTATTTTTTACTCTAATATTCCATATCGATTCACTAATCGAATATGGGATATGACGAGTATCGAAGTTAAGTTTCGAGCATAAATTCTACAATATTTATGCCCGACTCAACAAATTCATCGAATCATCAAAATCAAAGAGCGATTTCAAAATCAATAACGAATTGCAAACGAACCCTAGTTCGTACAGGGGGGCACTCGACCGAGTGCCTAGCCCACTCGGTCGAGTGGCACCCCAAAAACGAGACAGAATGCTATCGTAATGACCACTCGGTCGAGTCCCCTCGTAACTCGGTCGAGTAATGCCTCAAAATCCGGACATAAGCCTCTTCAAAGGTCCACTCGGTCGAGTCCCTCAATGACTCGGTCGAGTGGCCCCTTTATCACGTCAAACCGTGAGTCCTACAAGCCGTTCGAGTCTCGTTAATATCTTTTCACGACTTAAGTCGACACGTGTCTAATCAATCACGTGAAAACTCCACTTTTCAAAAACTATGCATCATCTCATTTGCATCATTCTATATTTGCGTAAACCGTTAATACTGTTATACCGTTACTAACCGTTTGCTCTCTTGTCGATTTTGGTTGTTTATTTTATTGTACGAAATGAACCCACATGCTAAAATACAACTTTGACGTTAATTTTAGTTGCATTAAATCGACATAGAAACCCGTTCAATTTCATTCACATGCTTAGGGAAAACAATGTTTGCATAACGTCTCATCATTCAACTAACGCGCGTATTCAAAATCCGTTCGATATCTTAGTAGAGACCGCTAATGTGCGGGCGGGGTTGGGTGTCCTTTGTGGGCTTCCTAACATGTACCCTCACCACTTACTCAGAACCTCGGTTTCCGGATGCCCGAAACCGTTGGCGCACGAGAGTCATTCAATACACGATAACCGGTAGTGACGGTATCGGTATCGCAATGCAAAGGGACGAGCCAATAAACTCTGACATCGGAAATGGGCCGTATTTTGTATACGTTCCACTACGACATAGAGTGGGCTGAACGGGCTCGAACTCCCACAAAGTTCGGTGGCGACTCCACTTCGATTTAAATTTCCATTCGATCCATTCTCATATGGAGATTCATTCGCCTCCCCAAACCCGCGCGTGGCCGCGTCGGGGTGGACCTATGTCATGTCCACAATGTGAGATACAAAATATTATTTAAATTGTCTAATTGAGTACATTATGAATATCATAGGATAAGATAGCCCGAATTAGGAAAAGTCATTGCTTTGTACTTTTAGCCTTTTAGGTGATACTAGTAGCTTGGATGACTCTGATGAACTAAATAATAGACTCCCCCTTTGTGGGTAAAGTACCGTCAGCGTTAATTACGTAAAATGACGACTTTGCCCCTGCTATTTGTTCTCGAAATAATATTACTTTTACATTTTATAGTTATCGGTTTATTAAAACTCGATAATAAAATCGTCTTTTTCGATTATCGTAATAAACCAAAACCGACTACCTATATAGTTAGTATATGGAGTTACGTAAAATGACGAGTTCTCCATTGCAATTAATTCTCGAAATATTATCACATTTACATTTTATAGAGTATCGGTTTATTAGAACTCGATAATAAAACCATTTTTTTCGATTATCGTTACGCCTCCTATTTTAGTCAGTTAATTAGATTAATTAACGACTTGATACAATTTAATAAACGTAATTAACAAATACGAGTAATACGCAAATTAAATCCTAATTAATCTACGACAAGTCGACATTCAAGATTTATTATACAAATCGATGCAATTTTTTTTTTTAAAAAAAAAATTGGTCGAAGAACTCAGTTGACTGGCCGATCGGTTGGTCGACTAGATTTTTCGACTGACCGATCGGTCAGTCGACTAGAATTTTCGACCAATTTTTTTTTTTTCAAAATAAGTAGTTTTTAACCATTTGAAATATCAGTTTGTTGATGTTGGTGGAGTGGTTTAGTCATTTGTCTTATAGTTAATTGGTCAGGGGTTCGATCCGTTATTAGATTAGAACCCAAGTCCTTTGTATGAAACGTTATCAATGTAATCAATTTCACCACCTTATTAGACTAGACATACACAACGAAACGCAGATTCATAAGTCGACCTAAATCCTAAACCGATAAATCCACGATCGATTAACACCGCTTGTGGAAGTGTAAAAGTCCTTCTTCAAGGCTCGTGAAATAAGAAACCCGATATTTTAGAAAACCGTTTCGTAATACTCGATTTGTAATTTTGATTTTCTAGAGAGATGAAACAGAAATGAATAATGAAATGCTTTTGAAGTTTCTATAATAAACTATGGGCTTTTAATGAGAATGATTGTGTGGATTTATGTCGAGTTTTTAAAACGGTTTTTAAAAAAAAAAACGTTTCATTTGAGTCGAGTTTCAAAATAAAATACTAATCACATTTTTTAAAATATGAAACGAAAAAAAACGACGTAATAAGTGTCAATTAAAACACGATTTCTAAAAAAAGTCAATTTGGTGAAGACAATTTCAAAATTAGAAGTCATATACCGACTTCGTGAATCGAAAATATTAGAAAAAAAAATAAAATAAAAAATCTAATGAAGGGCAAAGTCGTTATTTTACGTAATTAACGCCGACGGTAAGAAATAAGCGCCGACGGTAGAGAATAGTCCCCAACTTTGAACGGAAATACGCTGGAAAAATGGGGAAATTGTACCAGTTTTACAATAACCCAAAGGTCCGCAGTATGTATGCTCCTTTTTTCTATTTATCTCTCATTAACATGAATGATTAACCACACCAACAATTTGTCAACTACAAATCTTAGAAAGTAAATGGTGAGCACTTTGCACTAACCTACACGAAAACATTGGTCAAGCCCACACCATTTCTCTTCTCTAAGAAAAATACATGTAAATCTAGAACAAAACCTAGCATTGGAAAATAATTGAAAATGAGGGACTGGGACTGGGGGGTAGGGGGCCATAATTTCTGAAATCAAACTATTTCATGTTACAAATCCTTTGCAAGGACTGCATACCTAAATGTCATAACCGCCTCTGCGTTATGACCTACAAACTAACACCAACGAGAAAAAGAAAAAAGAAAAAAACCACAAATATAATGATCAGGAATCAACTTTCAACCTAAGGCAAGAAACTAACCCGGCACCACTGTTTCAAGCCGGTGAGAGCTCCCTTGATGTTTCCGAGTTTGAGAGACAAATACACAGCCATAAGGGCAGCTTCTTGGCAATTAGGTGAAATCACCAGCGCCTCTGCATTAAATCGACTTGCCTGCTCAAAGTCTCCTCGTCTCACACACACTGAAGCTAGATTGACAAAAAGTGCTCGACGAGCTTCCTCAGGACCAAGAAACATATTATTAACCTGTTGCTCAGTTTGCCCAGTAGTTGATTCCTCGGTATCCATGGTCTTCTTTGCTTGCCAGTGTTTACAATCATCATCATTGTATGGGACTTCCACACGGTCACCACCCGACAGATAAGTGGAGAGATGTTCGGCAGCATCGTTTGGTCTGTTCATCAAGCAAAGGGCCTCGGCTGCATACACATGTCCCCAGAAAGCGTACATTCTAGAACATTCCTGTAAGTTAAGGAGAGACAGTGCTGCTGAAAGAGCCTTCAGCGGGTTTCCCAGTTCAAGCTCAACGAACGCTAAATCGATAAGAATGGCCTGTTTGATTTTCTGGTTTTCTCGCTTACATATATCCTCAAACTCAGCTGTGGTGTGGGGCGCACCTCTCTGCTCTCTTACATCCCCATTCACGCTAGGTAGACCAGAACTTGCTGATTCTTTGGACTTTGGTTCACCTAAATTCTTGTGGGTCACATTTTTAGGTGCTATTGTGTCAGCTGATTCACTTTCGTCTAAAGAGGATTTTGTTAACAAACCCGACTTCATATTCTCAGACTCAGACCCACTAACCAAGTGAAGGGCATTAAGAAGGCATTGTCGAGCAAATGGCAATGATAACTTTAGCTTGGTATTCCTGTCAAGAGTCGAGGCATCCATTTCCTCTAGATTCATACGACCACTTTTAATCGAACCACTTTCTAATGCAAGTTGCCTCCATTTTCCATGCCCGATGATGTGGACCTTTACAGGGGAGTCGCATATGGAGCTTTTGCTGCATTTCAGAAACCCCTTTTCAATTTCTACTAGGCAACATTCCGCAAGTCGAAGCCATAGGAGAGGCCTATTGTAGAAAACCAAGCTTGCTTTTGTGAAGCACCGAGCAGCAATTAGAGGTTTGCCACAAGCCAAGTACTGAAGGCCACAGTTATATGCTATAAGCAGAGATTTGTCTTGAGAATATGTGGTTAGCTTTCTAGGCTTTTCCTTCCACAGAGATGAACAATTACTTAGCGCTTTGTGAAAAAATATGCTCGAGGTGTGATGTTTCCCTTGCTGATAATAGATACACCCAATGTTGTTGTTCGTGATGATCGAACTTCCAACATCTGATTGATTACTAGATGCTCTCAAAAGCTTAAATGCTTTAGAGTAATTGCCACGGGCATACTCAAGTTGTGACTTGAGAAGTAAAGCCCTCGAAGAATCTACTTCACGTGCAATATTCATTGCTTGCTTAACTTCACGCTTGGCTGCCTTAAGATTTTTTGTGAGAAGCAAGAGCTGTATCTTGTAAAGAGGTAGCTGTAGCTTCAAATTAACAGTCGGCGTTGACCGATCCACGGCAATCCTGGGGATATCACTTGATAAAGGAATATTAGACGGTCTAGATCTACCTTGTCCACTAATGTCAAGTGTTGACAGCAATGTTACATACTCCATGGTCTCATCTGATAATGTTCTTGATAAAGAACCTTCAGAGGCATTCCCACTGATTGTCCCTTCTGAATTTAAATCATCAGAGGTCAACGATCTGTTAGCAACTGGTGAGGGCTTCATTACCAGGCTTGGCATGTGTTGCTGCACAGTGCTTCCTCCATCAGTTTGATTGGGCATATAAGTGACCCCGAAAGCTTTTTCAAGATAGTTTATGACATCCTGGGAGAAAAGCATGAAAATGAGTCCTCTTTCTCAAGCGGCAGAAAAACAATCTACACTTAGAAAAAAGAGTGGGATCTCACATCCTTTAGCCCATGTATTTGTATCAGCTCAATCAACACAAAATTATATTTCCCAACCAGTCTAAAAGATAATGCAACAACATCACCCATGTGCCTCAAGGGCGCTTGCAAAATGCAGGATAAGAGACAACATCACACAGCCTTACCCCTACATCAACAACACAGGAAGACTGTTCTGATGAGGTGGGGGGGGGGGGGGTGCATCTAGAATTGCATCCAATGACTGTTGCTTCAAAATAAAAAGCACGCCTCCATAGGAGATGATAAAGACAGTAAATCATATAAACTAACACAAATAATTAGTGTACCTGTATTGCAAGGTTGTTACACAATCATATACAAAGAGAAGTTAGAAGAGACATAATTCAAAGACAAATAAGTGGAAAATGCTAGCAATTTGCCACATTGATATCATCAATTCTTGCTGTTATCAATAAAATGCACAGCAGAAAAAGTTTTTATGTGCAAGCAAAAGAGAGCATATATTCATTCAAGACTCAAGAGTACTGACATTAAGTACAAGGGAGATAAAAGAGAAGTCCTCTAAACTGAAACCCCAAGAGATTAAAGCAGAAAAACAACTATGATTACGAGTTTAATTCAAAGACCCATAAGATCCAAAATCTAAAGAGTATTGCACAACTGTTGTTGGGAAAATATAGACATCCTGCAGCCATCTAAACAGCCACACCCCTCCAACCATTCCAGTAAGAATACTATGCTGAATGACTGTACCATGGTATAGAATATGAGGATCTCCCCAATCCTACAGCAACGAAAGTAGTGGTGTTCATCCAAAAAATAAAGTCTGGAGACCGGAACCCTTAAAGACTGTTGTTGGGGGGCTACAATAACAACAGTAGCCTACGCCCTCACGGGTTCCCGCAGATAGCGGGGTAAAGAGGGTTGCGTGTAACACGGGGATAGACTATGAATTGATAATGCATGTAAGAATAATACAGAGCAATAATGATAAGTGATAACACACTTGGCAATAAACTTACCGAAAATTTAGAAGCATCTTGTGTCAAAAAGGCAACATCTAGAAGTAACAGGCAAACCTGCAAAGCTGTAGTCTGAGGATAAAGAATAAGATATGTTAACAGATCAGAAAGATGTAAAAGTGAATCAATGAAAATAAAGAAGAAATATTGTTGACAAACCTCATCAATGGGTTCAATATTCTGGAATAAAGGACCCAAAACTGATAACGCCTTAGCATACTCACAAAGGTGGAAGAGAATAGTTGCCTTGGAACAGTAGAAAGAAAACGAATCATCATTATGATACGTACCATTAAAGGAGAGACAATAAGGATCAACTACCAAATTTTATAAAACACGTACAATGTTCAATGCTGCCACAGACGCATCGATTTCACCAGCAGAAACAGCACCGGCATAATTTGTCGAGTTATAAATTCTTATACTTCCTGAATTGGATTGGAGGGTTGCAGTATCTGTTTGTTCTCGAGATACACGAGCAAGGTCTTCACTCTTTTTCTGGAATATACAAAAGCAACTTAAAGTACAATTTTCATAAAACGATAGCATAGGGATGCCTCAGTCGGGGGAAGGGAGGGAAAGGATGGTACATAAATCACAGTATATTTTGCTTGCTATATCTAACTCCGATCTGTGAATAGACACAGGTAAAATCTGAGCAATAGGTTCAGCATAATGTCTTCAACCTTGCTTTATCTTGAAATTCAATCATTATCATGTTAATAAGACCCTAACACGGAAAACTTACTCCCCCACTTTACATCTATGATTGCTGAATATAGATCAGCAGGTCATACACCAGTTTTGCAACACAGTACAGCCATTCAAGAGTTGCCTGATGAGGATACTATATCTCGATCAAAAGCATGAAAGCAACGGTTTTAAGTAAATACTCCCTACTATCACCCATTTTCTTCCCCTTCTTTTGGGCACAAGAATTAAGAAAGTAATAAATAAATGATTAAAGGTAAAATTAAATGGGGCATAAAGTGGAAAGAGAGTGAGCTTGTGTGATAAGGAAAAAAATAAATAATCGAAGGAGGAATAAATAAATGATTAAAAGTACAACCTAAAAAGAAAAGCAAACTAAGCACACTAAGGAAAGAAATAAGAAAACGAGAGATAGGAGGGAGTATCATACCATCATCAAAACTTAGATTAATGAATGAGTGAAAGACCTATTTTCTAAAAACTTATTTTTTTGATAAAATGATGAATCACTAAAGCTCGATTTTAATAGAATAATGACTTAAGAGGCAAACAACCATGGTAGGATTGATCGGGCTAATTGCACAGGGGCATACACAAACTTGTTTCCTTAGGACGGACCATGCCCCAATCAAACTGGTGCTCGATAAGCGACCCATAGGTAGGAGGAGAATGTACAGGTTTGAGCAAGTGTGGGCAATGCGGAAGGGTGCGACGGGTGTACGACGAGAATGAGAGAGCTTTTGTCTACTCTTAATGGTTGTGAAGAGGAGCTCCAGCCTTGGAAATGATTAGTACTGCAAAAATCGTCAAGGATATAGCAAACATAGGAAACAGGTTATAGACTTAATGAAGGGGTCCGGCCCGTGAAAAGGGAGAGGAGAAGGCAAAAGCTTATGATAACTACTTGATGCCGTTCGCAGGAGTAGTGGCCTTTGGTTGAAAGATGATGTTTAGAGTCGAACACATGAATGAGAGGAATTATATAATGAAGCTGGTGGATGATGATGGAATTATGAGGGTGAGCAACGACGCTCGGAGGTGGCTATTAGCGGCTTTCGTGATCTTTTTACGTCGTAGAATACCCGTCATTTTAATGATGTTTTGTAGAGAGGGGCAAGTTATGGAGGAGATGAATGCGTTGAATCATAAGGATTATAGGGCAGAAGAGGTGGTGGAGGCACTTATCATATGCACTCACTATGCACCAAAGGCCATGGGTCCTCATGTGGATGTGAATACGGTTCGGGGATCCTTAGGGGCGTTCCTTCACCAAGGTTTTAATATGACCATAATAGCTTTAATTCCTAAGAAGAAATCCCCGGGCAAAATAAAGAAGTTTAGGCCCTTGAGCTTACGCAATGTGGTCTACAAACAAGTGTAAAACTGCTCGCTAAGCATCTGAATTCTGAAGCAACTTTCAGGTGAGAAACAAAGTGCTTTTACACACCGGCAACTTATTACCTACAAAATCCTGATGACTTTTGAGTTGTTTCACTATATGAAAAACTCTTTGACATTTTGAGGGTCAAATGGCACACAGAAAGAGAGAGCTGACCATTTTAAGATCATTCTTCGTCGTTAGGAAGAGGCATAAGGAAACTTGTGAACCTTGATAAAACAACAATATCATTTAGCAAAGGGATCCCAAGTGAGAGGCAGAGAGCCAGCTAGCATGGGCTACCTATGGTGTTGGGACGATTGAAAAACAAAGTGAGAAAATCTTATCCAAGGCGGGTAGGGACTAGGGAGGTTTGCATTAAGACGGTAGCCTATTCACTCCTTAAATATATTATTAGTGTGTTCAAATTTCCTACGAACTTTTGTAATGAACCGATGGTTGGTGACAAAACTTTGGCGGGGGCATTAGGGAGGAACTTGGCAGATTTCGCGGGTTGCTTGGAAGTGGTGGTACTGCCTATTGGGATTATTTTTCGCAATTTCAATCTCTCCAATCTTGCTCTTCTCAGAAAGCAAGTAAAGAGAATTCGTGGGCTCGGCTCATGTGTGGTAAATATTATCCGATGGGGCGTTTATGGAGGTTGAGCTTGCTAATAACCCAAGCTAGACATGGCGTAGATTGATGGAAGTGAGGTCTGTCCTAACAAGTGCCATGAGACGGAGATTAGGAAATGGGATAGCTATGAAGGTGTGGAAGGATCTGATGCGCAAACGAGTCAAGTCATTTCACCATGTGAGACAGGAAACAAAAATATGGTGGTGGCAGATTTGTTAAAGGCGGATGTAAGTGGTTGGGACATGGGGAACATTCGTATCTGTTTCCTTCTGTATTAGCAAGAATGTGTGTTGTGGATATTCGGCATCAAGCTTTACACAACCTGTAGACTCATGGTTCGAGGGCTTGAAATGGATGAAGGATATCAAGCGAAGTCGGCCCACAAGATACTTGTTGGAGAGAACATGTATAGAGCTTAACAGTTGGGATTGGGAACACGAAAATGGCTTTGGAATCTGCCTGATCATCAAAGCTCCAGAATTAATTTGAATGTCGAGTTGAGTTTCATAAGTCTTAAACTTTAAATGGACATGCCTTCAGCTTAGACATCATTGACTGGAATATCTTGGCAAATATCTCATTGTTTTGTGTAAGTGAGTCCTTTTGGTTCAATTAGAAAACCACACAACACACATATTGATACAAAAACCGCTTCCGCAAAATTCGTATCACCATCGGTATGCTAAACTAGCTTATTCGCCTACAAACGTTACATCGTTCAATAGGTTCAACTTTCGTCAAAAAAGAATGCACTACTCGAAAATAAAACATTCTTTTCCTTCAGATGTATTCTCAAATCTCAAACCATAATACTCCTAATGTGTTGCATAAACAAACGAACTATTCTCTTTGCATTACAAGAAAGTAACCTGAAGATAACATGTACTCCTTTTGTTTCATCACTAATGTTTCATTACTTATTGAGGTCTCCCATATTATCAGGTTTTTTTTTTAAACTTATATAGTCTTTCTTTTAAATGGATTAATTTTTATAAAAACGTTTTAGATAACAAATGGGAATATTTTAGCATCATGTTATAATTTTTTATATTTTTCAATATATTTAGTCAAAGTTTTTTAACTTTGACCATCAAATCAAACAAGAATATTATAGTGACATACATAGAAGAAGTATTATTTTTGTTCACCGACAATCAAGCATTCTAGTAAAAGAACAAGAGTAGGTTGCCTGTGACTCAAAAACAAACTGAACATTTAGCATGAATCTGAATACCTTAACACTGATAAGGACTTCCACCAATTTCTTTGGATCTGAACATCCATCGCGCAGAAACTCCGCTATAGCAATATTATGCAGAATCTGTACAATGCTCAATGACGATCAACATAAATAAAAACAGACATGAAAAGAGCATAAAGAGATCATAAAAAGAAATATTGAGGAATCTATAAAATGTGCAATGAAGCTCCACATAATAATATACAGACACGAAAAAAGCCTACGGGGATCATAAAAAGCATTAGGCTAAATCTTTAAAATGTTTAATGAAGCCCCACATAAATGACACAGCAGGCAAGAATCATTAAAACAAAAGAGAAAAACAGATCCACTGAATGCTAGCGAGTTCAGACAAAGAGGCACATCATACACAAATTATCTCCAGCAAAGTTGGTCGTCACCCCCTCAAGTACATACAAAAATAATATCGAGTCCTGACCCATAAGAATGAATGGCAATTTTTATCGTCACAATAAAAAGCCAATGATCTCGTATATAGTAATCTTTATTTATGTGAAAACCTTCGAGCGTTTAAAACTTAGGCTAGTAGAGACTATGGTTAACTTCCATGAGATCCCAATATTTGAATATGGACTTTCCAGGGTATCTTCAATGATGAGATACTATTTTCATTTAGATTTTAGAGAAGCAATAGATAGAGAAGTATGCAACACATGTATACAGATAACGAAAAAACAGATGTGAATCATTTGAGTCATCAATATGTAAATAATAGGAAATAAATATTTTGATAAGAGTCTCTCTTAACTTCAGGACAACCCTTTATAGAAAAGCAGCTACAACCTATAAGGCACAAAACAGCACTCAAGATCCAAAACCAACTATGATAACTACAGGATCTGGAAGACTAAGTTAATTTAAAGATTTTAAACAAGTATAACCTGTTTATTTTAGTTTATACAGCAAGATTAAGTAAAAGAATACTCCGTAATATAGTCGCCTGAAAATATGAAATTACCTACACGAGTATGTGTTTGCATCATTAAAAAATGAATCAGTATTAGAGCTCCTCAAAACCTGAATTAGATATTGAAGGGTGCAGACAGCATGACAAATAGACAGAAAAATGGGTCCACAAGAACAGTTGCAAGTTCATGAAAGCAAGAAGACAACATATTATGCATGCTATCTATACAAGGGAGTTTGATACTGCAGCAAAAAAGGTGGCATACAACATTTAACATTACTTATGAGGTGCAGCTATTGTGTGATATCAGAGATGATGGAAAAGCGCGTTCATGATATATCACAAATTTGAACTTGACATGGCAAAATGTAAATATTGACTTCAGCAATTTCATGAATTAAGTATATCAAGCGTTTAGGGAATCAGAGAAATTGGAATCGAAATTGGGCTCGATCTCTTTTGAATTCTGAACTAGTTAAAATCTGGGCTCTTAAATTCCATGTCCATCAGTCATTTTTATTTCATCGTCATTCAATCTCTTATACGTAGTAGACTTGTCAAATAGGTCGGCATAGGGTAAGGATGTTATCCAGCTCAACACGAACCTGCCTTGCTCAATCCCACTTAGGGATTGATTTCCACATGATAGTCAAACAATCTTATGAATTTGGATTTGGAACTAAATTGAAGCATTATAAATCCTATTATTATTGAAATCATGAAAATATAATCAATTCCTCGTGTCCAAACATTACCTTACCGCAAACCACGCTCTTAAATTCTAGAGTCTCCCAACAACAAACAAGGTTCCAAAGTTTATGAAAGCATTGAAACACTGAAATATTAACTAAAACCAAGCTAAGAACCGCCAAGAATACTATATCACTCGCGATTCCAACCCATTCAACGCCTTAATCAAGCAAAACTACTGCAAATAGTCCAATCATAACAAAAGAACACTGAATTAATAGAACTGCAAGTACATAAGAATGAAGTATTATGTCCTAAGCTCAAAGTCAATAAAAAAATCAAAGTGATATACCTTAGGATCACCTTCCTTCTTCTGAAGCAACTGATTCAAAACCTCAACACATTCTGCGAGCTTTTCCGATTGAAACAACATCGAAGCTTCTTTAGCAAGCGTGGCAGTGACTGAGAGGACACCATCCTCGTCCGCCATGCCGCTGCCTTCTCTTGGATCCATCAAGATTCGAGTACGCAGGAAAAACCACAATCTTCACGTTTACACTCACAAAAGTTCACTTCAGGACGCCGAACAAACGAATTAGTAAATGTTCACAATCTGATTGCTAAAGTTGCATAAATCTCCATTGAAAAAGCGATGTTCGAGATTTTGAATCGACAAAACCCTAGAAGTTGGAAAATCGGCGATTTGAATAATTGAAGTGTCGATTTGGTTGTATCTGCTAAGACGAAATGAAGAGATAGAGATTTGGGGATGGGGAAGTTAGAGAGAGATGGAGACTGGAGAGCGGGGGGAAATGTGGAATTGGGGGATTTTTTTTTCGAAGAGAGAGACGAGGGGGCAGTTTCACCTCAGGGTTGAGTTTTCTATTGTCCGCTCTTTCTTCTTCGTCTTTTTTTTTTTACTCTGTAAGACTGTAACTAGTCTTCTACCCGTATACTTGTATATTTGTTTTATACCGGTATATTTTGTCATCATGGTTATTTTTCCTTCTTAATCCATATTATGTATCGGTTAAGTTGATTGTTTATACTTTGATACTTGGATCATTTTCCACACATTTTTTTTGTTTGCAAAAGAGGGCGCGGCCCTAATTATTTTTACACACATGCGACTATGCAGGCTAGTATGCAAGCAAGTTTTTTTTTTTTTTGGTGTTACTCTTCGCAGTACGTCTTTTGCTCAACGTAGTACGTCACTTTTCCAATTTTACTCCTCTCATTTCCCCTCCCGCCTCAAACCATCATTTTCTTTTTCATTCATTTTGCTTTTATCTCCCCATCATATGGAATATCCATTTTACTTTTACGCAGTACATTTCTTTTAAATTTGACGCAGTACATATTGTTTTAATCTTTGGTGCAACACATATTTTTTTTTTACGTTGTTAACCCTATATATCTATTTTACCACGCAATACATATTTTTTTGAAACTTTGACGCAAAACAGTTTTTCAATTTGTTGATAGACATAATTAATTTTTTTTACTTTGTCGACGTAGTACGTTTCTTCTTAGCTTGTTGATGCAGTACTTTTATATTTTCCGATGCTTGTAAAACTACACATTTAAAAAAAATTAATCTTTGATGAAACATAATCATGATAATCATATAAACTAAATTAAAGCCCGTGCGTTGCACGGGTTAATTGGCTTAATTACATTGATGCGGTATATTCGTTAAATAAGAAACTTAATCAATTTATATCATTACAATAAATAAGATGATCACGTGATATTAGTAATCAAACTTAATTTCAGCTAAGTTTGTAGTCTTAAAAGCTCATTTTAAAAACTCAAAATAGTACATCTTATTTATAATATAAAATTTCATCATGTTATTATAAATTTTCGATGTGGAAATAACAGAACGAAAAATTAATCTTATTTATAATATAAGATTCCATCGCCTCATCATAATTTTTCGATATAAGGATAATTTATCCAAGGTTTATAATCTTAATATCTGCTTTTAAGACCCAGAAAAATGCACAATTCTCTTATTTATAACATAGAAGCATCACCTTTTTTTTTTCGATGTGGGATAATTTTAGGTTTGTAGTCTTTTTAAAAGCTTTTTAAAACTCAAAAGATCGTTGGTTGATATCTAAAACCGAAAGGTTGCTCATTTATGATATAAAATTTCATCACGTCATATCGTCATCATAATTTACTTAATTAAGTGTTATTTTTAAGACTTAAGAGAGTTTTTTTTATATCTAAGTTAAATGATAGACGATTACTCTTTATTTATATAATCGAATTTGATCATCTTATTGGAGTATATATATTTTTGATAAATGATTACTCTTAATTTTTCGATGTAGGATAATTTTACTTTAACTATATGGTCTTAGTTTTAGTCTCATTTATAATATGAAAATTTATCACCTTATTATAATTTATTGATGTGGGATAATTTAAGTAAAATTTGTAGTCTTCTTATTTGTAATATAGAATCATCACCGTACCTTATTTTAATTGTTTCGATGTGGGATAATTTTAACTTTTTAGTCTTATTAAGAACTTTTTAATTTAAACTCAAAATATTGTTGGTTGATATTTAAAAACAATGATTACTCTTATCATAATTTTTCGATGTGGGAGAATTTCTTAAGTTAGTTGATGTCTAAGAAAGAATTATTATTAGTCTTATTTAGAATATAATATTTCATCACCTCACTATAATTTTTCAATGTGGGATGTTTGGAGTCTTATATATTAAAAGTTTTTTTAAGACTCAAAAGTTGTTTTGTCGATATTTAAAAACGAATGATTACTATTATTTATAATATAAAATTTCATAACCCCATCATAATTTTTCGATGTGGGATAATTTAAAATTTTTTCTTGGTCGATATTTAAAACCGAATGATTACTTTTATTTATAATATAAAATTTTATCACCTCATCATAATTTTTCCATGTAGGATAATTACTAAGGTTTATAGTCTTAAAAACACTTTTTAAGATTCAAAAGACTTTTGGTTGATATCAAAGAACAAATGATTACTCATATTTATAATATAGTATTTTATCATCATATTATAATTTGTCGATGTGGGGTAGTTTTACAACTGTGATATTATATAATAGATTCATCACATATTGTGAAACAAATAATATGAAATTTATACTCTAATGATAACATTTTTTACCACGAATCTAAATATTTCATTTTTATAATTTATTTTATGATAATGTTTTTAAAAAATGAACTCTAAAGGTTTTTACATTAGAATTGTAAAACATCACGAATCTAAAGGTTTTACCACGAATCTAAATATTTCATTAAATATATATTATAATAATTAAAAGATTCTCTAATTGATTTTTTTTTTACTTAGGATAGTTTCCTAATTTGAGGCTTGATAGAACGGACCAATGAGATCGCTCGAAAAAAGCCTAAAATATATATATATATATATTGATTAGCAAACAAATTATATATTCTCTACCCTTTATAAAGAGAGAGGTTGGGGCACTACTACATTTCGTCGTCGACATTTCAGCCACGTCGTCGACGCTTTATACGTGAATTTACTCTTTTACCCTTTCATTATTGTGATTAATTATATTAATTAAGTTTCTTAATTAACGTAATTAATATTTCCCGACGAAATTAAAATTACGGTTTTTGTACTTTTGAACGGTTTTTGAGGCACGTGTCTCAACGTAACTATTTTACCCTTCTGTAATTGTGATTAATGAATGTAATTAAGTTTCTTAATTAATGTAATTATCATTTTCCCGACTAATTTGAAATTACGGTTTTTTGAACTTTTGAACGATTTTTGAGACACGTGTATCAATGTAACCCGGGAATAATCCTAATCATATAAACATTTCGTATAATTTCATAATAATAATTATAAATAACGACACCCGAGTCACGATATTAAAAAAAAAGATACGATATCGTAACGTATAATGTCAAACAAAAACTAAAAAAAACTCGAAAACAGGCCCAGAAGTCAAAAACTGGCGCCCGGGGGGTCTCCTGGGCGCCATTTGCCCAAAAATGGCGCCTAAATGCAAAATTACAAAAAATTGTAATTATCAAGGCTCGAACACACAACCGATCGAACACAAATGAGCCTCTTTACCACTGAATCAATTAAACATTATTGATAAACTTTACTAAAATATTATCTATATTTGATTCTAAAACCCCCTAAAATCGCCTATTAATACAATTTTAATATTATTAACTAGTTTTCGTGCCCGTGAAATTCACGGGTCTAGCAATAGTGTATTTGTGCGACTTTTCTTTATCGCAGCGTCTTTGTTGTGGATTCTTGGTTTCAATGTAGAAGTCAATTGTTAAAAGAGTGAAAGTCGTAGTGTTTGGTTTTGTTACACGAAGTTTTGTTTGCTCCGTCTATAAGTGTAAGATAGAAGACAATTTGATGTTACTAAAAAAAGAGTTTGCGAATCTGGGTAAGTCACACCTTCGAATCTTGATGAAGCAATTGGAATTGGAATTGGAATATAGGTCATGGTATATGGAAAACAGTACTTAAATAATAATCCTTTATTGTACTTAAATAATCTGAACACGTAAATAATTTTCAAATCAATGGTTGTAGGTTGCTGAATATTGGCCTTCTTAACTTTGGTGTGGTGCTGTTGGGCGCAATCACTTTGCATACTTTCTAATCTCCTTCGTGGTTGCTTCTGTTTCCTTGGGTTCATCTTTGCGGTACATTGTAGGCAGATTTAGGTCAATTTGCAGAATGAAGCAAATGTAAGGATTATTTGTAAGTGTAGTTTGTTTTGTACTTACTGTTTTGGCCGCTTTGAAGTTTGTGGTTCTTGTGGAGTGTTGACGATCATCTCGTCTTCTGCCGCTTCTACGCTAGTGGATTTTCCCTTGTTTCCTTCTACGCTCTGCGCTTTGTTTTTTTCTGGTGTGAATATAATTGACATTGGAAATAGTTATTCTAAAAGCAGTAAATTAATCGTGCATACCTTGTCTTGGGCTGTGGTGGGTGTGGAGTCATGCGTCTCAGCCATAAATGTCTTTTGAACTTTTAATTCTCTTTCAGTCCCAAATTTATTTATCCCTATCTTTACTTTGAAGGTGTATGACTTCCCAACACATTGCTGTAGGATGTCAAATACTTTCCCTTTTCCGTTGTCCTGCAATACCATTCCATAGCAGGTGAGTTACATAATTTGGTCCCCCTTAATATCGAGTCTAATATTATTGATACGAATTTTTAGGTCGTTACATTCTCATATAAGTTTAACAACTGAGTTATTGGCTTCCCTATGACCTTCTCTGCCTCCTTGTGGAAAATAACCAAAGGCGCATATGTGTCCCCGTCCTTTATCGTCGTCATTAGTCTATATCTGCAAATGATTATTTTTACATGTTTCTGTTTCATGCAAGCTGTAGTTTAATTAGTTGTTACCTTTGGGTTGGGTAGGGAATCGTCTGGCTACAATTAGCGCATGTGTTATCTTCTCGAATGCCAGTCTTGCATGTCGGACATGATTGGTATTTCCAGTCGACATCCGTGTGGACTTCTACTGAGGTTAGTTTGACGTAGATCTATGTATCAATCCTTGCTTGCTAATTAGTTCATTACCGTCACAAATTATAGTGTAACACAAATCTACTGTCATCTTTGCTCGAAATAGGGATGACCTAAATGATCGACATGAATGCAATGTGATGGCTGTATAAATAATTTAACCACTTTCTTAATAATTCAGTTTGCAAGAACCGAACAACATACATTATAAAGAACCGAGTAGTCTAAACATGACCGCTAGAAACAATAACCGAGTAGCATAAAACTTACCGATGAAGAATGATGCGATCGGAACCGGCGTTTGTACCAAATCGATGGTGACACTACAGAGGAACGAAAAGAGGAAGGCAAATGAAGGTTTGTTCTTGTCGATTATATGAACCCGGAAAGTATAAATAGGCCGAAATCGATTCTGAGCCTCGGATTCCATCGTAACCGCCGGACCATTCATGTCTCCTTGAAATTAATACACTTAATGGAGCATAAATTTATTTGGTGGAATTTATTTGGGGTTAACTAATACAGTTAGCTTAACTAATACAGTTAGCTTAATACGGTTAGATTATGAGGTGAAAGGGGAGGAGAGTATGAGGTTAGATTATGAGGTTGCCACGTGTCGCATGTCTAGGGTTGCCACGTGTCGCATGTCTAGGTGGGTTAGCATATGAGGGTAACTCAAAGGGATGACTTTTTATTTTATTATATAGATAATATTAGTGTTGTTGTGGGTGAGAGAGGATATATAATATAACATAATCCGTAACATAATAAAATGACGGGTTTAAAAAAAAAACCGTTTTATTATCGAGTTTCATTAACATGATTAAACTTTTTAATTTCATTAACAAAGTTAGTGAATGTAATTAGGGAAGTACGTTGTTGTCTTTTCACATTAAAAACCGCTGACAACCTAATTTCTAGAAAAGTCGGGTTTCTCTAAAGAAAATACGCTTTTTTTTTAAGTGAGAGAAAATAAAATTAAATATGGTGAGTGGAGTTTAAGTGGATATATAATAAGGACAAGATAATAACGGAACGGTTTGAAAAATTAAAAACCGCTTCATTAACGAGTTTCAATAACTAATCTAACTTCTAAAATTACATAACATTAGTTAACTAATCTAATTAAGGCAAGGGCAAGATCGTCTTTTACATTAAAAAGCGCCGACGACGTGGCTGAAATGCCGACGACGAAAAACAGCACTCAGGTTGGGGCGCACTACAGTGGGGCAACAGTGTCCGCTGCTTTGTCCTTTCTTCACCTTTCCCCTTCCTGCCACTCTCTTCCTCCATATTTTCAATGTCCCTCTCTTCTATTATTTGCTTCTCTCTATTCCTCACCTTTGATTTTCGGTTTTTTTCGTTTTTGGGCTCCTGATTTTCGTTTTCTTGCCTTTGATTTTTGTTTTCGGGTGCTTGATTTTCGTTTTATTGCCTTTCATTTTCATTTTTTTTGCTTTTATTTCGTTTTTGTGTTGCTGATATTTCTTCTTTTCCCTTTCAGGTTGGGGATCTGGGATTATAGAGCTTCTTCTCCATTTTTTAGGGTTTTCCCTTTCAGGTTTTGTCGATTTTTGTCTGCGGTGACGATTTTTTGTGTCTGTGTCATGTTGCTTTCTTCATTTGTGTGTTGCTTTTTGGGGTTGTTCTTGCTTCTGATCTTTGCGTCTGTGTCATATTGCTTTATTCATTTGTGTGTTGCTTTTTGGAGTTGTTCTTGCTTCTGATTTTTTTTCACTGATGATTCAGGGTTTGGTGCCCGCCGGTGGTGTGTATGCCCGTGGCACAGGCGAATCGGTTCTGCGAAGATTTTGAAGTGTTGATGGGTCGGCTGCTTAATTTTTTTGGGGTATGTTGTTGCTTAATGTTTTTTGCTTTGTCTTCAGCTCTTCTGTTTTTGATTAAATTTGGGGGTGGATCAGTTTAGGAACTCTATTTAGGTTTTTTTGTGATTAATTTCTTCGAATTTTTGGATTTGTATAATCTAATTAGGTTAATTTTGATGTTTTTGTTTTCCAAAAAGTGATTTGTGTCAATTGATTATGTTATTTTTGATGCTTTCTGTCTAAAAAATAGATTTTTATCATCTGATTACGATAACTTTGATTTTTTCGTTGCTTACAATTTGATTTTTATGATGTTTCTGTGTAAAAAAAATGTCATTTATTATGTGGATTTTGGCAGTAGGTCCTTGACCATAAACGGATTGTTTGTATTATATGCTTGTTGAATTTGTGAGATGAAAATTCCAGCAAAAATTCTGCAGCACAAATTGTTTTTCTAAACATGTTTTGTTGACAAATTGTTTTTCTAAATTTTTAAACATGTCATCACATGCCGCACAAATTTTGCTAAACATGTCATCAGCACAATTTTTGAACAAACATATTTCTAAACATGTGTTTTTCTTGGTAGTTTGTATAATTATTGATATTCGTTGTTTTTGTATACTGGATTTATTTGATCTAAGATGTGTGATTCTTCTTCCATTGCTGATTTCGTTATCGATTCTTTGTTTACTGGGTTTATTTATATTGGATTTGAGTGATTTGTGTTAAGATTAAAGATTGATTGTATTGCTTAACGTAATTACAGAGATTACAACCTAGAGGTATAAATACAAGAGTTACAGAATAAACCTAAATAAGGAATTAAAGAGTATGCGAAATGAATGTAGACTAACTAGAGTGCAATATGAGAGATTACAGAATATGCAAAATTGGAAACAAAATAAGATCATAAATAATATCTACGAAACAATATTTACGAGATATCAGGAGATATCCTTAACATGCTCCCGCAAGACGGACGATCCTCCAAGGAGTTCGATCTTGGTTACTAATTCGACGAACCGGGCACGTGGCAAAGGTTTGGTGAGCGAATCTGCTAGTTGATCGTCACCTGCGATGTGTTGGACGCGAAGAGCTCTGTTGGTGACGAGTTCTCGAACAAAGTGAAACGCAAGGGCCAAATGTTTCATTCTAGAGTGAAATACGGGGTTGGCGGAGTAGTTTGTGGTGCTTAGGTTGTCACAATAGATTACTGGGGTGGAAAGGTGGGAAAGTGCATTTCAGTGAGTAGGTTTTTCAGCCATAGTAGCTCGGACACGGTAGTTGCTACAGCACGGAACTCGGCTTCAGTGGTTGATTGAGCACGGGCGGATTGTTTCTTGGATGACCAAGATAGTGGGTTCCGACCCAGGTAAGTAATAAAACCAGTGGTTGAACGGTAATTGTCGCGGTCCCGGCCAAGTCTGCATCGCTATAGGCGTGCAGACTGTTGGGAGAGGTACGGTGAAGTACAGGCCGACTTGGGTCGTGCCTTGGAGATACCGGATCAGTCTTTTTAGGGCCGTCCAGTGAAGGTCAGTTGGGTGTTGCATGAATTGGGCTAGTCTGTTGACAGGAAATGCTAGATCGGGTCTGGTGAAGGAGAGGTACTGGAGACTACCGATAATGGCCCGATAGTCTGATTCGTTTGTTACTGGAGATGAGTCATTCTTGTGAAGAGGGGGAAATAGTGTCATTGGTGTGTTGGCGGGTTTTGCCTCAAGCATGAGGTGACGGTGCAATAAATCATGTATATATTTGGATTATGTGAGCAGTAATCCTGATTTGGTGGGTGTGACTTCGACCCCTAAAAAATAAGATAGTGCACCAAGATCTTTGAGTGCAAATCGGGATGATAATTTTGACACAAACGACACAACGACATTGGGGTTGGGACCGGTTATTATTATGTCATCCACGTAGACTAGTAAATAAATTTTGTTTTGTTGTGTCGTGGTGATGAATAGAGACGGGTCAGCAATTGACCCTACGAACCCGTTAGCGAGAAGGTATTGCTTGAGGGGGTATACCAAGCTCGCGGGACTTGTTTGAGGCCATAGATGGTCTTGGTGAGTTTACAGACGTAGGAGGGATTGTGGGAGTCCACAAACCCGGGTGGTTGTGACATGTAAACGGTTTCAGTGAGGTTGCCTTGCAGGAAGGCGTTATTTATGTCTAATTGACGTAAATTCCAGCCATTGGTGAGTGCTAAAATAAGACGGATTCGGACTGTGGTGGGTTTAACAACAGGACTAAAAGTGTCATAGTAATCAATACCGAGTCGTTGAAGAAAACATTTTGCTACGAGTCAGGCTTTATACCTGTCAATTGTGTTTTCGGGTTTGTACTTGATACGATATATCCACTTGTAGCTGATGACATTGAACTCGGGTTTTCGTGGGACGAGAGTCCACGTTTTGTTGTCGCACAAGGCATTGTATACGGCTATCATGGCCTTCTTCCATTTCGGGATGGCGAGGGCTTGTTTGGTAGTATGGGGAAGTTGAGAGGGAGGGGTGAGAGAGGCTGTAGACACCCACATTTTGACCGCCAGGTGTCTATAGTAGTTTCCGACAAACACCCGATGATGATCGGACGCAAACGTGCTTTAGCATACTCAAAAACGGGCTCAAAATCATTGGCATTTGTCTTGGGCTTATTACGGAGTACAAATCTCACGAAACCAACCTCAAAATCAGGTCCAGTGGGTCATTTCGAGTCAGATAAGACTAATTTGGGTCAAATCCGATACTAGGGGCAAAACCGTCTTTTAGCGATTGAGTCAAACCCGTTCAAAGATATTTTCAAAACACGTAAACCAGCCGTGTCACTCCCGTGAGTCCAGATCGAGCTCAAACACTACAAAACTAAGCCTCAAAAATATTAAACAAATCCATCAAAAGGTGGAATTCGATCCTCGGTAGAATTCCCGACCGAGCACTCCACCGAGTACAAGGAGTACTCGGCCGAGTACCCCAACACCAGCCAAAAAACCGTGACTTCCCCACCAAGCAAGCGGAAGTCACGTCCCCCTCAAATTGCTTATTATTCCTATCCTTAGACGGAATCCTACCTCATTCCGACCGGTGACTTTCTTCCTTTGCAAGTTAGCCATTCCCTATAAATAGGACCCTCCCATCACACACAATAACATCTACGATATCTACAACGATTCAAACAATTCCTAACATACACATACATACAAACCACCTCGTAACATCCAATATAGCATCGAAAGACCAATAATATAACCCGACGAATCCTATCCAAAAAAACCGGCCAAACCCGTCACCTTACACGTCCCAAACGCACCACCCTAGCACATCCACATCATCTCGACGCTCCCGTGCCTAAGCCACTTTCCGACGAGCCTCATTCCGAGAAAACAAAGCATGTAGGTTGAGGGTGTAAAATCAAAACCCGACCTCTCCTTTCTCTCTTCCTTCCTCTCGTCTTTTTTCGTTTTTTCGTCGTAGTCGGTCGTTTTTATGGGTCGTCGTCACATCATCTATTTTTCTATAATACCGATACTACAAATTATTTTTATATAAAACAACGTTCTTAAAATACGATATCGACTCTTTAGTCAAATATCGTATCTAACAAGAACTACATTAATCTCGTTGATGCTAAAACAATCGTCACATGTCAAAAACAAAATACGACGATTTTTAACGCGGAGAGAATTAACATTTTTTTTCTCTTTTCGTTCAAATTCTTTTTCAAAACAAGTTTTACAAAACTTTTTCTAAAAATCATTCCGACTATTTGATATCATTTTCATAATCGAATATCGAATACGACGAATATCGAAAATATAAATCGAGTATGAATTAATCCATATTTATACGCGATTTATCAAAAATTAACGATTTTCGAAAAAAGCGAACCCGAGACAGCCACCCGCGCGAGTCGCGTCCCTCCCGGGCGAGTCGCACGGGCTGCTGTAAACCGCGGCATATTTTTCTCGTTTTCCGATTTTTCCAGCATCGTTTTTTTAACACAAAACAGCGGTTTTCTCGGTATATTTCCAGATTTTTTGACAAATATTTTTTCGACCTCGGTCGACACGTGTTTAATCCATCACGTGTAACAAAACTTTTTGAAATTATGCATATCATCGTATTTATACTCTTATTCGATTTATAAACCGATACTAACTTGTTTGCTCATGTTTATAGCGATTTATTTTCATCTTTTGTTTTATTAGACTAAAAGGAATTTCACATGCTAAATATAACTTTGACGTTATTAGTTTAAGATGCATTAAACGACTTAGCAACCCATTCAATTTTTCTCACATGCTTAGGGAAAATAATGTTTGCATATCATTCAACCGTCGAACTAACGCGTGTACACCAAAAACGAACGATATCTTAGTAAAGGCCGCTAAGTGCGGGCGGGGTTGGGTGTTCTTAGTGAACTTCGCAACACGTACCCTCACCCCTTACTCAGAACCATGGTTTCCGGATGTCCGAATCCATTGGCAACGAGAGTCATTCAATACACGATATCCGATAATGTCGGTATCGGTATCATAATGCAAAGGGACGAACCCAATAAGCTCTGACATCAGAAATGGGCCGTATTTTGTATACGGCCAACTACGATATAGAGTGGGTTCGAACGGGCCCGAACTCCCACAAAGTTCGGTGGCGACTCCTACTTCGATTTAAATTTCAATTTGACCATCTCATATGGAGATTCATTCGCCTCCCCAAACCCGCGCGTGGCCGCGTCAGGGTGGACCTATGTCATGTCCACAATTTGGCGACTCCGCTGGGGATCAACTGATGCGTCACTTACCATCGGCATCCTCAGGGTGAGACTCGAAAAGAAATCGTTCGAATAGTAATGTACACATTTTAGTTCAATGGTTCATGCATAACCCAAATCTTTCCCGGGCCGGTTACTTGTGACCGACGTCCCACTATACCACGGTGCGTTGCTAAATGGGCGCACTAAAGACTTCGATGGCGAAACTCGCATGGGTTTTACGGCAGGTTCTAAGACCAACTCGGCTTAGGAAGACCGTCCTGATTTGCGAGAAAGCTATCGTCGTTGGTATAGACCCTCTTTCGACCGACCGAGACTTAGACTAAGAGCATACATGGTGTCGTTATACTATTTCCATGACTACGTGCTACTTGATCTATTTATCCTCTTTTCAAAAATCGTCATTTTCAAAACCGTCATTTTCAAAACTTGGATCTTTTCAAAAATCATCCATTTTCAAAACCCGGAAAGCTACCGAATTTAGGACTTATGATTTTGACTCAAAATAGCCTATTTTTCTAGCCGGTATGCTGCCCGAACATTTTCAAAACTTTCGAAAAATCACGGCCCAAAGGCCCTTTACCGATTTTCAAAAGAATCGGCCGTACCTCCGACTTTTTCGGACCTGGCCAAATCCAAATTTCATTTTCAAAACTTTCTTCATCTTAGGACTTCCCGTATTTAGTAGTGTCGGGTCTTGTCATAAGTTGTTAGAATCTCTAGCGCCGAAACTCGGTCAATCCTACATCACGAGTTTCTCCCCCAATCCCGTCTGCCTTATCCGTCAAGGCATGGCCCACCTGCGTAGGACGAACTCCTACAAAGGAAAACCCGTTTACACATTCGAGTCTAAAGTCTGGGGAATTCACACATGGATCTTCCTTCGAACGGGACTAGGCCCACTTTGCCAAATCCTAAGGAAGGCCCATCGTCCACAAGTCACCCGTCTAGGAGTCGGTTTCTCAGTCCCTTTTCTAAGTCTAGTCTTTCCTTGCTCGGGATGCACTATCTGGGTTCGTTTCTGATTACACGGTGTTCTTACAGACATGCCACCTTTCACCCGAACAATGACGAAAGAAGCCATTGACGAGTTGACAGCTGCGTTGACTAAGCTCCAAGATCAACTGACACAGATAAGGCAGGACCAGGTCGCCATCCTCACGCGAGTAAGCGCAGTCGAACAAGGAACTCCTAGTGGTGGAGTCGAGACCAAGGGGCCAACTCATCAACAAGCAAGCCCACATCTGCTACTGCTGCTCGTAGCATTTTTGACGAGGTTGATCTACTTGATACCCCGTCCAAGAAGAATACCATACCTCGGGTATTCACCGACATAGGTACCACCTATGCAAATGCCTTACAAAGGCTCTCATCAAAAGGCCTGATCAACCCGATAGGCCCAACACCTGAAATCCCGGTTGAGCGTCGCTCCGAGGCTTACGACATCCAGGCCTACTGCCAGTACCATCGTGGCAAGGGACACGATACCGAGAAATGCTGGAAGCTAAAGCATCTTATCCAGGATCTCATCGAAAATGGAAAGATCCCCTTACCTGGAGGCAAGCCCAGCAACAAAGATAATCCGTTGGCCACTCACGCCATTTTCTCCGGGGAAGTAGTTGACTGCTCACATCTCATTTCCCCATTTGTCCCGCAAATAAACGGGATCTGGTGCCACGACGAAGATGACGTCTATCTTACTAAGAGGGAAGCCGTCCCCATCACGCCCGAAGAGATCCGGAAGGTTAAGTCCAAGGCCTTAGCCAGTAATCATGCCCTTATCATCGCCGAGCCATCTAGGTTGGAGGCCGCCCCAGAGGAGCCAACCACCGAAAAGGCTCTCGTGAAGCAGTTGAGCAAGACTCGAGTTGACCTCTCTATATGGCAACTCCTAGTTAGCTCACAAGAACATCGAGAGGCACTCACTAAGGCCCTCGATCAAGACAAAATCGACTCTACGGCTACTCCAGCCGAAATGGTAGCCACGGTTCTGCCCCACCTAAAGGGGAAAGCTAAGGAAGAAGGCCCGCTTATTACCTTCTCCAACGCTGATCTGCCACCATTCGGGCCTACCCACAACTTGGCCCTCTACATTACGGTGATCTGCCGTGGAAAGTACCTTCCCATGACCCTGATCGATGATGGGTCCGCAGTTAATGTCTTCCCCTTAAGGACCGCTAAAGCCCTCGGCATCACCGAGGCCGACTACATTCCTACAACTCAAACCATTCAGGCCTTCGACGGAAGTCCAAAGTTAGTAGCTGGGGCCGTAAAACTTACTATCATAACAGGCCCGATAGAAAAAGAGCTGGAATTTCAAGTGATCGACGTGACTTCTTCCTTTAACCTTCTTTTAGGAAGACCTTGGATCCATGCGACCAGGGCAGTATCCTCCACTCTGCATCGAAAAATCAAGCTGCCTCTGCACGACACCGTCATCACTTTAGAAGCCACACCGATGACTGTGGCTAATTATAACACCTCAGGCCGCACCGATCTCTGGGGGTTCGACTCCATAAGGACAATCGAGGAAGAGTACCTTTTCCGACTCTACTTCACAGCCAGCATCGACCGTATGCTGCAGAATCTGGGCTATCTACCGGGGGCTACATCGAGGCCCAATCTCCCCGCAGGAAAAATCCTTGAAGTCCTGGATAACGGGAGGTCTCCAACCGGTCTGGGTTATACCATAACCCCGGAAAATATGGGCCAAAACGGAGCCAGCAAAGTCACTTTCGTCACTCCAGTGTTCGAGCCCGTCCAGACAGGCCTATATCGGCCCAATACTGCGCACCCTGGGACCTACTTGGCCCAGGACTGCAACTTCATACTAGATGACATCTTCGCTCTCATCTAGTCCGAAGATGCTAAGAATGCTGAGCCCGCACTGGGACTAATTTTTGGAGAGGACCTCACGGCCCCAGCGCCGAAGGAAGAGCCAGTCAGTCTCATTCTCCGCAGCCGCAACTTTGATCCATCTAAGCTGATCTCGGACGTAGGATCCGAGACGGGAAAAGGAGCCTGGAGGAAGACCGTCAAATGGACTGACGGTCAAGGAAGGACTTACAAGCTGATCGCAGGAGAAGGAGAAATGCCAGAGTCTGAGTCCGAGTCGGAGTCCGAGTCAGAGTCTGAGATTGAGTCCGGTGCTAGGGTCAGTCCTGTAACTCCCCCTCTCCTTTTAGTCATTCCTGTGTTTCGGGGGCTGTCCAGGACACCTTAGCTATTCCGCCACTGACTAACGATCAGATGGCAGCTCTTTTCGAGCTTTTCTCTAAATTTATGAGCAATAATAACAACCGTTCTGCTTACGACTTGTCTCATTTTCAAAATTTTCTTAATTTCAAAAATATTCTATGGAATGACATTGAGAAACCCGGCGAACAGGTATCCCTACCTCCACATCTGATCGAGCAGCTAGAACAAAGGGAGTCCCGTAACCCGGTAATCGAAGAAACCGAGTCCATCAACGTGGGAACAACCTTAGAACCTTAGATGCTTAAGATAAGGTTATCTTTAGATCTCGAGGAGAAACAACAATTCATGAATCTCCTTCAAGAATTCAAAGACGTCTTCGCATGGTCCTACAAGGACATGCCGGGGATAGATCGGGAAATAGCCGAGCACCATATACCAATCAAGGAAGGGTTCAAACCGGTTAAGCAGAAACTCCGCCGCATGAGGCCCGAATGGTCCCTTAAGGTCAAAGAAGAAGTCGACAAACAATTCAGAGCCGGCTTCATACAGGTTTCCGAGTATCCAGATTGGGTTGCAAACATCGTGCTGGTTCCTAAAAAAGACGGTAAGGTGCGTGTATGTGTAGACTTTCGGGATCTTAACAAAGCGAGCCCGAAAGACGATTTCCCGTTACCACACATCGACATACTGGTGGATAACACAGCTGATCATGCCCTTCTATCATTTATGGATGGGTATGCCGGGTATAACCAGATAAAGATGGCAGGAGAAGATATGGATAAGATCACCTTCATTACACCTTGGGGTACTTATTGCTATACTGTTATGCCATTTGGTCTCATCAACGTCGGGGCCACCTATCAACGAACCGCCACAACTTTATTACATGACATGATGCATAAAGAAGTGGAAGTTTACGTGGACGATATGATCGTCAAATCTAAAGACAGGGACGGTCACATCACCGCCCTAAGAAAGTTCTTCATCCGATTACACAAATAAAATATGAGGTTAAACCCTCAGAAATGCAGTTTCGGGGTAACATCTGGCAAATTACTGGGTCATATCGTTAGCCAACGCGGTATCGAAGTCGATCCAGCCAAAATCAAGGCCATCACCGAGATGCAACCCCCTAAAACCGAAAAAGAGATAAGAGGGTTTCTCGGAAAAGTCCAATACATCAGCAGATTTATTTCAAAGCTAACCATGATGTGTGAACCGATCTTCAATAAGCTGAAAATAGGGGAACGGTTACTATGGGACGATAAGTGTCAAGCAGCCTTTGATAGAATCAAAGAGATCTTGTCTTCACCGCCGGTCTTGATGCCACCTTAACCCGGTTTACCTTTGTCGCTATACCTAACGACGACAGAGACAGCCGTGGGGGCTATGCTAGCTCAGACGGTCAACTCCGAAGAATGAGCTATATACTACATCAGCAAAAAGTTTTTAGAGTACGAGTGTAAGTACACTATGCTCGAAAAAACATGTTTAGCTTTGGTCTGGGCCACCAAAAAGCTCCGACATTACATGCTCAGTTACGAGGTACAAGTGCTATCTAGAATGGATCCGATCAAGTACCTTTTCGAAAAGCTCATTCTCAACGGCAGGATATCAAGATGGACCCTAATGTTGGCAGAATTCGATCTAAAGTTCGTACCATTGAAAGCCATCAAAGGCCGGATAGTAGCCGAGTTTCTCGCCGACAGTCCTATAACCGAAGAAGGACACACCGACACTTGGTCCTTCCCGGATGAAGATATTTTCCATACTGACACCGAGACATGGGATTTATACTTCGACGGGGTATCAAATTTCCGAGGATTTGGAGTCGGAATTCTCCTAATCTCGCCAAGAGGGGAACATACTCCCGTGTCCATCAAATTAGACTTTGACGTCACTAATAATGCCGCTGAGTATGAAGCATGTATCCACAGGCTACAAGCCGCCGTCGATTTAGGGGTCTCAAACCTCCGAGTATACGGCGACTCATCTCTGGTCATTAATCAAGCGCTCCAAAAATGGAAAACCCGAAATGCTAACCTTGTGGCCTACCAGGCACGAGTAAGGCATCTCGAGAAACAATTCCAAAAGGTAGAGTATATATACTTACCTCGGGAGGAAAATCAGTTCGCAGATGCACTCTCAAAGCTGGCATCTTTATTAAACATTCCCGACTATGTGACCAACATGCCAATCTGTGTCGAAAGACGATCCGAGCCAGCATATATCCACGACATCAAAGATATCGAGATACCTGATCCCGAGCCGTGGTATAAGGCTATCCAAACATACTTGACGACCAGAGAATATCCATCCGGGGCCGACAATCGAGCCAAAAAGGCCTTATGTAGGCTAGCAGCTCAGTTCATCCGTACCGACGACGGGCAACTTTTACAAAAAGACACCGCAAGGGGCTCTCCTTCTATGTGTTGATAAAACTAACGATGAAAAGGTCATGACCGAAGTGCACGACGGCGAGTGCGGTCCACACATGAATGCCCAGATGCTAGTCCGGAAGATCACGAGACTCGGATACTACTGGAATAGCATGGAAACCGATTGCCAGCTATATGTTAGACATTGCCATAATTGCCAGATTTTCGCTAATGTACAGCATATGCCGCCATCCCTGTTATATACCATGACGTCACCTTGGCCGTTTTCAACATGGGGAATCGATATAATTGGAAAGATAAACCCCTCGGGAACCGGAGGACACTGCTTCATTTTGGTAGCGATTGATTACTTCACCAAATGTGTCGAAGCTGAGTCTTATCGCATTCTCAACGACAGTCATGTCGCCAAGTTTATCCAAAATAGGATAATATGCCGGTATGGGATCCCTCATGAATTCATTAGTGACCACGGGACCCATTTTCAAGCCGAGACGACAGCCTTGTTAACTAAGTACAAAATTCAAAGGAATACGTCTTCACCTTACCGACCCCAGACCAATGGAGCGGTAGAAGCGGCTAATAAAACAATTGTCACCATACTCAAAAAGATGGCTGATAATTACCGGGATTGGCCCGATAAGATACCATTTGCACTTTGGGGGATATCGGACGTCAATCCGTACTGCGATCGGGGCAACACCATATTACCTTACGTACGGGATGGAAGCAGTCCAACCCGTTGAGTTAGAGGTGCCGTCCCTCAGAATCCTACTCGAGAGTCAAGTACCCGAAGCTGATTGGGTTCGAGCACGATATGACTCACTAGTCCTTTTAGACGAACGACGATATCGTGCCCTCAATAATATACAAATATATCAGAAGAGGATCCAACGGGCCTTCAACAAAAGGGTAAGGCCCAAAAACATCAAAGAAAATGATTTGGTTCTCAAGTCTATTCGAGCTTTATTACCGGTAGACCCAAGGGGAAAGTTCAAACCTAATTGGGTCGGGCCATATTTGGTAAATAAGATTCTATCAGGCGGAGCAGTAATGCTAACGGACCTGGACGGGAATGAGTTTGTCAACCCAACTAACCTGGACCAGCTGAAGCGTTACTACCCTTAAACCATTTATCTCAATGTCATTAGCAAAGTTTATAAAAAAATCATTTCCAAATAAACTTTCAAAGAGCAAGTCAAAAGCTAGAATTACTTATTCTACTGTTATAAACATCTTGAACCAATAGTCTTGATGTATTTCGAAATTGCAAATTTACCCTGAACTACGTTTGGTTTGATTCTGCTAATTGTGGATACGTAGGCAGCCCCTCAAAAGGGCACAACCACTGCAATCGAAAAAAAAGGAACGGTTTTTTAATAAACTTCCTTTATTTATTTCAAAAAAAAAAATCCGATAAACTCGGAAAATTACAAGTTACAAAAAAATTCCAAAAAAAGCACACGACACAAAATAAATAGTACTAATACTTAAATAATAAAAACTAGGGCCTAGGCATTCAGGGCATCTTGCCCTTTCCCTTGTCCTTAGCTTCCTTTTCCGTCCACTGGCGACGACGTGGAGGTGAGCGCTCCCGAATCACCAAGGGAACCTCCTTAGCCCGGACTCGTTTCCTTGAGCTCGAATCCTCGGCCACCTCAATCGGCCCTAGTCGGGCCCTCACCTTTTCAGGTAGCCGGTCTCGCAGGCCCGACCTATCTCGGATCGCTAGTCTCGGTCCAAGTCTTCTCACCAAGTCACTAGCACCAGTCTCTTTAGCTCGAGTCTTAGTTTTTGACTTAAGACCCGACTCCAATCGGACAAGAGTAGCAGGAGTTTCTCCTTCATCAAAGAACCACCTGTTATCTTTCACTGTCTCCTTGCAAACCAAGTCAAAAGCCTCATCAGTCTTCAAGGCTTTGCGGGCCTCTTTAGATTCTTCGGAAGTCCATTTACGATATGCTTCTGAGACCCAAACAGATTGGCAGGGGCGAGGAATAGTCCATATAACACGGGTAAACCAACGTTGTAGCCACGTATCACACATAGCGTCCGTCAATTGGAGCGAAACGCTAATGATTGCTTCAGTCTCGGGGATTTGCTGAAACGAACCAAACTGCCTCAGAATGCGGTCTGGGTAGATGTGGACAGTCCAATCCAAGGACAAGATCACTAAGTAGCGAGCTTTGTCTCTCTTAGCTAACCCCGTTAGTTTTGAGAGGAACCACCAGATGACAGTCCATCGGATCAAGGGCCCACCATGGAATTTTAGCTCTTCATCCCAATAATTCCGATTTATGTGATGACTCGAGCTTATTCGTCGTGTCCGTGAACCAATCTGACAGCTGCGATATCTGGATATGCTCACCGGGGGCTCTATGATCGACAGGCGCTCGGATAACCAGATCTGTCAATTTTTTTTTTTTTTTCGAAAAATAAAAAAAAAAAGAATCGAATTTTTTTTTTCGGAAAATTTTCGAAAAAAATTCAAAAAAATTTTTTTCGAAAAATTAAAAAAAAAAAGAAGGAAAAAATCGAACAATCGGGAAATTCGGAAAGAACGAAAAAAAAACGCAGTCTTATACCTGTAAAAGCCGAATGCTTCCCGTCAATTGTCGATCTGGGTCAAGTCTTCTAGCATCAAGACCCATAATAATCTTCCCAGTTATCAGCCAAGCTGGGCTGTGACCTATCTCCATCTGGTCAACTATGCTAATTAGCCTGATTTCGCCTAAGCACAAGTCAGCATCCATTCGACCTTCAAAGACATATCGATGCAGCATGCAAAAGGCAAAAGCCCTACGCCTGTGGGTAGAATTAACTCTTGTGCTGTTGGAGTGCATAAATTTATCAGCTAAGTCAAATAAGGAGACAGAATTTCCCTTTATCATACGGGCTGTCTAAGCATGTGACAAACCAAGAAAATCCCTCAGCCTCCTCCTTGGGTCAGGATAAAAAGGTGGAATAGCAGGACGGGCATTAGGGCACCAACCCCCTATGGCTGCAATCTTTTCAGGAAGGGGACATATTTCTCCCCGGGGAAAGGCAAAAACGTGGTGGGTAGTATCCCAAAAGGATAGGCAAGCATCCAAAAAGTGTGAATCTACCCTAAGTCGCTGAAGCGGGAATAAAGCGACAATTCCTATTTGAGTTAGCTGAACTTTATCTTCGTCTCGAAAATTTTGATCCCACGCCTGAAGCATCGCGGTCAGATGTTCAATACCCATGGCAAGAATCGTTTTGTGTCTTAAAAGTCTAAGGGATTTTAAGATAGAAGAGAAGATTTGGGTTGGAATATGAAAAATCAAGGGCAAGAATCCTCTATTTATAATAGAGAAAATCATCTTCCTAGTCACCTAGGAATAGGAATTTTTATAATCCCCACTTCATCTAGGCATACAGGCCTTACCTGAGATTTTTAGGAATCCGTGTCAGAACTTGATTAGGAATCAAGTCATCCTAAGCATTCCTATTTCCAAAAAATTTCAAAAAATTTCAGCATTTTTTCCAAAAAATCGATCAATCAAAAATCATTTCTTCCCCAGCGTGAGTCGGTGTTTCGCCTAAATGTTACATCAAATTATTATGTGTTAGCATACAGGTACAGCCAAGACTCCCGAAGAAATCTCAAAAAAAACTCCCCAGCAGAAGCCCTATGCAGCATTTCTACTGGAAACAAGGGATGCGTCTGCAAACAGACACACCCAAGACTTTTTAGGCGAACTCCCCACGGAATTATCAGCATCTATCCAGGTATGATTTCCATCTTATGGCTGGCGAGCCCTGTTACGCAAGTCTAATGGACTATAAACGACCCGATCGGAAGTCTGCCAGGTCTTAATCATCGATTGGCCTGATAGCTACTCTGACTTTTGCCTTGTCCAAGCCTCAGTCAGAGTGGGGGCTCTGTAGACACCCACATTTTGACTGCCAGGTGTCTATAGTAGTTTCCGACAAACACCCGATGATGATCGGACGCAAACATGCTTTAGCATACTCGAAAACAGGCTCAAAATCATTGGCATTTGGCTTGAGCTTATTACAGAGTACAAATCTCACGAAACCAACCTCAAAATCAGGCCCAGTGGATCAATTCGAGTCAGATAAGACTAATTTGGGTCAAATTCGATACTAGGGGCAAAACCGTCTTTTAGCAACCGAGTCAAAACCCGGTCAAAGATATTTTCAAAACACGTAAACCAGCCGTGTCACTCCCGTGAGTCCAGATCGAGCTCAAACACTACAAAAATAAGCCTAAAAAATATTAAACAAATCCATCAAAAGGTGGAATTCGATCCTCGGTAGAATTCCCGACCGAGCACTCCACCGAGTACAAGGAGTACTCGGCCGAGTACCCCAACACCAGCCAAAAAACCGTGACTTCCCCACCAAGCAAGCGGAAGTCACGTCCCCCTCAAATTGCTTATTATTCCTATCCTTAGACGGAATCCTACCTCATTCCGACCGGTGACTTTCTTCCTTTGCAAGTTAATCATTCCCTATAAATAGGACCCTCCCATCACACACAATAACATCTACGATATCTACAACGATTCAAACAATTTCTAACATACACATACATACAAACCACCTCGTAACATCCAATATAGCATCGAAAGACCGATAATATAACCCGACGAATCCGATCCAAAAAAACCGGCCAAACCCGTCACCTTACACGTCCCAAACGCACCACCCTAGCTCATCCACATCATCTCGACGCTCCCGTGCCTAAGCCACTTTCCGATGAGCCTTATTCCGAGAAAACAAAGCATGTAGGTTGAGGGTGTAAAATCAAAACCCGACCTCTCCTTTCTCTCTTCCTTCCTCTCGTCTTTTTTCGTTTTTTTGTCGTCGTCGGTCGTTTTTATGGGTCGTCGTCACATCATCTATTTTTCTATAATACCGATACTACAAATTATTTTTATATAAAACAACGTTCTTAAAATACAATATCGACTCTTTAATCAAATATCGTATCTAACAAGAACTACATTAATCTCGTTGATGCTAAAACAATCGTCACATGTCAAAAACAAAATACGACGATTTTTAACGCGGAGAGAATTAACATTTTTTTTCTCTTTTCGTTCAAATTCTTTTTCAAAACAAGTTTTACAAAACTTTTTCTAAAAATCATTCCGACTATTTGATATCGTTTTCATAATCGAATATCGAATACGACGAATATCGAAAATATAAATCGAGTATGAATTAATCCATATTTATACGCGATTTATCAAAAATTAACGATTTTCGAAAAAAGCGAACCCGAGACAGCCACCCGCGCGAGTCGCGCCCCTCCCGGGCGAGTCGCACGGGCTGCTGTAAACCGCGGCATATTTTTCTCGTTTTCCGATTTTTCCAGCATCGTTTTTTTAACACAAAACAACGGTTTTCTCGGTATATTTCCAGATTTTTCGACAAATATTTTTTCGACCTCGGTCGACCCGTGTTTAATCCATCACGTGTAACTAAACTTTTCGAAATTGTGCATATCATCGTATTTATACTCTTATTCGATTTATAAACCGATACTAACTTGTTTGCTCATGTTTATAGCGATTTATTTTCATCTTTTGTTTTATTTGACTAAAACGAATTTCACATGCTAAATATAACTTTGACGTTATTAGTTTAAGATGCATTAAACGACTTAGCAACCAATTTAATTTTTCTCACATGCTTAGGGAAAATAATGTTCGCATATCATTCAACCGTTGAACTAACGTGTGTACACCAAAAACGAACGATATCTTAGTAAAGGCCACTAAGTGCGGGCGGGGTTGGGTGTTCTTAGTGAACTTCCCAACACGTACCCTCACCCCTTACTCAGAAGTCAGAACCATGGTTTCCGGATGTCCGAATCCATTGGCAACGAGAGTCATTCAATACACAATATCCGATAATGTCGGTATCGGTATCATAATGCAAAGGGACGAACCCAATAAGCTCTGACATCGGAAATGGGCCGTATTTTGTATACGGCCCACTATGACATAGAGTGGGTTTGAACGGGCCCGAACTCCCACAAAGTTCGGTGGCGACTCCTACTTCGATTTAAATTTCAATTTGACCATCTCATATGGAGATTCATTCGCCTCCCCAAACCCGCGCATGGCCGCGTCGGGGTGGACCTATGTCATGTCCACAGAGGCTAGATTAACATATTTGGGGTTGGGCTTCCTTATGTTGTTGGATAAACGGGTCACGGGGCGGTTTTGTGGTGGTTCGGGCAGGGGCGGCTGGTTCGTGGGCCGGGTAGGCAGGGGGCGGGAGTCGGGGTAGGGACCGACGAATTGGACAGTGGAGGGAGGTTGGTGGAGGTTGTGGGGTCGGGTTTAGGGTGTCGGGTGGTAGGGTCGGGTGTCACAGAGGGGTTGGGAGAAGTTTGTGGGGTGTGAGAGAGAGAGAGAGTGGGTAGGAACAGTTTGATGAAACCATTGTATGGGTGTACGACTTTCGTTAGTGGATGAGTGTGTTGGGTTGAGATCCGGGAACGGAAAACAGTTTTCTATGAACTTAACGTGACGCGAGACATAGATTTTATGGGTTGTGGGATCAAGACAATAGTAAGCACTTTGGGTGGGTGAGTAACCTACGAAGACACACAGGGTGGATCTAGGTTGAAGTTTGTTAGTGGTGTAAGGTCGGAGCCAAGGGTGACATAGGCAACCAAAACTTCTAAGTTTGGTGTAGTTTGGGTGAGTACCAAATAGGGCAAGGTGAGGAGAGGCATGTTTAAGGGTCGGTGTTGGTAATCGGTTAATTAGGTAAGTGGCGGTGGAAAAAGCATGGGTCAAAAAGAAAGTGGGTAGTCTGGCGTGAGTGAGAAGGGCTAACCCGGTTCCAACTATGTGTCGGTGACGACGTTCGGCGTACCCATTTAACTCGGTTGTGTGTGGTGGGGTGGTAAGGTGTCCTATGCCATGGTTAGATAGAGAGTGAGACATTTTAATGTATTCACCACCATTATCGGAATAAATTTGACGAATAGGTTTATTAAAAAGTTTTTCCACTAGAAGTTTAAAACGAGTAAAAACTGTGGTGGAGTCAGATTTGTTTTTAAGAGGGTATAACCAAATATACTCGGTGAAGTGATCAACAAAAATAATATAATACCTAAAATTGTCATAAGACGTAATTGGTGAGGACCAAACATCGGTGAAGACAAGTTCAAGAGGGTTTTTAGTGACTAACTGATAAGTGTGCTTTGTAGTGTTTATTTCACATGTTTGGTCCTGCTTTCTTGTGTGAAATATCTCTTTGGAGCGGTTTCGAGGCTACTTACGCTTCTTCTAGCTTGTTTTAGGTTCCTAACGCTCATCACGGAAAAGTGGAATGATTCCGTTTCGTTTCCGATACATATGGAGCCAATTAAGAGAAGCGACGATAATTCGCTGGCTTAGACTCGGTCCCGAGTCCCTTGGAGCCCATTCTCGAGCACCGAGAGTCGATAAGAAGCCTGGGAGGAGCAAGTAGGGGCCTACATGGCCGTGTCAGAAGCCTACATAGTCGTGTAGTGAGTTGGGAAGCAAAGAAGAGAGGAAGCGAGCTACAGCAGCAGCTCATGGCCGTGACCCATGACCATCATGGCCATGACGGGGGTGCCTCACGGCCGTGAGCCCCCTCATCATGGCCGTGAGCCCCCTGTTTCCCCTTCGCACTTGGTCACTTTATTCCCCTTACTTATGTAACCCTATATATACCCCCTCTCTTGTAACCATTCATTATCTTGGACATTACCCACTAAACCCTAGACTATTTTAGGTTAGATTAACTTAGATTAGTGTAGATTAGTCCTTAATCTAGTTAGTTACTCTTGTATTATTGGAATTCTTGAAGATTTCTACCAATCTTGACAACATTGGTGGATTTATTTTGGGTTTTCTCTATATATGCAAGTTCTCATCTTTTCCATTCATCCTTTAGTTTATTATAATCTTTCTCATTCCTTTACTCTTAATCTTTATTGTTATTCAAGTTTTCATCTTTATTCATTGTTTGTTGTTCATCCTTGTTCTTCATAATGAATGTTTCTTTTGTTCCTTTGATTGTTTCTCTTGTTTGTGTTAGTTTTAGTTTAGTTATGTGTGAGTAGTTATTCCCTTGGGTTAGTAGGGGGATTGGGTATGACTAGGGATGATTAGGGTGAGATGGGTGGTATTAGTTGTTGTTTTTGTAGTTTTCTATTTGCCTTGCACTCTACATGTTTGATGAAATGCTTGTGAGACTTGAGATGATCATTTCTTGTTTTTCTTGCCTCTTCTCTTGCATGTGTTTGTTTGGTTGGTTGGTTTGGTTCCCTCATTAGTAGCGAGAGCGTGGTGAGGATGACCCCTACGCCGTTTAAGTAGCGAGAGCCCGATCGGAACCTAGGCTACGAAAGCATGCTAGTAACCCCCGTTTCCTTCTTTTGGTCTCCTTGGCATCCATGAACCCGACCTAGCCGTAGTTTCTTCTTGTTGATTTATTTGCTTCCTTTTATCATTAGTTGCTTGTTTAGCTTAGTTATTAGTCGACCTTAGCCGTCACCCTAGCCATAGTTTAGCTTCTCTCGAACCTAGTCAAGGACCGTAGCCTACCTTAGTCCAAACCCATTTTCCGTTCCTGAGGATATCGACCCGACTTACCCTTGCTACCAAGCCTAGGTTAGTTGGTTACTACTTGATCGGCGGGATCCACGACAAATCCCTTCCGTCACTAACGTAGAAACAGAAAAATCGAGTTTGTGGCTCTTGTGAATGTTGCATGGGTTACAAGTTTGCGACGCAAGATTATTAGATGAAAAATTAAATTTAGTACGTAAATAATTAAAAATCTTGATTGACGGGTGTCCAAGACGGTGATGCCAATCCGGTGTAGTAGTAGTAGAAGAGTGCGCAGTAGGAGACGGAGGTAGCCATTCATAGGCGCCGCCATTAGGTCTTCCGCGAATAAGAATCCGACTCGTTTTGGAATCCTTGATAAGAAAAAAATCGTCAGAAAATTCAAAAGTAGTGTTATTATCTTGACAAAATTGTGAGACGGATAAAATATTACGAGAGATGGTGGGAACACATAAAACATTAGTGAATTTAAAGGAAGGGTGAGAAGAGTTAGACATGAGAAACGAACCAATATGGGTTATGGGAAGAGCCGAGTCGTCACCTATCACAAGTTCGTCACTACCGTCGTAAGGTGCATGAAGGGCCAGATTGGAGAGATCCTTGGTGACATGATGTGTGGCCTCGGTGTCAAGGAGCCAAGGTTGGTCGGTGATGGGTTGGTGGGTGGTGGCCAAGTTGACTTGAGGGGGGCGAGGGTTGCGTGGGTTAGGGCCGTTGTTGGGTCGCGGTGAGGGGAGAGTTTGGAAGGTGACACCGGGAAAATCCCGGGCGAAGCGACGACACTTAGGGACAACATGGCCGATGTAGTTGCAGTATTGACAACGACCTTTAAAGGGGGCGGTTTGGTTGTTCAAGTTGGTGGATGGGGTGGGTGGGTTGCGGCTTGTTCCGGGTTGAGACCGGGGTGTGGGTCGGTATTGGGCCATGTGGGCCGTGGCGGGAAAGGGTTCGGGGATGGTGGGTTTGTTAATAGTGCGATCGTAATTGAGGAGTTTTTCATGAAGGTTGTCAAAGGAGATGGGTTCATCTCGAGCATTGACGGAGTCAATGAAGGATTTGTAGATGGTGGGGTCAAGGTCTCGTACGACTTTGGCGGTGACGTCTTCAGGGTCCATGGGTTTGCCGAGAACGGCAAGTTTGTCGGTACAGGTTTTGATGGATTGTAAGTATTCAGAAACAGTTGTGGTGGCATTTTTGGTAATTGAGTCAAGACGATCTTTGACTTGAAGAATATGTCCCCGGGATGGATTTGCGTAGGTTTTGGCCAAAGATGTCCAAACCTCGCGAGATGTAGCGTGTCGTGTGACTAGTGCTCCGGTGTCAGAGGTGAGGGAACTTAGGAGAGCGCCTTTGACAAATTGATCTTGACGTTTCCACGTGATGTATGCCGGGTTGGGGATTTCGGGTGGTGGGACGGCAGTTTTTGGGTCATCGATCGGCGGGTTTGTGGTTGGGATCGGGAATGGTGGTTGATGGGCAAGGGTGAGTGCCATCTAGAAACTTCAGGAGGTCATAGCCAAATAGTATTGCCTTGACTTGGGTTTGCCATTGCATATACGTAAGTGGGGTGAGTTTGTCAACCATGGAGAGGTTGACAATGAAGAGAGGAACGCTAGGTTCATGGGTGTTGGAAATTTGGTTAGTTGACATTATTGTGGATGAGTATGGATCATAAAAGCTCTGATACCATGTTAAGATTAAAGATTGATTGTATTGCTTAACGTAATTACAGAGATTACAACCTAGAGGTATAAATACAAGAGTTATAGAATAAACCAAAATAAGGAATTAAAGAGTATGAAATGAATGTAGACTAACTAGAGTGCAATATGAGAGATTACAGAATATGCAAAACTGGAAACAAAATAAGATCATAAATAATATCTACAAAACAATATTTACGAGATATCAGAAGATATCCTTAACAATTTGTTAGCTTTATTTTGCTAACAGAAATGAAATTGAATCAATGAATTTTGTAATCGATCCACTGGAGTATGATCGATGCTTTTACTGTAACAAACTGAAATCAAATCAAATTCTTTGATTGACAATATATTTAGTTCACTTATGGATTTTGGTTAGGTCTCATGATAAGACATTACTGGGGTAATGAATGAAGTAGGCTGTATGAGCTGTTGACGAGACTGTACTACTTGCTGGTTTTAGAATACACGGGTTTGATCATCGAATGATGCTGTGAAAATGTTGATAATTGGATTATGAATCTTGCATTTGAGAGCAGATTTGACATGATTACATACTAGCATTGTGTCTGTGACTTGGATATGTTGCATTTTTTTATTGAGCATGTGAATCCCGTGCTTCACCTGTGTCGAGGACAGTTACATGTACGTAACTATGGACACAATCAGTTTCATAACAAGGTTGTACTAAGGGTTAATGGCTAATGAATCAGGCAATTTCCAGCCTAATGAGCACATTAAGCCGGAACTACTTTACTGTGTTTGTGTTCCGATTCTAGGATTGTATTTTCTGGCATTAGGAGAATGTGAAGTCGGAACTACCTGCTGGTGCGTCTCAATTTGCTGACAGTCTTTCGATATAAAAATAAATGAACTTAAACACATGCCGTGACTTCTTCTATGCGACAACACTGTTTTTCCTTTAGATAACTCTTCCAGTTTTATTTTCTTCAATGCATTCTGCATGCTATATTATTCTTTCTGTTATTGCTGCGTCATTCATGGCTTCTAATAGGCAAGACTGCTAAAGCTGTGGAGCTAAGAGCACTTCATGCTGCTCGACTGCATCAATGCAATATAACACAATGCGCCTCAGTCGTCATCTCAATTTAGTACCTTCCGCTTCTTGCCTTCTTCTCCTCCGCTTTCTGGACTTGTTTCTCAGTTTTCTGTTCATGATTACCCTGTTTGTGCTCCAGTAAGTGTTTTCTTCTTTGGATCGAACTCATAAAGTTTACGGTTATTGCATTACACTGATGTTATTAAAGATGTTAACATGTTAAAATTATGCTAGCATCCAAACTCCCAAGCGACAATTTTTACGACTGAAATCTTGTTGCAGGCTTGCAGTATATGGAGATGACATTGCTTGAAGCTGAAAACATGCTACTATTAATAAAACCATTGAATTAAATTCAGATTTTTTGAGTGAAAAACCAAGTATAGCCAGATTCTTGTTTTTCTCGGAGATATTTGTCCTGTTATTGAGATATAACATTGCCAGGGTATGTAGAGTTGCAAACATCACATCTGAAAACTGTGAACCTACAAAATCGTATTGGAACTGCAGAAGATACTAGATCGGTAGTGTCAGAGTTAGGTTTAGGGTGTTTCAGTCTGTGCTCATAATTTTCATAGGTGTATGTATTGGCTGATTTCATTCTGTTGAAAATGGTATCGAAATTTTGAATTAGTTTAGGAAATGCTGGTAAATTTTAAGTTAATTAGGAAAAATTTCAATTGTAGCTTTCGATTTGGAGGGTTTGTATGTTTTCTACTAAAAGGGATCGGAATTTGAAGTTATTTTGGGGAACTTCTGGTGACTTTGAAGTTAATTAGGAAGAATTTTGATAGTAGCTTTCGATTTTGGAGGATTTGTTTGTGTTCTGCTAAAAGGGATCGGAATTTGGAGTTAGTTCGAGGAATTTCAGGTGAATTTGAAGTTAATTAGGAAGAATTCTGATTGTAGTTTTTGATTTTTGAGGGCTTGTTTGTTCTCTGCTAAAAGGAATCAGAATTTGAAGTTAGTTTGGATTCAAATAAAGCTTTGTTTTAGCTTGTTTAGGGAATACATGTTTCTAATAATGTCTGCGGTCTGCTAAAATGTGTATGTGTGTAACAACCCGGATTTTCGATGACTTAAAATAATAGATAATGCGGAAAGTTATCTAAGTCATTTAATTAAAATTATATCAGAGTTTAAATAAATCTGGATCGCTACGGATCCTTACAACAAACGACTATTAATTACATAGTCTTGATTCACTTAGTACAGAATATAGATTATATTTTACACCAACATATTATTAAATCTCTCTCGCTCGATCCTTTCCCATCGCCCCATACCTGCACAAATATATAGAATAGAGACCGCTGAGCGGGACAGCAACCAAACCGTTCATCTAATATCACCTCATACACATAAGATAATCATGTGAATAACCAATGATATGCTTACAAAAATATTAAAGGATATCACGTAACATATAGTTTCCATTAATTCAATTAACCAACATGTGAGGTGATGAAAACGATAAAATTTAAAAGATGAGACATTGGCAGCCATTTGATTTTAAAAATCATTTTTCACGTAAACAGAGAATAACACACGAGTCGTGGCTCCTAGTATCACCGCTACTCCATATTGGCTTGCATTCACCAATAGAAGTAACCGTGTTACCGACTCGTAGACCGAACCGATCTTATGAGGTTTACATCTCACCCATAACGCTCAATTGGGCCCGAACTTCTATTATATTATACGTTTATTCAAACGGGGCTCTGGGCTGAAATGAAAGCTGATGATTACATTCTCTGCATCACTAAGAGGGAACCCGTAGTTTTCGGAATCCTGTTCTGCCCCCGCTATCTAGGTGATAATACTGATCAAGTACTTGTCTATATGTGTGCCACATACCCTACGCAGACTCTTGAACCGCAGCTCTCACTGCCGTAGGACGACTACCTTAAACACTAGGTCGACTCTCGGACCGCAGCCTCCGAGTCTGCTTTTCATTACAAGTGCAGTCGAAACACCACGCATGGTAGAATCCAACATAAGCTATTCGTCCCAGACTCGCATCGTAAACTTTATATAAAAGTCGCCCGTGAACAAATAGTACTTTATTTGGTGACCTTCAATAATTGGTCGGACTCATTTGAAACAGTCAAATCCTCAAATACTTACTTTCAGTGTGACAACATTACACTTTAATCCTCAAGTGTCACCCGAAACATCATATCCCAAATATCGTATTATAATATTTTTAAAATAGTAAATTCTTTAAAATGAAGTTTAATTTTATATAAAAATAAAATTTAAGGTATAATAATAATAATAAAATATTATTTTAAAGTTTATAGTTTCTGAAAAATATAATTTAAGTCATATTTAGATGATTTACAAAATTTGACGTAAAATCAATTCTTAAAATATTTATAAATGTCGTGTAAAAATTTCGGAATAAAACAAATCCATTTATTTTGGAAAATGAAATTTATAAATTTTTACCTATATAAATTTAATAAGTGAAATTTTATTAAAATGCAACATTTTGCAAGTTACTAATTTACTCTATTATTATAATATATAAACAAATGTAAAAGTACTAAAGAAAATTAAATACAACCAAAATTACAATTATACAAAATATAAAGTACATAGAATAAACATACATAGCAAATAGAAACAAATCAATAAAATACAATGAAAATGATATAAGTAAATTTTATTAATTCAAGTTCTTTTATTCATTTTCTCAATTTCTCATATAAACAGAAATGTAAAGGTGGTAAGTAAATAATTAAACAGGTGATAATTTAGTCAAGTTAAATTTAGTCATAATAAAATATCACGTAATATTTTTATATATACATAAGTAATTTAGTCGTACAAATAAGTCTAAATATTTAAGTAAGAAATTTATTAAATTACTAACATAATATACTTATATATAAGAAGTGTTGTTAGAAGAAAAGTTTGGTTACCTTAATAGCTATTACAGAGTATTTATTAACGTTATTAAGAATTAAGGTCGACAGGTCAATAATACGGTCTACGTTAGAAAAGTCGTCTTCTTCTCCTTATAAAGACATTTTCGAGTCGAAATGAATTGACCCAAATACGATTCTAGAAAAGTGATTCCGTCAAATACTGGGCAGCTCCTCATTCCCGATGCTCCAATTATAAAGAAGGACGAGAGAGTAAATATAATATGTAGTACAGAGTATTAAGTAGAAGTAGTACGTAATATAGTACTTCGTACGTAATAGGAGTAGTAGTAATGTACTAGTAGTATGAGTATATAGTATTTGTATGTGTTGTATGTAATATGTAGTACTAGTTGTATGTAGTGGAGAGGAGTTATATATATATATATATATATATATATATATATATATATATATATATATATATATATATATATATATATATATATATATATATAGTAGATTAGATTACATAGAATTAGTTTTTTTTTTTTTTGTTTTTTTTTTTGTTTTTTTTTTTGCCAGCAAAGAAAGAAAAGTGAGTCCTAACATTTACAACCCATGCTTACAAGTGCATGGGCCTCTTTGTTTAGGCCTCGTGGAACAATGGAAACATAAACACAATGAAAGTAAGCAAAAGCCTCAAAAATCTTATCAATGATCCTCCGTGAGAACGGTGATGGTTCACTAAGGCCCCCAATTTCTTGAATCAGTGTGAGGCAGTCCGAGGAGAGAAGGATGTGTAGAAGACCTTGCGAGCGCGCCCAAAGGGTTGCCTGAAGAAGAGCAAGGGCTTCCGCCTGGAGGGGGGACGCGGCTTTAAGCCTTAAAAACCGCTTGTCTAAGCAAGAGCCTGAAGGCGTAAAGGCAATCCATCCGCCAGCAGCTAGGTGAGAACCTTTCCAAGCTGCATCAGTGTTAATAGAAATCCTAGAACAGAGAGTACCAGTGCCAATGACCCTGAGGGGTCGACCCTTTTTAACACCCATAAGTCGATCATCATTGATTGGTTCAAGGGCGGGGGTAAAGAGGGTAGCTTTAGGCAAGATATCGGCAAGATTGAACTTAAGCAAGTTCATAGCACCAATTCCGTTGCACCTATCATTTTGAAACTTCGATTTGTTGCGGATAACCCAAATGGTCCAAAGAATAGCAACAAAGGACGATGCTCGAGGATAATCTTTGTCCATTTTAGTGAGATAAGTGATCCAATCAACGACCCAAAAACGTAATTCAATAATTGGTGAAGTGGAGGGCCGAATGCCTAAGTCAGATCTCATCCATATACGGGATGAGAAAGGGCAGTCCCTGAAAAGGTGTTCAAGGGATTCCACATGATCTTGATCACAAAGAATGTAGTTTGAGTGGACAGAAATATCTCGTTTTTTAAACTCCAATCCTATGGGAAGGGCGTTGTTAATAATTTTCCATATAAAGGTTTTCCATTTTGCTGGCCTCTTAATCCTCCATAGAATTTTACTGCAAAAAGCTTTTAGTTTATCTTCCAGTTCAAAAGAGGTGGGCTGAGATTGCAGATGCAACATCAGAGCCAACCTATAAGCACTCTTGGATGAAAATTTACCCGAGGAGGATTTACCCCAATAAAACTCGTCAATGTTGTTAATAGTTGGGAGTTGACAAGAAAGGATCTTATCAATCCAATGATCATCATAGTAACATTTTAATTTATCCATACACCAGGCCCCATTACTACTAGTAAGGTCATTTATATTGATAGGTCCAGCAAGGACAGAGTTTGGTAAAATAGGTGGGCATTCTCCATAGACCCAATTCGATACACTTAGATCAAGAGTGCAAGGACCCGGGCAGCCAAGCGATGCCGTTCTGAATGATACGGAGGCCTCACTTGATCCCATGCCAGCCCCAAGAGCAGTTGTGCATAGGATGTGAGAGATAGTGGTTGATGGAAGGGGCTTTAATCCGGTATTTTGCGGTTAAGCACTTGCTAACAACCGTATCTGGACGGCTCAGGATACGCCATCCAAGTTTTGCCAATAAGGCCTGATTGAGGCATTGAATATTCCGAAGACCCAAGCCTCCCTCTACTTTCGGGAGGGATAAGTGATTGGCGCTCCGCCAGTGAATAGTTTTACCACTCTTGGTACTAGCCCACCAGAAATGGGCAAACCGCTTATTTATTCTATTTGCCACACTTACCGATATCTTGAATACCGATAGAAGATGAACAGAAAGGGAGACCAGGACAGAGTGGATAAGAGTAAGACGACCAGCTGGTGATAGGAGCGAGCCATTCCACGAGGTAATTCTTCTTGCCACACAATCATAAACATCATTGAAAAAACTTTTACTATTGCGGTTCACATCCAGTGGCACCCCGAGGTATTTGCCAACAGAGGTATTGGCCGAGATATCAAAGGTTTTATAACAAAAATTGGCCAAACTCAGGGTGGTATTAGGGCTAAGAGTTAGGGAAGACTTCCCTCTATTGATGATTTGACCCGATGCCTCACAATATTCTTCAATAGCATACTTCAAATTTGTAACACTTGTTTTGTTGCTTTCAATGAAGAAGATTGCATCATCAACAAAGAATAAATGAGAAATGGGAGGGGCATGACGCGCAATACGGATACCTTGAAAGGCCTTCATTTCTTGCATTCGTCGCAAATTTGATGAAAGAACTTCTGTGCAGAGGACAAATAGGAAAGGAGAAAGCGGGTCACCCTGCCGGAGGCCACGCTCCGGGGTAATTCTTACTTTGGGGTAACCATTGATCAGAAGATCGTAAGTCACAGTTGAAAGGCAGTTCATGATAAGATTTGTGAATTTTGCCGGAAAGGACATGGATTCCAGCATTAATCGGACAAAGTTCCAAGAGATCCTATCAAAAGCTTTACTGAAGTCAATCTTAAGGGCCAACTTTCTCTTTAAGGCCAATCCTGAGCAATGATTGATATTATGAAAAAGCTCATGTGCCATAATAATATTATCACTAATGGTTTGTCCCGGGATAAAAGCATTCTGAAAGTCGCCAATTAAACCACCCAAAACTTTCTTGACACGGTTGGCAATACATTTGGTAGTAATCCTCATTATAACATTACATAGACTGATCAGTCTAAATTGATCAGCACTAGTAGGATTAGAAACTTTAGGGATTAGAGTAATAAAAGTGCGATTTAGTTCCCTGAGGATTTTACCTGAGTTAAGAGTGGAACAGACTGCCTTAGTCAGATCATTTTTAATAACTGCCCAGTGTTTTTGGAAGAATATTGCCGGAAACCCATCTGGTCCAGGGGATTTAAGTTTCCCATTTGAAAGACAGCAGCTCGAACCTCTTGGGCAGTAAAAGGTTTGTTTAGCTGGCAACAATCAGTAGGATTCAGTCGTTTTAACATTTTCAAATAAATATCTGAAGTTGGCCGAATAGGTATCGAGAGACATGTTAGCAATCTGATCATTCGGGCAATCTGATTACATAGAATTAGTGTATGTATAGATAGTAGTATATATAGGATGAGGAAGTAGGAGGTGTAGAACATGTAGGGGAGCAAACGTGGGTGAAAGGAGGAGGAGTAGATAGTGTAGGATTAATTAGGTGTATAGGTTAGTGTAGTATTAGAAAATATAGGTTAGGTAGTGTGTAGTATTATTAGTAACTTATACGAAAACGTGGAGGCTAACGTGGGACGTCAACATGAGTCCAAGTTTCGGTCTGTTTTTCGTACAAACGTCTTTCTTTCTTTCTTAAAAAGTTGAAATATAAGATTACGAGATTAAAATAATGAAAACCGCAAAATTAATTTTAAAAAAAAAGAATTTGTGAGACGGCAAGTAAAATATACGATAAATAGTATTATGAGACAATAGTTATAAGAAATCATTATTTTAAAAATTCAATAATTTATTAAATTTTTACGAGACGAGAAAACGTTAAAACGACAGATCAATATTAAAGTATATTTTCGAGTCTCAAACTTTATTTAACGAAACATAAAATTTTTAATATTTCGATAAATAAATTTTCACGTTTTATAACGGAATAATTTTTAAATTAACGAAAATAAAATATTTATTTACGAAAATAATTTTTCAAACGTTAAACTTGGTTTAAATAAATGTTTGAAATTTTAACACTATTTGAAAAATATGGGGTGTTACAATGTGAACCTCCATTGTCAAAGGGTTTTTCACTGTGAAGTTTCCCTCATTAGAATTATTCTGAGTTTATGCTATAATCGGGGAAGTTGCGATTGAAATGGCGTCGTATCGGTAGACTCTGAAAGCATTTCTTAACTTTTTGGGTTGCATTTCTCAACTTTTTCTGATTGAATTTCTACATTTGAAGTTTAGGAGTTCGATTTTGAAGATCCACAGTTTGTAGTAGGATTTCTGCTTTAGGTACTGTAATTGAGGAAGTCGTGATCGAAACGGCGTCGTGTAGACACCCGCATTTTGACTGCCAGGTGTCTATGGTAGTTTCCAAAAATCACCCGATGATGATCGGACGCTAACGTGTTTCTACGCGCTCGGATACGGGCTCAAATCCATTAATCGCTGGCTAATGCACTTACAGAGTACAAATTCCACAAAATCAACCTCGAATCTAGGCCCAGCGGACCATTCCGAGTCAAACAAGACTAATTTGGGCCAAAACCGACACTGGAAATAAAACCGACTTTTCACGATTGGGTCAACCCCGGTCAAAGTCATTTCCGAGACACACAAAACAACCATACAACCATCAAAAGTCCAAGTCAAACACAAAACCCATCAAGCAATCAAGGTCAAGGTCCAAACAAGACCCGCGCGACCCATCTAGGCCACTCGATCGAGTGACCCATCCACTCGATCGAGTGAGCCTGCTTTGAGCCCGGCGGCTGACATAACGGGCCACTCGACCGAGTTGGCTACCTACTCGGTCGAGTGCCCTAGCCCGGGTGCCCTAGCCCGGGTGCCCTAATCTTTTCTATATAAACACCCTCCCATGCACACCATCAACACATCTAGACATCATCTAAAACCCTAATCTCTTGCACCTCTTTACAACCTTAGCAATCTACAACCCTAATCTTACACATCTACAAAAACCCTAGACAAACCCTAGGCAAAACCCTAGCAAATCGACATCAAAAAACACTAAACCTAGCTTTAGGAATCCAACCCGAGCCACCACAACTTAACCTCCATACACCTCGAAGACTCCCGTGCCATAGCCACGTTTACGAGCCTTAGTCCGAGACAGAAACATGTAGGTTGAGGGTGAAACCTCCTTCTTCTTTCTCTTCTCTTTTCTTCGTCTTTTTTTTTTGTTTATATTATTATTATTATTATTATTATTATTATTATTATTATTATTATTATTATTATTATTATTATTATTACGGTATTATTATTATTATTATTATTATTACGGTATTATTATTATTATTATTATTATTATTATTATTATTATTATTATTATTACGTTTATTATTATTATTATTATTATTATTATTTCGGTTATTGTTATTATTATTATTATTATTATTATTACTATTACGATCTTTATTATTTACCTCGTTATCATTATTGCATCATAACATCGATAATATTGTTAGCATCAAAACATTAAAATACTTATCGATTTGTGTCGAATAAGAGGGATATCGGGATAAGAAAACACGAACATACAAGTGTACTGCACACAGCGTTGACGGTCGCTTATCCCGGTACCCCGATTATTTGATTATTGAGATGAGTCAACTTAAACAAGAATTCGTCATTATTTCTCGTCGTTATCATCATCAATTTTGCATCCATCAATTTCTTTAAACATCAATTTTAACAAGGGTCGAAACCCGTTGACACGGATCCGACATCACAATCCCTAGGGATTTATTTCGATGTCGGAGAAGTCGAGGGAATAAAGTTTATTTATTTATTTATTCAAGTAAAGCATCGATTTTGGATTCGATACCAATTCTGTAATTGGATATCGAATCTAACAATCAAGTCATATGAATTAATTAACGTGATTTACTCATATCACGATAATTAATTTAAAACGACTAAAATCAATTTATTTATTTATTCTATTTCACTCTAATATTCCATATCGATTCAAATAATCGAATATGGGATACAGCGAGTACTCCAAATTTAGAATCGGGTATAAATTCAACAATATTTATATTCGGTTCAACAAAATTCGCGATTTATAAAAAAAACCAAGTCGAACATAAATTATGCAATATTTATGTCCGATTCGGTAAAACCGTCGAATTATCATAAATCAAAAGCAATTTCAAAATCAATAATTAAATTGCAAACGAACAAAGTTCGCACAGGTGCCACTCGACCGAGTGCCTTAGTCACTCGATCGAGTGACACCCTAAAATCGAGTCAGAAAGCTAATTATGACACCCACTCGATCGAGTCTCACAGTGACTCGGTCGAGTGGCCATGTACTCGACCGAGTTAGTCAATAACTCGACCGAGTACGGTCTTTGACGCAAAACAGAATCATTTTTTTTGGTTCCACTCGATCGAGTCCATCGACCACTCGATCGAGTGGCCTCATAACGACTCAAACACGAGTCGTACATTATTCTATTTTTCAAACTCGATAGTATTTTACGACTTAGGTCAACATGTGCATAATTAATCACGTGTATACTATCTTTTCAAATCATGCATCCTCATATTTGCATCTATTCAATTCAATTCAATATTTGCAAACCGTTATTATTCGTTATATCGCTATATCGTTACTAACGCGTTTTCTGTTTCTTTTGTCAATTTAATTATTATTCGTTTATTATACTAAATGAACCCGCATGCTAAAATACAACTTTGACGTTAATTTTAGTTGCATTAAATTGACTTAGAAACCCTTTCAATTACATTCGCATGTTTAGGGAAAATAAATCTTTGCATATCATTTTTCCCGTTTTACTAGCACGCGTATTAGAAAGTCATTCGAGTTCTTAGTAGAGGCCGCTAAAGTGCGGGCGGGGTTGGGTGTCCTTTGTGGGCTTCCCAACACGTACCCTCACCCCTTACTCAGAACCTCGGTTTCTGGATGCCCGAAACCGTTGGCGCACGAGAGTCATTCAATATACGATTAACCGCTCAAGTCGGCATCTATATCGATATGCAAAGGGACGAGCCCAATAAACTCTGACATCGGAAACGGGCCGTATTTTGTATACGGCCCACTACGACATAGAGTGGGCTCGAACGGTTCCGAATAACCATAAAATTCGGTGGCGACTCCACATAGACCTAAATTTCAATTCGATCCTTCTCATATGGAGATTCATTCGCCTACCCAAACCCGCGCGTGGTCGCGTCGGGGTGGACCTATGTCATGTCCACACGTCGTATCGGTATTATTCTCATATTTATTAAAATTGATATTATTTTGAGAAGACGCCCTATAGTTGGTATTATTATTGTTAAATAACTAATAATAAATAATAATTAAGCTGACACGGAACCCGAGGTAGTTCTGTCTTAAATTCCTGAGCTGCGCTTTGACTTTTCACTCGGTTTTGTTGGGCTTGATCTTCATACTCTCCGTCTCGAGCCCAAATCACATAACAAGGAATTAGAGTTCTAAAAACCGTCTTTTCTCCAATAAAGCACAATTTACTTAATAAAATCAATTAGGCGATTTTCAATCTAAATCTGCACCTTTCATCATTGAATCTAGCTCAAATCTCCGTCATAAACACATACAAAACACGCTAGATCATCAAAACAGAGTCGAACCTCGAAACCCAAAACCGAACCCAAGGGCAAGCCCATGCGTGGTTCTAGAAGCCTTGGGAAGCAAGTCATTGCGTCAAAATATCTTGAGATTACATATCTTTTCGTTTTAGAAAGTTTTCAAAATCTCGACCTCAAAAACTCAACCGCAGGAGGTGTCACGCCTCAGAAGTGGGTCGCACGAACCCGCGCCTCAATATCGAGGCATACGGGCTGTCACGCTCAAGTCCTCAAATCTAGCCTCGAGAAAACTATATATACCCCCTCCCTTCGTTCACAATTCACAACTCATAATTCCTAGAATTCAGAGCAACCTAAAGTCGAACCCCACGGAACCCCTGGGAATGGTTCAATCAATCGTTATAAAACCCAGACTCCCACTCCATGAATCGACAACATTCAACGATCTCACGGGTTCATTACCTCCACTGATCCGCGAATAAATCGTTCCCTTCGATTTCTCCCGAGTTCATAATTCGTACGAGATTGAAAATAAAGGGCATCCAAAAAAATAAAGAATTCTTATTCTTTGTAGTCAAATCTTCCTCGAGTATACTACTCGAAGCCTCGTCGAAATTACTGCATACCACGGTATTCAAGACAATCGGGTCGAATTAATCCGGTTCCTATCGGAATTAATTCAAGCGTTCCTACGCTCGTGAGTTCACCTACGTCGATACGATCATCATTAGGTTGTCTCTCTATCCAACACTTTACCTCTTTCCTTTAAATAAAGGTCGAGCTAGGCGGGTGCAGTCCATTAAATTAGCTCAAACATGCGTCTTATTGTTGCCCGATGAGGATTCTTAATTCGTCCAATCGACACGTACACATACACCTACAGTTCTTATTCCAGGTATAGTGTACAAGCCTTGCTCCTGCTTGGTTCCCATCGCAATGCATGTCCGACCGACCCCTAGACCAAACCATCCAAAATACGTAAACTCTACAAATTCAACCCAAAATTACTAAAACAACTAAATTCGAGTAGCCGTTATAGATTCGTTCTTTATCATTTATACATCGCATTTCGTTTAGTGTGCATTCTGAGGGTGCAAACCCGGTTCTTCTAATGACATTAATTAACAAGGCGGAAAATAATTAAGTCGTAAAAAGGGATAAAAATTTAAAACCATCGACTCAAGTGAGTCTTTTACCGATAAAGGAACCATTTGTTAAAATACAACAATTGAAACCCGAATTACAAATTTCTAAATACAATAGTCTGACAAAATTTGTGTTACAAGATTTATAGTTTGACACTCTCATCTGCCACACTGTATCTCTTGCACTCACGCATGCCCCCATGTCCAGTCTTGAGGGTTCGTCAACCTGAATGCATATTTAAATATACATGTCCCACTTAGTGGGAGTAACCTAACTGTCCTTCTAACACGGCTCCGAATAATCAATGTAGTACAACGTTTAGGTTATCTAATTAACAGATAAGCAGGCATGTCACATTACAAATCGACATGTATATAATGTGAGATACACATGAAGTGATTTCAATTAACATGCGAATCAATTTAAATATATAAGACATGTAGGTTATATAGAATAAAGTAATACATACATCATATGAGTATCATGTGAATAATACAGTAAAACATAGATCATGGATTCATAGAAGTGTCATGTGAAAATAGAGTAAGACATACATAATACAAATCGTATGGAACATAATATAAATCTTAATCAATATTCAAGCAAGACATATAACAAAACATCACTTCCCATTATCAAGCATTTCAATCACATCATTAGTCATAAGAGTATAGAACAGTAACAAAGCATAATAGCACATGTGATTTAGAAAACTGTAGTCATTTACTTTTAAAAACAATGGTTTCCTTTCACATAATGCACGGGACGTGACTACTAATGTCTCATGCACACTTAAGGCTTGCATCTCACCATAAATGCGGATGGGAACATCAATCCTGCCAATCATATCGATACTAGGAGGTTTACATCTCACCCCTAGTGCTCAATAGGATCGAACACCTAAATTGACTCGGTTTAGTCGACTGACATACGGAGAAGAAGGACTGCAAGTGCATGGACTCAGAGGCCCCGCTAAACCGAACATGTCCCATACACTGCTAAGGCAAAGGTCGGAAGGTATTCCGCCCCCAAAGATATCCGATATAGAGAGTGAGAGCTGATCAGTGCCCTTGTCTATGTATGCGCACACACCCATTCCATACTCTTGGTCTCGGGAAAGAGAACCTTTACACAACCGAGCACCTCAATGGCAACTGAACGACTACTACTCTACCGACAAACTCATAAAGAGCTGGCTGCCCATTTACTTCTTAGCATTTTCTCGCACCGGCAGGATGCATCATGGCCTCCCATGAGTAGTGACTCCGAGTGTCGTAGTCTACTTTCGAAGCTGTCTTCTATCGCATCGCCTTCTAAACTTTACCAAGATAGCGCCCAACACGAAACGTAGGCTGAATTTGGGGTCTTATAAAGACCGAGTCTCTGGAATATCGAGCTCAGCGGTCATCGTGGGGCACATGTCGGATGACCAGAGGGATGAAACAATACCGGGTTCCATAAGGATGACCGGTCTGTGGGCTGTGTATTGACTCGGAACAAGTCATTACAACATGGAATGGTGAAGACGACTCAGAGGGTACTGCCAGGGCACATGTTCATTTTCACCATGACTGGTGTCGATAACATCGTTCGTGAAAACGTGTCTGATCACCGGCTTAGGTAACACACCGACTAGAAGTACGGTTGTTCCTATGGAATTTAAGTATGTCGATTTTAAGATTAAGAAACATTATCAATCATCGTAAAATTTATCTTAACTGATAGTTTTAGTATACTGATGTAAGAGATTTGGAACATTTTATTTGAGATATATTATTTAAAGCGTTCATTAGTTGAGATTTGATTAAAGATGGGTTTCTTTATCCTGACTTGGTCTATGTTGACTTAAAGCCAAAGTTTGACCAAGATAGACTAGTCAACCCTTAGTTTTGACTTAGTCACTAATTAGTCCTTAAGTGCTTATTATAAAGTTTAAGTGTTGTTTTGCACATTTAAGCATTGTTTAACTTAGTACTTTTGGGTTATTCGTCTTTTAGTACTCTATACTTTTTGGGCACAAGTATTTAGTACATTTATTGTTCAAGTGTACGTATTTAGTATTTTTATACGGTTTCGTATTTGTACCAGTATACTTATCTCTTAAAGCCTATTTATACTTAGTAAAATATTTCAAACACCAAATAAATCAATAATAATTATAAAAATCATTTTTAACCTTATTAGGTATCATATTTCTCAAAATATAGAGTTTTACAAAGGTAACTTAAAGTAATAACGAAATCGATAATATTATTAAGGATACTAAGTGAGTCATTTTTCAAATATTATTTTTAAGTTTCGATTTTCATACGCAACATACTTTTATAAGTTAGGTTTCCAGATATAAAGTCATTTTTCAAAAATAATAAGGTTTATTATTTTTAACAAATTAAAAACAAAAACAGTACGGTTTTTAATACTTTCTTTTAAATCGTTTAAAATAATTAAACGTCATTAAAGTGAACCAAAATTTTATTTTGGATACCTATACTTGTACATAAATTATACCCAGAAATTTAGATTAAAATACTTTATAAATGTTCTTAAATAAAATATTCTTTCCAGATCTGACCCATTTTAGTACAAATTTTATAAATGAAAATATATATGATGGATTCATATGAAATTTGACATACACATCTTAGGAATCATCAGGAACGTAACATAATATTTACAAGTCCAAATAAAACGTTTAACATCACAAAACATATCATTTTCTCAGACAGTACATAAAATCATACAGTACCAGTTTACAAAATAAATCATTACTAAATATATATTTTCATACAAACTTACTTTTCATATTTTTATCATATTCTAGACATTCAGATCTACAACTTTTATGAAGGAATCTAAGGCTAGTTCGAAACATATTTTACACAGAAAAATCGTGAACATATATCACACATCACAGAATCCATTTTACAGCATGTATTGTTAAGTGATAAATCAACAAATAGTTAACTTTAAACTTGGTGATCTAATGATTTAGTCCTAAACATGATGTTATATGTTAGTTAGAGTCTAAACACTATACTACGAGATTTGAGGGCGAAGAAAAGTTAGGTTACCTATTAGCAATTCTCCGGATCAACTATGAAATCAAATATACTAAGATCGAAGCCCCCTTCCTCTTGCTCCTCTTCATGAATAAGTTAGAAGGACACACAAACAAATTAAGTTAGTAAATATAATATGAATAAGACTTAAAAATAAAGAGTATAAGGTAAGGAAAAGAAAGAGTATGTGAGATATGGTGGTGTAAACACCTTAGAACTTAAAAGAACTTGTATGATTTTCTTTGGTTTTTAGATGGATCTTTGAAGGAGTGTTTAAGTGAGTGAATGGATGAGTAAATGAAGAGAAAATGGCTGGTTATAAGCCCACAAGTCGTGCATTAGATGGGGGAGCAAAGCGTGGACAAGAACTTGACAATTACCAAAAGTAGCTAAGCATACTTTAAGAGGTACATACCCTATTTGGTGTTTTTGATTAGAAAAGCATATTTTGAGGCTTGGACTTCAAAGTGACGGTATGGCATGCCTTAGGGTGATGTTTTTGAGTTTATTTGATCACACCATGGTTAGGAAAGAAGTACGGAAATCGAATGTCGAGAAACGATTCGTCAGGTGACGATTTTCGTAGTAAAGGAGCTGTCCTGTACAATATTTTTATGATGAACTTATAAATTGTAATTTTGAATATCACCATTGTGTATATCTTGGAAAATTAATAAAGTTAGGCTTTTGAAACGCCTCAATCGGAGTCCGTATGAGAAAATAGGAACCGTTTTTCGAAATCGCGCAGAATTTCGATAACGATAGAAATTTCAGTTTTGCAAACAATGAAGTGAAATAGAAAGGTTCCAAAGACACAAGAATTGAATATTACTATATAAAATATTTTGTCGAGACTCGATTTATTAATATTAATCGTTATTATAAATAACTAAAATGGTCAAAAGCACGGGGTGTTACAGACTACCCCCTTAAGAAAATTTCGTCCTCGAAATTCATAACTACTAGGTTGATACGGTATATATTTCCTAAAATATGCTAAGGTTTTCCTTTAATTTTTTTTTTGGTGATTCTTAAATATCCATAGGGTATTCTCAACTTCTCAAAAGTAGAACAATCTCGGGTCATTTCGAGATTTGGTTCACTATCGGCTCTAACTCCAAAACCAGATAATACCTAAATTCCTTAAAAACGATATAACATGTTTTTTCTTCTTGGAGAAATGTTGGTTTGTCTTAAGGTATAATCCATTCAAATAAAGGTTGTCCTAATTTCCACAAACATTTAGTAGTTTGATGTCTTTAGGTTTATCTGAACTTTCACTCGTAAATACTCCACTATCAATCATATCAAAATTCATGGTTCTCATGGCACTCTCAATATTTATCATCTAAAGAGTTGATCTCCTAGAGTTGCTTAGTTCTTTCAGTGATAAGCTCTTAGGATTAGTCGAAAACTCTTGTATTGATTTCTATAAAGTTACTAAATTTTTTTAATTGTTTCCTTGTTTCTTGATTCCTCGATTGGTAGGTTATTCCAAAACATCAAATTGACAATCTGTGGGTTTTGAAGTGCCCGTCATAATTACAACATTCGGGGTTGTAATATTATCATCCATCATCCAAAACAGAAATAAGTCACCAAAATAGATATAGTTTTCATAGGGATTCCAAAAATTATAGGTTATAAATCAGCAAATCCTGAAATTTCTAGAGATCTACTAAGGCTTGTTCACAAGCTATTCTCCGAAAAAGCTTTTGAAGTCAATAAAGGAAATCCTCAAATAATTTGATCATTGATCGTTCTCATACTTCTTTCGAACACCTAATTCCACAAATATAAGGTAATGACATCTCCAATATCTCTCGACCTGAAAGGTGTTCTAACTTTGTTATAACAGGGTAGTTAAGATTTTAACTGGAAAATTATAGGCTATGTCTCACGATAGGTTATCGCTTAAAGAGGATTACACGTAAGACACACACTGATAACTTGACTTAAGGTTCCAAGTCCTAATAGTATTCTAAGGTCGGCAAGTGGTCGGGCAGAACAAAAACAAAAACTAGGTTAGGAACGCTTCAGTCCAAGGTTCGCACATTGATCTAATAGGTCTTCTTTGATGATATCGTCCCTGATCAGGTTTCTGAAGTCTATGCTTCTTGGTGATTTTCTTCTGGATCAACTTTGAATAGGCTCATCATATTAAGAGTCTTTCTTCTATACGATCCTGGTGAAGTCATGCTCTTTCTCCCAGCAGTTCCAACGTTACCTCTACTCGTCTAAGTACTAAATCGTCCGGTCAAAGGTTAATAACAATATTCTTGTTGGTTGGGTTAATTCGATCGGAGATGCATAGAAAAGTTCAATGAAAGTATATAGGTACAGTTGATCAAAGAAGTGGGATTCGGTTTCACAAAAGAACGTATATGAAACGAAGTGGTAAGTTAAACCAAAAATTATCATTTGGTTCGTTGCATAAAAGAGGTAAGGGAGGTGACTCTCAATAGAACATTGTTACAACTAACCAAAGGGTTTCTCGTCCGATAGAAGGAACGAGAAGATAATTTGAGTTTATATCAGACAATTTCTAGGAAAGTTTGTTTTTCAAAGGAATGAGCAAGGTAAGGATCGAGATAGATACGTTATTGATGTACTCCTCAATGAGAAGAGTAGAAGTATTAGTGAGTTTTCAAATAACCTATGAGGTTTCAGATAACAGGCAAAGCAGAGTTCAAGACCAAAAGGTCATGGTTGAAGATTTGCATAGGTTCTGTTGTGGTACGAAGTTGGGATAAGAAGTGTTACCACGACTCTAGATAATAATTCGAATAGGAACGTATAGGATCATAATGGGAACATCACTGATCCATGAAAGGCTTAGTTTAAGGAGTAGCTAGAAAGTATTCCAAACGAAAATTGATATGGAGTGATTTAACTGATAATGGAAACAACACATCATCAATCAAGAACCATGTTAGATTGGGTCACTCATGTCTCTATTCTTAGTAACTTCGTTATTCTACATTCCTTTCTAGTTAATCCTCAAATTGTGTTTTTTTTCCTCCAGTTGTTTCTCTAACCTTTATATTCAGAAGTTTGGTTCCTTAAACTCTCGGCATATTATTCCTCAAGTATTTCATATGAGTATATCTCGCGTAGGTATACATCTCCAATAGTATAAGAATATCCTTTATTTGCTCAATTATACTGATTAACTTAATTCTTCCAGTTAACTCCTGATAACCAGTAAGGTAGGATCCATAGGTGTTTCCATTCATCAAGGATTTTTCTCTAAAGGTTACACAACCTTACATCTAATTTTGATTTAAACAATCCCAATAATTTTTATGAGGTTTCATCTATATCCTCGAATTTAAAAATTATAATTAACAAATTCATTGGAAGTCTACCCCACTCAAGTTACAAGTCCTTAGATAATGAGGTTCTCTATACAATCATTGGCTATTGACCTCGATTTACCAATTCTAAAGCTATTCATGATTTACCAAAGAGTTCCATAAATTTGTTCAGTCGGAACTATGCATCTTATCATTGGATTACAAGTTTCATTCTTCAAAATTTTCATAAAATTCTCTTAGTCCTCAAAATAACTACCACATGCATTGTTAAATTCTATCCCTTAGTACTCTTTACTAGTTCCTTTCCCCGATATCTTTTCATAAAGGTCAATACTCTATTGTTATTAGTAATAGTTACTCATCTACAAAACTTGTCTGTTGGCTAACATAACCCGCAAAAACATTGAAAATACAAGGGTTCTAAATTCCACAAAAATCTGTATGACTTAATTTCTCATCAAGTAGTCACTATGTATGTGAATTAGATTTCCATAAATTTCATTCTTTCTTATCTTTCCTTAGCTTACAACCTTAAATCTTCCAATCTTCTGTTATTCTTTAGTATCCTCAAGTTACGATCTCTAAACCTCCCAATCTTTGGTTAAAATTAAGAATTCTCAAAATCGTTGAATCCAAGATCAACACTAAAAAACATTAGTTGGTTCCCATCTTTTTCCAACCTCTCGTCATTCCAAAAATCAATAGGTTCCTAGGTCCAATAATTATAGGTTGACTAAAAGGGTAAAGATTGGGTGATCCTAGTGTGGTTGGTTTAGAAGGATATTGGATACTTCCAAGTACATTATACTTGTGAGAATCCTTGGTATAACTATGTCCATTCTGAGTGGTTTATGGGTTCATCACTTCATCGTGCTTCCACTGCGCTCTGATAAGTTTTAACAGTGGCTCATTCAAGGCATAGAAATGTACTTAGAAAATGGGTTGAAAGAATAAATATTTAAGAATTTTGAATTGGGCTGATGAGAATAATAACTGAGAGTATTGAAGTTTATCTCCATAGTCAACGGTTATGACAAACTTGGAAAGAGGAAATAGTAACAAGGTAGAGATAAAAGACGATGAATATGTATGATGTTAGCATACATGCAGTTTGATAGCAGTCTAAAAGAATAAGAAGCAAGCTGAAGAAATGAGAAGGAAATAAGATAGAACGGTAAATATGAAAGGTTCCATCAGATAGGAATATTTCAGACTAAGTTTAGCTGAGCAATAAAATACGAAGGTGAAATAAGCGAAAGACTTCTTGTCTGACTCAGGATGAGTAGTCAGACTTAAGAACTAGTTCACGAAGGGATCGAAATGAGTTTAGAAACAAAAGAGAAGGGATCAGTTGAGGTTAAAACTCCTTTAGAAAAGATTAGAAGTTTTTTCAAGGATAGTTCAAGTGTTAGGCTTTAAATGACTTTTGTCTATGCATCCTGATATTGGTTCAAATGTTGGATCTGATTGGTGAACAATTTAACCAAAAAAATTAATAATAATGAAAAAGTAAAAGGTGTTCATCTATTTATGAAGGTATGGATGTTAGACATGAAGGAAAGCTTCGTATGTGATGTTTAAGATTTTCGACGGAAGGATTGAAGATAGTTCGGAATTGAACTCAAATCGTTGCTTGGTTAGATGAAGAAAGTGGGGGCAAAGGTAGAAAATAAGGATAAGCTAGAAAAATGAATTAGATGTGGTGTAAGGTGTTACTGTGAAATGAATATGGGCAAGAAGGGTTCATTTCCATGACTATAATTTAGGCTAACAAATGATCTCCGATGTATGAGCTATATAGGTAAGTAGAGTCTCGGTCAAGTCTAAGTCGACACCTAAATAGGACTCGAGGACTACTATCTTACGTCTGCACTTTATCTTCTTGTATATTACATCTCGTCTGCATAACTTCACTCGATTCTTCAACATGATCCAACTTGATTTTGAAACTATAGTTGATTTGGAAGATGCGTCCATTTGTGCTTGCAATATAATGGTGTTCTACCAGTCTTGAGTTCTCGATGGTTGCAAGTGCTTTATCTTGGTCATCGCGTTGATCACAAGTAAATTAAAACTAGCCAATTGGCTAAGGTTAGATAATCAATGTACATACAACTATTCAGATAGCACATGAAAACAAGCGAGGGGCCAAAACCTAAATCGGATGGTACGGGTAATCCTTAGTAGTTCTACCCATTTATATATTCTACCCAAGTATATTATTTGATCCTAGGGTTATGCTAGTGAATCTCTCATTTAGTGATCTTAAATGTTCTACATGTTTTAGACACTTTAGACACTCTAGACACGTGTCATGAGCTCCAGGCGCGTTCCCTCGATAGGTGATGTAAATATGCATCGCACATAGTTACACACGGTCTCAAGGTCGCTCTGATACCAACTGTAACAACCCGGTTCTTCTAATGACATTAATTAACAAGGCGGAAAATAATTAAGTCGTAAAAAGGGATAAAAATTTAAAACCATCGACTCAAGTGAGTCTTTTACCGATAAAGGAACCGTTTGTTAAAATACAACAATTGAAACCCGAATTACAAATTTCTAAATACAATAGTCTGACAAAATTTGTGTTACAAGATTTATAGTTTGACACTCTCATCTGCCACACTGTATCTCTTGCACTCACGCATGCCCCCATGTCCAGTCTTGAGGGTTCGTCAACCTGAATGCATATTTAAATATACATGTCCCACTTAGTGGGAGTAACCTAACTGTTCTTCTAACATGGCTCCGAATAATCAATGTAGTACAACGTTTAGGTTATCTAATTAACAGATAAGCAGGCATGTCACATTACAAATCGACATGTATACAATGTGAGATACACATGAAGTGATTTCAATTAACATGCGAATCAATTTAAATATATAAGACATGTAGGTTATATAGAATAAAGTAATACATACATCATATGAGTATCATGTGAATAATACAGTAAAGCATAGATCATGGATTCATAGAAGTGTCATGTGAAAATAGAGTAAGACATACATAATACAAATCGTATGGAACATAATATAAATCTTAATCAATATTCAAGCAAGACATATAACAAAACATCACTTCCCATTATCAAGCATTTCAATCACATCATTAGTCATAAGAGTATAGAACAGTAACAAAGCATAATAGCACATGTGATTTAGAAAACTGTAGTCATTTACTTTTAAAAACAATGGTTTCCTTTCACATAATGCACGGGACGTGACTACTAATGTCTCATGCACACTTAAGGCTTGCATCTCACCATAAATGCGGATGGGAACATCAATCCCGTCAATCATATCGATACTAGGAGGTTTACATCTCACTCCTAGTGCTCAATAGGATCGAACACCTAAATTGACTCGGTTTAGTCGACTGACATACGGAGAAGAAGGACTGCAAGTGCATGGACTCAGAGGCCCCGCTAAACCGAACATGTCCCATACACTGCTAAGGCAAAGGTCGGAAGGTATTCCGCCCCCAAAGATATCCGATATAGAGAGTGAAAGCTGATCAGTGCCCTTGTCTATGTATGCGCACACACCCAATCCATACTCTTGGTCTCGGGAAAGAGAACCTTTACACAACTGAGCACCTCAATGGCAACTGGACGACTACTACTCTACCGACAAACTCATAAAGAGCTGGCCGCCCATTTACTTCTTAGCATTTTCTCGCACCGGCAGGATGCATCATGGCCTCCCATGAGCAGTGACTCCGAGTGTCATAGTCTACTTTCGAAGCTGTCTTCTATCGCATCGCCTTCTAAACTTTACCAAGATAGCGCCCAACACGAAACGTGGGCTGAATTTGGGGTCTTATAAAGACAGAGTCTCTGGAATATCGAGCTCAGCGGTCATCGTGGGGCACATGTCTGATGACCAGAGGGATGAAACAATACCGGGTTCCATAAGGATGACCGGTCTGTGGGCTGTGTATTGACTCGGAACAAGTCATTACAACATGAAATGGTGAAGACGACTCAGAGGGTACTGCCAGGGCACATGTTCATTTTCACCATGATTGGTGTCGATAACATCGTTCGTGAAAACGTGTCTGATCACAGGCTTAGGTAACACACCGACTAGAATTACGGTTGTTCCTATGGATTTTAAGTATGTCGATTTTAAGATTAACAAACATTATCAATCGTCGTAAAATTTATCTTAACTGATAGTTTTAGTATACTGATGTAAGAGATTTGGAACATTTTATTTGAGATATATTATTTGAAGCGTTCATTAGTTGAGATTTGATTAAAGATGGGTTCCTTTATCCTGACTTGGTCTATGTTGACTTAAAAAGCCAAAGTTTGACCAAGATAGACTAGTCAACCCTTAGTTTTGACTTAGTCACTAATTAGTCCTTAAGTGTTTATTATAAAGTTTAAGTGTTGTTTTGCACATTTAAGCATTGTTTAACTTAGTGCTTTTGGGTTATTCCTCTTTTAGTACTCTATACTTTTTTTCTTTTTTTTTGAACGAGTACTTTTGGGCACAAGTATTTAGTACATTTATTGTTCAAGTTTACGTATTTAGTATTTTTATACGGTTTCGTATTTGTACCAGTATACTTATCTCTTAAAGCCTATTTATACTTAGTAAAATATTTCAAACACCAAATAAATCAATAATAATTATAAAAATCATTTTTAACCTTATTAGGTATCATATTTCTCAAAACATAGAGTTTTACAAAGGTAACTTAAAGTAATAACGAAATCGATAATATTATTAAGGATACTAAGTGAGTCATTTTTCAAATATTATTTTTAAGTTTCGATTTTCATACGCAACATACTTTTATAAGTTAGGTTTCCAGATATAAAGTCATTTTTCAAAAATAATAAGGTTTATTATTTTTAACAAATTAAAAACGAAAACAGTACGGTTTTTAATACTTTCTTTTAAATCGTTTAAAATAATTAAACGTCATTAAAGTGAACCAAAATTTTATTTTGGATACCTATACTTGTACATAAATTATACCCAGAAATTTAGATTAAAATACTTTATAAATGTTCTTAAATAAAATATTCTTTCCAGATCTGACCCATTTTAGTACAAATTTTATAAATGAAAATATATATGATGGATTCATATGAAATTTGACATACACATCTTAGGAATCATCAGGAACATAAAATAATTTTTCCAAGTCCAAATAAAACGTTTAACATCACAAAACATATCATTTTCTCAGACAGTACATAAAATCATACAGTATCAATTTACAAAATAAATCATTACTAAATATATATTTCATATAAACTTACTTTTCATATTTTTATCATATTCTAGACATTCATATCTACAACTTTATTGAAGGAATCTAAGGCTAGTTCGAAATATATTTTACACAGAAAAATCGTGAACATATATCACACATCACAGAATCCATTTTACAGCATGTATTGTTAAGTGATAAATCAACAAATAGTTAACTTTAAACTTGGTGATCTAATGATTTAGTCCTAAACATGATGTTATATGTTAGTTAGAGTCTAAACACTATACTACGAGATTTGAGGGCGAAGAAAAGTTAGGTTACCTATTAGCAATTCTCCGGATCAACTATGAAATCCAATATACTAAGATCGAAGCCTCCTTCCTCTTGCTCCTCTTCATGAATAAGTTAGAAGGACACACAAACAAGGTAAGTTAGTAAATATAATAGGAATAAGACTTAAAAATAAAGAGTATAAGGTAAGGAAAAGAAAGAGTATGTTAGATATGGTGGTGTAAACACCTTAGAACTTAAAAGAACTTGTATGATTTTCTTTGGTTTTTAGATGGATCTTTGAAGGAGTGTTTAAGTGAGTGAATGGATGAGTAAATGAAGAGAAAATGGCTGGTTATAAGCACACAAGTCGTGCATTAGATGGGGGAGCAAAGCGTGGACAAGAACTTGACAATTACCAAAAGTAGCTAAGCATACTTTAAGAGGTACATACCCTATTTGGTGTTTTTGATTAGAAAAACATATTTTGAGGCTTGGACTTCAAAGTGACGGTATGGCATGCCTTAGGGTGATGTTTTTGAGTTTATTTGATCACACTATGGTTAGGAAAGAAGTACGGAAATCGAATGTCGAGAAACGATTCGTCGGGTGACGATTTTCGTAGTAAAGGAGCTGTCTAGTACAATATTTTTATGATGAACTTATAAATTGTAATTTTGAATATCACCATTGTGTAGATCTTGGAAAATTAATAGAGTTAGGCTTTTGAAACGCCTCAATCGGAGTCCGTATGAGAAAATAGGAACCGTTTTACGAAATCTCGCAGAATTTCGATAACGATAGAAATTTCAGTTTTGCAAACAATGAAGTGAAATAGAAAGGTTCCAAAGACACAAAAATTGAATATTACTATATAAAATATTTTGTCGAGACTCGATTTATTAATATTAATCGTTATTATAAATAACTAAAATGGTCAAAAGCACGGGGTGTTACATAAACAGCCAACACTAATCAAACACTCAAACAAACCCAGAAGCCGCGTCTAAACCCCAACACTCAGCATTAGAGCGAACGCCCTTGCGCGCCTGAATACTGAGACGCTAGGGGTGCTGCGTTCAACTCTGTGTGCATTTCTGTGTTCGGTCAGTTCAATCAAAACGAGCAGTGGTCTAGTCCTGTATTAGTCCGAGCGATGAACCTGTCGCGCCTCAGGATCAGAGCGCACAAGGGCATGCGTCTGATTCCTGAACCGCATGGCTTTGCCGCGTCTCTACTAATGTCGTGCAGACGCACTTTAAGCATAATACCAGGTAAGGTATATGATGAGATCCGTGCTTCTATCAATCCTTTTGTCAAATTCTTGATTTCATCCTTGTGCTTTCTTTGTTTGATTCCCTGGCTCACCCTAGCACCCCTCTCGTATTGACTTCAACTCAGCTAGTTTAATTATTCTACTTTTGTTTAGCTTAAACTTTCCAAAATTCCCTAAATAGACCTCTTTCACTTGTAGACTTAGACTCGATCGTTTATAGTAGCGTCCCTAGCTAGGATTGACCTCGACTTCCACCACTACATTATTTTTTTGGTGGGTTGAGTACAAATATTGTTTGTTTGTGGGTATGCGACAATCCGCACATCACATATATATCTCCAATCTAAACATGCTTAACTTCTCCGAAAACATAATGATGTCACCTATTAGCCTCCTAGTCATATATTCATGCTATTAATCGCGATGATAATACCCATATCGTGCACGTTCTTTTTCCTAATCAATTGTCCACCAACCCATTGTTAAAATAATTGATAATCTAGAAAAATTTACATGTATCTACAAAAGTTTAGATTTTTGAAGTTTATACGGAGTAATTATATTTATAAAATACGAGTATTGCTCTGCTTCTTAGAGATATTTAGAGTAGCAACATTGATGAAAGACTTGTAATGTCGGTGGATGTGTCCTGACTTGCAATATATAGCCATATGTATGCCAGACTTTGTAAGACCCAGGAACTTGTTCAAAAATACCGTAATAAAAGGAACGTCGAATGTAAAATAAGTAAAAATATAATCATTCACATACTACTCACCGTAATTCTCAGCAACAATTAATAAGTAGCATAAAACAAAAAAAAAATACCCTTGCTCATTGATTCGGCTTCGATCAATTGAGTGATCAAATTAAGAATGATAAAAGCAATAGTAAGAATGATAAAAGCAATAATAAGAATGTATTAGTGAGCTCAAATTCGAGAAATAAATGAAGAGTGTTCAATTTATTTATCGATATTTGTAGATGGTGAGTTATTAAGATAAATGACTTTCTTCACATTTTAGCTGTCCTATTTGTAGGACAGTGGAGGAAAGAAAAATTCATGTTTTAGAATTGGGTTATTTCATGGGAATAATCCCAACTATGTGTGTTCTTCTTAAAATAATCCAAACTATACGTAATCTCATTTTAATATGAACTACGCATTCATTAATCTCGCTTTGCTATGTATGAAATTATGACTTGCTATTACCGGTCATAGTGACTTGTTCTAACTTTCTAGGGTTTTATTAGGCCCGTTGCAATTATCGTGAAAGCCAAAATTATAATAAAAACATTTTTTTATACCTTCCATATAAGGCTAATTGAAAAGCAAATCGAAGATGAATTTTTTGATTTTTTTTTTATAATGGCCAAAAATGAACACGAACTATGAATTAGAAGAAGAAGAAGAGTTAGAGGAAGATCGAGTTGAAAAGGGGAGGTTCAACAGGTAGCCGGTCACCCATAACAAAGCGAGGTTAATGAAGGTGTAGTTCGTATTAAAATGAGATTACTTATAGTTTGTATTAATTTAAGAAGTACACGCATAATTGGTATTATTTTTATGAAATAACCCTTTAGAATTAAGAGATATTGGTATGACTGATCTATGACAAAGTTTGTCTCAAATATTTATGTTTGATTGAATTTTACAAGTTTCTTTAAAAATAAGGTATTCGTTTACAAAACAATAAAAACAAAAATAGTTTCTCACAAAACAGAAAAATTCGCGTTTAGTCCATGTCGAAAAGTTGACTTTCGGTCACCACAAATTAGATTTAGTAGTTTTAACAAATTAAAGAATGAGAAGAAAAGGTAGTATAAAGTCAAAAATAAAATAAAAATTTGTTTTTCACAAAACACTCTAAGTAAAATATAGTTTCAGACAAAAAAATTCTAATTTTTACCGCATCAATTTTTTTTATAGCATTTTACACCTTTAAAATTTTTAGGGTGAAAATATCAACGGGTACCCTCTTCACCCACTTCACTGGATGATATAGATATGGATGGATAAAAAAAGAGGTCGTGTTTTTTCCTAACGAGCTTTTACTCAATTCTAACGACATTTTACCACTTCACCCTTGTCATTTCATTACATCAAAAGTTAATATTCTTTGTTTCTCTCTCTGGAAGATCTCAAAATACAACCAACATAAAAGCACCATACCCAACAACCACCGCAATTTCCGCAAACATCGGAACTATCGGAAGTCAATCGTAGAGGAATGGTAGGGGCCGAGGGTGGTGGCTGGGTGACTGGGGACGGTAGAGGCGGGGTGGTTTGCGTCGGTGAGGTGAGTCGGATCGGGATCAGTCCGGATGTTCGTTGAGTGGGTGGGTGAGGGTGGTCGGGGTGGCCGGAGGGATTCTGGAATGACTGGGTGGTTGGAGTTGGTTTGGGCGGTGGATCTGGGTGAAGTCGAGTCCGGGCTGGGTGGTGAGCGTGTGGTGGGGTCATGGGGGTGGTTGAGGGTCAAGGGGAAGGGAGCCTGGAAGTTTGATTTTTTTGTTTATTTATTTAGCTTTTTTTTGGTTATTTTTTTGTTTTCTATTTTCCTTTTTTGTTATTATTATTTATTTATTATTTTTGTCTATGTAAATCTTTTTCTTTTATATTATGTTTTTCTCTATAATCTTTATTAATTGAAAATATTACATTTAATAGGTCATAATTAAACATTACGCTTAATTAATTAATTAATTAAGTAATCTATATTATGTTATTGGTAGTTGAATTAAAATTCGTAATCAAATTTGGGGGAATGTTATTGATTAAATTGATGCAATGAAGAGAAAAGATATGGAATCTTTGAAAGTGTGAAAGTTAAAATTTTACAAGGGTAAAATTAGAAAATTTTAGGAAAATTCGTTGGGATTAAGTAAAATCTCGTTAGGAGAAAGTAATTCCGTAAAATAATGGATGAGGGTGGGTATGGATGATGGAAAATTAAAAGGATATGGATATGGATATGACTTCATCCTCAACCCATCATGGCGGACGCAGGTCACGCAAGCTATAAGGATAGTGTAGCACTTGTATACCATTTCTTAAAAAAATGGTGAGAATGCGGAAATTCATTACAATAAATTTACGGAATTCATTTTTCATATTTCAATGTTACTCATTCATCCTTAAAATTTCGAGTTAATAGTAAGATAAGTACCCAAAGGTTCCTCTCTTTTTCAGTTAAGGATCTAAGCTATTGAACTTTACGGTTAAGGGTCTCAAAACTAACACCGATAACTTTTTGATGTTAAGTGTAGTTTACTACTTGTTATTTCATCATTATATTGATACTTAACAATAACAAAAAAAAAACAATTACTTTAAATAAGATTTCATTTATCCAAAAAAATACTTCAACCGAAAACAAAAACTATTGATAACGGTACCATATTACATATTACATATTGTTCCCAAAAAAATCTTTTGAAATTGTCATAAACTCATAACCCTTGATCACATGGATGAAAGTGAAATATGAAAAAATTTTGAGTACACAAATTCTCCCGCGGTATATTTTGAGGATTTATAAAAAGTGAACTGACTGCAGACATGACAAACGGGTTAAGTCTCGGCTCATGTCATAATACGGGTTGGGTTATACGGATCACTGGTCGGGTTAGAGTCAGAATGCGGGTAAAAAAATCTGAATGTCTAATTTATTTTCATTTTTTGAAGTCAAAAAATTTATTTTAATATTAAATTTTTGTTTATTTTAATAGTATTATTATTAGACTCTATAATTATAATGTTTATATTTTAAAAAAAAAAATACTAGAATTAATTTTTAAAATCATCTTAATAATTATTTTATTACTCGTAAATTATAAAAAATTGTTTTAAATTGAATATTTCTTTATCTTTGTAATTTAAAATATTAAAAGTATTTGTTTTTTAATTATAAATCAAATATAATATATAGAGATTAATATTTTATTATTTTTGATAACTTCTTGTTAATCCAACGGGGTTGAACGGGTTAGGTCGGGTTTCGATCGTAAATTAATGGGTCTTTTTGGGTTCGGGTCAAACAGGTTACGTGCTGAAAAAACGTGTTCATGACCCTAAAAATTGGGTTAGTCGGGTCAGGTTTGCGGGTCGGATCAAGTTTTAACATGTCTAATTAACGGTGTTAGTTTTGAGTCATTTAACCATAAAGTTAGATAGTTTTACATCCTTAACTGAAAAAAGAAAAAACTTTAGGTACTTATTAACTTTTAAAATTTCCTAAATTTTTCAATATTACCCTTTCTCAATTCTAAATAACCTTCATTGTTTTTATTCTATTCTAAACCAATTTTTTCATCAATTTTTTTCTTAAACCTCATATATTCTAAAAATCGATCAATCATTATTTGCGAATTCACTAAGGATCATAGTTCGATAATTGATATTTTATCATATAGGAATTTTAATTGAAATTAGGGTTAATTGATTGAAAATTAAGGTTAATTAATGTTAATTACGTAGTAATTATTTACTGTACTAGTATAACCGCAAACGAGGACTTTTTCGAAAAACCTTAATTGGTGTAATTGATTTGAAATTCATCGCAAATTAGGACTTTTCTGAAAAACCCTAATTGGTGCAATTAATTTGAAATTCATCGCAAATTAGGACTTTTCTAAAAGAACTCTAATTGGTGCAATTTATTTCAAATTCATCACAAATTAGAACTTTTCCGAAAAACCCTAATTGGTGCAATTTTAACCTTAGTTTCTACTCGTATCATCGCAAATTAAGATTTTTTCGAAGAATCGTAATTAGTGCAATTGAATTTAAAATTTATGACCTTAACTTGTACTTGAATCATCGCATATTAAGATTTTTTTGAAGAACCCTAATTAGTGCAATTGAATTTGAAATTTATAACCTTAATTTGTACTTGAATCATCGCAAATTAGCACTTTTTCAAAGAACCCTAATTGGTGCAATTGAATTTTGGAAATTTTTATCTCTCTAGAAACCTAGGTGGAGAGGGGGTTATGGAGAGGAAATGAGAGGAACAGGATAGTAATTTTTAAGTATGATTGAGTAAATTTCAAGTACAAAAAAGTATAACCCTAAATTTATTGTTCATCAGATCATTTGATTTATGTGATAAATTTAGATTTAATTTATTATATTTTCGGATAAAAAGTAACATATACGGTTGTATGTGTAATTGAGGAAATTAAATGTTTGTAAATATAATGCAGACAAGATGAATATATTTTTGTACTAATTCATAAGATTAACTCAATATATTTTTTGTATAAAGCTTAATATATTTTGGTATTGAGATCAATATATATTTTTGGCTTAATAAATTATTCCCTCCGGACACTATTTTTTGTCCCACTTCATTAAAATACTTTTCAAAAATAATGGGATAATGGGGCAAAAAATAGTGTCCGGAGGGAGTATAAGATAGCAAACTTAATTAAATGGTTTTCCATGTATTTGCTACACCATAGGAAAAAAATTGGATCTGCCCCTGATGGACGTGTTTTACGAGATTTCAGATTGTTACACTTTCTTCCGACACCCAAGCCATATTCTAATTTCGGGAAGCATCTACGTCGTTGTGGACGCTTGTCTAACAGGACCATTTGGGTGGCTGGTGCAAACTTTTCCCGAAGATTTGGAAGAAAAGGGTGCAATTTTCTCTGGAATGCTGGGTTTGATTCAAAATTCTATTATGACGTTCATTTCCGTTATAGCATTTTGAAAACTCGGCGAAAACATCTTTTAAATTTTTATCGTTTCTGATTTCTTCATTAGGTGTTTTATTATAGAGCTAATCCCGGAAACCACTAATGTTGACATTTACGGGACTTTAAAAGCTTTGGAAAAAGTTTGTAAGAAGAATGGTAATTGTAGTTTTTTTAAAGAAATTGATTGTAGTTTAGATAGGTAGATTAATAGCATGATTTCAGTAAGAAACATACCGTTCTTTTAATACTTTCTTGTATTATGCTAATACCATTTTACATTGTAAGATCTCCATTTATATTCGGTTTCCAGTGGCAGTGCTTTATTGTGAGATAATTATCCGCATCTGAATTACCTCATCTTTATTTTCTTTTTTCCGTTAACTATTTTACTTCTTGAAAATTCTCTTCAGAAATACTCGATAGTTTACGACGTAGGTTCATGGGTAAGAAATCCGTAGCCCAATTATTTATTTATTTATTGCATAGTCAAGTAAGTTGAGCGTGAGGGTGGCGTATGGGGATATGAGGTTTATTAATGATAATCATTATTCTCTCCCTTTCTCTGATCAAATGCCTAAATAATCCCATGATCAAACCAAAAAATGTCACATTTCTCCTGCTCTAATAATAAGACAAAATAGTCCTTCAATAATAATCGCATCTGTCTCTTGTATGATGATAGTTGTTTCAGTAGTGGGGTTTTTCAGTTTTATAGCCCACTACATGCTTTTCACTTCCTCAACAACTATCTTCTCAAGCCGCATACTTGTTTCTCCAGTCCCCTTCTTATATCATTCTTTCAAATTTTCATACAAATGATATCATATTTAATCGTGAAGTATCAAGGGAGAAAACAAGTTTTGTTTGTAGCAGCTTCGATAAACATCACCTTTTCATGCAAATTGGTATAGTTATCAAAAAATTTAGTTAGATTTCGATGGATTAAAAAAAAGATAATTGGTTAGGTTCAAAGGGGATTGGGAAAGACATTTTTCTAAAAGAAAGAGTAGTGATGGAAAAAAAAATGAAAAGTTGAGTATGAAATAGTAAAACCTAGGTATGATTTAGCAACTACGTTTTTTATGACTTTCTAATTTGTGAGTTATTAGTATCAACTATAACCGTTTACTAATCTCTAAAATATCGCATGTATTTATCATTTTGTTATTTTAACCCTTCGTGTCAGTCAATAGTTTAAACTTTTTTTTGGATGTGTTAGTCAATAGTTTACCACTTTCTTTTGCGTAAGTTTTACCTCTCTATTTTTTATTTGTTTAATAAATATTACGGTATATATTACCGGACATATGGTATCTTAATATGTTTAGGAAACACAGTATAATAATATTGTGGGAATAAGCTATATATTACTATATTGTGTGTCCTAAACATACTAAGATACCGTATATACGGTAATAAACTGTAATAATAAACTAACAATAATTCTTCTCATCACCTTTATTACCTTACTAGTTGAAAAGCTCGTGTGATGCACATGCCGATTTGTAGTGATAATGATAATGACAACAAGTTAGATGATTGCAATAATTGGTGAGACTACGCAACAGTCGAAGGTAAGAGTGTGTCTAATAGTAAAGGAATATTATCCACATACGTGAATATAATGTGTTTTTAGGGAGGTAATACATGTTGTAGACATTCATTGTAACCCGTGAGGTAATATAATATGTTTCTAGGGAGGTAAACGTTAAGTTAAATTATAGACATTCATTGTAGTTAGAAATACTAATTAATATACCTCGCACACAAGTACATCTTCAACTACATAATCATACCAATATTTATTTATATTTATATGAAGTTTTTACTTATTACTCTATTAGTTTTGCATTCAACAATACTAGTGTACTAACTCGTGAAAATCACGGGGTTGAGGCATTTTCTTTGCCATTAGAACATATTTTAAAAAATTAATAAGTAGTATAGCAGAAAGACATTGTTGCGTGTGCATTTGTGAAATTATTGAATTTAGAGGAATAATATTTTTACGGTATGATCAATATCTAAGTTTAAGAACTCATATGGGTCCGTGGACATAAATTTGACTTGAAAAAATGAAAAAAGTATATGTTACGTAGAATCAGTAGTTTAGAGACGACATGTTTTATGAAAATAAAGCTTGACCGTGAATTGCTTTAAAGTAATTTTAAATAGTGAACGACATATTTTCACAGAAAGTTGAAACAAATTAGAATACAAAATATTAAAAGAGGACAACCAATAATATAAATCACCACACACAATCAAGTTGGTGTTCTTACACATTTAGACACCTCACTTATCTTATCTAATTATTCATAATATTATCTTACTCAGATTACCACTCCAGAAATTTCTCCATTAACACGAAGAGTAAGAAAGTTGATCATGCTCTATTGTATAATTAAGAAACCTTTCGTATCTTATGCAAATCGACTCAAAATATTTGGAGACCCACTTTCGCCACTTACCCTGAACCCCCTCTTAGCCGCCTCTGGTTGCATGATAAGGGTGGAATCCTTGTACAACTCCTCACTCAACGTGCCTAGTTCTTCTTCAATCAAAATAAATTAGAACACTAAAAATAAAATTTTCTTTAGTGAAAATAAAATGTGCATTTGAGGTGAAATTCTCAAAACTCGAGACTTAAAACACATTCAATTTCAGTATAGCTTCTCAGTTTTTCTTCCACTTAGGTGACCCATCTAATTTCTTTCTTATTGGAGTATACCACTACAAAACGACATAGAGATTTAACCAACACAATATGATTAAAAAGATATTCTGATCAATTAATAAATAATAATAATATTATCAATTAATCAATAATAAATAATTGAAATATTCAATTAAAATACAAAATCTACTGACGATTTAAGATCAAAAAAATATTTTTCTTATTAAATTTTTATTTATTTAAGAGTATAGCATTGTACTATAATGTTTATATTTAAAAAAAATAAATTCAAAATTTTAAATTATTTTATTATTAAATGGTAAAAAATACTCTTAAGTATTAAATTGAAACTTTTTTTATATTTTAATTTAAAATATTAATTGCTTAATTACAAATCCATAGATAACTATACTGAAGTATATAAATATGAATATTTTATCAATTTGAATTTTCGTTGACTCGTCGGGTCGGTTTTCAACCCTATAATATTATCGTTACTTAATTTAGTATTTTTATTTCTACACCCATTTTTTTGTACCCTTTGTTAATTTTTTTTTAAACAGAGTGTAAAAGGTAAATGTATCACCTCCATCTTACAAAACATAATTTATAAGAGTAGTATTCAACCATTCATGTACGAAATGAATCGAAATAGAGTAGTGTAATACCCGTGAATAATCACGGGTTGTGTACAACTTTTTGTTGGACGATTTCGTTTAAGACATTTTAGATTTATTTTTTTCGCCATCATACATTCACTACAAGAAATACTTCAATTAGCTACCATACACGCGCGACCGAAACTTTAAGTCTCTCATTTAGCGACTGATAGTAACTCGTGCGACTGATTTCAGTTGCAAGACGAAGAGACGGAATGGGGTGAAAATGAAGTCACCTTAGCGACCGATATCGGTCGCTAATAAAAAGACGTGCGACCGATATTGGTCGCTAAGTGACGTCAGATAGGGCAACAAAACAAACCTTAGCAACCGACGTAAAAAAACGCGCGACCGTTGTCGGTCGCTAAGGGGTCTAATTTTTTTAAATCAGCGAACACCCCCCCTCCCCCTCGCACAACTCTCATTGCACTCTCTCTCTCTCTCTCTAACCTGTCTCCTGCTTCTCTCTAATCCGTCTCCCCCTTCATCCTTCCTTATCATTCCTTCTTCTTTTCTCCATTTTTACTTAGTTACGATGTGTTTTCTATCTATATTTAATTTAAATTATTTGTTAATTTGTATTTATTGATATAAATAAATTAGCTATTGAGTTAGATGTTTTTTACTTAGTGTAGTTAGCATGTTAATTGCCCATAGGTTCCCCAAATTAAAATAGGTAAATTGTTAGTATAAAGTTAGGGTTTATGGTTGGATAGTCGAATGAATTGAGTTTTTTTAATGTGTTAGCTAGGAAATTGAAAGTGAAAATATAATTAGGTTGATTTAGTGATATAATTAGGCGGATTAGGTGCAAATATTACTATGTTTAGGTGAATTGAGAATTTTACTAAATATGTAAGTAGTGTATATTAGTAAATTACTTTAGAGGAAATAATGTGTATTTGGTTATTGTCTGAATTTTTTTAGATAAAAAATGAAGAGATTTGAACGAAAATGGATATATGAGGAAAGATTGGATAAGAGACAACGTCCCACAACGGAATTTTTAGAGGGTATTAATAGTTTTCTTGACTTTGCTAAAACCCACCCCGAATACGCGTTAGACGGTAGATTTAGATGTCCTTGTGTGAAATGTAAAAACCTCAATTTTTTGGAGATTATTATGATCAAGGAACATATTATCTCAAATGGGTTTTATCCAAATTATTATCGTTGGATTTGTCATGGTGAGACGTCTTCTGTTGAGGAATCTGAGGTTGAACAAAATGAGGGGGGATTGAGAGAAATGATTGTTGATGTGGTTGAGTATAATGTGTTTAATGATGAGAGCATGTACACTAATGACGACGACCGACCAACCCAACAAGAGCCAAACCCACGAGCAAAAGCATTTTTTGATATGTTAGACGCTTCGGAGAAGCCGTTATATGGAGGGTGTGATGTATGTGACATGGTTAGAAGTCACGTCTATGGTAGTGACCCTTAAATGTGAGTATAACCTACCGTTTGAGTGCGTAGATGGTGTCGCTGCGTTGCTTGAGAAGGTCATCCCAAAAGACAACATTATGACCAAAACATTCTACAATACCAAAAAAATAGTTAAAGGTCTTGAACTTCCGCATCAAAAGATCGATGCTTGTCCCGATGGATGCATGCTTTTTTGGAAGGACGATGTCCTACTTGAGCAATGTAAGAAATATGGTAAGGGTAGATACAAAAATGTAGATGGGAATATTGTTTTGAGAGGTAGGAAGGGAAAGAGTGTTGCGAGGCATAAAAAACCTATACCACTTAGTCGACTTACCTACTTTCCCAACGCCCCTAGACTTCAAAAATTATATGCGACCGGAACCATTGTCGAACAAATGTTTTGGTCATAATGTTGCATATCAAGCGGGATGTGTCCAAGCCTAGGGCCTTGTTTAGCCTTGATAAGGCTCAGAGAAAGGCCGTGTTAGAGTGGGTAGGGAAATTGAAGTTCCCTGATGGGTACGCATCCGATTTCAGTCGGTGTGTGGACATTAAGAACCTGAAGCTGCAAGGTTTGAAGAGTCACGACTGCCACGTGTTCATGGAGCGGTTAATACCTGTGGCGTTGAAGCACCTGCTGCCGGAAGGTGTTTGGAATCCTATCACTGAGATATCTCAGTTTTTTCGAGATTTGTGTTTGTCGACAGTTACAATTGACGACATGACTCGTTTGGAGGATCAAATTCCTCAGTTAATATGCAAACTTGAGATGATCTTCCCACCATCCTTCTTTAACTCATTGGAGCATCTACTGGTCCACTTGCCCTACGAAGCTAAAGTGGGAGGACTGGTCTAATTTAGATGGATGTACCCGTTTGAGAGGTGAGAACTTTCAAATATTTACTTACCCACTAACGTTAGATATTGTAATTTATTAATAACATAATTGCTTGATTGTCATAGATTTCTCAACCATTTGAAGAAAAAAATTGGTAACAAGGCGAGGGTCGAGGGCTCCATATGTAATGCTTATCTAACAGAGGAGATAGCCAACTTCTGTTCTCTGTATTTCGAGAAAGAAGTGAACACCAAAGCCAAGAATCTTAACCTAGAAACACCCGAGATGATTGACCCCAACATACCAGACTTTTTTCTAAGTAAGGTAGGTGAAGGATCTTCATCAGCTGGCGGGTGGAGGATATTAGATGAGAAGAAGTACAATCGTGCTCACCTTTACTTGTTACCAAACTGTGAAGTTTTGGAGCCGTATGAGAAGCAGTTTGTAACTGAATTTCTAGCTGCTAATCCACATTTAAATGCTGATGATGTTTAGAATAAGCATGAGGAACAATTTCCCAGTTGGCTGAAGCAGCATGTAATTTCAGAGAATATTTGGGATGATTTTGTTAGGAGTCTAGCATTAGGTCCTCTGTGGAAGGTTAGAACTTGGAACCGGTATTCAGTTAATGGTTAAAATTTCCATACATTTGCCCATGTTAGCAGTAGGGCTAGATGTAATTTTGGTGTGACTGTGTCGTCACTTGATGGTGATGACTACTACGGTCTACTGGAGGACATCTTCGAGCTGTGCTACGCTGGAAGTGATCGTGGATATAGAGCTGTGGTATTTAAATGCGAATGGAAGGACAACTCAGTGCATGGTACTAGAGTACATGAACGGTACAAACTAGTTGAAGTTAATCATACCAAAAAATACTCCAAGTACGATCCGTTTATACTTGCACATCAAGTACACCAAGTGTACTTTGCTCCTTATCCAACCACAAAGAACGATAGAACTGTAAATCAGTGGTGGGCGGTGTTTAAAACTAAGCCACGGGGGCACATTGACACTGACCTCTTCCAGGAGGAGGTCATTTCTAGTGGTACAACATTGTCTCCAATTGATGAGAATCTTTTCGCAAGTGATGATGATAATAATGAGGTGGACGTGGGGGAGGATTCTGAAGACGATGAAGGTAGTGATGAGGAGGAAGGTGCTTCTGGTGATATGGTCGAGGAGGAGGAAGATACCGATGATTTGAAGATCGATGACGAGGAGGAGGAAGATGACTACGAGGAGGAGGATGTAGTTGGTTCGAGTAGGCAAGTGGGAGATCGATGTAGTTGCTAGTAGGGTATAGTTTTAATAAGTTATACGGAGTATTATTTCAATATATAGTCTTTATTTAATATTTTGGGTATATTATTTCAATATCATGTTGTCAATTTCTAACTTTCTTTTTTCGTCTGTATATATGACGTTGGGCAGAAGAAACCGGTTTGGGAGCGGGAGCAGGAACAGGAGGTCCTAGCAGCAGGAGGACCAGCTGAAGGACCAGTAGGAGCAGAACAAGGAGGAGGCGGTCGAGGATCAGCAGGTCACGGTAAAGCAACCTGAACAACCACATGGACCTCACCAGCTTGAATATCGAGAAATAGACGGGCGCCTAATTATGAGCCCCAAGAAGACATGGTGAGACATTATATTATTAGCAACGTCATTACTGGTTTTAAAACTTTAATCACATTAGCAACTTCATTTTATTTCATTTTTTGGTGAGACATCATCTTATTTCATTCTTTGGTGTAGGTTTCGGGAACGAGTGGTGGTGACTGGTTTGTCAGATAGTTTCATGAAAGACTTGACTACTTACTGCACTGGTTGGACCAAGGTGCCTTAGTGGCAGCAGGAGAAGTAGTTCAACAACTTCAAGGTACACCATTTTTTTGGTTTTAGTAATTAACTTTTATTGTTTACGGATTACAAATACACTAGCAACAAACGATCTTGCAGTTAAAACACTATTGGAACCCAAGTCTCGAGGTGGCTGCGAGGGACCGATACATGGACGTCGCGAAGCCAAGGTACAAGGACAACATGTTCAAGTTAGCGAGCGAGGGAAAGGCACACAAATACCTTAAAGGTTCGATTACTCAATTAGTGTTCGTACTTGAATAGAAAGTTGTATATATCTTCAATTCGCTTACTGATCTCTTCATATGAATTGTAGGTGCCGCCATTGAACAGTTCCAAAAAGTCCGCTTCGACCCTAAGTTTATTCAGAGATCCCTCCAGGCGAAGAAAAACAAGAGGCGGGGAGGAGACCCTGAGGCGGAAGTAGAGGCCACCCACTACGGTGGGTCGCAGTCGATGCATCAGCGGACCGGGCTATGGCGGTAAGTATTTCTTTTCTTTGATTTTTATTTTGGATTTTTATTTAATGTTTTCATTGAAAATATAAATGATAAATCTACATATACTGTCAACAGTTAAAGAAGAAAACAGGAGAACTCCCCGAACCTGTGCAGCTGTTTCTTGACACGAAGAGCAAGGGAGACTCCGACGGTCGAACCTTCGTTACGAAGAGGGACGCCGCAATTTGGGTAAGTTTCTAACATAAGACTTTTTTACATTGTTCTTTACATCTCACCTAATCATCACTACAATTTCCTTTAGAGAGCATATTTGGAGACCACTAACGCGCCCGACGCTGAAGGTGTGGACCCGACCGAGGTATGATTCAGAGTCGTTCAAGGGTACCGCAAGGGAGCGGTGTACGGTACGAGGAACGCTCACACCCTGTACTGGACACCACCCAACGCCCGGGGGGGGGGGCATTCGACCTCGACAAAGTACGTACCGTCCGTCGTTGCTGAGATGAGGTCGGAATTGCAAGAGGAGAGGGCGCAACGGGCTGCTTTGGCTGAGAGGATGAGAGAGCAGGATGAGAGGTTGAAGGCGCAGGAAGAGCGTATCCAGCGACAGGATGCGGTCAGCTTGCAAATTCTAGAAGAGTTATCCCGCCTGAGGAGCATGCAGAAGCAAAACTGCAACTCCGGCCCCATTCCCCGAAGCAAAGATCCTAGAGACCCCTTCAATGGGGATGGTAGTGGTTTTTCAGCTAGTTTCCCTGTTTGCTGAGTAGATTGAAAATAGTTTGTAGTTTGTGAATGTTTATTGAAAATAGTATGTAACATTACTCTTAATTTAGTGTATTCACGACGTTTACTTACTTGGTTGCCAATTTTGGAGTGTGAAGCTGGCATAACGTTTGCAACGACGTTTGGAATGTTTGGGACGTATTTTGGTTGTTGGTTTGTTTTTTTGTGCAGATTTTGGCTAGAAATGAAATAAATAGAATCGGCCTGTTACAGGTCCCTTAGTGACCGATATCGGTCGCTAAATAAATAAATTAGCGACTGGTAACGGTCGCTATAAAACCTTCAAAAGGCGCCACGTCACCCCCTTCAGCGACCGATGTTGGTCGCTAATTGTACGCCATTATCGACTGATGTCGGTCGCTATGGACATGTCTGTAGCGACTGATGTCGGTCGCGCATTTTTTTAGCGACCGATATCAGTCGCCCGAAACGACTATCTTGTGCGACTGTTTCTTAGCGACTGTCATCTGTCGCGCGTCTATTTTAGCGACTGTCATCTGTCGCGTGTCTATTTTAGCGACAGATGACGGTGTCTAAGATCAGTCGCCCGTCTCGTTAATTCTTGTAGTGATTTTAGATTTAGTAAGCGTCATAATCAACAATGTCGGCCAAAGATTTACTTATAATGACACGTAAATGAATGAACAATGTATGACTTATTCGAAAATTAACTTGGTGAATTTAGATTTTCATTTAATTAGATATAGGGAAGCAGTATAGGTCTCAAGTGTGAATTATAGAGAAACATGAATTAATTACTCTGTAATCCTCTCAAACCTATAAATATATGTATTGTTTTTATACTACAATTTTAATAATGAATATTGAAAGGCTGCAGTGGTTAAGGTGTTGAAATTTGGTTTGGAGGTTGTGGGTTCGAAACCCATTGATACAATGCTTTGAAGTGAATTTTTTGTTGTGCTTGCTTTGAAGTGAGAGAACTTGATTTCCAAATAGTGGATTAAGAGGGTGACACCTCATTGTTAGTGGTGCCTTCTTTAATATATAAGAGATATCTACGTATTATTATTATAAATTAATAAAAACTAATAAATAAATTCACAAATAATCTCTCCGTTCAAATCCAGAGGATATATTTACTTTTTCACACTTTCCACGACACGTTTTACACCGTCAATATCTTTCGTTTTACATTAACAAAAATTATAAAAAATCTATAGTCTTAGGCCTCGTTTGGTTCATCCGGGAACTTATTTCCCGAAGGAAGTTACATTTCCCAGGAAGTTACTTCCTACATCAACTTCCCGAGAATTTGTAATATTTGTTTGGTTGACATCCTGAAATTCACACTTCCCGTGAATTGAATTCCTGCATCTTGTTTGGTTGGCTCGACCTAATTCCCATGATTTTGATTATAACGACTATTATGCCCTTTATTAATCAAGGGTATAAAAACTTATGAAATAAATATATTTTTTTAGCAACTTATGAAACATCTGAAATTGTCTTCTCTATAATATGCAATCATAACCAAATTGCATTATCAGCATAAAAATTAACGAACATTATTTTAAAAAAAATAGATGGAGAATTATGAACATCATTTTTTACAAATAACGAACATTATGAAAGTAATGTACCATGAATGATTTTGGCAGTTAAAGTGTTTTTTTTAGAAGAAGGCAATAAAGAAGAGTTGAGAGGAAACCTTAGATGAAGAATTGAATGAAAAATTAGGGTTATAAAGTGAGAAATAGATGAATGTATAAGGGTAAAAAAGTCATTTGAAGGAATCGGGATGTGGGAAGTGCAACTCACCGGGGGGGGAGGCTTGGTGAGCAAGTTCCCGCATCATGCAGGAATTGCAACTCATGGGGTAACTTTTTTTTTTTGAAAACCCGATAAACGTTATTACACATTAAGACTAGCTTCCGAATCGATGGGAGATGATAAAACATCCGGTAGATTGTCTTCCCAACACATAGATCCCACTCGGCCAAAGAGATAGCGAGACATCTCGTGAGCTACTCCATTGAATTTCCTCGGAACGTTCGACCATTGTACTTCCTCAAAGTCCATGCTTGCTTCTTTAATTTCCTCCAGTAATCGATGAAAATCGTTTCTCCCTTGAGCACCTTTCTTCAATGCCTCCACAATATCCCTGCAGTCTGTCTCCATGATAATTCTACGATGTCGTCGTCGAGCTTCCTGCATACCAGTTAGTATAGCTTCGGCCTCGGCATTGCGAACTTCATCCCCCCCTCTCCTCCCAATACTCCCTCCCCAGATCAGTTGTCCCGTCTCCCCCCTGCACGCAAAACCCATACCGAACCCTCCGACCTATAGACTCGCATCACAGTTGATTTTCACCCACCCCTCACCCGGTTTCCGCCACGTTTCCTCCCCTGTCCGCCCCCTACTGTCCGTGTTCTTCTCCCCCGACCCCTCATCCACCTCCTCCGCCTCCTCGACCTCTCTCAAGATGTCTTCAACTCTCCTGATCACTCTGCAGCAATTCACTCTAACACCCTCGAAAACCCATTTGTTTCTCGCTTCCCACATAGCCCAACATCCCGTCATTACCTTCCCTCGATCCTCAACCTCCATCTCCCTCCATAAATCCTCCACCCACTCCCTCACCCTCTCATGCCCAACTTCCTTATCTGTCTCCACCCCCAACCCATCCCACACCCCTCCCCCCCCACCCACAACCCTTAACAAGGTGGAGACTAGTCTCCTCCTCACAAGAATAAATAGGGCATATAGAGTTACCATGTGACATCCGCCTAGCAAGATTGAAGTTCGTGGGTAGAGCGTCCCAACACAGCTGCCAAAAGAACGATTTGATACGAGGAAGGACATTGGTCTGCCAAATACATTTCCATAACCACTTCCCTTTCTTATTATCCGAGGGTCCCTGCTCGTCAATGGTATTTACACTAAGCACCCGATACGCAGATTTGACGGAATACAAGCCTGATTTCTCCGGTGCCCAGAACCACCTATCTTCTTTCGGGCTACCACTGAGTCGAACCCGCAAAATCGCCTCCTGTTCGGCTGGGATAAATAGTTGACGAATTTTGGTCTCATTCCACGTCTTGCCTCCCACATTCATGAGTTCCCAGACTTGTATACCACGGTCCCCATCCAAGCAAGGTGATAAAAGCCTGCTATTGTGCTCTCCACTAACCCAAGGATCATCCCAAACATTCGTGCTTAAACCATTTCCAATGCATTTACGCGCCCCTTGCTGCACAACCTTCTTAGCCTCCCATATTCCTTTCCAAGTATAGCTCGGGTTACTCCCAAGATCGGATTGCAAAAAGGAGCGTCTATTATAGTACCTAGCTCGCAGCAGTCTTGCTAAGAAAGAACCCGGGTCAATAATTAGATTCCACGCATGTTTGCCGAGCAAGGCGAGATTAAATTTTTGTAAATCTCGAAAGCCCATTCCCCCTAGATCTTTTGGTTTGCATAATTTATGCCACGCCAGCCACGATATTTTCTTTTTCCCGTTTACCGCGCCCCACCAAAACTTGGACACAATAGACCGAAGTTCCTCACAAAAGTTCACCGGAAGTTTAAATACGCTCATCGCATAGGTAGAAATCGATTGGGCCACCGCCTTTATCATTATCTCTCTACATGTCTTGGATAAATACGTACCTCTCCAACCTTTTAGCTTTTTGTTCAATTTATCCCTCAGGAGGTTAGTAAGAGCATTTTTCGATTTCCCGAGCACCATAGGCAGGCCTAAATAGTTTCCCGGATTGGCAACTCTTCTCACACCTAACTCACATGCCACCGATTCGCATAGATTAACTGGAGTAGATTTACTAAACGAAACAGTTTTTTTTTTGTGTAAATGTGAGCTTTTTATTTCATTCATAAACAGATATACAGTCAAAGAATTACATGTACAGTATAACAAACTGAAAGATTAAACCATAAGACGTATTAGTCTCCAATCAGTTTGCTCAACATTTGAAACTCCTCTTCTGTATTGTAAGACCTTTGAATTATGCTTCCGCATCTCTTACGCACATCATCTTGAATTTGTTTTGTCACTGTAGTTGGGCGTTGTACCTGTCCCTCCTTCCATGCTCCATTTCTCTTTATCCATATCTTATAATGATACGCATTTAATACTAAAGCCTGAACTCGACCTCTAGGTCCACTCATGAGTGTATAATCTGGGTGCTGAGGAAAATCGAAACCAAGCCAAATGGTCAAGGCGTTTCGTACCTGTCTACTGTATACGCAGTCCAACATCAAATGTTGGTTAGTTTCCTCATCCGCTGCACATAAGCAGCATAAATTATCAGGGCAGTAGCCAATATTTGCTAATTTCATCTTGGTGTTTAGCCCGCTGTTCAACATAATCCATGATACAGCAGCATGTTTTGGGATACTCCAGTCATCCCAAACAAAACGGTGCCAACGAACCTCAGGTTCTCTACCTCGCAGCCATCGATACCCATTAGCGATGGAGTATCCCTTGGTGTCCATAATCCACGCATTGGAGCAGTCATATCCTTCTTTAAGTTTTTCTTTTGCTCTACATATCGTTCTCCAGGTCCAAGGAACATCAGGTGGGGGCTTATAATCATGTCAGTCGTTCCCTTTCAGATAGTTATGGTCAATCCATTTGATCCACAGTTTATCACTTTTCTCATAAACCCAATTCACCAATTTCCCTACAGCCGCTAAGTTCCAAGCCTCAGACTTTTTGATTCTGAGACCGCCTTCCGTCTTTGGCCTGGTTACCCTTTCCCACGAAACTAAAGGGACCCGACTGTATTCAGAGTTTCCTATAAACGAAACAGTTGTTTTATCGAAATTCACCCTTTGACCCGAGGCTTCCTCGTACTCCCGGAGAACAGCCTTCACCTTGCACGCTTCACCCACACTAGCCCGACAGAAAAACAAGTTGTCATCCGCGAATAGTAGATGAGATATGATTGGGGCCTCTCTAGCTATACGAATCCCATGTAGACCCCGCGCATCATTGGCCTTCCTCATCGAGTTGGATAGCACTTCCGCATATAGGATAAAGAGGTAAGGTGATAACGGATCCCCTTGTCTAATCCCTCGGCTCGGTCTAAATTCCCTTCCCGGATTACCATTCATAAGCACCTTGTAAGAAACAGAACTAACGCAATGCATTACCCAGTTCGTCCAGCCTGCATCAAAACCCATTCTCGCCAAAACCCGCTCAAGGAAACCCCATTCCACTCTATCATAAGCTTTGGCCATATCAAGTTTTATAGCCATGTGTCCGTTACCGCTCCGGGTATTTTTCATATAATGAAACGCTTCAAATGCAATCAAAATATTATCTGAAATCATTCTACCCGGGGTAAAAGCACTCTGGTTATCCGAAATAATATCGCTTAAGAACATTTTAAGTCTATTAGCCAAAACTTTCGAGACAAGCTTATATATAACATTGCATAAACTTATAGGCCGAAAATCACTCAGAGAAGTTGGGTCCTTTTTCTTCGGGATTAAAACGATAAAGGTCAGATTGCTACCTTGGGGTAAGAGAACACCTTTCAGAACATCTAGAACCGTACGTAGCATTGCCTTTCCCACCACATGCCAATAAGTCTGGTAGAAGAGACCATTCATACCGTCCGGTCCCGGAGCCTTAAGCGGATGAATCTTCTCTAAGGCTATCAAAACCTCCTGCTCAGTGTACTCGGCCTCCAATATTGCATTCATTCGCCTAGTGACTCTTCCCTCCAGCCCACTTAACACCGCTTCAAGGTCCCTCGGTTGGCCTGCCTCAAAGAGCTTTTCAAAGTAAGCTCTTGAAACTCCCTCCAACTGTTCCTCTCCCTCCTTTCGAACACCTTCATCGTTCATAAGAAAAACGATCCAATTACGACTCTTTCTCGCCGAAGCCTTCTTATGAAAGTAGCTTGTGTTTTTATCCCCTTCTTTGAGCCATAAGGCTCGAGACCGTTGCCTCCAAAACAGCTCTTCCTTCTTCATCAAAGTAGCTATCTCCTTGACAAGCTGTCTTCTCGTCCCTACACTCTTCGTCGTTCTCTCTTCTTTATCAATCCGGCCAAGCCGTCTTCTCTTACGTTGCATTTCCTTAAGAAGCTTTCCTATGCTAATACCCTTCCAAGCCATTAGGGCCTCACAACAAACCCTTAATCTCTCCAATATATCCTCATCAACTCCCCCCCCCCCCCACGCCTCCTTAATGGTGTCCTCACATCCCTTCTCCCCAACCCAAGCATGCTCGAAACGAAAAAAATTCCGCCTTCTGACCCCATCCTCCTTCTTCTCTAGCTCGATCTTTATTGGGGCGTGGTCCGACCACTCCCTTGTTAAGTGGGTAATCTTCGCATAAGGAAAAAGGTCGACCCATTTTTCATTTGCCATCGCTCTATCTAGCCTGCATTGTCGGTTTGACTCTCCACTCTGGCCATTATCGAATGTAAATTCGTAACCCTCAAAAGCAAGTCTCGAAGTTCACAATCCTCAATAGCCTCACGGAACTGATTCATTTGCCATTGAGCCCTCGAACCTCCCTTCATCTCAGTTGCATATAGGATTTCGTTATAGTCTCCCATACACAACCAAGGACCGACGAACTCCTCCCGTAGCAATTTGAGCAGCTGCCACGAAAGGTGACGATCCGCCACATTTAGCCACCCGTAGAACCCAGTTACTTTCCAAACGTGACCCCCCAAATTCACCTCGAAATCTATGTAATGCATAGATTAGGATCGAAAAGTACACATGATTTTCTTCCGCTACATAAAAGAAAGACCCCCCGCTCTACCCGCACTATCCACTTCTACACTATCGTAGTCTTTGAAGTGCACCCTGACATCCCGAAATTCCATACTGCTAAGCTTCGTCTCGCAAAGGAAAGCTATAGCAGGGGCCTCCTTCCGTAGAAGGTGATGAAGCCCGCCAACTGCAGAGGGGTTGCCCAGCCCCCTGCAGTTGAGGCTCAACAGATTCATAATGCCCGGCGGGGTTGAGTAGTCTCAACCTCCGCCTCAGGTGAACTGACACCCATGGATTGTTTCGCTCGTTTCCCATTCTCATTCTCGTCCTCCGTCTCTTCTGACCTGCCCCGTTTGGTACTGCTATCCCCCTTGCCTCCTTTATTATCCTTCCCCTCTCTAGCTAGCCTTTTCCACTTCCCCACTTTTTGTGAGTTTGCTTGCTGATCAGCATATAGATTCTCCTCAGTATTTGCTAGCTTCCCCACTCCTTCCTGTATCTCTTGCCCTTCATCCACCTCCATAACCCAATCATCCTGCTCCCTTATTTCCCCACCTTCCAGACTTGTGTCCACTATCACCTTACCCAATGCCCTAGTCTCATCTTGTATGCTTCCCCTCCAGCTCAGTTCCCCACGTACTACTTTCTCACCCCCACCATCCCTAACAACATTCAAGCTTATAGCCCTTTGCTCTTCATCCACACTCCTTTGTCGAGCCCTCTATAGTACCACAATTTGTTGTAGTTTAGCAATCAGATTACTTATAGCTTCTTCCTCTCTAGCTCGAAATTCTTTATCCAAAACAGGTTGTAAGTTTCTTCCCATCCCCCCTTTGCTCCGATCCTCTACCTTTATCGGTCTCCATGGTGAAGCACACAGTTCGTCTCCAAACTGAAGCTCTCCTTCCTCAAAAGGGCCCTCCTCACAATCCTTCTCCCTCTGCCCAAGAACCCCACATCCGTAGCAGAAAATAGGTAATTTCTCATATTTGACATTGAAATTCAATAGGTGTCCCTTCGGCATCCGAATCTCAATATTTTTAAGTAATGGTTCCCGAACATCGTGAAGGACACGAATTCTAACAGAGCGTTCAAGTACCTGATTAGCACTCTCATCCCAACCTAGGTACGACCCCAGTTTTTCCCCTATCCTCCTCAAATTTTTGACATTTGACCTCCCACTCAATGGTAGATCGTATACCCTCGTCCACAAACGGACGTGGTACAGAGGGGTATCGATCAGTTTCCCACCCTTCGTCGGTTCATTAAAACACCAAATAAATTTGTCGAAATGCCGAGGTTGACCCTCTAAAATCCGCGATTTGTCGTCCGCCGATTCAAACTGGAATATGAACGTACGTTCTTTTACATCAAGAATATTAGCGGATATCTTACCTTTCGTAGTCCAAATTCTTGTCATAGTTTCAATAGCAGCACGCGTATTGATCGCCTTCGACGTCCAAATCTTGCCCAAGAGAACATGTTCCTCCTTCGATATCGTTGTGCCCGAATCTTCCACCCAGACCAGTTCCTCTTCCACCCCAATCTTGCCCTTTCCCTTGTCACGATTAGCGTTTGCACTGGTACTCATTGTCTGAATGTTAAATATACTCCAATCTATGCAGCGAAGAGAATTCTTACGGTAAACTTTCGATTTTTGGTGCGATTAACGATGAAGATCCCACATGAAAGTGAGGAATCGTCCAGGAAACCCTAGAGTAGATGTCTCCCAATAGGAAACCCTAGGGAGAGTTTTTTTTTCGTAGTGTGAGTTAAGCAAACTCATGGGGTAACTTTGAGTTCCCCATTTTTTTACTTTCGGGGTAACCAAACAACTACCCAGGAATGCAACTCATGAGATCTTGCAATTCCCGGGAAGTATATGGGTAACCAAACGAGGCCTTAATCTACTCATAAATATGAATCAAACAAGATCTTGTATGACTATATTTTCTCTTATAGATTGTCGAATATTGTCCAAAAGGGAAGCGTGGTCTTTGGATTTAAATGGGGGAGTAATATTTACGTATCAATGTAAAGTAAAGACCCAATTTGACATAGATAATTCAAAAACATATTGTACGTAGTGTGTATATAGCGATATGAGTAATTAAATTTCATGATAGTATAAATAAACGTATTTATTTCTTACATAATAAATATATAAATAATTGATCTAATAGGAGACTTAAATGATAAGTTACCACTCCTAAATTCGATTAGTGGTCGGTTAGTTTTATTAAAAAAAAAATATTGCTCATATGATAAACTAAGTACACATAAGATTGTGCAACAATACACTTTGATAAAACTAAATTAAAGATTGTGCAACATATTAGCGTCATTTTATAAAAAAAAATTACGATGAATTTTTTGTTAAACGAAATTTTAAAATTTGTAGATGAAATTATAAACATCACATTAATATAATAGATTAAATTATATATTATAATAATTAAAAAGTTTTTCTACTTGAGTTTTTTTATTGATGTTTGTGTATAAAGAAGTTGTAAATGTCATATTGGAACGAATGGAGTATTATTTTTAATTAACGTAATTATACTCAACGAACCAATTATGCATTCATTTGTCATTAGTACAACATGAATAGGGGCAGACCTAGGGGGCCCGGGTGGGCAAAGACTCTCCCAACCCATTTAGAAATAAGTAGGTTTGAGTATGACTAATTTCCATTATGATGGTGTGTAGCTTTTCTAAATATAATGCTACATTAAGGATTCGAACTCAGGTCCTTGTACACAAGGTCAATCATGTAACCAATCTTAGCACCTCATTCTCAATGTCATATCTCAATGAAATATATATATATATATATATATATATATATATATATTTCTCAAAACTTTCATTCTTTTACTTATAGATTATTTATGACACGTTGCAAATATTTAACTTAATTTTTGTAAGGGTATTACTTTTATGTACTTCAATGTTACCCAATCATACTTAAAAATTACTACTCTAGCCCTGTCATTTCCCCCTCCCCACCTAAGTTTCTACTTTCTAGAGAGAAGAAAAAAAATCTCAAATTTCATCTACTTTTACCACCAACTCGGCCACCACGCAATGTCGGCCACCCTGCATTTTTTTTAAGATTATTAATGTTTTATTTTATCTACAATTTTTTTGGAGAAAATATTTATTTTAATTTTTATTTAGTATTAAATAGGGTTATTTAACAAAAATAATACCAACTTTGGGTAGTATTCCATAAATAAAACCAACTTCAGATAATACGGGAATAAAACCATGTATGAGACATATTATACACGAATGAAATTGCCTCTTAAATGACCGGATGAAGTAGGTTTTTGTGGGTCCCATATTATTAATTAACACACATCTTCATCTTCTTCATTCCCACCACAAACTCGATTTTTCCGTAAACCAAATTCTCTCTCCTAAACCCTAATTTCTCCAAATCGACCCATCAAATTCATGTTCTTCGAATTCATAGGACTCTAAAACCCCTAAATTAGACCCAGAATAAGAAAGCCCTAAATTAGAAAAGGAAACCCAGAAAAATTGATTTGGGGAAATGAAAACAATACTGTACACCTATAACCTCTGAAAATGAGTTTTCGACAATATTAATGGTAATTATAAAGACAAACGTAGCTGACACTTGATAAACAAACAAAAGTTTCGAAAAAAAGTTACCTTCGACAAGATGAATTGAGGAAGAAGATGAAGTGATGAATTGAGGAAGCGGAATAAGAATGGGAAAGAAGATGAAGTTAAAAAATTAATGCAGTGTGTGGTTATTGAAGCTAATGAAGTTGAAAATTGTATTAGTGAAACATTGACTGGCATAGGCGGTAGCAGGTAAGACTATTCCATTCGTGTATAATATGTCTCATAAATGGTTTTATTCCCGTATTAATTAAAGTTGGTTTTATTTATGGAATACCATCCATAGTTGGTATTATTCCTGTTAAATAACCCTATTAAATACTCTATATATATCTTTTTTTTTTCTAATTTTTATATTAGTATAATTATTGTTGATTGGGTTGTTCTTACTTAATTTCAATTTTTTTTATTATTTCATTTAGTTTTTATATGCATATACAACAATTACATTGATTATAATTAAAAATTTTAATTATGAAAAAAAATTAATTAATTGCACTTATAAAAACCAAGAAGTTATTTTCATAGTCAAAAAAATTTCAAATTAGAATTTTTTTTTAAAAAAAAACTAACTACCTAAGAACGTTCCTCTATAGCCTTACCCTCCCTCCTCCCATCCCCCTACAACCTCATGCTCCCTCCTCCATCCTCGCCATCCCTAATCCTAAAACCCTCCACCGTCCCGCCTACTACCATTCTACTTCGTATTTATCACCCTTCAACCCTAATTATTAAAAGAAAAAAAAACATTAATTAACTCATATTTTCTATATACTACTCCGTATATGATAAAATATTGATTATCAAATTATAATTTATAGTCGCAATTAATTATCGATTATTAGAATTTATGAGGTTCAAGTAAAGATTCTTGATAGAACAAATTGAGTTAGAATAGGGAAAAGACAGTGAAGGTTTGTCTTAGAATAAAAAAGGGTAAAATCGAAAAAATTAGAATATTTTAGGAAGGATTGAGTAACATTGAAGTATGAAAAAGTAATTCCACTTTTGAAATTATTTTATTTAATTTGATAATGATTTTAATAACCGTGTGATAAAAATATGATTTAAAATATATATAAGTTTATTTTTTCAAACAATTGTAAAAATAAATTAATATTTATTACGGATGTTGTGTCTTTAAAGTAAATCAAAATTTTATATTAATAGTATACGGATTAAATACAAATATTAAATAATTTAGCTATTTTCGATCGACTTATGGGTTGGGCGGATTCTGATGCTAAATATTCAGGTTAATATCGAATCAGTCACTTAAGTAATTTTTCGGGCTTTTTCGAGTGGATCATTTTTTGACAGGTCACATTGCTCATTAAGTGCCCCCTAGGTGAAAATAGTTTTAAAATGCAAAAAATGTGAACCCACGGTGAACCCTAGGTGAAAAATCCTAGGTCCGCCACTAGGCGTGAACCCATGGAACCAAACCCTTGTACTATAGTTATGTCGGTTAACTTAAGCAATGTCCAAAAGACCAAAAGCCTTGACAAAGTGGTAGAGTTTAAAAGAAAAGAAAGAAAGCATTTTTTGTTAGCATTTACAATGAAAACAAAAACTCTCTAGGGTTTCTACGAGAGCCTCTTGCTAAGGTTCCTAGATCATCTTGGTTTCAAAGTATTCTGCCTCTCCATCTTTGAGGGCGCGATTAAACAATACACAATAAGAAAACAACACGCAATCCCCTATTTGACTAAAGAAAGCAGATCACAAGTTGGCATGGAGAGTGCACGAAACAGTGGCACATGAAAGGGTAAGGAGATATTACTAGGGTAGGCTGATTCTTTTGTCTGGAATACCGAAGAACGAACAATAGAGACAAGGGCGGAACACGTGCTTGTGGGGAAAATATAGACAAGCAAATTCGTTTATTTGTATTCCGGTTTGGGTCTTTTAAGGATAAAGTGAAATTCGTTGAAGGTCAACCGTGCCACTTCGACAAGTTCATTTGGTGTTTTAAGGATTCGTTAGATAAGGGCAAGTTAACAGAAACCTCATTGTTTCATGTGCCGCTTTGGATTAGGGTGTACGATTTGCCGCTCGCTATAGGGTATGACTAATGAAGATAACCTCCACCAATCAGATAACCAAATGGGTCTATTTTTACAAGTGGAGATTGCTAGTATACCGAAAATAGAGAGGGCAGTTCGACTTCGCATATTGCATGATGTTAGGGTCCTGATGCGCGAAAAAGTAGGGATACAATTGAAGAGTGGAAATAGGGTGAATTTTGACGTAAAATATGATAAAATTTCTACATTTTACAATGGATGTGGACTACTGGATCATGGGGAAAATGATTGTGAGGATGGACCATGTGAAAAAGGAGAGTTACAATTTAGTGATCACTTGAGAGCCTCACCTTGGAAGCCGGCTAGAGCGAGGAGGGAGAGGGACGCGCAGTAAGACCTTGACGAAGGAGTTCGAGCGTGAACATAAAAGGAGGGGAGAGGAGGTAGTGACAAATATTATAGAGAAATTGCAAAGGGTTCTTGTCAAACAGTCGGCTAACGGTGGAATAAGAATGTGCACTACAAGACAAGAGAGTTAACGACGTTTAATTTAGGCTTAGGCGGCATATGTAAATGCCGCGAAAAGTTATTACAGCCTTCGATTTAATGTCGCGTAATACAATGTCGTTAGAAGTTTTGGTGGCATTTATTGTATATGCTTGTCAATGCCTTATATATAAACGCTACCTAAGCCTTTTTCATTAATGTTGACATCCATGAATTTTTCTTTTTTCCTTTGATATGAAGATTTTACTTTTTCCTTTAATAATAATTTTTCATTGATACACATGACATTATTGTTCATTTTAATTTTTTTTGGCTATTTGCCATTTTTTAAAATAAAAGTAACTAATTAAACAAAACATATACTCTGTAAAACATTATCACGTACTCCGTATAATATTACAAACAAAAATTGTCATTACAAATAAGTTACTCCATATCAGTAGCAACTCAATTCGTTAAGACCTAATCGAAACATAACCTAAGCCTACATTTGTCTCATCCGAAAGTCGAAATTGCTAGAGTTGATAGCTACTCCAACACTAAGCTTCTGTTTTGGGGCTGTGTCTCGTAGTGCAACCACTTCTTTTATGTTGGACTGTACTAAGCCATTGTCAAAACCAATATGCCATGAATCTTTCTTCTATAATCCAACCTAGGCAAAGGAAACCAAATATTACACATTGCTTATAAAAATTATACGTTTGACCCAATATAGAGGCTATCTATGTTTGTAATAAAAAGAAGGATAAAGACTTACAGTACTATTTATTTTTGTCATTTCTATGAAACAAATGAAGGATTGCGGTGGGATACATAACATGTTTGCCAGCAGTAAACCCGCAAATTTAAGTAACTAATCAAAGAAAACCAAATGAATGATTGCAGTGGGCTTAGGGATGGCAACGGATCCTGGATCCGGTCCAGATCCGCAAGATCCGGTCCGCACGGACCGGATATGGATCCTAAAATTTCAGATCCGGCGGATATGGATCGGATCCGGATCCGCTATTTTTAAACGGATCCGGATCTGGATCCCAATAAAAAGATCCGGATCCGATCCGTAAATCCATTTTTAAAAAAAAAGATAAATATTGTTGAGCTGTTGGACAGTTGGGCCGTGGATGGTAAATTGGTAATTGGAAAGTGGCTAAGTTTTAATTAAAATTTTGAAACAAAGTCTGACTCTTTTTCTTCTCCCCTTCTCTCTAAATTTGACCTAATCTTGAGTTCTGTGATGCTGCCTACTGCGTGCTACATACACTGCTGCCTCTATCTTCAAGCTTTCTTCTTCATCAAATAATAAGTCTTCATTTCATCAATCATCAATTATCGACCGACAATCATCACTCGCCCAGATTCGTTGCTGTTAACGGAGTTTCTACTCCCTCGCCGTTCTTGTCGCCGAAGTTTCTACTCTCTCGCCGTTCTCATTGCCAAAGTTTCTAGACTCGCATTTTATCACTCGATCATCGGCCAATTAGGTATACTTCGTTTCCTTCTGTTTCGTTCTTACTTTATCTGCCCTTGTTCTTGATGCTGCTTTTTCGGTTACTGTTTTTGTCTCGTTAATTCTCTTTATATTTTGTCTCTTCGTTCTCTCTATATTTTGTGTTGAAGTACGTTATTGTTCGCTGATGTTTTGTGTATGTTAATGCTGCGATTCACAGTTGGTGGTGGTCGCAATTGTTATCGTTATTTGGTTATGTTTGTTGTGTTCTTCACGTTCTCCCTATACGATTATTGATGTCGGAGAGCATCTTTGTTGTTGTCACTTTGTTTTGTCACTATGCTATTGTTCACTACTGTTATGACCCGTTTAGCACAGTTTCCTTGTTGTTGCTGCGTGGCTGTTAGTTGTTTCCGTCTTGTAATACGTCTTGTAATTACAATTAATTGCTAGTTGTTGTGCGGCTGCTAGCTGCTATACGTCTTGTAATTGCTGTTTGTTGTCATTGTTACTACGGTTTTATAGCTAGTGTATCTTACCCATATTTTCCTTCTCTTTATCAATTGCTTTATTTTTCATGGATTATCAGAATGCAAGGTGAACAATTCAATAATCTTTCTTCTAGCGGTAATGAAGACCTGGGCGGTTTCACTGGACCTCTTGTTAATGTGCCTATAGATGTAGAAAGTGAGGAGGAAGATTTTATTGAAGTTCTTGATGATCACGATGTTATCCCCATTAGAATCGAACAAAAAGAATCTGAGGTAAGCGAACCAAGAACTAAAAAGCGTACTTCTGATGTTTGGAATTCTTTTGAATTAGTAAAGGTGAAAGGTGTTTTGATTGCAAAATGCAAAGCTTGTAAGAAAGAACTTTCTTACAATGATCGTAATGGGATTTCTCATCTTGGTAAACATGCACAGAATACTTGTCCAATGAGATTTTTTACAGTTGATGGTTCTCAAAAGAAGCTAAGAACAATAAGGGAGGTTGATGGCACTACTACTTTAGAGTTAAAAGAGAAATATAAGGAGTTTGATCAAGATTATACTAGGAGTTTATTGAGTAAGATGGTGGTGGTGCATGAGTATCCTTTATCGATGGTTAATCATCATGTCTTTAGAGAATATTCTAAGAGTTTGAACCCTTACTACAAGATGATCTCTAGGAATACCTTGAAAAAGATATTTTGAAGTTGTATGATGCCGATAAGCTTTCCCTTAAGCGATTATTGGAGTTTAATGATAGTAGAATTGCGGTGACAACGGATATGTGGACCTCCATTCAAAAAAAAAGGGTACATGGTTGTTACTTCACATTTCAATGATAAAAATTGGAACTTGAGGAATCGAACTTTGAGGTAACCGTTTTCATCTTTATAAAACTTATCTATCATCTCTTGATATTATATTGTGTGATTATTTGGATTGTGTGTTTATTTGAATTGTGTGTTTATTTGAAGGTTTCGTTATGTGTCATCTCCACATACAAAAGATGTTCTTGCTGAAGTTTTAATGGAGTGTTTGTCTCAATATGGTCTAGAGAGTAAGATTTCTTCCGTTGTGGTTGACAATTGTACCACAAATGATGCAATGATGAGAATATTACTTACAAATTTTGAGAAAAAGTGTCTAATATTGAAAGGTAAATTCTTGCGTTTGAGATGTAGTGCTCACATCTTAAATTTGATTGTTAGAGATGGGTTAGAGGTCAATGAATCGGGGATAACTAAAGTGAGAGAGTGTGTTTCATTTTGGGGTGTTACTCCTAAAAGGATTGAAAATTTTGAAGAGTCTTGTCGTTTTTTGGGTATTAGTAACACTCAAAAGTTGATTCTTGATTGTAAAAACAAGGTGGAATTCAACTTTTGCTATGCTTGAATCCGCATTGCCTTATGTGGATGTGTTTGAAAGACTAAAACGACTAAATAGAAACTTGAGATTTGATATTCCTTCAAATGAAGATTGGAACTTGGCTAGTCTTATTTGTAAAAAATTGGAGATATTTAGTAATGCTACTAAAGTGTTTTCGGGGAGGCATTATCCTACTTCTAACTTATTTTTTCGAAAGGCTTGTGAGATAAAGCTTGCTTTGAGATCTTGGTTAGTTGATGATGCTCTTGTTGTTAGAACCATGGCTACAAATATGGTGAAATTTGATAAGTATTGGGATCACATAAACATTCTTTTAGCTATTGCCGCCATTTTGGATCCTTGGAATAAGATGGATTGTGTCAAGTATTATTTTAAGCAATTATACGGTGAAAGTAATGAAGAAAAAGTGATTATGGTGAGAAAATTTTTGGATGATCTTGTTATTGAATATCAACATAGAAATGAAGAGAATGTGACATAAGACTTGTCTAAAGGAAATGGGAAAAGAGGTCTTGATAATTCTAGTGTGGAAGGTGAAGAAGATGGTTTTGCTAGAGAAAAGGAGACAAAGAAGAGAAAGGTGAATGTAATGGGTGAGGTGGATCATTATTTGGAGGATGAAACACAACCCAAAAATGTGAACTTTGATATTCTTAGTTGGTGGAAAATGGATCATAAATATCCTACACTAAGAAAAATTGCCAAGGATATTCTTGTTATTCCAATTTCTAGCGTGGCTTCCGAGAGTGCCTTTAGCATGGGAGGAAGGGTAATTAGTTCTCATCGCTCAAAGCTTCATGTTAACACCATAGAAGCTGTAATGTGCTTGCAAAATTGGAAGGTTGAGGATATTCAAGGTAATATTTATTACTCCGTATTAAACTTCTTACATTATTTTATTTGCAATATCTTCTTTGATACATAATGCTATGTATGTATATTTGAAGATAATCTAGAAGACACAAGTGCGTGTTCTACTATAAATGAGGGCTCGGATAGTGAAGGTGAAGATATTGATGCAATTGACATGGTGAGTTTTTATTGATTGCGTTTGTTACTTAGCCTCTTTTATTGTTAGTGATATTTGTTTTCATATATTAATATGCTACGTGTTCTTTGACATTAGGATATTGATGCTATTTCTTATGAAGACATGGAAGAAAGAACTCTTTTTTTTTTTAGCGAATAGATCATTTCATTAATAAAAAGTCATTAGACATCTACAACTTATATCGAAATTGAACGGATACAATACTATAAAATTTGAGTAAAATAAATTCTCGTTAAAACAAAGATCTCTCACTAAGATTTTGATCTCCGCTTCTGCACATCCTCTTTCAACACATCGTTGTTTAATGATACAGCTTTTCACAAGAGGGTCTTCGGATCTTCCAAGGTTCTGACGAGAATCAATTTCATCTAACCCAATAGATTGTAACCGCCGATCTGACATAAATTGAGATACCACATGATGAACGATTATAGCACTGATGATCTTCCGCGTTCTCTCCACTATAATAGATTTAACATCTCTCCTTAAAGAGAGAGCGAAACCCATCAATTGATGGGGGCAAAACTCTCCAAAAGGAGAGGACTTATTATAACTAAAATACTAATAATACTAATATTAAAACGATATAATTAATTAAAAATTAAAATTTGGGGGTTTACCACCATTGATGGTGGTAGCCCCAAGTTTTTTTTTTTTTTGGAGGCTAGGGTTTTTCTTTGGGAGGAGGGAGAAGAGTTAGAGAGGTAAAAATTAGAGCATTCACTCAAACCAAACCTAATTTGGAAGAAAGAACTCAAGAAGCTTCAAGTGTCGACTTCTAAATTAGCGTTTTATTTTGTAATTCGTAAACTATGTAACTTGATTTGTAATTCGTAAACTATGTTCTTTGATTTGTATTTTTTTATTTCTAAGACTTTTCTTTGGTTTAGAACTTTGATTATGAATCTTTACATACGGTGTATAATCTTATTTGTAAGATTATCAAAATCTAAAATTGTCACAATACTCGTTAATCTAAAAACTTGAAGAATACAAAATTTTAATTAAGTCAAATATTGGATCCGCGGATCGGATCCGGATTTGGATCTGGAATTTTGGGATCCATCAGATCCGGATCCGCTGATGGAGATGCGGATCTGGATCTGGATCCATGCGGATCCGGTCCGGATCCGGTCCGTTGCCATCCCTAGGTTGGCTACATTAATTTATCAAAGGCATCTAAACTTTTGTGTGGGAGAGAAGTAAACCAACAAAAAAATCTGAAATCTTAACGTATCTTTACCGTTTAATTCATTTTTCATGGTCCCTACAAAGTTTAACTATTGCTAGTAATAACTTAGAGATAAATACTATGGAAGAGATGCACCATTTACATATAAAGAAACCAAGACAAATGTGTTTTTCAATGGGCTGCTGCAGAAACAATAGTACATATGAGAGTGAGTGATGATTACCCGTTTAATCTTTTGAGCAACAAGAACTTGGATTCATAGCGGCAGTGAAATCTTAAAAGCGCATGGGTGATGTTTTCTACCGAAAACATAATAGTCGCCTTCTCAATGTTCAAGTACTTATTTGAGAGCCTTTTTCCTCTATTTCCTTTCTCAAGAAGCAAAATTCTGCTATTACTCGTATAATTTATAGCCAGAACGGAACAATTGAGAGGCTTCACATTTTTGTCAACTATGTAAATTCGGAAGAAGACTAATTATTTTGCAGTGCATAAAACCATCGATAATGTCAGGCCAAAACGACCCCTGAGACATTAAAATCGAGTGAAACTAATCTTAATAAAAATACATACCTCTGTGACATTTTGCAGTGCATAAAACCATCGATAATGTCAGGCCAAAACGACCCCTAAGACATTAAAATCGAGTGAAACTAATCTTAATAAAAACACATACCTCTGAGACATTTCTCGACCTATACTGTAAAATAGTAGGAACTCTGTAATTCTAACTAACATAAATTTCAATACGATTCATTGGAAAACTGAACCGAAGTTGAGTCTAATTATCTAACCTCATACCTCACCATTTGTAGAATCTTGCAAAGCTTAGTTCACTCTAAAATCGGCATTCAAGTTGAACTAATTTAGCTAAACCTACCCAAGTCATCATACACGTCCCACTTAATTACCATTTCAGCTAAATAAAACCCAAATCTCGGAACATCTAATCACAAGCATCAACCTAATTCGCTAGTATTCACTGAGTTAGTACCCAATTTAGCAAAACCTAATTCTAAATTGGCATTCAATACCCACTTAATCACTATATATCAACTAAACCAAACCCAAATTCAAATTCATGTTTCAGCAAATCCAAGTTCATAGGCCTTCAAATATACTACATGCCCATTTAAATGCAATACTTATTTGAAAAAGATAGAGTAGAAATAAGCAATTACCACCGACAGATTCCGTCACTTTCAATAAGTTGTTTCAGTTCATACTCAACCTGAGAATTCGGTAGAGATTCATCATGCTTAGCGAGCATGCTCGACGCCGTCGTTCTGTCAAATTCCCTAAAAATCAAATAAAAAACGCAATTAAAATTGAAAATAAGAAACCATAGAGGGTCATAATCAAAATCAAATCGACTGATTTCTACGATTAACAAAAAATCTCTGATAAAACCAATGGATTCAACTGATCTTAGGAATGATTCGATGTGCCTTAAATTATAGACGAATTAGATACCGTGAACAAAAGGGGAGGAGAAATATTGAAGAATCAGGTGATAGAAATAAAATGGAAATTGATTATGAATTTTCGAATAATGAATGATTAAGGAGAAGTAGAAAAGAGGAGACCTGGAGGAACCCTAAGGTGAGGAGAAAGATGGAAGAACCGTGTGTTTGCTTTTTGGGAGGGAAATAATGAAATATTGGTGAGGAATTGTGAGGAAACAGCGTGGAATCGTCAAAAAATAGTTTAAGGCGACATTTAAATGATTTGCCAAGTTAAATGTCATGTTAAGTATAATTAAGGTGACATTTTTAATTTATGCATCTAGATAAATGCCGCCTAATAGATAATCTCTTGTAGTGGTGGTGCAGTATGATACGGTGGGTACCATTGATCGGACTGGGCGGTCGAAGCAAATAGCAGAGGCGTGGGATGGAGCATGGTAAGAGGGTTAAGGACCCACTGCTGAGACGGAGGGCGGGTTGCAAGTCAAGGAAGGTGATAAGGGGAGGAAAAAGAGTAAGGAAGAGGATAATGTTATGGAGGAGGAAGTAGGAGAGGTAAGGGTGGTGTATGAGGCACATCAGGAGGAAAGGGTGGAGAGTGCAAGTGAGGACTAGGCGGAGAGCTTATGTAACACTCCGGCCCAATCCTAGGACCGAAAATGTTAACCGCGGTAGCCCGCCAGGCTTTGTACTGGTCCCACAAACCAACACGAGTCCTTTCCAGCACATTTTGTCCTCACTCATGCGCATCTTGAAAACCTTCTTAGGAGGTCACCCATCTTTAGACTACTCTCAGCCAAGCATGCTTAATTACGGAGTTCTTTCTCATGGATGACCTAAAAAGAAAGTGCACTTTGTTGATATAAGTAGTACTTTCTATCTCTTTAAGCACTAGTCATTTAAGCTCATAAATAGGATATATTCAATTAATTTGGAGTGTTTCAATCACCCCCACTTGAAGAACGCAACGTACTCATTGCGCCTGATAGTATAACCGCTAACCTAGAATCTATCAAATTAACAATGTACGGATACGAAATTCTCAAAAGTGATCACCAACAAACTCTTAACATCATAAATCCATAAACCTTAGGCATTCAACCTTACATGTAATGACACACACTCACATTTTCCAACACGTCATTCAACTAAGGTTTCTAAGAAGACCATCAAATTTCAAATCATAATGGCACCACCATAATACATCTTATAATTCAACGAAGCCATAATCACGTTGGTCCAAAGGTTCTGAACTGTAAATTTTATCAAGAGATTGGCATTTGAGTATTCCTTAAAAGAGCACGATCAGTCCAACCTCTAATTGCGCAAGATGTTTCTCTTCTTCAAGGTTAACAATGATCTATCCAAATTTAGGTCACTCAACTCCGTTCGCAGACCACAACCTCACATGCATCAACGATCCAGTCCATAAGGAATAAGGATTAATCTATGTCAACCGAAATTTACTAAAACATTAACGAGGACTTGAAATGGTACCAGAACCCTCAGGCTTAAATTTTAAACAATGATCTACGATCCCAAAAGTCCACGACTATCTATTACGTCAGCGTTAGGCAAAAACCTATAGCAATATTACTAATTACACTTAGTTCGGTTCTAAGTTAGGTACTAGGTATCCATCAAAATGTGTTATACTCTTACTACCCAAAAGTTATTCAACTCTAAGTCCTCTATATGATCGAGTAACTTATAACCCAAGATCAACACATAAGGTAAAACTTCTAATTCCATTAATCCACTAATATATTCAAATCAAACCTCAAAAAGCTTACTAGTCTATATGAAAGGGTACAAGTCACAATCCTCAAACCATCGACAATAGGGAGTTACTGAACCTCAAACATCTATAACTTCTAAAAGGTTCACTAAGACGGAATTCAATCTAACCAAAGAATCTCAAGAGGGAGATGGTAAAGTAGAAGAATAGAACAAACGTTCACCATGAGAATGAAGATAAGAATATATAAGAGAAGGATTGGAAGAAGCCAAGGCTCGCTAGAGGAAAGGAACAATGATCCTAGACAACTAAGATCTTAAATCGGAGAAGAATCTTGTACTTTGTTTTCTGGTCATCCATGCAAAAGAACTTTGCAGCTAAGCGTGCTTGGCTGGGAGTAGTCTAAGAATGGGTGACCTCATGGGAAGGTTTCTGGGATGCTCATGAGTGAGGACAAAATACGCTGGAAAGAACTCGTGTTGGTCTGTGGAACCTGTACAAAGCCTGGCGGGCTACCGCTGTTTACCTTTCCGGTCTTAGGATTGGGCCGGGGTGTTACAGCTTAAGGTCGGGTCAGGTGAAAGGGAATGAGAAGAGGAAGTGGGTGAGGAAAGAGAGAGAATGGAGGGGTGATAGGATAGATGTGGGTAAGTCGGTGACGAGAGGAGGGAATGAAATTCTTGTTGGTGTGATTATGGGGAAGTGGGATAAACACGACGAAGAGGGTGTTAGGGTGGATTCGGAGAAAAAGGCAAAACTTAACATGGGTGTACGTTCACCTGAGGCGGAGGCTGAGATGACTCAACCCCGTCGGGCATTATGAATCTCTTGAGCATGGACTACATGGAGCTTGGAAATCCTAATGCAGTAGGCGATCTCTGCAGACTGATGCGAAGAGATGCCCCTGCTATAGCTATTCTGAGTGAAATGAAGCTTAGCGGTATAGAGTTTCAAACATTGGTGCGCTGTTATGATGAGTATGATACTATAGCTGTAGATATCGGTCTAACACATTGGTAACTATGACACTATTTCAGACCCGTATTCTGACCCTAACCCGACCTGAGACCCGTATACAACCCGACCCGTATTTTGATCTAACCCGAGATCCGACCCGCTCGACCCGTTTGACAGGTCTAATGGATATGATCGGGATTGACTTGGTGTAGTTAGGATCTGCTAGCATGGAAGGGTATAAGAATTAGGCGAATATTGAGGGATATTAAGAGGAAAAGAAGACGCATAGACCAACTGGAGAGATAGAAAGAGAACCGTGATCGGAGGAGAGTGTTAGAGAGACACAGGTTCGTACAAGACATAACTAGATTAGTGCGACAAGAGGAGACTTATTAGCGACAACATTCCCGGGCTCTCTGGCTCCGCGAGGGGACAAGAATATGAAGTACTTCCATCAAATGACGGGACAAAGAAAGAGAAGGAACTTTATTGCTCGGTTGGAGGATGAGGCAGATCGGGTTTGGGAGAAGCATAATAATAATGAGGATGTGGCATGTAACTATTTTGAGACTTTATTCACATCTGGTAGCCCACGTGAGTTCGAGGAGGCACTGGATGACATTGAGGAAAAGGTTCACGTCAGGGTGAATGTTGTACTCAAAGTAGACTATACGGAGGGAGAAGTGATATGGGCACTTGAGCAAATGCACCCGCTTAAGGCTCCAGGACCTGACGGTGTGAATTCTTATTTTACCATACTTACTGGCATATTATGGGGCGGAGGCCGGGTTGCGAAGATGGTGTTACGATTTTTTTAGGGGAGGGAATACCCAGGGGTTGTAATAAGACTTATTTGTTCTAATCCCGATGACTAAGAGTCCGAGCAAGATGGAGATATTTCGCCTGATTAGTTTGTGTAATGTGATGTATAAGCTTGTGTCTAAGGTAAGGTCCTAACCAATAGACCGAAATCTTTCTTAGGGGAGATTATGTCAGAGAATTAGAGTGCCTTTACACCGGGGAAGCAGATAGTAGATAATATCCTGGTTGCATTTGAGATGTTCCATTATATGAAGAATGCAAGGATTGGGGAAGGGCACGTGACACTGAACCTAGATATGTCGAAAGGCCTATGATAGAGTGCAGTTGGTCTTTCTGGAGAGCGTGCTGAGGGGAATGGGATTCGACGGGGATTGGGTGAATATGGTCATGATGTGCGTTACATCGGTATCCTTTGCTGCCCTAGTTAATGGGATGCCATCTAGGGAGTTCCAGCCAGTCAGAGGCATTCGACAGGCTGTCCCCTTATCGCCTTACTTGTTTATCTTATGTACAGAGGTTCTGTCCAATCTTATGAGACGAGCTGCGGAATAGAGAGTTATTCGTGGTATTACTGTCACCCGGAGGGCACCTGTGATCACTCATCTGCTTTTCGAGGATGATAGTATCTTCTTCGCACGATCTAAGGAAAGTGGAGTTAGTAGATTCTCGGGTGATTTTGCACACATACGAGATGGCGTAGAGCAACAGGTAAACTTCCAAAAAACTACTACCTCTTTTAGGTTTTAGCCATGGGGTGAGTGGGGCGAGACGGTCGGGGGTCGCGAATCAACTGGGGGTACATGTGGTTGATAACCCTTGGACCTATTTGGGGTTGCTCACGATTGTGGGGCAATCCAAGCAGACTATCACGCGGGCACTTCGAGACAAACTGACTAAGAAGCTAAAGGGGTGGAGAGTAGGGGTGAGCAAAAAAATCCGATACGGTTTTATTATCCGTATACGATACGGTATACGGTTGCAATTATACGGATTTCCGTATATCCGATACGAAAATCCGGATATCCGATACGGTTTTTCATAAAACCGTATCGGATACGGATCGGCGAAATTGAAAACCGGATATCCGGTATCCGATCCGGTTTTAAAAAATTACAAAAAAAAATTGTAATTCGATTGAAAAAAAAAAAAAAAAAAAAAAAAAAAAAAAAACCCATTTCGGATTTTCAATTTTTCAGTCCTCTGTCCTTCCGTCTTTCCTCATTCCGCCCCCATTCACTCAAAACCCTAGATCTCTCTTTGACTCTTTCAGTCTTGCATCTCTAGCACTTTCATCACAACAATCAGGAATCACTAACAATCAACACTTCATCTCTAACAATCAATAGGTAAATCTCCAATACTGGCTCTCATTTTTGCTCGTTTTTTTGTTGTTTTTTGTTGTTCAGATTTTTGTTGTTCTTGCTAACAAACCCACCCACACCCTTCACGCATCTTACTCCCTTCTTTTAATCCCTTCATGGCATCTCGCCGGCGATCCAATTCCCGGCGTTTTTCACCTTTTTCACCCCTAAATGGTCAAATAAATCTCTCTTCTTGAGGATTGGTGTTTTACCGCCGACGGCGTTTTTTTTGTTGAGGATTGCTGTTCAGATTTTTTGCTTCATTTCAGATTTTTGTTGTTCTTGCTCGTTTTCTTTCTATTTGTCGTATCAGGCCGTCACTTTTTGGCATATTATATAGTATATTGTATTATTTTTGCTCGTTTCTCTTATGTGCTCGTATCAGGCCGTCACTTTTCAGATTTTTGTTGTTTTTGATTATTTTTGCAATTATGTTGAACTATACTACTATAGCTTAATTTTAATTAAAAGGGAAAGCATTTTGAATGCTAAACTAAATCTGAAGATAATGGAATTATTAATCCATTTCCATTTTCATCTTTATCTTTAACGTATATTGGTTTAGTGCGTGTCAGACCTACGCGTTTCACGGGAATCTGGGGTGGTTGATATTGGCCGTGTTGCTGTTCACTGTTCAGTGTCAGTTATCATCAAATAATTTAGATCTGTAAAGTTGGCTATGGCATATCCTCTGACATTTGTTCTAACATTTGTTTCCTGCTGAAGAATTGAAACGGAGAAGGCTATCTTTTGTTTATTTATGGTTCGATTGTTTATGTTTCTGTTTTTTAGTTGTAGTTTCTTAATTGTTGTCATTTCATTTCTTTTCCATGTAGATGTCTTCAAGTTTCGATGAAAACGTCTACAATGTCGTTGACGAAAGAGTTGCAGATCTAGATTATGGTACAAGTGAAGGAGAGCCTATAGACGTTGATGAGGAAGTTTCAACTAAGAGAGCAAAGACAAACCATCCAGATTCCTCGAGTCAAAAGAGATCTAGACCACCAAAAATCCCGACGGAAAGCAATGTAAGCAAACTCTGGTGTCCTGGTCAACCTTTTGTTAGAAATAGAAAAAATGCCTCTCCACATTGGGCTCATTTTGTGCAAGGTGATGAAGTAGATTTTGCAAAATGCTTATATTGTGGTGATGTTCTTAGTTGCAAATCTAGTCAAGGGACAGCCCCAATTGCGAATCATGTTGCACGTTGTAAAAAACACCCTTCAAATGTGGATAAGAAGCAAAAATTGATAAGTTTAGAAACCACTACTATTGTTAATGAAGATGGAACGACGGGGAGTATTACGGTTCCTTCACTATGGAAGTTTGATCAAGAGAAAACTAGAAAATCACTTGCTAAAATGATAGTAGTTGATGAATTGCCTTTCTCATTTGTGGAACGTGAGGGATTTCAAGGCTTTTGTGTAGACATGAACCCACAATTTTCCATTCCTTCACGATTTACTGTTGCTAGAGATGTTTATAAGCTTTTCATTGAGGAAAGAGGACATTTGAAAGATTTTTTTGGAAGCATGACATCTAGAGTGTGTCTCACCACTGATTGTTGGACTTCGGGTCAAAATTTAGGATACATGTGCTTAACTGCTCATTTTATAGATGCTGATTGGAATTTACATAAGAGAATCATTAATTTTTGTCAAATTGCCGGTCACTCGGGGGCTATAATTGGTAAAACGGTTGAGAAATGTTTGAGTGAATGGAATTTGAAGAATGTCTTGACAGTAACGGTAGACAATGCAAGTTCTAATGATCTTGCCGTTGACTACTTGAGAAGGAAGCTTAATAATTCTGAATGTGATGTTTTAGAGGGCAAATTTTTGCATATGAGATGTGCCGCACATATCTTGAATTTGGTGGTTAGAGATGGTTTAACCGATCTTGCTAAGTCAGTTGTCAAAATCCGAGCCCTTGTAAAATTTGTAAGGGCTTCACCGGGTAGGTTCCAAAAGTTTAAAGCTTGTGCTTTAGAAGAAAAAATTGAATCTAAGAGTCATTTAAGTTTTGATGTTGAAACAAGATGGAACTCCACTTATTTGATGCTTGAATCTGCCTTGAAGTATAAAAAGGCCTTTGGTTGCATGCTTGTTAATGATTTGGCGCTTCAAAAAGAAATGAGGAAGTTTGGTAATGAACCTACAAACGAGGAATGGAGGCAAGTGTCGTACTTTTTGCCTTTTTTGAAAATTTTCTATGATGCCACTTTGAAAATGTCTGCATCCCTTTATGTCACTAGTAACATTTATGTGGAAGTGATATTTGGTGTTGGTGAGGTCCTTGCACAACATATGGATGATGAGGATGAAGGTGTTAGAAAGATGGCAACTCAAATGAAGGTGAAGTATGACAAGTATTGGGGTAAAATTGATAATCTAAACTTATTTTTATTTGTATCTTTAATCCTTGATCCAAGATGGAAGATGGTGCGTGTGGAGTGGATGGTGAAATCCGCTTATGGCAATGTGAATGGTACTCATTTGGCGGGGAATATTAAATTCTTTTTCCGTGAGTTCTTTGAGTTTTATGCTTCTTCAACCCAATGTAACCAATGTCCATCTTCTTCTAGTTCTACTTCCACCAACTCTTCGACTATACCCTCCAAAGACAAAAGTCAAGATAAATTGTTTAATTTTAGTGCCGTTTTGAGTAAGAAATTTGACATGGAGAATGGTGGTAATGAACTTGAGAAGAAATCTGAATTGGATAAGTACTTAGAGGATGCTCGAGAAAGTACGGAATCATCATTTAAGCTCTTACAATGGTGGAAGGATAACCAAAAGAGATATCCCATCCTTGCTAAGATGGCTAGAGATGTACTCGCGATCCCGGTTTCAACAGTGGCTTCGGAGTCGGCATTTAGTACGGGAGGTCGTATTCTTGACTCTTTCCGTACATCTTTGGCTCCTTATATGGTGGAAGCTCTTATATGTGGGCAAGATTGGCTTCGGACAAGTCACACTCCACTAATCATAGAGGATCATTTACTTGAAATGGCGAAAATACAAGAAGGCGAGTTTAATTAATCATAATCTTTTATCTCTTTTTATATTGAAAATTAGTTATTGTATTTTTATTTGAAGTTATATTTTTTTGGTAATTGTGAAATTGTAGGTATGGAACACTTGATGTTGCAACAACCGACTATTGTGATCGATGACTCTCACGACACGGATGATTGAAGGTTTGTTATATTCCTTTACTTTTGATTACTTCTTGCGTAAACAACCGTTTAATGACATTGTTTGACTTGATGTTCATGTTGAAGGATGGATCCTTGAAGAGTTGAAGCTTGGTTTTTGAAGAAAAATAGACAAGAGAAGAAAGCATGCTTGTTTGAAGAAAGTAGACGGATTGCTATGACTAATTGACTATTATCGGAGAATATTTGTCGTATTAGATAATTCGGGATGATTGTAATAATTAAATTATTTTTAGATTTTTTTTTATTTATGTATTATTTTTGTATAACAATTAACGCAACGTTCGTTAAGGCCTTAAAATCAAAAATCGGACTATGTGCACTTAAAGGAAAGTGAAAAATAAAAAAAATATCAAAACCGGATACCGGAGATCCGGTTTCCGGATATCCGGAAAAACCGGATATCCGGAAACCGGATATCCGGTTTTTTCCGGATCGGATCAGGATAGTGAAATTTTAGGATTTCAAAACCGGATATCCGATCCGGTTTTGCAAACCGGATCGGATATCCGGTTTTGCTCAGCCCTAGTGGAGAGGGATGTTGCTTTCGAAGACGAGTGTAGGTTTTGATAAAGGTTGTGAGTCAATCAATCTCAACTTATTCAATCAATTTTTGTGAGAAATTACGGTATATTGTCTCGAAATTCTGGTGGGGACTGAGAAGGGAAATAGGGAAATACCTTGGATTGCTTGGAAACACCTGTGCAAACCGAAACATCTTGGGGGACTACGTTTCAAGGATTATCCCAAATTCAATACGACACTTTTAGGCAAAAAAGTTTTTGAGGTTATTGACGGTAATGAGAACCTTGTTGGGCAAGTGTTAATTAATCCAAATACAATGTAATTGAAAAAAGGTACAGTAATTAAATTACACTGAATAAAAGCGAAATGATTTTTTAATTTTATATTACAGCACAAAAAAGTTGTGACTAGAATAATGTGGACAAAGTATAAATATGAGTATATACTACTCCGTATTATTTCTCCCTGATACCATGCACCATCCATGTTTGTATTTCTACTATATATCCGAAAAACCATCCAACCTCAGTCTCTGTACTTGGATTAGTCAACAAAAATATGAACACAATACATAAATAAATACATAAAACAACAAAAAAAGTTTCCAAGATCATGACAAATAGAGTAGTAAGTACAAATTAAACAAAGAATCAGCACAAATTAGTAGTATAATGAATTTCCAAAGTCAAAACACCTTGCAGCATTCTATGTGTTCTGACCTCTTCTCCTGCAAAACGTGCGTGGTTATCTTATCAATTCACGAGTGGGCCTCACCCTCACCCTCACCCTCACCCTCACCCTCACCAACCGCAAATTTCTCCTAGTAGGTATTACCAAGGTGTAGTGTGGACTTTACAGCTCTTAGAAACGACCTTAGCATCAGCCTTTAACGCGCTTAACGTTACGTCGCAGGTGACCTTGACGGTAAATGTCCACAATTTAAGGGACCCAAGCTTGACCTTAACGGGAATGGTTACGTCCATCTCTAACGGCACCTTCCCATTCTTCTGTTGTGTGATGAGCTTGTCACGTGCGTCTTTCGACAGCACCATCCCAGCCCCTGATAACTCCGTTGATAGAACCGTTACACTGTTTGGTGGCTGGTAAAACGCTGGCAGTTTGCCCTCGCACAGATTCACCCCGTCTCTGTACACACTAACTTCACTTCCTTGCTCGTAGTAAATCCCGATTTTAGCATTCGGGTTGTGGATATTGAAAGTTACATTGAAAACCGGGGTAATAGTCGTGGCGTCAGCGTTTGAATTTGATGCAGTAGTCAGATTAACTCCTTTGACGTGCACACTCGTGATGTTGTACGTGGGTTTCTTGGGGTGGTAGACAAGGTAGATGATACCAATTGTTATGCCAATGAGTAGAATTAGAAGCAGAATGGTGGAAATGATGGAGCAGATGCAGCATCGACAACAGCTTCTCTTGCTTTTACTCTTTTTCGTGTACAGCTTGAACTTGTGCTCATTCTCGGGAGGTGGAACACGGAACACTCGGTCCTTAGGCACTTGAACCACGTACGTTCCTGGGTTTGGACCATACCCGTATCCATTTCCATTTCCATTGCCATTGCCATAGCTCATCTTAGACGAAGCAAACGAGTCTTGGCTCATCCTTCGCTGATGCTCTCCCGACACGGGTGGGGACTCGTCTGCTAAATTATTCTGGATTGGGTGCTCGCCTGAGAACGGTGGAGAGTCTCTCGGGTATACTCGGTCCCCCATTTTTTTTCAGCCGGCCGGGTATGTAGATTAATTACAAGGTAGTCAAATAAATAACACAGTGCAATTGGATCTCCGCCTTTGATTCTGAAAATAATAATATTGATTAATTAGTCAATCACATTTCAGAATGATCAGTTATCGCAACATGAAAGCAATTGAATGAATCAAACACAACTACATACATGTCATTTGTTCAACTTGAGATTATAATTTATAGCTCATATATATTACACCTAAAAAATGTCAGCTAATACTATGTGAGTAGAAAAATGAATGGAAATACGTATCAACTCTGGCATCGAGAGCGCATCAAAGGTATCCGCTGCAGGTTACACGTCATCAAAATAAAACTAAAATGATGACAATCAATTATATTGGGAAAACAATCAAAGAGTAACCATTTCATATTTGTTGCCATAATCATCCAAAAAGAATTGTACTCCCTCCCCACCACATTGATGTTCCCACTTTGACTTGGCACGGTGATTAAGAAGAAAAATATAGAGAGGTATAAAGAAAGGTGATAAATTGTTGGGTGGGGTTTAAGATGTCAAATTACAAAAGTAACCAATAGGAAGAGAGTATATTGGATGAATAAGGAAAGTTTTGAAGTGGGAAAATCATAGTGGAGTTTCCTTTTAAGGAAAGTGGGAAAATCTTAGTGGTGAGAAGAGAGTATTCCACTATTTTTTTTCTATGGTTTTAATGAAAGGATTCAAATGTAAGATTTATTGTCAAGGATACCCAACCGCAAGCACAGACATCTTTGATCATCACTGCACAAATATGGCAATCATGCTAGTCACTAGGCAGTCGATGCAGTTCATTAAAAAAAAAAACTCCTAATGAGATTACTCAATCAATATATTAAACCTAATATATATACTCTCGCTACATTTAATTAATTGTTCTTTTTTTCAGGAATTAAAATAGTGCAAAATCAGAGAAAATAGGAATGAAGGCAGTATGCATTAGTAGCGTAAGAAGTAGAAGTAAATACCTGGAAAATAGGGAGTACAGTATGTATGTAGTGAATAATTGATCCAATTACAATGATAATAATCCTTAATAATTAAGTATATTGTTGGTTTGATTAAGAGAAATAAGATGGAAAAAGGTAAGGACAAATTAAATGGGTTGTAGAAGTGAGAAAAGAATGGGTAAGCCTTGTAGAATTAATATAGAGAGAGAGAGAGACACGCATGTATAAAGACCGAGTAAATTAAACAAAACAAATTAGTGGCACGCAGGCCAGGCTGGCATTATTATTATTATACTGTAATTAATTACTCGTATGGTTTGTTAGCATAGTTAATTAATAATAAAACAAATATTATAACGCGGAAAAGACCGTAAAAGGAGACATTCATTCCCATTGATTTGGGTACAAATGGTTTATAGTCCCTCCAATCCATTTGATTCTTTACGTTTGCTTTTTTACACTTGCCAATGCACGTTTTTTTTTGTCTATATCGTTAGTTACACATTTCTAAATATTATAAAAATTTGATATTTATAACGTACTCGATTGGACAATTTAAATAAGATCTCACGTGACTATATTTTATCTTATATATTAAAAGTTATATCGATAATTCCCCTCACTTGTGAATAGTGGAACGGAAAAAGTAGTAGAGTACGAGTAGTATTTAACGAGTCTTTTTTAAGGTCATTCTTGGAAATGAATTGGCATAGATAATAAAAGGTAGTGGTAGTGCCCCCAGGCAGGCAGGCAGCCGGCTAGCTAGCTAGCTATCGCAGTCCCAGTTAACTGTACTTTATTAGGCAGGCAGGCAGGCATCACTACTACATTTCGTCGTGGACATTTCAGCCACGTCATCGGCGTTTTATATGTGAATTTACTCTTTTACTCTTCCCCTAATTATGACTAATGATATTAATTAAGTTTATTAATTAATGTATTTAATATTTCCGAGTAAATTAAAATTACGATTTTTGTACTGTTGAACGGTTTTTGAGGCACGTGTCTCAACGTAACTCTTTTACCCTTATGTAATATATTCTAATGAATTTAATTAAGTTTCTTAACTAACGTAACAAATATATTCCCGACTAATTTGAAATGTCGGTTTTTGGACTATTGAACGGTCTCCGAGAAACGTGTGTCAATGTATCCCGGGAATATGTTTAGGAAATTTATATATAAACCCCCCTTCTCCTTACAATTCATTTTCACTTCTTTCTCTCCCTTAAACAATTTCTTAAAAAATCGTTTTTCAAATATAAAACCGCTTCCACTCCAACTCCAAATCCGTACTCAAGTAAGTAGATCTATCTATTTTGTATTACCTTTTAGCTTGTATTTGATTATTTTGGATCGATTAGTTCGATTATAATTAATATTAGATTGATAGTTTAGGTTCCCCATAGCTAATTTGTGTGTGATATATATCCTAATTGAGTAGTTATTGTTTTCTATATTCGATTTTGGTATCGATTTGGATGATGGTGGGATCGATTTCTGCGAAATGGGGCTCGATTTTTCGCGAAACTGGGTCTGGAAACAAACCTCGACGCCGGAAAACCGCGTCTGGGGGGTCCCCTAGACTAGAGGTGATCATATGCGGGTTCGGGCCGGACACGGGCCGGGCTAATTGTGAAATTTTGGCCCACGGACAAGCGGGTTCGGGACGGGTTAGCGGGTTTGGGACGGGTTTGCGGGCCGGGCCTTTGTATATTTTTAAAAATGTTGTGTCCAAGCCCGCTAAAAATTCGGGCCGGACGGGACGGGCCAATCGGGCGGTACGTCCCATGACCAGCTATACCCTAGACGCATGAATTTCGCGTCTAGGAGGCCCCTCAGACGCATGAATTTCGCGTCGAGAAGGTCCCCTAGACGCGAAATTCATGCGTCTGAGGGGCCTCCTAGACGCGAAATTCATGCGTCTAGGAGGTCTCGTCGACGCGTATTTCCGGCGTCGAGACCTGTTTTCGATTTTTTTTTTTTTTTTTTGTTTTATGTTATGTGTTACGATATCCGTAAAGTTCGTTTATTTTTCGTTAGATGTTTGCATCGTTACTGGGGTGTTGGTTGTTTGAATTATTATTAGGAAATTATACGAAATGTTTATATGTTTAGGAATATTATTAGAATTATTATTATGAAATTCTGGACTAATTGTTGATAAGTTTAGGTTTTGAAATATTTTTTGAAAATTGTAACTAAAAAAATATATGGATCTCTAGGTTGAAAATATCAATTTAGCTTGAAAAATAATAACTAAAAAGTTGAATTTAGGTGAAAAACTTGTAATCGTTATCTCTTGCTAAAATCGGACATCCAATTGAGATAACGATGAGTACTAATTTTAAGGTTAGTAGTGTTTACTAAAAAAAATAGCCTTTTTTGAGAATAATTAATTTGAGAAGAATATACGTTATCAGTAATTTGTTCTTTTAATTAAATTTTATATCAAGCGACAACGTTGAAAGTAATAAGAATAGTAATTTCTTATTAATGTCTTATTATATCAGTAATAGAAATTTTTTTTTATTACATATCAGATTTTATATCAATTGATTTTTCAAGTAATAAGAATAGTACGAGAACGTTAAATTCATTTGTTATTATTATTAACAAGTGACATAGTTTTGTTTTATCAACGTGTGTAATTTGTAAAATTAGATGGCTGGTAAGGGGAAGAGTAGCCGGGTAGACGGTAGGGTCGTCACTGCGTCCACTCGTGCTAGGGGTAGGCCGGGGCCGCCACCTACTGGCCCACCAGAGTCATCGTCTTCCTCTCATAGGGGGACACTAGACGTTCCTGTTCCACCTTTTCGTACCACGAGCGGTACACACGACGGTTCTTCGGAGGGAACCGCGAGCGGTGAATTCCGCGAGCCGTCCAGGTCGTTGCAGTCTGCCGACCTGAACATGGAGTTCGATGAGGAGGAGAGGCGACACGCTTTTCCGAACAACTTCTCGGAGCAGCAGGCGGAGGAGCAGGAGCAGGAGACGGATGCTGAGACATCACAGCAGGGTAAGGCTGTTGTCTACAGGAAGGGGCCTGGAGGAACTTTCCAGGGTAGTGTGGGTACTTCGGGCTCGAGCGCCCCCCGGCGTCCACGGAGCGACACTACGTGGATTCTGCAGGGACCTAGTCCCGGAGGTCCCATCGATCCGTCGGTGATCCCGAGCTTTGGGGGTCATATTGCGCGTCGGCTTTGATCAGAGCCAGGGCACCCGCTGACTCTGCTGACGACCTACAACCGTCCTCGGATTGTGAGGGAGTTGGAGTCGTTCGATCGCTTTCCTCAGGTAGTGGATGCTGTCCGCCAGTCGGGCCTGATTCACCTACGGGCGTGCATTCTACGCAATTTGGACATACCGCTACTTACAGCATTCGTCGAGAGGTGGCAGCCGGATACGAACACATTCCACATGCCGTTCGGCGAGATGACTATCATGTTGCACGATGTCGCCAGGATCTTAGGGCTGTCTATAGAGGGTGAGCCATGCGCTGTTCTTAACAAGACTGGGGGTCTGGCTGATGGGAAGGCCGCTGTGGGGAACTTCTTCGGGATGAATGATTTGCAGTTGAGGGCACCCAGGGGGGATGCGGGCCCTCCCATTTTCAGGAGCGGGTCGGTACTAGCGAGGGCTGTGCGTGAGAAGATGAGCACTGGGACCCATGAGCAGACTGTGCAGGGTTACCTGATCACGTTGTTGGGGGAGTTCCTCTTTGTGGATAGGTCGAGCGATCGTATTCGTCCGTCAGTCTTCCCACTGACGAACAGCTTGGACTCGATTCCTGGTTTTGCGTGGGGTGCTGGTACGTTGGCGTGGCTGTACAGGAATTTAGGGATGGCTTCGAGAGAGGGGTTCACCACTTTGGCCGGGTGTTTGACTTTGCTTCAGGTGTGGATATACGAGTACTTCCCCGACTTTAGGCCAGCGGCACCGATCCCGATTTCGCCACGCGCGACTGCGTGGGTAGGCGTCGGGAAACCATCGTCGGGCGGGGACAACCTTTTGGCCTACCGACGATCACTTGACTTATTGACAGCAGATCGGGTCTGTTGGGAGCCCTTCGTGCGGAACGCTCACACGGTGCACCGTACCACTACCTACTCGGGACACTGCGCTTTATGGACATCGTTGAGCCTTACCAGGGAGACCGGGTCATCAGACAGTTAGGCTACGTCCAGACTATACCCGAGTCGATTCCCGTGCCGGTTAGGGTGCATCGACCGAGGCATGGGGGTGGGAACTACCTTCTTGACTTCGGTCCGGTGTACTCGGACCACCCGTGGAGGAGTGTATATGTCAGGCGCGCTGACCCGAGGAGGCTCTCACGGCCCGTGGACTACCCGGGGGAAGCGACTCCGGATTACCACGCTTGGTACTCGAGAGTCTCCCACCCGAGGATCATACCACCATCCGCCGCCGAGGTGCAGGAGCAGGCGACGCTCGCAGGGGGATCGCAACAGGTACTCAGTTCGTATTTTGGTGTGTAACAATAATTATTTGCATGTACATTTATACTAACCTCTGCCACCTTGTTTCAGGCCGCTCTCTCGTTGATGGAGCGCTTTTCTGCAGGTCAGTACTTTAGAGACGATCCGAAAGCCCGCCTTGCGTATTTTGATGAGCTGATGGCGTCGTTCCAGCCCGTTCTTCCCTACCCGGGTGACCGCCCACCCCGATCCCAGGGGAAACGAGGTCGCCGTTGACTGCTTTGGATTTCATTCGTAATTTGTTTATGTCTTCTGTGTTTCGGATTTCATGCTTGTAATTTCGGATGATTGTGGATGATTTGTACTTCTTTTATGTTGACTACTCGTTTCCATTTTATTTGTAATTTCTATATGTCTTAACAGTTAGGGATATCATGTTTTATTTCGGATGATTTTCGGATGACTTGTAATATGTTTACGTTGGCTACTCGTTTATTTTTACATTTCGGATGTTTTTTATGTTCGTTTGTTTCTTAATAGTGGGATTTGCCGACTTCTAAAATTTACGAATGAATACAACACTGGTCTAAAATATGAATATAATACAAATGCTGGTCTAATATTTACGCTACACTAACAGTTGAAGGGGTTGTTCCGACCACCTGGGTCGTTCTGATCAATCTGGTGACTCGGAAAGTACGAATTCCACTCCTCGACCCACCTATCCTGACGTTCTCGGTAAAACTCCGGATAATGTACTGTAGTCCCGTCATGCGCGCCTCGCCAAAGGATGTGTGTAGGAGGCATCGGGCAGTTCTCAGACATTCGCAACCTCATCCAGTGACCTGCTCCCCCGCGTTCAACGTGCATTATCCACATTACGCCGAACGGGAGGTGGTTACCTGGCATCTCTCGCAACGGGTAGTAGGTACTGCAGGTGAGGTTTTCGGATACTCGACATATAACCCAGTTGTTAATTGTGGCAAAACCGGATAGATCGCAATCGTCGAGATAATGCTCCTCGCCTACCGGGTACGGGACCGCCGTACCTACACGGGTCATGGCGCCTTCTCGACCGCCGGTGTCAAAGACGTAACCTTGTCGTACATGGGGGAATGGATGTGCTCCCACAACGCCCTTCTCTGGCGAGTATAACTGGACTGGTCACCGTACACTGCATGAGCCATGACACGGAATCCGCAGTGACCGTCTCCAATAACATCTATCCAGTTCACGAGATACGGACACATGAAACCAACAAGTTAGTCTATGTCCGGGAAGGGCCCCCCTCATGTAGTTCACCTCCAGGGGGGCGTTCGGTTGCCCCTGCCATGTGCCCGTGGTGGACTGGCTGGCGGTCGGTGTGGGTGGTTCGGTCGACTGACTACTCCCTGGCGTTGACGCGTGCGTAGTCCTGGCCGACTTACTCGGGGTCGCTCCCGTGTCGGTGGTCCCGTACCTCCTCCTCGCGTGTTCGACTCCGATAAGCAACCTCCCTGTCCCCTTAGATTTTCTGGGGTTTGGATTTGGGGTAGGATCAAGTAGCCCAGATTCCTCCGGACGTAATGCGGAATTCAGGACATCAATGTAATGTCGCCACATACTCGGATCGCTCTCACGTATTTCCTCAATCAACCCGTCAAGCTGAAATTTGTCGCTGACGGGCATAACTTCCTCCCCGACATAGTCAAGCGTCCTCCAGAACACATGAACGTCAGCCAACTGCACTACGGAATTCCGCATCATCATCCCGGTAAGTCGACATGCGCAAGGCAAACCCTTGGACGTCCTCAATACACACCGGCACTCGTAAAAAACCCGATCTCCCAACTCTTGCATCCTAGACAGTTCCCCGGTCAGCAAGTCCAACGCCTTACGACTTACCCGGAGTCTCAAGTTCATCAAAATGGGGGGTAGAATAGTTGATTGCTTCCTTCGGGATGTCTCCAACTTCTTCCGCAGTTTAGACTGTTGACGACCGATTAGCCTGTCAATCCTATCGAACAACCGATCCAAGGACGCTGTCGACGTGCCAAGAGCCTTCTTCAAAGCCGCATGCGCAGATTCGACGATGGACGTGGTGGTGTTGCCAAAGTGGAGGTATCGGTCAGTGTACGCGTGATTCCATTTCTTGAAATTACCCCAGGTGTCATGAATGTAAAGAGGAATTCCCGAGAACCTCCACGTCGACTTCATCTTGTCCCATTTTGTTTCGAGGTCCACCGTACTTGTGGAATACAGGAGAGGGTACCATACTCCGTGCATGAAGGTCGCTACTCGGTCTTTCTGTTTTTGAAAGAAAGACAGGACACGTTTTTCCACACAGTTAGATATGTGCCACGTGCAGAGCAGATTCTGGGTCTGCGGGGTCGGAAAGACCCTCGATACTGTCGCCGTCAAAGCCTGGTCCTTATCCGTCACAATCACGTTCGGTGCCCGGTCCCCAATTAGCAGCTTCAACTTATCGAGCACCCAAGTATAGGACAACGTGTCCTCATGTCGAAGTAGGGCGTACGCTATCAGATAAGGTTTCCCGACGGGTGTCACCCCGACCATCTCCACTAACTTCATGTCGTAGGTGTTCGTCTTGTACGTCGCATCCATAGTGACTACGTAAGGCCAAGTACGAAACAGTTTCACGGACTCAGGGTGAGCCATGAAAATACGTTCCACGACACTCGTAAACTCGTGCTCGTAGAAGAAGTGGATGTATTCAGCCCGGCGCGCTAGTACCATCATCTGCTCAATGGCATTACGACCTTCCCTTGCCTCCGCCCTCAACTTCCCCCCGATATTGTATATCGTCTCGATCGATGGGTGTGGTTTCCCCGGATTTCTCCGATGAAGGCAGTCGTGTATTTGGGCTGATGTCAAATGGTCCCGAATACCGTCCCGAACAATCTGTTTCTCGGCCTCGCCAAGGGCGGCTAGACGTCTGTGCCCGTCAGCGTAAACCTCCAATTTGTGGTTGTGCATGCCACATGGACCGATGGCTAAAATTCATCGTTCCCTGTCTAAGCTCTCGCACGCCTTCACCCAAAACTTACACCCGATCTTCTGAGAACTCTTGGTACTTTTTCCCGGTTTTCCGTTACGGTTGCACTTAAAGTAATTTTGACCAAGTAATCTTGACTTCGGGTACACATTACTTTGCGTTTTGTTGCTCGCTTTCACCAAGGTGAACCCAAGAGCCGAACCTATCTCACTAGCGTAGTTGAATGCCTCATCCGAACTACGGAACGCTGGCCCAAAAATAAAACAAATGCGATAGTCAATACCGTCGCCATCCGACTCCTCCTGATACACCGATAAAAAATTACTCATTAGTTACAAAGTAAAACGCAAAATGGATTTACGAAATTCAGAAATTATTTAATTTCATAATTTCGTATACAAAGATCTGAACATTTAAACATGATTTTGATATTAATAATTCTAATAATATTCATAGTAATTCTAATCATATAAACATCTCGTATAATTTCAACTAAAAAAAAATAACCGAGTCACGATATTCATAATAATTCTATTCATATTTCGAACTAATAATATTCATAATAATAATTCTAATCATATAAATTACAAATAACGACACGGTTAAATAATATACGAGATGATTAAATAATACACGGTTAAATAATCACGATATTTTAACGCATAACATCGAACAATAACAAAAAAAAACGCGAACAGGGGCCCAGACGCATGAGTTTCGCGTCTGGGGGGCCTCCTAGACGCGAAAATCATGCGTCTGGGGGGCCTCCTAGACGCGAAATTCATGCGTCTTGGAGGCCCCCTAGACGCATGAGTTTCGCGTCTAGGAGGCCCCCTAGACGCATGAAGTTCGCGTCTATGAGGCCCCCCTGACGCATGAATTTCGCGTCTAGGAGGCCATTCAGACGCGAAATTCATGCGTCTGGGCCCCTGTTCGCGTTTTTCCGGGTTATGCGTTTCTACCCTCGATTTCTATCTCAACTACGATTTTCACAACAAATCCAGCACATAAACGACATGTTATAGAACAAAATGTGATTTCTTTAATAAACTAACACACATTTCTCACAAGTTTTAAACAAAAAATCGGATCGGGGCTAATATAAACAAAAAATGTACAAAAAATGACGGATAATATAAACAAAAAATGTACTAACCGCATGTCGATCCATTTAAAGGCGGAATCGGGTCTCTAGAAAAATCGGATTTCTCGAAAAAAAAAAAGACAGTTTTTTTAAATTTAAAATGTTGGGTGGGGTGTTAGTGGAGTGTGAGTGGGTAAGTGGGTAAGTGGGTAAGTGAGGGTAAGTGTGAGAGTGAGTAGAGTAAATAAGTAAGGGTAAGTGTGAGGGTAAGTGTGAGGGTAAGTGTGACGGGACGGTTTGTTAACGATTTTTAAAATTTTAAAACCGCTTTGTTAACGAGTTTCATTAACTAATCTAACTAATGTAACTCAATAACATTAGTTAAGTAATCTAAAAAAGTCAAGGGCAAAATCGTCTTTCAGCATTAAAAAGCGCCGACGACGTGGCTGAAATGCCGACGACGAAAAACAGCACTCGCAGCCAGGCCGCGTCTGCTTCTCTCTTTGTGAACATCATCTCATCAAAAATTATGCTACCAATCCCAACCCCAACCCCAACCCCTCTCCTTTCCTCCGGTTGTTGAATCAACGGACCAACACTGCTTGCTTGCTTGCTACTCGTATTATTTCCTCACTTTCCATCTCCAAAGCTACTTGTGCGCCAAAACGTATCCGAGATGATGCCAAACGGTATCAAATAAGTAACCGAAGAATTCACGTGCTTCACTATGAATCCGATAGCTACGTCCACGGGACAAGTGAATCAATCAATTTTCAATACGTTAGACAGAATTACATACTGCAAAACATGAGTCTCTAACAACTTTGTCTCACTTATTCTCTCTCAATCAAATACGGAATAGGAGTTCATCGAGTCTAATATAGTACGGAGTATTATTTCACCCAAGTTAATTACGAGTAAGAAATAAGAGTTGTAACCCAAAACAATTCGTAAACACACAAAAATTGCCAAAACAACGCAATCTAGTCATCTAGCTAGTGTGTTTTGTAGTATGTCCTAATAAAGGAGATTTATCCTAGATTTTATGATAAAAAGGGTAGAATTAGAGTGGATTCAATGAAAAAAAGATGATTTTTAGAGGAACTAACGTTGATGAGTTTGGGGACCCGCTCTCTTTTTCCACAAATATTGGTACTTCGTCAAGAGGGACGTCAGTACAGCATGTTTGGGGATCCTTAATGAAGGGTGGGATTGCACTGGGCTTAACAAAACCCTTATTACTCTTATCCCTAAGGTAGAAAGTCCTGTGAAGGTGGAACAATATCGACCCATAAGTTTATGTAATGTAGCAATGAAAATTGTTACTAAATGTATCACCAACAGACTAAGACATCTGCTACCAACGATCATCGGACCGTTCCAGAATGCTTTCACCCCGGGTAGATAGATATCGGAGAATATTATTGTGGCTCATGAGCTTATTCATAAAATATCATCTAGTACCAGGACACGAAGTGGATTGGTTGCTTTCAAGGCGGATATTAGTAAAGCTTATGACAGGGTAAGTTGGAATTTTCTTAGAGCAACCCTTGAGTTTTTTGGTTTTCCGATACAAGTAATAGAGTTGATTATGAGATGCGTTACTTCTGTTTCATATCAAGTGCAAATTAATGGCGAACCGTCTGCTCCGTTTTCTCCCGCTAGAGGACTACGACAGGGGGACCCGATATCACCCTATCCTTTTGTTTTATGTACGGAAATATTATCGCTCAAGTTGCAAGAGGCACAAGAGAATAGTCTTATTTTCGGACTTAAGTTGAGCTCTAGGAGCTGGCGGGTTTCACATTTACTCTTTGCTGACGACTCTATTTTTTTCCTTGAAGACAAGAGTAATTGTATGACTTATTTCCTCAGCATTCTTAGGAGATTTCTTGAGGCTACAAGCTTACAGTTAAATTTGGAAAAATCTTCCATTTTTTTCAGTCCTCATTTCAAGCTGTTATCGGCACGTAATATACTTCGAGAGTTTGGAGTTAATCCGACTAAGTGTTTGGGAAAGTATCTGGGAGTACCATTGGATTTTAGTATAGTAGGTAATGGATCTAAGAAGAAGATTTCCAACTTTGGGTTTATCGTTGACATGGTCAACAAGCGAATTGAGTCCTGGAATAGTACCCTTCTGACTCAAGCGGGAAGGCTTACGCTGATTCAATCCATTCTATCATCTCTATCAGTTTATTTTCTATCGGTATTTCGTATACCGATAAGTGTGGCAAGAAAGATTGACTCTATCATGTCACAGTTTTGGTGGAACGGGAAGATGAAGTGTAAACCAATTCACTGGTGTAGTCGCAGAGTAACCCAGTTACCGAAACAAGGGGGGGACTTGGGATCAAATGCACATCACTATTTAACCAAGCTTTGCTAGCGAAGATAGGATGGAAGTTAGTAAACGATAAAGAAACACTGCTTTTCAACACAATTGGAAGACGGTACATTAAAGATGAGACCAGCAATGAGATAGGGATATATGGACCAGCTTCTACGTTGGTAGGGAGAGTATATCATGGGGTTGGGAGCTAATTCGGAGTCATACGGGCTGGAATATTGGGTTTCAATCTACGATTCCAGTTTTTGGTACGCGATGGGTTGATGGTAGCTACCCCAAGCTGAAGCCTAATAATTCTCTTAATATTGAGTTTCTTGATTCATTAAGAGTACAAGACCTCACTCATCACTCAAGGTACTGGAATCTTTCTCTCCTTGAGGCGATTTTTGCGGAGGATACGGTATGGAAGATTAGGGCGATCCCTCTTCCCTCGAGGCCAGTCCCGGATAAAATCATATGGCCCCATACACCCAGTGGTCAGTACTCTGTCAAAAGTGGATACAATTTGCTTATAGCTAAAAACTGGGATATCCATTCAACAGAGAATGATAAAGCAAGAATCTCACATATTGGTAAATCTCTTTACCCGAAACTATGGCATTGGCCAGGACCTAGAAAATGGACAGTTCTTCTATGGCGTATTCTAAACAATAGTCTAGCTACTGGTGAGAATTTCGTGAAGAGGAAGCTACCATACCCAGCAACATGCCTCTTATGTAGTGATGGCTCGTCTATTGAAACTCTAGAGCATCTTTTCAGGGATTGTCCGATCAGCCAGCGAATTTGGAGTGGAAGTCAGTTAGGAATTAAAACACAAAATAACTACCATCTTCCCTTCAAGAATTGGCTAATCAATTGGTTTCACATGTTTAAGGTGCAAGGCGATTGGCAGAGTCAGTATGTCGATTTCATGGCAGTTATCTGGTCAATTTGGTGGTGTAGAAATCAGAAGGTCAGCTCGGGACAAAATTCTCATCCACAAGCGGTTATGAGGATGTATGAGAAGGAAAAAGTGTGTGTTGAACTCGGAGTGCATAACCTTCACTCTACGTTCAATAAGTCGGGAAAGCACCGAGACGTAGAGGACATGTTGAAGGAGGGTAGAAACTTTTCGGTTATTGATGGCAAGCCAGATTGTGAACCATGGGTAATTTATGTGTACGCGGCTTGGGAAAAGAAAGGGCTAGACGTAGGATTGGGATGGTACGCTTACTCCCCGCAAGCCGGTTCAGCTCGATGTTGTTTTAAGGACTACGCACAATCACTGTTACAAGCTGAAGCAAAAGCGATGAGAGAAGCATTAGATTGGGCGAGACAACAGCAAATACTGCATGTCGAACTTAGCACTGACTGCATGCAAGTGTTGCTCCAAGTAACATTTCACTCGGAACCAACGACACATACAGAAAGAATTCTTGAAGATATTTGGTCGTTGTGTGCATCGTTTCATTGTATTAGTTTTGGGTATATCAACCGTAGGAATAATGTAATAGCTCATAGGCTCGCTAAGAACGCTTGCAGGAATATGTAAGAATCGTTATAGATATATATATATATATATATATATATAATACCATCTGCCAAAAAAAAAAAAAAAAAAAAAAAACGTTGATGAGTTGACTCAGTCTCCTTCTATGGAGGTTCAATTTCATGTGAAGGGGTTATTTGATCATAACTCATGCATCATTCAGGACAGAATAAATATTTTAATCAAAGACAAATAAATATACTCCGTATGAAATAGAGAGATTCGCGCATTAATCAATAATAAATGAAATTATATTTTTATAAAAGTGACTTTCACCTGATAATGATACCATATTACGCTATTATTTGAATATCTTTTATCTCCAAATTGGCTTCATTTTTTAATTGCCATAACAGATTAAAAATGGTTTGTTCACGATGTCCCAAAGATGTTTACCTATCTTTTCCTATCCTCTTCTTCTCCTTCTCCTTCTTCTCCCTCATCAACACCTTTATAATGATCATGCACATAATGCACAATCACAAACCACCGTCCACCGCTCCATCAAACCCAATTAACACCTGCCCAAGTTCCATCATCGATTCTTTCTCATTATAGAAAACATTCAAATCAATATTGCCATCGTCCTCTGTCTCAATTTCATCCACATTGCCAAACCTTCATTAGGAATAAAAACCCAGAAACAATAGGCAAAACTGCACGTTCAGGTTACTGGCCAAATCATCAGGTTGTGTTATGTACACAGGAAAGTTTGGACTCCTTGTGTTAAGAGAAATGCACCGTGCTTGGTTGAGGTTTTTAGCATTTTCGTGCATTGCTACTCATCTTTTCAGTCAGCTGGATTTCTCATGTCCTAGAGGGTGGCTAATTAAAATACTGGTATGGACAATCTACACCCCATCACCATTCATCAACTTCGATTCACCTTCAACCAGTCAACCCACCAATTTGAGTATGACAATCAATACAGCCCAATATCAGCAACACAATACATTACCAGGTCTAAACCAAAAAGTTCAAAGGTAAGGGTAAACAAAGGCTGGTTTAGTTGTCAATTTACTCAAAAAAACTTACTCCGTATATAAGACAGCATGTTAAGCTCTGGGTAACTAAGATTAAAATATTATGGCAGAACAGCACAAGGAGAGAAAAAGAACACAAATATCCAGGTAAGAAATGCAAGCAAAACATTGATCTCTTTGTAAAGGAGTGCCATGACTAAAACGAGATAAGTAGTAAGCTACAGTTCATACAAATGAAAAACAAAACACTCCTTTAGATAGCTTCAAGCAAAACATATCCTTAGAGCATAAGTCGTCCTAAGCAAAACCAGCGCAATCAAGCAACAAGGGTACTGGCGGTGGTCGACTCGCTGCAAGCACAGAGGTATTTTGTCAGCTAAAGATCAAGGATATTTACTTAAACAAAGGGTTTACTAAGATAAAACAGAAGAGAGAAACTGACTATTTCCAGACTGGGGGGAGCTTCTTGGTCTTCTTGTAGTAACGAGCAAGCCTGTGGATCCTGCTCTCGACCAAAATGAGCCTGAATTTTGAATCCTTATCTTTTCTGTTCCTTTCCAAGTGCTTGCGGATAGCAACTGCCTTCTTGATAAGATGGTAAAGATCCTCTGGGATTTCAGGAGCAAGTCCTACAGTAAAACCCAGATCCAAAAATAAAAATTCAATGTACATATAAATAGAATGTTGATTTCAACACAATTTCACTGTAACACACAATTTAGAGATCTATGGGTGCAGCGTCTTGCATACTTCACTCTTCACTAATTTGAAATAATTACATTTACATCCCATTTCTCTTTCTCATTCATATCACAAAACTCCTCTCCACAAACACAGAACACCATACTACTCTCACTAATCCATCTAACACCTATTCAAAGCAACCATCAACCATACCAACACCAATTACATTTACATCCCATTTCTCTTTCTCATTCATATCACAAAACTCCTCTCCACAAACACAGAACACCATACTACTCTCACTAATCCATCTAACACCTATTCAAAGCAACCATCAACCATACCAACACCAACACAACCAGCACCTCACCCAATTCAACTACAGCATTCAAAACAACCCCACCCCCAACACTTCACACTCTCCTGGTTACCAGATTAACAAGCCTTGTCCCTGAAATCTTGTTTGGAGGGTGCGATATCTTAGTCTTTTAGCGATGGTTTGGTGCTAAAGATCGAATTGAGAAGCTCTGGTGGTAGTTTTAAGTCTGGTTCATGTACAGTTTATTAGGTGTTAAGTTTTGGGTTCCAATGAAGAGGTGATGATCTCAGACAAATTTCAGCATAGGTTGTGTGGTGATAGTGTGGAGGGGAAGGTTATCAACAGTTAGTTGAAGAAGAGAGAGTGTTGTTCAAATTAAGAGGGATAAGTGAAGAAGGCAAAAACTAAGGAAGGGGGGAAAAGAGTAAAGGACTTGTATTCGCTCAATATTAGTATCCAAAAGAAAGGGAAATTTCCACAAAAAAAATTAAGGAAAGGGGAGAAAACATACACAAGTGAGTAAAAGAAATCAATTATGCAAATTGACAATCAAATACTCCCACACCTCGTTCACTACTTTGCCTTTTATATTCAGTGATCAAAGGCAAAGAAATGAAGGAGACAGATGGAGTAGCTAATCAATTCACAAGGTACGGTGATAGGTATACAACTCCTTGAACAAGAAAGGATGAGAATTCCTCTCGCTATGAGTAATAAACAAACTCACGTTATAAAACCATTTGAAAAGGTAACTCGTTGAAAAATCTAAAATAATGTTCACCACATACCGTAAAGATACAAAACATGTTAAACGAAAGGCAAAACAAATCAGAAACATGGCAGATTAACGCTGCTAAGTTTATAGTATACAAAATAAACTAAAATGGAGAAATAGAGACATTATTATTAGAGTAGAAAAATGTCATAAAACGAAACATTCAGGAGAATGGTAGTGGTAAGCTAATCGAAAAAATGAAAGAAATATTCCAATACATTGAGGGTACAGAAGAATCGATACTAAAAGCATCAGTTGGATTACATATATAGTTATCAACCAAACCAATCTGAAGGGGAAGGAACACACAAATGATGAACTGGAAATACAAACGTAAGATGATAAGATCATAACCCAAAATGCAATCTCAACAATCAAAGAGAGAGAGAGAGATGTGAAAGCAAACAGCAGCTGACTGACTGACTGACTGACTCAAGTTTAGAGGAGAGAGATAGTACCGTGAGCCTTGAGGATACGAAGCACTTTGCTACCAGTAACACTCTTGACCTGAGCAATACCGTGTGAATCTCTCAGAATCACACCAATCTGAGATGGCGTCAAACCCTTCTTCGCAAACTTGCAGATGTTGTCTTCAACCTACCACATAACATCACCCAAATTCATATTCACCCAACGAAACGAAACGAAACGAGAAAATAAACGAGAAATGTAGAAAGAGGAAGTAGTGGTAGTAGTACATCGGGAGAGGTGATCTTGAGCCAAGTTGGAGGGCTGCGCTTGTAGGGGAGGGCGGATGCGGACATCCCCTTACCGCGACTGTGCATACGCCCCATGATTTCCTTCTCTTCTTCCTAGGGTTCTTCTTCTTCTTCTTCTTCTTCTTCGGCGCGGGGAAGACAAATGAATACCTAATCAACCAAATGCAGAGGCCACTTCATGTGTAGCTCATCTTTTTATAATGTGGTGGTGTGTTTTGGGCTAGGGTTTCGAGTTCGGCCTGCTTCCCCAATTACCCCCATAGGCCATAACCCCTTTGTTTGCCTCCGCCTAGCCCATCTCCCGATACTCTCCCGTACTTAAGACCCGAGTTTTACCCTGATCCAAATTTACGAGCCTAACTCGAATGACCTCAACTTTTATCCTAGGAAACGGGTTAATATCCCTAAAGGACGTAAATAACAAGTCCGAAAATGATTAGATACCGTAACGACCTGTTCCCATCCGAAGTCGACCTGATTCATGGGTATGTGACCCATTACTATGGGGTACCCCATAGTAATGGGTCACATACCCATGAATCAGGTCGACTTCGGATGATTAGATACCGTAATGTCATTACGAAGCCCAAAAATGATTAGATACCGTAATGTCAAGTCTACTATGGGGTAATACTCATTACAATTAAGGAAATTATTAAGAATTGACTAGGTATGTGACCCATAAAATTCATGGGTTCATCTGCTCAATTTTTTTATCGTATTTTTAATATATTTCCGACCACATATTGCATCTATTTTAGAAGATACCGTATGAAATACTTAAAACTAAAAGTGACTATGGATAATGTTATTCTTTCTTCTGTGAGGACAAGACCGATGTGGGCAGTCAAATACGGAGTAATAAAGTTATAAAGATGAGAAAAGTAGCGGAATAGTATATGGAAGAGTTTGGTTTGACTATGTTACGAAGCTCTTGCTACAAAGGAAAATATGGTTCGTCATCTGAAGTACGTGGATGAGCTTTGTCGGGTATGTCACCCTAAGATGAAGACTTTTTAGTTGTTTCCATCCCTTTCGAGATGAAGGGGCCGTGGGAGGGTTTTGGGGGGGTGGGGTGGGTGGGTGAGTGTGTGTGTGTGGAAGTAGAGGTAGCTGGTGGAGGTTGTAGAGCGAGTTGAGGCAAAGACGATTTTATGGTGGTTGTATGTTGGGCAATTTGGGCGAGGATGAACAAAGTGACGTTCGATAATGGAAGTTAGAAGACATAGAAATCATTCGAAGAGCTACTGGAAGAGTTAATGCAATGCTGATTGAAAAGAAGGAAGGCGGGGGAACTGACTAGCAAGGGAGGGGGTAAAGAGCCCAGAACTGGATTAAGCTGCGAGGGGAGTACACTTGATGCAAGAGTTTTGGAGGGGTTGAGGACAGGGCTAGATGCTATCTTCGAAATGAAGTGGTGGACCTTTGAGCCGCAGTGGGAGGTGGTGGATCGATATGGATGGGGCAGACTCCAGGAAGCTCAAAGACAAGGCATACAAAAGGTGACCATCGAAAGCAATTGTTCGAACGTAGTAATTATGCTCTGAAGTCCGGAAAACAGGTCGGGATGACTTTTTCTGTTATTATTAGTGGCATTTTAGAATTAGGTTTTAGCTTTACTTCTAGGATAAAAGTCGAATCGCCCATGGACGATTGGCCGCCGATTTTGGTCGGACTTGTTTCCACGAAACATCGCGTCCTTAGGTTCGTTGAATATTACTCCAGTAATGATAATTAATCCCCGCTTGGGGCTTAAAAAAACCAATCCATATCCTTGAAGCCGTATGATGAATATACAATCTCCCAGAATAACGGTTGTCAGGTGAACGGAGATATTAAACAAATATAACTTCGAACTTGGAACACGGAGTTGCTTCTATATAATTCCTAAATTCACCTGGACTTGAGAATCTGAAGGTATACAAGGCTTGCCTTTGTGTCAAGCCAAGAGGATATATTTTGTACACCCGAAGGTCAGTTCCTCGTATAGTTTCAGGCCTTTCGGGTTTCCAAATAGGTACATGCCTCAAGTAATCAAACTTCTGCAGCACTGCATTCTCCAAGGCCTCCATTGTCAAATTGTTAGACCTATGATGAAGCAACCAAGAATAATCAACAAAACTAACAGTAATACGGAGTACTTCTATTTTAAAGCCTACGATGACAGATGACAACGACTACCCATGTATGAGTGACAAACCCTTCTGTTTATATTTTTATAATAACAATCGCTTCTTAATAGATACTGATGCGCAATTTTCACACAAAATTCTAAATTTATGATACTAGGATGGTAGGAAAAAAAAAAGTTGGACTTGGGATATCTTGAGCCAAAAAAGAGAAGAAAAGAAATACCTCAAAAATATGGATTCCATCTCAAATGTCCCCCTCTCTCTCACATATACATGATAAACAGTTTCTGAGCCTTGGGAACACTTGCAAGGACGTTTCTCAGATCCTACACGCTTTTCCTCTTTCTCACGGATCCTTGTAGCTAGGAGAATGCAAAGGCGGCAGGATGAGTGAACCGCAGCCATGTCAACAAGGGCCTTGAACGAGTCGGATGGTCCCTCGTACTTCCACCTAAAATACCAGTTCATTTTTGGAAGGAAGATTACAAATGATATCCTTTTCAATGCAGCGATAAATAATCAAGTAAGACATTTAAGAGTAGAGCTCGTTGTTTGGATACGAAAAGTAGGGTACGAGAAAGGAAGTGAAGAAGAGTTCGATGGAGGATGAGAGTTTTCCCGCGAATCTCTCCTTTGTTAGAGGAAAATAATTTGCCTGGGAAAAGGGAATAGAAAGATCCATTTTCCCTCCCCTCCAAATCACCCCACCTTCAGTTTGCTAACCAAAGAAGGGAAATTGTCTGCCTTCTAATACACCCCTCCCTTTCCTTCCAAATCCCTCTATCCAAGCAAAGGGTAAATCTGTACCTTAATGACTGGTTGAATGCATCCGGGTTTTCGGCAAGGAACTTCATCTTCTTGGCAACTGATGCAATATCTTCTAGCTCCTTTATATGCAGTACTGAGCCAGGGGAAGGTGCAAACTCTTCAATATTAGGAGCACCAACAACTACAGGGACAGTCCCTGCAAATTCAAAAGATAATTTCATAAATGATTGCCTTTAGAGAGAGAATATCAACAACTACAGAGGCAGTCCCTACAGACACAACTATTTCATATAAAAAATGTATTCACAAAGAAATGGTCGCCTCAAGAGAGACACAAGCTAGAGAATTCAACCATCAAAATTCCACTAAACCCATTCAAAAACAAGCATTCTCCAAAAGTTGGGGGGTTTCCAACATAGTGATTAAGCATCCAAAGCCCTACTTCCAAAAGGAGATAGAGCTCCCTTCGATGACATCCACATAGTCAGAGAGAGCCACAGATAAAAAAAAAAAACTAATCTAAGAAGGGGTAACGTGTGCAAGCTGGAACCTTATTCTTCATTATGAAGAGACAATTCCAAGCAGTTCTCAATATGTAAGAAACAGAAGGCCACAAGTGAATAAACATATCAAACTCCAGAATCATACAAATAATAAAGGACGAATGACTAAACAAATACTACTAAAAATAAGAGTGAAGATTGACTATAATGGTAATGAGATGAACGATAGACCTATACATCTATACATAGATTCATCACTAGGAACTCCATGAACCAAATCCTCCTAATATGTTTTTATGTTTTTTGTCAAATAAATGCAATGTGTCCTTGCGCTGCATAGGCAATTGTAATACTTCAGCCTCATCCCGTGTCACCTATCACAAAGTTCTTTTTAAGATATGGTGAAATGCTGAACCATTTTTTCATAAACAAGTTACTCAATTCCAAATTTTATTATTTCTCGAATGCCAACTTATAGTCCAAAGAATTATTTCTCTTCCTTCCATCTCCTCTCGTTATGTGAATCTTCTGCATCCTTATTAACACCACTTTTAGTATATGAATGCAACTCTTTATGGATAAAGTAACCAGACCCTTCTATTCCTATTTACCGTCTTAATGCAAACTGATCCACAGAAGGCACTTGTCTTTGTTCATCAATTCACTAGAAAAGTTTTCACAAGTCCCATCTTTCTAACAACCTAAGCTATACGTGCAAAAGAAAGAAACAATGAGGGTGGATTAAGTTGGTGATAAAGGCACACAAAAGAATACGGGCCAACAATACCTTCTCATCAAAATTGTTGTTACATGAAAATGTTTCCCATGACTTCTGTCTGCAGGGTATTAAATTACCCCTATTACATAATGGCATATTTGGGAATTGGATTTAGATTTGAATTCCGGATTTGAAATATTTCGTGCGTTTGGAAACCTTGGAATTTGGATTTGAAATTTTGATCAAATCCAACCTAGTTCAAATTTGGTTTTCTCAAATCCCTAGTATATGATAGTCATTTCAAATCCGTCACTTGTTTGTTTGTTTTTTCGCATAATCTTGTCGTAGTATTTGTTTTTCTTTATTTTATTTTTTCTCGTATTTGAACATTTATATTTTTCTAATGAAAAATTTTAAAAAATAAAAATTGGTGATCTTGACCCGACTTCACTCGCCCGAAATCCAAATCCAAATCCAAGGGTACCCAAACACCATTTTGGATTTGGATTTAGATTTGAATTCTAGAAATTCAAATACAGGAATTGAATTCTTGATATTCAAATCAATTCCGAGTATCCATACGCAACCCAAGGGGATTTAAGATCATCCTTATGTTTTTTTTCTTGTCACATAACGCCCTAAATTGTCTTCATTAATCAAATATTCCTATTTATTCCCCAACATCCTTGTGACTTAACCTACACCTCGCGTTTTTAGTTGGACAAAAGACGGGGGAAAAATATGACGAGAGAGTAAGGTAGGCTCCAAACATAGAATATCAACAGAAATTTAGATCTTCAAAATAAACGAAGATTTAACGCATTTGGTAAACATTTTTGAAACTACAACATGACTGCAACTCTTTACTTGCATCTGCGACATCTCAATTTTCGCTTCTGCTATCGCAATCATAACAGTTACATCATTTTTAATTCCACGTACATAATATCCATGTCAAATGGGTAGTAAATACAGAGACTTATACGTAGTTCAATAACTTTGAGTTAATAAATTGAAAAGACATTTGGCACAACTTATATGTGCAGAACTGTTTAGTAAATGAACATGTGAAGAAAAACAGTAAAGGATCCACACAGCCAGAAAACCCTTCCACTACGGCTGAGCAAATACATAAGATACAGTTTTATAATGCAAATATTATAAAAACATGATTTTAATCAATCATACAACTACCCGTATCAATTATCCTATGCAACTTTTTGGACACAAAATCACATTTTATCTGTATCCTCAAATTAAAATCTGTATACCTGAATGTGATACAATTTTCTATTAATAAATACTCCATCGGAAATGAGGAAGGATCACTAACTTAAAGTCTTTCCACTAACCATTAATGTTAATGAAACAAATTAGCAATGCTTGTATCAATCTTCAATTAATATATAAATGGGAAATGTACAACACAAGATATTCAAGTGTGACGATAGGTCCAAAATCTATGTACTGAGAACATGCTCAGAAGTCATGATTAGGATAAAGTATCTATTCAACCGTGGTAATATATTGTTTACATTTTACAAACCCCCCTCACATACATAAAAAGGCTAAATTAATAATTAATACGAGTACCTATTATATGAACATTTTTACACATTACTAGAAGTACCTAGGAGATCGTTTTTTTTCTTTCAAATTCTTTTACCTAATGTGATACTTTTGTTACAATTGGTACCTAAACTAGTTAGATCCCATGCAAAATGCATGGTTTATATAGGAAGTTACATGATAACAATGAGGATAGGTTTGATTATAGTAATACCATTTGTGTTGTTCTTTGGTGGTGGTATTTCAACGGTGTTGTTTGTTTACGATTGGTATTAGAAGGTGGTGGTGTTCGGGGGTATTTCCAATTTATGATTTGTGTCTATATTTTGGGCTGTCGCAAATGTGTGTAAATCAAGTTTCTTGGGATGATAGGAGTCCATAAGTAGATATCTTTAGGCGGGAAAACATTGAACCACGACTTGAAATGTGTGTCCCTTTGCTTTGTTAGTGGTTTCTCATTAAGTTTATAATGGATTTGATTTCCGACCAGATTTAGTTTTGACTCTTATTTGTACGTTATGTACCTTATGATGGCTAAAAAAAGAACAAAAAGTGCAGAATGGACTGAAAGTTACTCCCTTCATTTTTTTATTTTCTTCCCATTTGCTTTTTCGCAGGCTCCAAGACGGTACTTTGACCGTATTTCTCGACATGTAAATGAAACTTTTTCTTGACGAAATTTATATTTTATGAAAGATAATTTGATAATAAATGTGAACTAATTTTGATTTTTTGTATAAATCATTTTTATTCTCCAATATATTCATGGTCAAAGTTTGCAAACTTTGACCCTCAAAAGGCAAATGGGAAGAAAATAGGTAAATGGAGGGAGTACTTCACAATGTAGGTACAACTGTGTCATAGTAGGTAGTAGTTCCTAAAAAAAACGTATCTAATATATTCAATACTCTCACTCATCAAATCCAAAGGTAACATAGGGTTTTTCACAAGCATTAAGGAAATGGGTAAAAAGTAAGGGGGTTATTGGTAAATTATAAGGTCACATGGTAGATTCCCAAATCAAAGTGGGTAAAAAGCAATGACATGTGTTGTAAATAAAGAGAGACGATGAGGAATAGTTAGTAAAGTTTGTTGCCAAAACCAGAATGGGTAATTTGGATTGAATGGTTCATTTATGGTAAGTGTTACCTTTGGATTGGATGAGACTGGAGTATCAATTTTTTCCCTTTGAATATAAACAATTTATTGGAACGAGCTGAGTATCATTTAAATTGTAGTTTACCTACCTTTTGGTGTAACTTTTCTCTGTAAGGATTGAGTATGGCATCTTCATTTTAAATATTTTTCACAATCATATAAACAAAAAAGGGTAAGCTTAAATTTTGTAACACGAGGACGAGAAGAGATTGAGAATGCATAGGTTGGTGAGGTGTAGAGGAAGACCTAAACTACAATTATCTTATGCATAGGTTGGTGAGGTGTAGAGTGATTGAGAACATTACAAGGTTTCTTGAGATTGGAGAAGCTACAATGTTTGATAGGTCAATGTGGAGGGAGAGAATTCGGATGGTTGATGATATTTGAGGACTATCTCTTATCTTATTATTCTTTTCATAATTACTACTACTACTACTCCTATTTTTTATTTACTAAACATTTTCTCCTTTCACTTGGAAGTTTAACTCTTTAAAAAAAATTACTAAAGATTTTTAACTTTATTTTGACCTTAAAACTACGTTTATTTTTATGATTTACTCCGTACTTATTAACATTACTACTATTATGTCTTTTTCATATGAGTGTTTTATTGGAGGCAACTTGACGATTTCGGAGAATGATTCATGTTAGCCGACCCCAAATCTTTTTGGGAATAAGACTCTCATGTTGTAGACAAAAACAGATGTGCGAAATATACTGTGTATATTAGCCGGACATAGGGGAAAACGGTATCATATATGTATCATAAAATTTGTGATATTAAAGAACTTTATGCATATCTGATACAGTAGACCATTCCGGAAGAGGGGAGCTGATGGTGTCTAAGACTTACTCACTTCTACTACAACTCAAAATCTACACTGTGAAACATCTATATTCTTCTATACTTGCAACTTCTGAAAAATGTGGACCAATTTATTCACTACCCATCCAAATAAGAGTCAAAAAGTTTTCTGCTTCTGGAAGTTGTTGCCATAGGGAGGAGGATCTATTTTACAACAAAAAGAACATTGTACTAGTTCAAAAACAATACCCATAGCATGAATAAATAGAGCTCATGTATCATTAGCTTCAAAGGATCTAAATATTCTTATTGGTTTTCTTTTCTCATTTTGATGGGCATAACATACCTTACCATCTCAAACTCCACATCAATAGCATTAGTCCCGGTCCCAGAATGATATTTGGTCTGTCAATTCAAGAGAAGTAGATATTTCCCTGAAGAGCAAGTCCAAACACTTGTGCTTGATTATGTCATTTTAACAACTCAACAAAATCTGATATTTACCAAGATACCGTCATAGGACATTAATACCTCCTTTTCACCCAAATTCTATAATATTCCTTTATGGTTGTTCCATTAAGTTCCATACAATTCCTTATGTGGTATTTTTTTGTGTCGAAGTTGCAATTATAACCACTACCACTTCCCATAAAGCCAACACCAACATGCTCCACCACCCCAGGCCACCGTACACAACGCTCACTTGTCAGCAAACCCACCATTGTCATCCTAACCACTAACACATTAACTACAACATTTACCAAGGTTACACTGCTTCTTTTCCTAGGCCTACCAACAACAACCTCCGTGAGCGCCCTACGAGACCCCCAAATCCTCCAATGTTAACCTTCTCCTATCCTAGGATCGTTTTGAGTAGAGGTGAGGATATTGACCAGGGCGTGGGTGGTTTGGGTGTGTGGTTACTGTGCTGTAATGATAGTGGTCGCTAGGAGAGGGTTGGTTATTGGAGGCCAAGAAGAGAAAGAGTATACTGACTAAGATGCTGATGTGCCTAGGTGGCTGGTGGTGTTGGATATTTAAAGGGGTTTGAGAGTGGTGGTCATAGAAGATTAGAAGGTTGTGAGGGAGGGCTGGGGGTAAAGATATAAAATGGAATATAATAATATTTTTCCAAAAAAGTTGTGCAACAAGTATAAATATGTATACTTCAATACTAAGGTGGGAGTATTATAGAATCCATAGCCATATCAGTGGCCATCATGAGAGCAGTATGGCTGCAAAAATATGTCCACATCAACTAAGAAACAGTAGTTAGAACTGAGAGTTGAGGTTTCATACCGGCAACAAGCGACTGGAAGAACTTCTCAGTGACATAATCCTCCTCATTTGAATTCTCAAAGGCCAAGCTGAATCTATAGTGCTTCAAAGCTTCTACCTTGTCAACTGAAATAACATGGAAAATAATCAATAACACATGCATATGAGCTTTAAAAGAAAAGAACAAGATGACGACAATGATGATTAAGACGATGGTGAAGATAGAGAACCAAATATCTACTACGCCTCAGGATGAGAAGCCAGTACATATGCAGTTTTCAGGAAACAATCAGAGGCAACTCAGATAACAATAACACAATGACATGAAAAGTGATATTTCATAATGGAAGCTCGTTACGGACTTTGAAGTGGAAAAAATTGTGATGGTTGTCACCAGCATTCAAAAGAATGCGAAAAGTATACAAGTATGATCCAATAGAATAAACCTTTTCCATCGCGGTTCCGGTGACAACCACCATAGGAGTCTATCGTTATTCCACTCTTCTCAAGTCCTTCGAGTGCTTGAAGACGGAAATTGCGAGCACCACAATTAGAGATGAAAGCTGCTGCCAATGCTTTCTCAGTTTTCTGCTGCACTGGTGCCATTATATCATACTCTGACCAAGAGAAATATCCGACCGGAACATCAGAAGATAGACTAGTTGTCATAATGATATCATATCCCCTCCTGACACAGTCATCAAAAATATGAGAGAGAGAGAGAGAGAGAGAGAGAGAGAGAGACAGAGAGAAACTTCAACATAGAATAAATGGTGGTGAAAGGCAATAAGTTAGACTCCACAAATGCACAACCACGTTTACAATATGTACATGCAGAAAGCCAGCACTCAATCTTCAAAAGTGCACTAGTGCAACCCACGGTCATGCTTATTCATAGTGACACACAAGCGCACACAAAGGGTTCACCACTTTTAATGATCAAAGCAACATCAACAATAGAAGTAAACAGAAAAATGTTTATTCAATTCGACCGACCAAATACATGGTTGGAGGTTTGAACCTTATTTAGCTAATCCTAAAATTTGAAACGTTTGAGGCAATTCTTATATTGTGCCGGGGAGATGTCTTTTGGGTTGGATTCCTTAACTCTTCCATTATCCTCAATCATAGGGTCGTTTAATAAGCTACCAAAAGTTAATTACATAGTACTCCGTAACAATCAGCTAGGGTTGCAAATGAATTATGAGATCGGCTAACATGAACAGTGACTTGGAAGTACGAAATAAATAAGGATCTACATCAATTTTCCCAAGTCTTTAAAATTTGCTCTGCATCACCCATAAGACAATAAACTATACTCTCCATCAAACACTTACATCGTTGTCTCGTCTAGAATTCTTACCTCGCCACTCAACACTCGACCATTTAATATCCAATAAACTAATCACCTTAATCTAGGCGTCTTCTAAAGTCTAGTGTGGTTCCTCTTTATACTTACTCATAAATTGTATCGCTCCTGCATTTCGTAAATGTTAGACACTCAAATTTACTCTTTACTCATAGCATTTCATCACCCCGCCAAGATGTGCACTTGAGCCAATGGTACACTTTCTTCAGAATTGCCAAACTTCTTTATTTTATGCTCCATCTGGTTAAAGCCAAATCTTAATCTAAATTCATACCACGAGACCTAGAATCAAACATTAGTTATCTGATCCATATATTTTGTTGTTGATTTTCCCATTTTAAGCATCCCCTGTTAACTTATAGAATCCATCTAGAGGAACTCCCTGTTATATAAGATGGTGCCTAGACACTTTAGACAGTATATGATAGAGTTTCAAACACACAAAGAAAATAAATAGGACTGATAGGTAAACAAAAGGTGACTTGTAGAACTGCTATAGAGGCATAGGGGGCCAAAGCTCTTCAAAATCATTTTTGTCAACAATTTTACTATATAGAAACAACTGGCAAAATTGTCTTGTTCCGCAGAATCCCCTGGGAAAGGAATTCAAATATATTGAACTAAGTTTGCTTGGCCATCTTATCTCTAATCTTCCTATGCTATTACAGGTTAAGTCTCCAGATGTCTTCCTCCTTCACATCCACCAATTGGCCATTATTTTAGCATCTTTTATAGTCTTATGCTTTACACTTCTCATAACTTCTATTGCTCCTTCGTTCCCTAAATGTTGGACACTCATGTCTCACTTCATTGCCAACAAAGACGTGCACTTACGGGAATTGCACACTTCCTTTAGAATTCCCAAACTTGTTTATATTATTATGCACCAACTTGGTTCAAGCCAAATCAAGATCTAAATGAATGGCATGAGACCTAACATCAACTTAAGTCGTCTCATCAAGATACTTGTGTTGATTTCCCACTCAGTCATGTAAGAAGGTTCCTCGACAACGTATATGACGGAATTTCAAAGCCCACAAAGAAAGAAGAAATATAAGCGAGTCGTTGAAGGGGCATTCGCCCATTGGGGCAACAATTATTGTGAAAGGGAAGTGGTTGTGTTGCTTGCTTACCCACCGTCGTGCATTGGCGATGTTATTCTCAGCATAGTATTGAGCAGACTCCATAGATCGCAGAATAGAAGCAGTGCCATGGTGTTGGGGCCAGCCGAATGCAGCATCGGGATTCTTACCAGACTCAAACCCAAACTTGCATCCCACCGAGCAAGACTTCCAGTCCTTGATGATTACAAATTATTATAAAACGGAAAAAGAAGATAATCAGACATTGATCGATGAGGTTGAGAATCCTTGAAGAAAAGAGAAAGAGAAAGAGAAAGAGAGGGACCTGGTCAGCGCCAGCAACGAGGACAGGATCCTGATCAAAGTTCCTAGAGTAGGTCAAGGCGTCATGGTGTAGGAGCCAGGTCTCGCAAGAGGAGGAGCTGGTGGTGGTGGTGGTGGTGGATTGGGGGCGGTTGAGGAGGGAATCGGCCCAGGAGTTGACCATGGCGGCGTTTTTGGCCATGTCAAGCCGCCCCAGGAAAGCGATCTCTGCAATCACGACTAGGCCTATGAAGATGGGCATTATGCTGTACCATTTCTTCCTTGAGTTGGAATTCAAGCTCTCGTTACCATTACCATTACCGTTACCAGTTGCTGATTTAGGGGCCATTTCCAGTTGTGTGTGGCAGCTGAATTCAGCAGTACAGTATTAGGTGGCCGCCTCGCCTGTATTCGGTGGATTTGTAGCCACGTCAAACGCCACGCTGATTGGATGATGAAAATGAAGATGAAGAAGAAGCCACCGCAGATATTTTTTACCTACTCACTACTCTTCCTATTTACCCCTACTCCTTAATTACATCTGTAATGTAGGAGTATTTATGTTTATTAGAGGGGGAAGTGCCTTTCCGTTACTACAATCTATGCTTTTCCTCTCACTTCCTCAAAACTTTTATGTCTAAATCTCTAATATACCTTTCGTCTCCAATACTCCCTCACTTCATTTGTTTGCTGAATATTACCGGGAGAATTTTAATTAAAAACAAACAAATGAATGGAATAAAGGTGTACTATTTACTTCCTCCGTCTGAATAGATGGTTCATATTTGTTTTATAAACAAAATTTAAAGGTATTGTGAAAAAAAAAGTAATGTTTGTTTATTAAAAAGAAAAAAAAATAGAGGGTAAAACTTATCAAAAAAAAAAATAGTGTGAGCTGTTGATTGATACACCCAAAATAGAAAAGTGTAAATTATTGACTGCGACGGGGAATACTTAATTATCTCAAGAATCTTTCCACCTTATGACAAAGGTATTCTTCAATCAAGGGTGAATAATTTCTGAATCAAACCTTATTATCACAAATTTTTACTTGCGATGGATCAAGTACTACTCATGTGGGATAGATAAAACAAAAATAAAATGTCTAGGAAATTGCAATCTATTTTGTCTTATCTAGCCACATTGGTAGTATTTGACCCGTCGTTGCAAATTTGTGACGGTATGTACGTCATAAGGAAGACTTGTTCTTTTTAACACTACTCCCTCCATCTCACTAGAAGAGTCACATATCTCATTTACTAAAAGTTAAGGTGAGTAGAAATGTGGTGTAAAATGAGAAATAGAAAATCAAACAAAAGAGGAAAAAAGCAAAACGTGACTCTTTTAAAGACACAACCAAAAAAGAAAATATAGACCTTTTCTACATAGACAGAGAGAGTAATAATTATCAAATTAGATTTCTTTGAAAGTAATTATAAAAAATGGGTCAATGTCATCTACTAAGTTAGGTTTGGTGCAAAAACGCCCCCTCGAACAACGACTAGATGACCCAACACTTGCTAAAGAATGTAGGATTGTGTCAGCAGTTCTCTGAGAAAGCATTTTGGCATAAAGTCGCTGCCTCGGACAATGAGTTGTACTAAACACGTCATCCCAGACATTGAGGGACTCCATGTATTTTTTTGTACTCAAGGCAGAGTGTCGCAAGGATGCTAAGACGCACCCTCACATAACATTTTAATACAAAAACGTGATCTCAACCACCGATTTCTACTAAAAAATCTTTCCCGGACATTGACGGACCCCACCATCGATTTTTGGTACCTAAAATAAAGTGTCACAAGGATGCGAAGTCGCTCTCTCAGTTAGTGCTTTAAAGCAAGAACTAACGTTATCTAAGAGAGCGTTTCAGTTGCAAGACGTTGTGGTAGTCTGCGGTTTTAGTGCAGACTGTTATGGTACTCAGCGGGTTTGAATTAGTATGTTGCCTTAGATTGCATCTTTCTAGCTAATACGTCCCACAACCATAAGCATCTATTATCCCCATTTGCGACAATTATCTTCGTCTTCATTTTCAGCCCTTTAAGGCGCACAAAACATAATACACAACTCGCCACAACACGAAACATGATATTTCGTTCCCGTATAACATGACATAACACACCACACACGAGAATATATTAAGAAGTAACAAGTTTTGGGATAAAAAGTTAGTTACTCATTAATAATACACAAATCGGCGACTCAATATCGCATCTAAAAATCGACGACTTGGATGATGCTCGATACACAAAAACTAATTAAAAATTCATTCTCTACATCTTCCTCATCGACTTCTCTTCGTGTTCCACCTGGGTTGACGATTCAAGTGTTGCATGTGTCGTTTTCTTAGACAAACTAGTTGATCAAACACAATTTAACACCTCAAATAACACCAAAACACAAAAATGGCAAATAGAAGCTCTTAAAACGATATTAACATTATGAAAATCTAATGAGTAACGACACTTAGAACCTAATAAATAGTAAAAGCGAGAATAACTAAGGAACATGGACTATAAATAGAAGAGTGGAGTTTTTAATGCAAAGGATAAGGAAAAACAAGGCAAGGCTAGACAAATAATCGAACACTTGGTAGGATTTAATTCAATAATAGGGGAAATTGGCGTAACTAGGCTACTAATTACTTATCACTTGTTTGATAGTCAACAACTACCCATATTCAACATCCACCCAATAATAACAATTACTCAAGATAATATTTAGCCACTAAATAATACAACAATGACAAAAACTTCCTAGCGCACAATACAATGTAACACAAGTACTCCGTATGTATGTGGGAATTTGAGCCTAATCCCTTTTTTGGGCTTCCAATGGAATTTGGATTTGGATTTTCATGAAATCCCCTTGGATTTGAAGCCTACCACAAAAGTGGTCATTTCAAATACGCTCTTACACCCAAGCATTTAGAATCCTCTACCTTCTCTATTTTTCACAGCTCTCACCAACAACGATGATCCAGCTTGGTTCTAGGGTTTGGTTTTAGGTTTTGTGCGATAAATCGACGGCCAATTTCAGCAATTCAAGCAAGTTTTCTGATCAATTTTATTATTAGCACATTTCTCACTTTAAATTCTCGAATTTGTGTTATTTATTTGTATTTTATTGCTGATTTCCGATTTATTTATTCTCGTCTATCTTTCCATTGGCCTCAGCCACAATCTCCTTCTATCTTTCCTGTCGCGCCTCCAGCTCCTGGCATTTGCCTCGGACCCCTGACAACTCAAACTCCACCCCAGATAGCCGACCTGCTGAGTCCTTGAGCTACTCGTCCCGATCCGTTGAGTGTTTCTTTGCCTGGGCCAGCTCGGTCTCCAACCTTGATGGCTCACTTAAGACTTTCTCCCCCTACTCCTTCCAGCCTGCTGATTGGTGTCGAGCCTCTTCCAGCTTACTCTCCCGCTCCGTCACTTTGGTCTGCAGGGTAGATATGGTTGCCGCATCCCTCTCAACCGCAGCGAGATGGTCGGAGAGGGAAGACCCCAAAGTACAGTCAACTCCTCGTCGCTCAGGCGGTTGATGGCCGCCAGTTCAACAGACGCCTGAAAGACCATAGAGCAGCGATAAAGGAGCTGCTGAGCCTGGGCGCTGGCGTGCTCCAATACCATGGCAGTTTGATCCAAGAAAAGGGTTGAAGAGTCGGATAGGAGGGCGGTGGCATCAATACTATTATCAACATAGTGCCATTCTGTGTTTCCCTGACCAAGCAACGTCTCAAAAGGGTTGGGGGCATGGCGCTTGGGCACAGGCGTACTAACCTCAGCCTCCAAGTCAATCAGTGGCTCGGTTGTCATCGGTTCCTTGCCTTTTGTCTTCCTAATAAGGGGAGAGACAAGTTCACCGGTCTCCTCAGCCGATGGAGTAGCCAAGATAGCCACAGTAGAAGGCTGACCTGCAGCAGGGGAAATCTAACATCTGGCCGCCGCCGGTCGCGCCGTCGAAGAACCTTCACCCCTCCCTCGGGCAGGGCCGACAGCTAGGGATGAGCAGAAAAATACGATACGGTTTTATTATCCGTATACGATACGCTATATGGTTGCAATTATACGAATTTCCGGATATCCGATACGAATATCCGGTAATCCGGATATCCGGTACGATTTTCCGTAAAACCGTAGCGGATACGTATCAGCAAAAATGAAAACCGGATATCCGATTTCTGATCCGGTTATCAAAAAATACGAAATAATATATAAAAGAAATAAACCATCTCAAATACTAAATGATTGAATGAATTAATATGTAAATGAAAAGCCCAACTCATTCGAGAATGAAAATTAAACCAACTGTTTGGAGAATATTGATTAAAAAAAGGTTGTTTGCATGTTACTCTATCGGAGAATTATTTGTCGTATTCGAGATGATTGTAATAATTAATTTTTTTTTGAGATTTTTTTTCCTATTTATTTATCGTATTATTTTTGTATAATAATTAACGCAACGTTCGTTAGTACTGTAAAATAAAAATTCGAATGACGTGCACTTAATGAAAAATTAAAAATAAAAGTAATCTCGAAATCGGATACCAAATATCCAGAAAAACTGGATATTCGGTTTATTTCGGATCAGATACAGATAGTAAAATTTCAGAATTTAAAAACCGGATATCCAATTCGATTTTGCAAATCGGATCAGATATCCGGTTTTGCTCACCCTTACCGGTGGCAGCAGGAGCCGACGCTGGAGCATGGCTAGTCGACCCTCGGGGAGGGAACCCGGTCTTCCCAGCGCCAAATTCTTCACATGCGTCATAAGGTTCTCCTTCTTATAGTCTGAGGGAGTAGGAGGGCGTGACGTGCAAGGTGAATAATCCTTGTTGAGTCCAAGGGCGTGCAAATGTCGGCCAGTCCAGTAGGGGTCGTAGGACTCTGCAAAGGTAAAACAAGGAGAGGTTAGCTTACAAGTATATCTATAAGTGTGGACATAACATAGGTCCACCCCGACGCGGCCACGCGCGGGTTTGGGGAGGCGAATGAATCTCCATATGAGATGGTCAAATTGAAATTTAAATTGAAGTAGGAGTCGCCACTGAACTTTGTGGGAATTCGGGCCCGTTCGAACCCACTCTATGTCGTAGTGGGCCGTATACAAAATACGGCCCATTGCCGATGTCAGAGCTTATTGGGTTCGTCCCTTTGCATTATGATACCGATACCGACATTATCGGATATCGTGTATTGAATGACTCTCGTTGCCAATGGATTCGGACATCCGGAAACCATGGTTCTGAGTAAGGGGTGAGGGTACGTGTAGGGAAGTTCACTAAGAACACCCAACCCCGCCCGCACTTAGCGGCCTTTATTAAGATATCGTTCGTTTTTGGTGTACATGCGTTAGCTCGACGGTTGAATGATATGCAAACATTATTTTCCCTAAGCATGTGAGAAAAATTAAATGGGTTGCTAAGTCGTTTAATGCATCTTAAACTAATAACGTCAAAGTTATATTTAGCATTTGAAATTCGTTTTAGTCTAATAAAACAAAAGATGAAAATAAATCGCTACAAACACGAGCAAACAAGTTAGTAACGATTGAATAAATCGAATAAAGGATGTAAATACGATGATATGCATGATTTTGAAAAAGGTTTATGACACGTGATGGATTAACACGTGTTGACCGAAGTCGAAAAAGTATTTATAGAAATCTGAAAATATGTAGCGAAAGTCGCTGTTTTATGTAAGGAACGAAAAGAATAGAAAACGAGCAAAACAAAAAAAAAGGGTTAATTTTCAAGGCTCTCGCGCGAGTCGCCTGGAAGGGGCGCGACTCGCGCGGGAGTCTGTCCCGGATTTTTTATTTTTCGAAAATCGTTAATTTTTATAAATCGCGTACAAATATGGATTAATTTATACTCGATTTATATTTTCGGTATTCGTCATATCCGATATTCGATTATGAAATCGATATCAAATAGTCGGAATGATTTTTAGAAAAAGTTTTGTAAAGTTTGTTTTGAAAGAGTTTGAACGAAAAGAGAAAAAAAATGTTAATTCTCTCCGCGTAAAAAAAAAAATCGTCGAATTTTGTTTAAAAAAGATGTAACGATCAACGAGATTTAATTTAGTTCTTGTTAGATACGATATTCGATTAGAGAATCGATATCGTATTTTAAGAACGTTTCGTTTTATGAAAATATTTTTGTAATTCCGATACTAGAGATATGAAAAATATGTGACGAACGACCCGTAAAAAAATAGACCGCCGACACGACACAAAAAAAACGAAAAAAATGTGAAAAAAGGAAGAGAAAGAGGAAGAATCGGGTTTGATTTTACACCCTCAACCTACATGCTTTGTTTTCTCGGAAAAGAGCTCGTCGGAAAGTGGCTTAGGCACGGGAGCGTCGAGACGATGTGGATGAGTTTAGGGTGGTGTGTTTGGACGTGTAGGCTAGCGGGTTCGGCCGACTACTCGGGGACGGATTCGTCGGGTTGTCGGTATTTTGATGCTATTTTTGGATGTATGTCGTAGATGTGTAATGTATGGGAATAGTTGGTGAATTCGACGGGAAATAGTTGATTGATAATTCGTAGATGTCCTATTTGTGTGACCGGAGGGTCCTATTTATAGGTGAGGTCCTTGATAGGAGCTAGGAGAAGTACTCTTGCTTAGGTGACAAGAAATACCGGTTTGGATAGGAAACGTAGGAGTTTGAAGGGAACGAGAATTCCGTTCCTTAGTGAGGAAGCCAAGTATCTCGGCTGAAATATATATATATATATATATATATATATATATATATATATATATATATATATATTGGTTGGTTTGGTTTTGACTATTCATTTTATGATAATTTGGTATTTAAACGATGATTTTAATTCTGGTTTCAGTTTATTATTATTATTATTATTATTATTATTATTATTGATGGGAGTTGACCAAGTACCACGGGTCGCCCGCCTGCAGGGCCCCGGAGCGGTTCACCCCCAGGGCGAGTCTAGAATCACCCGTCAGCCCTCCCTGCGAAGGACTACGGAGAGAACCCCGAAAGGCTTGCGCCTGCCGAGCAGGGCCCTTCTGCCAGCCGAGCAGGGCCTCCAAGTCCTCAACGTGCTGGTTTCCAGGGTGCCCGAACCCCCAGTACAAGCAGGGGAATCCGATGGCCCATCCGTCATTCCGCCTCAGGTAATGGAAAGTGGGTGGACGAGGAGAAGCCACGTGTCGTCCTCTCGACCACCCATTCTCCCGCTCCTTTCCCTCTCTTCCTCTCTCTCTTGTGGGAAGGTATAAATACCCACCCATTTCCCACATAGAGGGGGTTGGATTTTCTATCTCTAGACCCTTACTCCTAAAAACCGCCACCTAGTTCCTCACGAGCTGGGTTCGTCAAGGCATTCACGGACTGACTTAGGCATCGGAGAGGGTTCCCTCGGACAACCTCCGAGGCCCTGTGCGTTGCTTGTGCAGGGAGCAGGCTCAATCCGCCGGGAAGGTCCGACCACAGGAGAGGGGAAAGGAGAGATCGAAGGAAATCAAGCAAGCAATATCCGAATACTAAGGACCCGAATTCGTAGTCGGGCTAACTGATTCCTTAACCGGAACAATTTGGCGCCGTCTGTGGGGAAGATCTAGGTTGTGCTCACGAGATTACCCACAAAATCAACCACTCTAAAACTCAAAATTAACCACTCGCAATTGAATATGCCTGAGATTTTCGACACCAGTTCAGTGGCAAACCCACCCAAAGCCCCCCAGTATGGCATGCCGCCCGAAATGACGCCTGCTGCCACGATTCCAGGTGTGGGGCGGGCCAGTCTGCAGGGGGCACCGGGCCAAGGAGCAGCTACCATGGCTGGGCAGGGGAGCCAGTCGAGGCCAGTCCTGAACCTCAGCCCTGCCCAGATGGTACAGACTGCGGCTTTCTTCTCAGCTATGTTGGATCAGGAATTCACCCCTGACGATCTGATAGGCAGGGTCGCTACGACCCCCAGGTTGCTCCACTTTGAAAGTGGAGAGGGAACCGGGGGCACAAAGCGAACCGCCGTCAGAAACGCTCAGAAAAAGGCTAGGAAGACGGCTCAGGCTTATGCACAAGTACAAAGGCGAATTTCAGAAGCCCGTCAGGAACCGCCTGCACGGCAAGAAGTAGCTGGACCGGAGGGCGCGTTCTCCATCCATACTACGGCATCCACGGCCGCTCGTGAAAGAAGAGGCCTATCCCAGGACCTAAAGGATCGCATGAAGCACAAAGAGCCAGTATCCAGGCGCTTGGGAGAGAAACAAGATGTATTCTCCAGGCTGACACCGGTTGAAGGATTGCGGCCATCACCTGGGCTGTCCCAAGGCCTGCAATCCAGGCTCAACAACGGCCAGCCTATGAGGCCCAGGTACCGACAGGGTGATAACCTCGAGTCCGCCCAGAAGAAGCGCTCGCGGTATCACTCCCCTTCCCAGGGCGACGAGGCAATTAGCAGGCCGAGGCCCCCACCAAGGCACCGCTCCCCTGAGGGCAGGCGACCGACCCCTGAAAAATGGGACGACTACGGTCGCTACTCAGATGCGAGCAGGTCGAAAATGGTGGGCAGGCCAACTAAAACCCCGCTTCACCCTGAGGTCCAGGCGTACCCGATCCCGAAGATTAAAATGCCGACTGTAAAGTTCGATGGAACTACAGACCCAGAAGATCACCTAGCTGCGTACGAAAGCCACATGGGCATGTACGACGCCGACGACGCGGTCTGGTGTAAAATCTTCCCCACCACCCTGGTAGGCCTAGCCCAGGGTTGGTTCAGGGATCACCCGCAAGGGTCAATCTCTTTCTTCGTCGAGCTGGCGGAGATGTTCTTGGACCAGTATGCTGGAAACAAACGACGACGTCTCACCCGCTTTGACCTGATGACCCTCCGGCAGAAGAAAGGCGAGACTGTCAGGGAATATCTGAAGAGGTTCGACTTGTCGTTCCAACAGGTGAAAGAAATTGACGACCCGACAGCAGCATATGCACTAACCAACTCCCTGTTACCCGGCGAAATGAAGAACCAGATGATCAGGGCCCAGCCGGAGACCCTGGCCAAAGCCAGAAAAATCGCAGAGGGGTTTATGCTGCAGGAGGAGTTCCACAGCCTGCCGGAGACCCCTGCAGGCCCCACAAGGCAGCAAGGGGGACCGCAGGGTGGACGCGGGAGAAACGAATCCGGAAGGCATAGAACTGAGGAAGGGGATACCCCCAAGAAGGAGCGCACTGCTTATCAGCCCAGGTTCGACAGTTACACAGCCCTTAACAAATCCAGGGCAGAAATCTTCGAGCTGGAAAAAGAAACCGCCAAGTGGAATCGCCCGAGCAAGCCGCGCAGTCCAAGGGGGGACCCCAAAAAAATTCTGCACTTTCCACGACTGCGTAGGCCACACCACCGAAGAATGTCGTCACCTGAAAGACGAGATCGAGAAGTTGATCATGAACGGCTGGTTGGCCAACTACGCAGCCAGGAACAAATCCCAGAAAGAGACGCCTGAAAAGCCCGAAGGCTCGGTACAGAATCGCCTGGTAATCCATGTGATATCAGGGGATGCAGAAGGTCCAATCAGTCGAAGAGGGCAGAAAAGGCAAATTCGTGAGCTAAGGAACCAAATCTGCTACGCTGAAAGAGCAGGAAGCCCAAAAGGAGTAACGCTGAGCATTACCCCCGAGGATGCAGGGCGGGTGGTGTACCCTCACAGCGATCCCCTGGTGCTATCCTTGGTAATTAGCAACCACATTGTCCGGAGATGCATGGTAGATACCGGTGCCTACACGAATTTGCTGTACAAAGACGCCTTCGACAAAATGGGTCTGGAGAAAAGGCACCTACGACCCGCCCCCGGGTCATTATATGGGTTCAGCGGAGCAGGCGTATTGCCCGTAGGGATCATAGACCTGCCTGTAACATTTGGGGAGGGAGCTGCTGCCAGAAATGTCAGAGCATCATTCGTTGTAGTGGATGCGAAGTCTGCTTACAACGCCCTGATCGGCAGAGTCACCCTGGACGAGATTGAAGCGGCCATATCAATCAGGGCTCTCACTATAGCCTACGTTACTGATTTCGGCCTAGAAGGCAAGGTACGCGGAGACCAAGAGTCGGTCAGACAGTGCTACTCCGTGGCCCTGCAGACTCACGAGAGCGAAAGGAAAGGGAAAAGAAAAGCCGACAGTTCCCCCAGCAGAGCAGGCGAGATTCCAGCCGGCAACCAGGCGCCAAACCACCTGGAACCTAGGGGAGAAAGCATGCTGGTGGACCTGGAGCCAGGGAGACAAGTCCTTGTAGGGGCTGACCTGGAGGAGTCCTACCAGGCTGAACTAGTCGAGCTACTGAAAGAGAACAAGGATGTATTCGCCTACTCGGCGGATGAAATGCCAGGGGTCGATCCAGCGTGCATCGTTCACAGGCTGAACGTAAGCGCGGACGCCCGCCCTGTGAAGCAGAAAAAGCGGAACATGTCCGCAGAAAAAGACTTGGCAATCAAGGAAGAAATCGAAAAACTTTTGAAGGCAGACTTTATAGAAGTTTGTGACTACCCTGAGTGGCTGGCAAATGTGGTCATGGTCAAAAAGTCATCAGGCGCGTGGAGGATGTGCGTGGATTTTACGAACCTCAACAAGGCCTGCCCAAAAGACTGTTACCCGCTCCCCAGAATCGACCAACTGGTGGACGCTACCAGTGGGTATACTATGCTAAGCTTCCTGGATGCCTTCTCAGGATATCATCAGGTGTACTTATGGCAGCCAGACAGAGTTAAGTGCGCATTCATCACTAGTTCAGGCACCTACATGTACAAGATGATGCCATTCGGGCTAAAAAACGCAGGAGCCACGTACCAGCGCCTGGTCGACAAGGTTTTCGAAAACCAGAAAGGCAGAAACATAGAGGCCTATGTCGATGACGCCATCGTAAAGAGTAAGGGAGACAAAGAGCACTTGGCAGACCTGCGGGAGACCTTTTCCTCCCTGCGCGCCTACAAAATGAAGCTCAATCCGAAGAAATGTACATTTGGGGTACGCTCTGGAAAATTCTTGGGTTTCTTGGTCAGCTCTCGAGGGATAGACGCTAATCCCGAGAAAGTTCAGGCTGTTCTGGACCTTCCTGAGCCAAGGACCATCAGGGACATCCAACGTCTGACAGGTCGCATGGCCGCCCTGGCACGGTTCATCGCCAGGTCAGCAGACAAGTCAACCCCATTCTTCAAGGTGCTGAAAGGCAACAAGCAATTCAAATGGGAAGACGAGCAAAAAGAAGCGTTCGAGCAGTTGAAGGAGCACTTAAAGAAACTCCCCACCCTGGCAAGACCAGTGGCAGGAGAAAAGCTCTTCCTTTACATAGCTGTGACCAACGTGACAGTCAGCGCGGTCATCTTAAGGGAAGAAGCAGGCGCTCAACAGCCCATATATTTTGTAAGCCACGCCTTGGGGGCAGCAGAGAGGAATTACCCTATGGTCGAGAAAGCGGCCTACGCGGTTGTTATAGCAGCCAGGAAATTGAGGCCATACTTCGACGCACACCCCGTCGTAGTACTAACAGACCAACCCCTGGAGAAGGTGTTGGAGAAATTTGAAAAATCAGGCAGATTGCTAAAGTGGGCTATCGAGTTGAGTGGACTAGGGATAACATACCAGTCAAGAACAGCCATCAAGGCCCAAGCACTGGCCGACTTTCTGGCAGAATGTTCCCACTCTGAAGACGACAGCCCAACCCCCGGCGAGTGGATCGTATACACCGATGGGTCCTCAACGGCCAACGGAGCAGGGGCGGGGGTAGTGTTGACCAGTCCGGAAGGGACCGATTTTGAGCATGCGCTCAGATTTGTCTTCCCCGCCTCGAATAATGAAGCCGAGTATGAAGCAGTACTTGCAGGCATTAACCAGGCCAAGGCTGCGGGCGCAGAGCGGGTCGTTCTGGCCACAGACTCCCAGCTCATCGCCAACCAAATCAATGGAGAATATGAAGCTAGGGACCAAACAATGGCCGCGTACCTGGAAGTGGTAAAAAAGGAATTATCAGGTTTAAAATCATATGAAATCAGACAGATCCCCCGATCCCAGAATAACAGAGCGGACGCCCTGTCAAAACTAGCTAGCTCCAGCCTGCAAGATATAAGAAGGTCAGTATGGGTGGACGTCGTCCAGGAGAAATCTACCGTCCCCTATCAAACCGTCGGTGCGGTGGAGGAAGCAGGGCCTGAAGACTGGAAGACCCCCATCATCCTGTTCAAGAAACACGAAGTCCTACCGACCGACCCCGTACAGAAAAGAAAAATGCCAGCAAGGGCTGCATGGTTCATCATAATAGGAGAAGACTTGTACAAAAAATCTTTCTCATCCCCTCTGCTCAGGTGCCTGGGGGCAGTGCAGGCGGCGGAGGTGTTGGATGACATCCACTCCGGGATATGTGGCCATCACATAGGAGGGAAGTCACTAGCACACAAGGCCTTGAGAGCCGGATACTACTGGCCGACCCTGCTGGCCGACGCGAAAGACTTAACCCAAAAGTGCAGAAAATGCCAGCTCTTCGCCCCATCCATCCATGCCCCGGCCCATGAGCTCAGGCCGATCCTGTCTCCCATCCCCTTTGCTCAGTGGGGGATGGACATATTGGGCCCCTTCGCGGTAACCACCGGGGGAAGAAGGTTCTTGATCGTAGCTATTGACTACTTTACCAAATGGGTGGAAGCTGAGGCAGTGCCTAACATCACCGAGCCTGTGGTCAGGAAGGTGATTTGGCGGGACATTATCACCAGGTTCGGCCTGCCAAAAATGCTGGTGTTTGACCATGGAAGACAATTCGATAATGACCCCCTGAGATTATGGCTGGAAGGTCACGGCGTTGCGGTTGCTTATTCTGCCGTCTGCCACCCTCAAACCAACGGACAGGCAGAGGCAGCCAACAAGCAGATTTTGAATGGCCTAAAGAAAATGGTGGATGACCTCAAGGGCAGGTGGGCCGACGAACTCCCCAGCATACTCTGGTCAATCCGGACCACCCGGAAGGAATCTACGGGCCAGACTCCGTTCGGCCTGGTATATGGTGCAGAGGCTTTACTACCAATTGAGGCCAGGATCCCCTCCCTGCGCTCCTTACAATACGACCATGCTGAAAATGAAGTAGCGATGGCAGAGGCCTTAGATCTGGTCAGTGAGGTGAGGGAGGAAGCCAGTACCAATATCGCCGCCTACCAGCAACGAATGAGGAATGCATACAATAAGAGAGTGCATCAGCGAAATTTTCAGATGGGTGATCTGGTCCTCAGAAAAACACAGGCCGTCGGAAGATCGAGAGAGCACGGCAAACTTAGCGCTAATTGGGAGGGTCCCATACCAGGTAACTCAAGTCTTAGGGCCAGGCACATATAAAATCGCCAATCTAGAGGGCCAAGAGTTGAGCGCTCACTGGAACGCAGACACCCTGAAGAAATACTATGTTTAAGCAGAACCTTATAGTCTTCGTTTCTTTAAAAATTGGCGGAGAACGGTCAAAGAATGTCGACGGCTCCGACCACCCTTGTGATAGGTTTTTGCGAAGAAATGAAAGATCCTCAGTCTATACTCGTTGCCTGTTCAAAACTCGCGTTTTCACACACAAACGAGCAGGGGGCAATAGGGGGAGGCCCCCCTGTTGCCAAAACCAAGGAAAATAGCCCCCCCAACAAAAATTCAACGCCCCCCTACAGGCAGGGGGCAGGCCCCCTGGACTCTGACCAAGAGCCAGGGACAGGCCAAACAAACAAGGACTGGGGGCAAGCCCCCCAACCTTGTATAAAAAACGCAGCCACCCTGCTTACCCCCGAGCAGGCAGGGGGCAGGCCCCCTGGACTCTGACCAAGAGCCAGGGACAGGCCAAACGAACAAGGACTGGGGGCCCCCAACCTTGTATAAAAAAAAAACACAGCCATCCTGCTTACCCCCGAGCAGGCAGGGGGCAGGCCCCCTGGACTCTGACCAAGAGCCAGGGACAGACCAAACAAACAAGGACTGGGGGCAAGCCCCCCAACCTTGTATAAAAAACACAGCCACCCTACTTACCCCCAGGCAGGCAGGGGGCAGGCCCCCTGGACTCTGACCAAGAGCCAGGGACAGGCCAAACAAACAAGGACTGGGGGCAAGCCCCCCAACCTTGTATAAAAACCACAGCCACCCTGCTTACCCCCGGGCAGGCAGGGGGGCAGGCCCCCTGGACTCTGACCAAGAGCCAGGGACAGGCCAAACAAACAAGGACTGGGGGCAAGCCCCCCAACCTTGTATAAAAAACGCAGCCACCCGGCTCACCCCTGGGCAAGCAGGGGAAGGCCATACTCTGGAAAACGAAGAAAGTAGAAATAAAGGACGAACATTCAAAGATTAATCCAGAAAAGAGTAGAACGGTTTTAACAAAGCCCAAAATAAAGATCCAGAAGGGTCAGAGCATTACAGACAAAGCTGGCCATTCTAAGGCTCAGCATAAAAAGTTATCAACAAAGAGTAAAGGCCTAGGCATCAGGCACACCATGGTCGGGACCAGCAGGCTCCTTGGGGGTTCCAGCCGCCAGAGCTTCATTCTTGGCAGCATAAAGGTTTCGAAATGCGTCCTCGTCAAAGACAGGAAACATTTCCTTGATTACCTCCATAACAAGCTCCAAGGAGGAAGTAGCCCCATTTTCAAAGCTCAAGTCCGTGGCAGCTTCAGCTTCCTTCAGGATGGCGTCTTTCTCATCTTGCCACCCAGCCTGAGCCTGTTTAAAGTCTGAGCTGGTTTTAGACAATTCTTCCTCTAGATCAGCTGCTTTCTTCTTGAGATGCTCCATCTCAGCCAGGGACGTTTCAGCACGCTCCACTACCAGGCGGCTCTCCTTCAGTTCCACCTCAAGCTTGGACGCCTCCTTCACAGCCTGCTCCCCCTGAAGCCTCCATTGGTTGGCCTGCCCCTTCACTTCCTCCAACTCGCTCTCGTGCTTGGACAGCTGGTCCTTCAGGCCCACAATCAGGTTTACATCCCTTTCAACCACGGCTAGGCGATCGGGAGGAGGGGCCCCAGGGGTGACGGTCAGCTCCTCGTCACTAAGGCGACTAAGGGCTGCCAGCTCGGTAGAAGCCTGCAACACCCTGGAAGTACGCTGTATGTACTGAATCACCTGGTGGGAAGTGTTGGTTATCGACTTGATGAGGCGGTCTGCCAAAACAGTACCAGAGTCCGAAAGTAAGCCTGATACATCAACGCTATCGCCCGCAGCACAGTGGAACTCTGCATTCTCCTCCAAAAGAGAAGTGCCCGGGGCGTCGTGAGCAGGGCGTTTCGCCTCCGGAGTCTCCACATCGGCCTCTAAATCAACCATGGGCACAGTCCCCGGAGCCTCCCTACCCCTCTTTCTCCTACGGACCAGGGGAGCACTCTCTCCAGTCTGCTCAGAGTCCGCAGGGTGAGACCCCGGGGAAATGTGAGCCCTAGCAGGGGAATCATCCTGCCGGCGAGCACAGGAGGGGGTCGCTACAGAAGTAACTTCAGCCTCCCCACCCTGAGCATTGGGAGAAGGAGCTGCCGGCTTTAGCCGGGGAGGGAAGGGGAGCCGTCGGCCAGAGGCGAGCTCTTTCACGAACCTCATCAAGTTCTTCTCTCCCTTCTTGAAGTTGGAGGGAAGAGAGGGGACTTTTCGAGCAACAAAGAACTCCTCAGTCAGACCAAGCCTCCTCACCTGTTTCTTGGTCCAAAGGCGAGAAGCAGCACCTGCAAGACGGGTAAAAAAACCAGTTAAGAAAACAGAGATGGGAACTTCAGGAAAAATCACCAGGCCAGTTGAAGCCCCTAAACTACCTTCAAGGCCGGGAATCAGACCCAGCGGGATCAGATATTCATCCGTGGTGATAAGATCTGCGTGAGGAAGCCAGAAAGCAGGCTCATTGGGAGGAGCCCCCTCAGTAACCTTAAATTTCTTAATCAATTCTTCGTCTGCCTGACTCAGCTTCACCTTCAAGTCTTTTCCCCCAACACCCGGATGATATTCCTCACGGGTTTCCAGGCGAGTATGCACGTGGTTCCTAAAATGCCTAGGGATCCGCCACCCTGAGGCACTATGTACGTACAGGAAATTGTCTTTCCAGTCTTTCAGGCTGTTTAAGGCCGGCCAGACCAGAGCGTATTTTTTCGACTTCAGAATGGACCAGTACCCAGGGGAGTCATCCCCCCTTGATGAGGACACCATTTGCAGCCAAGTCATGGCACGCAAGGCATCAATAGAGGGCCCCTCCCGTGGAAGAGGCAGGTCCAGGTATAAGCCACCAAGGTCCTGATGGCTGAGGCAGTCAGCTAGGCAATGGCCACGTTCATCCTCCTGAAAGCCTTCTCCAAGAAGGGGTGAAGAGGGAATCGTAGGCCGAATTCCAAGCTTTTGTGGTAAACAGCCACACAGCCATCAGGAGGGCAACACACCGTATCTTTCTCCCCGGGGATTATGACGGTGTACCCCTCCCCGAAGTGATAGAATTTCTCAATCTCCTCGGCAGCATTACTCTCCAGAATTAGATCTCGATTCTTGGTCTCAGGGTAGGTTCTCAAAGGAACCAGGTATTTGTGTTTGTCCAAGAAGTACCTTTTCCCTTTTTCCCTGGGAGCAAGGCCGACAACGGTGGAGGGGTCAATCTCCAATGCACCGTCGTCGGAATCGACGACGTCAAAAGGAGCGGGTTCGGGTGAGTCGGCACCCACATCTTCCTCGGGGCGGTTTCCCCCGCCAGGTCTGACCTCAGAGGAAGAGGCCAAGTCAGTTCTACCCCCTCTCCTATCCTCCGTCCCTCCAGACGACGGACTAAAGGTAAGAGCGCGAGCGCGAGACATTCTATTTCGCGAAGGAATATGAGAATAAGGAAGAAAAAACTAAAAGTTGGAATCAAGATTCTGACGTAGAAAGATGACCGTCGCCGAAAAAAGTCCGAAGTTAGGCGCCCCTCGAAATCTTGAAAGAAGTTCTCAGCAGCAAAGAGAGTGAGGAGGAAGTGGAAGTTCGAGTTTTGAAAGTGCTAAAAAAGGAATTAGGGGAAGAGAATGGGCTTATATAGGTTTGGGCAGTCGAATGGTCGCCTCCCTCTGCAAAGCTCTCCCCGCAAATCACCCCCCACGTGTCACACCTCTATCAACCAACCTCCTCATCCCAAGAAAGCCTCGAGAAGGCAAATAGACGCCAGGAACATTTATTCTCTCAATGACGTCACTCTCCTCCCAGATAATAATAATAAAAACAAAAACAAATAATAGCAAATAATAAAAACGCCACACGTAAACAAAGCCGCCTGATCTTTTCATTAAAATTCAAGAAAACCCGAAAAACGGGCAAGTTACATGGCATGCAAGCCAGGAATACAAAAGGAGCCTCTATTTCCGGCTCATTACGCCTACACCCCTCAGGCTGGCCTAATCATCATCAGAGTCCGAGGAGTAATCTCCAGGGCTGTTGTGCCCTCCAATATCAGATCCCCAGTCCCAATCATCGGAGTCTTTGAAGGGATCTGCCGAATCATCATCATCCCCACGACCAGAGGAGTAACCCTGGCCGTCACTATCGCCGGAGTCCCGGCTGCTGACATCCCAGTCCCTACCATAAGGGACTGTCTCAGTATCATCACAGGAGCCGCAACCAACTTTCTTCCTCAGGGGAGAAGAGGGGCCTGACTCAGAAGAAGAGGACAGCCCTGAGCAGTCGGGGTCGAACTGCTCAGGGTGCAGCCATGGAAAACATTCATGGCATCCCCTGTCGAAACAGCCCCCACCCTGAGGGCAGCGCCTGAACTTTGGGGCGGCTAGAGAAGCCCTCTGAGGACGTTTGCCCGCTTTGATAAGGGCCCTCCTGGACTTTCGGGGACGCTTAGCGCGGGATCGCCGGCTACGGCGCAGAATAAGAAAAGACGCCCGAGAGTACCTTAGTTTCCAACGCCCCGTAAAGCGACGGCTCACTACGCGAGCCCCACGACAGAAAAGCACTCTAGTAATCCACGACATTTTCTCTGAAGGAAGAAGAAGAGAAGGTTGAAGATGGGCTGTGAAAATAGTAGAGAAACCGCAATTTATACGGAGAGTGGCAAAAACATTAAATGGCGCCACAACTACTTCGACAGGGGGCACGGCCAATCAGCGCACCCGCACGCTACCCAAAAATCCGCTGGGAATAGGAAGCAATCATCACTAAAAGAACATTCCAACCTCGGGAACAAGCAGTGCATTTAATGCAAAAGTTCAAGGGTCAACTGCACCCCATCTCAAGAGACGCCTGCCAAGAGGAAGACCCCGCCTCCCTCTGGCCGGCGTGGGCCAATTGATGGGAGTTGACCAAGTACCACGGGTCGCCCGCCTGCAGGGCCCCGGAGCGGTTCACCCCCAGGGCGAGTCTAGAATCACCCGTCAGCCCTCCCTGCGAAGGACTACGGAGAGAACCCCGAAAGGCTTGCGCCTGCCGAGCAGGGCCCTTCTGCCAGCCGAGCAGGGCCTCCAAGTCCTCAACGTGCTGGTTTCCAGGGTGCCCGAACCCCCAGTACAAGCAGGGGAATCCGAGGGCCCATCCGTCATTCCGCCTCAGGTAATGGAAAGTGGGTGGACGAGGAGAAGCCACGTGTCGTCCTCTCGACCACCCATTCTCCCGCTCCTTTCCCTCTCTTCCTCTCTCTCTTGTGGGAAGGTATAAATACCCACCCATTTCCCACATAGAGGGGGTTGGATTTTCTCTCTCTAGACCCTTACTCCTAAAAACCGCCACCTAGTTCCTCACGAGCTGGGTTCGTCAAGGCATTCACGGACTGACTTAGGCATCGAAGAGGGTTCCCTCGGACAACCTCCGAGGCCCTGTGCGTTGCTTGTGCAGGGAGCAGGCTCAATCCGCCGGGAAGGTCCGACCACAGGAGAGGGGAAAGGAGAGATCGAAGGAAATCAAGCAAGCAATATCTGAATACTAAGGACCCGAATTCATAGTCGGGCTAACTGATTCCTTAACCGGAACAATTATTGTTATTATTATTGTTATTATTATTATTATTATTGTTATTATTATTATTATTATTATTATTATTATTTCACGAGTTATTATATTATTATATTTTACTCAGCTTTGCTGACGTCCTTTGTTTTGGGTCGTTCCCCCGCTGGAACCTGTACCTATTCGTGGTTTTGGGTACAGCTGATAGGTACACTTGATTGCTGCATGGGTGTATTCTGGTATCGGGTTGTGCTGAGCGAGGAAGGACTTTTTATTATTTACCAAACTATTTATATTATTATTGGATTTATTGGTTTGCTATCGTTTTAAACCGTTTTGGCTTTTGTAAGACTTAAGACTTCCGCTGCAACGTTTCCATTTAATTAGCTATCAAATTTCTATTTTATCTATTTATTATTTATCCTTTTCCTTGCACTTGGCTCGGTTAGCTAAGTGTGGAGTAACACCTTTGAGTTTTCTGTTTTCGGTTTATTATTTTGGTTGCGAAAATTTAGGGCTGTTAGAGTTGGTATCAGAGCTATAGGCTTTCCAAATGTTTTACAAAATTTGAAATGGTTTTAAAAAAAAACTTTTACGTTTATAAAAAAAAGAAGAAAAAAATAGAGTGTTGGGTGGTTTGGGTGCATTGCATACGTATGATTTATATATTCATATTTGCATATATATGATAATATTTTGTCCTATTACCTTTACTTGAACTGTGAATGCTACATATGTTATTATTTATGATATTATTTGTGTTAGGATGATTTTATGTCAATACTTAATAGAACCTTGTTTATATATATAGTAACCATGCCTCCACGAAGGGAAAATGAAAACAACAATATTGATATGACTGCTATGGTGACGCAACTTATAGCTCAAAACACAGTTCTTGTCGAAGCTGTGAAACAAATGACTACGGTTGCGCGGAATATGAATGAGAGGGTTGAGAATGAAAACGATCCTACACCTACTGTTGCTGGGATGTCTGAAGCGGTACAGAAGAAGAGGCCGCCGTCTTTTACTGGGAAAGGGGATCCTACTGAGCTAGATAACTGGATTAGGGAGATAGAGAAGATTTTCTTGGTTGTTGGGTTCCCACATGAGTTTCAAGCTAGGATCGCTGTTTTCTATTTGAAGGAGGAAGCAGATATTTGGTGGCAGACTGTGAAAGATGATTTCATGAAACCTAAGAGGGTGAGAAATGCTAATGGTACCGTCGTACTTCATGATAAAGACTGTGATGACCTTAAAGACTTACTCGAGGAAGAATTTTTCCCCGATCATGTGAAGAACCAGAAACTGGCTGAATTTGGGGATCTAAAGCAGACAGATGAGATGAGTGTGAAGGATTTTTATAACAAATTCATTGAACTTAGCAGGTTCGCTATGGAGTTGGTGCCGACTGAGCGAATTACAGCGGCAAGATTTGAGGATAAGTTAAATTGGAAGATTAAGGGTAGGTTTGCTGGGGAGACCTTCACTTCATTGAGGGATATTTATGCTAGAGCTGTGAACATTGAGAGGAGTAACCAGAAAATGGAGGCTGAGTTGGGAACTAGTGTGACCAAAAAGAGGGAGTATCAGGGGAGTCAATCTGACACCGCCTCTAAGAGAGGAAGTTTCCATAATAATAATAACAACCCTCAGAATAAGTCTCGATCTTTTGGCGGGAATGTGAAAGAAGAAGGGAATAACTGGAATGGTAAAAGTCAGGGGACAGGGCAAGTTTTTACCAGACACTACTACTGCAAGATATGCAAAGGAGATCACCCAGGAGTTGACTGCCAGGGAAATAGGGTGGCATGCCACTGGTGTGGAAAATTGGGACACCGTGAGTTTGAATGTACTAATAAGAAGGCAGGACGACCCCGTAGTGCACAATCTGCCAGTATGAGTGTGAATCAGGGTAACCGATTTCAGGGTCAGGGAAGAACACAGAGTTATGGTGGGTCTGCATCTAACAACACTTATAAGAACCCCGCTTCGACTCAGGGCAACACTACAACAGCTAGTAAGCCCGCAGGGCAAGTGAATGAGGCATAGAGTACTAAGAAGCCCAGTGGGAAGCTCTATGTCATGAATAGAGAAGAAGCAGAAAATACTGACATCGTTTCGGGTAACTTTCTTGTGAATTCTATTTCAGCTCATGTTCTGTTTGATTCTGGTGCATCTCACTCTTTTATTTCAACTAAGTTTGTGGATAAAATAAATGTTGAACCTAGTGAAATTGTGGATTATGATTTTGCCATGCCATCTGGGAACTTAGTGAACTGTAAAAGAATTTTTAAGGTTGTGTCTGTGTTTATTGGTGATCATGATTTTAAGGCAAACCTGATAGAATTTCCGTTACCTCACTTTGATGTGATTTTGGGGATGGATTGGCACGGGTCTCACCGGGCTAATATTGATTGTGCACAGAGTAAAGTTTCCTTGAGAGGGCCTAAAAATGTGAGAGTATCTTATAGGGGTCATGTAAAGGGTCCTAGAGTGAAACTTATTTCTGCTATGAAAGTGAAAAAGCATTTATCTAGGGGAGCTGAGTTGATTTTGTGTCATGTAAAAGATTTAAGGGTGGAATATCCTGACTTGAGTGAAGTCCCAGTAGTGAGTGAGTTTGTTGATGTGTTTCCTGAGGAAATACCGGGAATGCCTCCTGCTAGAGAAGTTGAGTTTAAAATCGACTTAGTGCTAGGAACAGGTCCAATTGCTAAATCACCATATCGAATGGCACCGTTAGAAATGCAAGAACTTAAGAAACAATTAGATGAATAGATGGAGAAAGGGTATATTAGGCCTAGTGTGTCGCCTTGAGGTGCCCCTGTTTTATTCGTGAAGAAGAAGGATGGAACTTTGAGGTTGTGTATTGATTATCGGGAATTGAACCAAGTTACTATCAAGAATAGGTACCCTTTACCTAGGATTGGTAATTTATTTGACCAGTTGAAGGGAGCTTCTGTTTTCTCCAAAATAGACTTGTGATCTGGGTATCATCAATTGAAGATAGCACCTGAGGATGTACCTAAGACTGCATTTTCCACTAGATATGGCCATTATGAGTTTACTGTGATGCCTTTTGGGTTGACTAATGCACCTGCTATGTTTATGGACTTGATGAACCGAACTTTTAGGACTTACCTAGATAAATTTGTTGTGGTGTTCATTGATGACATACTGATTTATTCGAGGAGTGAGGAGGAGCATGAGGAACATTTACGTATTGTCCTGGGTATCTTGAGAGAAAAACAGTTGTATGCCAAATTTTCGAAATGTGAGTTCTGGTTGGATCAAGTAGCTTTTCTGGGGCATATTATATCTAAGGATGGGGTATTAGTAGATCCTGCTAAGATTAGAGCTGTTAAGGAGTGGCCTAGACCGAAATCTGTGACTGAAATTCGTAGCTTTTTTGGTTTAGCTGGTTACTATAGGAGATTTGTGAAAGATTTTTCGAAAATAGCTAGACCAATGACCACACTGATGAGGAAAGCCACGAAATTTCATTGGGATGAGGGATGTGAGGAGTCGTTTCAGATTTTGAAGGAGAAGTTGACCACTGCTCCGGTGTTAGCCCTACCGGATGGAAATGAAGCTTATGAAGTTTATACTGATGCATCTAAGAATGGGTTAGGTTGTGTTCTTATGCAGAATAAGAGAGTGATTGCCTATGCTTCTAGGCAGTTGAAACCTTATGAAGAAAATTATCCCACTCAGGATTTAGAATTAGCAGCCGTAGTCTTTGCCTTGAAGATTTGGAGACATTATTTGTTTGGTGTGCCCTTTAAGGTTTTCTCTGATCACAAAAGCTTAAAATATATATTCACTCAAAAGGAGATTAATATGAGACAGAGGAGGTGGTTAGAGTTGATTAAGGACTACGAGGTCGAGATTCAGTATCATGAAGGAAAGGCTAATGTGGTGGCCGATGCATTAAGCAGAAAATCTCTCCATACGATACAGTTAGTGATGAACCGTGATAAGCTGAGGGAAGAATTTAGGAACTTTGCGATCCAAATGGCAAAACCAGGGACCCCATCTAATGTGTTATCTGTTGAGAGCGATTTGATAGGGGAGATTAGAGAATTGCAAGTGGGTGATAAATATTTGCAGGATAAGTTTGTGAATGAGCCTACTTTGTTCTGGCGCGACGAGAGTGGATTGATTAAGGTTCATGATAGGGTTTGTGTGCCTAACCACTGGGAAATTAAGGAAAGAATAATGACTGAGGCACATACAACACCGTATTCTGTTCATCCTGGGGGTGTTAAAATGTATGAGGACTTGAAATTAACATTTTGGTGGTCTGGTATGAAAAAACATATTGCAGATTTTGTATCTCGATGCTTGATATGTCAGAAGGTTAAGAGTGAACACAGAAGACCTCAAGGGAAGTTGCAACCTTTAGAGGTTCCCGAGTGGAAGTGGAGTTCAATCTCCATGGATTTGTAGCTGGTTTGCCAAGGTCACAGTAGGGTAATAATATGATTTGGGTGATAATTGATAGGCTGACTAAGTGTGCATATTTTATTCCGATGAAAGATACCTGGAAGAAGAAGCAACTTGCTGATGCTTATGTACATCATGTGGTAAGACTTCATGGAGTTCCTAAGGATATTGTGTCAGATAGGGATGCCAGATTTGTTTCAATATTTTGGGAGAAACTTCAGACAGCTTTAGGAACCAACCTTAATATGAGCACAACATTTCATCCAGCTACCGATGGTCAGACTAAAAGAACAAATCAAATACTTGAGGATATGTTGCGAGCTTATATCTTACAATTTCAGGGAGGCTGGGAGGATAAGTTAGATCTTATTGAGTTCTCTTATAATAACAGTTATCAGGCTACAATTCAGATGGCACCATTCGAGGCATTGTACGGACGCAAGTGTAGAAGTCCGGTATGTTGGGGTGATATTAGTGAGCATGTGATTCTAGGGCCTCAGATGATCATTGAAATGGTTGAGAGTGTTAAGATTATACAGGACAGGATGAAAGCAGCTCAAGACCGTCAGAAGAGCTATGCTGATAAGACTCGTAGGCACGTGGAATTTGAGGTTGGTGACAAAGATCTTTTGCGTGTCTCGCCTACTAAAGGAGTAATGCGGTTCGGTAAGAAGGGCAAATTGAGCCCGAAGTTTATTGGTCCGTATGAAATTTTGGAGCGTATTGGCGAGGTGGCTTATCGACTTGATTTACCAGCTGATCTAGTACGAGTGCATAATGTATTCCATGTTTCCCAGCTAAGGAAATACATTAGTGATCCATCACATGTGTTAGACCCGGAGACTATTGAGCTTGATGATACTATGACTTACGAGGAGACTCCTATTCAGATTTTGGATAGTAAGGTGCGTAAAACCCGTAGAACTGAGACAAGAATGGTTAAAGTCTTGTGGAATAATAACAATGTGGAGGAGGCTACTTGGGAGGTTGAGTCAGCCATGAAAGACAAATACCCTCATCTTTTTGCCTAAGGTAAATTTTCGTGCTTCGTGGACGAAGCTTTATTTTAAGGGGGATAGGAACTATGCATGACTACCTTATTTACTACTTTTATTTTTATTGGATTAACCTTGTTGTGTAGTTTCATGTTATTATGGCTTGTTGGTTACAAATATGAACCTATTGGTTGTTGTTGGATTGGTTTTTCTATTGATTATTGTTGATTATTGTTTTTTTTTTTTTTTTTTTTTTTTTTTTTTTTTTTTTTTTAATTCTTGAAAATCTTGTTTACTCACATTTGTGGTTTATTTGACTCAAATTGAACTTGTGAAATTTCAAAACTTTGAAAATATTTAATTATTATTTACCCGGCATGCTCTTAGCTTTCTAAGTGACACTTTTACCTTAGAGGTTTGTGAGGATTTGATGGGTTTGAACTCGAGCATTATTTTGTGGAAATTGTTCTTATTCGGTGGAATTAGGTGATCGTACCTTGTGGAATTAGAGGTGGTGAAGTTGTGTTACTTTGGATTTGAGGAATTAGAGTCTTTTTGGATTTTGAGGATTTAGAATGTGAGCCATCTCAGAGGTTGTGTGTTGTTTTGGCGGAGTTGGACATATATGGAGTAAATGATTTATTTTGGATATGTATGAAGAACTTTGGTTTATTTTGGATACATGGAGTGAACGGTCATTTTGGGACACGTATAAGTAATGTGAGACTTTATTTTGAGGACGAGTTTAAACTTCGAGGACGAAGTTTTGTTTTAAGGAGGGAAGTCTGTAACACCCCGTTATTTTTCGAGTCTTTTATAAGGCGTTACTTTCCTAATTTATTTAAATCTGGTTTTTAAGTTGGAAAAATATTTTCGAGGTCTTTATAAAATTAAAGTATTTTGGGTTGTCTTATAATAATCGGTTTTGACTTTCTTAAAGTGGAACGTTTTTTTTATAAACCGACTTTGTATCGGTTTGGAATTTGGGTCAAGCATAAAAAAAAAAGAAAAAAAAATCCTCAAACTTATAAAGGCATGCGTATTCCCTTAAATCACAGCATATCACTCATTCACCCTTCTTCAACTCCTCTGCCGCCTAACCCTCCCTCCTCTGTTATCATCCGTTTGTCCGATTGCCGACAAAACTTTCAGCCGCCACTTCAGTTCCTTACTCTTTCTCTTTTTACATCTTCTAAATTGTAAGTCTTTTAACTTAGTTCTTCTATTTTGTTATCATAATTAGGGTATCAATTATATAGTACTCTGTATGTCTTAATGTCTTAATTTTCTATTATTGTTCTTTTGTTAAAAATCGTGGTCTCCGTATTTTATTACCAACACTATCGGGATGTTGCGTCTGTCCAAATTGAATTGAAGTTTTGGGTTAATTTTAAGAGTAGTGATGGAGGAGTGATAAGTACATATCTATTTTTGGTTCGGACCTAGTTACGATTTTTACGGAGTATGTTTGGTTGGTTAATGGGTCATAGGTTAGACGATGTTTCGGGTCAGTTGGTGAATATGGAAGGCGAAAGTTATGCCTAATTGTTCGGTGTGACCTATTGTTTCGTTTGCAGTACGGTTCGATTTATTTGTCATGTTGGGATTTAATTACTGCTTGTTGGGTTTTTAGCTTAGGGTTAACTCACGATTTGTATTTGTCAGCAAGGCATGTTGTGTGGTGCATTTGGGTAGTTATTTGGGTAGTATGGAGTATTGGAGTAGGAGGTTGTATGTGGATGGTGTCCCGAGGTGTTAATTCGTTCGACGTATTAGATTAAAGTCGTTTGATATATATATTCATTTGTCGGAGAGATTAAGTTATTGAACCATTTATATTATTTGTAGCTTGTGGGTTTGAGGAGAAAGAATTCTTGGAGTATTACTAGCTGAGTTTGACCGTCTTGAGAGGTAAGGACGTTTTACCCTTTTCACTTTTAAATAAAGAGCATGTTCGGATCAAAATATATTTTTTATAACGGTTTTGTAAATTATTTTATCGATGGTAAATTTTTATAATACTCGTAATGTTTGGATATTGAACTTTGTGACACGAGTCACACTTTGGTACTATTTTGGTAAAAAATTTGGTAACTTATAACAGACTCTGGGAGTTCTGTTGGTGTAGACGGTTTTAAGGTGCCTCTAAGACGTTCCTGGGACTTCGTCCCGAAACTATTTTTGAGTGAGGATTGTCCGACCCTCACTCGCTAGGGAGTTAGACTTTCTCCTTTGACAGTTTCATCCTACTAGTTGTCCAAATGTGAGAGGTGCGCACTATTATGAGTCTAGCTAAGCACAGGTGGTTACCTCTAGATCGTGCAAGGGTAGGACCTTGGCACACAGGTTGCGTAAAATATATATATTTTGGTTGGTTTGGTTTTGACTATTCATTTTATGATAATCTGGTATTTAAACGATGATTTTAATTCTGGTTTCAGTTTATGATTATTATTATTATTATTATTATTATTATTATTATTATTATTGTTATTATTGTTATTATTGTTATTATTGTTATTATTGTTATTATTATTATTATTATTATTATTATTATTATTATTATTATTATTATTATTATTATTATTATTATTATTATTATTATTGTTGTTGTTGTTGTTGTTGTTATTATTTCACGAGTTATTATATTATTATATTTTACTCAGCTTTGCTGACGTCCTTTGTTTTGGGTCGTTCCCCCGCTGGAACCTATACCTATTCGTGTTTTTGGGTACAGCTGATAGGTACACTTGATTGCTGCATGGGTGCATTCTGGTATCGGGTTGTGATGAGCGAAGAAGGACTTTTTATTATTTACCAAACTATTTATATTATTATTGGATTTATTGGTTTGCTATCGTTTTAAACCGTTTTGGATTTTGTAAGACTTAAGACTTCCGCTGCAACGTTTCCATTTAATTATCTATCAAATTTCTATTTTATCTATTTATTATTTATCCTTTTCCTTGCACTTGGCTCGGTTAGCTAAGTGTGAAGTAACAACTTTGAGTTTTCTGTTTTCGGTTTATTATTTTGGTTGCGAAAATTTAGGGCTGTTACATTATCAGCCATCTTTTTGAGTATGGTGACAATTGTTTTATTAGCCGCTTCTACCGCTCCATTGGTTTGGGGTCGGTAGGGTGAAGACGTATGTCTTTGAATTTTGTACTTAGTTAACAAAGCTGCCGTCTCGGCTTGAAAATGGGTCCCGTGGTCACTGATGAATTCATGAGGGATCCCATACCAGCATATTATCCTATTTTGGATAAATTTGGCGACATGACTGGCGTTGAGAATACGATAAGACTCTGCTTCGACCCATTTGGTGAAATAGTCGTTTGCTACCAAAATGAAGCAGTGTTCTCCGGTTCCCGAGGGGTTTATCTTTCCAATTATATCGATCCCCCATGTTGAAAACGGCCAAGGTGACGTCATAGTGTACATCAGGGATGGCGGCATATGGTGCACATTAGCGAAAATCTGGCAGTTGTGGCAATGTTTGACATATAGCTGGCAATCGGTTTCCATGCTATTCCAGTAGTATTCGAGTCTCATGATCTTCCGGACTAGCATTTGGGCGTTCATGTGCGGACCGCACTCACCGTCGTGCACTTCGGCCATGACCTTTTCGGCGTTACCTTTGTCAACACATAAAAGAAGAGCCCCCTGTGGTGTCTTTTTGTAAAGTTGTCCATCATCGGTACGGATGAACTGGGCTGCTAGCCTACGTAAGGCCTTTTTGGCTCGATTGTCGGCCCCGGGTGGATACTCCCCATTTGTCAGATATGCTTGGATAGCCTTATACCATGGCTCGGGATCAGGTATCTCGATATCTTCGATGTCGTGGATATATGCTGGCTCGGATCGTCTTTCGACACAGATTGGCATGCTGGTCACATGATCGGGGATGTTTAGCAAAGATTCTAGTTTTGAAAGTGTATCCGCGAACTGATTTTCTTCCCGAGGTAAGTATATATACTCTACCTTTTGGAATTGTTTCTCGAGATGCCTTACTCGTGCCTGGTAGGCCACAAGGTTAGCATTTCGGGTTTTCCATTTTTGGAGCGCTTGATTAATGACCAGAGATGAGTCGCCGTGTACTCGGAGGTTTGTGACCCCTAAATCGGCGGCGGATTGTAGCCCGTGAATACATGCTTCATACTCAGCGGCGTTATTGGTGACGTCGAAGTCTAATTTGATGGACACGGGAGTATCTTCCCCTCCCGGCGAGATTAGGAGGATCCCGACTCCAAATCCTCGGAAATTGGATGCCCCGTCAAAGTATAAATCCCACGTTTCGGTATCAGTATGGAAAATATCTTCATCCGGGAAGGACCAAGTGTCGGTGTGTCCTTCTTCGGTTATGGGACTGTCAACGAGAAACTCGGCTACTATTCGGCCTTTGATGGCTTTCAATGGTACGAACTTTAGATCGAATTCTGCCAACATTAGGGTCCATCTTGATATCCTGTCGTTGAGAATGGGCTTTTCGAAAAGGTACTTGATCGGATCCATTCTGGATAGTACTTGTACCTTATAGCTGAACATGTAATGTCGGAGCTTCTTAGTGGCCCAGACCAAAGCTAAACACGTTTTTTCGAGCATAGTGTACTTACACTCGTACTCTAAAAACTTTTTGCTGATGTAGTATATAGCCCGTTCTTCGGAGTTGACCGTTTGAGCTAGCATAGCCCCCATGGCTGTCTCTGTCGTGGTTAGGTATAGTGACAAAGGCAAACCAGGTTGAGGTGGCATCAGGACCGGTGGTGAAGACAAGATTTCTTTGATTCTATCAAAGGCTGCTTGACACTTGTCGTCCCATAGTAACCGTTCCCCTATTTTCAGCTTCTTGAAGATCGGTTCACACGCCATGGTTAGCTTTGAAATGAATCTGCTGATGTATTGAACTTTTTCGAGAAACCCTCTTATCTCTTTTTCGGTCTTAGGGGGTTGCATCTCGGTGATGGCCTTAATTTTGGCTGGATCGACTTCGATACCGGTGTTGGCTAACGATATGACCCAGTAATTTGCCAGATGTTACCCCGAAACTACATTTCTGAGGGTTTAACCTCATGTTGTATTTGCGTAATCGGGTGATGAAGAACTTTCTCAGGGCGGTGATGTGGCCGTCCCTGTCTTTAGATTTGACGATCATATCATCCACGTAAACTTCCACTTCTTTATGCATCATGTCATGTAATAAAGTTGTGGCGGTTCGTTGATAGGTGGCCCGACATTGATGAGACCAAATGGCATAACAGTATAGCAATAAGTACCCCAAGGTGTAATGAAGGTGGTCTTATCCATATCTTCCTCTGCCATTTTTATTTGATTGTACCCGGCATACCCATCCATGAATGATAGAAGGGCATGATCAGCTGTGTTATCCACTAGTATATCGATGTGTGGTAACGGGAAATCGTCTTTCGGGCTCGCCTTGTTAAGATCCCGAAAGTCTACACAGACGCGTACTTTACCGTCTTTTTTAGGAACCGGCACGATGTTTGCAACCCAATCTGGATACTCGGAGACTCGTATGAACCCAGCCTTGAATTGTTTGTTGACTTCCTCCTTGACCTTGAGGGACCATTCGGGCCTCATGCGTCGGAGTTTCTGCTTAACCGGCTTGGACCCTTCCTTGATCGGTATATGGTGCTCGGCTATTTCGCGATCTATCCCCGGCATGTCCTTGTAGGACCATGCGAAGACGTCTTTGAATTCTTGAAGGAGATTTACGAATTTTTGTTTCTCCTCGGGACCTAAAGATAACCCTATCTTAAGCATCTGAGGCTCTAAGGTTGTTCCCACGTTGATGGATTCGGTTTCTTCGATTACCGGATTGCGGGATTCCCTTTGTTCTAGCTGCTCGATCAGATGTGGAGGCAAGGATACCTGTTCGCCGGGTTTCTCAATGTCATTGCACAGAATATTTTTGAAATTGAATTTTTTTGAAAATGAGACAAGTCGTAAGCAGAACGGTTGTTATTATTGCTCATAAATTGGGAAAATAGCTCGAAAAGAGCTACCATCTGATCGGTAGTCAGTGGCGGGATAGGTAAAGTGCCCGGGACAGACCCCGAGGCACTAGGGATAGCTAAAGGGAGAGGGGGAGTTACAGGAATGACCCTAGCACCAGACTCACTAGACTCAATCTCAGACTCGGACTCGGACTCCGACTCGGACTCAGACTCAGACTCAGGCATTTCTCCTTCCCCTGTGATCAGCTTGTAAGTCCTTCCTTGACCGTCAGTCCATTTGACGGTCTTCCTCCAGGCTCTTTTTTCTGTCCCGGATCCGACATCCGAGATCAGCTTAGATGGATCAAAAGTGCGGCTGCGGAGAATGAGACTGACCAGCTCTTCCTTCGGTGCCGGGGCCGCGCATTCCTCTCCAAAAAGTAGCCCCAATGCGGGCTCAACATTCTTAGCATCTTCGGACTGGATGAGAGCGAAGATGTCGTCTGGTATGTAGTTACAGTTCTGGGCCAGGTGGGTCCCAGGGTGCGTAGTATTGGGTCGATATAGGCCGGTCTGGACGGGCCCGAACACTGGAGTGACAAAGGTGACTTTGCTGGCTCCGGTTTGGCCCATATTTTCTGGGGTTATGGTGTAACCCAGACCGGTTTGAGTCCTGCAGTTATCTAGGACTTCGAGGATTTTCCCTGCGGGGAGATTGGGCCTGGATGTAGCCCCCGGTAGATAGCCCAGATTCTGCAACATCCGGTCAATGCTAACCGTGAAGTAGGGTCGGAAGAGGTACTCTTCTTCGATGGCTCCTATGAAGTCGAACCCTCAGAGATCGGTGCGGCCTGAGGTGTTGCAGTTAGCCACAGTCATAGGCGTGGCTTCTAAAGTGATGACGGTATCGTGCAAAGGTAGCTTGATTTTCCGATGCAGGGTGGAGGATACAGCCCTGGTCGCGTGGATCCAAGGTCTTCCTAAAAGAAGGTTAAAGGAAGAAGTCACGCCGATCACTTGAAATTCCAGCTCCTTCTTTATCGGGCCTGTTATGATAGTAAGTTTCACGGCCCCGGCTACTGAATTTGGACTTCCGTCGAAAGCCTGAATGGTTTGAGCTGTAGGAATGTAGTCGGCCTCGGTAATGCCGAGGGCTTTAGCGGTCCTCAAGGGGAGGACGTTGACTGCGGACCCGTCGTCGATTAGGGTCATGGGCAGGTACTTTCCACGGCAGATTACCGTGATGTAGAAGGCCATGTTGTGGGTGGGCCCAAACGGTTGTAGATCGACGTTGGAGAAGGTAATAAGTGGGCCTTCTTCTTTAGCTTTCCCCTTTAGGTGGGGCAGAACCGTGGCTACCATTTCAGCTGGAGTAGCTGTAGAGTCGATTTTGACTTGATCGAGGGCCTTAGTGAGTGTCTCTCGATGTTCTTGTGAGCTAACTAGGAGTTGCCATATAGAGAGGTCAACTCGAGTCTTGCTCAGCTGCTTTACAAGAGCCTTTTCGGTAGTTGGCTCTTCCGGGGCGACCTCCACTCTAGGTGGCTCGGTGATGATGAGGGCATGACTGCTGGCTAAGGCCTTGGACTTAACCTTCTGGATCTCCTCGGGCGTGATGGGGACAACTTCCCCCTTGGTGAGATAGACGTCGTCTTCGTCGTCGCACCAGATCCCGTTTATTTGCGGGACAAACGGGGAAATGAGATGTGAACAGTCCATGACTTCCCCGGAGAAGATGGTGTGAGTGGCCAACGGGTTATCCTTGTTGCTGGGCTTGCCTCCAGGTAAAGGGATCTTCCCATTTTCGATGAGATCCTGGATAAGATGCTTTAGCTTCCAGCATTTCTCGGTATCGTGTCCCTTGCCACGATGGTACTGGCAGTAGGCCTGGATGTCGTAGGCCTTGATGCGACGCTCGACCGGGAGCTCAGGTGTTGGGCCTACCGGGGTGATCAGGCCTTTTGACGATAGCCTCTGTAAGGCATTTGCATAGGTGGTACCTATGTCGGTGAATACCCGGGGTGTGATATTCTTCTTGGACGGGGTATCAAGTAGATTTACCTCGTCAAAAATGCTACGAGTGGCAGCAGTAGATGTGGGCTTGCTTGTCGATGAGCTGGGCCCTTGGTATCCCTTGGCGGAGGCCTTAGTGAGGCTTTCCAACCTTAGATCATCTTCGATTCTCGTCCCCATCTCAGTTAGAACCACGAAACAAGGTATGATGGTGTACTGGAGATGGACACGGTAGGCGGGGAGGAGGTTCTTGACGAAGGCTTCAACCAGCACTTTTTCACTGGGCTTATAGACCAGTTTGACGCTTTTAGCCCTCCAGCGCTGAAGGTATTTCGTAAATCCTCCCTTAGGTTCCTGGGCCATTACTTCCAGGGTGCGCATCGTGGTCTGGATTTCTTTGTTGTCGGCCTAGTTCCGAGCGAATTCCGTTGCCACGTCATCCCAAGACTTGTACTTCTTGGAATCGAGCCTGTAGAACCAGGCTCTCGGGTGCTTTTCGAGGGAAGAGGCAAACAAATGCTTGAACATGTCTGACTTGACTCCCTTTAGGGCCATCACTTCCTTGAAAGCCCGGATATGTAATACCGGGTCTTCAGTTCCGTCGAACATCGGAAGGCCTGTCAAGTTGAGGTTGGCAGGCAGTTGGTCCGTCAGAGGTGAATAGGTTCGAGCATTCTCCGTATGGATCGAGTTGTGGGTCGACAGATGGACTTGCTCTTGCAGTTTGAGGACTACGCTGGTCAACTCGGCTAATGGCCCCTTGGTTTCATCCTCGTCCCTCGGCATACTCTGCTCCACGGCACTTACCCGGGTAAGGATGGCGATTTGGTCTCCCCTCATCTGTGTCAGTTGATCTTGTATCTTAGCCAACGAGGTGGTCAGTGCGTCTATGGCTTGTTGTGTCATGGTTCGGGTGAAGGGTGGCCTGTCTGTAAGAACACCGTGTAATCAGAATCGGACCCAGATCGAAGAGCGCATCCCGAGCAAGAAGAAAAAGGACTAGACTCGGATAGAAGACCGAAAACCGACTCCTAGACGGGTGACTCGTAGGTGGTGGGCTTTCCTTAGGATTTTGGCAAAATGGGCCTAGTCCCGTGTGAAGAAAGACCTACGTGTGAGCTATTCCCCAGACTTTGGACCCTAAAGTGTAAAAGGGCTTCCCTTTGTAGGAGTTTGTCCTACGTAGGTGGGCCGTGCATTGTCAAATAAGGCGAACTGGGATGGGGTAGAAACTTCGTGATGTAAGATCGACGGAGTTTCGACGCTATGAACTCTAACAACTTATGACAAGACCCGACACTGCTAAATACGGGAAGTCCTAAGGAGAAGAAAGCTTTGAAAGGAGAATTTGGATTTGAAAACCGAGCAAAGTCGGATAGGATGGCACGATCTTTTTTTGAAAATCGAAAAAAAAACGTTACCGGGCCGAGATTTCGGATTTTTGAAAAGGTTTGGACAGCATACCGGCTAGAAAATAGGCTATTTTGAGTCAAAATCATAGTCCTAAATTCGGTAGCTTTCCGGGTTTTGAAAAATGGATAATTTTCGAAAAAGATGCAAGTTTTTGAAAACGACAATTTTTGAAAAGACGACCAAAGAAAATCAAGTCGCACGTAGTCATGGAAACAATATAATGACACCATGTATGCTCTTAGTCTAAGTCTCGGTCGGTCGAATAGGGTCTATACCAACGACGATAGCTTTCTCGCAAATCAGGACGGTCTTCCTAAGCCGAGTTGGTCTTAGAACCTGTCGTAAAACCCATGCGAGTTCCGCCATCGAAGTCTTTAGTGCACCCATTTAGGAATGCACCGTGGTATAGTGGGACGTCGGTCACAAGTAACCGGCCCGGGAAAGAATTGGGTTATGCATGAACCATTGAACTAAAACGTGTACATTACTATTCGAACGATTTCTTTTCGAGTCTCACCCTGAGGATGCCGATGGTAAGTGACTCATCAGTTGATCCCCAGCGGAGTCGCCAAATTGTGGACATGACATAGGTCAGAATCTTGCAAAATTTGGTGCGTGTCGTAACCGCAGTCAAAATTAAATTTATAATTCACTTATAAGACTCTAACTAAATAGTAGTAGGGCAAGTAAGGGTCGAACCCACAGGGACTAATGATACTATCTTAGATTAATTTAATAGTATTTATATAGTTATATAAGTATAAATAGAATAATGGGGGGTTTGTTTGGGTTGATTCTATACTAAACTAACTAAAATTAAATAAATAAAACTAATAATATTAATAATCGCAATAAACAGGTAGAAAGCTCTTATAATGAATAAATAGGAGATATGTAATTTTCTATAGATGTCAGGTAAAATCATCGATTCACTTAATTAGTTATCTTGGATAGATTAGTTAATCGGTTAATCCTTGAACGCAAGTAAATTATCAATTTTATCTTTTTGACTCGTTAAACCCCGTGAACGCACGCAAGTTTAATCCTAACCAATTTATCAAATTAACCATGAACGCATGAATCAAATTAATAAATTAAGTCGCTTTAAGATCACTAATTAGTTGAATAAAATATAACCAGAACGCTGCAATTATATCTGACTCAACTATTACACAAGATTCTAGCAATTAAGATTAGACCAGAACGCTGCAACCTAACCTAAATTACTATTAATTCAACGACCGATTCAATGAATACAATTAAGTTGGCCAAACGAAATTAATAAACACGAATCAGATAATTAAATAACGAATCTCATATAAATATCCAACAAACTAATTAATCGGTCAAAACAATATCATAATCTCATAAACCTTAAAATCAATAGTCAATTACATACTCCAATTAAAAATTACTCTAAACTAAACATAATAACAATAAAAATAAGATAAAAATTAGAAAAGCTTATAAAAATCGGGATGAAATTTGATTAGACGGAGTCGAGTCCGTCATGTGGCTCGTCTGTCTTCTGTTCTCCTGCGTCTTCCTGGTTCCTCCTATGTTCTCTTGTCTTCTTTTATTTGTGTCCTTCACGTGTTCCTCTTTCTCCTCCTTTTATATGTTTTTTTTTCTTTCCTATTCTCTTCTTAAATCTTTTATTTCCTTTTATTTTTTTTATTATTTTTTTCCTTTCTTTTTTTGTTGGGTTTTTCTATTATTATTAAACCCTTAGTTTCTTTATTTTGTTTCCTTGTTTCCTAATCCATCTCTTGTAATAATGGCCCCAAACCCATTTGTTTTGGTGTAGAAATCTACTAGTCTGCTGCCTTATAGCTTGATTTCGACCTAGTAGACGATGGAATTTGATGTTTCTCTCTTCTATAAACTTGTAGGTCTCGATCTTAGCTTTCCAACGCATCCTGAATCGCTTGATTCCGATATCGTATGAGTGAGATATCGTCGTCTTAAGATAGACCTACATCATGTATACGAGAATATATGTATTATTTGACTTTCAAATTAAATAGGTTATCCTAAATAATTTAAAAATAGATAATAAAACTTATTTTAGCACATAAATAATATAAACGTATATATTAACTCGTTAAGTCATAAAAATACGTTTTTAGCTCAAATAATATGAAGACGACATAATAATAATAATATTAAAGGGGTAAAAATATGTATAAATATCGATTTATCAAATTCCCCACACTTAGTCCATTGTCGTCCTCGACAATGATTACTCAAGAGCTAACAAAAATGAAAAATTAACCTTCAAATGTTTTAAACCAGCCCAACTAGGTACAATTGACGACAAAAAATATTTAAGAAAACGTTTTTATAAGTTAGTAAACTTAACAAAATAATTTTGAGTTAGATTAGCAAGTAATATATACATAAATTTCTCCTCCCTTAAAACTATTCAATTAACTAATTTAACAACATATAATATGTTAGACCGCTTCTAAATTCAAATTATAAACAAACTCATCATCCTTCACACTCGGTTTAACTACCTTCGAAAAATATATTTGTATTGACTCGAGAAGACGGGTTTCAGCAGTTTAAGGTCTTAGGGGAAGGGGATTTACTTTCATGTACATTCCTATTACCAGTTCAGTACGAGGATCGTTCTCCCGAGCATATAAGTCAAACTAGATACCTCGTCTCACCTAAATCAAACTAGATTCAATCAAATTTTCTATTTTCAAAATTTGATGCGTGTCGTTTTCGCAGTCAAAATTAAATTTATAAACACTACTAACTCTATGGTAGATAGGGTAAGTAGAGGTCGATCCCACAGAGACTGACGTTATTATCTAAGACGATTTATTATTTAATAGTATAAATATATAAAATGGGGTTTTTTTTGTTGGTTTAAAAAATAATAATAAAAATAAAACATCACCATAAATAAATAATTAATCATAACAATATTCGAGACATGCAATATATGATATAGTCGGGTTAATCATCGATTCAATTAATTAGACTCAAATAGATCGGTAACTATTTAATCCCTTGTAAGCAAGTAAATTAACAGTTTTATCTTTCTTACTCGTTAAACTCCGTTAACCACGCAAGTTTAATCCTAACTAAATTATATCGACTCAACCATGTAAGCACGTATCAAGTCAATAAATTTAATCGCATTAAGAACACCAATCAATTGAATTATATAGAACCAGAAAGCTGCAATTAAATATAACTCAATTATCATACAAAATTCTAGTAGTTAAATTAGACCAGTAAGCTGCAACCTAATTTAAGACACTATTAATTTAACAATCGACTCATGTAAATAATCTAGGTGATCAGGCTAAATTAATAAACATGAAAACAACAGTCAAATCGTGAATTTCATATGAATATCAAAGTACTAATTAAACATTAAAACAATAACGTAATCTCATAACTCATCAATAATCGGTACATCACATGTTCGAATAACTGAAAGATTAAACTAAATAATTAATTAAACAATAAATAAATTAAATAAGATAGATAGATAGATAGATATATACAACCGTTAAGATAAATTAGGAGTTGAATTGATCGCGTCCCGTATTAAAATATGGTTGCATCCTAAGTCCTAACTAACCTTGGCCGTAAAGGCCAAGGCCTTCGCCCTATTGCTATGTATGTGTTTTGTGACTCCTTGTTCTCTTCTTCTCTTTTTCTCCATTACATTAAAGCCCTAATGCTTTCTTTTATAGTGTTGATTTGGTCTTAATAAATTTATTCTTTCCTTAATTAATTGATCATTCTTTCCTTTTTACACCGGATTTCCTTTTCTTATTTTTCCATAATGGCCGATGGTTTCAAGCTTGATTTAGACAGACCTGCAAACATACATACGATTTTAGTAGTCTCACAAGTGGGTTATTACTAATTAATTAAAATATATATTAAAAACTCAATTTAGCACAAAAATATCAAAAGTTCAATAATAAACCCAACTTATATAAAATAGTCATTTTAACTCAAATAGTACGAAAGACAACATAAAAATAATAATATTAAAGGGGTAAAAATACGCATAAATATCAACTTATCAGTCCACCCCGACGCGGCCACGCGCGGGTTTGGGGAGGCGAATGAATCTCCATATGAGATGGTCAAATTGAAATTTAAATCGAAGTAGGAGTCGCCACCGAACTTTGTGGGAGTTCGGGCCCGTTCGAACCCACTCTATGTCGTAGTGGGCCGTATACAAAATACGGCACATTTCCGATGTCAGAGCTTATTGGGTTCGTCCCTTTGCATTATGATACCGATACCGACATTATCGGATATCGTGTATTGAATGACTCTCGTTGCCAATGGATTCGGACATCCAGAAACCATGGTTCCGAGTAAGGGGTGAGGGTACTTGTTGCGAAGTTCACTAAGAACACCCAACCCCGCCCGCACTTAGCGGCCTTTACTAAAATATCGTTCGTTTTTGGTGTGCATGCGTTAGTTCGACGGTTGAATGATATGCAAACATTATTTTCCCTAAGCATGTGAGAAAAATTAAATGGGTTGCTAAGTCGTGTAATGCATCTTAAACTAATAACGTCAAAGTTATATTTAGCATGTGAAATTCGTTTTAGTCTAATAAAACAAAAGTTGAAAATAAATCGCTACAAACACGAGCAAACAAGTTAGTAACGATTGAATAAATCGAATAAAGGATGTAAATACGATGATATGCATGATTTTGAAAAAGGTTTATGACACGTGATGGATTAACACGTGTTGACCGAAGTCGAAAAAGTATTTATCGAAATCTGAAAATATGTCGCGAAAGTCGCTGTTTTATGTAAGGAACGAAAAGAATAGAAAACGAGCAAAACAAAAAAAAAGGGTTGATTTTCCAAGCTCTCGCGCGGGAGTCTGTCCTGGATTTTTTATTTTTCGAAAATCGTTAATTTTTATAAATCGCGTACAAATATGGATTAATTTATACTCGATTTATATTTTCGATATTCGTCATATCCGATATTCTATTATGAAATCGATATCAAGTAGTCGGAATGATTTTTAGAAAAAGTTTTGTAAAGTTTGTTTTGAAAAGAGTTTGAACGAAAAGAAAAAAAAATGTTAATTCTCTCCGCGTAAAAAAAAAAATCGTCGAATTTTGTTTAAAAAAGATGTAACGATCAACGAGATTTAATTTAGTTCTTGTTAGATACGATATTCGATTAGAGAATCGATATCGTATTTTAAGAACGTTTCGTTTTATGAAAATATTTTTGTAATTCCGATACTAGAGATATGAAAAATATGTGACGAACGACCCGTAAAAAAATAGACCGACGACACGACACAAAAAAAAACGAAAAAAACGTGAAAAAAGGAAGAGAAAGAGGAAGAATCGGGTTTGATTTTACACCCTCAACCTACATGCTTTGTTTTCTCGGAAAAGAGCTCGTCGGAAAGTGGCTTAGGCACGGGAGCGTCGAGACGATGTGGATGAGTTTAGGGTGGTGTGTTTGGACATGTAGGCTAGCGGGTTCGGCCGGCTACTCGGGGACGGATTCGTCGGGTTGTCGGTATTTTGATGCTATTTTTGGATGTATGTCGTAGATGTGTAATGTATGGGAATAGTTGGTGAATTCGACGGGAAATAGTTGATTGATAATTCGTAGATGTCCTATTTGTGTGACCGGAGGGTCCTATTTATAGGCGAGGTCCTTGATAGGAGCTAGGAGAAGTACTCTTGCTTAGGTGACAAGAAATACCGGTTTGGATAGGAAACGTAAGAGTTTGAAGGGAACGAGAATTCCGTTCCTTGGTGAGGAAGCCAAGTATCTCGGCTGAAATGGGGTTGGCCGAGTCTTTTGATGCTCGGTCGGTGAATTGATTTGGTTTTCGGATAGAATTCCTACTTGAGATCGAATTCTATCCTTGAATGGATTTGTTTAATATTTTCGAGGCTGATATTTTGTAGTATCTGAGCCTAGGCCGAAATGGTAAGGTGTCACGGCTGGTCCGTGTACCTCGGAAAAATATCTTTGACCGGGTTTGACCCGGTCGCTAAAAGACGGTTTTGCCCCTGGTGCCGGATTCGACCCAAATTAGTCTTATTTAAATCGAAACGACCCACTGGGCCTGATTTTGAGGTTGGTTTTGTGAGATTTGTACCCCGTAAAAAGCCTAAACCAAATGTCCATGATTTCGAGCCCATATCCGAGTCCATTAAAGCATGTTCGTGTCCGATCATCATCGGGTGTTTGGCGGAAACTACTATAGACACTTGGCGGTCAAAATGTGGGTGTCTACAATAAGGTAACACACATATGTAGACAACCTCTAGCTACCTTTGGGGCGCGAGGGGTTTAGCCCCAATGGGGTCAGAAACTCATCAGTGACTATAAGTTTCGTCGGAGGGAGCCACCTAACAGGAGCCACGACGCTCCCATACTTCTCGCACCGGAAGAGCGCCGCTATCTTTTTCTCCTCCGTCGTCAGCTTCACTTCCAGCCCCCGCCCCCCGACTTCAGGGTGATACTCCTCGGCTGTTTCCAGACGGGTGTGGAGATTGTTTCTAAATCGGCGAGGGATGGACCACCCTCCTTCACGTCGGATGTAGAGAAAATTATTCTTCCACTGCTTAACACTAGACAGTACCGGCCAGACCGACGAATTACCCGTCATCCTGTTCAAGGAAAAGTAGCCTAAAGGACCTTCTGTCGAGTGGCCCATTTGCAGGCCCATCATAAACCTAAAGGCATCAAGGGAAGGCTGATACCCCCAAAACAAGCAGACCCAGGCGTAAGATACCATGGTCCAAATTGACACCGCCGTCAGCTGGGCGATGGCCACATTCATGCGTTTAAAAGCTTCTTCAAAAAAGGGATGAAGAGGGAATCGAAGCCCATACTCCAAACACTTTTGATAAACCGCAATATACTCCTTTGGGGGATTGCGAACCGTATCCTTCTCCCCTGGCACGACGACTGAATATCCCGACCCAAAGTCGTAAAAATTCGCAATCGCTTCCGCGACGTTTCTAATGAGAATCTCCTCATGCGTCGCCGGATCAGGATACTGGTGTAGGGGAATCCTATATTTGACCTTGTAGACACCCACATTTTGCGTGCTAGTGTCTATAGCAGTCTCCAACAAAACACCCGATGATGATTGTGGACATGACATAGGTCCACCCCGACGCGGCCACGCGCGGGTTTGAGGAGGCGAATGAATCTTATGTGAGATGGATCTCGAATTGAAATTTAAAACGAAGATGGAGTCGCCACCGAACTTTGTGGGAGTTCAGGCCCGTTCGAACCCACTCTATATCTTGGTGAGCCGCACACAAAGTACGGCCCATTCGGATTTCAGAGTTTATGGGGTTCGTCCCTTTGCATTGCGATACCGATACCGATATTATCGGATACCGTGTATTGAATGACTCTCATGCGCCAACGGTTTCGGACATCTGGAAACCGAGGTTCTGAGTAAGGGGTGAGGGTACGTGTTGGGAAGTTCAAAAAGAACACCCAACCCCGCCCGCACTTAGCGACCTCTACTAAGATATCGTCTGACTTTTGAATACGCGCGTTAGTAATTCGATTGAATGATATGAAAACAATATTCTGACTAAGCATGCGAAGATTTGAATAAGTTGCTACGTCGATTTAATGTATCTAAATTAACGTCAAAGTTGTATTTAGCATGCGAGGTTCGTTTTAGTACAATAAAAACAAACAACAAAAATAAGATACAAAGACAAAAACAAACGAGTTAGTAACGACAATAACGGTTTGTAAATTGAATAAACGGTATGAATATAATACGATGTATGGTTTTGAAAAGATGAATCACGTGATAGACTTGGCACGTGATGACCGAAGTCCTTAAAAGAATTTTATCGGGACTCGAAAGATGCTGAAAGACTCACGGTTTTGATGATGTAACAACCCGGATTTTTGATGACTTAATTTAATAGATAATGCGGAAAATTATCTAAGTCATTTAATTATACAATATCTGAGCGTGATAAAATTCGGATCACTACGGATCCTTAAAAGAAACGACTATTAACAATACAGTCTCGATTTACTAGTACAAAATATAAACCGTATTTTATACAGATATTTTATTAAGTCTCTCGCTCGCTTCTTTCCCATCGCCCCATACCTGCAAAAATATATAAAACAGAGACCGCTGAGCGGGACAACAACCAAACCGTTCATCTAACATCACCTCATACACATAAGATAATCATGTGAATAACCAATGATATACTTATAAAAATATTAAAGGATATCACGTAACATATAATTTTCTTTATTCCAATTAACCAACATGTGAGGTGATGAAAGCGATAATTTTTAGAAGATGGGACATTGACAGCCATTTGATTTTAAATCATTTTTCAAGTGAACATATAGACACACAAGTCGTGGCTCCTAGTATCACCGCTACATCCTATTGGCTTGCATCTCACCAATAGAAGTAACCGTGTTACCGACTTGTAGACCGAACCGATCTTATGAGGTTTACATCTCACCCATAAGGCTCAATTGGGTCGAACTTCAATTATATTCTATGTTTATTCAGACGGGGATCTGGGCGAAATGAAAGCTGATGATTACATTCTCTGCATCACCAAGAGGGAACCCGTAGTTTTCAGAATCTTGTTCTACCCCCATAACCTAGGTAGTAATACTGATCAAGTACTTGTCTATACGTGCGCACATACCCTACGCAGACTCTTGAACCGCAGCTCTCACTGCCGTAGGATGACTACCTTAAACACTAGGTCGACTCTCGGCCGCAGCTTTTGAGTCTGCTTTTCATTACAAGTGCAGTCGAAACACCACGAGTGGTAGAATCCAACACAAGCTATTCGTTCCAGACTCGCATCGTAAACTTTATATAAAAGTTATCCGTGAACAATTAATATTTTATTTGGTGACCTTAATAATTGATCGGACTCATTTTAAATATTCACTTTTCCAAATTCTAACATTCGGTGAGACAATGTGATACTTTATTCCCTTAGTATCATCCAAAATATCATATCTCAAATATTGTATACGAAGTATCCTTTATAAAAATCTCTTTTAAATAAGGTTTTATATTAAATTTAAAACTTAAGATATAAAAATATATTTTAAAATTTTAACATTTTTGAAAAATGCAATTTAAATTATACTTAGTCGATTTATAAAATTTTGACGTGAAATTTCTTTTAATAATCATGATCGTCGTATAAAAGTTTTTGAATAATTTAAGTTCGTTTATTATAGAAAACGTAATTAAGTTTATAAAATATAAGTGGAGTAAAATTTTATTCGTAAATAAACAATGAAAGTATTAAAACTAATTTAAACTTAAACATGCTATAAGTAAGTAAAGTTAACAAGAGTAACCAATAATATGAATTGAAATTTATAAGTATAGGAATATAAATAACCCATAAAAGTACAAATAACATGAATTTAAAATAACGTACGTAAATTTTACTCTCTTTAGGTTCTTTTAACTATTTAATCTGTTTCTCAAATAAACAGAAATGTAAATGTGATAAATAATTTTAACAAGTAGTAATTTAGTCAAGTTAAATGTAGTTATAAACAAAATATATAACATGAATAAATTATCACATAACATTTATATATATATATATATATATATATATATATATATATATATATATATATATGTAAGTAATTTAGTCATACAAATAAGCATAAATATTTAAATAAGCAATTTATTAAAGTTAGTAACACGATATACCTATATATATATATATAAAATGTTGTTAAAAGAAAAGTTTGGTTACCTTGATAACTACTATTTATTATTTATATTAGAATTAAGGGTTATTTAACAACAATAATACCAACTATAGGGCGTCTTCCCAAAATAATACCAATTTCAATAAATCCGAGAATAATACGTATTATTGGAGTAGTTAAACAAAAGTAGTATAAGTGAATTTATAACCTGCTATATCAGGTCACCTAATTAATATTTAACCTGCTACTTATCCTCCATCCTCCTTCTTAGACACGGATAACGGGTGAACTGTGTCGGGTCAGCTTTGGGTCAGGTCACTTTCGGGTTATAATAATCGGGTTGACTTCGGGTCGGGTCGGATAATTTCGGGTTACCCATTGACCTAGAGAAAGTTCATAATGTATTCCATGTATCCCAATTAAGGAGATATAGAAGTGATCCATCACACATTACTACACCAGATGCGATATCCCTAGAACCAAACCTTGTTTATTCGGAGAGGCCCGTTCGAATCCTAGAAGGGGAAGTACGTACCTTAAGGAGGAAGGTAATACTTCTTGTCAAAATATTGTGGAGAGGTCAGAAATACGAACAAGCCACGTGGGAAACTGAGGCCTCAATGCAAGAGAAACACCCACAACTTTTTGATTCAGGTAGAGTATTAAACCTAAGTCAGACCCTTAAGTTATATCAGAATTTCGAGGACGGAATTATTTTAAGAGGGGAATACTGTAACACTCCGTGTTTAATAAACGTATTTAAAAATTTTATCTTTCGTTAAACAAAATTTAAGATTAGAAAATATTTTAATAGTAACCTGTCATTCTGACATTTTTCTCGTCTCATAAAATTTGAAAATGATTAATCGAAATTTTTATATAACGTTTTAAAATCCGTTACACGAGGTCGTGAACGAGACTACGGAACGTACTTACGTCTTACAATTTTTTTTAAAAATGTTACTGGTTCAATTATTTTAATTCCGTAATATTATATTTTAACTTTTTAAGAATAAAAGACGTTTGTTTGTCTGAGATATGGATCGAAATAAATTATTTGGGACAAAAAAAAAATTTAATAAAACTTACGTGTTTCATGCATGGGCATGAAGGAGTCACACCCATGCACATGGCATGTCTACTAATGGTGATTAATATCACCTATGCAAAGTAATAGGTAGGTGTAGCATGAAATTTTCCTATAAATAGAATCGTACGACACAAACATAACGCACAAAATAATTCCAACGCTTGTATTCCGCAAGTACAAGAAGGAGGAGACGATTTTCCAAACACCGACGACATTATCGACCCTAACAATCTTTAATATTGGGTTATTTAACAACAATAATACCAACTATAGGGCGTCTTCCCAAAATAATATCAATTTTAATAAATCTGAGAATAATACGTATTATTGAAGTATGGGTGACCGGTTACCTGTAGAACCCTTCCACCTTCCTTTTTCACCTTTAATTTTATTTAACGGTAATAATATCAACTATAGAGCGTCTTCCGAAAATAATTCCAATTTTAATAAATCTGAGAATAATACTCGTACATATTTTTGGAGTAGTTAAATCAGAGTAGTATAGATGACCAGTTATAGATGACCAGTTAACGATAGAAGTCGTTTGCCTTGCTTTTTTGCCTTTAATTTTTTTAATGTTCACTCTTTTTCACTTACTCAGTATACGAGGCATTAAACGTCATTAACGTCTTCGGTCTTCCTCTTCCTTCAACCTCACCAAATCTGACTAACAACACAGTCCTACACCAAAATCAACACGTTAATCTAAACGAAACTTATAGAAAAAAACGGAAGAAGGATGAAGGGTAATGGAGAGAGAGGATGAAGGAGAAGAGTAAGGAGGAGTAGACTTGAGAAAACTGACCCGACCCGAATACGCCAAACCGAAACCGACCCGACACCCGAACCGTAGCATGATTTTGACCCGAGCTAACCCGAAACTGACCCGACTATTATTATAGAAAATTAGTCGATATCCCTACAAAGGTTGAAAACAGCAAACCGGAGAATGATCCGAACCCGAAATTATCCGACCCGACCCGAAGTCAACCCGATTATTATAACCCGAAAGTGACCTGACCCAAAGCTGACCCGACACAGTTCACTCGTTATCCGTGTCTAAGAAGGAGGATGGAGGATAAGTAGCAGGTTAAATATTAATTAGGTGACCTGATATAGCAGGTTATAAATTCACTTATACTACTCTTGTTTAACTACTCCAATAATACGTATTATTCTCGGATAACCCGAAACTGACCCAATAATACGTATTATTCTTGTTTAACTACTCCAATAATAATATTATTCTTGTTATAAATTCACTTATAGTTGGTATTATTGTTGTTAAATAACCCATATATGTAAGTAATTTAGTCATACAAATAAGCCTAAATATTTAAATAAGCAATTTATTAAAATTAGTAACACGATATACCTATATATATAAAATGTTGTTAAAAGAAAAGTTTGGTTACCTTGATAGCTACTATATATTATTTATATTAGAATTAAAGATTGTTAGGGTCGATAATGTCGTCGGTGTTTGGAAAATCGTCTCCTCCTTCTTGTACTTGCGGAATACAAGCGTTGGAATTATTTTGTGCGTTATGTTTGTGTCGTACGATTCTATTTATAGGAAAATTTCATGCTACACCTACCTATTACTTTGCACAGGTGATATTAATCACCATTAGTAGACTTGCCTTGTGCATGGGTGTGACTCCTTCATGCCCATGCATGAAACACGTAAGTTTTATTAATTTTTTTTTTGTCCCAAATAATTTATTTCGATCCATAACTCAGACAAACAAACGTCTTTTATTCTTAAAAAGTTGAAATATAATATTATGGAATTAAAATAATTGAACCAGTAACATTTTAAAAAAAAAATTGTAAGACGTAAGTACGTTCCGTAGTCTCGTTCACGACCTCGTGTAACGGATTTTAAAACGTTATATAAAATTTTCGATTAATCATTTTCAAATTTTATGAGACGAGAAAAATGTCAGAATGACAGGTTACTATTAAAATATTTTCTAATCTTAAATTTGGTTTAACGAAAGATAAAATTTTTAAATACGTTTATTAAACACGGAGTGTTACAGATGAACCAGGAGCCACTCGATCGAGTCATAGAGGGACTTGGCCGAGTGGTCCTCAAAAAAACGTTTCTGCCCGGTTTTTGGGGTGCCACTCGATCGAGTGCCTCCTGTACGAACAATGATTCGCTTTGTTTTTGATTTCGAAACTGCTTTTTGAAAAATCGATAATTTTGCTAAGTCGTGTAAAAATATAATATGATTTATACTCGACTTAAATTTTCGATACTCATTATATTCGATACTTGATTATGGAATCGATATCGAATATTCGGAGTGATTTCTAGAAAAGATGTTTATAAATTGTTTTGAAAAAATCGAACTAAGATGAAATAGCTTCTCTCCGCGTCGAAACGTCGTATTTTGTCTTTTAAGACTATGTGACGATTATCTTAGCATCAACGAGATTGATTTAATTCTTTTAGATACGATATTCGACTATAGAGTCGGTATCGTATTTTAAGAATGATCGTTTTGTATATAAAAATTAGATAGTTGTTGCGATAATATCGGTATTAGAAACGATAAAAAAAAGAAATAAAAAAACGTGACGACGACTCGATGAAGACGGACGGACGACATAAAAAACGAGAGAGAGGGGGGGAAGACGGGATTGAATTTGCACCCTCAACGTACATGCTTTGTACTCTCGGAACGAGGCTCGTCTAACTGTGGCTTAGGCACGGGAACGTCGAGATAATGAGGATGAGTTATGGCGGTTTGTAAGGTTGTCGGGGTTGTAAAAAAGTTGCTGAAATTTCGAGGTAGGAATAACGTGAAATCACGTGTATGGTTGCGTTGGATTGTATGTGTGTTGTGTGGAATTGTATTGTTAATTCTTGATGTGTGTGTAATTGTGTGTGTGTGTGTGCAAGGGGGTGTATTTATAGGGGAGGTTCTCGACTTTGGCTAGGAAAGGTATCCGGCTTGGGTGAGAAGAAATACCGCTTTGGATAGGAAAAGTATACAGTCTTAGATGGAAAAGGATTCCGTCGTTGGGTGGAAGAGGCATCCTTTTCCGGCTGGAAAGGAGCCACTCGATCGAGTGGTGCATAGCACTCGATCGAGTGCCCAGTCTGACGCCGGTTTTGTGCGGTTTTACGAGCCTACTCGATCGAGTGGGTCCGGTCGGGTAGAAGGCTCTTTTAGAGATCGAGTTCTACCTCTAACGGAGTTGTTTGGTTGCTCAATTGCTGATTTTTATGCGGTATTGGACTTCAAGTCGGATTTCTGAAGTGACGTGGAAGATATTTATTTCTCGGAAACGTCTTTGACCGGGGTTTGACTCGGTCGCTAAAAGACGGTTTTGCCCTCGGTGCCGGATTTGACCCAAATCAGTCTTATTTGATTGGAAATGACCCACTGGGCCTGGATTTGAGGTTGGTTTTGTGAGATTTGTAATCCGTGAAAAGCCCAAGCCAAATGCTAATGATTTTGAGCCCATATTCGAGTATATTAAAGCATATTTGCGTCCGATCATCATCGGGTGTTTTTTTTGTAAACTGCTATAGACACCTAGCAGCCAAATGTGGGTGTCTACAATGATCGGACGTGAACATGCTTTAATATGCTCGAATACGGTCTCAAAATCCACAGTATTCGACGTGGGCACTTAGCGGAGTACAAATATCTCAAAACCGACCTCAAATCCAGACTCACTGGGTCGTTTCCAATAAAATAAAGCTATTGAGTCAAAACCGCCACCGGGGGCAAAACCATCTTTTGCTACCGAGCCGAAATCGGTCAAAGTCGAAACCTGAAAACAAAATGAACCAAAATAGCGTCCAAATACATGATCAAAACCAAGTCAACCGTATCAAATCATTGCCTCGAATAACACGGATTTCAATCCGTATTTTGAGCAACTTCAGATACGTGCAACTTCGACTGCCCGCATCCGGGCGTCCCAGAACTGAGCCGCCTCAGCTGGGGCGCCCGAGTCTTGAACTGCCGCACTTCGTGCGTCCGAATACTGAGCCGAAACATTTCACAAAACTCTATAATAACACCCTTACCTCTGTCGTTTCAAGGGTCGACTTTTCATTTCTCGAAACCTCTTATACGAAAAACCGAGAGCATATACAACCCATACACACACACACACACACCTTAACTCACCTACATTCTCGACGCTCCCGTGCCTACGCCGCAATTAGACGAGCCCGTGTTCCGAAAATTTTAGCATGTAGTTGATGGTGTAAAAAACCCGTTTCTCTAATCTCTTCCTCTCTTATTTTCTTTTATTGATTATTAACCTTTATTTTATCGTTACACTATCTTTTATTTATCGTAACGCCAATTACTAAATTGACTTTAAAATACTCGTCCTTTTACGTATCGAATACAAAGGATGACGGGATAAGGAAACACGTGTTGTCTCACGTGTGCCACTTTGAAGTCCCTTACATGTCACACCATCTGAGTCCTATCGGAGTCTTTAGTCTAACTCGGGGGCTATCCCCGACCCGAGCAGTCAACCACGATCATCCAAGGGGAACCCTACGTTCATCCTACATCGGCGTCCTTATGATGCTTTCTTCGAGTCGTACACATGCTACGAACACTCGAGTCTCATAAAGGTTTAGGTCGGCACGGTTGGTCCGAGCACGCGACGCGGTCAAACACGGTCACCCCATTTTCGACTCACCCTGATGCAACTCAAGTCTATGGTCGAGTCCAAGCCAGGGTCGTTAGCTTGTCTAGGCCAACGTACGAGTATCCTGGTCTAAGAATCATAGTCATTCTCGTCGCGTCAGGCCGTGTCTAGTTTGGCTCCCTCTATTGCACTTGCGCAAAGCCGAGTTTAGGCGAGTCGTGGCACTTGTCTTTCTCCCCAATCAAGGACCTTTACCAAAAAGAAATAACCAACCGAGCATATGAAAGTTCGGATTTGATTCGAGTCTAAGTCTGAGTCCGAGTCTAAGATACCCTACTTCCTCATTTCCAAATCAAAGTTAAAGTCAGCTGTATTCTGTCTCTTCTCAATTCTAATAAAATTAGCTTTTCAATCTCTCGTATATGCTTTCCTTACGTGTTTCCGAGAACATGATGAACAACATCATACATTGTGAGCACATGCACGTGACTATTATAGGCACATCTATAATGACTGCAGGAAACCGAGACCCGTGTTTTCCTTTACCTGTTCCATGTCTGGTATAGAAAGCCACATAACTACTCTTAGCATGAGCGATATCGAATCCTATGATAAATCTAGGTAGTCTCCTAGTTTGAGTTCAAGACGGGAGGCAAGCCCATTTCCCACAATAAACACCCCTCCAATAAAACTAACCAATCCCTACCTTCGGCGTTAGTATGACCAGAAAAGGAAGCATCGTTGTTCTATATGCTCAACGTTAAGAAATACCCCACTTGGGACGATGTTTCCGCCAAGCTTGCTCGGAATTACGTTGACAATCCCGAGATCCAAACCACCATGCTTACTGTAGAGTTTTCCACCACGAGTTTTCACTCCCTTTACTCCTTACTCCTTACCTTTACTCCTTACAAAGGTGTAGCTCCAAAGGCCTAATCCAACCAATAGGCCCAACCCTGGATCCACCCGCAAATGGACGCCACCAATCTAGGACCGGCTCGACCTGGCCCAACCCCAGATCCGTCCACAAATGGACACCACAAATCCGGAATACCCGTACTTATTGCCAACACCATTAGGGAGGATAGCCGTGAAAAAAAAAGAAAAAAGAAAAAAGAGGACTGGACAAAAAAAAATCAAAAGTCCAAGGAAAAAGCAAGAGGCCAAAATAAAAGAGCTGGCCATGATAAAAAAAAGAACTCTCAACATCCCTCGACCAGATACGGTCATTCCCGTAGCGAAAGTACGATCAATTCCTTGATCGGGGCACAGTCAATCTAAATGAAGAGTCCCATGACCAGGGTTAAGAGGTCAACCAAAAAAAATCAAAAACCTGTGACCATGGTTACCGGTCAACTCAAGTGAAAGTCCCTTAACCGAGGTAGGGTCAATTTAAAAATTATCAATACCAATACCATCAAATAGGGGAGAGACAATTAGGCTGGTCAACTAACGCCACATCTAGCGTTCTCACATTACAACCCTCAGGACCTTCTCGAGACCCAGGCTAAGACACAACCCGGGATTTTGAGGATTCAAGCTCCATAGTATACACCCTAACCATTAGGGCCAGACATGGAAATCAGATCCCGCATTATCAATCCTACCCCAATTGAAGTTCGAGTCATTTTTACTCAACTTCCCCCTTTCCTACCGCATTACATTACCTTACCCTCGAAACCTTAGCTCCACAAAATCGAGATCCAGATTTCGAATCATCAAAGCCACTTAATGCCTGGCTCCACATTTCCAAAAACATCCAAACCAGTTACCAGCCCCAAACACGGGGACTCAACTTGCAGTCAACATAGAACATGCTCAAATAGTTCACACCACCTCTAGGGGCTACCCCGGAAAATGCTCACAGTCACAAGATCAATATCCTAACTCTTTTAACCCTTTGATCGAGGCATCATTGGGAATGCACCTAGCCTACACCGTCAATATGGCTAGTTACACACAAAGCCCTAATAAATTAGGCACCATAACGTATCTTTCAATCCCCTGAACTACGACTTGGTTTTATTTCACTACACGTGAATACATAGGCAGCCTTTCAACAAGGGCACAACCACCCACATCGACACAAATTTAAAATAACATCTTCATTCCTATCACGGCACTGTCATGTTCTCAACAGTTAATTTTGTCGTCCTGGAGGCTTCTCTTAGACAGAAGTTCTCCATCCCCTCACAAAATCCAAAAGACTTTCAAAAACTAGCCTTCTTTCTATAGAGTGTCCTAGTACTCGACTCAGCCGAAGACGAGAATCTGTCAGGGACTCGAAACAATACCTACTTTGGGAATGTACCCCAAAACCAAATACAAAAATTCAAAAGAGCACAACAATGCTACTGCTAAGTCCCGTCATGCAGAAACAGTCTCATTACAGACTACTACATATCTTTCTCATTTTGAAGTTCGACCGTGTTGCCACTCGCCTAGACTACGGGATAGCGAAACTTAAGAGTCTTTTCATCTTAGGTGGCCCACCCCCTACCGAGTCACGGTCCAACTACTCGAGAGTCCAAGTCGTGTCGGTCAACTCGTCATGTCGCATCCAGAGTCGAGTCTGTCGGTATGCCTCTCTCTTCAAATTCTTACTTTGAAATTTGCAAAACATAGCCATTTGAAGAAAAATCCTTTTCGACAAGGTCAAATTTCAGTCGATTAAATTGCAAATATTTTTCTAAGCCTTCGATTTTGAAAACTATTCTCCTAGCAATTCAGCTGCTGTCTGGACGTCGATTTCAAAAAGAAGCAAAAAAAAAAAAAAATCCCCAGCGCAAGCCAGTCTATAGATGCTAATTGCATTTCCCATGTGCTATCTTGCTATTTGTTATATCCGCTAGTTTTGCCTATGTATCTAACATTTAAGGTACCGGCTTGTGCTTCCTAACAAAACATCAAAGGCGGTGTTTTTCCTGAAATGCTACATCGAAGATGTGATGTGTCGGCATACAGGTACACCCAAGACTTCAGAAGCAAGTCCCCGCGCAGTTCCTTCACTCCCAATAGAAAACCGAAGACGGTGTTTCTTCTGGATGCTACATCCAAGATGTGATGTATCAGCATACAGGTGCACCCAGGACTTCAGAAGCAAGTCCCAGCGCAGCTCCTTACTCCCCATCGGAAAACTTGAGGTGGTGTTTCTCCTGAAATGCTACATCCAAGATATGATGTGTCTGCATACAGATACACCCAAAACTTCAAAAGCAAGTCCCCATGGAGTTATCATCGTTAAGACACGTATGACCCACTACTTATGGCTGGCGAGCCCTCTCACGCGAGTCTAATGGACTATAAACGACCTGACCAGAAGCCTGCCAGGTTGTAATCCTCGAGACCTGGTGGCTACTCTGACTTTTGCCTTGTTCAAGCCTCAGTCAGAGTGGGGGCTCTTTAGAAACCCGCATTTTGCCTGCTAGTGTCTATAGCAGTCTCCAACAAAACACCCGATGATGATAGGACGTGAACATGCTTTAATATGCTCGAATACGGTCTCGGAATCCATAGTATCCGACGTGGGCACTTAGCAGAGTACAAATCTCTCAAATCGATCTCAAATCCAGACTCAGGGGGTCGTTTCCAATAAAATAAAGCTATTTTGAGTCAAAACAGCCATCGGGGGCAAAACCGTCTTTTGCAACCGAGCCGAAACCGGTCAAAGTCGAAACCCAAAAACAAAATGAACCAAAATAGCGTCCAAATAGATGATCAAAACCTAGTCAACTGCATCAAATCATTGCCTCGAATAACACGGATTTCAATCCATATTTTGAGCAACTTCCGATACGCGCAACTTCGACTGCCCGCATCCGGGCATCCCAGAACTGAGCCGCCTCAGCTGGGGCGCCCGAGTCTTGAATCGCCCCACTTCGGGCGTCCGAATAATGAGCCAAAACATTTCGCAAAAACTCTATAAATACACCCTTACCTCTGTCGTTTCAAGGGTCGACTTTTCATTTCTCGAAACCTCTTATACGAAAAACCGAGAGCATTTACAACCCATATACACACACCTTAACTCACCTACATTCTCGACGCTCCCGTGCCTACGCCACCAATAGAAGGGCCCGTGTTCCGAGATATTTAGCATGTTGGTTGAGGGTGTAAACAAACCCCGTTTCTCTAATCTCTTTCTCTCTTATTTTCTTTTATTGATTATTAACCTTTATTTTATCGTTACACTAACTTTTATTTATCGTAACGCCAATTACTAAATCGACTTTAAAATACTCATTCTTTTACGTATCGAATACAAAGGATGACGGGATAAGGAAACACGAATACAAGAGTATCGCACTCGCGTTGCCTGTCGCATATCCCGTCACCCCGCGTATTTGGTTGTTTAAGGTGGGTCAACCCCTAAAACGCTTTTACATTTTCGTTCATATTAATATCGCATCTAAAATTTTATTCTCGTTCCTAGCCATCAAACATTTATAATACCGTCTTTTATATTTCCGTCATATATAGATACCGTGTATATTATGATAATACCAAACCATTTTCAAAATCGAATCGGCTACATCCGATAACTAAACATTTCCCAAAGTCCGTATAACACCCGAATAGGACGCACCGGAGGTGGCGCCCATATTTTCAGGCGCGCCGCCCCAGGCGTCCATGGGTCAGGGCGCCTCATGGCCTGCGCCTGACCCTACGGGTAATGACGCGATCGCAGTTGTTTATTATCGAGTGTATGCGATATCATTTTCGAATGTCGCTCTAAGCGTACGTTATTGACTCCTTAGTCAAATGTCGTGCGTAAAAGAACCATCGATAATCAAAGTGGTACGAAAACCTATGATGTCAATCCGAGAGTCGTACGGTCCATGCGACCCGATAACGACATCGCGATACGAAGGGCTTCGATATTCGTATAAGGTCGATATAATCGGTTTGTCATAAAATTGAATCAATTAAGGACAATCACCCTATTATAGCTAAATGAGATATCGTAGACTACCGACGTATAGTCCACAACGATACACATTTTTCTAAGGGAATAACGCTTGCGACGTTAGTCGACGCACGATAATCAATCGCGCGTTTCCTTTTCAAATCTACATTATACGCGTTTGTTTTTGCTTTTTTTATGACTCCGAGCGAATGTCTCACCGCGTAAGTCCCATATCAACGACTTTCTAGTCAGATTCGGTATACGACGTATCGAGACATCCAACCTTCGCTATGAGGAGTCGGGACGAGACATCGAGGCTTCGGGATCAAGCTAGCATCGCGCTTTGGTCCTGAACCCAGCCTGTCCAGACGCACCAAGGCAGGCACATGAATTTCAGGACGCCTCACTCCAGGCGCCCGAATATCAGGCCGCAGTCGTTTACGCGTTCGAGCCTCTGTCTTCTGGTTGATACGTAATGCAATACGTAATTGATTAGAGACGGTCCAATATCTGGTTTATGGTTTTAATTTCAGATTCATTTACGAGTTCGTTTATTATTTACTTTACCGTTTCTAACTCCATTATATTATATTATATCTTCGCTTGTCGTATTGTGAATTCCGGGTTGTATTCAGCCCGTGTAATTTTTAATTTACATTTAAGTTGTTTATTTACATTGCGTGGCATTTACCTTTTTCTAAACGAACCCACATGCTAAATTCAACTTCGACAATAATCTAAGATGCATTAAACGACGTAGCTGAACACGTATTTCACATGCGTAGCTTAAAATATTGTTTGCATATCATTTAACCGTCTTACTAACGCACGTACACGAAAACCGAACGATATCCTAGTAGAGGCCGCTAAGTGCGGGCGAGGTTGGGTGTCCTTCGTGGGCTTCCCAACACGTACCCTCACCCCTAACTCAGAATCACTGGTTTCCGGATGCCCGAAACCGTTGGCACACGAGAGTCATTCGAGACACGATACTCGATAATTCGGCATCGGTATTGTTATGCAAAGGGACGAACCCCCATAAACTCTAGTACTAAAGCGGGCCTTGCTTTGTGCACGATGCACCTAAGTATAGACTGGGTTCGAACGGGTCTGAACTCCCACAAAGTTCGGTGGCGACTCCAACTTTGATTTAACTTTTGACCCGAGAACTATCTTACCACGAGATTCATTCGCCTACCCAAACCCGCACGTGGCCGCGTCGGGGTGGACTTTGCCATGTCCACATACCTTATCCAGGCGATAAGAGCCCTCAACTACTTTTGCCCTTAAGGGGCCGACAATGGTGAGATGGTCAACCTCCAAGGCCTAAAAATCCGAATCCGAGACATTGAAGGGAGCAGGCTCAGGGGAGCTTGCTTCCCCACTTTCGTCAATAAGGGGAGCCTTGCAGACACTGTTAAGTATAGGGTTGGAGGACCTGTCCAGTATAGATGAATATACCCATTTGAAAGGTACATAAATATTAGTAACTTCATTTACAAATTTAATTTAAACATAGCTAATATTTATTAAATGAAGTGCATAACTTGTGTATTTAGGTTCCATAATCATTTAAAGAAGAAAATTGGTAACAAGGTTAGGGTAGAGGGTTCTATTTGTAATGCATATTTGACAGAAGAGATTGCGAACTTCTGCTCCCTCTACTTCGAGAAAGATGTCTAAACAAAAGCCAAGAACTTGAACCTAGAACAGTCGGTGTGTATTGATCCTACTATAGCCGAGTTTTTTCAAAACAAGGACGATGAAGGAACTTCATCACGCTAGATGAGAAAGAGTACAACCGACCTCACCTTTACCTACTTTCTAATTGTGAGACCTTATAGCCTTATGAGAAGCAATTTGTAACCGAATATGTCGCTGCAAACCCTGGCGTGAACGCTGATGACGTTTGGAGTAAGCATGATGAACATTTTCCTAAGTGGCTAAAGGATCACGTAGTTGCCTTAGGCATACATGATGATTTGGTTAGAAGTTTGGCATACGGTCCAGTGCGAGCGGTTAAAACCTGGAACCGGTACTCGGTAAATGGGTTCAATTTTCACACATTCAACTACGGGAAGAACAAGGCTAGATGCAATTTTGGTGTGAGTGTGTCATCTCTTGATGGCGATGAGTACTATGGTATTTTGGAGGATATTTTCGAGTTGTGTTACGCTGGTAAAGAACGGGGGTATAGAGCTATGATATTCAAATGTGAGTGGAAAGACAGCTCAGTGAACGGGACTCGAGTGCATGAACGTTACAAGATTGTGGAAGTTAATCACACCAGGAAATATCCTACGTACGATCCGTTCATACTCGCGCATCAGGCAAAGCAAGTCTACTTCGCTCCTTATCCTTACACGAGAAATGACAGAAATCAAAGTCAATGGTGGGTAGTCTTTACGACTAAACCACGGGGTAATAGACAGTTCTCTGTTCCAGGAAGATGCGGCTTCAAGTGGTACACGCTTATCTCCGAGTGACGAGACCATATTCTCCGAAGAAGATCAAAATGAAGGGGCGGAGGAATATTTAGAGGATGATGACGATGTGCAACGAGATTACAGCATGGTTACGGATGTTCGGGAGATCCTTGAGGAGGATGAAGGACACGATGAAGAGAATTTGGAGGACGATCAGGTGGAGGGCGAGGAGACGGAGGAGGAAGATCAGATTGCGGAGGATGATGGTGACGACAATAACGATAGCAAAGATGACTACTAGAGTTGTTGTAGTAGGTTATATTGATCGTTGTCTTAATTATTTGGTACATTATTTTAATCAAGTTAGATTGTATTTGCTAATTGTTGTTGACATTGTTTAATTTGTTGCAAGGTTAAGATGGCAGGCGGCAGATCCACCAGGAGACGTGGTAGGAGTAGTAGGCATGTTCAGACATCCACCACGCAACATGTGGAGGAGGAACGGGTCCCCAAAACGGGACCGGAGTAGAATGAGAAGCAGGGAGAGCAGCAAGGGCAGGGGGAGGACCTGGAGTACGATGACGATGCCCGGTTGAAGATTGAACCTGGTCGCGTTTGGTATATAATCTAACATGTCGATTCTTTTGTAACATATGAATTGTTCGACTATATCTTTTAAAATTTCATACATATATGTGATTCTCGACTCGGTGCAGGTTTCTACATGAGAAAGTGACCGCAGGCTGTACTAATAGCTACATGAACGATAACGGGCAGGGGTACGCTTGTTGGACTACGGTGCCGTTGGACGTACGACAGTGGTGGTTCAACAACTTTCGGGTACGTGGAATATTTTTGTTACCGAGTTTTTATTTTACAATGTAGATTTCGTAAATATTTTCTCTACTAATTAATAATCCACCTTGGTTGTGTAGTTCAAGTTCAGTTGGAAGCCGGAGTTAGAAGAAAGGGTTTGGGACCGACATAACGAGACCTGCACACGACGTTTCGCGTGTGTCATGAACAAACGCCATAAGCGGGGGACTGCGCTTAAAGACCTTAAAGGTGCAGTTTTTAATAATACTCAATTTTAAAAAACAATCTAACTTCAATCTTTTACTGTATTAACTAATATATTAGTATCTTCATATTTCAGGGGAAGCGTTGGAGGGGTGGGTCGCGTACCATGACAGTGCGGATTTCAAGGTCAGTTCAGAAAGGGCACAGCAAAACAAGATGAAGAACTGTGAACTGGAGGAGAAGGCGAACCCGACACATCATCGGGGTTCTCAGTCTTCGTACCGTCGTGCCAAGAAGGTATGATTTTTATTAATATTATAGTATTACTTAAATTCTCATAAACTATGTTTGCCTAGTATTCGCCTAACGTTCATACTCATTTAATAGATAGAAGTTGAACTCGGGAGGATGCCAACCGCGCCCGAGCTATTCTTGGACATGCACGCGAAGAGCGATGATGAAGGGACGACTAGCTTTGTCACGAGGAAAGATCAGGCAATCTGGGTGAGTACTAACTATTTCAAATAAATCAACTTTGTCTATACTTTAGGTGATAGATAACTATCTTTAATGATTTCATCTAATAATAATTTGAATTGAAATCATTATTGTGTACGCAGGATGCCTACAAAAATGAGCACGCGAACCTCGAGACTGCTCTTGATGCTACCCTAGTCGACTCGAATCAAAAAAATTTCAAGGTCGTCTCGGGGTACAAGAAAGGGAGGGTTTATGGTGTAGGAAATGCACACGGGATGTACTTCACACCTCCCCCAACGCGTCTCGGCACCTCTACACAAATGGAGTACACGCCGGCGAGATCTTAGGAGCCCGACCCAGAGAAGGAGCAAATGAAGGAATAGATGGCACATCAGCAGGAGCAAAAGAAGGAACAGCAGGTGCAAATCAAGAAGGTGCAGGAACAGATGAACATGTTTCAAGCCATGTTTGCGAGATGCAACCAAGGTCGTCCCCCATCCCCTCCAGACGACAGAGACCCCTTTAATGATGGTGGTGGTAACTCTGGTGCTGCAGCTAGCTTCACAGTTAACTGATTGTTTTTTGTTGTTGTTGTAACTGGATTTATGGATGATGTATCTTCGAACTAGTTTAGATTTATGTACCTTCAATCCGTATGTTAAAACTTTTTATATGAATGTTTTTTCAGCATAAATGTGTCGAGAGATGAAGTGGTTTTGGTTGATTGAGAGTGAATGAAGTTGAGGTATTGTGGATGGTCGACCTTTGTGGTTGGTTGAGTGTTGTGGATGTGGTTTATTTTGCATGTTTTGGCTAGACATCGAACACATGTTTACGGCCATGCAACAGCATATATGGCGTCCAATAACGGACGTCATGTCAGACACTGGAGGAAGCTAAAATTGACAAAACATGGCAGATATTCAGGGGAGGTGGCGTCTGACAGTGGACGCCAGGTGCCCCTGGATGGCGTCTGACAGTGGACGCCAGGTGCCCCTGAATGGCGTCTACTGTCGGACGCCAACCTAAAGGAGATGGCGTCTGACAGTGGACGCCAGGTGCCCCTGGATGGCGTCCACTATCAGACGCCACCCCTGGCATCCACTGTCGGACGCCCATTTCTTTGGCGTCCAACAATGGACGTCCGCTTTAAAAATAGGCGATTGATCGTGGCTTCTCCACTTTCTGGCATCTGTTTGTGGATGCCCGTCCCCGTATAGCGTCCACAGACGCAAGCCATTGGCTGGACGCCCGAGAGCTCTACTCTTGTAGTGACAGGCTTCTTCGTCATCCGCTTCCGGAGCACCAGAGGAATGGCCGAAAAACAATAGCGATCGTCGACAGGGTTGCGTCATTTTTCTCAGAAACCAGAAAGGAGCTAAGGGTTGAGTTCTAACTTATTTAAGTCTTCAGGGTCGCCTGAGAAGAGCGCTTGAAACGACCAAGAATAAGCTCACTCCAGAAACGATGAAGATTCGTGGAAGAAAAAGATGAAGTAGGTTAGGTTTTATGAAGAAGTGATAGGGGGAATGAAAGGAATGAGAAGGGGAGAGTAGGGCATTCAATGAAGTCTCAACCATCCCTAAGATGGGTGCCAAGTGTCACCAAAGCGCATGCCTCGAGGGATTTCCTAGGGAGTAATCATTACAAAGGAGGATATTCTGACGCCTCGTTTACCCAAAGTATCCACAAAAAATCCGCCTGGGGAATAAGCACCGTAGTTAATGCGAGAAGATGATGGGCCAGCTTCCCACCTTAACAGTCGAGTATCGACAGCCGGCAGGAGCTCCGCTCCCCAAATGCTGAAGGACAATTGATGGGGTCAACCACCTGCTAAAAGTCGCCCGCCAGTCAGAAACTCGGGTCCGACCCATCTATGGGAAGGCTTAGACCGGCAGCAAGGCTGACACCGGGGCATCGGGTCAGATCTGTTTAACTGATCCCTAAGGGTGCGCCGGTGGAGAGGTCGGCTCCCTGAACCTCAGCCCGGCCATGAGGTCTAACCCTCGGTCGGACCGGCTGAGCCCTCGTGCGCCCCCTTCAGGACGTCATTGACCCTCGTTCATTCCGACCCCGATGGTGTTTTCGCCGACCCTCCTGATTCCAACCTAAGATAAGGGGCACGCCTAAATCACATGCCCCCTATCTCTTTCTCTTTTTCTCTCTCTGGAGGAAAACTATAAATTCCCCTTGATGTTTATTCATTAAGGGGTAATTAACTTTCTCTCACTAAACTCTCTTTCTAGAAAACGCTACCTTGTTCCTCATGAACAAGGTTCCCTAAGTGCATTTCACAGACTTACTTAGGCATTGGAGAGGGTACTTTCGGACATCTCCGAGGCCCTATTTGCTTCTTGCGTAGGCACGAGTGACCCGCTCCGCCAAGGAGGTCTGATCCTAGAAGAGAAGGAGGTGAGACTCGAAGATTAAAGTGAGATCCAAGAACACGAATGAAGAGGAACAATTTTGATTGTTTTCGACCCCTTGATTTGATTGTTTTCGACCCGGAACAATTTTGAATGTGTAATTTACTAATGTAAAAGTTCAATTCATGAGGTACTTTCATTTATGCAAGAGTTGTTCGTTTTGTTACTTGATTGGAAACAAGGGATACACTTAAATGAAGAGGAATAATGCTAGTGACTTGGTCACAAGTCATTTGAGTGTGTCTGGGTAATAAGCAATTGAATCTAACTTGGATTAGATCTTGTGGATTATTTCTTGAGGTTCTTGCTTGAATCGGATTCCACCAATTTTCTTGTCTAGCTCGCTGGACTTCCTTGGTCGGTTAGGGCTGCCTCTTCGATGACTAAGTAAGTCCTTTCTACACTACAAGAAATGGGGCTTCGGGCGTTGATAATCGTCATTTTAGTCAGTATTTTACCCACATTTATTTACTTATTCGGGTCGATTTTGTGTGCTTAATTGATATTATAGCTCATTATAGGTTATTATATGATATAAAGTGTTAATTATCGTCTTAGTAATAATTATCTTTTTTTTTGGTAAAAGGTAAGTATATATATATATATATATATATATATATATATATAGAGGTGGGTTCTAATGAGTCCCTATATATGTGTTGAGTCCTTGAGTCCTCATCCCATCCGTTGGATGGAAGATGGATCAAGGGACGAGATAAAATCACTGTTTTAATAAAAAAAAAAAAGATACTGAATCCACCAAAATAGGAAGGTGAATATTTCAGTAAAGTAACATTCTCATTCATTCAATCATTCATTCTCTCTTTCATCAATTCCGTTTCAACCACCTTCTTCATCGTTCTCTCGCTCATTCAATCATTCATTCTTCAAAATTACATTCAATCATTCATCATCTTCAACGCGCCGCTGCCATTTATTTCAATACGACACAATCAATAACACATTCAGTCAATAATCGTCTTCATCGCGCTGCTTTTCATTCAATCCGGCTTCTACTTTTCATTCAATGGCTGATATGCAAATCGTGGAAAAAACAAACTGTGAGTATATATTGTAGTTTATACTTGAAAGGATATGAAAGTCATTAAGATGATACTAAATTTTTAGTTTCTACTTTTCTACGTTGAACTATAGTAATGTTGCATTTTAATCACATGATGTCTGCGCACAGAAAAGGTATTGGGTTATTTTAGTTCAGATACTGTGTTACTTTAGTGTAGAATGTCCGTTATTTTAATGACAAACTTTTATTACTTTTATGATATGTTACTTTAGTTTATCGAAGACGTTACTTTAGTTCTTAAAGTCTGTTATTGTAACGCGTTAGTGAGTCATGGGGATATTTGAAACCGCCATTGCTAAATAATAATAAAAAAAGATATTGTTTCCTATAATAGTGGGAGTCATTAAAGATGATACTAAAAAAGTTATGTTTCCTATAATAGTGGGAGTCATTAAAGATGATACTAAATAACTCCCATGATTTTAGGAAACAATAACTCCCATAATCACAATCATTCCTCATTCATTCATTCACGTTACAGGTTCATCAAAACCTTAAAAAAAAACGCTCCCATCGATCATCACGTTCATTCATTCATTCAATCAAATCTGTGCTCGAAATTCCGTTACTATGAATTCAATGATCGCGACATCTTCATTAACCGTTGATAAGCAATTCATCGAGTATAACAATGGTGAGTTTCGATATTGCTTTCATGTTTTGCGTCAATTTTTATTCATTATCTTGATTAATTTGCGTCAATTTGTGTTCATGTTTTGCGTCAATTTTCATGTTGATATTGTTTTCATGGTCGTGTTATTCATCATAGATTCATATGCAAATCGTAGAACACACAAACGGTGAGTATATATGTTTTGTAATTTATACTGGAATCGCCATGGAAGTCGTTGAGATGCTACTCAATTATTAGTTTTTACGTTTACAATATATTGCGTTACTTTAGTTCATATACTGCGTTACTTTAGTGTAGAGCATCTGTTATTTTAATGTCTACCATCTGTTACTTTATATGTCGTGTTACTTTAATACACTCCAGTTGTTACTTTAGTGTTTTTCATCTGTTATTGTAGTGCATTGTAGTGTCCTAAGAGTTTAGGAAACTGCCATATTAAAAAAATAATAAAAAAAAGATATTGTTTCCTATAATAATGGGACGTGATTGCCACCAAAATAGGAAACAATATCAAAGAGTAACATCATATTAAAAAAAAATATTACTTCCTATAATTATGGGACGTGATGACTTCAAAATAGGAAACAATATCAAATAGTAAGATACTGCGTCATGCTCTCATTTTTATCATTATATGAATTTTTTGCACTAACTTATATCTGGTGTTATTTTAATGAACATTATCTGTTACTTTAATTCATACTATCTGTTACTTTAATGTCTGACCTCTGTTACTTTATATCTGGTGTATAAGCATACTCTGTTAATTTAATTCAATGCACTTCATCTGTTACTTTAACTCTTGTTATCTGTTACTTTAATCCACATGAATGATGTAGGGATGTGGGTGAGAGTTTCCTCCATTGTGCGGTGATGAGATTAAATCAAAGCTTCTGAGATGATGATGAAAAAGATGAAAAAGAAGAAGACGGAGAGAACGAGAAGGATGAAGAAGAAGCAGAATTATAAGTAGGACATTATGAGTAACAAGTTTGAAACATTGGAATTGTAATGGAGTTGATTTAGTTGGAACCTTGTACCACTTTTTGTTTTGGAGTATCTTAATAAAAACAAACATTGTTCTTTTTGTTAATTGGAACTCCTGTTTTTGCAAGAGACTACTATGCAACGTAACTGATTTTATGAGTTAAAGTAACACAGTTCATGAATTAAAGTAACACATTGTATGAGTTAGAGTAACAGTTTTTGCAAGAGATTATGTAACGTAAAAGATTTTATGAGTTAAAGTAACACAGTTCATGAATTAGAGTAACACATTGTATGGGTTAGAGTAATAGTTTTTGCAAGAGAATATATTAAACAACGTAACAGATTTTATGAGTTAAAGTAACGCAGTTCATGAATTAAAGTAACACGTTATATGAGTTAAAGTAACATAATTTATGGATTATGGCAGTAACATAGTAATATACGTACAATGGCAGTAAGAAAATAATGATTTTTTGGTGAAAATGAAAAAAACTTAATTTTGAAAAAACTTGTGTGAGAGAAAAAACATTTAAAAAGATTGATAAGAGAGATAAAAGATTTGGATTGAGATAATTAAGGAGGAGAGAGAGAAATGATATATTTACCAAATTTGTTAGTTATTTCCTTAATTATGAGATTAAATCTTGTCCATTAATCTAACCTTGAATCAAGGGCTAAGATGGGGACTCACGGACTCAACATATATAGGTGGACTCACCTGATCCCACCTATATATATATATATATATATATATATATATATATATATATATATATATATATATATATATATATATATATATATATATATATATGCGACGTAACCAATTTACAAGGGTATGACTACATCAAATTTTGTAGCCATCTAGCATCTTTTGCATGAATAGGATATCTAATCTTACACATTATTCAATTTCTCACATCCATCTTAATCATCTTAACTGCATAATGCGGCTGCTGACCTACACCCTCAATTCTGCACAAATTCCGCTGACTCAAAACATGATAAATTATGGCATTTACCATAGCTCGGAGATTGTTGCACTGAAGCTTCGTTCCTCTCATGCGGGTCGCCCAGGACAATCCTCTACTCCCCGGTATGCGCTTCCTCACCCACGCACTCAGCAGTTCAACCACTCGTGCACTCCAGTGATACCCAAAAAATAGATGTTCTAGAGTCTCCTCATGCGCTTCACACAGATAACAAAGGACCGAGTCTGCCACCCCAAACCTCAATAATTTCTTCCTCGTGTTTAAAGCCCCCCTAAACACCAGCCAAAGAATAAAGCTATGTTTAGGGACGCTCCAACCACTCCACACAAGCCGCACCCACGAGACTCTCGGTCTATGACTCCGGAGCTCCTCATAGGCCCTCGATATCGAATAGCAAGACTGTGAGCTGTGCCACAATCCATTCACATACATATTTTTAATCTTCTCTTTCGCCTGACAAATCTTCTTCCACGCCCAGGTGACATCAATATTAGGCTGATAATCACTCCACACGGTCCCCTTCAAATATATGCTATTGACCCACCTAACCCACAAGCGACCAGGCTGATCAAAAACCCACGAAGCCAACTTAGCCACAGCTGCCTCGTTCCAAATTGCCAAATCCCTAAGACCGAGCCCTCCTTCTTCCTTAGGGCAACAAATTTTCTCCCAACTCACTAAAGCTCGATTAGTACCTTCTACACCACCATCCCAAAGGAAATTGCGACATAAAGAACCAATTCGAGCCATAACATATTTTGGGATAATAAACACCATAGCCCAATAATTATGCAGCTGAGTTAGAACAGCATGCACACTAAAGTCAACCTACCCGCATACGACATCTTCTGGGCTCCAATGCTAGAAATTCTTGACATAATACGAGCTAACAATTTGTCACAATCAATTTTACCTAATTGGGTACTCTGGATGGGTAATCCAAGATAACGAAACGGCATCGTACCTTCCACACAGCCAGAGAATTGCAAAATAGCTGCCTTCCTATCCTCATCTACTCCTGCAAAATAGGCATGGGACTTGCCCACACTGATCGTCAGACTAGATGCTCTACTAAAAGTGGCAAAAGCACGCCATAAAAACTCCATCGACTCCGTCTCCCCTTTGCAAAAAAGGAGCAAATCATCAGCGAAAAGTAAATGGGTAAGCTTCATCGGGCCACATTTCGGATGATATTTGAAATTCCTATCCATCTTGCCATGGGTTGAAATTCGGGAAAAATATTCCATGCATATCGTGAATAACAACGGAGACATTGGATCTCCTTGTCTCAACCCCCTTTTCCCTCGGAAAAACCCGAAATTATCCCCATTAGCACAAAGAGAGTACGAGACCGACTTAACACACTCCATAATCAGCCCGCGGAAATGGTCAGGGAAATCTAGTGCACGCACCATTTGATCCACAAAACTCCACTCCAAGTTGTCATATGTCTTATGTATATCAACCTTAAACAGGCATCGAGGTGAGATATGGCTCCTCTTATTTAATCTGACCAAGTCCTGACAAATGAGCACATTCTCCACAATACTTCTTCCCTCAATAAAACCACCTTGAGTCGGAGAAATTAAATCAGGCAAGACCCGAGCAAGCCTCATACAAATGATTTTAGCAATACATTTATACAAGACATTGCAACAAGCAATCGGTTGAAATTCTTTCACATTTTGAGGCCTATTCACCTTAGGGATCAACGTTATATTAGCACAATTTATCTGTTTCAGAAGCTTATCTGAGACAAAGAAGTCTTGGATAGCTTTCACAGCATCCTCTCCAATAATATCTCATGAATCAATAAAAAATTTGACTCGAATAGCCATCCGGACCCGGGGCTTTATCTCGTGGAATACTCGAATAACCATCCGGACCCGAGGCTTTATCAATAAAAAAATTGACTCTAATTTGGTACTGCCTTGTCTCGTTTGTATATTATAGGTACCATTTCGGGAGTAACCGAGTAAAACTGGGTCAAAGAACAAAGCGGTCAAGCAAATTAAAGTCAAAGGCCTACTTGATCGGACTGTCTTGAAATTACGATATCTCACTTATACGACGTCAAAATCAAGTGATTCGGGATGCGTTGGAAAGCTTAGTTCGAGACCTAAAAGTTTGTAGAAGGGAGCGAGACTCAATTTCATTAGTTCATGGGTCGAAATCGAGCTACAAATCGGCAACTATTGAATCAACATGAAGATAGGACCCAATCACCAAATAAAAAGGGTGGACTGGCCCACTATGGAAGAAAAAGGAGGATTGGGGACTGTTTTGCTGGGGGTTTTGACACGCACCAACATGAGGAGTGAGGGGGGGGGGGGGGGGGGGGGGGGTTACATTAGTAGGAGAGCAGCAGCACACCGCTGGAAAAAACGTAGAGTAGGACTAGAGTAGCATTAGCTTGGTGACTTTAATTTTCCCTCCTTTCATTCTCTAGATGATCATTAGTCTTAAGTTAGTTTTATTTAGATTGTAAGTTTAATTAGTTTGGGTTAATCAATCTACATTCTATCCTTCTCCATTTATGCAATTCTCCATTTCTTCAAGTATTGGTATTATCTCTTTACTCTTTCTCTTTTATTAAAGTTTGCATCTTTATTATTTTTTCATGTTTAAAAGTATAATTAGAATAATGGGTAGCTTAATTAGTTTACTTTTAATCATGTTTGGGTAGTTAATTTCTAGGGTTGAGGAAGACTCGGTTTGTCTCGATTGTGGGGTTTGTTGTGGATTTATTTTCTTGTCTATTATTATTGGTATTCTCCATTGATTGCGATTTTTGTATGATTTACTTGTTTTGGCCGCGATTGGTGAATTATATTTCGTTGAGCTTTCTTTGGGGTGGGTCGACCTAGTAATAAGTGCGAGAACCCGTTACTAGGATCGTCCCGGGTAGATAGAGACTCGAGAGAGACCCTTTATCTTCCCAATTACCGACCATAATCGATTCGTTTGTGAACCCCGATAATTCCCTTGAGACTACCTCGTTGAACTTGACCCTAGTCCATTTTATCGTATTTGTCTTCTTTTGTTTGTTCGATTTGCTCGTTTAGAACCCTCTTTTCAAACCAAAATGTGTCTTCTCTAGACTAATACCTTAGCTTGACCGAGACCCTTGTTTAACTAGACTGTCCCTGTGGATTCGACTTGACTTACCCTCGACTACCCAAGTTTAGGATTAGTTGGTTTTTACTTTGAACGATCGGGATTCACGACAAATCCCCGTCCGTCAAATTGGTCCAACTTACGGGCTTCCGGATTATCCAAACGCCGAAATGGCGTCTGAAAAAAAAAACGGCCGTCTACACTTGGTGGCCTAGTATGGTGTCCAAATCATACTTGGAAGGAAACTTGACGAGTCGGAAGTGAAAACACGGGCGTCCCGCGTCCAAAAGCAAACGCCCTGAAAAGAACACGGGCGTCTACTTCCAGACGCCAAATATGGGACGGGCGTCCAAAAGTAAACGTCATATGGCTGAAACATGGCGTCTACATGTGAACGCCAAAAAAAAAGTGGGCGTCTACAGGTGGACGCCCGTCGCCTTGATTCAGCCACAAATATACGCCCAACCCCTCGCCCTTCATTCATTCATTCAAAAAATTTCTTCTCTCTACCTCTTCTCTCTAAAACCCGCGCGCGCCATCCTTCTTCCCCGTCTTCCAGATTTTTTCCTACTACTACGGTACGATTCCTGTTTTTTCTTATACTACTTATTTAATTTAATGTTTAATTTCAGTTAGGTTGAATAGTTGATTTCAATTTATTTAATTATTATTGCGGATTTGATATTTAGTGGTCTTACGGTTCCAATTAAGTTATTGTTTACCCAAATTCTTTAGCCCAATTTTAGTTAGGTAGATTGTTGTAGTGACCTTCGGAATTTTTACATTGATTATGTGAGAAATTGAGTTATTATGTGAATATATATATATATATATATATATATATATATATATATATATATATAGAGAGAGAGAGAGAGAGAGAAAGAGAGAGAGAGAGAGAGAGATAGGTTCACATAAGGCCAACAACTCTTATAAGTTCATAAGTTCCAGTGTTAAAGTTACACAAAAAGTGCTTAAAGTTACACGAGATGAATGTTAAAGTTGCACTTTATCACTTGAAGTGATAACAGTGCTGAATGTTATAGTTACATATCAATCTTGAACAAATGTAACTTCAACGTATGTCAACTGTAACTTTAATATAGACTTAATTGCATGTGGTGGACTTATTTGATCCCTTCTATATATATATATATATATATTGGATGACCTTTTAAATTTTGGGACGATTATGCGAGAAATTGTGTTAGTATGTGAATTTGTTAGGTGAGAATTATAAAATGTTACTAAATTTTTAGGTTGAATTGGGTGAGAATTGTGACTACATTGTCAGTATAGATATGTTAATAGGCTTAGTTGAATTCTAAATTAATAGTACTAAGTTTAGGAGCGTAGTATATTTTTAAGAAAAATATTTTTTTTAGTTAATAATAAATTAAGTCAGATAAATTCTAGTTTAATCGGTTGTTGTGTAATTTATTTTTACATAGAAAATGAAGAGAATTGAAAGGAAATGAATGTATAAGGAAAGACTTGATAAGAAAAGATGTCTCCTACTGTGGAATTTTTTAAGGGCGTTGACTCATTTTTGGAATTCGCTAAACAAAACTCACCCGACTATGCGTCGAGAGGTGAAGTTAGGTGTCCGTGTCTTAAATGCAAGAACCTACAATTTTTTAGTATAATTGTGGTTAAGGAACATGTCCTCGTGTATGGTTTCTCGCCCAGTTATTATCGTTGGATCTGTCACGGTGAGCAATCTCAATTTGAGGAACCCCAGATCCAACAAAATATGGGGGAGGGGGTGAGAGGGACGATAGTTGATGTTGTCGAGTGTAACGTGTTCAACAACGACGATAGCGCATATATGAATGATAATTCACCTGACCCTCAAGAGTCTAACCCACAAGAGCCTAACCCACGAGCGAAAGCGTTCTTCGACATGTTAGATGCTTCGGAGAAGCCGTTATACGGAGGGTGCGATATGACTTTGTTAGAGGTGGCGTCTATGGTAGTGAATCTGAAATGTGAGTTTAACCTACCCTTCGCTTGTGTAGACGGTTTTGCCGCCTTACTTGAGAGAGTAATCCCAAAAGATAACATCATGACCCGAACTTTCTATACTACCAAAAAAGTTGTGAAAGGTCTTCAACTTCCGCATCAGAAAATTGATACTTGTCCCGATGGGTGCATGTTATTTTGGAAGGATGATGTCACGCTTGATGAATGTAGAAGGTGTGGTAAGGGTAGGTATAAAGCATTTGAGGGGGATATTGTATTGAGGGGTAGAAAAGGGAAAAGTGGTGGTAGGGGTAAGAAGCAGATACCAATTAGTTAGCTTACTTATTTCCCAATTGCACTTAGACTTCAGAAATTATATGCAACCAAAATCATAGTTGAGCAAATGAGGTGGCACAGAGAAGACATTAGGGTACTGAGAAAGATGTGTCATCCGAGTGACGGTGAGGGTGGAAGCGTTTTGATAGAATTTACCCTCAATTTGCAGCAGAACCCCGAAATATAAGGATTGGGTTGTGTACTGATGGATTTGCACCCTTCGTCAATTTGGAAAGTCTTAGTCCAGTTGGCCCGTGATGGTTACACCTTATAACTTACCTTCTTGGTTGAGTTTAAAGCAACCTTTCATCTTTCTATCTCTTATTGTTCCCGGACCAAAGAACCGGAAAAATCATTTGGATGTTTACTTACAGCCTGTGATTGAGGAATTGAAAGAGCTGTGGGAAGTAGGGATCGAAACATATGATGTGTCTTTGAGACAAAACTTTCAGATGAAAACAGCTTTGTTGTGGACCATAAACGACTTTACTGCATATGGTATGTTCTCGGGGTGGTCTACTGCGGGTCAAAAAGCATGTCCTTGTTGTATGGATGAGAGCAAAACTTTTTATCTTCCAAATTCTAGTAAAATTAGTTGGTTTGATTGTATAGACAGTTTTTACCAGAGGGTCACCCATATAGGAAGAACAAAAGAGCGTTCAAAAAAGGTGAGGTGGTGCTTGATAACGTACCTATTCGACTCCAAGAGGATGAAATATGGGAGTTGATTTCCGAGTTCCCGTCTACTATTGACGGAACTGATCAAGACTTCAAAATCTGAAAAAGTTAAAAAATGGGTGGTTTAAAAGAAGTGTTTTCTTCAGCCTTCCTTATTGGAGCACTTTGTTACTTCGTCATAATTTGGATGTGATGCACATAGAAAAAAACTTTTTCGAGCAGTTGATTCACACTGTGATGGATGTGGACGATAAGACTTGTGACGCAGTAGGATCCCGACGAGATGTGAAAAAATTTTGTGAGTGTCCACAGCTGTACATAAGACGAGATGGGTCCAAACCCAAAGCCGTCTACAACCTTGATAAGGCTTAGAGGAAGGTGTTGTTGGAGTGGGTGGAGAAGTTGAAGTTCCCTGATGGGTATGCCTCGGACTTTAAGCGATGTGCCGACCATAAGAATCTAAAGTTGCAAGGTTTAAAAAGTCATGATTGCCATGTATTTATGGAGAGGTTACTACCAGTGTCATTGAAGCAGCTTCTACCACCGACGGTGTGGAATTATGTAACTGAGATTTCTCAGTTTTTCCGAGATTTCTGTTCTTCTACAATATCAATTGAGGACATGACTCATCTAGAGGATCAAATTCCACAGATACTCTGTAAACTTGAGATGATCTTCCTACCGTCCTTCTTTAACTCCATGGAGCACCTACCGGTGCACCTGCCCTATGAAGCTAAGGTTGGAGGACCTGTCCAATATAGATGGATGCACCCATTTAAAAGGTACTTCTTCTGAAATTAATTTCATTTGTAACTTTAATTAAAACTTAATATTTATTAATTTACTTGCTCATATTTCGAATGTAGGTTCCTTAATCATTTAAAGAAAAAAATTGGTAACAAGGCTACGGTAGAAGGTTCTATTTGTAATGCCTATTTAACAGAAGAGATTGTGAATTTTTGCTCCCTATACTTTGAGAAAGATGTCCATACTAAAACCAAGAATCTGAATCTTGCGAAATCGGTGGTTATTGATCCTAACATACCTGAATTTTTTCAAGTTAGGAACGAGGAAGGAACATCATCAGTTGGGGGTACTAGGATGTTAGATGAAAAAGAAAACAATAGAGCTCACCTTTACCTACTGTCAAACTGTGAGATTTTAGAGCCTTATGAGAAGCAGTTCGTAGCCGAATTTGTCGCTGCAAACTGATGCGCGTCGAATCGTCGTCTATCCAACGCGGTCAAACAATATTTATAAATTCCAACTAACTACTACGTAGTAGCGGTAAGTCGGGGATCGATCCACAGGGACGGGCTAGGTAAAATCGGTCGAGTCAAAGTCTAAGCGTGATTAGGTCGAGAAAGGGGGGTTTTGGGTCGAGAGGTCGAGAGATCGAGAGAGGTTGAAAGATCGTAGGCTAGGGTCAATAAGTAGGAAAGGTGTTGGGGAGAGTCGGGATTCAGAAATGGGGTCTAATAGTCTCGGGATCGAGTTTTTGTTACAACGTTAAAAAAAAGAGTGCCACCTTTCGGTATCCTCACCCAACCTACCTAAGCCCGCTTTCGCGACGAAAGGGTAAGTCTCAATCTAAGGTAATTCTACCCCGAGTTTCCCCATATTGGTAGAAACGAGTCAAGGTCGGCCTAGTCGCGATTCTAAGTCAACAAAGACACAAAAACCTTAACATCGATAATTAACAAGTAAACAACCCACCAACATCCCTTGAATAAAATAATCCAAATCCTCCTCCCTAATTCCCCAACAAAGAAATCTACTCACAATTCATCATGTAAATCATTTCAACATGCATATTAATTAGATCTAAACAAGATAATGATGAGAAAACAACATAAAAACTAAATTAGAGATTAGGGAGTGGAAGAGAATTATACCAACTATGTAGATCTATAAGAAATAAGAGGATTGCATAAGTAAAGATTGAATCTTTGATGAATAAAGTGAAGAACTTGTCACTAATCCTTCATTAAACCCAATAAATCTTCAATTAAAACTTGAATAATCTTCTTACAAACTTGAGATCTAGATAATTGTTGATGGAAATTATGTAGATCTACTATTAATTACTATGTAAACTACTAGAATTTTGGAGGATTTCTACTAGAATACTACTAAACTACTACTAATGGATGGTGTAATAGGATGGTGGAGTGGTGTAATGTCTTCCCTTCTTAGCACAATGGAGAGGTAAGTTGGGCAATAAACTAGGGTAACATATATATAGTAATCTCTTAATAGGTATTTAACTTAAAGCCCAAATCTAATCTTTGCTCATTAGTGAGACTTTGTCCTTTGAGATGCAACTTTGCCCAATGAGTCTTCATGGGGTGAAACTTCACCCTGCGGTTGACGACATTAGCACCACCGAGTGAAATTTCACCCGGTGAGATTTTCTTCTCGAATCGCCATTTTTGGTGTTTTTCTCCATCGGGCGAAATTTCACCCGGTGGGCGAAATTTCGCCCGGTCATCTCATAGGGTGAAATTTCACCCTATGAACTTTTCGTCCAAAATGGCAATCTGGGGAGGAACACCGTCGGGCGAAATTTCGCCCGGTCAAATTCTCATCGGGTGAAATTTCGCCCTGTGACTTCAGAGGGCCATAACTCTCTCGTTTGATCTCCGATTGGGGCATGTGATATGTTGTTGGAAAGCTAAGAAGATAAGCTTTCACCTCCAACTGAAATCGCTTCGATCCGAGGTCTATAACTCTAGATATATCCATTTGAAGTTCGACCTCTCCGGTGAAGATGCACAATGGACTATACTTTTTCCTTTTCACTCAAGGTTTCACCTCTTGGGTTTGGACTTTGGATTTTAAGTTGTGCGCTTTGCTTTTCGGACGATCTCCCTCTCTCTCTCATGCTCATAGGAGCTCAGACACGCTTTTGGTCGAAAATCCTATCAAAATAGACAGAAAACTACCAAAAACACGTAAAATGCAAAATAGAGACGCTAATGCGAGAATTACTCAAAATACGGCGATAATCGCACTTTATTCTCGCAAAACAAAGGAAAAACGGGTCTAAATGGGAGGAAAAACGATCCAAATTTGGCACACAACACAAACCCAAATGTGAATGCTGATGATGTTTGGGATAAGCATGATGAAAAATTTCCTAGGTGGCTTAAGGAGCATGTAGTAGCCTTAGATATACAAGATGACTTGGTTAGAAGTTTGGCATACGGTCCTTTGCGTGAGGTTAGAACCTGGAACCGATATTCAGTAAATGGGTTCAATTTTCACACATTCACCTATGAAAAAAATAAGGCTAGATGCAATTTCGGTGTGTCTGTTTGTTCTCTTGATGGTGACTTGATGGTGAGGAGTACTACGGTATCTTGAAGGATATATTCGAGCTCTGTTACGCTGGTAGCGAACGTGGGTATAGAGCTGTGATGTTCAAGTGCGAGTGGAAAGATAACTCTGTGAATGGTACAAAAGTGCATGAACGTTACAAGTTAGTTGAAGTTAACCACACTAGGAAGTACCCTTCGTATGATCCACTCATACTAGCACATCAAGCGCACCAAGTGTACTTTGCCCCTTATCCGACCATTAGAAATGATAGAAATCAAGGTCGGTGGTGGGCAAGTAGACAACACTCTTTTTCAGGAAGAAGTTATTTCAAGGGGTACACGCATATCTCCAAGCGATGAAACCATATTCTCAGATGAATATCATACTAACGAGGTTGAGGAAGATTCAGAGGATGATGATGGTGGTGACAACGATAACATCCTTATGGACGATCGGGAGGCGATGGAAGAGGACAACAGACAGGAGAGGGAGGTGTGGAATGATGTCGAGGATGATGACGTCGTTGACGGCGAGGAGACGGACGAGGACGACGAGGATGAGGGTGAGGGTGAGGGTGATGGCAATGAGGATAGTGAAGACGAGTAGTACATCGGTATTAGTTGATAGGTTTTATTCTAACTCATTTGTTTTACGCTTAGTAGAACTGTCTTTTCTCGGTAATTCTAATTCGTAATTGAAGGTTTTTTTTGCAAGGTTAAGATGCCAAGCAGAGGAAGAAGTCGGGGTGGAAGCAGTAGGGCACATACCTCCCGACACGTGGAGGAGGAACTGGTCCCCGAGACATTAGAGGCAGAGGAGGAGAAGCAGCCACAATGGGGTCAACAGGTGGGTGAACCCTAGGTCGGCGAGGATGGTAGGGTTATACTCGATATCAATAACTACTGGTAATATAATCTAAGGGCTCGTTTGGTTCATCTGGGAAGTAACTTCCTGTAGGAAGTTGTATTTCCCAGGAATTTACTTCCCACGTTAACATCCCATGAATTTGCAAATATGTGTTTGGTTGCCATCCTGGAATTCACACTTCACGTGAATCTAATTCTCGTATATTGTTTGGTTGCCCTCATCTAATTCACATGATTTTGTTTATAAAGACTATTACGCCCTTAATTAATCAAGGTTCTAATTTGGTTACTGACCATGATATGCAGTCGTAACCAAATTACATCGTCACCCTAAAAAAGAAAAAACATTATTCAAAAAAAAACTGAGTTACATTATTCTCACTGTTCCGTAAAAACACCGTGTTCTAGTGAAAGTTTGAAAAAATGACATTAGTAGTTCGGTTGATTGGAAATTAACAAGCCCCGCACATATGTGGATTTAAAATCCTTGGGGAGACCGATGAAAAAAAATCAACTTCGAGAGGATTAGTAGCAATTTGTTTCGATGCAATTAGGGTAATAGAGTGAGAAATATGATGAGTACATGAGGGTAAAAAAGTCATTGACATAATTCGTGATGTGGGAAGTGTAACTCAACGGGGGGGGGGGGGGGTGGTGGTCGGTGAGCAACTTCCCGCATCATTCAGGAAGTGGAGCTGATGGTGGAAGTTTGAGCTACCCCATTTTTTCACTTTTGGGGTAACCAAACAACTCCTTCAAAATCCATTTCATGGGATTTTCTACTTCCCGGGAAGTTGAGGAGTAACCAAACAAGCCCTAATAATGTACATTTCTAATACAGTTGGTTGTTTTTATTTTTTTAAAAAATTTTGTCTATGACATTTCTCGAAACGGTGTAGGTTTTGGGAGAAGGATGCAGTATCGGGGGTGCATGCAGAGCTACATGGCGGCCGACAAGGTCTTGGGGTACACTTTCTGGGCTCAAATGCCACCGCACCAGCGCCGACAATGATTTAACAACTTCAAGGTGCGCGTGTTTTAATTTTTTACTTTATCATTATGTCAGGTTGATTTTTACATTTGTAGAGTTCGTACACCTTCTCGTTACTTACAACCTTTAATTTTGTAGTTGAAGTACTCTTGGAACCCAAAGCTGGAAGGGCAGGCGTGGGATCGGTACAACGCCATCTGTAAGAAGCGTTTCGTGGACGTCATGTACAAACGCCACAAGAGAGGAACTGCGCTGAAGGACCTGAAAGGTGTAGTTTTCCACATGTGGTACTCGGTTACTAACAAACAATATTGTAACTTCAGTACTTAATTAATATTTGTAACACTTCAAATTTCAGGTGAAGCGTTGGCAAGATGGATCGCCAACCATGACAACTCGGAATTCAAGAAAAGATCGGAAAGGGCGAAGAAGAACAAGATGAAGAACGCGGAGAAAGAGGGGGGGGGGGGGCAAACCCCACCTACCATCGGGGTGCACAGTCATCTTACCGTCGGGCTTTGAAGACATGTTTTCTATTAGTATAATATTTTTTACCTCCTCATAAATTATGTTTACATAGTAACTGCCTAACATTTACCTGCGTTAACCAGATCTAGAAAGACACAGGGAAATTGCCCACCGCAGCCGAACTGCTCTTGGACATGCATTCGAAGGAAGACGATGGGGGGGGGGCAAGATTCGTCACGAAGAAGGATCAAGCAATTTGGGTGAGCACTCCCTACTTGAAATAATGCACTTCGTCTTATTCTATTTGGTTAAGTAATAAATTCACCATTTTGTTCATATAGTATCTAAAACTTAGCTAACACTTGTTTGTTGTGTATGTAGGACGCCCAACACCTCTAACGACCCGACCCAAGACCCAAATGTTGCATTCTTTGAGGTCGTGGACGGGTACAGGAAAGGAGGTGTGTATGGCGTAAGGAATGTACACCCTATGTTTTTCACGCCTCCCCCCGAGCGTGTTGGCGACACCTCGTCGCAGATGGAGTACACCCCCGCCGCTCTTACCCAGTTGCAGTCCAAGTACGAGGCTGACAAACAGGAATATGCCCGAAGAGAGCGAGAAATGAAAGAGCACATGGCGCGGCAGAACGAGGAGATTAGGAGGATGCGTGAGGAAATGCAACGGTGGAGCACTTTGTTCGCCAACTGCAATCAAGGACCTACTCCTCGTCCTCCAGATGACAGAGACCCCTTCAACGGGGGTGGTGGGAATTCAAGTGCCTCCGCTAGCTTCCCAATTTTCTGATGTACTATGAATGTTGCTTGTAAGCTTAACTACTTACTATTACCAGGATTTCGAACTAGCTTTTATGTACTTGCGTTTTATGACGACGGATTTGTGACTTTTTATTTATATTATCGTCATTTCATCCTCAATTGCGTGCTGTGAAGTGGGCATGGTGGTGTGGACGGCGATGTCCGGTTGAATGTGTTGTGGTTAATCGTGTTGTGAATGCCGCGTAATTTTATTTTTGACAGATTTTGGATAGGCCGTAAATGAATATTTACGGCCTTCTAGGACCAGTATTGGCGTCTCTAACCCGACGCCAATTTTGAACGCTACGCAGGTTCCAGTACAGTATCTACGAAGCCACCCGACCTCTACAACTGGACGCCATTTTCTACGAATTGGCGTCTACTTTTGGACGCCCATGGGAATGAGAGGGCGTCTACTTCCAAACGCCTTGTGCTTGAAATAGGCGTCCAAAGTCGAACGCCCGCGTTCTGAAATGGGCTTTCACAGTCAAACGACAAGGTGGACGCCCGTTTGTGGCTTCCACCTGTGGACGTCCGCTTTAAAAAAAAGGCGACCACTCTAGGCTTCCACAGGCAGGCGTTCGACAAGGAACGTCCGTTCTCAAAAGGCGTCCATAAACACAGGCCATTTATGGACGCCCGAGGCCTTATTTCTTGTAGTGCTACCTTACTAAAACATTTCTCGTGAGGAGAAATGTGGCTTAGTTCTAGAGAGAGATTGGGTATAGAAAAAAGGATCTTACATTATCCCTTGGACATGTGGCGGTGGCTCGTCTTGATGAACGTAGCGCTTAAGATCCCTTAGGAGGTTGGCAGGACCTGGGTGGTCCGGATGACGGCCGGCCCACGTGGTCCACCTTGCGGCCGAGATAGTCTCAGGTCGGGCAGACCTTGGAAGGCTTTTAGTCGATTGTTGACCGGTTGACCCGTGATGAGCTGGGCCGAGGTAAGGAGTTGGCTTGGCGGAGGCGAAGTAACCGGCCCATCAAAGTGTATCCGATTTTTCAAACCGAAATCCGAATGTACTCGAGAATGATATAATATAAGTGCGACGGTGCGGAGGACACGCTTATATAATCTTACATCAAGTTCATGGGAATATGAAAGTTGATGATATAATATGTATAAATGTGATTAAGTATTAAGTACTTAGTCAAAATCGTCAAATTTAAATGAAAATGTATTGTTTGGGTATCAAACAATTGGATCTAAACTCGCGTTAGATGTACTATGATTAGCTTGCTTGAGGTTCGTTGTTGAACCGCTTCTTACTCCTTCCTTCGTCTAGAACCACTTGGACGTCCTTGGTCGACTGAGAGCTCACGTACCTACACAGGTGGCAAACAGGATCTTAGAGGGTGTCAGGGACCCTCTCCGATGCCTAAGTAATTCCTTTCTGCCTTGAGAAAACTTTTCTCGTGAGAAGAAAGGTGACTTTTATTCTAGAGAAAGAACTGAATAATAAAAGATTGATTACCCTTTAATAAAGGATTACCTTGGGTATTTATAGGTTTTGGCCCTAAGAAAGAGAAAGGGAGGAAAAGGAGAGAAAAGAGTATCTCGAGCATGTCTTATCCTCATCAAGGACTGTCATCGACGCTCCATCTAGTGAGACGGACATTACAGACCTTGTGGAGAGGGGACATGGCCTGGGCCATGGCGACCAAGGGGGCCACTATAGAAGTGTAAAGGCATCAACAAATAATAGTACAAAACAGTTTATAATTTTATAGGTATTTTTTGTTTTGTTTTATCTACCGTATATGATCTGTTGTAAATTTAGGATGATGGATATATGGAAAGTAAGAATTTGTGATTAAAAAAAACTCTCATCTTTATGTTAAACTCAAACAACATTGTACGAGGGATAAAAGTGGTCCATTTGAGTGTTTGACTAAATTGTAAAAACGAGGGAGTAGTAAACATTTGATGGATGATGGATAGGGATGTCATAATTCCATTCTAGTGGAGTACTTAATAAACAGTTGCCTCTATATAATTTCCCACACATATGACATACCTACTCCCCTCCCTAACAAAAACCCTCCCTCCATTCCATGTTTCTCCTTACTTTTCCTTCCCTTGTTATTTCCAACTAAAAGTGGTAGTACTAGTACGTGAGTAGCATAATGGTGTCCACAGTAGACTATAGTAGTAATTATTATGGCGATGAGGAGATGAGTAGTTGCTCCTCCTCGTCAATAACAGTTCCGGATCCGGACTCAAGCCGGGGCTGGATGAGCCGGCAGAGTTCCTTCTCGGCAGCGTCGTGCTCGTCGTCATCAGCGAAGCCGCACAAGGCGCAGCAGGCGGCGTGGGAGGCAATGCGGGGGCTGAGGCGAGATGCGCCGGGAGGGAGAGTGGGGCTGGAGCACTTTCGAATCATAAGGCGGGTGGGGGGCGGGGACTTGGGAAACGTGTACCTGTGCCAGATAAGGAGCCCTCATAGGCCTCCAGTAGGGGCGGGGGGGTGCTACTACGCGATGAAGGTGGTGGACAGGGAGGCCCTGGCGATCAGGAAGAAGGTCGGGAGGGCGGACATGGAGAAGGAGATATTGGGGATGCTGGATCATCCCTTTTTGCCAACTTTGTATGCTCACTTTGAGGCATCTCATTACTCATGCTTGGTCATGGAGTTCTGTTCGGGTGGTGACCTTTATGCTCTTCGCCTCAGACAACCTCTTGCCACCTTTCCTATCTCCTCCGCCAAGTATGTCATTCATTATTCTTGCTTCTTTATTTCCAATTCAATTCAATTCATTCATTCAACTTATTTCATCAAATTATTCATGCATGTATCATGTATGTCTTGTGCTTTCCTAAATTCTTTAATTCCCTCCCTCCCACTTTTCTTCAGATTCATACTCCTCCCCATCCAGAGTATTAACGTTGTTTCAAACTTCACTCTCTAACTAACACTTTTTTTGCCTTCTCATCAAATCCAAAAATTATTACTTGGGGATAATTATCCAAAATTTACGCTCGTTGTTTGGCAAAATACTTTACGATACTCCCTTCATACCATCATCCCAATTAATAGTTTACACTTTCTTTTTGTGTATCAGTCGATAGTTCACTATTTCTTTTTAGTAAATTTTTAACTTTATATTTATTTTCTACTACTTTATAAATAAACAATAGTTTTCCTAAAACTGCATTTAGTATGCGTAAAACAAATGTAAACTTCTTTTCAAGACGCGGTGGATAATATACTCCGTACTTTTTATCTATATTACGGAGTATTTTTTTGTTCAACGAAAAGCATACACTAAGTCGCATTACAATATAAGGAAATGAAAGATTCAAAGCTAGTACCTACTATTTTAGTACCTAGTTTTAACACGCACTAGACGTCTAGACTGTGTGAATTTTTATACTACTCCATAGTAAATAGTAATGCCCTACTTTTTAACCAATTTCTTAAACCTATGAAAAACCATGTATGATTTTAATTTGATGGGAGATAGGAAGATACTCCCTCCATTTATATCCAAATGGTACGTTTCAATTTTGCACAAGGATTAAGAATGTAATAAAATAATAGTAAAAGTACAATAATTAGGGACAAATTAGTATTTAATTATCCAAAATGTTCTTTCACAATGACATATTGTGTAAATAAATTAGTAGAATAAAGGTCCTAAAAAAGAAATTAGTCAATTGGATTTGAACATCCCAAAAATAAATACGTCCTTTGGATATGAACGGAGAGAGTATTATTTTTGTTTTGAAATTATATTTCTAAATAAATAGGTTAAATTTATCCTTCCTCCATTTTATTGTGCTAGTCCCCTTTACTTTACCCACTTATTAAGAGAAATTATTAAAAAAATGAAAATGACGGAGAAATTAATGCAGGTGAACCCTAGTAGAAAATATTAAAAATGAAAATGAGAGAGACTAAAATAGAAAGAATACAAATGGGAGGAACAAAAATAAATGTGCCAAAATATAAAATGGGACTAACAAAATAAAATGGAGGGAATATTTAATTTTTATTACTTAGATTGATTATAATAATAAATTTCAAAATTACATAAATTTGACTTCAAATAATAAATGTTGTTGTTGGTTTGGATAGGAGATGCTATAGTACTCATTAAAGTAAGTTGAATGGTTAGCTACAACATCTTGTAGCTAGACTTTCAGCATCAAATTTTCAAGGGGTTTTGCTTGCTTTGTAGATCCCACATAAATATTGTTTTATTCATTTGTTTATTTTTTTATATTGATTGTAAGAAATATTTTAACTAAAAGACAAATAAATGAACGAGACAAAAGGGATATGTTGCTTGGTTGAGCAGGTGTTGCTCTCTAAGAATTCGTATTTTTTTCTTCTCTAATACTAGTAGTCGCTTGTTAGTTTAATCTAAATTGCAGCTAGTCCCTTTACCTTTTCCTCACGGGGATCCGACTTGCTTTTGGTTTGGCTTTCTATGGGGTTCTTTGAATTTATACTGCCATAATTTTGTAATCCTAGGAGTATAAAACAAGTAGTGATAATTGTGAACAGGTTTTATGCTGCGGAGACACTATTGGCGTTGGAGTATCTACACATGATGGGAATAATATACAGGGATCTAAAACCAGAGAATGTGCTAGTCAGAGAAGATGGTCACATTATGCTCTCTGATTACGATCTATCTTTCAAATGCGATGTTGTCCCTAAGCTGCTTAAACAAAAGCTCCCATCTTCTGCTACTCAAAATAACAACAATTCCAATAGTAGTAGTAGCAGCAGCAGCTATGTAAGGTGCTCCACAACTTGTACCAACACTCCGATTCAGCCTGTCCTCTCTTGTTTCTCCACTCAGAGGAGAAGGGAGAAGAAGAAGAAGAAGAAAGCACATCGCAAAACAACCACCATCATTAGGGAGTGCGCTAACAACGGTGCTCGTATTGACAGAGGAGGGGGTGATGATGAAAGCGATGATGACAGTAGCAATAATAATAATATCAGAGGTGCGGAATTGGTGGCAGAGCCAATCAATGCACGGTCAAAGTCGTTTGTGGGGACCCATGAGTACCTTGCCCCTGAGGTTCTGTCAGGGCTAGGGCACGGGAGCGCGGTAGATTGGTGGACTTTCGGAGTGTTTCTGTATGAGATGCTGTTTGGGAGGACTCCATTTAAGGGGGAAAACAACGAGAAAACCCTGGTGAACATTCTAAAGCAGCCGGTAAGGTTCCCTAAGATGAGGCTAGGGAGTGCGAAAGAGTACGAAGAGATGGCGAAAGTTGAAGATCTGATTTGTAAGCTTTTGGTGAAGAATCCTAAACTGAGGATTGGGAGCTTGAAAGGTTCAAATGAGATCAAAAGGCATGAGTTCTTTAAGGGTGTTAATTGGGCTCTAATTAGGTCAGTAACCCCACCTTTGGTGCCTAAGGATCTCAAGAATAATAATAATGTTAGTAGTAGTAGTAGTATTAACCAGCGTAACAAAAGTAGTAGTAGTAGTATTATGCAGCATAGAAGATTAGGGCTTAATAATAATAATAATAATAATAATAATAATATGCCAAAGCCGTTGAGCAAGAAAGAGAGGGAAGAACCCTATAGAATCCCTCTTCAACATTTTGACTATTTCTGATCATTACAGCATTTCTTTTGGACTGTAAATGTTTAGTGACAGACAGACATGGTTCAAATTAACAGAGTATATTGCTCCTCCTCCAGTCCTATCCTCCACATGTTTGTAATAGTAGAATAATACTCCCTCCCATTCTTTGGATTCCTACCATTTGATTAAAATACTACTCACATATAATCAACTTATGGTAGGAATCCAAAGAATGAGAAAGAGTAATACTTACGAGTTACTGTTGTATATACTAGTAGTACATCTTACACTTCAATTATCTTTTACTCCGTACTAGAGTATATTGTCAATCTTTGTTTTATTTATTTTAGGAACATGAGATTGCGCATGCGCCCTACGATTCTCCCGCTTTTCTGCCCAATTTAGTATTCGGGTACTTTCACACTTTTAATTAATAGAGTTATTATACTTTTCTTTTTAAATAGATTACGGGTGAAATAAACTTGTTGATCTAATAATTTGCATGTTATACGTGATAAATACGGATAATAGTAGATCTTAGTATTAGAAAAGATAACATAATAAAAACAAATTGGATAATTAATTGGCGTACGATTTTAAACCAAACCCGACCAAACCAAAGTTAGTTTTACCTGATAATGACATGAACCTGACTCGAACTCGACTAATCCAACAATTCAACCTGAATGATCCGACCCAAAAGTAAACCAAACCCGATGTAGGAGTGACCCGGCTAATCCAACCCGATTATAGGTTGCCACCTAGGTTGCACCAATACGGACACGGATACGTACCGGACACGTGACATGACATTCGAAATTTTGTAGGACACGGACACAGCAGAAAAAAAAAATCAATATACATAATTAAACAAAGAGAATTTGAAGATTTTTATACCTAAGATATACGTTTGATTACTTACATTATCACCATTATCGTAAAATAATAAAACAAAAATTAAAGTCTTATAAATGTGAAGTTAAAAATCAAATCTTAAAAAATTCAAACAATTGTATTACTATAATATAATTATTAGTTAGTTATTTAGTCTATAATGGAGTAAGTGTTTATAGCATCAAGTAACCAACATAAACCTACACTATTGTCATTTATTAAATACGGAACCCAATAAACAACGTTCGGTATGTTTGACGAGTCTCTAAATATTACAAACCGGACCGGACACGTCTCCAAATATGACGAACCGTGTCCGATACGTGTCCAAATAAATTAAAAAAAACGGACACGGTTTTACAGAAGTTTGACACGTATTGTCGTGTGTCCAACGTATGTCAGTGTCCAACACGTGTATCCGACACGACACATTAATTTGGAGGAGTGTCCGTGCAACCTAGGTTGCCACCTCATATAAATGTGAGAACAAAATTTCCTTCACCAACCACTAAAAAATTATAGTGCTCCGTATTAAAGGTTCCCTTGGATTTAAGATTATCGACCAATTTTTAGATATCTATAGTAAGAAAGGTAGTTTTTTTCTACAACAAAATAGTTTTTATCTTAATTCAAAAAAATAGTTTTTATCTTAATTCAAAGGGGATTTAGATAATTCGTGTGCTTGGGAGTCCCTGATGATTTAAATTAAATAAACCAAGATTTACTCTCTTTAATCTTAAAATTCTATCAAATCGGATGTTCACTAACTTTTTTTTTTTTATGGTTCTAACTTCCCTTAGTCTTTATACATTATATTTAAGATTCACCTTAGGTAGCGTTTGACAACCAACATTTCATTTTAAATCGTCATTGTCAAATTAGAATAGTGAAATGATAGAATTTTACAATGACATGCCTTAAGATGTCATTTGGAAATGACCATTTTTGTTAGAGACTTGGATTTGGTTGGATTTGACAAAATCCAAATTCACTTTGTTTCCCAAACAAAGTATTTGTGTCAAATCCAAATTTCAAAATGAAATCCGTGTTTCCAAACGAACCATTAAACTATTTCTTTTCGTTTCATTTAATTCTTTACGTTTTTTCACACTTGTCAATGCACATTTTCTTTTGTGAATATCTTTAATTACATATTTCTAAATATTATAAAATTTGATATTTATAACGCACTTGATTAAACAATTTAAATCAGGTCTCTCATGACTATCTTTTATCTTATACATTAAAAGTTATTTTGACGTATTTACTCACTTATAAATAGTGTTCAAAAAACAAACGTAAAGAATTAAATGGAACGGATGAAATATTTTTTTTCTTCAATTTCTTAAGGCAAAAAAAATTAAAAATTAAAATGAAAATACATGTCAATTATTTATTGATTCACTCCCCTAGAAAAATGAAGTGAGACCCTACAAGAATGTTAAGTGGAATATAGGATTTTAAATAGTATTCAGCTTAAAATTTTGCTACAAATAGATTATTGGACGTCTTAGGACAAAATTCATAGGAATCATAAAAGACAATATTCATCTCAGGATTATGGATGATCTACCGTATGTACATCGCGAAAGTAGTAATTAAGCCCCTAGACTATATTCAATTGTGAAATTGAACCCCTTAGGTTTCAATTGGAGTGATTATGCCCCATAAGTTATACATAATGTGAAAGTTAACACATCCTCATAATCTCATGAGAAATTGAATATATCACACTACAAAATAAAAATATTAACCTAAACATAAAAATAAAAAAATAAAAAAATATTTATTTCTAACTATAAATTCATTTTTTTGCAAGAAAAATTAATCAATCTTAAAAAATTAGAATTTTCAAACTTATGAAATGTAAAAACTCAAAAAAAAAAAATATTGCTACACTTTTTTTTTTTTTTTTATATACTTTTAATAAAAGAATTAAAAAAAAGTGTAACTACATGATAAACATTTTTCGTAGTCATAATAAGTTGGGAGTTATATTACTTAGATTGTTTTCATGTCTAGTAAAACCTTTATTTCTTTTGCTATCCACTGGTGAAGATATTTTAAAAGACAGTAAAAATTTTAGGAGGAAAACTCACTATTGTAGATAAACTCATTTTTGTACTTTTTCCATGAAAACTTGAAGGTTTCTATGTTTTACAACAATTTAAAAAATATATATAATTATTAGAATAAATTTCTAAAATATTTTAATTATTTTTTCAAGTTAACATTTTGGAAAATAAAAAAATTATTACTAATGTTTTTTCCGGTACGTATATTTAGGTATTAGGTGTATTGTTTATATTTTGTAAGGTGAGATATTCAATTTCTCATGAGATTTTGGGTAAAGGGTTGAATTTCACTCTTTATCTAACTTAAGGGGCATAATTACTCCAATTAAAACTTGAGGGGTTCAATCTCACGATTGGACATAGTAATGGGGTTTGATTACTACTTTCGCGCTATGTACATTCTTATATACCTTCTCCTTCCTGATTATGTGTTTACGAGTCTCATTTCAGGGTGTCTTAATTATTTTTGGATTATTATTGTGACTAATTTGATCATCCAAATCATGAGAGTTTACTTGTGATCAAGTAGATTAATATTAATAATTAATACGAGTAAAATATAAAGATAATAGTTGGGTCCTAACCATCGCCGATTTTGGTATCAACTGGAGTAATATAGTATCAGAGTCAGTGTGACCTAAAGTCACAAGTTCGAATCCTGACAATTCTAATCTCTCAGATGGAAGCACATGATATGAGGTACCTGTGTACTAAAGCACATGGTACGAGGAAATCAAAGATAAACCAATAATCGACACGAAAAAATGGAAAGATTTAAATCTATTTGTAGTGGTACTGTCATTAGGTCATGTGGTGGACAATAATGACACTACTCGATAGTGAAAAAAAGAAGTTAATTAATATAGTTTGGGTTGTGGAAAAGTTAGGTGGTGAGCCATGACAATGATTCCAGCCTTTATCTTTGTTTTGGTATACTGGTACCGGTAAAAGTGAAAGAGAGCTGTGCCTGTGGGAATTGCAGGCCCATCATACCCACTTTCATCATGACCTTATTTATTTGGAAAATTCCTCTCCCATTTTTCTCGAGTCAATATGTTCTTCTTTATTTGGTACCACTATTATTGCTCTTTATTTCAATCCCCTTATAAACAATGTTTAACTCAAATGCAGCTTGTGCAGTTGTGCACGGAAAAAATCGTGGGATGGTGAATGCTCAACCGTCAATACGAAAAAAAACTCACAGATTGAATCTTCGTTTACAGGTCCGTCAAATCAATTTACGATGCCCTATAAATCAAATGACGCCGCAATGATTTCAAATACTTGATCGTAAAATTGTAAGCATTATAAATTGAATATAAAATACTCCGTATGTTAATTGGGGGACTATAAATCATAAATAAAAAGTTGTAGTAACATATTCCATATTTTTGGATTGTGTACTCATTTTGTCTATGCTAAATCTATATATATTGGATCCTTTATTCTTTGAGCCCATGTTCTTAGAACGATTTGAACATGCTGTTAGACAGTCCTGTTCATTTAGACCATCCCCCCAAGCAAGGTCATGGAGGAGGTCATGCCCTTGTTGAGTCAAGTTATTAGCAATTAGAGAGTATATTATCATGACCCAATTGCAAAAGAGGTCACTTGGTGACCCTAAGGGCAATAGCAATGGTGACCTTGCATGTGTCTTTTATGTCATTGGTTGGACACAAAAATAAATGTGGGAAAAGGAAATTGATTGGAATAAATAATACTTCATCCGATTAATTGGAATCGCAACATTTACTATTCACACAAAAAATAAGGAAAGTGAATTGGCGGACCACAATAGTGATGTCATGTAAGATTAAGTAATATAATAATATTAGATTGAATATTTTGGAATATAGTAATGAAAAGTGAAGGGTAGGTTAGTCATTTCATAAGAAAAATATGGCCCAAAATGGAAATGTTGCAAAGCTGATGAATTTGCCAAAAACGGAATACGTTGCGAATCCAATGAATCGGAGGGAGTATAGAATAAGAATAAATTAATTAGAAATTGATAAATAATGAGATTGGTGACCTAGGTCAACCTTCTGGATGGGAGGATATATGTGTGTCTTTATGTCATTGGTTGGACACAAAAATAAATGTGGGAAAAGAAAATTGATTAGAATAAATAATTTAGAATATTAATAAGAATAAATTAATTAGAAATTGATAAATAATGAGATTGGTGACCTAGGTCATGACCTTCTGGATGGGAGGATATATGTGGGTCAAGATAAATAAAATTAAGAGAAAAAAATGAGTGGTAACCCAATTAACTTAACACTTGCTTGGGAATGGTCTTAGACTACCCAAGCAACTTCATAAACTGGGTCATGTGGGGTGGGTCACCTTAATAATCCATCAACAAAACAATTAACTTGATCCAATAGGAGAAAAAGGGTCATGGAATATGAGATGACTTTCTTTGAGGTCCAAATAAATAAGATCAGGTTAAAAGTAAAAGATGAGTCGCGACCTTGTTAAGACGACATTGGTTGAGGATGGTCTTAAAATGGGATTGTCATATTGGTGTTTACAACTTAAATAAATCTCATTACTACCGCATTATACTAGAAAAATATTCCCTCCAATTAAATTTCCGATTTTTTTTAATGACGGGGGAACTCGCAGCCGCTAACTTTGGTACGCTCTGGGTAAACTCTCGGGTGTACACAATAGTCTGCAAACCACACACACTATGAAAGTCACCCTTAGGATGAAAGACTTGAAGTCTATAAGGCATAACCTCAAGCCATACAACTCCCACAAGACCGCTTACGAAATTACTTACGAGTATTTCCTAATAAATGTTTACCCAATCTTAACGATTCTAAAAAAAAAATCTATTCTATCCATTAACCTTGACCTTTAGGTTTTACACTAACATATACTGATAGGAAATTATAAACTTTCGTATATGCGGAAGCAAACAATAGTAATACGGTGTCCAAAAATCTCTAGCAACAGATGTAACACCCTCATTTACCAAGAAGCCTTATCAAGACATTTCCAAGTAAATAAAGGTGTTACCATCTCGGTATAACCTAAGGTTGTAGTCCATTACAATACAATTCAGAAACCAACCATTTAAAACTAAATAGTGAATTATTACAATCTTGTATCTATAGAACACGGTTACACGATTACAGCACCGGAAGCACAACTAATATAACTACAACCCATAAACATGGTTAGTGACAACGTAGCCCATCCCGTACAGTCAACCAGAATACCGTCATCACACATCATCAACCTGCACACTAGCACTGTTCCCCAAAAGACCGGAAATGTCAATTGGATCGTCGCAAATCCCCAATAAAATATGGTGACGATTTAGACAGAGAATACGGTTAGAACATGCCAACATCATAACACAAGTACGTAATATTCAGTCTTACCGTCTCGATACCATCATCGGTACCAATCAACAATATCATCTCCACATTCTCAGTATCATCACGGTACCAATCAATAATCTCATCTCATCATTCAGTACCATCACGATACCAATCAATAATCCCATCTCAGCATTCAGTACCATTACGACACCAATCAATATTCTCATCTCAATTCTTTTGGCAGGTCCTTTCATTCCGAGTGTGCACACCTCCCTCAGGTTCAACAACCCGCGAGGAGAAATCAGGGAGGGGACCGTGATCAGAGGCCCTAGTTAGGTCGAAAGCTAGCCTCACCAGCTCCAATTTATCAATATTCCTCAATCAATCCACTATCATTATTCAACAACATTCTCATTATCACAATATCACATCAAGCTCATACCTCATACATGCATTATAATATTAACGTATTCTATGTAAGGAAAACCTTACCTAGTCAGTAGTTCTCCACCGCAAACAATAGTACAGATCAGCATGAAAACTCTATGAATTCCGATCCCAGTAAAATGTTATATATTTAAATGAATATCGATCCTAACGTATTTAATAGTGAAATGGAACCCGACTCTAACTTAGTCATAATATATTACTCCCTCCGATTGCCTATTATCTTCCCTCTTTTCTTATTGGGCTGATTTTTTTTTCTTCCCTCTTTCCATTTAAGGAAAGTTTTTCACCCCTCATTAATTAATATAATATTTCTCTCTCATACTTTTTCACCCCATTTTTTCTCATTTAATTAATATAATCTCTCTCTCTCTCTCTCTCTCTCTCTTACTTTTTCATTCCATCTTTCATCTTTTATTAATATAATATTTCTACCTTATTTTCCACCCCATCTTTTATTAATATAATACTCCCTCCTTATTTTTCATCCCAAAAAGAAAGGGGAAGAAAATAGGCAATCGGAGGGAGTACTATATACTCGATACCGACTAAATTATAACTTATTATTATTATTATTATTATTATTATTATTATTACTATTATTTTGCAGGAAAATGTATCATTTCGTTCATAATGAGTGAAATTACAATTTTGATGCAAAAAAAACGAACTATCACAAGAAGAATGCAAAGGCATTCAAAGACCCCAATGAGCTACAATCCTTCTATACTTAGGACTAATTTCTCTACAAAATCTTGAAGCTACATGAAATTGAATTCTACTAATCAAGGTTTCAATACTTGATTGCTGAGAAGTGAAGATCTTCTTGTTTCTTTCTTTCCACAAAATAGCAACTGTTGCAACAAGACTAACTTGTATCCAATGCTCTTTCCAACGTTTCCTCTTCTGATGTGATAGTAACCACTTCACTATGTTGTTGAGAGATAAGTTCCCTAGGGGGTATTCATCCAAGCAGTTATCCCCTTCCAGACTTGAGCAGATAAAGGACAGGAAAAGAAGAGATGGTGATTAGTTTCCTGTGCAGCCATATAAAGAACACATCTGTTAGCCAGTTGATAACCTTGCTTACCAAACTGATCCACAGTAGCTAGCTGATTTTGAAGAGCTAACGAGAGCAGGATCTTATGGCTAGGAATAATTCGAGCAGAAGCCAAAACCTTGGTCCACCTCTTAGAACCCCATCCCAAAAAGATATGGTAAGCTTTAGAAACTTGGAACTTCTGACCTGAACAAATAGTAATGCTAGACTGAGCTTGAGAAAGGGACTCTGACAACTTCAGTAGCTTGTCTCTAACTGCTAGAATGCCTTTAATACCATTAGAGTAATGGTCTTTAGCCATTACATTCCAAACTGATTCCTTGTCAAAAATGTAAGACTTGCATCATCTACACCAAATATTACTGTTATTTACATAAAGCTGCTAGAATCACTTAGAGATTAAAGCAGCAATCCAAGCTTCAATATCTTTGATATTAAAACCTCTTGCTTCCCAAGGAGTGCATATATCCTTCCATTTTTTTTGAAAACAAGCATCTTATCCTTCTCCTTAATATCCCAGAAAAAGTCTTTAGAAGTTTGTTAATATGTTTAACAACTCCTTTTGGCAAAAGCATCCCAGAACACCAGAAGTTCTCCATACCAAATATCACAGAATTAATAAGTTGCACCTTACCAGCATAAGAAAGGAAATGAGTGGACCAATGGTAAATATTATGATGAACTTTAAGAATTAGATCATCAAACATTTCAACTGTAAGCCTTTCTTCAGTAAGGGGGATCCCCAAGTACCTAAAGGGAAACTTACCAACGGAAAAACCAATTGCAACAGTAATAGCATTATGAACAGACAACTTGACTCCCCCAAAATATATATTAGTCTTCTTTGCATTAGCATAAAGACCGTAAAGAACAACAAACTTATCCAGAGCCTCATTAACAGCCATGACAGAAGGGATATCACCTCTTATAAAGATCATCAAGTCATCAGCAAAGACTAAATGAGTAAGATTAATCCTACAACACTTATGGTGATAGGAAACCTGTTCTTGTTGGCAAAGAGTTCTAAGGGACTTAGACAATATTTCCATACTCATCGCAAAAAGATAAGATGATAGAGGATCACCCTGCGTGATCCCACTTTTACATTGCAAGAAACCAGAGATACCACCATTGATTTTGAAAGAGTACCATGGAGAAGAGATGCATCCCATAATCCAATCAATAAAAGTATCAGGCAAACCAAAACACTTCAACATGTTTTTAACAAACTCCCATTGCAAAGAATCAAAAGCCATTCTAATGTCCACCTTAACCAAGCATCTAAGGGTTAAATATTTTCTATTATAACCCTTCACCAGAGCTTGTGAAAGTAGGACATTATCAAAAATATTCCTCCCCTCTACGAAAGCAGCCTATTCCGTACCAATGAGGTTAAGCAAGATTTTTTTCAGCTTATTAGCCAAGATTTTGGATACAGTTTTATAAAAAACTGTACAACAAGAAATTGGTCTATAATCCTTGACAGAAGTAGTATTAGATTTTTTAGGAATTAGAAAAATGACAGTAGTGTTAGCTTGCTTTGGCATTCTTTTAGTGTGAAAAAAGTTATTCACAGCAGCACAACAATCATTTTCTATAACAGACCAAGAGGTTTGGAAGAAACTTGTAGAGAATCCATCCAATCCAGGATTACTATTAGCATCCACGGAAAAAACTACATTTTTAATCTCAGTCAGGTGAACATGTTCCAAGAGGGAAACAACCTGCTCCTCAGGTAAAGAGCATTGATCAGGCAAAGACCCTACAAAAGAGCCAGTTGTCCCCAGAAGAGTAGAGTAATAACATTGAAAAGCCTTAGAGACAGCTTCCACACCACAATGGAGAGTACCATTGTGATCAGTTATAGAACCAATCATATGTTGGTGTTTCCTCTTAGCAATCTTAGCATGAAAATACTTAGAGGAGCAGTCAGACATTTGTAGATGTTTAACCTTAGCTCTTTGAAACAGAATGTTGAGCTCAGGATTTTTAAGTTGGCTATATGACTCTAAAAGACATTTCTCCTGAGCAATCAGGCCAGGGGTAAAAGGATCACTTAAAAAGTTCTGCTGACATTTAGCAAGGAGAACTTTAGCTTCATGTACTTGACTTGATATATTAGTAAAATGCTGCTTATGAAGTTTTTGGAGGCCATACTAGACAACATTCAGTTTTTGAAAAAACCTATAGATTGGAGATCCAGGAATATAGACTGACCAAGCTTGTTCAACTATCCTAGAGTAGTTAGAGTGACTAGTCCAGCAGCTGTTGAGGAAGCTAAATCTTTTACAGGGCTTGATCTCTTGAAAAACAGTAACTAAAATGGGGGAGTGATCAGATAGCCCGGGATCACAGCAAATGGCAGAAGAAGAAGGAAAATCTATAATCCATTCAAGATAATAAGAGCCCTATCCCATCTTGACCACACCCTTGAATATTGGTCCTGTTTATTAGTCTAGGTTAACCCACATCCAGAGCTATTCAGATCCTTCAGCTTACAATTCAGAATGCAATTATTGAATTCCCACATGTCTTGAAGAGAAGGGGGATTGGACCCTAATCTTTCCTCAGGCCTTCTGACAATGTTAAAGTCCCCCCCAGAAGGATCCATGAACTAGTAAAGGAGAATTTTCAAAGGTCATCTCATAGTTTTTTCCTCTTAACACCCCATCATTATAAGCATAGATGGCAGAGAGAAAAATATCCTTATTTGACTAGAAATGGTGAGCCAGACCAGTAATATGTTGATCAGATTTACACTGAACTTGAAAAGAAATGGTATAAGGATTATATAGCATCCAAATACTGCCATTATAGTGACAATCATAGTTATCCACCATCACCCAGGAATTGAAAAATCTTTTCACAATTCTAGCAGTCTTATTAGTTTTCATTCTAGTTTCAATGAGAATCATAATATCAATACTTTGATTTGTAATGAAATCTTTGGTTTCACTTTGCTTGAGGGGGTTATTAAGACCCCTAATGTTCCAAGATGCTATCTTCATGGGGATTAATATCAGGTGGGACTTGCTCCCTTTCCTTCCCACTAAGACTAGCAATCTTCTTCTTTGGACATTTTGAGTGCATTACAGCAGCTGACTCAGAGGGTTTTCCACAAGAAACAAGAGACACATGCTCCTCCTCTGGGTATTCTACATACTTTGAGAGCTCTGAGGGACCACCTAGTCCATCTCCATCATTATAGAGAACTGCAGTGCTATCTAGAATCATTTAAAATTTGTTAACCAGAGGCATTGGTTCCATACTAACAGTAGGCTTCTTCTTACAAGAAGAAAAGTTCCTTCTGTTTACAGGCTTAAAACCATCATCCTGTGAGTCATGAGAGCATTCTGAGTGCTTTACAACAGCATCCAATAGGGGCTTTCCATAAGGAAAAGAAGACTGATACCTCTATTGTTATTGTTATTATTGTTATTGTTATTATCATTGTTATTGATATTATAATAATAATAATAATAATAATAATAATAATAGTAATAATAATAGTAATAATAATATCTCAGATAGTTTTGCGATAGCTAAGGGAGTGGGAGCCCATATAGTATCTCGGCTCCCCTCTAACTTCTTGTAATTTGTTTCGTTTTTAATGCAAGCTCCGGTTTTTTTTAAAAATAAAATAATAATAATAATAATAATAATAAATAATAATAATAATAATATAATAATAATAATAATAATAATAATAATTATTATTATTATTATTATTATTATTATTATTATTATTATTATTATTATTATTATTATTATTATTATTATTATTATTATTATTATTATTATTATTATTATTATTATTTATTTTTTGCAGAAAAATTCATCATTTCATTAATCAATGAAATTACATTTTAGTGCAAAAAGAATATCACACTAAGTCAACTTATAAAGTGGACATTCTATCTAAAATCCTACCTATTTTAGGATTATCCTTATGTACAACAAATCTTGTGAAAACCGTAAAATGAATGTTAGCTACTAGAGCTTCAAGAGTAGCCTTAGATCCAGTAAAAGTCCTCTGATTCCTTTCATGCCAAATAGTATTAACAGTAGCCGCAGGACTAGTAGAAAGCCAGCTGTATTTCCAGTGTTTAGTCTTATGTGAATTCTTCATCCATTTTATGATTTGCTGCAATTGACTACTAAGACTTCCCAGAGACATCCAGTTTAGAATAGCTTGCCAAATCTGTTGGGAAAATTTACAAGAGAAAAACAGGTGCCTATGATCCTCCAATGCTACTTCACAAAGGGGACATCTGGATACAATGTAATATCCCTTCCTAGCAAAAACTGCCATGGATGTTATTATCTTGTGGCTAGGAACAACCATGGAAGAACTTAGAATAGAACCCCATGCTTTCTTTCTCCAGTTATTAATGAAGTAATACGCCTTGTTCACCAGGAATTTGGACTCTGATGAACAATCATGAATTAATTTCATTGCATTCCTTTTGGTACCAACAATCTGAATAATTCTATCCCTGGTTTCCAAGATGTTCTTAAACCCTATGGGAAAGAAATCCTTAGCTTGTATTGACCAAATGTCATCCTGCTATAGAAAATATTTTCTGCACCAGTGAGTCCAGACACTAGTAGGCTCTTTGGATAGCTTCCATAACCATTGAGAGTGAAGAGCAAGGTTCCAGGTAGCCACATCCTTGATCCCAAACCCACCACAACTCCAAGGAGCACATATTTCCTTCCATTTTTTGAACACAAGCCTTTTCTGCCCTGGTTTAATACCCCAAAAGAAGTCCTTACAGAGTTTATTTAATGTCTTTGTGACTGCCACAGGAAGAAGAATACTTGAGCACCAAAAATTCTCTAACCCAAAGACCACAGAATTGATCAGTTGAGCCTTACCAGCATAGGATAAAAGCTGATTTGACCAATGAAGAGTAGCATGCTGTACCTTAAGAATAAGAGCATCAAACAGCAGAATGGTAATTCTAGCAGTAGTGAGTGGAATCCCCAAATATCTAAAGAGAAAAACACCAGTAGTGAAACCAGTTCCAGTAGTAATCTGTTGCTTAATATAATCCTCAACTCCCCCAAAATATATGCAAGTCTTCTCAATATTAGGATGAAGTCCAGAGAGCTTGGCAAAGTCAGTTAAGGCATCTTTAACAGCAATCACAGAGGGAACATCCCCCCTGGTAAAGATCATTAGGTCATCTGCAAATACAAGATGAGTCAATTGCAACTTACTGCATTTGGGATGAAAAGAAACTTGCTCCTATTGACAGATCACTCTAAGCCTTTGAGAAAGGATTTCCATACTGAGGACAAAAAGGTAAGGAGATAAGGGATCTTCTTGCCCTATACCACTTTTTCCTTGAAAGAACCCAGTGATTTCTCCATTTAGTTTGAATGAATACCATGGTCCTGTAATGCAACCCATAATCCACTGAACAAATTGACTAGGCAAGCCCATTGAATACAGCATAGAAGAGATAAATTCCCACTGAAGGGAATCAAATGCCTTTCTAATATCAACCTTAACCATACATTTTGGTGTCAAAAACTTCCTGGTATAATCCTTAACTAAGGCTTGAGAGAGCAGGATATTATCAAATATATTTCTCCCTTTAACAAATGCAGCATGCTCCTTTCCTACTAAGATAGGCAGCAAAGGTTTCATTCAATTAGCAATGATCTTGGTCACAGTTTTATAGAACACTGTGCAACATGATATAGGCCTAAATTCTTTCACAGATTGAGCATCTTTCTTCTTAGGTATGAGTGTTACTAGTGTAGCATTAGCCTGTTTTGACATCTCGCCAGACTTAAAAAAGTGCAGAACAGTAGCACAAAAATCCCTCTCAATTATACTCCAACAAGATTTAAAGAAGCCTACAGAGAACCCATCTATCCCAGGGCTACTATTGTAATCCATACTAAACACAACTTTTTTTATTTCTTCTATGGAGACAGGCTGACAAAGTTACATCTGATCAATCAGAGAAATACTGGAGGTACTAGCAAATGAGCCAGTAACCTTAGTATTCTTACCAAGGAGATTAGTATAATAGTCTTGGAATGCCTGAGAGATAGCCATAGAACCAGTACAAACCTTACCCTCCTCATCCTGTATAGCTCCTATCATCTGCTGAGTTCTTCTTTCTGTAATTTTGGAGAAGAAATATTTGGAAGAACAATCTGCTTGCTGGATATGTTGAACTTTTGCTCTTTGTTGGAGCATACTTAATTCTGCTTCCTTCAAGTGGCAGTATTGAGCAATTAAAGTTTTTTCCTGATTTATTAAGTGGTCAGAAAAAGGACTGGAATTCAGTTGGTTTTGGCAAGCAGACAGTTCCCTTTTAGCCTCTTTAATAGAAGATGATAACCTGCTGAAATGAGTCTTATGGAAAGACTTAAGTACACCTTTCACTCTTTTCAATTTTTGGAATAAACAAAACATGGGAGCTCCATAAATCTTCCCTTTCCAAGCCTGGGATACTGTATTATGAAAGTTAGGATGAGACACCCAGCAGTTCAGAAAACTAAAGTGTTTTCTTAATGGAGTATCTTTAGAAACCTCAACAATAATTGGAGCATGATCAGAAATGCCAGGCTCACCAATCACCACACTAGTATTAGGGAAAGTAGCAGACCAAAGAGGATTAGCTAGAGCTCTGTCTAATCTAGACCAGGATCTAGTCTCTACTTCCAGCTTATTAGTCCATGTCATCTTCCCCCCACTACAAGGGAGATCCTCAAGCCTACAGTTTAACAAGCAGCAGTTAAAATCCCACATTTCTTGCAAAACTGGAGGATGTTGTCCCAATTTCTCATCAGGATTTCTCACCACATTAAAATCTCCCAAAACTAACCAAGGATCATTAGTAGAGACAGTCTCCAAATCTTTCCACAAATCCCTTCTATTAGTCCCATCATTCATTCCATAGACAATACTGACTTGCATTGTTTTATTGGTAGCAAAATGAGTAATAGTCCCAATAATCTGTTGATCAGAGACAGTTAATCCAGTAACCTTTACAGTACTAGGGTTATAGAGTAACCAGATTCTACCATTGTAGTGATGATCATAATTAGTCACTACATTCCAAGCTTTAAACTTCTTATTGATGATTTTTTTAGCATTTCCCACCTTTACCCTGGTTTCTACAAGACCATTAACATCCACTTTATTAGAACATAAAAAATCACATACTTCACTATGCTTTATAGGCCTATTAAACCCTCTCACATTCCGAGAGACAATCTTCATTTATCAGGGGAATAGGGTCAGACAATAAATCCACTTCAGAGCATACTTGGTGCATTACAGGCATCTCCACTGAGCTATCATCAGAAGGGATTGGGGGCTTAAGGCCTGGAAATAGACCTGAGTCTTCTTTTCCCTTTTCCACTTCCTGAGATGCACAAGGATATCCTGAGGTACCACCTAGCTCTCCACCACTACCAACTTCCAAGCTCTCATGGAGCATCTGGAAAGGATTTTCCAGAACTAGGGGCTTCAAAATAGACTCCTAGGTTTAGGAGAAGATGACTTCCTCGTTTGTACAGGAATAAAGTCTGCATCCTGGACAGTATCATTAGGCTTAGAGCATTCTGAGTGCATTATAGGATTAGAAGTGGACTTGTGAATCTCAGAATTAGAGGCAATCCTCCCCATATCTGAGTCACTTTTTCCACTAATTCCTAAGGTACCACCTAGCTCTTTCACTTCTTTAGCTTTATTAGCTTCCTCTTTAGTCTTTTGCTTCTTTTTCTCCCATTTACAATTAGCAACTGTATGTCTTAGTTTACCACAACCATGGCAAAAGTAGGGCACCCATTCATATTCAATCATCAGGACAGAAGGACCAGTAAAGGGAGAATTGATAAGAATATGATCAAGCAAAGGTTTAGACACATCTACCTCAATTAGCACCCTAGCAAAAGACAGTTTAACCTTAGTAGTAGTGGCTAAATCAGCGCAAAATGACTTGCCAATCTTGCTTGCCAATTTACTCAAAACAACCTCAGACCACATAAAGGGATCAAGATCTGGAAACAAAATCCACACAGGAACTGTATGAATTTTGTCCATTTCAATAGAGAATGTAGGTGACCATTCCTTAAGAATCAGGCTATAGATACCCACCTTCCATGGACCCCCTTTCAACACATTAGTCATGTCCTCCATTGATGAAAATCGAAAAGAGAACCAGCCTTTTTTGTAGTATTGCACCTTAGGTTTAGCTATATTACCCCAATTATCAGCAACAAACTTTTGTATAGCAGGTAATGTAGGTCTAGATCCTATCACATTCCCCATAAGAGTAAACTTCCACAATTCCAATTCATCAGCAAAATCATCCAATTCTATATCAATTTCCGTAGAATTAGAGCTATCATCACAGAAATAAAGGTTCATTCCTAATTGCTTACGATTGTGGACAACATTTGTCCATTTCTTAGAACCCTCCTGTTGCTGAGAAACAGGGGCTATAATTGCAGAATCATTAATCGGGATTATTACTTCAGTATTATCCTTGTTAAGTAATGACGAAGAATCAGAAGAGTCAGAATGAACAATTTTACCAGCAGATTTGAGTGCATTGAAAATGAAATCATTAATCGAGGGTTTCGGTGAAGTGCTCTGGGTTTCTGAATTCTCCTTTGTTTCTGCATCATTTTCCCCCATTCCTGGACCAAGAGAATCATGGCGAGGAGGAGGATTAGCTTGCAAAGATTCCTTGGGAGGACGTCCTGGGCCTCGTTTGGCGGGAGGATCGTTTGCCATTTGATGAAAGCTTCACGTAACAAAATTTGGGAGGAAAAACAGACCTGGAGAGAGAAAATTTTCTCTCACTACCACTACCACTACCACTACCACTACCACTACCACCACCACTACCACCACCACTACCACCACCACTACCACCACCACCACCACTACTACTACTACTACTACTACTACTACTACTACTACTACTACTACTACTACTACTACTACTACTACTACTACTACTACTACTACTACTACTACTACTACTACTACTACTACTACTATTATTATTATTATTATTATTATTTTTTAATTATTTTTTTTTGCAAGAAAAGATATCATTTCATTTCATTGGAAGATGAAATTACATTTGATGCAAAAAGATATAGCACACTAAAAAATCAAACCAAAAGCCCTAGGGCCTCTAACACTCTCTTATGTTTAAGAAAGTGTACCAAGATAGCAAATCTGGTTTTAATTACAAACTTTATATGACAAATTAGACTCTCAGCATTAGACTCCACATTAGTGAAAATTCTCTTGTTACGTTCCTTCCACAATTGATAGACAGCAGCGACTACTGTAACTTTAATCCAAACATGCCTCCAGTGTTTCCGATGATGAGAAAGACACAACCATTTCAGTAGACCCTTGAGTTTGGTACTCAGAGGGGGGCATCCAGTCCATTGCAGTACAACATTCAGTACAGATTGGGAAAAATTGCATTCAAAGAAGAGATGATGAGTGGACTCCGACTCCTATCCGCATAAGCAACATCTATTTGCTAGTAAGAGCCCTCGAGTTTGCAGTAGATCAAGAGTAGGAAGCCTTGCTGTGCAGCCAATGAGAAAAAAACCTTATGGCTAGGAACCATAGTAGAATCATTGAAGAGGTGTTTCAAGTAGGAAGAATTCAGTTGCCTTGCAGTAGCATAAACCTTCATAGCATTAAAGAATCCACCTACAGTACAACTTAGAATGAAGTTCTGCAGTTGTTGTGTGGAACCCAACAGCTTTGAAAGCTGATCTCGAACAGAAATAATATTCTTCAAGCCTGCAGGGTGCCATTCTCGTACCTGAATATCCCAAATTGAGGTATGATTTAGAACATAAGCTTTACACCAACGAGTCCAAATAGAAGTTGGCTCTGAATCCAGCAACCATAACCACTTGGAAAGCAAAGACAAATTCCAGGTTGCAAGGTCTTTAACATTGAAACCTCCAGAATCCCAAGGAGAACATATCTCCTTCCATTTTTTGAACACCATTCTTCGATGACCCCCATGAATACCCCAGAAAAAATCCTTACAGATTTTATTAATGACCTTCACCACCTGCTTGGGCAAGAGAATGCAAGAGCACCAAAATGTTTCTAATCCAAAAACCACTGAGCTCAGCAACTGTACCTTACCAGCATAGGATAAAGTATAATTAGTCCAATGAAAGATAGAATGCTGAACTTTCAGAATCAAAGCATCAAACATGCTAACAGAGATTCGGGCATCAGTGAATGGAATTCCCAAGTAACGAAAAGGAAAAGCCCCCACAGTAAACCCCGAAGCAGCAACTATTGTATCCTGCAAATCAGGATCAACCCCACCAAAATACATACACGTCTTCTCATTATTTGCACGTAGACCTGACGTTAGGGCAAATGAGTTCAAGGTCTGCTGTACAGCTACCACTGAGGGGAGATCTCCCCTGACAAAAATCATTAAATCGTCCGCGAACACAAGATGTGTTAGGTTGATCTTGCAACATTTAGGGTGATACGAGACTTGCTGCTGATGACAGATGCCTCTAAGGGACCTAGAAAGGACCTCCATGCTGAGCACAAATAGGTAGGGGGAAAGGGGATCCCCTTGACGAATGCCACTCTTCCCTTGAAAAAAACCAGTAACTTCACCATTTATCTTGAATGAATACCATGGGTTGCAAATACATCCCATGACCTACTGTACAAATTATTATTATTATTATTATTATTATTATTATTATTATTATTATTATTATTATTATTATTTATTTTTATTTTCCTGCAAGAAAGTTATGACTCTTTTCATTAATAAGAGACTTGACTTACAAAAAACATATAACCAAAAAACATACCACCACCTATCTCTATCTTAGTATAATACCCCTACTTCGTAATCTAGCAAAAACATCAAATTTAATTTGATTTGTAACAATTTCTATAGTTATCCTTGAAAATCCGATCATTCCTTTCATTCCATAGATGATAAACCGTAGCTGTAATTGCACTTATGAACCACTGATGCTTCCAATACTTCTTGTTCCCTCTTGCTGCCTCCCATTTAAGTTCAGTAGTAAGGCTACAACTTCTACCTGATATTTGAATCCATCCCAAAATATTTTCCCATACCTGGCTAGAATATTGACACCTGAAGAATAGATGTCCACTACTTTCCAATTCCTTTTGACAAAGAATGCATCTATTTACAAGTTGTATGCCCCTTCCTTGTATGTTATCTAATGTTGGCATCTTTCCTTGAGCTGCCCTGGATGTGGTCACCCCATGCTTAGGGATCACACTCACGGCTCGAAGATTGGCTAACCACTTCTTTAGGCCTGGTTTAGGTCGAAACCAATTATAAGCTTTAGTGATACAAAATTTTGCATTAGTTGTCCAGCTTCTTACAATCTGTTCGGCCTCCGCAACAGAACCAGCAGCCTGCAACAGTTAAGTCTTGATACGTATGATGCTTTTGAATGTGTCTGTTTATCTTTCCTTTACCTGTAGATCCCAAATATGTTGTCCACCCAACACATAATATTTATGCCAGGAAGTCCACACATCAGTCTGATCAGTTACTAATTTCCATAGCCATTTACTCACCAATGCTTTGTTCCACGACTCAATATGTCTAATTCCATACCCCCCTTCCTCCCAATATGAACAAATATTTTTCCAACTCTGAAAACACATCCCCTTCCCATCAGCAGAACCTTTCCAAAAGAAATTCTTGCAGTTCCGTGTAATACTCTTCACAATATTGACAGGTAGCAGCACATTAACACACTAGTAGCTTAGAATACCAAGCACCACAGTCCCTAGAAGTTGAATTCTTCCTGCATAAGTCAATGACTGTGCAGACCAATCCATAATATATGTTCTTATTTTCATTACTAGATCAGTGTAATTTTCTCTGTTATTGCTCACTGCATTCAATGGTAGCCCTAAGTATCGACAAGGGAATGACCCTTGCTGAAACTTAGTTTCCCTAAGTATCCTTTCCCGAATGTGAGCTGACACGCCTCCAAAGTATATATTAGTCTTCTCACAGTTGGCCTGAAGGCCAGATTCTTTAGCAAATAACCCCAAAGCATTAGTTGCTACTTGTACTGATGGCACATCCCCTCTGATAAACACCATAAGGTCATTCGCAAAGACAAGATGATTGAGTTTGATTCCACAACATTTTGGGTGATAAGATACCTGAATTTGTGTATTCATATCTCGAAACCTTCTAGATAGAACTTCCATACTCAATACAAACAAATATGGAGATAAAGGGTCCCCTTGCCGTATTCCACTCCCCCCTTTAAAGAAACCATGAGAAATTCCATTAAATTTGATAGAAAACCAAGAGCCTGTGATGCAGCTTAATATCCATGTAATAAACCTTTGAGGAAAATTAAACCCATGCATCATCTTTTCAATAAACTTCTACTGAAGAGAGTCAAATGCTTTCCTCAAATCAATCTTCATTAAGTAACGAGGGGTAAGATATTTCCTATTATAGTTCTTAATGAGAGCTTGAGACAATGCAATATTGTCATGAATGCTTATTCCCTCAAGAAAGGCCGCCTGCTCAGGTCCTATAAGCTTCTGAATCACCAATTTTAGCCTGACAGTAATGTGCTTGCTAATCGTTTTGTATAAAACCGAGCAACATGATATAGGCCTGTAATCCAAGACGGACTGACAGACTTGTTTTTTAGGGATAAGTGTAATAAGTGTGGTATTGATCTGTTTCAACATCTTACCCTTTTCAAAGAATTCCCTTACAGCAGCACAGAAATCCTGTTTGATGGTTATCCAAGAAGCCTTAAAGAACCCCGAAGAAAACCCATCCGGGCCAGGACTCTTATCTGAGTGAATAGAGAATACTGCCTTCCTAATCTCTTCTTCCCCTGGCATTATCAGCAATAATTGACCGTGCTCCTCATCTAAAACCTTTCCGTTCTTCATAATATTATCATCCAACTCCACCACTGGAGTTGCACTTCCTAATAAATCCTGATAGTACTCCACAAATCCCTGAGCTACTGCACCATGACCAATTCGTTCAATATTTTTGGAATCTATTATACTTCCCACCACTTGCTCTTGTCTTCTAGCTTTTATTCTAGAATGAAAGTACGAAGTTGCCATATCATCCTCAGCCAGATGCTCCATTTTCGCCCTTTGTTGTAATATACTAATCTCTGCATTCCTCAATTCCTTGAGTTGTTGGGAAATCCTCTTTTCTTTCGCAATCAGATCATCATAAAAGAGAGCATTCTGAATATGCATCTGACATTCTTCAAGTTCTTTAGCCAAAACCTGAATCCTACCTCCTAACATAGTAAAGTGCTTATAATGTAATCCTTTAAGAGCAATCTTTACCAGCTTCAATTTACCAACTAATTTATAAGCTGCAGTACCATCCACCCTAGCATTCCAAGCCTGCTGCACCAGTGTCTTGTACTCAGGATGTGAAGTCCAACAATTTAAGAAACTGGATCTTTTCCTTCGTTTTTCCATAGGTAGTACATTGACTATAACCGGAGAATGATCTGAAACTCCTGCAGGGGGATAGTTAACAGTTGAATCTTGAAAAGTTGCCAGCCACCCAAGATTAACCAATGCCCTATCCAACCTCGACCAAACCCTAGTGCTAGGTTCTTGCTTATTCGTCCAAGTGAACTCACATCCTTGCCCTCCCATCTCTTGCAGTCCACAATTCAGAATACTATTGTTGAAAGCCTCTACATCATTATAATCAGGAGGATCTCCCCCAATCTTTTCCTCATTGCTTCTCACAATATTAAAATCCCCTAAAACCACCCAATTTGTAACACTAGAGCTTATATTCCCAAGCTTTTCCCATAACACCTCCCTTGCTACACCAGAATTACTTCCATAAACAAATGTTACATAGAAATCTTTTCTTGAAGCAAAATGGTGCCCCTGACAATGGATAAACTGTTCATGAACAGAAATAACATCAATTTTTACAGAATTCGGCCTCCATAAAACCCATATTCTTCCAATATGATGGAACTCATAATTACATCTTGTATTATAATTTTTGAATTTCCCACTAATTATCTTCTTTGCCTTATGAGCCTTTACTCTAGTCTCCAATAAGCCAAATATATCTATATTCCACTACAACAAAATCACCTTTTCGTGGCAATTATTTTGGAATTTCGTGGCGATTCTATTCGACGCGAAAGGTTTCCCCATCGATTATGTATTCGTTGAGGTAGGCGGCGTTGCCGTAGCCTTTCGTGACGAATAATCTATTCGCTGGGTTAGCTTCTTAAAATCGACATGAAAGAAGAAGAGCTTTAATGGCGATTTTAGTGTCGATTTTTATTGATGCGATAAATAATTTGATTTCCCACTAATAAGAATTGTAGCGATTGTATTCGACACGATAAGTACAATAAAATGTCATTTAGTGACAATTGTTGTAATTATATTCGACACGATAAGTACTATGAAATGTCATCAATTTTACAATTGTATCAATTGTATTCGATGCGATAAGTTTACAAAACGTCATCTACGACAATCGTAACAATTGCATTCGACACGATATTTAATACTATTGCAACCATATTGTAAATTGATATCGATTTCATTCGATACGAAATATCATTTCTATCTCTCGAGTACAGTGAGTGGTCATTCTGATATTCAACAGATGGAAAGTTGAAGTACAACTTGACAACAGGACAAACAATGAAGATGGCATTTGCTCATGCAAGACGGACCAAAACAACAGGAATTAAGGCAAACACCATAGGTTGTTCAATAGAAGCGCAGCCTGCGCTGTAAGTCTACCAGCAAGAAATTCAGTACGCTGCAGCTTGTTCCCCTAAAATGCAGTCAATATCAAGCCAAATGCATCACTCATCAATCATGGAACGCGGCTCGAGTTTCGGCCAAAACATGCTCGATTGCAACCCATATCTGAACTGAAACCGTTTCCTTCGACCTATCAGAGCAAACCTTATTCGTACACTGGCCGGTAGTCTGCACAAAGTTTTGGGAAGCTTGCATCTCATTCAAATTTATCAAGACGGCGGCCTAGAGGTCACAACACCTGCACATTTGCCTACACTCGAAACTGAACTTGCATTGTCCATCGGATTTAAAAGCAATATGAATCTGAAACTCGCGGCTTGTTCCTTCTTTTAAACTTCAACCTTAAGTTCAGTGAAGTGCAGCCCTGATAAGGAGCTTTCAATCTCGATGCAGCCTGCTATAAGAACTAAACGAAGGTTTGGAGTCGATGAATTATGTAGAGCAACCAACCTGATTTGGTGTCCACGCATCTTCCGATCCTTATTTTTCACTGCCCGAATTCTCTTGAGTGCAGTCGTCTATGAAGAATATTGCAACCTGTATCAACTGAGCATGATTCCAGCCAACACGGACTAAAACCAACTCTACAATAGCTGCAGCTTGACTCCGAATAATGCAGCCTGATTCAATGAAGGAGAAAATCGATTTACCACTCAACAACATCCTGTATTACAGTAATACTACCTCCGTCCTTTATGTTTCTTCCCGTTTTTTAAGAATTTTTAGGAGTATTATATTGTAACGGGAATAAACATAAAGGACGGAGGGAGTACAACATTAGCCAACCCTTTGAACGAACATGCTGCAGGTCTGAAATTCTAGCATTGCATTCATCAAGTATGAAACCAGAAAGAATTACTTTGGAGTATATATAGGTCTCAAAACAACGTGTTAGGGCAGTGGTGGAGAGGAAAGAAGACGAATGAACTTAAAAAATGGCGCAAAACTACCAAGAGATTCAAAGTAAGAACACTTGAAAGAAAATTAAATGTCATACCTTCCGCCTCTACAAAAATAAAATAGAACAAGATAGAAAACTACAGGAAAACCAACCTGGTAGAGATGGGAATTAACTTCAGCACAAGTTTGATGTAACGTTTCAAGAGGAGCACCACTAAGTTCAAATTGACCACCGGGCTCAAGTGATATACTTTGCTTTCCCTAACAACAGCATAGAAGAAAAAAAAATTATGATTCAATGAAGCCAGCAGAAGAAAAGAAGGTCCAAACAAAGATGTCAAATCACAATAAGAAACATGTTACTTAGAGACTGGAGTGTTCGCACCTTTACTTGATATCTCTAACTTCATCTAGATACAAATTCTTATTGTCAGCTATTGTATACATCACTCTGTCTTACTACACAATCTATAACTGAGTGATTCACACTCGCACTTATAAAACAAGGTGATTTCCGCAAATGTATGGTTCAAGTATTCAACTACTACAGTCTGCATTCTACCTCAGTGATATTCCTGCACACATTAAGCATTACCTGCTGAAGTCCAATGATGTAATCACCTTCCATCACTTTATCCCAGTCGAATCGCTCAGCAATAGCATTAACCAGTTTTGCTATCTGTTCATACATCATTGGCCGTAAGGTGTCTATCTCGAAGCCAAACTTCTCATGCTCTGTACCTATCCTGCAAGTAAAATACAAAACATAAAATATGAAACAGTAACCTTAACAAAAGAGAAGAGCAGATGATCTTGTAAACATAATATGAGAGTAACAAGTAACTAGGAGAGTAGAATATACGAGAATGCATATGTCTGAATATATGAAGCATATAAATGAAACCTGCACAAAATTTATTTCATAATATGAATGCATAAAGCCATAAAGTATATACTCAGATATCTCAATAGCAAGAATCCATCAATTTTAGTCATTTTTAGTCATTAACAATTAAACTCGAATGAGGAAAAGCAAAGACAACATCAAATGTAAAACCAACTTGACAAACTAAATCAAACTTATTTAAAATTTGACCTCGTTTTTAGCAATTGTAAGATAAAATAACTATAACTATAAATATAAATATATATATATATATATATAAACATGCCTGAATGCTCACATTCTAGCAATCAAATACTCGTATGTACCATTTGCCTTCAAACTCGCATTACAGAAACCAAAAATATAGAAAAACACTCCACGAAAAAATAGTTGTGCAACAAACACAATGGTGTAAACTCACAAAATCGATAATAAAATCAAAACTAGTAAACAAATCAATTGAAATTGAGTATTACTCCGTAATAGGCAATAAATCATGATTTGATTGCAAAATCATAAATTCAAAGAGATAAACACACTAAGCCGTAATAAAGGGTACCTTGACGAGGGAATTCATAAGCAGCGCGATTTATAAGTAATACTGATGATAACCAGGTATTATCAGGGATTTCTGAAAGTATTTTTTGGGGAGAAGATGAAAACCCCTAGCGCCGTCATTCTAATTCTAGGTTTAGCGAGATTTTATTTCTAATTCTATGTTGAGCGCTTGGAAAAAGTTTAAGATATGCACTTCGGCGGTTTAATGAATCTTTTTGTGAGAATTAGGTTGTTCTAACCCATCGTTTAGTGCGGTATATTGGTGTCGCTTTATATTTGCTAGGGTAAGTGGTTAATTATATGAGTAATTGTGCATTAATTGTGTCAAATTTCCATTCACCGTGAAATAATCGCCGCGAAAAGGGTATTTTCTTGTAGTGTTCTTCTCCCTTAACAACTGAAGAACTGCATCCTGTTTAAGGACTTCATTTGCCCCCCTTATAGTCCATGAAGCAATGATCATGAGGATATATCAGGTGGTATTGCCTCCTCTTGGTTCTCCACTGACGTATCCCCTAACACCTCAAATCTGTTAGGAGTATGCTCTATTATTGCAGCAATCTCTTGTGTTCCTCCCACCCTACTTAGACCAATTCCACTTGCCTTCCCTCTACGCAGTAGTGTGAACTGTCCAGGACTCTTTCCTACTCCACCTAGACCCAAAGAAGTATGGGCTAAATTGGAGTCCAGAGTTCCCTCACATCCCCTCCCTAATCCATTTAACACCCTAGATGCACTAGAGCCTAAAGTGGGGTCCGGGGTACCAACAACCTTCCCTGATCAATCTGAAATCATCAGGTTGGGGTCCAGGCTCTTCAATCCCCTCCCTAATCCATCTGAGCCCTTTCTAAAGCAATGGGTCAAATCGGGGTCCGGGGTTCCACTAGCCTTCCCTAATCCACCTGCAACCTGCAAGTTGGGGTCCAGACAATCATCCATGCGCCTGATTTTTCTCCACTAGGACAACTTGTTGCTTTGTTTGGTTCTTCTTATTCATTTTGCAAGTGCCAGCAGTATGTCCCAATTTTTTACAGGTTTTACAATAGTAAGGTACCCATTCATAGACCACTCGTTGAACAGAATGACCTATATAAGGCGCCTTAATGACCACCTGATCAATCAGCTCCCCTGAAACATCCACTTCCACCATCACCCTTGCAAAAGAAAGCCTCGTCTTACAAGTCGTACTGACATCAGCGAATAATGGTTTCCCCACCTTGCTTGCCATCTTGCTAAGTACATTATCTGTCCAAAGGTAAGGATCCAAATCTGGAAATATCACCCATACTAGCACAATAGCAACACTTTCCATGATTGTCGAGAAGTACGGCGTCCAATGCTTTAAGATGATGGAATTAGATCCTAGAGCCCAGGGACCCCTCTTCAAAACCTCCTCCATCGCCTCTGCAGACTGAAACTTGAAGCTAAACCACCCCTTTTGAAATATTGCACCCGAGGCAATTCCCCAAAATTCCAGTGTTTGGATACATAATCATTCATCTGCTTCCCTGTTGGCTTAGCCCCTAAAACATTACCCATTTGCGTGTTCTTCCACTGTAATACCTCCTCTTGAATTTCTTCCATTTCAATAACTATTTCATCAGAACCCGGACTTTCCTCATGAAAGAAAAGACTCATTCCCTGCACAGCCTTCTCCTTAATCTTCTCCACACAATTTAACCTACTATTGACCCCCTCCGATGGTTTAGCCACAGGTTCCCCTCCAGTTACAGTAATCGGGACAGGGTCAAGAACAGGTTCTGGTCCCTCCGGCACACCCTTAACACCCAATTGCTCACTAATCTCTCTACCACCATGTGATGTTCCAACACAGTTCTCCAATCTGACAGAAGAATTAATCGCGTCACAAATTAAGTCGTTAACGCAAAAAGTACCTCTAGGAATCGAATTCGGAGCTTGAACGGTCTCCACCTGAATTGCATCCCTACCATCCAAGACATAGTGAGATGAATTTACAAGAGAGTCCGATTTCCTCTGGGCTTTCTTCGCCGGCCGCCCAGGGCCCTTCCCCATTTGATCGTGAAACAGTCGGTTGCGTGTTGAAGGAGTTAGCGTTCTCTAACTGAATTTCAGAGGAAAATCGTAGAGAGAGAAACCTTTCTCTCACTAACTCAAATTTATTATTATTATTATTATTATTATAATTTTTTTTTCTATAAAAACGGAACTTGCATTAAACACCAGAACAAATTACACGAAGTTAGAGGGAAGCCGAGATACTATCTGGGCCCTCACTCCCTTAGCGATTGCAAAGCTAATTCTAGTGAAAATATGAACTGCGGCACCCGCTCCAGCATCCTGAGATAAAGCAAATTTCTGTATCTGCTGGAGCAGAGAAACAGCATCCGTGTCAAGCACGCCGAGAGAGGAGAAGGAGAAAGGTAAGAAACCATACCCGATCGTCGTGCAGCGTGCCTGATACTTGGCACATTTACGACGGGTAGCATCAGCAACGACCCGTCCGGGCTCAAAAGCGGTGAGGCCAGTCTGAGTCAAGGGCGAGGACCCAGTCAGATCAACACAAACATCACGCCCCTTGTCCCACGAGTAGAGCAGGAGGTCGGCTGGTCGCAAGGGCTTGTCGTTATCGTCGCAGAGGCCAATCTCCACCTCCTTACCAGCAGAGATCCCGGTCCGGAAGCAAATATCCATCAGTGTGTCACGGACAAGGTTATGGCGATGTTTAATCCCCACAGTACCAGCACACAAAACCGCGTGATCACCAAAAATATCATCTCTGAGGCCCCCGTGATCACGGACAAGGTTATTATTATTATTATTATTATTATTATTATTATTATTATTATTATTATTATTATTATTATTATTATTATTATTATTATTATTATTATTATTATTTTATAAAAACCGGAGCTTGCATTAATAACGAAACAAATTACAAGAAGTTAGTGGGTAGCCGAGATACTATATGGGCACCCACTCCCTTAGCGATAGAAAAACTAAGACGAGTAAAAATAAAAGCAGCTGCGCGAGCTCCCGCGTCCTGAGAGATAGAGAATTTCTGAATCCGCTTTAGTAAAGCAGCTGCCTCCGCGTCGAGCTCCCCTATAGAAGAGAAAGAGAAAGGTAGGAACCCATACCCAGTCTTGGTGCACAAATCTCCATACTTGGCGCACTTGCGCTGAGCAGCATCAGCGACCGCGCGACCAGGCAAAAAATCAGTTTTTATTATTATTTTTATTATTACTATTATTATTACTATTATTATTATTACTACTATTACTATTACTATTACTATTACTATTATTATTACTATTACTATCACTATTACTATTATTCTTATTCTTATTCTTATTCTTATTTTTTTTTGCAAGAAATGGTATATCTTATTAATGATAATAAGATGAGATCTTACAAAAAGAGAAGAACCACTATACAAAAACAAACTAACAATACCCACTCAACCTATAAACAGTGATATCAAAACCCCTAGCCCTCAACCGAGTAAAGACATTAAACTTAATTGGCTCTACAATACTACTAAGAGAACAAAATTTACTATCAAACAATCTGTTGTTCCTTTCCCTCCACATGCTAAACCCTAAACCCTAAACCATAAACTGCTAAATTGCTACAGAACCATTCATTCTTCCAATGTTTTTTCCTCCTTTTCCTGGCACTCCATTTTAATTCTGTTGCAAGATTCTTGCTTCTACCAGTGATTTGCATCTAATTCAACAAATGTTGCCATAGCTGACATGAGAAAGGACACTCAAAGAACAAATGAGTCGCATCCTCAAGTGAGTTTTGACATAAACTGCATCTGCTAACCAATTGCATGCCTCTTTTCTTCATCTGTTCATGAGTAGCTAATGCATTCTGCCTTGCAAGACAAGTTATAACACAATGTTTAGAAATGTTAGATCCCTTCCAAAGATGTTTGCCCGAGTATTGGAAGTCCCTTTAGGCCTAAACCAGTCATAAGCTTTCCCAATATTATAATTCCCATTGCTAGACCAAGAGAGTAATAGCTGAGCTGCATCCCTCCTACTGCCAGTAGCTTCAATCATCTCATTTCGGACCCCCAACATACTATTGAAAGTAGCTGTAAATCTCTTCTTCTTCTCTATGTCCCAAATGCCCCTACCTTTAAGAATATATGTTGAGTGCCATTGAGCCCAAATGCCACCTACACCTGATTTCAATTTCCATAGCCGGTGGGCTATCATTGCCTTATTCCAGCTTCTCAAATGCTTGAATTAAATCCTCCCTCACCCACCGGCTTGCAAATATCATGCCAACTCTTATAGCAAATCCTAGTTGCATCCTTACCTGACAGAAAAACCGTAGGCTTAACTGATTCAGTCTTTTAATTACATTTACTGGGAAGCTAGCATTAGCACACCAGTAATTGTTTAGTCCAAATATGATTGAGTTCAATAGCTGAAGACGGCTTGCATAAGTTAGGAGATGAGTAGCCCAACGGGAGATTCTCAACTAAACCCTACTAATCAAAGTATCATACTGAGCCCTCCTATTGTTTGCAGAATGCGATGGCAGTCCCAAATACCTACAGGGAAAATCCCCTAGTTGGAACCCAGTCTCTTGCAAGATTAAATTCCTGATATTAGCAGATACTACCCCCCCCCCCCCAAAGAGGATGTTAGTTTTCTCTCTATTAACCTGCAACACATAGTACTTCCCAAAATCCATCAGAGTATCAGTTACAGTAACAACTGAAGGCACATCCCCTCTAGTAAAGAGAACCAAGTCATCAGCAAATACCATATGTGTAAGCCTGAGCTTGCAACACTTAGGATGATAAGAAACGTTAGGTTTAGAAGTGATCTCTCTCAACATTCTAGATAGAACATCCATACTGAGTACAAAGAGATAAGGCGACAATGGATCACCTTGCCTAAGACCACTCTTCCTCTTAAAAAAGTCATGAGTGGAACCATTCACCTTGATAGAGAACCAAGACCCTCTTATACACTCCATTACCCACTTAATAAAGACAGGAGGGAAGTTGAATCCTATGAGCATATTTTGAATAAAGCTCCATTGGAGCGAATCAAAGGCTTTTCGTAGATCCACCTTCATTAGACATCTTGGTGTTATGTATTTCCTGTCATAATTCTTGACCAATGATTGAGATAGAACAATATTCTCATGAATGCATCTCCCCTTTACAAATGCAGCTTACTCTCGTTCTACTATATCTCCAATAATCTTTTGAATTCTTAGAGTTAAAATTTTCCTTATAGTTTTATAGAAAACTGAGCAACAAGAGATTGGCTGAAATTCCAAAACTGAATTACATAAATCCTTCTTAGGAATGAGTGTAATAAGTGTTGTATTAGCTTGCTTAATCATCTAAGATTTTCTGAAGAACTCTGAGACAGCATTACAGTACTCATCCTTTATTATACTCCAGGAGGTCTTGAAAAATTCAGAGGAAAACCCATCTGGACCAGGACTTCTTTCAGATCCAATTGAGAAAACCACCCTTCTTATCTCCTCAGTTGTTGGAAGTCTGGTAATATCATCCCAATCCTCCTGCTGAACCAACTTTCCTCTTTTAAGAATCTCATTCTCAAACCCTCAGGACTGGATGTTCAGTACCCAAAAGATCTTCATAATATTCAACAAAAGCCTGAGCTACATTCTTTAAACCATTTCTGATATTCCCTTTACTATCATGAATACTTCCTCTCACCTGCTGTAATCCCCTAGAAATTATAACGCAATACAGTGGCGGAAACACTGTAGAGTTGGGATTAAAACACACTGACAAACTATATCTTATTAAAAGAAATGGTAAGTCAATACAAAAGCCTCTTTTTACAAAAAGGCTAAAAGAAAATTCTCCAATCAGGATTATACAAATCCATAAATAAACATGAATGAAGAAAGTGTAGGATCCACGCTACTCGCTAGCTCACACCCAAAACCCAGCAGCAAATACCTGTCATGTTATAAACATAACAGCCACGTCAGTGGGGAGTAACTCGGACGTTCTCCCAGCCATATTATACCATATGGAAAAATAATAGTATTATTATATCAAAATATTTAAAAAGAGAAAGCATTAAAACGATATAATAAAAATAAGTTTTCAACGAAACTTAAAACACTTGCCAACCTGCAAGTCAAAATCAATCGATAATAATAATAATCAAAAATGGCGTTATGGAAATTCGATCGGTGTGCACAAGGCTAGACTTTCACTAGGATAATACTAGAAACTAGCTTCGAGAACTGTAGACTTAACTCATAACAGAATCCAGTCTCTAACTAGGCAACTCAACTATAACAGGACCGCGTGCAGCGAGGTCCTGGTTTAAGTAGTGCATACCCCTCCTAGACAACAAATATGTCTAGTTCAGCTGACGGCGACTAACACGATGCGATATCTAACTTAAGGTCAAAACATGCACTCTCCTGGGCGAAACTACGCCCAGTTCAACGACCAAATGTGCCCCAAATAGACACACCGGCTTTATAGCTGATGGCAAAAACGTACATCCCAGACTATATTACTCTAACCCCACACTTGACTTTATTCCATAACTCCAAAACAAGCCATTATCGATATAGAAAAATAAATATAATCAATATAAATAATATGAGGATAAAAGGAATAAATATTTTATATTAAAAGGGAAACTTTCCATAAATAGAAACTTACTAATTTTAGAAACTTAATTAAAATAGAAATATTTTTAGAGAAATACGTAAATTATTAAAATAAGTGAAATGTATAAAAATAGCATTTCTAACGAAATTAATATTTTATTATTATCGTCGTTATCGTAACATTAATATATTTCTAAATTTGTTACTCAAAATATAAATAAAATATAATAACTCAATATATAGTATTTTATAAATAATTAGGAAATCGAGTTAAAACTATAACTTTTATAAAAGAGATGTTTTACGAAAACGATATCAAATTTAATTGAGTAAACGAGTTTTATAAATGAAATGAATTTACAAGGATTTTAAATTATTTTTAACAAATAGCTTTCATTAATAAATAATACGGATTTTACTAAAAATAGTCAATTATAAATAAATAAGAATTTACTAGTGAAAATAGTCTCGACTAAAAATATATTTAAAACAAAATCGACTATTTTCTCATTTATTAGTATATATCGTAAAACGGAATTAATTTATTAAACAAGTATACAAACCTCGATTAAAATATAAAACTACGATTTGAGTTAAAATTATAAATTAACAAAATATGAAGAAAATAGAAATCGATATTATTTAGTTACTAATGTCACGATAACCAACAAAATATTATAACGATAAAAAATAATTAAATTACTAACGATGTATAAAATGATACCGAAAACTTGTAAAATATTTATAAATACGATTTAAAAGAATATAATTAGCAATAATATATAGCTAAAATTAGAAAACCGAAGTTAAAATATTTACTACATACTACTACTCAAACATACGATATAAAATCGAGTAACGTCCTAAAGTTACCTTAAGTCAGCATCCGGAACGATCACATACATGTACTGTCCTCAGTTGGTCTTCATGAAATCAAGATTAGGATCTGAAGGAGAGGACTAGAACAAGAACAGATCGAGATTGACGAGACTTCTCGCACAAAAGGACTCGAACAAACATAGCAGCTGCAGCAGCAACCACGAGACGTAGCAGCGATAAGACTGAACCAGCCAGCAAGACCTCGCAGCAGTACAGTAACAGCAGCATAACACAGCAGCAGAAAAATACGTACATCAGAAGATGCATCAGGAGAACAACAAACAAGCAAGAATTTACCGATTAACAAGAATGAAAAAGAAGAGGAAGAACAAGGAAATGGAATAGTAGCAGCAACGAGGCAGAGTGAAATGACATCTACGGAACGGGACTACGACCGCAAAAACGCAGAAAGGGAAGGAACAAAAATCAGCAGCAACATCACCGAGCAGAGGCAGAATCACGATCGAAACAACCAGTTGAAAAAGTAACAGCAGCGCACAACCAGAAGAACCAAACAGCAGCAGACCAGCAGTAACGAAACAACACGGCAGGGGGAGAAAAAAAAAAGGAAACAAGGACAGAAATAGGAACGAGCAACAAGAATGATCGCGGCATCAGACGATGGTAGAACAAACAACATGGACAGCAGTAACAACAACCAAAGACGACAACCGAAACAAGAAGCAGAAACAGTAACGTACAGCAGCAAACGAGACCGAACAGCAGCATCAAAACAGAACGAAGAAGAAAGAAGAAGAGACGAAGAAAGGAAGATAAAGAAGAAGCAGCAGCACGCAGCACAACGCAGCAATACAACCCAACACAGAAGATGAATAAGAGAAGAAGAAGAAGAAGAAGAAAAAGAAGAAGAAGAAGAATATTAAGGAGAGAAAAACATAAGAGTAGCCTTACAATTACAAGGTTGACAGCAGCAGCAAGAGGGGATGATGGTGATGGAGATTGATGGTGTTTGTGATGCGAGAGATTGCTGATGAAGAAGCACGGAAGGCAGGCTAGTGAAGTGGTGGGAAGTAAATAAAAAGAAGAAGAGTGGCAGCACAAAGTAAGTGGGAAGCGGTGGACAAAATCTGGGGAAATGAAAGAGTGGAGGAACACAAAGAGGAAAAGGGAATGTAACGTTAAATGGGGGGTTTGATTCGTAAAAAAAAAAGTTTAAGTACACTGAATAGGAGTCAGTACAAGACGGGTTCCGAGAAAATAAGTTGACTGACCCACGGAATTAAGTTAAAAATCGAGTCAATAAAATTTAATAAATGGTCAGGCCGACAAATAAAATGAGTAAATAAACGTTTCTCGAAATATAAATAATTATTCGGGACAAGAATGAAGTTTATAGAAATAAATAATTAGACGATGAAATAGTATTTCCCGATAAATAATAAATTTTCGATTAAGAGAATTAAATTTATATCTCGAGGAAAGAAAATAAATATTTTGATGAAACTTAAAATAAACGAAGTTCTAGCTGAAAATAGAAATTTGAACTTAAATATAAACAAATAAAAAGAATTTAGAATTTAAATCGTCAAATTAGACTTTCCATAAGAATTAAATTAAATATATATAAAATGGATCGGAACATAAATAAAAATATATTTTAATAAGAAAAATTTCCGAGTCAAATAAAATTTTAGGAGTTTGAAACGATTAAAAGATAAATTCGTTTTATAATAATTTTAAGAATTACGAGTTAAATCGTAGAAATCAAAATATGAACATAATTTTAATTTTATTTAAATTTATAAAATCAGGGGTGTTACACCTGCTGCTGCCTTCTTTCTTTAATCCTAGCATAAAAATATGTTGTAGCCTCATCCCCAAGCTTAACATTATCCATCTTAGCCCTCTGTCTAAGTATACTTAACTCTGCTAAAGTCATCTGCTTATAAGAATCCAGTAATCTTTGTTCCTCTTCCAACAAGTCAGCTGAAAAAAGATTGTCCTGTAACTTCCCTTGACAGTCATCAATTTGGGATATGATCTCCTTAATTCTCAACCCTACATTAGAAAAATTCTTCTTATGCATTATTTTAAGAGCATTCTTAACATATTTTAACTTACCAAACAAATGGTGAGTTTGGTGTAGTTGAATATGTTGTCGTGGTTTAAATTCGAAGTTTAATCTTTTATTCGGGTTGTCATACACGCTAGACATAGCTAACAAACATACACATATGCTGGATGCAAACGCGGGTAGGCTAGGATACGTTACCATCTCATGAAAAGTCTTTGTTTCTGTGGAGACGAGTCACCCTGAGCGAGGATGAATATTATTGTCCCCATTCCACGCGGTGCTTAACACTTGGCATATCACGGACTGCGTGACTATCTGTGATGGGAAGAATGTCAACCGGGGGCCCTCCCAATGGTTCGGGTTTAACCTCATCGCTAAAGAAGGTCGATTGGTCCTAAAATCGGTTGGGGTGGGCCTTATGAGGGCCGAAAAACCTGTAGTGACCATAAAAGAACTTAAAACAGTGTGACAGTCGACCTTGTTCAAGTTTCACCACCGCTAGAAATTTGTTGGCCCGATAGGGTCGAGCTTTCCATCTCCCCAGCGGAGTCGCCAAACTATGGATGTTGTCACCCGCGCGAGGAAATCTCCGCGACGGCCACCCGCACAGCCCACGAGGGGGCCGGTCCGATCCCGTGTTTGGGGCGATGTGTCGGACCTCAATTTGGTTGACGATTTTGGTTGTACTAGATAGATGTATAGGCGCATCTATGTTTCCGTTGAAATTAATCGAGATGTGGTTGTAAATTTTTAAAGGCCGGATCATTTGGTCTGGCGACCATTTAGGTCCTGTTCTTTTCGGCTGAAACAGGGTTGAGCTGAGCTGAACTGGTCTGATAAGAGCTGAGCTGGTCTGATTGGAGCTGAGCTGGACTGATAGAAGCTGACCTAAGCTGAAATAAAAAGAAGTTGAAACTAATAACTACTTATATAAATTATCTAATAATATTTTAAAAAAAATGAGAAAAAAATATAAAAAATTATAACACTAAATAATAATAATATCATTATTATTAATTAATTAAATAATAATAAAAATAATAATATTTATTTAATTAATTAATAATAATAGTAATGATAACAACAACACCGTAGTACTCACTCCAGTTCATTTGATTTCTACTTTCGTTTTTTTTAGTATTTGGCAATAGAAAATGTTATGTATATATCTTTGATTACGTAATATACAAAATTTTAAATTTTCATTTTCTTAAATCTTTATACAATACAAATAATACTCATATGTTTTATTGTGTGTGTGAGTTGTAAATATTTGAATGTAACATCTATTTCAAGACCTCAAAATATTATGGAGTGCATAATATAATATTAATAATTATTATAATAACAACGATGATAAAAAAAATAGAAAATAATAATAATAACGATAATAATAACAATGACAATGATGATGACGACAACGACAATGATGATGACGATGACGATGATAATAATAATTTGTTATTATTATTAACATTAAGAGATACAAGTAACAAAAATAACAACAACATTATTATCATTATTATTAATTTTTTATGAAAAGAAACTTGCATTATTATCGAAATGCAACAACAACAACAACAACAATAACTTATTGTAATTTGTTTCGATCTTAATGCAACTTCCGTTTCATATAAATAAATAAATAATAATAATAATAATAATAATATATAATTTATTATTATTATTATTATTATTATTATTATTATTATTATTTTGATGTATTATTTTAGGAGTTGAAAATATTGGAGCTGAGCTGAAAATATTATAGCTGGGCTGAGCTTATGGGAGCTGGACTGAGCTGATACGAGCTGAGCTGAGCTGATAGAAGCTGAGCTGGTCTGACACGGGCTGAAAATAAGCTGAAAAGAACAGGGCCTTAGTGGGCCGGAATTTGCGATCTGATTTTGGAGTCGCCACCGAACAATTAGGGGAGTTCGGACACCGTTCAAGTCAACTTTAATCCTTAGTCGGCTCAAAATTGAGTGACATAGGGACCTAAAGATAAAGACTTGTATCCTTAAGCACTCCATGTCTGGAATGACTCTCGTTATCAATGGTTTTGGACATCCAAAAAACCTTGGATTCTGAGTAAGTGATAAGGCTAAAGTCGTATCACCGATATCAAAATAATCCTAACGAACGACTAAGAGGTAGCTAGCAGCAAGTAAGGGTCGAGACGGACGATTATCACTAATTATCTATAATCGATTCAAAACTATTCTAATTCCGGTTTTGTTTGTGTTTGATTTTCTTAACTATTACAGTAATGTAAAGTAAGAGGTTATATCAATATTAAAAGGATCTAGGGTCTTACAGTTCACTATGTAATTAAATTGGGTAAAGTTAATTAATCATTCAATCAATCAATCACAGTTATTTAGGGCATACACACGGCCTCTCGGATCTTATGTCAACCTTAGGATAGATTCTGACGGGCTCTCAAAACTTACCAGATTATCCTATCCACTTACTTGTAAGTCTACCCTTACCAGGCTTTCGATCTTAAGTTCGGGTTCGTAAATATTCAACTAGTTCAACGTCTCAAACTAATCAAACAATAATACAAGACAAGTAGTAAGGCAATAACATATGAATGATCAACCAAATAACTAATTAAACCAACATTCCCAATTCAATTAACATAGATCCCCTTCAACCCTAGCTACTCATAATAAACGGTAAAGCAATAAAGAAATTAAGCATAATAAAGAACAATATGAAAATAAGAGAATAAAAAAAGTACCAATTATGTAGAACTGAAAGAGTAACGATCTAAAAGTATGGCTACAAACTAGATGAATTTTAATGCTAATAAAAAGTCTAAACTAAACTACTGAATGAGAAAGTGTAATTAAACCTAACCCAATGAGGATATTTATACTAATAATAAGGAGTCTAACATTTTCTCATTTCCTAAATAATAAGTAAAAACTAACAAGCTAAGAATATTACGTAAGATAAAAGTTATGGTAAGTTATGAAGTCTAAAAATAGAAGTCCCGCGAAAACAGCCTCAGACCGGTCGGTTCAAGTCTGTCCCGACCGGTTCAAGGTTGTCCCGACCGGTTTGGGTTCGTCACGACCGGTTTGGGTTTCTCTGCACTGCGCGACGAATTTGAAATGCTTGCTGTATTTTGTTACTTATCGGATTTGGACGTGCGATATACTGTTGGAAAGCTAAAAGAAAGTGCTTTCCAACTCCACAAAAATCAGCTCAATCGGAGTTTTAGAACCCAAGATATGCACGTTTGAAGTTGACCCTTGTTTTAGCGATCGTTCTTTCTTCTCGATTTGCATTTGTTTGAGCTTTCCAACTTATTTCTTTGTCGTTTCTTATTGTTTCTTCACTTCTCGTCCTTCCTCAAGTATTCACTTAGTATTCTCTAACTCTTATCACTTCTTTCTTGTAGATTTCATGGCTCGACTCTCGTCATTGCCCAAAATATAGCTCAATCACTTTCATTTGTTTCGTTTCCTATAAAACGTAAACAAAATACCCGGCATAACAAAGAAGGATGAAAAGCTAGAAAACGACTCCTAGGATACATAAAATGAACCAAAATAAAGGAAAAGTTAGGGTTAAATATATATACGAAATGAGTTCATCAGTAAGGGGTGAGGGTACGTATTGGGAAGTCAATATCATTTGACTATCGGCACCCAATTCCGCCTGCACATAGCGACCTCTACTGGTCAATCGATGACGGATGTATCTCGTTCTAATGTAGTGTAAAACTATAACAACCAATTGTTTTGAACCCTATGCCTTTTGCTATGTCGGTTGATTTAAGAGCAAGTATGTTGTTGTCGAAGTAAGTGTTTTTACATTCTTAGCATGAGATAAATGCAATAACACGTGACAATCAAGCAAGCCATGTTAAGGTGCACGTAGGTTAGTAGATAGTACTAGTTATTATACGTATTAGCAAGTCAATTTTAACATGATAATACGGATATTAGTTGGATCTCCTCGTATACTTTACCTGGTATTCAACTTAAACTGCGTTTGCACGATATTAATAGAGACGCGGCAAGCCATGCGGTTCAGGAATCAGTCTCATGCTCCTATATGTTCTGATCCTGGGACGCGAACGCCTGGACTGATATAGGACTAGACCACTGCTCGTTTTGATTGAACCGACCGAACCCAGAAACGCGCACAAAGTCGAACACAACACCATTGGCATCTCAGTATTCAGGCGCACGAGGCCGTGCGCCTTAGTGCCGAGTGTTGGGGTTTAGACGCAGTTTTTGGGTTTGTTTGGGTGTTCGATTAGTGTTGGTTGTTTACGTTTTAACTTCGGATTAAGTGATTTAACATGCGATTATGGTCATAAAAATGGTAAATCATGCGAGGAAAGCAACAAATGTGCAAGAACATAAATAAATCATGTTAGGTGTCTTGCACCCTCAGAATGTACACTAAATGAAATACGATGTGTAGTCGATAAAGAATGGATCTATAATGACTACTCGGATTTAGTTGTTTTAGTAACTTTGGGTTGAAGTTGTAGACATTATGTATTTTCAACGGTTTGGTCTAGGGGGTCGGTCGGACATGCACTGCGACGGGAACTAAGCCGAAGCAAGGCTTGTACACCATACGTGGAATAGGAACTACTATAGGTGTACGTGTCGATTGGGCGGATTATGAATCCTCATCGAGCGACATGTTTGAGCTAATTGGATGGAGTGCACCTGCCTAACTCGACTCTTATTTATAGGAAAGTGATAAAGTGTGGGTAAAGAGACAACCTAGTGAACTCGATGAGCGTAAGAACGCTTGAATTAACTTCGATAGAAACCAGATTAATTCAACCTGTTTGTGTTGAATACCGTGGTATGCGGTAATGAGGCTTCGAGTAGTATGCTCGTGAAAAATTTGACTACAACGAATAACGATTCTTTGTTTGTTCGAAGCCCTTTTCTGTCTCGTATAAATTATGAACTCGGGAGAAATCGAAGGAAATGATTTATTCGCAGATCTGTTGAGTTAATGAACTCTTGATCATTGAAATTTGTTGCATTGTTGGAATGGTCGAGGGGAGGAGGGTATATATAGCTTTCTCGAGGTTGGATTCAAGCCCATAGGCGCGACACCTCATGCACCTTGATTATGAGGCGCGAGGGTCCCAGCGACTCATTTTGAGGCGCGACAGCCACTACGGTTGTGTTTTTGAGGTCGAGATTTGGAAAACTTTCCAAAACGGAGAGATATGAGATCTTAGGATATTTTGACGCGATGACTTGCTTCCTAAGACTTTTAGAGCCGTGTGCATGGGCTTGCCCTCGGGCTCTGTCTGAGTTTGGGGTTCGACTTGGGTTTGACTTTGCATTTTGGGACCGATTCGGGGCCGCGGAGTCAGAATTGACTCTAATTAGTGTTGACGCGGCCGGAACGACTCGAGTAAGACCGTCTAGATGTAGGATTAATTTTTCCAAGAAATTAAGTGATCCGTTCTATATAAAACCTATCCGAAACATCGTAAAATCGTGTCGTGTTGCAGTCCGATCATCATCAGGTTTTTGTCGGACACTGCAGTAGCCACCAGGTATGAATCCGAGTATCTACAGCTTCATGCTTTCAAAACAATCCAACGACACTAAAACCAATTTAACACTAAAAACCCATTATTTTGCCTTCTTTTCTCATTCAACTCAACTAAATATGACCCACTTAACTACGACTAAACAAATCGTATCAATTACCTGATGAGGTAATATCAATTACTTATTTTATTTATATCCCGATGACGTAATATCGATTAATTTTTTTTATTAATTATTTAGGCTTAAATATTTAGGGTTTATATATAAAAAATATAATATAAAACAAACTGTAAAGGGAATTTACATAGAAAATAAATAAATAGATAAATAAAGGTTATTTAATGAGAATGATACCAACTTTAGGGCACCTTCTCAAAATAATATCAATTTCATTTAATCTGAGAATAATACATATTACTGGACTAGTTAACCCAGAACAGTATTGGTTACTTTTTAACCGGCTACATTAGGCAACCTAACTCATTTTTAACCAATTCGATGAATTAATAGTCAGAAAGTGATTGGTTGAAGATTAAGATGAAGAAAAAAGACGAAGGCATTCATTGATGATATGATGAAGAGTAAGTGTTTCGTACACTGACAATAATAAAGAGAGTGATGAAATATGAAATTAAATAAAAACAAAAATGGAAGTTGGGCGGGTTCACCAGCTAACAAGTCATCAATACTGTTCTGGGTTAACTAGCTAGCTTAATTAGTTCAATGATACATAATTTTGAGAAGATCCCCAATAGTTGGTACTCCCTTCTTCCCACTAAGATAGTTCTGTTTCATTAAAATACTTCTGATCGCCTCTCAATCGGATCGGTCGTTAACGAAGGACGGGGGATCAAACGATATTTGTAAGACTCGAGATTACACAAAAACAAACAATTATTCGTGGTAAGTCGAGGTCGGTCCACAGGAACGGAGTGCAATTGAGTAAGAGAAGCGTGTTTGGGGTCTAAAAAAGGGGGTTTTAAGGGTCGAGTCTACACTAAAACGCAATAAATAACTAGAGATGATCAATTAAGGAAAAGGTGTTAGGGGAAGTCGGGATTCGGAAATTGGGGTCTAAGAATCTCGGAATCGGGTTTTAGTCACAACGTCGATAAAGGGAGGATGCCACCTTTCGGTTTCTTCACCCAACCCACCTAAAAACCCGCTTTCGCGGCGAAAAGAGGTAAGTCTCAATTCAAGGTAACTCCTACCCCGAGTTTCCCCATATTGATAAGAGTGAGTCAAGGTCGACCTAGCCGCGGTTCTAAGTCAACAAAGACACAAAAACCTCAAAATTGATAAATCAACAAGCAAACAACCCACCATCATCCCTCGATTCAAATAATCCAAGTCCTCATCCCTAAGCCCCCCTACAAGAAATCTACTTATTAATCATAATGGAAAATAACAAAACATTAACTAAGGAGGAAACAACTAAAGCATGCATAATAACTAAATCTAAATAACCTAACAACAAAATGATACGGAAACTACGATCTAACAATTACCCACTAAACTAGAGAATAACCTAGAATAACATAAATAAAATCTAGAGAAACTAACAACACTAAGATAATCTAAACAAGACAATAATGAGAGAACAACATTAAATCTAAACTAGAGATTAGAGAGTGGAAGAGAAATATACCAACTATGAAGATCTAGAATAAATAAGAAGATTGCATAAATAAAGGTTGAATCTTTGATGAAGATAATGAAGAACTTGTCACTAATTCTTCAATAATCCCCACAAATCTTCAAATAAAACTTGATGTAATAATCTTCTACAAACTTGGAATCTAGAGAATTGATGAAGTAAACTGTGGAGATTTACTACTAGATTACTATCTAAACTACTAGATTTGTAGAGAATTAATAGAAAATATTACTAGAATGATCTACTAATGGAGGCCTACTAAAACTACCCTAACCTAAGAATGCACACTTAAGGCACAAATTGAAATGGAAACCTAGGGTTACTATATATAATAAGCCCTTAATGGGTCACACAATCTTAAAGCCCATAATCTAATCCTTGCCCATTAGTGAGACTTTGTCCTTTGAGATGAAACTTTTCCCATGAGTCTTCATAGGATGAAGTTTTGCCCTGCGGAATCTCTCCAATATGGCCGAAATACATCGGGCGAAGTTTCGCCCGATCAACTTCTCGTAGGGTGAAATTTCGCCCGGTCAAAATCTCGTAGGGTAAAATTTCGCCCGGTCAAAATATCGTATGGTGAAATTTTGCCCGGTCAACTTTTTGTCCGAAATGGCAATCTGGGGAGGAACATCGTCGGGCGAAATTTCGCCCGGTCAAATCTCATCGGGTGAAATTTCGCCCTGTGACTTCAGAGGTCCATAACTCTCTCGTTTGATCTCTGATTGGGGCGTGTGATATGTCGTTAAAAAGCTAAGAAGATAAGATTTCACCTCCAACTAAATTCGCTTCAATCCGGGGTCTATAACTATATATATATCCATTTGAAGTTAGACCTCTCCGGTGAAGATGCCCAATGGACTTATAGTTTTTCCTTTTCGCTCAAGGTTTCACCTCTTGGGTTTGGAATTGGGATTTTAAGTTGTGTGCTTTGCTTTTCGGACAGTATCCCTCTCTTTCATGCTCATAGAAGCTCGGACACGTTTTTGGTCGAAAATCCTATCAAAATAGACAGAAAACTACCAAAAACACGTAAAATGCAAAACAGAGACGCAAATATGAGAAATATTCAAAATACGGCGATAATCGCACTTTATTCTCGCAAAACGGAGGAAAAAAGGGCTTAAATGGGAGGAAAAAAGGTCCAAATTTGACACACAACAATTCCCCCACACTAAACTGTTGCTCGTCCTCGAGCAAAGACCCAAAAAGAAATTACATACTACAACTAGGCTAAACTACGCTAAGTCGATACGGGGCAATTAACGGGCCCGGTCCGTCCCTTCAACTCACATCGAAATACCCATGAGGTAGAGTACTCCCATGCAAGGCAAGTTGGGGCTTGCTCAAAATGGTGGATGCGACTAAACACACAAAAACACATAACACGAAAGAATAGATGCATCCAAAGCAAAAATAAAACACTGAATCCCTCATCGAGACGGCGGGGAAGACACCGATTACTCACCTAAAACAACCATAAACTTTCCAAGATAGATTATCCAAGTAGTCAAGGACCAAAGCCTAATAGTATGACATTAAAGCAACAAAGATGTTGATAACTTAGCTAGGTCCTCCTAATCTTCTAAAGGGGTACTACGGGGCGTTTAAACGGAGTGGAAAAATTAAACCATGGATTCGTTCGACATTGTAGGTAGGTGCAGTCCCGCTCTCTTTGGTTAAGGCCAAGAGGGTCGTTCCAAACTCGAATTTCCTGAATTAGCCCAAACAAAAAGTGAAGTGTTTAAGATTTTTGGGGTGGATCGACTAATTACCGCAACCTTCCTTCCTCGGGACTCGGTCCTCTAGTAGGCACTTCACGGCAAAAGTCGATCAAGGGCTTTTTTTTTTCTTTTCCTTTTTTTTTGAAGGAGATGTTTTTGATGATATGATTTCATTTGAAGCTCTTTTTCTCTCCCTTATTTTTCATATTTTTGTGCCTTTTTTTCTTGATTTGGTTTGCCCATTTTGGCTTTTTGATGTGGTTTGTAACCAAACATTTGGGTTTCATTTTTTTGTAAACTTATTGTGTGGTGTATGGGTGAAAAGATGAATAGGTACCCGGAAACGGGCCCATCCCCGGATAACCTACAAAAAATGGAGAATTTGGACTAAAGGTGCAATGGTCATTCGAGCAAGGTCACCTAGAAGACGGGATGCGGAAACCAAGGCCTAACTCCTCCATGGGTGGTCAAGGTGGTCAAATGCAAACCCCGAAGTAAACCTCTAGTAGAAAAGGTGGAGTCAAGCTAAAGGATCAACAAGTTCATTTATTTAGAGTCATTCTACTAGATTAAGGTCCAAAATCTACAATAGGTTATCTACAATGGAATGTAAACTCTTGCAATAATTTTGTAATCGAGTTTTCGAAAACATTTAGTCCTAGACACGCTATATAAAAGCAAAAGGAACACACGAAAAAGAAAAGGCAAATAAAAGAAAACACGGGTAAAGTCATGCACTTCGTACTCCATCGACATTCAAGCACAAAAATCAACCACAACACCCAAAATGCTCATCTCTTCCAGAGCCTCCCAATAGCAACAACCTAACTCCTCTACGAAAGTAAAGAAGAAAGCGAAAAGGAAGGAAGTTACCTAGCGGGTTGCTTCCATAACTCTTCAAATTGTGCTATCAAGGTGGTGGTTACCTGTAAGAGTAGAGAACAGGACTATACAAAGAACACGAAAACATAACGAAAACGAGAAAAAAAAAAAGGAAAAAAGAAAAGGAAAATAAAAAGAAAATGTTTTTGGTTTTTCGGAATTTTTCAATTTTTATGGTTTTTGGAAAGATTTTTGAAAAACAAAAGGATAGTAGATCCATCCCCCACACTAAAACTGTGCATTGTCCTCAATGCACGAGTAGGGGAAAAGATCGAAAAAGACGGGAAAAGAAAAATAAGAAAAATCTTTTTGGATTTTTGTAATTTTTCAAATATTTTTGGATTTTTCGAAAATTTTTGAAGAAACAAAACAAACGAAAAGAAAACGATAAAAGGGTGGCGGGCCTAGGTGCAATCACATCACCTAGACTCTAGCCAAGTGACTAAGAAAATGAGAATAAAATAAAATAAAAGAAATTAAAAGAAAGGATGAAAAGGGGGCGTAGGTGTAGTCACGTCACCTAGCTCGGATTAAGAAAAATTTGAGAAAATGAAAACAATTTGGATTTTCAAAAGGTCAATGGTGTAATCACATCGCCTAAGGACCGGGAGTAATACCAAGGCCGTTTTGGCCGCAACAATCGAACAATGGGACAGCTTGCAAAGTTATGTTAGAGGTAAAACAATCACAATGACAATAGGATAAAAGGAATAAGAACGGAATCAACCAAAGGACATGCAATTATGAGTAGATGATTAAAGACTCACCGACCCAACTCACACACAAATACACAACACACACACACACACCACCGACTTCGGGAGAGGGTCTAGTTTGAGTGATTATCCGACGCAAATGAAGCGCTAGGAGACCCATAGAAAAAGGGTATACCCTCGGAGGATGGCTCAGGAGAAAACTCCTCCGGACCGTCGCTAAGCGAGAGGGCAAAGTCGGTTTCAATCCCACATAGGTCATAGATCGTACGACCTTCGGGTAATTCGTAGTGTGAAAACTCCCAAACTCCCCGTCCTCCTGTCTCAGTCTTGGTAAGTCGGAATTCACCGGGACCCAAGGGTAGGTCCCAATTGTGGTCAACAAGGATAGTGGTTCGGTGTGTGTTCGGAACTATTAAAGCTCTTCCACGGCTAATGTAGACGAGGCGCTGATGAGGTACATTAAAAATCCAAGTCGGAAAATAGGCCTCGTCAAGCCATATGGAATTGTCTAGTGGGGTGAGGTGGTCGGTCGAATAACCCAATTTGTTCGCAATTACTGTCACAAGACCTCCACAATCTAAGGAGGGGCGTTGGGTGACAATGATACGGTGGAAATGCAACGCCACGACAAGTGGTAGGTCTAAGGGGTTAGGGTTACCGAACAAAGAGTCACAAATCAATTGCAAGACACACACATTAAGAGTATAAATATTATCGGCCGAGGGTAACAAGCAGTGGGAGAGCATCTCGCAAAAATAGCGAATTGCGGGGTTACGAATTTTGGAGGGAAAGGATAAATTAGCCTCGTAACCCCCTTTACAGCGTGATATGCGCTTCCAAAGATATCTCCTAGATACACAGGCTTGTACATTGCTCGAGGGTTCACTAAGTCCGGTACTCGATGAGGGTAGGCCTAGCATAAGGCCGAACTGGGAAATAGTCAAACGGTGGGGTTTGCCGAATAGTCTAAATTGGACCGCTCTTGGTGTGGTCAGATTGTCAATGGCTAAAGTTCCTAGGAACTTGCAAGTAAGATCTTTATAGGTGAAGGCCGCGAGGCTGAGGAGCTCGCTAGTTCCGGTCCTTGACGATAATTCTTTAATATCGTCTACTATTCCTAGATTGGTCATTGTGTGGGGACAATGCTACCTAGTGCTCTGAAAGATCTTTTCAGAGAAGGTCCGAGACAAAGAAGTATTAAGACAAGGTAAATTTATAGGCTTAGAAGACTTAGAAGATGTATAACATGTAGAAGATTTAGAAGTCGAAGCCATACCTTGCTTACGAGCGGCTCGCCTTGCTCTTGTCTCCATAATAATAACCTTGATGGAATAATCCCCAAAAACTTGAGTTTCACCTCTTCAAGCACCCAAAATAATCACCCAAGATGGAGAGAAGGTATGAATGTGGTTGGGATATGGTGGTTTGATTTTATGAGGAGTGATAAGGTGAAATGAATGTGAGGTGAAGGTGATATAAATAAAGGTAGTTGAGGAGGGAAATGAAAGTTTTTTTTAAAGTAGATTGTAAATATTTGGTGTTTATGTTTTGGAGGGAAAGTTATGTGGGGTATTTGGGAAGGAGGGAATTGATATTGTAGTGAGAAAATGTGAATAGGTGGTCCGGCCAAAGTTGCCGGGTGAAGTTTCACCCGGTGAAGCGTCATCGGGTGAAATTTCACCCGACGGGTTTTCGTTGTGAAAATCTCATCTTGCAAAATTTTCCACCAAGCGAAGTTTCACCCGGTGAAATTCTCATTTTACCAAATTAGTATTTTTAATTTCTTACAACAGAAACTTCAATTCAGTAATAGCTCAAAAATTTGTCTAATAAACTCTAACACACATACCCTAAAATTATACTTGAAATTAAGGGTAAATAACATAAAAAAGGAAATTGAGTTCAAAAATTAAATTTGTTGTTGATGACTTAATGATTAATTTACTTAAGAATGAAGAGCTATAATTAAAAACTTGCCGATTGACCGAAAACTTGACAATTTTGACTTAAGTAATGGAAATTGATTGGGATGTATGCAAATGAAGAGTAGCTAGGAATGAAGGTTGAATTAAGGAAAATGATTGATTGGGTTTGATTAAACAGAAAATGATTGAATTAAAGAAAGAGGGTTCATTGAGTTTGATTAAGGAATGAGTGTTGATTAAGAGTGGATGGAAGAAGATTAAAGGATGGAAACCTTTATTATTGACGGTTTTTTTTACGGAAGTTGGTGTTTGGTGTCTTTTAACAAAGAAATGTAAATTTAAGGTGCTTTTGGGCAAAAAAAAAGCTTTAGGTGCCTTTTTTACAAAATGTCTAAATGTTAGGTGTCTTTTGACACAAAACCCTAATATTACATTAGATTAATGATTATTATTATTATATTAGATTAATATTATGATGTTTTTGGAAAGTGCGTCAATGTAATGGTTTCTGTTTTATTATATAGTATAGAGAGATAGATGGGTTGATGTGGCGGTAAAAAAGATAGTAATAGCTTGAGGATGTATGTCTTAGTAAATAGAATATAAATATGTAAAGTGTGGTTGGGTCTGGGTAGTCGACTGGGACCCGTCATCCCAGGGGCGTGAATCCGGCGAGGCAACGGCAGCCAGAGCCACCAGGCGGAGGCAGGGGCGTCGTCAAGGGCGGCAGTCTGATGATTCTCTAATTATTCGATCATACTCTGTGCGGTCTCGAAGTTAGGCAAGGTCTGAATAATGTATGCCGCGACCGTATTGTATTCCTTGGGAAGACCATGGACGAGTTGGAGGACCAAACGTTGATCGATGACAGAAGAGCCAACGTCTTTCAATTGACCGGAGATTTCACGTACGAAGACGTTGACAATAAAGGTCGAAAGGGGCATGGACGCGAGTTTATTTGAGGTTGATAATCTCACTCTCAAGGCTAGCGGATCGGGCATCTTTATTGTTGAGGAAAATTTTCTTGACGCGATCCCATGCCTCTTGAGCGGTAGTATAGACACCCACATTTTGACCGCCAGGTGTCTATAGCAGTTTCCAAAAAACACCCGATGATGATCGGACGCGCTCGGATATGGGCTCGAAACCATTAGTTGCTGGCTTAAGCATTTACGGAGTGGGTCGCTTCCAATCAAATAAGACTAATTTGGGTCAAAACCGACACCGAAAATAAAATCGTCTTTTAGCGACCGGGTCAAAACCCGATCAAAGCCGTTTCCGAGAGCAAACCCGCGGTCCTCTTTTAGGTGGGCCACCCGATCAAGTCCATCAGGGCACTTGATTGAGTAACCCTAGACGGGGGTGCATAGCTTGGCCTATATATACACCCTCATGCATGCAACTTTGAACAACTTTTTTACACACATCTCATACAACCCTAATCAAACCCTAATCTTCACCCATCACAACTCATCATCTTCAACCTTAAACCCTAGCATCTAGGAACCCTAAACCACCATAACTTAACTTACATTAACCTCGATTCCCCGTGCTAAAGTCACAACTAACGAGATCTATCCGAGACAAAAAACATGTAGGTTGAGGGTGCAACAATCCCGATTTTCTCTTCTCTTTCCCTTCCTCCCTTCCTTGTGTCGTCCGTTTTCCGTCGTCGTCATCGTTTTTTTTGTCTTCTATTTTATCGTCTCGTCTATAATATCGATAGTATTATTAGTATAAAACATTAAAATACTCGCTAATTCGTGTTGAATACGAGGGATGACGGAATAAGAAAACACGAATGCTAGGGTGTTTCACCCGACGCGGCCGGTCGCTTATCCCGACACCCCGAGTGTTTGATTGTTGAAGCGAGTCAAACGTAATCAAGATCGTTTTTTTATTCATCGCGTTGTCATCATCAACATCGCATACATCGACTTCTAAAACCTTTTTTAATTCACGTATTTTTATTCAAGTTGGGTCGAAGCCCGTTGATGCGGATCCAACATCACACAATCCGTAAGAATTTATTACGATGTCGGGAAGCCGAGGGAATCAAATCGAGTCTGTTTTAATCACAAGTGTCGATCTATTAGATTCGATACCAACTCAATAGTTGGATGTCGAATCTAAACGATTTAGTCAAATAATTTAACTAACACCATTTCGTTGATGCTAAAATAGTTGTCATCTAATTCGTTGGAATTAATTACGACACTATAAACACGGAGGAAATCTATATCGTTTTAGTTATTTTAAACGACTTATATTATTTTCTTCAAGTTTTCGCTCTAATATTTCATATCGATTCAATAAACGAATGTGGGGTATGACGAGCATCAAAATTAGAACCGAGCATAAATCTCGTAATATTTATGCCCGATTCAATAAAATCAACGATTTACCAAAATCGAAAAGCAATCTCGCAATCAATAATAAATTACGAGGCGAACCCTAGTTCGTACAGGGGGCACTCGATCGAGTGCCTAGCACACTCGGTCGAGTGGCACCCCAAAAAACGAGACAGAATGCTTTTTCGACCACCACTCGGTCGAGTCTCGCAATGACTCGATCGAGTGGCAGCATACTCGGTCGAGTTCGCCAATAACTCGATCGAGTAGGGTCGAAAATACGGGACATAAGCCCTTTTCCGAGGACCACTAGGTCGAGTCTGTATATGACTCGATCGAGTGGCCTTATCACGACAATATCGTGAGTCCCACATCGCTTTTCTACTCTCAATAACACTTTTTTATGACTTAGGTCAACACGTGTCAAATCTATCACGTGAAATATTACTTTTCAAAACCATGCATCATTCCATATTATTCTACATCTTTGCAAACCGTTATTATCGTTATACCGTTACTAACAAGTTTGTTAGCTTTCTCGTTGATTTATTAATCGTTTTATTGTACTAAAATGAACCCGCATGCTAAATTTAACTTTGACGTTAGAATTAGTTGCATTAAATCGACTTAGAAACCCGTTCAATTTCTCACATGCTTAGGGAAAACAACGTTTGCATAACATCTTCATCGTTCTACTAGCGCGCGTATTAGAAAGTCACTCGATATCTTAGTAGAGGCCGCCAATATGCGGGCGGGGTTGGGTGTTCTTTGTGAACTTCCCAACACATACCCTCACCCCTTACTCAGAACCTCGGTTTTCGGATGTCCGAAACCGTTGGCGCACGAGAGTCATTCAATACACGATATCCGATAATGTCGGTATTGGTATCAAATGCAAAGGGACGGGCCCAATAAACTCTGACATCGGAAATGGGCCATACTTTGTGCTTGGCCCACTACGACATAGAGTGGGTTCGAACGGGCCCGAACTCCCACAAAGTTCGGTGGCGACTCCACTTCGATTTAAATTTCAATTCGATCCATTCTCATATGGAGATTCATTCGCCTCCCCAAACCCGCGCGTGGCCGCGTCGGGGTGGACCTATGTCATGTCCACAATTTGTCGACTCCGCTGGGGATTAATTGATGCGTAACTTACAATCGGCATCCTCAGGGTGAGACTCGAATAGAAATCGTTTGACTAGTACAATACGCGTTTTAGTTTTACGGTTCATGCATAACCATATTTTTACCCGGGCCGGTACTCGCGACCGACGTCCCACTATACCATGATATACTCCAATATGGATATGTCAAAGGTGTCCATAGCAGATTCGTATGGGTTTCGCAGCATGTTCTAAGCTTAACTCGACTTAGAGAGTCCGTCCCGATTCACGTCTAGGCTATGTGCACTGGTATAGACCCTTTATAGACCGACCGAGACTTAGTGTAAAGCATACATAGCATCGTTATAATGCTTGCGTGACTATGTGCTACTTGGTTTCCGTGTCGTTTTCAAAAACCGTCTTTTTCAAAAAATTGTATCTTTTTCAAACTATCCAATTTCAAAACCCGGGACATATACCGAATTTAGGACTCATGATTTTACTCAAAACATCCTATTTCTAGCCGGTATTCTGCCCATTCCAAAACTCGAAAATATTTTCGAACTCTCAAAACCGTGGCCCGGTACGTTTTCTGATTTTTTCGAAAAATCAGGCCCCTCCACCGTTTTTTCGGATTTTTTTATCTAAAAAAAAAAAAATCCTTTTCAAAACCTTCCTCTTCTTAGAATTTCCCGTATTTAGCATGTGTCGGGTCGTGTCATAAGTCGTCGAAGTCTCTAGCGTCGAAGCTCTGTCGATCTTACATCACGAGTTTCTTCCCTATCCCAGTCCGCCTTATTTGACTAAGGCGTGGCCCACCTACGTAGGGCATACCCCTACCAAGGAAAGCCCGTTTACACACTCGAGTCCAAACTAGAAAGTCTCACACGATCTTTCCCTCTAGCAGGACGGTCCGCATGACCTTTCCTAAGGGAATTTCGCCCGTCTTCCAGTCTGTTAGTCGAGTCATCCTAATTCGAGAATCCTTTAACTTAAGGGTCTACCCTAATCACAAGGTCTATCCTTATTCGAGTCGAGTCGAGGGTCTCTAGCGTCGAAACTCTGCCGATCTTACATCGCAAGTTTCTTCCCGTACCCTGTCTGTCTTTCCTCAAGGCCGAGTCAACCTTTTACAAGGCATAGCCCTGTAACAAAAGGTTCGTGATCCTTACGTCTAAGGGTCACTCGTCCAACACTCGAGTCACCTAGGGTTAGGTCACCACGGTCGGTCCGAGCACGTGGCACGGTCAAACATGGTCGCCCCATTTCCGGACTCACCCTTCTGCAGCTCGAGTCTAATCCACGGTCGTTACTTTGTCGAGGTCAACATTCGGGTATCCCGATCCAAGAATTATAGTCATTCCCGCCCCCCGGGCCGTGTCTAGTTTGACTCACTCTCTTGCATTTGCGCAAAGTCGAGTTTAGGCGAGTCGTGGCACCTGTCGTTTTCTCCAATCAAAGACCTTACCAAAAAAGAAGCAACCAACCGAGCATCCGAGTCCGGATCTGATCCGAGTCTAAGTCTGAGTCCGAGTCTAAGATACCCTACATCGATCCTCATTTCCAAATTAGAGTCAGAGTCTTTTGCATTCTGTCATCTTTTCAAAATTCAATATAATCAGCTTTTCTATATACTTTCCTTGTGTGTTTCCGAGAACATGATGAACATCATCATACGCTGTGAGCACACGCACGTGACTATTATAGGCACATCTATAATGACTGCAGGAAATCGAGACCCGTGTTTTCCTTTACTTGTTCCATGTCTGACATAGAAAGCCACATAACTACCCTTAGCAGGAGCGGTATTGAATCCTATGACGAATCTAGGTAGTCTTCTAGTTTGGGTTCAAGACGGGAGGCAAGCCCATTTCCCACAATAAACACCCATCCAATAAGATCGACCAATCCCTACCTTAGGTGTTAGTCTGACCAACACAAAGAAAAAAAAAGAAAAAAAACTGGACGAAAAAAATCAAAAGTCCATGAAAAAAAAGAAAAAAAAAAACTGGACAAAAAATCAAAAGTCTAGGAAAAAAACAAAAGGCCAAAACAAAAGGCAGGCCATTATAAAAAAAAAATAGAAAAAGGCACCAATGACCGAGGTTAAGCGGTCAATCCAAATGAAGAATCCCATGACCGGGGCTAAGAAGTCAACCAACTAAAAAAATATTATAAAAACCCATGACCGTAGTTAACGGTCAACTCAAGTGAAATGGTCAATTCAAAATTATCAAAACTCATACCATCTAATAGGGGAGTGACAATCAAGCTGGTCAGCTAACACCACACTCAGCCTTCCCACATTACAACCCTCAAGACCTTCCCGAGACCTAGGCTAGAGACAGCCCGGAATTTTGAGGATTCAAGCTCCATAGGATACCTCTAACCATTAGGGCCAGACATGGAAACCAGATCCTGCATTATCAAAACCTATCCCGATCAAAGTTCGAGCCATTTTTACTCGACTTCCCTCTTGCACAACAACTACAACACAACACAACACAAAACGACGTAACAAAATTCATAATCACCATACAAAGACCCGAGATCAAAACTCGTCAAAGACCCGAGATCAAAACTCGTCAAAGACCCGAGAGCAAAACTCGTCAAATCCCTTACCTAATCATACACAATCTCGAGAGCAAAACTCGTCAAATCCCTTACCTAATCATACACAATCCCGAGAGCAAAACTCGTCAAATCCCTTACCTAATCATACACAATCCCGAGAGCAAAACTCGTCAAATCCCTTACCTAATCATACACAATCCCGAGAGCAAAACTCGTCAAATCCCTTACCTAATCATACACAATCCCGAGAGCAAAACTCGTCAAATTCCTTACCTAATCATACACAATCCCGAGAGCAAAACTCGTCAAATCTCATCCCGATTCTTCTCATCCAAACCAATTGCCAGCCCCATACACGGGAACTCAGCTTGCAGTCAGCATAGAACATGCCCAAATAGTTCACACCACCTCTGGGGCTACCCCGGAGAACGCTCACAGTCACATGATCAACATCCTAACCATTCTCGCCCTTTTGATCAAGACATCATTGGGAATGCACCTAGCCTACACCATCGCAATGGCTAGTTACACACAAAGTCCTATTAGATTAGGCACCATAATATATCTTCCAATCCACTGAACTACGGCTTGGTTTGATTTCACCGCACGTGAATACATAGGCAGCCTTTCAACAGAGGCACAACCACCCACATTGACACACACTCAAAAAGCGCCATCATTCCGGTCACGACACCATCATGTTCTCAACAACTAGCTTTGTCGTCCTAGGGGCTTCTCTTAGGCAGAAAACCTCCATCCACTCACAAAATCCGGATAAATTCAAAAAAATCTAGCCTCCTTTTTATAGTGTGTCTTAGTACTCGGCTCAGTCGAAGACGAGAATCTCTCAGGACTCGAAGCAATACCCACTTTGGAAATGTACCCTAAAATCAAAAATCCAGAAGAGCACTAGACTGCAACATTGCTACTACTGAGCCCGGTCATTACAGATACATATCTTTCCCATTCCGAGGATTCGACCATGTTGCCACTCGCCTAGGCTACGAAATAGCGCAACTTAAGAGTCTTGTTAGGTGGTCCACCCCCCTACCGAGTCACGGTCCAACCCCTCGAGAGTCCAATCGTGTCTTTCAACTCGTTCGGTCACGTCCAGAGTCGAGTCTGTCGGTACACCTCTCTCTTCAAATTCTCATTTTAAATTTTGCAAAATTTAGCCACTTGAAAAAAATCCTTTTCGACAAGGTCAAATTTCAGTCTATTTAAACTGCAAATTTCTTTTCAACCCCTTCCCATTTTGAAAACCTAGCACGTGAGTTGCTTTCAGGATTTCGATTTCAAAATGAAGCAAAAATCATATTCCCCAGCGCAAGTCGTGTTTTACCTACGTGTTGCATGCAAAATTTTATGTAACTTATACAGGTACGACTCAAGACCGCATAGCTCACATATCTCCCCAGCGGAAAGCCAAAGGCGGCATTTTTCATGGGATGGGCCCACATATAGGCGCACCCGGGACTTACACGACAAGTCCAAATTCCCCACGGAGTTATCGTCATCAGCTCAGGTATAACTTCTATCTTATGGCTGGCGAGCCCTTCACGCAAGTCCAATGGACTATAAGCGACCCGACCGGAAGTCTGCCAGGTCTTAATCTTTGATTGGCTTGGTAGCTACTCTGACTTTCGCCCTGTCCAAGCCTCAGTCAGAGTGGGGGCTCTGTAGACACCCACATTTTGACCTCCAGGTGTCTATAGCAGTTTCCAAAAAACATCCGATGATGATCGGACGCAAACGTGTTTCTACGCGCTCGGATATGGGCTCGAAACCATTAGTTGCTGGCTTAAGCATTTATGGATACAAATCTCACAAAACTGACCTCAAATTCAGGCCTAGTGGGTCGGTTCCAATCAAATAAGACAAATTTGGGTCAAAACCGACACCGGAAATAAAATCGTCTTTTAGCGACCGGGTCAAAACCCGGTCAAAGCCGTTTCCGAGAGCAAACCCGCGGTCCTCTTTTAGGTGGGCCACCCGATCAAGTCCATCAGGGCACTTGATTGAGTAACCCTAGACGGGGGTGCATAGCTTGGCCTATATATACACCCTCATGCATGCAAATTTGAACAACTTTTTTACACACATCTCATACAACCCTAATCAAACCCTGATCTTCACCCATCACAACTCATCATCTTCAACCTTAAACCCTAGCATCTAGGAACCCTAAACCACCATAACTTAACTTACATTAACCTCGATTCTCCCGTGCTAAAGCCACAACTAACGAGATCTATCCGAGACAAGAAACATGTAGGTTGAGGGTGCAACAATCCCGATTTTCTCTTCTCTTTCCCTTCCTTGTGTCGTCCATTTTCCGTCGTCGTCATCGTTTTTTTTGTCTTCTATTTTATCGTCTCGTCTATAATATCGATAGTATTATTAGTATAAAACATTAAAATACTCGCTAATTCGTGTCGAATACGAGGGATGACGGAATAAGAAAACACGAATGCTAGGGTGTTTCACCCGACGCGGCCGGTCGCTTATCCCGACACCCCGAGTTTTTTATTGTTGAAGCGAGTCAAACGTAATCAAGATCGTTTTTTTATTCGTCGCGTTGTCATCATCAACATCGCATACATCGACTTCTAAAACCTTTTTTAATTCACGTATTTTTATTCAAGTTGGGTCGAAGCCCGTTGATGCGGATCCAACATCACACAATCCGTAAGGATTTATTACGATGTCGGGAAGCCGAGGGAATCAAATCGAGTCTGTTTTAATCACAAGTGTCGATCTATTAGATTCGATACCAACTCAATAGTTGGATGTCGAATCTAAACGATTTAGTCAAATAATTTAACTAACACCATTTCGTTGATGCTAAAATAGTTGTCATCTAATTCGTTGGAATTAATTACGACACTATAAACACGGAGGAAATCTATATCGTTTTAGTTATTTTAAACGACTTATATTATTTTCTTCAAGTTTTCGCTCTAATATTTCATATCGATTCAATAAACGAATGTGGGGTATGACGAGCATCAAAATTAGAACCGAGCATAAATCTCGTAATATTTATGCCCGATTCAATAAAATCAACGATTTACCAAAATCGAAAAGCAATCTCGCAATCAATAATAAATTACGAGGCGAACCCTAGTTCGTACAGGGGGCACTCGATCGAGTGCCTAGCACACTCGGTCGAGTGGCACCCCAAAAAACGAGACAGAATGCTTTTTCGACCACCACTCGGTCGAGTCTCGCAATGACTCGATCGAGTGGCAGCATACTCGGTCGAGTTCGTCAATAACTCGATCGAGTAGGGTCGAAAATACGGGACATAAGCCCTTTTCCGAGGACCACTCGGTCGAGTCTGTATATGACTCGATCGAGTGGCCTTATCACAACAATATCGTGAGTCCCACATCGCTTTTCTACTCTCAATAACACTTTTTTATGACTTAGGTCAACACGTGTCAAATCTATCACGTGAAATATTACTTTTCAAAACCATGCATCATTCCATATTATTCTACATCTTTGCAAACCGTTATTATCGTTATACCGTTACTAACAAGTTTGTTAGCTTTCTCGTTGATTTATTAATCGTTTTATTGTACTAAAATGAACCCGCATGCTAAATTTAACTTTGACGTTAGAATTAGTTGCATTAAATCGACTTAGAAACCCGTTCAATTTCTCACATGCTTAGGGAAAACAACGTTTGCATAACATCTTCATCGTTCTACTAGTGCGCGTATTAGAAAGTCACTCGATATCTTAGTAGAGGCCGCCAATATGCGGGCGGGGTTGGGTGTTCTTTGTGAACTTCCCAACACATACCCTCACCCCTTACTCAGAACCTCGGTTTCCGGATGTCCGAAACCGTTGGCGCACGAGAGTCATTCAATACACGATATCCGATAATGTCGGTATCGGTATCAAATGCAAAGGGACGGGCCCAATAAACTCTGACATCGGAAATGGGCCATACTTTGTGCATGGCCCACTACGACATAGAGTGGGTTCGAACGGGCCCGAACTCCCACAAAGTTCGGTGGCGACTCCACTTCGATTTAAATTTCAATTCGATCCATTCTCATATGGAGATTCATTCGCCTCCACAAACCCGCGCGTGGCCGCGTCGGGGTGGACCTATGTCATGTCCACAGGTAGACTAGGATTCGAGGGCTCTGGGAAAAAATTCATCGTACATGGTGTCGTAAATCCATTGAAGGACAATGACATCAACTTTGTACCAAGATGCATACTCGGGGTTGTTTTTTGCCAGTGACGGTGTGCCGTCATTGTGACGGAGCACTTTGTAACCACAGGCATGGGTGAGCAAACTAACCCAAGAGGCATAGGTGACTTTTGTCTCATCGAGAACGTGAACCTTGTGTTGTATGTTGGTGAGTGTGGACATCGGATGTATAGAGGGTCGGGTAGGTGACTTGTTTTTGTTGGATTCGGAGTCGAGCATCTTAGCAATGTGCTAGAGCTGCGATGATAGTATGGTCGTGGGCCGGGAATACGTGAACAAGAGGAATTTTTCGACCTAGCCTGATACCATGTAGAATAGTAAAATCATTGATCGAATATACTAAATCTTTTCAGTTTAAATATCGAGAGTAGAGTGCTAGATACATCGAATCTACAATATTACGATACTAATAATTACATCATTATTAGCCTAACTAATTACACCATTATTATTAGCCTAGTAATCAATTAGGCTAATAATGATGTAACTAGTTAGGCTAATAATGATATACTGAGTAATTAGTAGTATCGTAGTATCGTGGATTCGATGTATCTATCGCTCTACTTTTAGTATTTAAACCGAACAGGTTTAGTATAATCGATCAAGGATTTTACTATTATAAAGTATGAAGTTTCTACCATTACCAATTTACCATTGCTCCTCATACCTTTAATTACTTCCAACACATCATTATTGGAAAAAGAATGAATCAAAATTTGTTTCCTCATAATATAAATTAAAATAAGATAAAAATAAATCATAAATAAAAGTAGTACTTAACAAGGAGTAAAAAGTAAGAAGACTTTAATTCATTATTTTAATAGTATTCGATCTCTCATTCATTCAATTCTTTACTACGTGAACTAATTTTTGTGAGGAAAAAAGTTTGATTCATATATATTAAAAAAAAACTTGAATGGATGGATGGAAGGAATGGAGTAGTAATTAAGTATTCCAGTCCCTATTACAGCGTAAATCTGAATAACATTAGGAGAAATGAAAGCTTACACTTTATCAACATGGTGAGAAGTAATCCAAAGAATGAAACCACATAAAAACAAGAGAAGGGGAATAAGATGAATAGCACTCTCTGAGTGCAACATCCTAGGCATCATCGTCATACCACTTTGTTTCTTGTTAGTCACAGAGGATGCTTCGTAGACAGGCAGTTCACCCGCGACACTTGAACCTCTTAGACCCAGCGGCAGCAGCAGCACATTACTATTATTCGCAGCCGGCGTATTAGTCATGTTCATCGAGAACTCGTCTGAGAATCGAGTAGCACTACTTGACCTATACATCCTATAATTACACAATTATTTTCGTGATTGCAACTAACAATAATATTAATCTTGGCAACGGGAATATATATATATATATATATATATATATATATATATATATATATATATATATATAATTTAAAAAGAGAAGGCCAGGGTAGGAAGGAAGAGCTAGGAAGGTATAAGATATGAAGAAATGTTGTGTTCCATTTATGTACAAGCTAAGCAAGGAAAGAGCACTTTGCTTTCCATGTAAAGTAAACAAAATGGCAGGCTAGCTAATACGGAATACTATTTGTTTATAAGGCATTGACCCCCGATTACGATTAAAATAAAGAATGAACAAGAGTTGATTATTGGTCAATAAAATAAGCAAAACACGCCTTAACTTGCACGTACTTTTCAAAGAAATCGTCCTTTGAATCTGCCTCATTTCGACAGAAATATCCGTCTTAAGTTTATAACGGGTCTAATATACAGAATAACACAAACTCGCGTGCCTAGATTGTACGAAAAGTTTTTTTGACATTCTTTTCTAGTTTAGTATATATATTTATTTGACACATTTTAATATTATAACGGATATATCCATTATAAATAATATCAACTATTATTTGAACAAAGGGTGATGCATGAATTAATGCATGTGAGATTGTTACAGCTACAAATTCACTTGCGAAGCTATAACCACGTTTGGGCGGCCGTAGGTGAATAGTTTGTTAGTCCTACCCATTCATTAAATTTAGGATGATGAATTGATGATAGGGTGTCACCTTAACCAAGTATTTCATTTTTGCCCTAAAATCCTAAGGGTAAGTATATAATTTTAAGTTTATTCAATATATTTATTCAATTAAGATTTAATTATTATAAATAAACTAAAATTTGTCTTTTATGATTTTATTCAAAGTAATCTTCGATACTTAGGGCATTAGTAATGATAAAAGTTTTATACCGTACTTTTTATGACCACATCAATATATTCTACTCTCTTCCATTTTTATTTATCTTCCTTGTTTCTTTATTGGGATCAAACACTCTTTCTTCCCTATTTCTATTTTGGGCCATCAACATGTGATCTAGAATCACCCTTACATTTCTCTCTCATCATTCTTTTATTTTGAACCACATATTCCTACACCCTTATTTTCTTCCCCAAAAGCAAAGGGGAAGATAATAAAAAATCGGAGGGAGTACCATATATGAAACTTTATCATTTTCTCCACAATGGTAAAAAAGTTCCATAACAACTTTGTAGGAGGATCAATTGATCTTTAATCATACTTTTATCCAATCACCACTCTCCTTTAACTTATGAAGTTGGTTCTTTGTTTTAGAAACCAACTTCATATAAGGAGCTCCTTATTTTGTAGAACAATGGATAAGGAGCTCCTTAAGGCATATGAAACTTCTTATTTAGTATCATTGCTATTGCCCTAACGTTTCATCACCATTAACGTTTTCATCAATACATTTTGTAGCCTGTAAACTTTGAATGAAAGATTATAAAAATCTGATACGATTCATGAGCAAATATGACAACAAAATTCATTATAAAATCTCGGTATGTAATGTATTGATTTTCATTGCTTGATATTAGACTTGCCAAACGGGTCGGGTCGAAATATGGGTCAGGTCAAACAGATCCCGGGTCGGCTAGGGTCAGAATAAGAGTCAGAAATAATTTCAATGCGAACGCTTAATTTTTTTACCGGCTTTTAAGTAAATAAAATATTTTAAATATTAATTTTTTATTTATTTTAATACTTCCTCCATTTTTTTTGTATCTTCCCACTCTCTTAATATATGGGTGGAGTATTATAATAAGATGGGAAGATATAAAAAAAATAGAGGAAGTAGTATTATTACTGTTATACTCTTTAATTATACAATAATGTTTATATTTTAAAAAAAATATTAAAATCAATTTTAAAAATTATTTTATTATTAAATAATAATAAAAAAAAAGTTGTACAATATTAAATTGACTATTTGATTATATTTATAATTCAAAATATTAAAAGTATTAATTTTTTTAATAATATATCCAAATATAATATATAAATATTACTCGGTGACCGAAATGGACGGGTCGAACTTCGACCCAAAAAAGTAGGTCATTTCGGATTCGGGTCAAATAGATCGCGGGTCAAAAAAAGTGGATTTATGATCCTAAAAAAGGGTCTGGCGGGTCATGTTTTCGGATCGTGTCAAGTTTTGACAGATCTACTTGATATATATGCTTCTTGGTGATCATATTACAAAGTATTTTTTGTTTGCGACACTTAATTTGGTTAGTTTCATTTACTTATTTATTAAATTTGATCATTTATATGTACCCGATACAGCTAAATTAAAGCCTAATTATGTGAACTACGGAGTATGAGATTGATGTTCCACTTTATATGTTATAATCAATAATCATGATTTTCATTAGTTAAAACTTTCTACAAAACTCGAATGAAATTGAGAACATTAATATATCAAAGGATTATGCGTTCAAATGGTTGCGAATAAATACATAGTTCATCTTCTAGTTCAAAAAACTCCTAAAAAAATGGTAAAGAAGATATTTCCAATAACTAATTTTATGTATTCTAGATCATGATTATATTTAATAATTAGATTTTTCAATTTGATGTTCCTAAACTACCCTTTATTACTAATTGATTTTAAATCACTACTACAATAAAGAGCAAAGAAATCATTGGAAAATGGTCTAAGAGACCAATATTGGGATGATCTCCAGGTCGAAGGTGTCTTAGAGTAAGACACCATTTGTGAAAATTGGTTTATTTGCTTATAATTAAGAAACCACTTTTAAGAGATAAATGGTTTTTTTAATCCATAAGAAAAACACTTTATTAGAGTGATTATTGGTTTCTTATCTCAACGTAATAAATCATGTGATACACTTAAATGATTTCTTTGCTATCAATATAATAAACCATGTAATACTCCTAAATAGTTTCTTTGTAACCTTGATATTTTTTTAAAATTCTTTTAATATTCAAGATAATCAATATATTAAAATTAAATGCATCGATTTTCATACATCAACCAAAATAGACACGAATTTCAATAAAATATCTCATATATAAGCACACAATAGTGTGCTATGAGAAAATATCCCAAAAAAATGAGTATGTTTTCAACACGGCCTCCTCGTTCTGTCTTCTTCATCGATCAAATTGACAAACACGTAACACCCTATGTTTACATATGACATAAATCTGAACCCGACTATACTCGATCTATTTGTCAGCACTACTATCTATATCTATATCTATATTTATAACTAAAAGGGTTGGCACAATCAAACACCCTAAGTCTCCTTCTCCTCTAAAAAAAAAGTCTAACTTTCCTCCTCCATCTGGGGCCTCCAACGATAATTAATCGATGGTAAGCCCCAACAATTGTTTAATACCTAAATCCTGATAATCAAATTCTTCTTCAATAAAAGTCTTTTTTTTATGAGAGTATTCGTTTTTTTGTCCTTTATTTCGAGATTTCTTTTCTTTATTTCGAGGTTTCAGTTCTTTACATTAGTCTAGATCATAGATTTATCAAGAACTATGTGCAAGATCATGAGAGCAATGGAATTTCTACGTACAGTGATACAATTGAGGTCAGATCTCGGTCTACTATTTGTCAAATTGAATAGAAAAAGTTCATCCTTTTGAAGACTATTTCATCATATCTATAGATTCTTTCGCGAAAGGTTGTATCAATAAATAACGATATATAGAAGGCTATGCAGAATCGCTTTATTCTAATTGTGATCTTTGTCTCAAAGTGTTCTTTATTTATTTTTACAAATCTGTATTCAGTTCAATTTGACATCGTTTGTAGACGTCGGATGACTTATTATTAATGATATTGATCTTCACTTCAAAAAAAATTAAAAGGGTTATTTAAGCATTAAATTTTTTGGCACGTGACATATATTTAATGTTTAAACAACCCTTTTATATTTAAAGTTTTTACAATTTTTTGCCTTTTGGTCAAATTTATTCTTATTAAATTTTGTCTAATTATGTATGTGTTATAAAGCTTTAGTTTTATATAAGAGTAGATTAAAATTTACTCCCTTCAAAGATACATTAATTAAAATTTACTCCCTTTTAAAACTTTTTAAATTTTTTGCACCCAAAAAGATTTTTAAATTCAAATTTTGATAGTATTTCTAAAATCCGGCGATTTACTCCGGCAAAATTTATTTTTTTTTTCTTTTTTTTGCCATTTCATAGCCAAAGTACCCCCTTCCCTTATATCCTGATTATAATTAGGGGTATTACTTTCAAGAAAATTCTAAAGTGGTCGGATTATAATTACGGGTATTACTTTCAAGAAATTTCTAAAGTGGCTGGATTTTAGAAATGCAATCAAATTATAAACTTTAACATCTTTTTGAGTGTTAAATAATTTTTAAAAGAGATTACATTTTAATTAACGCATATTTGAAGGGAGTAATTTTTAATTTACTCTTTATATAATTATTAAAGTTAAATGATTAAACAAACCATTTATATTTAATGCTTTTGTTTTTACATACAATTGTTTCCCTTTTGCTCAAATTTATTCTTACTACATTTTGTTTTATTGATTATATATAGGCAGGATTTGGTACATTTGCAAATTTGGTATAATTTACCTTTTAATTGTGACCATTGGATCTCACTTGATCAAGAGCTAAGAATAAAACTCTCTAAATCTCCAAAACAATTTTTTCTCAGATTTTTATAGTTATTTTGATGTACAAACAAGATTATTTTAATGAAGAAAGATAGTTATTTTATAGTTAACTACTCAATTGTTTATTGAGAATAATGTTATCTGTAGACACCCAAAATTTGACCGCCAGGTGTCTATAGCAGTTTCCAAAAAACACCCGATGATGATCGGACGCGAACGTGATTTAGTATACTCGGACTTGGGCTCGGAATCAATAATATCCGACATGGACTTTTAGTGGAGTAAAAATCTCACGAAACAGACCTCAAATTCAGGCCCAGTGGGTCGTTCCGAGTCAAACAAGACTAATTTGGGCCGAAACCAACACCAAAAATAATTCCCGTCTTTTAGCGACCGGGGCAAAACCCGGTCAAGACAAACCCGACAAAAAAAACGACCGGATGCGTCTCGAAACTTGCGCCACAATCCAAAAATCAGCCAAAATCATTCCAAAACAATGCAAATCAATCACAATCAATCAAGCACAAATCAAGGGCAATCACGCCCAAAATAGCCCGGTTTAATTGATCCACTCGGTCGAGTGGATTGACCACTCGATCGAGTGGAGCCTCACAAGGACCATCCAGGTGCATTCGCGAGGGCACTCGACCGAGTGCACCCGCGCCACTCGGTCGAGTGACCCAGGGTCGGGGCTCCCTATAAATATCCCATGACCCCCATGCACAACACACACTTTTTGCAACTACACAACTCTTACAACCTTCACAACTTGTTGCATGCATACTCATCCCATACACACAATACTACGACCCTAGAAACCCTAGGCAAAACACATCAAACCCGAGCCCCTCGTCCCTCGGAGAACCGGCGAAGCATACACACACATATACACACCATAACTCGCATACATCCTCGATACTCCCAAGCCCGTGCCGCTATTACGAGTCCATTTCTGAGGTCCTTACTAAGCATGTATGTTGAGGGTGTCCTAAACCCCATCTCGATCTCTTTTTTTCTAGTCTCATTTTCATTTTATTTATCGTATTTTCGTATCGTATTTATAATCGTAATCATAATAGTAACACTAGCATTAATATTGTCGTACTTTCGCGTCTTCATTTTTGTATCATCTTTTCTTTATCATCATTATCGTCATAATATCGCGTAAATACATTTTAGTATGAAAATTCGGTTTCGAATGCGTTGGACTATGATAATCAACCTAAAGTCATAGTTGAACGCATTTAATCCCATTTCCAATTGGTATGGAACCCGTTGACACGAAAACCGATGTCACATAATCCGTAAGGATTAATATCGATGTCGTGACGTAGAGGGACGCAATTCCGTCACTAATCAATTTTTTTTATCAAACAATAACTTTCTTCACAAAATTCCGATAACGGTATTATAATTATATAAGACATGATTATAATACCGACAAACCGGGTTAAATCTAAATCCGTCAATATTTTTATTTGACTAGGCCAATCATCGATTTAAAACACATTAAAACAAACGAGTCACAACTCGTACAGGTGCCACTCGACCGAGTACACCTGCTACTCGATCGAGTAGCACCCTAAATTACGGGCAGTAGCGTCTTCCAGGACGCACTCGGCCGAGTCCAGCCATGACTCGACCAAGTGGGTCCTGCAGCCCAGAAACCGAGAGTTCTTTTCATATCATTCGAGCCTCGTCTTTTTAAAAGCGACTTAGTCGACACGTGTAAAGTTAATCACGTAGCTTTTCCAAAATTCATGCATATCACTTCACTTAGACGATTTTGATCGACGGTCTCACATTATTAATTTTATGTCGACGACTCTTTAGTCGTATCCGATGTAAAATTAATTTAGACTCAATTTCTCGAGGTGATAAGTCGGGACAAGGCATCGAGGTTCGAGATCGGGCTAGCACCACGTCTAGGTCTCGAAACTCCGTCCTTTAATTAATACGCAATATAATGTGTAACTAATTAAAGTTCGTCCACCTACACAAAATCACGGTCTAGTTTATACACGGGTCCGTTTATAATTATTGCTCGTCATTTCAATTGTATATTTCAGTTGTTCCATTTTATTGTACGCCGTATTGTGAATTCCGGGTTGTATTCCGCCCGTGTAACTTGTAATCGATTTATTTTTGCTTTGCTTTATTTATTTGCGTTTTACCGCTTTTAAATGAACCCTCGCATGCTAAACCACCTCGACAATAAATTATATGCATTAAATCGACGTAGCTCACATTTAATTCGCATGCTTAGCTAAAACGCTGTTTGCATAACATTTCACCGAATCACTAACGCGTATATTAAAAAGTCAAACGATGTCCTAGTAAAGGCCGCTAAGTGCGGGCGGGGTTGGGTGTCCTTAGTGGGCTTTCCAACACGTACCCTCACCCCTTACTCAGAACCGTGGTTTCCGGATGTCCGAATCCATTGGCAACGAGAGTCATTCAATATACGATTAACCGCTCAAGTCGGCATCTATATCGATATGCAAAGGGACGAGCCCAATAAACTCTCAAACCAAAATGGGCCATACTTTGTGTATGGACCATGGCGATATAGAGTGGGCTCGAATGGTTCCGAATAACCATAAAATTCGGTGGCGACTCCATTTCGACTTAAATTTCAATTCGATCCTTCTCATATCGAGGTGCATTCGCCTAACCCAAACCCGAGCATGGCCGCGTCGGGGTGGACCTACGTCATGTCCACAATTTGGCGACTCCGCTGGGGATTAACCGATGTGTGCCTTACCATCGGCGTTCTCAGGGTGAGACTCGAATAGAAATCGTTTGACGAGTACAATATGCGTTTTAGTTTTACGGTTCATGCATAACCCCATATTTACCCGGGCCGGTACTGGTGACCGACGTCCCACTATACCACGACGTATTCAGCTTTGGATACGTTAAAGGTGTTCATGGTCGACTCGTATGGACTTTGCGGCATGTTCTAAGCTCCACTCGACTTAGGAAGTCCGTCCCGTTTCTCGACTAGACTATGAACACTGGTATAGACCCTATTCAGACCGACCGAGACTTAGTGTAAAGCATACATGGCGTCGTTATAATACTTGCGTGACTATGTGCTACTTGGTTTCTGTGTCGTTTTCAAAAAATCGTCATTTTAAAAAAAATGCATCTTTCCAAAAATATTCAAATTTTCAAAAACTCGGAAAGCTGCCGAAATTTAGACTTAAGATTTGACTCAAAACAAGCCTTTTTTTTAGCCGGCATGCTGCCCATTTCAAAATTCGAATTTCCGATCCGCCATTCGATTTTCGAATTTTCAAAATTCAATTTTCAAATCCTCGCGATGCCATTTTCAACTTTCAAATCTTCGAGATGCCGTTTTCGATTTTCAAATCTTCGGGATCTCATTTTCAAATTTTCAAATCGTCGGAAATTCTTTTTTCCAACATTCAAATTTTCAAATTTCATGATATCCAATTTTCAAAACCCGGGACACATACCGAATTTAGGACTTATGATTTTACTCAAAATAGCCTATTTCTAGCCGGTATGCTGCCCAATTCAAAACTCGAAAATATTTTCGAACCATCAAAACCAAGGCCCGATACCCTTTCCGATTTTCTCGAAAAATCGGGCCTTTCCCCGAGATTTTCTCGGGTTTCCAAAACTATCAAATTTCAAAACCTTCCCCTTCTTAGGACTTCCCGTATTTAGCAGTGTCGGGTCGTGTCATAAGTAGTCAGGGTCCTTAGCGTCGAAACTCCGTCGATCTTAGATCACAAGTTTCCTCCCTATCCCAGTCCGCCTTATTAGACTAAGGCAAGGCCCACCTACGTAGGACATACTCCTACAAGGGAGGGCCCGTCTACACACTTGAGTCCAAAGTCTGGGGATTAGTCTCACGTGAACCTTCCTTCGAACGGGACTAGGCTCACCAAGGCCGAAATCTTAAGGAAGTCACACCACCTACGAGTCATCCGTCTAGATGTCTTTCTCGAGTCCTTTTTCCTTTTGGGTCGCTCGGGATGTACTTGTTTCGATTCCAAGGTCTGGGTTCGGTTCCTGATTACGTGGTGTTCTTACAGACAGGCCACCATCCACCAGGCTCACCCGCAAAATGGAAGCTGCTTTAGCTGATCTGAAAACCTCTGTGGACGCCATGGTCGAGAAGGAGACCGACATTGATGCCCAACTGACTGAAATGAGGGCTGGTCAAGTGGCGATTGTTGCTCGTCTGGCTACGGTGGAGCACAGGACTCCAAATGTCGAGCTTACAGGGCCGTTGGCTGAACTAGTCAGCTCAGTGCGCCGGCTGGAAGAACAAGTCTACTTAACTGGGAATAACAACATCCATCGGGAGAATAGTCGGGATTATAACCCGTTAAGTGACAAACTGCCCGCGAACCTGAATCTCACGGGCCTACCTATGTTCGAAGGAACTGAGGACCCGTTACTACATGTGCGGGCCTTCAAGGAGTTCATGGCCATTAAGGGAGTGGACTCTTCTATGTTCAAGAACCTCTTTGCTGCATCTCTGGAGAAACACCCAAAGGCCTGGTACTACAGACTAGACCCATAGAAGTTCTCAACCTGGGACGACGTGGCTACGGAATTCGCTCGGAACTACGCTGATAACACCGAGATCCAAACCACTATGCGGTCCTTAGAGGTTATGGCCCAAGAACCCAAGGAGGGCTTTACTAAATACCTCCAACGTTGGAGGGCCGAGAGTGTCAAACTGGTCGATAAGCCCAGTGAGAAGACTTTAGTGGAGGCCTTTGTCAAGAACCTCCTCCCTTCCTACCGGGTTCACCTCCGGTATGCTGTCATACCCAATTTCACCACTCTTACTGAAATGGGCATGAGAATTGAAGATGATCTAAGACTGGAGAGCCTGACTAAGGCCTCTAACAAGGGTTACCAAGGAGCTTCCTCATCCACTACCAAACCTCCGGCCGCAACCCGAAGCATCTTCGACACGGTTAATCTCTTGGATGCCTCATCCAAAAGAAACGTCCCTCATAGGGTATTCACTGATATAGGGACTACCTACACATATGCCTTACAAAGGCTATCTTCCAAAGGCCTGGTCCAGCCAATAGGCCCAACTCCTGAAGTTCCAGTTGAAAAACGCTCCAAGAGCTACAATGCCCAAGCCTATTGCCAATATCATCGGGGCAATGGGCATGACACCGAGAAGTGTTGGAAGCTGAAGCATCTAATTCAGGATTTAATTGAGAGCGGGAAAATACCACTACCCGGGGACAAGCCAAGCAACAAGGACAACCCCTTTAGCTCTCATGCCATCTTCACCGGTGAGGTGATAGACGGTTCTCATCTTATCTCTCCTTTCATTCCACAAATCAATGGGATCTGGTTCGATGATGAAGAAGATGTATACCTCACCAAAGGGGAAGCTGTCCCCATTACCCTCGAAGAAGTCAGGAAGGCTAAATCCAAAGCTTTAGCCAGTAGCTCCCTCACCAAAGACGGCTCAGTCCAGGCAACCGTCACTGAACTTACCAGGACGGAAGAAGCCATTGAAGAACCAAGCACCGATACGGCTCTTGTCAAACAATTGAAAAGGGCCCGAGTTGACCTCACTATATGGCAACTCTTGGTTAGCTCACAAGAACATCGAGAGGCACTTACTAAGGCTCTCGATCAGATGAAGGTCGATTCCCAGGTCACCCCTACTGAAATGGTAGCCACTATCTTACCCTACCTCAAGAGCAGGTCCAAAGGAGAAGGCCCGTCAGTCACCTTCTCAGATGCCGACCTACCACCGTTCGGGGCCTCTCACAATCTGGCTCTGTATATCACGGTAATTTGCCGGGGTAAGTATCTTCCAATGACCGTAGTTGACGACGGGTCCGCTGTGAATGTCCTCCCGTTAAGGACTGCCAAGGCCCTCGGGATCACTGAGGCCGACTACATACCAACTGCCCACACTATCCAGGCTTTCGATGGAAGCCCAAAAGCAGTTTCCGGGGCCGTCAAACTGACTATTGTGACCGGCCCAATCGAAAAAGAGCTAGAATTCCAGGTGATCGATGTCACCTCTTCCTTCAATCTACTCCTAGGAAGACCATGGCTTCATGCTGTGAAGGCGGTATCTTCTACTCCGCACCGAAAGATCAAAATGCCCCTGCAAGACGGTATTATCACCTTAGAAGCAACCCCAATGACCGTGGCTAGCTGTAACACTACGGACCGCACCGACCTTTGGGGGTTCGATTTTGTAGGGATGATTGAAGAAGAATACCTTTTTAGACCCTACTTCACCACGAGCATCGACACGATGCTACAAAACTTGGGGTACTTACCGGGGGCTACTTCGAGGCCATATCTTCCATCCGGGAAGATTATTGAGGTTCTGAATGAAGGGGAATCTCACTTCGGTTTGGGGTATGCTATAACCCCGGGAAATGTGGTCCGAGCAGGAATTGAGAAGGCCTGCAACATCATCAAGGGTACCTACTTGGGCCCTTATAGCCCAAGGCTGAGTGATTACTTCGTCACACCCGTATTTGGGGCTATTCAAGTTGGCCTATATCAACCAACCATCACATATCCCGAGGCTGCACTAGCTCGGGAATGCAACTACATTCCAGATGACATATTTGCCCTCATCCAATCCGAATCCAAGGAGGGTACTGACAATGCTGAGCCCGTGCTGGGACTCTTATTCGGGGAAGGCAAAGCTGTCCCGAACCCCAAAGAAGACTTGGTGAACCTGATCCTTCGAAGCAACAAGTTCGACCCTTCAAAGCGGATCTCGGAAGTCGGTGCTGATACCGGGAAAAGAAGCTGGAAGAAGACCGTCAAGTGGACCGACGGCCAGGGTCGAGTCTACAAGCTGACCACCGGGGAAGGAAATATGCCAGACACCGATTCCGAGTCTGAGTCCGAGTCTGAGTCCGAGTCAGAGTCTGAGTCCGAGTCTGTATTCGAGTCTAAGGGGTCTGATGGCTAGAATCCAAATTGTAACCCCTCTCCGTGTAGTCACTGCCACCGGAGCCTCGGGGTCTGTCCCGAGAGCACTCCCAATCCCGCCTCTGACCAATGATCAGATGGCCGCTCTCTTTGAGCTGTTTTCCAAATTCTCTATCAATAATAACGAAAACCGTTCCGCTTATGACTTGGCTTATTTTCAAAATACTTTCAAAAATACTTTTTGCAATGACATTGAGAAACCCGATGAACAGGTGTCCCTATCTCCACATCTGATCGAGCAGCTAGAGCAGAGGGAATCCCGAGACCCGGTAATCGAAGAAACTGAGTCTATCAATGTGGGAACAACCTTAGAGCCCCAGATGCTTAAAATAGGGTTATCCTTAGATCCCGAGGAGAGGCAACAACTCACAAGTCTCCTCCAAGAATTCAAGGATGTCTTTGCATGGTCCTACAAGGACATGCCGGGTATAGACCGGGAAATAGCCGAACACCGTATACCCATCAAAGATGGGTGTAAGCCGGTAAAACAGAAGCTTCGAAGAATGAAGCCAGAGTGGTCTCTCAAAGTCAAGGAAGAAGTAGACAAACAATTCAAAGCAGGCTTTATACAAGTGTCTGAATATCCAGACTGGGTTGCGAACATCGTGCCGGTACCCAAGAAGGACGGCAAGGTTCGGGTATGTGTAGATTTCCGGGACCTTAACAAGGCCAGCCCAAAAGACGATTTTCCGTTGCCACACATCGACATATTGGTGGACAATACAGCAGATCACGCCCTCTTATCATTTATGGATGGGTATGCCGGATACAACCAAATCAAAATGGCAGAAGAAGACATGGGTAAAACCACTTTCACCACACCGTGGGGTACCTATTGCTATACCGTTATGCCATTTGGTCTCATTAATGCCGGAGCCACTTATCAACGAACAGCCACGACCCTGTTACATGACATGATGCATAAGGAAGTGGAGGTCTACGTCGATGACATGATTGTTAAGTCTAAAAACCGAGATGGGCATGTCGCTGCCCTAAGAAAATTCTTCACCCGATTGCGTAAGTACAACATGAGGCTAAACCCTCAAAAATGCAGTTTCGGGGTAACATCAGACAAATTACTGGGCCATATCGTTAGCCAACGCGGCATCGAGGTCGACCCAGCTAAAATCAAAGCCATCATCGAGATGCAACCTCCCAAGACCGAAAAAGAAATAAGGGGGTTTCTCGGGAATGTCCAATACATCAGCCGTTTTATTTCAAAGCTAACCATGGTATGTGAGCCCATTTTCAAGAAACTGAAGATAGGAGAACGGGTACTATGGGACGATAAATGTCAAGCGGCCTTCGACAAAATCAGGGAAATCCTGTCTGCTCCGCCAGTACTAATGCCACCTCAACCCGGTTTGCCTCTATCGTTATACCTAACAACGACTGAGACAGCCATGGGGGCTATGCTGGCCCAGACAGTCGATTCAGAAGAAAGGGCTATCTACTACATCAGTAAAAAGTTCCTAGAATATGAGTGCAAGTATACAATGCTTGAGAAGACATGCCTATCTCTAGTTTGGGCCACTAAAAAGCTCAGACACTACATGCTCAGTCACGAGGTACATGTCCTGTCCATAATGGACCCGATCAAATATTTGTTCGAAAAGCCCATTCTTAACGGTAGAATGTCCAGATGGACTCTAATGCTAGCTGAGTTTGACCTCAAATTCGTACCATTAAAAGCCACCAAAGGCCGGGTAGTAGCCGAGTTTCTCGCTGATAGTCCGATATCTGAAGAGGGCCATACCGATACTTGGGCCTTTCCTGACGAAGACATATTCCATACTGACACCGAAACATGGGACTTGTATTTCGATGGAGCATCCAATTTTCGAGGCTTTGGGGTCGGTATTCTCCTAATCTCACCCCAAGGGGAACACACCCCGTTGTCCATCAAATTAGACTTTGATGTAACCAACAATGCGGCCGAATATGAAGCATGCATCCACGGGTTACAAGCGGCTACTGATTTGGGCATTACGAATCTCCGGGTTCACGGGGACTCATCCTTAGTCATCAATCAAGCTCTTCAAAAATGGAAAACTCGGAATGCCAATCTCGTGGCTTACCAAGCACGAGTAAGGATTCTAGAGAAACAATTCCAGAAGGTAGAATATATCTACCTCCCACGTGAAGAAAACCAGTTCGCGGATGCACTTTCCAAATTAGCATCCTTACTAAACATCCCGGAACATATGCCCAGTATGCAAATCTGTGTCGAAAGACGGTCCGAGCCGGCGTATGTCAACGCCATTCAAGATATTGAGATCACCGATCCAGAACCTTGGTATCAGGCTGTTCTAACCTATTTGACTACGGGAGAATATCCACCAGGAACTGAAAACCGGGCCAAGAAAGCCCTACGAAGACTGGCCACCCAATTCATACGTACGGACGATGATCAGTTATACAAAAAGACGGTACAGGGGGCTTTACTCCTATGTATCGACAAAACACAGGCCGAAAAATTGATGGCCAAAGTACACGACGGCGAAAACGGTCCGCATATGAACGCCCATATGCTAGCCCGAAAAACCATGAGGCTCGGATACTACTGGAACAGTATGTAGGCCGACTGTCAATTATATGTCAAACATTGCCATAATTGTCAAATTTTCGGCAATGTTCAACACATGCCATCATCCCTATTATACACCATGACATCACCATGGCCATTTTCGACATGGGGGATTGACATAATTGGAAAGGTGAATCCTTCCGGAACGGGAGGCCACTGTTTTATTTTGGTGGCGATCGACTATTTCACCAAATGGGTCGAAGCTGAATCATACCGTGTCTTGAACGCCAAGCACGTGGCCAAATTTATCCAGAATAAAATCATATGCCGGTACGGGATCCCACATGAGTTTATCAGTGATCACGGGACCCACTTCCAAGCAGAAACCGCTACTTTGCTAGCAAAATACAAAATCCAGAGGCACACATCTTCGCCTTACCGTCCCCAAACAAACGGAGCGGTAGAAGCTGCTAATAAAACAATTGTCACCATACTAAAAAAGATGGCTGATAATTATCGGGATTGGCCCGACAAAGTACCCTTCGCCCTATGGGGGTACCGGACATCGATCCGAACTGCAACCGGGGCAACTCCATATTATTTGACATATGGGATGGAGGCGGTCCAACCAGTCGAATTGGAAATACCTTCCCTCCGGATCCTGCTAGAAAGTCAAGTACCCGAAGCAGATTGGGTTCAAGCTCGATATGACTCATTGGTTCTTTTAGACGAACGGCGGTCCCGGGCTCTCAATAACATCCAAATATACCAAAAGAGAATCAAACGGGCCTTTAACAAAAGAGTTAGGCCCAGGAACATCAAAGAAGGCGATTTGGTCCTAAAGTCGGTTCGTGCCCTACTACCGGTTGACCCAAGGGGAAAACTTAAACCCAATTGGGCTGGGCCATACCTGGTCAAGAAGGTTCTATCAGGAGGAGCAGTAATGCTGACAGATCTGGACGGAAATGAATTTGTCAACCCGACCAACCTAGACCAGCTAAAACGCTACTACCCCTAAACCTTATCTCAATGTCATTCGCAAAAATTTATTTAAACACTTTTTCAAAGTTTAAAAAGCAAGTCAATAAGTTAGGATTATTTATCCTACTGTCGCACATCTTGAACTCATAGTCTTGGTGTATTTCGAAATTGCAAAAAAAATCTGCGCCCGAACTACGTTTGGTTTGATTCCACTAACTGTGGATATGTAGGCAGCCCCTCAAAAGGGCACAACCACTGCAATAACGAAAAAAGACAAGAACGGTTTTCACTAATAATACTTTTATTATTCCAAAAAAAAACACCGATAAACTCGGTATTTCAAAGTTACAAAAAAAAGAAGCCACAAAAAAAGCAAAAAAAAAACACTACAAAAATAGTAATAATATTTCAAATAATAATAAAAGAGAGACTAGTCATATCCGGGCATCTTGCCCTTACCTTTGTCTTTCGGGTCTTGAGGAGCCCGCGGACGTCGGGGCGGCGGCGGGGGCGGGCGCTCCCGAATGACAACGGGAACTTCCTTAACCCGAGTCCTCTTCTTCGACAGAGGATCTTCAGCTATGGTCACGGGCCCAAGTCGAGCCCGTACATGCTCCGGCAACCTATCCTTAGGACTAAGTCGGTCCTGGGCTGAAAGTCTCGGCCCTAGTCTCCTCTCCAAATCGGTCTGGGGGCTCACCTCCCCCTGAACGCCTCTAGCATTGGACCCCCTACCTCGAGTCCTAGTTCCTCTCCTCTGACTTGGCCTCAGACGGACTATGGGAGTTTGAGTCTCCCCTTCAGCAAAGAAATCCTGGTTGTCTTTGACTTTTTCTCGCCTAAACAGGTCGAAGGCCTCGTCGATCTTCAGAGCAGCACGAGCTTCGGCAGTCTCGGCTTTGGTCCACTTTTCGTAGGAATAAGACACCCAGGCAGAATGAAGCGGCTTGGGAACGGACCAAGTAACTCTAGTATACCATCTCTGAATCCAAGTGTCACACAAAATGTCGGTCAGTTGGGTAGGTGCACTCACAACCGCCTCATTCTTCGGGATGCGCTGCGTCCGCCCATACTGCCTGAGTATGCGGTCAGGATAGTGGTGAACTGTGTGGCTAAAGGACAGAATCACCTGGTAACGTGCCTTGTCGTCAGGTGCCAAACCCGTCCAGGAATAAATAGGCAACCATAAAACCACCCATCGTATCAGCGGACCACGATGGAACGTTAGTTCTTCCTCCCAATATTTCTGAGTGACGAGGCAAGATGAATCGGTGGGCCGTCTCCTCGTCGTCACCTGGTTGAACCAATATTCACTCGGGTTGGGAGGAGGCTCGATCTTGGACAACCTTTCAAATAGCCAGAGCTGAAAAAAAAGTAACGCTTATGAAATTTCGGACGAATTCAGGCGTCCGCATAAGGGCACTCGATCGAGTGCCGGGGTCACTCGATCGAGTGACACCCCTAAAACGTGGCAGAATGCTCCTCTACGAGGGCACTCGATCGAGTGCCAGGACGACTCGGTCGAGTGCCCCCTGTAGCAGTATATCGCGAAAAAAAAAAAAAATTCGAAGATCGAAAGAAAAAAAGGAAAAAGCGATATACCTGCAGTAGACGGGTGCTCCCCGTGAAACGGGCTGACTCATCCCTCTTCCGGTTGTCTAAACCCTGAATGATCTCCCCCGTGATCAACGATGCGGGACTACACTCCGTCTCCATGAGGTCAGCAACAACGAGAAGACGAACACTACCCATGCAAGACAGCAGGTCCATATGGCCTTCAAAGGCGTACACGTGCAGCATACAGAAGGCGAACGCCCTACGACTATGAATGGGCGTAACCCAAATGTCATATGGGTTCATGAACTTCTCAGCTAAGGCAAGCAGAGAAACGGTATCCCCTTCGAGCATGCGGGATACTTCAGCGTGGGAAAGCCCCAAAAATTCCCGTAGTTTCCTCCTAGGGTCCCGAACTGAGAAAGGGACAGCAGGGCGGAGCAATGGGTTCCACCCTCCTATGGCAGCAATTTCCTCGGGGAGGGGACAGATTTCGCCCCGAGGGAAGGCGAAGACGTGATAGGTGTCATCCCAGAAGGTCAGACAGACATCAAGGAAGTGACGGTCCACGTGCAACTGACGAAACGTGAACAGTTGGAATATACCGGACTGCCTCAGAGCTACCTTGCTCGCATCCCTAAAACGGTGTGCCCAATCTTGCAGCATGTTGATCAGACGGTCGATACCCATGCTAAGTTTCTTGAGAGGAATAAAAGTTTTCTTTTAAAGAGAAGAGGAAGCTTTTTGAGAGTAGTGACAAAAAGAGGAACCAGGGTGATGTATTTATAACATCAAAGCCCTGGAGCATCACCTGCAGCTGTGCCTCCTTGGCCCAAGCGGGCCTAGAACATACAGGCCCGACCCATGATTCTTCCTCACAAACACAGGAATTTAGTCATCCCGAGCAGTCTGTCGAAAATTCACAAAAAATTCAAAAAATTTCAAAACTTTCAAAGGTTTCAAAAAATTCAAAAAATCATTTTCCCCAGCACGAGTCATTTTACTACCTACGTGTCGCATACGTTTTATGTGACTTTTACAGGTACGACTCAAATAGGGACATGCAACCCTCTAAAATCTCCCCAACGGAAGCCCAAGGCGGCATTTTCCCCGGAATGGTACGGGATGGGCCCACATATAGGCACACCCAGGACTTATGCGACAAGTCCGATTCCCCACGAAGTATCATCAGCAGCTCAGGTATGATTTCTGACTTACGGCTGGCGAGCCCTTCACGCGAGTCTAATGGACTATAAACGACCCGAACGGAAGCCTACCAGGTCTTAATTGACTTGGTAGCTACTCTGACTTTCACCTTGTCCAAGCCTCAGTCAGAGTGGGGGCTCTGTAGACACCCAAAATTTGACCGCCAGGTGTCTATAGCAGTTTCCAAAAAACACCCAATGATGATCGGACGCGAACGTGATTTAGTATACTCGGACTTGGGCTCGGAATCAATAATATCCGACATGGACTTTTAGTGGAGTAAAAATCTCACGAAACAGACCTCAAATTCAGGCCCAGTGGGTCGTTCCGAGTCAAACAAGACTAATTTGGGCCGAAACCAACACCAAAAATAATTCCCGTCTTTTAGCGACCGGGGCAAAACCCGGTCAAGACAAACCCGACAAAAAAAACGACCGGATGCGTCTTGAAACTTGCGCCACAATCCAAAAATCAGCCAAAATCATTCCAAAACAATGCAAATCAATCACAATCAATCAAGCACAAATCAAGGGCAATCACGCCCAAAATAGCCCGGTTTAATTGATCCACTCGGTCGAGTGGATTGACCACTCGATCGAGTGGAGCCTCACAAGGACCGTCCAGGTGCATTCGCGAGGGCACTCGACCGAGTGCACCCGCGCCACTCGGTCGAGTGACCCAGGGTCGGGGCTCCCTATAAATACCCCATGACCCCCATGCACAACACACACTTTTTGCAACTACACAACTCTTACAACCTTCACAACTTGTTGCATGCATACTCATCCCATACACACAATACTACGACCCTAGAAACCCTAGGCAAAAGACATCAAACCCGAGCCCCTCGTCCCTTGGAGAACCGGCGAAGCATACACACACATATACACACCATAACTCGCATACATCCTCGATACTCCCAAGCCCGTGCCGCTATTACGAGTCCATTTCCGAGGTCCTTACTAAGCATGTATGTTGAGGGTGTCCTAAACCCCATCTCGATCTCTTTTTTTCTAGTCTCATTTTCATTTTATTTATCGTATTTTCGTATCGTATTTATAATCGTAATCATAATAGTAACACTAGCATTAATATTGTCGTACTTTCGCGTCTTCATTTTTGTATCATCTTTTCTTTATCATCATTATCGTCATAATATCGCGTAAATACATTTTAGTATGAAAATTCGGTTTCGAATGCGTTGGACTATGATAATCAACCTAAAGTCATAGTTGAACGCATTTAATCCCATTTCCAATTGGTATGGAACCCGTTGACACGAAAACCGACGTCACATAATCCGTAAGGATTAATATCGATGTTGTGACGTAGAGGGACGCAATTCCGTCACTAATCAATTTTTTTTATCAAACAATAACTTTCTTCACAAAATTCCGATAACGGTATTATAATTATATAAGACATGATTATAATACCGACAAACCGGGTTAAATCTAAATCCGTCAATATTTTTATTTGACTCGGCCAATCATCGATTTAAAACACATTAAAACAAACGAGTCAAAACTCGTACAGGTGCCACTCGACCGAGTACACCTGCTACTCGATCGAGTAGCACCCTAAATTACGGGCAGTAGCGTCTTCCAGGACGCACTCGGCCGAGTCCAGCCATGACTCGACCAAGTGGGTCCTGCAGCCCAGAAACCGAGAGTTCTTTTCATATCATTCGAGCCTCGTCTTTTTAAAAGCGACTTAGTCGACACGTGTAAAGTTAATCACGTAGATTTTCCAAAATTCATGCATATCACTTCACTTAGACGATTTTGATCGACGGTCTCACATTATTAATTTTATGTCGACGACTCTTTAGTCGTATCCGATGTAAAATTAATTTAGACTCAATTTCTCGAGGTGATAAGTCGGGACAAGGCATCGAGGTTCGAGATCGGGCTAGCACCACGTCTAGGTCTCGAACCTCCGTCCTTTGATTAATACACAATATAATGTGCAACTAATTAAAGTTCGTCCACCTACACAAAATCACGGTCTAGTTTATACACGGGTCCGTTTATAATTATTGCTCGTCATTTCAATTGCATATTTCAATTGTTCCATTTTATTGTACGCCGTATTGTGAATTCCGGGTTGTATTCCGCCCGTGTAACTTGTAATCGATTTATTTTTGCTTTGCTTTATTTATTTGCGTTTTACCGCTTTTAAATGAACCCTCGCATGCTAAACCACCTCGACAATAAATTAGATGCATTAAATCGACGTAGCTCACATTTAATTCGCATGCTTAGCTAAAACGCTGTTTGCATAACATTTCACCGAATCACTAACGCGTATATTAAAAAGTCAAACGATGTCCTAGTAGAGGCCGCTAAGTACGGGCGGGGTTGGGTGTCCTTAGTGGGCTTCCCAACACGTACCCTCACCCCTTACTCAGAACCGTGGTTTCCGGATGTCCGAATCCATTGGCAACGAGAGTCATTCAATATACGATTAACCGCTCAAGTCGGCATCTATATCGATATGCAAAGGGACGAGCCCAATAAACTCTCAAACCAAAATGGGTCATACTTTGTGTATGGACCATGGCGATATAAAGTGGGCTCGAATGGTTCCGAATAACCATAAAATTCGGTGGCGACTCCATTTCGACTTAAATTTCAATTCGATCCTTCTCATATGGAGGTGCATTCGCCTAACCCAAACCCGCGCGTGGCCGCGTCGGGGTGGACCTACGTCATGTCCACATTATCAGCAAATGATACAAGCAAATGTAAGCTTTTATCATTTGGTTAGTACCAAAAATCAACATGTCGTCTACATACAAGCAAATGATTACACCATTACCGGTTTTATCAAACTTGCTATATACACACTTGTCACATTGGTTAAGCTTAAAACCATTTGACAAGATACCTTCATCAAATTTTTGATGCCATTGCTTAGGAGCTTGTTTGAGTTTGTACAAGGATTTAACAAGCTTACAAACCTTATGCTCATTACCCGGCATAATAAAACCCTCTGGTTGCCTCATATAAATTTCCTCTTCCAAATCTCCATTTAAGAACGCCGTCTTGACATCCATTTGATGGATAACTAGATCATTAATTGCCGATAGAGCAATCAACAACCTAATAGTGGAGATTCTGGCAACCGGAGAATAGGTATCGAAATAATCAATACCTTCCTTTTGTCTGAACCCTTGGATGACCAACCGGGCTTTAAACCTGTTGATTGTCCCATCGACTCTCATCTTTCTTTTGAAGAGCCACTTGTAACCCAGAGGTTTGCAACCACGTGGAAGATCCGTGAGGATCCACGTGTTATTCCCCATAATGGAATCCATCTCATCATTGATGGCTTATTTCCAAAATGAGACATCTTGAGACTTCATAGCCTCCTTATATGTCCTAGGATCCTCATCCATTGTAGAAATATGAATATTGGAATCCCACCTCATGTCTCGTCCCTTCCACCAAATAGATTTGGAAATCAGGTCCAAAAGATTTTTCTTTCCTAACCCTTTTACTTCTCCGAAGCACAATAGACTCATCTTGAGATGACACATTATCCGTCACCTCTACTCCAATATTTCTAGGAGTAATATCTTTTGTCCTTTGCATTGATGTAAACCGAGACTCGTCAAAGATGGCGTCTCTTGACTCAATGACGGTATGAACCGACACCGAATCATTCGGTTCAATGACGTAGAACCGATATGCCTTGGAATGCATAGCATATCCAATGAATATACAATCAATGCCTCTTTCACCTAAGGTTTTAATCTTAGGTGCCGGTAGTCTTACTACCGCTCTACAACCCCAAACTCGTAAATAATTTAAGTTTGGTTTTCTTTGATTCCAAAGCTCATATGGAGTTATAGTATTCCGTTTACTCGGAATCCTATTAAGCAAGTAACAAGCCATCAATATTGCTTCCCCCCAAAAACCCTCACTCAAGCCCGAGTAAGATAACATGGAATTTACCATCTCTTTAAGAGTACGGGTTTTTCCTCTCCGCAATGCCATTTTGCTGTGGCGTATACGATGTCGTTACCTCATGTATTATACCACATGATTCGAAAAAGGATGGATCATAAAATTCACCACCTCTATCGGTACGCATCTTCTTAATCTTAGAAGACAATTGAAGCTCAACTTCACTTTTATAGATATTAAACATATCCATTGCCTCATCTTTAGTGTGCAACAAAAATACATAACAAAAACGAGTACAATCATCTATAAAAGTTACTACATATCTTTTATTACCCAAAGACGGTGTAGCATACAAATCACATAGGTCACTATGAATAAGTTCCAAAACTGAGGTCGATCTTTCAACACTAGGAAAAGGTTGCCTAACAATTTTAGTCAACATGCAAGTGTCACACTTATTCATATTATTTATGTCAAAAGATTGAATCAACTCATTTTTAGACATTAACATCATTCTTTTGAAATGAACATGACCTAATCTAGCATGCCACAAAACCGATGTATTAACATTACTACAAACCATAGCACGATCAACATCATCATGATTCAAATTTAACATGAACATGCCATTACATAAATAACCAAATCCAATAAACAATTCATGCTTACTTAATACAAATTCATCACATTCAAATACTAATTTAAATCCTTCATTCGAAAGCAAACTACCGGATACCAAATTCTTTCTGATACAAGGCACATGTAAATCATGCTTTAAGGTAATAAATTTTTCGGAACTAAACTTCAACACCATGGTTCCTACACCGACAATGGTAGCCTTTGACTCGTTTCCCATAAATAAGATGGACCCATCTTTCACCGGTTTGTAATCTTCATACCATCGACGGTCTCTACAAACATGCTTGGTAGCACCCGAGTCAATCCGTCATGCAACATCGTCATCCTGCATATAAATGCCTCAGAAATCAATGATACATAATTCTCAACCGAATTAAAATCACAAGATAAATTCTGACCTTGATGTTTAGGTGGCTCTTGGTCCTTAGACCCTTGCCCTTTGTCTTTAGACCGCTGCCCAGAAGGCCTTTCGGTGTTGCTTTTTTGTTCCTTTTCACGGCACAATCCGCTTTGAAGTGACCATATTTACCACAAATCCAACAAGCACCCTTAGGTACTAAATTGGTATCATCGCTAACACTAGAATGTGGCCTCTTTTTACCTTTTTTCTTATTAGAAGAACCCTCAACACCCTCCACCACATTGATGGAAGACGGATCCGTAGCCATATTACTCTTGGCCTTAGTATCCTCTTGCGCCCTTAGAGATTCCTCTATACGCAAGTGATGACTACCGAGTTGAACAAGACTCAACTCTTCCTTTTTTATGCTTAAGCATCCGTTTGCAATCTTTGTATAAAGGTGGTCATTTATCAATAATACTTGACACCGAAATTGACTCTCCATTTCCATCTTATGTTCAGCAAATTGACCCAATAAACGCAATAACTTGTTATATTGTTCCATCACCGGCCTAGAATCTACCATTTTGTAATTCATAAAATTAGTAACCAAAAACTTTTTACTCGAAGCATCCTCCTCCATATATTTAGATTCTAATTGATTCCACAAGTCTTTGGCTGACTCAACATTTTGATAAATATCAAATAGAGAATCCGACATACCATTTAGAATGTGCCCTCGACAAATGTAGTCATCATTCTCCCATTTGTTCCTCTTCCGAAGTTGATCGATTAGACCATCATCCGCCACTTCCGGTATCGGTGTGCTAAGAACATATACCACCTCCAAAGCAGTCAAGAGAAAATGCATCTTCTTTTGCCATCGCCGGAAATCGACACCCTCAAACTTGTCCAATTTCCCGATTTTCGTTGTCATCTCTTTCACATTCGACATGTTGGAATTATTCTTGAAGATTGTTGTAGAGTACACCAGAATACAACAATATCGAAAATTACAATAGTTACAATTACTAAACTATTAAAATTACAACAACGAAAATTACAATTGCTTGGATATCTTTGTAGAATCGTGAACGGAATCACTTTCCTTCAAGAATAATCGACCCAATAGTGTCCCGGGTTACACGATTTTCTTGTGGGATAAGACTACAAGAGTAAACTCTTATTCCGACACAAGAATTTTGAGCAAGAACTTATGAAGATTGAGAGTTTTTACTTTACAAAGAAGAAAACATAGAAAAAAATAGAGAGCAAAAGTGTCTGTTTATTTTTCTTATCTCTGCCCTGCCCTTCCTCAAGTGTACGTAATTTTCAAAAAGAGAATTACAAACCAAGCATGCAGTAACTTCCATGCAAGAATAACAAGCCATGTGTCATATGGCAAAACTAAAGAAAAAACTGAATTGTTGGATGGCTAACACGTCGAAATGATGGTTTGAGAAGATAAGGATCCATACAACAATAACGGATTTTCCAACGTAACACACCCCGATTACCCATGGTTAAAATACAGGTAGAGACGGAAATGTAGACACATACACTTGATCATTTAGACAAACTGTAAGCTCAATTTAGACTTAGACAAGCGTGCACTCCGCACTCCCGACTCGTCATATAGCTAAACCGAGTTCACCCTTCTTTGTAACTAAACCTCGACTACATCTAATGAAACGTGATTAACTCAAATCACCAACAATAATTACGGTATTACTTTCAAGAAAATTCTAAAGTGGTTGGATTTTAGAAATGCAATCAAATTATAAACTTTAACATCTTTTTGAGTGTTAAATAATTTTTAAAAGAGATTACATTTTAATTAACGCATATTTGAAGGGAGTATTTTTAATTTACTCTTTATATAATTATTAAAGTTAAATATTTAAACAAACCATTTATATTTAATGCTTTTGTTTTTACAATTTTTTCCCTTTTGCTCAAATTTATTCTTACTACATTTTGTTTTATTGATTATATATAGACAGAATTTGGTACATTTGCAAATTTGGTACAATTTACCTTTTAATTGTGGCCATTGGATCTCACTTGATCAAGCGCTAAGAATAAAACTCTCTAAATCTCAAAAGCAATTTTTTCTTAGATTTTTATAGTTATTTTGATGTACAAACAAGATTATTTTAATGAAGAAAGATAGTTATTTTATAGTTTACTCACCCAACTGTTTATTGAGAATAATGTTATCTGGTTATACATAGTTATTTCAATGTAGATACGTAGTGATTTCTATGTAGAAAGTCAGTTATTGTATTGAATAACTTGTGTTATTGTATTGAGATGAAATTCAAATATAATAAAATTTAAAATAATATTATCTAATGTTACGTACGTAGTTATTCCAATGTAGAAACTCAGTTATTATAATAAGAGTTTTTCTAAAATGAGATGAAATTCAAATATACATGGGGTAAAAGATCTCACTTTTATATATATATGTATACACACACACATACATAGATTTAAGATCATGTGAGAACCATCAACTTGATGAGAACATTGAGAACTCCATTAAATTATTATTTTTTTCAAAATTTAAAGATATATTTGAATTCGTCGTATAATTTAATGGCTGGGTAACAAATTTTTCGGTAAAAAAATCTCGTCTAGTGACGGAAACGAAAACATATAATTTTAGTGTACCTAATACTCGTTTCGGTGTATCTAATTTTTTTTTGATGTACCTTATTGCACTTTCAGTGTACCTAAATTGCATTTCAGTGTATCTTTTCAATTTGTCGTGAATAAATAGCAATTTTTCTTAATATTTTTAATAAAATACGATTAGTTATGCCTAATAAAGTATTGGAATAAATGATAAATTAGTCATCTAAATTTTCGAAAAAAAAAATTAATTGAGTTTTTATTAAGGTTCCCACGGTTCTCAATAAGTGGAGTATATATGTATGTACACACACACATAATAAAAAGGTGAAAATGAATATCTCCGTGATTTTCACGGGATTAATTAAAAAAACTAGATCCAATTTGTTGAAGGGACGTGCATAAATCCAGGTTTAGTGATACTTTTACTAAAAAAAATATTAACGTATAATAAATAAAAGACATATAATTGAAATATGTGAATAAGGTATAAGTTATGTAGTTTAGTGTTGAATTGATGTGATTTATGTCTATAACAATCGCTGGTGACCTACAATTTTGGACCCAATAATTAAAATTGAAACAAAATTTAAAGCGTTTTTTTTTTGGAAAAGCCACTGATTCTCATTCATTAAAAATTCCAATAGTAAATACTAAGAGCTATATTTGTATCCTAAGCAAGGCTTAGAATTTGTTGTAGCTCGGCTCTATTAGCAACATGAAAGGAATAAATACATAATTGCATTTGAATGATCCTAATGATAGTAGAAGGTTGTCGTTGTTTGCCTTGAAATATCCTCAAAATTCTTTCATGCCATATTTCGTATATACTGATGACCAAAAATCCAGAATGCATCTTCTTTGTCGTTTGATCATGCTTTTGTCCTTGTTGCAATGCGTATACCATCTTAGTAGAGCGGGTAATACATCCGGTGTTGTTCAGCCAGTTTTTGAGTTCATTCCAAATTGGGTGAACAAAGGCACACTCAAAAAATAAATGCACCTGAGTTTCAGCAGCTATGTCGCATAAAACCCAGCAATTTGCACAAACAAATCCACGATGCAACAAGTTATCAACTATAGCGAGTTTGTTTCCTATGGCCATATTAGCAATAAAGAACTGTTTTGGGGCGTTTATAGTATCCCAGACTAGTCGAGCTCATTTAACCTTGTCCTCCCTTGCTCTGATAATGTCATACAGAGTTGTTAAACAAATTCTTCCCTAGCTGCAAATTTAAAGCGTTTACTATCTGCTTAGATATGCAAAAATCGATCGGCACATATTTTTGAAACGACATATACAATGAATTAAAGACTTGGTCATGATTATTAATAATCCGTGCACAAAATTTTGAAACAGATAAACCCGTGAATTTCATGGGTCACATACCTAGTTGAAGATTATTACGTGTGAAAGAAATTTTTACTTAATTAAATTGTAGTATCTTAATAGAATAGATATACAATTACATATCAACCCTTAAGTCTTTGGCCCAAAAGCGAAAACTCAATTTCAATCTTTTTTATTTTCTCATTTATAATTATGGTAGTGCCGAAATTTGGTGCCACTTGGTGGCACCCTATCATCATCCAACTATAAACAATGTATCACGATTCACAATCCTAAATACAAGCAAATAACCACTAGAACTCGCCAAACTCTACCGCCCCTACTACTTTCCCAATCGACGCCTCAACGAAAAAATTTCACCACCGGCGCTCCCCCTCCCCGTCTATGAATCATCAACCACCTAACTAATAATTAAATTCGGGAAGAGGGGGCGGGGCGGGCGGGGTTAGGTGGGTTGGTCTGGTGGTGGTTTAGGGTGGTCGGAGGATGGGCATTGTTGGGGGCGAGGGTGATGGGGGTTGATGGTGTTGAAATAAATGATTCAAAATTAATTTAATTATTTAATTATTATTATTTAAATAGTTTAATTATAATATTATGGAGTACTGTAGTAGTGGACTAGTAGATTAGTTGAAATTCCATAATTGTAGTAGTAATGCATGTTTGTAGTTGTTTAGTAGTAGAACAATTAGTGCCTTTTATTTAGGAACTAGTTTTACTAATTAAGCTATATAATAGTCAAGGTTGTACATTACTTTGATAATGGAAGAGTAATCTAATTATTATTTTCTATCTTCTTTATTCTCAATAATTTCCCACATTTTGTATCAGAGCACCAGGTTCATTCCTAGGGCTTACAAAAAAAAATCGCATCAAATAACTTGTCTTTGTTGATTCTCATCCTTAAGAGAGAAAATTATCAAACTTGGGCTATCAAAATGAAATCTCATTTGAAAGTTTTGAATTTATGGGATGTCATTGAGAGTGATATTGATCCTACCCCTCTTCCACAAAATCCAATTTTGAACCAAATCAAAAAAATTGATAAGGATGACGCAAAGAAGCCGGAATTAAAGCTCTCTCTTATTTGCATTCCGCGGTGTCCGTGATATTTTTCCGAGTATCATGACATGTGAGTCACCCAAAGAAGCATGAGAGATGCTAAAACAAGAATTTGAAGGTAATGAGCAAACAAAGTTAATGCAAGTATTGAATCTCAAAAGAGAATTTGAGGTTCAAAAGATGAATAAAAATGAGACCATAAAAGAATATGTGGGTAAGCTTATGTCAATTGTTAATCAAGTTAGACTACTTGGTGAAAAATTTCTCGATGAAAGAATAATTGATAAAATTTTAGTCTCAATTTCTGAAATTTACGAGTCTAAAATTTCTTCAATCGAAGATTCAAAAGATCTTTCAAAAATCACCTTAGGGGAGTTAGTTAATTCTCTTAGTGCCGTTGATCAAAGGCGTTCCATGAGAGTAGATGAATATGAAAAGGGTGAGGAAGCATTGTTTGTTAAAAAATCATTTAAGGGAAAAGGAAAGGGAGTCCAATGTAGCCACTGCATAAAATTTGGTCATGATGAAGAAGATTGTTGGCATAAAGGCAAGCCCCAATGTCACAAGTGCAAAAAATATGGTCATTTGGCAAAGAATTGTTGGTCCGAAGAAAATGCAAATATGGCACAAGTTGCCGAAGAAGAAATCTTGCTCTAATGGTGGGAAGTGCACCATAAGTGATCCGGTAGAGAAATGTGTTCTATCAAGTTATAAAGAGTATTGGAGAGAAGTGCTCCAAATGAAAAAATGGTGATTATGTGCACCAACAAAGAAGGTGGTGAGATGTGCATCACAATGTGAAGAGAAGTGCTTCACAAGTTTGATGGAGAGAAGTGCTCCATATCAAGAATGAAATTTTGAATCAAGGGAGTGTGTTGAAATAAATGATTCAAAATTAATTTAATTATTTAATTATTATTATTTAAATAGTTTAATTAGAATATTATTGAGTACTGTAGTAGTGGACTAGTGGATTAGATGAAATTCCATAATTGTATTAGTAATGCATGTTTGTAGTTGTTTAGTAGTGGAACAATTAGTGCCTTTTATTTAGGAAGTAGATTAGTAATTAAGCTATATAATAGATTAATAGCCAAGGTTGTACGTTACTTTGATAATGGAAGAGTAATCTAAGTCTTATTTTCTATCTTCTCTATTCTCAATAATTTCCCACATATGGTGCATGGATGGGGGTCGGCAACAAGGGTGGGTTTGGGTTTGGGTCTAGGTGGTGGGTGGGTGGAGGTCGGGATGGTGAGTGGGTGAGGGTCGGGTGGTCACTTAAACAATCCATATATCAACTGATTTTTTTTACTAAACCTTTCTATTAAACCTGTCATCATTTACATTAACTGATTTCATATTAAACCTATAGGCTAGTATTTTTGGTGTATTTGCAGGCATATTTGTTGAAATTGTCAGGCGTGCATACTTATGAGATCGCGGCGGCCACCTACACAATCAATCCATCGGACGACGCGTTTGGGGTCGTCGTTGCGATGATTATCCAATAATCCCGCATTCGGATCTTGGACCCATTTTGTACTCTATGAATATACGAGTTGTATTCGCATTTTTGGTCTCTGTATGTGGTTTAAATTAAAGTCTGGATCTGTTGGTTTGACAACCAGTTTAGGGATCTGAGATGCAATGTGATGTTGGAGTTGCCACCGAACAATTGTGGGGTGTACGAAAATCATTCAAGTCAATGTGATTCGTAGTCATGGCCAAAGCCGAGTGACATCAATAACAAAAAGATTCTTGAGGTTCACAATTTACATAACGGCATGTGTGGGAACTAGGAATTTGAATTGAATTCCGGATTTGAGATGATTCAAGTATTTGGGAAAATCGAGAATTTGGAATTGGATTTGAGATGAATTCCATACCAATTCCAATCTTGTTTAAATTTGACTTTCTCAAATGACTACCCCATGGTAGTCATTTCGATCCCGTCACTATTCATTGTTTTTTATCTGCGTAAATCTAGTCATATTTTTTTAATTGATTTTTGTCCCTAATTGAAATATACATTTTCGTCATGAAAAAAAAAATAAAAAAATTAATTTTTTGTGACCTCGACCCGGTTCCGCCCCGCCCAATTCCAATTCCAATTCCATGGATACCCAAACAACATTTTGGAATTGGAAATGAAATTGAATGTCAATAATTCAATATCTAGAATTAAATTCATGACAATGAAAATAATTACATATTTCCAAACGCTACCTAAGTGAATTGGGTTATTGACTCTTCTAAACTCTAGTTTACTCTTGAATACTTCTTTGTGAAATCTTGAGTTTCTACTTCTCCGCACTTTTAGTAATTTACTATGAAAAGTACACATAAACAATCCTTATGGTTATGCTAATTTACTACAAGCGCACATAAACTCAACCACACCATATATTATAACTAGAGAAGTCAACAAAGATGAACGAATCTATACATAAGCGATCATACAGTTTGGTTCATGTGATTAATATTTTCCTACAATCAACAACGACGAAAAGCATATGATTTGATAAATTATACTCTTCCTGTTTTCTTATTGGGCTGAAATATCATTTCTTCCTTATTTCTATTTTCGGCCATGAACATGTGGTCTAGAATTACCCTTACATTTCACTCAAATCTTTCTTCTCTTTTGAGCCACACACTCCTAGACCCAAGAGGCCAAGACTAGCAATAAATTAATTAATGATAAGATTTTTTTTTAAAAAAAAAAAAAAAAAAATTATCCCTATTTATTTGCTAGACCCTAGATTAGGAAGTTAGCCTTTCATCCCTATTTATCTTAATCTTTTAAAGCAGAAACATTTTCTACTTCCACGTTCACCCACCTCAGCATTCCATGTGGCGGTGAGTTGGCGCATACATGGCAGGTCCTATGTGACAAAAAAATTGTTTTCATTTAATAAATTAAACGTCAATGCAGTTAAATAAAATTACGGACGGTTACTTAAAACAACTTCCCACTTTCGTCATTTTAACTCCCAACTCCTCCCCATCTTTAAACTCCCCACTTCTGTCAACTTTTATTCTCTCCCCCGTCTCACCAATATCTCGATTTGTTTGATGAATTTGGAGAGATTGTTTCTTCTTCTGTCCAATAATCCTAACTAAAAATACCCCAAAAAAATTCAATCAAACCTAAAACCCCCCAATTCAATCAAATCAATTTCCCCCCAAAAAAATCAAGCAATTGACAAATTCAGTTAATAGCGGTAGCTAACATGTCATCGGAAGGAATCAACGGGGTGTGGAACACGTGGCCGAAAACAAAGGTGGAGGCGTCCAAAACAAATGTCGATCTTCATTTTCTGCATTAATTTCAATTATGATGAAGTGGGTATTGGATAAACCTGATTAATTTTCTGCATTAATTTCAATTTTACAAAAGTAAAAGGGTATTATTGTTTTATTCATTAATTACGATACTTACCTGTAAACAACTATAGGGTATAATATTTTTATTATTAAATACATTAAAAATTATTTAAAAGTCACTTTTTAATTATTTTTGTAGTCTAAGATAAGATTAGGTTCTTTTCAACTTCTTTTAAGCATACTTCAGTGCAAAAGAACAGGATCTAAATATAATATTTTGACTGTTATTTCAAATATAATACTACGTTAATATTCTAATAATAACGTTTTGTTTGTCCATCCCCACAATCCACTCTGTAACAAAGGATTTTTTAATCTTAATAATATACAAATAGAGATTTTAGTGTAACAGCCCTAAATTTTCGCAACCAAATAAATAATAAACCAAAAAATGGAAAACTCAAAGCTGTTACTCCACACTTAGCTTACCAAGCCAAGTGCAAGGAAAATGATAAATAATAAATAAATAGAAATAGAAATTTGTTAGCTAATTAAATGAAAACGTTGCAGCGGAAGTCTTTAAGTCTTACAAAATCCAAAACTGTTTAAAACAATCGTAAACCAATAATAATAAATCCAATAATAATATAAATAGTTTGGAGTCAAGTTAAATAGTAAAAGTCCTTCCTCGCTCAGCCTAACCCGATACCAGAATGCACCCATGCAGCAAATCACGTGACCTATCATCTGTACCCAAAAATACAAATAGGTACAGGTTCCAGCGGGGGAACGACCCAAAACAAAAGGACGTCAGCAAAGCTAGCAAAGTTGAGTAAAAGTATAATAATATAATAAATTGTGAAATAATAATAATAATAATAATAATAATAATAATAACAAACTGAACTCAGAGTTAAAATCATCGTTTAAATACCAGAATACCATAAAAAGAATAGTCAAAATCAACCCAACCAAAATATATATTTGTCGCAACCTGTGTGCCAAGGTCCTACCCTTGCACGGTTTAGAGATAACCATCTGTGCTTAACTAGACTCATAATAGTGCGCACCTCTCACATTTGGACAGTCAGTAGGATGAAACTGTCAAAGGAGAAAGTCTAACTCCCTAGCGAGTGAGGGCCGGACAATCCCCATTCAAAAATAGTTTCGGGACGAAGTCCCAGGAATGTCTTAGACGCACCTTAAAACCGTCTAGACCAACAGAGCTCCCAGAGTCTGTTATAAGTTACCAATTTTTTTTACCAAACCAATACCAATGTGAAGTTCAATATCCAAACATTACGGAGTAATATATATAAAAATTCACCATCGACGAAATAATTTACAAATCCGTTATAAAAATATAGTTTGATCCGAACATACTCTTTACTTTTAAATGAAATGGGTAAAACGTCATTACCTCTCAAGACGGTCAAAACTCAGCTAGTATTAGTCCAAGAATTCTTTCTCCTCGAACCCACAGGCTACAAATAATATACAAATGGTTCAGTAACTTAATACTCCAACTTATTAAATCAGACGACATTCACTCATAATATCGACTCACTCACTATTAATCAACTAGCTCGCTAGTAACAATCAAAATATATCAACCCAAACTCAAATCGTCTTAATCGGAACAAATCTATCACTAATTGTCCTATGCTCCTGGCAATCCCCACATAAGTTTCATTATGCTCAAAATACATTGAAATTTAGTGCTCAAGTAACTTGTACCAAATACCACGCACTCCTTTTTTTATTCTTCATCTTACACGCGCCCCCATTTCAATTTGTTACATTACTATGTACAAATCTACTCCTCCTCATCATCAATCATCATCATCATCATCAAACATAAAAAACGAAACTATATGTTACCCGCACAAAAATTAGCGAACCCGACACCGAAACCCAAATACGACCTCTCCAATTGACCATTAAATACAGTAGAGTCACTCCGAGGTATTATTCAAACAATACCCGTAATTTAGTAACTTAAAAAAAATAATTTACTTACAAGACTCGATTGATCGATTAAAGAAAATGTTGAATAAATATTTTCACTAATAAAAGAAATAAATAAATTGGGACTTACAATTTGATGAAGGAAGATGTATAATGCGTTGGTGCAAGTAAGGATCAAAACGGGTTTGAAATTCCGAATGGTCGATCAAACAGGAATCAGAGGAAGGAGAAGAAAAGGTGAGCGGCAGGAGTATGAAACAAGGAAAAATGGAAAAAGTGAGTGAATGAATCATGGGGTGGGGGTGTACGTAGGGTTTTTAAATGGGTTATTGTGTTTTTTTTTTCCATTTTGACTCTAAGTCGAAGTCCAACTGAAACAAAAATCGGTTTAAAACTCGACGTTCCGCTTTTAGGGAAAGAGTCCAAAATCCATTTATTTTAAGAAAGTCCAAAATACTTTAATTTAAAAATAACCTCAAAAATATTTTTCCGACTTAAAAACCCATTTTAAATAGAATAGAAAAATAATGCCTTATGAATGACTCAGAAAATAACGGGGTGTTACATTTAGAGCCGTTTATAAACGTTGACAATTCGTTGGGAGTAATTTAAAAAATAAATTAAAGTGGATTAACTTTAAAAAGCGACATTTTACAAGCGAATAATTATTAATTTACTCTTATTAAAATATTACTCGCAAATAATATAAAAGATAAACAAGTGAATAAAACGGAGAGTGTATTGTCACCCGATCATTAAATGACCAACCCATTTGTTTAATCCACGAAGATGGTCATAAATTTTATTGAATATAAACGAGTTTGATAAAAAAAATTAAAGCGAAGATGGACGATGAAGAATGATTCGCCGTACCCGAAAGGTTGAAACCAATCTATTGTCACTCTTATATCATAAGTATGGCATGATTCATATCTAATTATATCAAAAGCTTGCTGCGGCACAAGTACGATAATGTAGGGTTCAAGCAAAATAGAAATAAAAATAACAAAAACAAAATAGAGTCCACTACCATTTTTTTGGTGCACAAGAGGGGCGAAACATCAAAAATTACAAGTTGACTAGTTAAGGACCAAACGAGGAATTGCTACTCCTAATATAGCTTCTCGAAGGATCGAACAGAGATCATTAAAAGGAGAGTCAAGAACGGTAGTAGTAGATGAAGACATTCAAGATGACTTGACGCCTTAAACGATATACACATTCTAGAGTTCTGGAAAATCTTAAACGTACATCCATAACCCTTCTTACCAACAATTATTTATTAATTTCTTCAAATACAACTTTCATATATCATTTTGTTGTTTTTCATTTGTGTATAAGCTAGAAAGTTAACTTTTAATGATATTGAAAATATTGACTCAATACTTCATCTCAATTATTATTTTCCGTGCGGTAATAAGCTAATTACTGAATAATTTACAAGTAAAATTTAATTTCAATTAACTGAATATGATATATAGGCATGACAAAATAATTTTATAATCATCATAACATTTGTTCTACCGTTGACAATATTATTACTCCGTACATATTATTAAATTTACGGATCCGAGGAATTGCAAAATTATTTGTTGGTCTTCGTTGGTCTATATACAAGCGTCTACTCGGATAAAATAAGCTGAAATAAGTACGGAGTACTATATTGTATACATGAAAGAATATAGTTTTCGTATGTCTCATAACGTTACATTAATTGAACATGATATAAGCGTTTATATTGTATAGTCTTGGATATTAATATATATGTTTAAAAATATTAATTTTTCATATTCTTTCTAATATTTATTAAATCATTTCTAATTTTAATGTAAATTTTTAATACATCCGTGCAATTTTGCACGGGCCAAAAACTAGTATTTTATAATAACCAAATCTTTTAAAGACTTCTCCTTAACTTTCAACTAAAAAAATCCTAAAAGTGTTTAATCCCTTGATTATTTCCAATGATACAATCAAAATATATACAATGAGACTTACCTAAGTTAGCTAAGCAATCCCATGTGTCAAGCCTAAAATCATGAGGTAAATCACTAATTGACGGGAGTCAATCTTCTAAATGGCTAACTAATTACAAATGGATATTATTATAAGAATAATATAATGATTACAAAGAATATTGACATATTCTAATACACCCCCTCAGTCGAAGCGGGAGGAGGTCGTATGCTGAAACTGGATCGGAAGTCATCGAACAAGACTTTGGGAAGTCCTTTGGTAAAAACGTCCGCAAATTGATAGCGTGAAGGGACATGGCGGACCTGAACTTGAACGAGAGCAACTTTTTCCCGTACGAAATGTATGTCTAACTCGATATGTTTCGTGCGTTGATGATTGACGGGATTCTCGGATAGATAAATGGCAGAGACATTGTCACAGTAGACTATTGTAGCCTTGCGAATAGGACACTTCAGCTCAAGAAGAAAATTACGCACCCAACATGACTCAGCGACGGCATTTGCCACGCCTCTATACTCGGCCTCCGCGGAGGAACGAGATATGGTGGCTTGACGTTTTGAGGACCATGATATGAGGTTGTCACCAAGGTAGACACAATTACCGGAGGTAGACCGTCTAGTGTCGGGGCATCCTCCCCAATCGGCATCACTGTATACAATTAACTTTGAGGTAGATGATTCAGTAAGATGGAGCCCATAATGAGAAGTACCTTTTAAATAACGAATAATGCGCTTGAGGGCACCAAAATGGGCTTCGTGGGGATCGTCCATATATAGACAAATTTGTTGCACCGCATAGGAGATGTCGGGACGAGTGAATGTGAGATATTGAAGAGTACCAGCTAAACTCTGATACAAGGTGGGGTTCGAAACAGGAGCACCTGAGGAACCACTTAGCTTGGATTTTGTATCGACCGGCGTTTGAGCAGGTTAGCAAGAAGTCATCTCGGCTCGAGAAATAATGTCCTCGGCATATTTGTGTTGATGTAGGAATAGACCCTTTGAGTTTCGAACAGCAGAAATGCCGAGGAAAAAATTCAAGGGACCGAGATCAGTCATGGCGAATTTGGAGCGGAGATGAGTCATAATCTGCACTCGAAGAGCATCAGTTGACGTGGCCAAAATAATATCGTCAACATATAATAATAATAAATAAGCAATATTAGCACCGTCATGATAAATGAACAAAGAAGTGTCGGATTTGCTATTATGAAACCCAATGCTGGAAACATATGTAGCAAATCGTTGATACCAGGCACGTGGTGCTTGTTTGAGACCGTAAAGAGACTTTTTGAGAAGGCAAACATGATTCGGATGGGTTCGGTCACTAAATCCAGGTGGCTGATACATATAGACCGTCTCGGCTAAATGACCATGAAAAAAGCATTCTTCACATCAAGCTGACGAATTGACCATTTTTTAGAGACCGCAAGACTAAGGACTATCCGTATAGTAGTAGGTTTGACCATGGGACTAAATGTTTCATCACAGTCGACTCCCACCTGTTGTGACCTGCCATTGACAACCAAGCAAGCTTTGTATCACTCCAAATCATCATTAGCTTTAAATTTTTGCTTAAACAACCAGAGAAAACGAGTAACATCGGGAGGTCGGGGCACAAGAATCCAAGTCTTATTCTTAATGTGCGCGTCAAATTCATCTTTCATTGCATGATTCCAATGCGGGTCATTAAGTGCAGCGATGGGGTCCTTGGGAATGGGAGAAAGATCGGTTGTAGTGCATAAAGTAAAACGAGATTTTGGTTTAAAGATGACATGCTGAGCACGAGTGGTCATTTGGGGAGACGGGTCAGGTTGAACCGGAGGAGAGGGTGTTGTTGTGGTCGAAATGGTGGTTGGGGTGTCAATGGAAACGGTGGGCGTCGTGGTGGTGGACACGGGCGGGGTCGACAAGGGAGATGTGGACACGGGCGGGGTCGACAAGGGAGATGTGGACACGGGTGTGTGTGGGGGGGGGGGTCTGAGGATCATTGGCCAAAGTTTCGATCGTCGAGGTCGACGAATTGTGAAGATGAGAGGTCATATATGGGGTCGGGTCAGAGGATAAGAAGTCATAAGAAGAGGGAGTAGGGGTAAAGGTTTTAGCAAATGGGAAAACCGATTCGTCAAACGTCACGTGTCGAGCGATAAAAATTTTCCGAGTGGCCAAGTCAAGACATTTGTAACCGCGATAGTTAGACGGGTAGCCGATAAAGACACATGGTGTAACAATGAGACTTACCTAAGTTAGCTAAGAAATCCCATGTGTCAAGCCTAAAATCATGAGGTAAATCACTAATTGATGGGAGTCAATCTTCTAAATGGCTAACTAATTACAAATGAATATTACAAGAATAATATAATGATTACAAAGAATATTTACATATTCTAATAAATCCTTTTTTTTAGTGAACTAAAAAATCCTATGTGTCTATCTCTGTGATTATTTTAAAAATCAAAATATCCACATGCTTATAAACTACCTATGGTTATGATTAACAATGTAACTTACATCTTTACCATAATCCCGACCTATTCCATTATATACGGAGTGAATTTTTTTCGTATTTTAATCATACCCAGTTAATTAGCTCATGCCAAATTTAATGACTTCCAAATCAATCAATCAATTATTTAGATTAAACTATTAAATGACAACTATAATTACTACTCCGTAAATGATATACATGGATAAAAAAAAATTACTGAGACCTCTCACATGGGAGGAGGTTACAAATTTAGTAACTTCCGAGAGATCTCACATGAGACTCCCTAAGACATAATTTGTGTTATACCTTCATTCACAAAGGATTTCTCAATTTAACTGAAGATGTCTCAGCCTAGTGGTTAGGACTAGATGTTCTGGACAGTATGTCTCAGGTCCGAATTCCCCCCTTTATATTGTAATGCGACTAAGTGCGCTCTTTGTTGAACAAAAAAAAAAGGATTTCTCTATTTCACAATAGTACTCTTCGCGTATATATTTATGAAATGAGATAATGATCATATAAAAACGGAGGGGCATTATTTTTATGACATGCTTATCATCGTTTACGTCTAAGTTTCATTTTTACGTTTTGTCCATATATTTAAAGAGAAAATGTCTATATTATGTATAAGTTTTGTTGAAATAAATATTATAATAGCAAAGCATGCAATTTTTGCATGGGCTAATACTAGTATTAAAGAAAATAACTTCAAAACAAAACTAGAAATATGATGGAATATAGGCGTGTTTTTTAGTATTACATGTAATGGTTGATGTTGTTGGATGCTTGATGATGTACAAAAATAGTGAACTTCATCTCTTTAAATAGTCGTCCATAAAGCATCCTCATTAATGACTCATTAAGTCTCATGAATAAATAGTCATCCATGATAGCTGGTCACCCAAAATTGATCAAAAATCCAAAATAACATGATCCGATCCAAATTAATCTGATCCGAGTGACGTATTTGTCACAAACAAGAATATGTGATTTGTTAAATACTTAAATGCAATAGCCATGAGGTAGACGTGTGATGAGGAGTGTTGCAACCTCATCAAAGATAAACTATACTATAACTTAACAAAATGTAGTAGGGAGGTAGGGATTGAACTCAGAGAGACGGGAGTAATAAGATAAACTAAGCTAAGTTGAATTTTATTTCGTTGTCACAAATTTTGGTGGTTTGAGGAATAACTAAAGTCAATTAAGTGACAAGTTTTCACTAGTGAAACAATATAAGTGAAATCTATGGAATAAGCTTAATGAGTAATGTAGAGTCTAGCGATCCTAGGAAATACTCTGGGGGGGTGAATAGAGTATTTAGGTACTTTTAAAATTTTAAACGATATATTACACCAAAATCTTATTAGGAAAGATATAGTGTAATAATTCGTTAGTTGTGTGGCTAAATAAAAGAAGTACCGAAAACGTTTGCTACTATACTTACTACTAAGGAGTATAAGTATAAGAAATAGCAAAGCACAATAAAAGCGTAAAGTAAATAACACGAGCAATTTTAACGTGGTTCGGCCCAATTGAAAAGCCTACGTCCACCGGTGTCTTTTATTTATAAGCGTACCTTCTCCGGATTACCTTACAAATAAGACAATCACGATTAACTCTAATCGTGATGTTAAGCACTCGGTGTGTGGGATGTTAAGCCCACGACGATGAAGGATGTTTAGCCTTCGGTGTGAGGGATGTGAAGCCCTCGGTGTTTAAACGATGTGAAGCGTTCAAGGTGTGAACGATGTATGTCGTTCGATTGAGTAACCACTACTCGACTCGTGTATCTATACTTTTCAAGTTTACAAAATTTCTCTAGCTATGAATAATACACTTCAATTGTCTAGAGAGAATAATGAAACTATATGACTTCCAAGCATAAACAGTTTGAACACGATTTATATAGCCAAGACTTAAAACGAAATTTATTGCAAAAGCTTTTTGAAAGAGATTGTGATAGTGATTTTTGCAATGTAAGAAATGTGTGTCAAAGTCATGTCTTGATAGTGAGGAAGAGCATAGTATTTATAGGTGAACCATTTTCCTTAACAAAGGAAATAAGATCACCTTAATTGATGTGCTTCCTCACTTAAAAGGATATGGTAGGTGAAATATCAATCAATCAAGATAATATATTCAAGTTTCCTTTGTTAATGATTTTCTAATATCTTTTAGATATCAAGATATTTTGAGAATCATTTATTTTGAAAACTATTATTCTCTTGATAGATATTTTACTTCTTTAACCTATCTTCTTTCAAAGACAGAATTTTTTCGAGATATCAAAAAAATATTTTGAATTTTAAATCTTGGCGGGCGTGTGTGGCTGTTTATAGAGGTTAATATAACCTTGTTCAAGGTTATACTATCCTTGTCATGCAGTTTCTTTTTTCTCTTTACATTTAGAATCCTATGACACCGTCTTTCCTTGATCTGTCCAAAAGCTTTCTTGAGATTTTGCTCCTTTTATTCCTGTACTAAACATCATGAACTTCCACCATGGTCACGCCATTTTGAAACAATTAGTACTATGATATAGTCAAAACAAGTTTTCCTAAAGCGTTTCCAAGTGACGTGACGACATACATGACCAACCCCGAAGAGGTAGATAAGAATTCTTGGCTAAACATGATTCAAATGAACGAAAACATGATTAGACGTAGAAGGACCATTCTTCCCTCTCTTGACATCATCGAAAAGGGTCGATCAGCTGAGCAAACATCACGCAAGGAAAGCATAACAGATTAAGCATAGTTAATGCACATAAACGAGAAGATAAGTGTCAAGCATACACCAAGCATAGTAATAAAAACATCCGGACAAAAGATAGAAAGCAAAAGGTTCATCAGATTAAGGGACCCTACAGCTATACTAAGAGCTGAATTATTAACGAGGGTGACATGAAAGCTAGGTGAAGTGACTCTCTATCCACGGTGCTGGCCTCGCAGAAGGTGCACAGCTGATGTAGTCCCTTCAAAGATCTGGCGCAGCCTGTCCATCACCGTATCATGCCTAGCAAGGAGATTCCTGTTGGCAAACTTCACTTCATTGACAGCCTTGTTAATTCCCACTCCAATCTCATTTCCTGCCTTCTTGAACGTAGTGATATCATTTCCCATCACCTGAACACGGGCCCTAATGTTCGCCATATGCTCCTCCATCTTAGCCAATCCTGCCCCAAATTCATCTCGAGAAGATGCAAGTAGTGTGGTTAGATTATCCACCTTCTGCTCTAGACGTGCAAGCACATCTAAGGATGTATCAACCACTACAGGAGGAGGTTGGGTCGAGATTAAGATAGCAATCTCATTTAATTTACCAAGAACATCAACATTAAAACCTTCAGAATCAGCATTCACCACTTCCTTACCCTTAGAGGAACATTCACCTTTGACCTTAAGATTACCACCATCATCCAAAATAGACATTTGTCGTAAGTAAGCTGTAGTCATAATGTCACAAGGAGTTTCAAAAGGTGCAGACTTGCTTATGGCTCCCCTGAATTTCAGTACCTTGGATAGCCACATCCCGTAAGGGATGCAAGTGGATCCATTTATCTGAGATGACCTCAACTCAGATAATACATGTTCCATGTGACTAAATATCAGGAAGGGTAAGTTTACTTTGTTTCCCTTGAGAACATGGTGAAGCAAAATAATTTCTTGAATGTGTAGCTTGTTCTGTGGACATGACACAGGTCCACCCCGACGCGGTCACGCACGGGTTTGGGTAGGCGAATGAATCTCCATATGAGAATGGATCGAATTGAAATTTAAGTCTATGTGGAGTCGCCACCGAATTTTGTGGTTATTCGGAACCATTCGAGCCCACTCTATGTCGTAGTGGGCCGTACACAAAATACGGCCCATTTCCGATGTCAGAGTTTATTGGGCTCGTCCCTTTGCATTTGATACCGATACCGACGTTATCGGATATCGTGTATTGAATGACTCTCGTGCGCCAACGGTTTCGGGCATCCGGAAACCGAGGTTCTGAGTAAGGGGTGAGGGTACGTGTTGGGAAGCCCACAAAGGACACCCAACCCCGCCCGCACATTAGCGGCCTCTACTAAGAATTCGAATGACTTACAATACGCGCGTTAGTAAAACGGGAAAAAATGCTTAAGCAAACATTGTTTTTCCTAGGCATGTGAATGAAATTGAAAAGTGGGTTTCTATGTCAATTTAATGCAATTTAATTCTACGTCAAAGTGGAATTTTAGCATGTGGGTTCATTTAGTACAATAAACTAACAATAATTAAATTGACAAAAGAAATAACAAACGCGTTAGTAACGATGTAATAATATAACGAATAATAACGGTTTGTGTAAATATTGAATTGAATTGAAAAGATGCAAACGAGATGCAAATATGAGATGCATGGTTTGAAAAGATAGTATACACGTGATTAATTAAGCACGTGTTGACCTAAGTGGCAAAATACTATCGAGTTTGAAAAATAGAAGAATGTACGACTCGCGTTTTAGTCGTTATGAGGCTACTCGATCGAGTGGTCGATGGACTCGATCGAGTGGACCCTAAAAAAGCTTCTATTTTACGTTTAAGATCGTACTCGGCCGAGTTATTGACCAACTCGGTCGAGTACATGGCCACTCGATCGAGTCACTGTGAGACTCGACCGAGTGGTGGTCGTGAAAAGCGTTCTGGTTCGATTTTGAGGTGCTATGCCACTCGACCGAGTGGGCTAGGCACTCGGTCGAGTGCCCTCTGTACGAATTACAATTCGTTTGTGAAAATTGTATTGATTTTAAAATCGTTTTAAAATTGCTTTGAATTGATTGTTGAGATATGATTAAATTTTCTCCGCGTTTAATAATGCCATAATTCTAACGAATTGTTTTGACAATTATTTTAGCATCAACGAAAATTGCCTTAAATTGATTTAATGCGATTTAGAAAAATTGACTCTTTGATTAAATAAATAATAAAAAGAATTGATTCCCTCGACTTCTCCGACATCGAAATAAATCCCTAGGGATTGTGATGTCGGATTCGTGTCAACGGGTTTCGACCCTTGTTAAAATTGATTTGAAAATTGATGGATGCAAGATGGATGATGACGACTACAAAAATAAAAAAGGATTATTGTTTAAGTTAACTTATCACAATAATCAAATAGTCGGGGTATCAGAATAAGCGACCGGCAATGCTGTGTGCAGTACGCTTGTATATTCGGGTTTCCTTATTCCGATATCCTTCTTATTCGACACAAATCGATAAGTATTTTAATGTTTTATACTAGTTATTATCAATATTATGATGCGACGAACGAAATAATAGTAAAAAAATAATAAAAAAACGAGAAAAAAAGAGAAGAAGAAGATGACGAGATGAAGAGAAGGAGTAGAGAAGGGTTTTGACACCCTCAACCTACATGTTCTTGTCTCGGCGCGGACTCGTAACCGTGGCTTCAACACAAGAGTCTTCGAAGTTTTATGTAGTTTAAGTTATGGTGGCTCTGGATTGGTTCCTAAAACTAGGTTTTAGGGTTTTTGCTACTATCGAATTGCTTAGGGTTGCTAGGGGTTGATTAGGGTTTGTAAAGACGTAGTGTGTGTGTATGATTGCTCTAGGGTTTCGAAAAAGTTGTGTTATGTGTTGCATGAGGGTTTCTTATAGAGGCAAGGCTAGGGCACCCGAATTAGGGTTACTCGACCGAGTAAAGGGCTAACTCGGTCGAGTGGCCCGTGAAGCCTGCAGCCGGGCTCAAAACAAGCCCACTCGATCAAGTGGGTGGGTCACTCGATCGAGTGGCCCAACTGGATCGCGCAGGTCTGTTGACTTTGGACCGTGATTTTGACTTTGATGGTTTTTGTGCTTGACCTGGGCTTTTGATGATTGATGGGTTGTTTTGTGTGTCTCGGAAGCGACTTTGACCGGGGTTGACCCAATTGTAAAAAGTCGGTTTTATTTTCGGTGTCGGTTTCGGCCCAAATTAGTCTTGTTTGACTCGGAATGATCCACTGGGCCTGGATTTGAGGTCCGTTTGGTGAGATTTGTACTCCGTAAGTGTGTTAGCCAACGATTAATGGATTTGAGCCCGTATCCGTGCGCGTAGAAACACGTTAGCGTCCGATCATCATCGGGTGTTTTTTGGAAACTGCCATAGACACCTGGTGGTCAAAATGTGGATGTCAACAGAGCCCTCACTCTGACTGAGGCTTGGACAAGGCGAAAGTCAGAGTAGCTACCAAGTCCGTTAAGACATGGTAGACTTCCATTCGGGTCGTTTATAGTCCATTAGACTCGCGTGAAGGGCTCGCCAGCCATAAGACAGAAATCATACCTGCGCTGTATGATTGTGCTCCGTGGGGAATTTTGGGCTTGTCGCGTAAGCCCTGGGTGTGCCTGTGTGTTGGCCCATCCCGTGATATCCCGAAAAATGATGCTGGGGGGATTTGACTACTTGCATGTCTTTGCTTGAGTCGTACCTGTATAAGTTACATAAAATGCATGCAACACGTAGGTGGTAAAATGACTCGTGCTGGGGAAAATGACCCTTTGAATTTTTGAAAATTTGAAAATTTGAAAATTTTGAAATTTTTAAAATCGACTCCTAAAGAAATTAGGAAAGTTCGGGATGAATATATCCATGCTAGTATCGGGACTAGGATCGTGGGTTAATTCCCTTTTGGAATTTAGGAAACTTTTCCTAGAAGTGATATGGAAAGAGATTTGCAAGGCTAATGCTATATATAGCCCCCTATGCTCTTGATTTTCTTCATAATTCCATCACAAGAAAATCTTTTATTTCCCTTAAGGCAAAAAGAAAGTCTCTTTATCCTTTTAAGAATTCCATCATGGGAATCGATAGATTGAGTGCTATGTTGCAGGCGTGGTCCCGTCAATTTAGGGATGCTGATAGGGTGGTCTTGAATCAGACGGGTATAACTCAGCTGTACCCGTTTCGTCAGATGGTGGTTGATCGTTACTTCTTGGATGCATGCTTGGCTTACTGGGATGACATATTTCATGTCTTTGCTTTCCCTCGGGGCGAAATCTGCCCTTTACCTGAGGAGATTGCGGCTATAGGAGGATGGAACCCGATGCTCCGCCCTGCCGTCCCGTATTCAGTCCATGAACGGAGGAGGAAGCTTCGAGAATTTTTAGGGCTTTCTCACAATGAGGTGTCTCGCATGACCCAGGATGACAACACAGTCTCCTTGATCGATCTGGCTGAAAAGTTCATGAACCCACACGATGTCCGGGTATGATCAGTTCATAGCCGTAGGGCTTTCTCTTTTTGCATGCTCCATGTATATGCCTTTGAGGGTCACATGGATTTATTGTCTTGTATGGGTCATATCCGTCTGTTAACCGTTGTTGATTTAATGGAGACGGAACATAGTCCATCCTGGCTGATCACGGGTGAAATAATCCAAGGCTTGGACAACCGCAAGAGGGATCAGTCCGTTCGTCTCACCGGAAGCACCCGTTTGTTGCAAGTATGTCGAATTTTTTTTTATTCTTTTCTTGCTTTTTCGATTTTCTGAATTTTTTCGAGATTGGCTACTGCAGTGGGCACTCGATCGAGTCGCACAGGCACTCGACGAGTGCCTTCGTAAAAAGCATTATGTTCGCTTCCAGTGACGCCACTCGATCGAGTCACGCTGGCACTCGATCGAGTGTCGTCTGTTTCGTCTCGAGTTCTAATGCTTTTGTTTTCTCTTTCAGATTTGGCTTTATGAGAGGCTATCGGTGATAGATCCCCCACTTGATGCTAGTAATTACCGCCATAACCAGCTGATGACGAGGAGACGGGCCATCGATTTTTCTCGCCTGATTAGCCAGAAATATTGGGATGAGGTGCTATCAATCCGTGGTGGGCGGTTGATTCAATGGGTCGTGCCATGGTGGCCCATCTACGTTTGGTCAGGTTTGGACCCGAGGGAGAGGGCACGTTACCAAGTCATCTTGTCTTTCAACCAAACGGTTCATCTTTACCCGGATCGCATACTAAGGCAGTATGGACGAACTCAGCAGATACCAGAAATAGAGGCAATTGCGAGTGACCCTACCCAATTGACAGATGTTATGTGTGACACGTGGGCTCAAAGGTGGTACACCCGGCATACTTGGCCCATTCCCAAATCTCGGCATTCGATCTGGGTTTCGGACTCATATGTGAAGTGGACCAAAGCAGGTGATGCCAAGGCCCGAGCTGCTTTGAAGGTTGACGAAGCCTTTGACCTGCTGAGAAGGGAGCAAGCTAAAGACAACAGAGGGTTCTTTGATGAGGGAGACACTCCGGCTACCCTAGTTCGTCTAATGTCCGGACAAAAGAAGAAGGCTAAGACTCAAGCTGAAGGGTCCGGTGCTAAAGGTGCTCGGGGAAAAGTGGGCCCCCAGACGGACTTGGAAAGGAGACTGGGCCCTAAACTAGCCGTGCAGGACCGACTCGGCCCACGGGATAGGCTACCCGAGCATGTGCGGGCCCGACTTGGGCCGAAGACTGTGATTGAAGACCCGTCATCCAAGAAGCGGGCTCGTGCTAAGGAGGTTCCCCTGGTGATTAGGGAACGCTCGTCCCCACCTCGACGACCTCGGGCTCCACACGACCCGAAGGACAAGGGAAAGGGGAAGATGTCGGGATATTAGTCTCCTATTTTATTATTTGAATATTATTATTTTTTTTATGGTGCGTTTTTTTTGTGTTTTTGCCGTGTTTGGCGTTTTTTTTTGTGATTCCCGAGTTTATCGAGATATTAATAAAGACGTATTATTGAATACCGTTCCCGTCTTTTCGTTTATTGCAGTGGTTGTACCCTTTTGAGGGGTTGTCTACGTATCCACAATTAGCGGAATCAAACCAACCGTAGTTCAGAATCTGATTTGATTGATTTTTTGCAATTTTCGAAATACATAAGGATTATTAATTCGAGATGTGCGACGGTAGAATAGTTAATTCTAACTTATTGACTTGTCTAAAATTTTGAAAATTTATAAAAAGACTAAGTTTTATAAATTTTTGCAAATGACATTGAGATTGGGCTTATGGGTAGTAGCGCTTCAGCTGGTCCAAGTTGGTCGGGTTGACAAACTCGTTACCGTCTAGGTCCGTTAGCATCACCGCTCCTCCCGATAGGATTTTCTTGACTAAGTATGGCCCAGCCCAATTGGGTTTGAATTTTCCCCTTGGGTCAACCGGCAGTAAGGCACGAACCGATTTTAGGACCAAATCACCTTCTTTGATTTTCCTGGGCCTAACCCTTTTGTTGAAAGCCCGTTGGATTCTCTTTTGATACACTTGAATATTATTGAGGGCCTGGGACCGCCGTTCATCCAAAAGGACTAGCGAATCGTATCGGGCTTGGACCCAATCCGCTTCGGGTACCTGGCTTTCAAGCAATATTCTTAGGGATGGTACTTCCAGCTCGACTGGTTGGACTGCTTCCATTCCATATGTCAGGTAATATGGAGTTGCTCCAGTTGCGGTGGGGATTGAATTTCGGTACCCCCACAAGGCAAATGGTATCTTGTCGGGCCAGTCCCGATAATTCTCAGCCATCTTTTTTAGTATGGTGACAATTGTTTTGTTGGCCGCTTCTACCGCTCCATTTGTTTGTGGTCGGTAAGGTGAAGATGTATGCCTCTGAATTTTATATTTCGCCAGTAATGCGGTAGTTTCAGCTTGGAAATGGGTCCCGTGATCACTGATAAATTCGTGCGGGATCCCGTATCGACATATAATCTTATTTTGGATAAATTTGGCCACGTGCTTGGCGTTCAAGACACGGTATGACTCGGCTTCGACCCATTTGGTGAAGTAGTCGATTGCCACCAAAATGAAGCAATGTCCTCCCGTCCCGGAAGGGTGTACTTTCCCAATTATGTCTATACCCGATGTCGAAAATGGCCATGGTGATGTCATGGTATATAATAGGGAAGATGGCATATGTTGTACATTACCGAAGATCTGACAGTTATGGCAGTGCTTGACATATAACTGGCAGTCTGTTTCCATGGTGTTCCAGTAATACCCGAGCCTCATGATTTTGCGGGATAGCATATGGGCGTTCATATGCGGACCGTTTTCACCGTCATGGACCTCGTCCATGACCTTTTCGGCCTGTATTTTGTCGATGCATAGGAGGAGAGCCCCCTGTGCCGTCTTTTTGTATAATTGCCCGTCGTCAGTACGAACAAATTGAGTTGCTAATCTTCGCAAGGCCTTTTTGTCCCGATTTTCAGCTCCAGCAGGATATTCTCCCGTTGTCAGGTAGGTTAGGACGGCTTGATACCAAGGTTCTGGGTCAGTTATCTCGATATCTTGAATGGGATGAATGTAGGCCGGCTCTGACCGCCTTTCGACACAGATTGGCATGCTGGTCAGGTGGTCCGAGATGTTCAGTAAAGATGCTAATTTGGAAAGCGCATCTGCAAACTGATTTTCTTCCCGAGGCAGGTAGATATATTCTACTTTCTGGAATTGTTTCTCTAGAACCCTTACTCGTGCTTGGTAAGCCATGAGATTGGCGTTCCGAGTTTTCCATTTTTGGAGTGCTTGATTGATGACCAGTGATGAATCACCGTGGACCCGGAGGTTTGTTACCCCTAAATCAGCGGCGGCTTGCAGCCCGTGAATGCATGCTTCGTATTCGGCTGCGTTGTTGGTCACGTCGAAGTCCAACTTGATGGATAAGGGGGTGTGTTCCCCTCGGGGTGAGATTAACAGAATTCCGACCCCAAATCCTCGGAAGTTGGATGCTCCATCAAAATACAAATCCCATGTCTCGGTATCGGTATGGAATATGTCTTCATCAGGAAAGGCCCATGTATCAGTGTGGCCTTCTTCGGATATTGGGCTGTCAGCGAGGAACTCGGCAACTACCCGGCCTTTGATGGCTTTTAATGGTAAAAACTTGAGGTCGAACTCGGATAACATTAAAGTCCACCTTGACATCCTGCCGTTGAGGATGGGCTTCTTGAATAAGTACTTGATTGGATCCATTTTGGATAAAACATGTACCTCGTGGCTAAGCATGTAGTGTCGGAGCTTTTTAGTGGCCCAAACTAATGCTAGGCACGTTTTCTCGAGCATTGTGTATTTGCATTCATATTCGAGGAACTTTTTACTAATGTAGTAAATAGCCCGTTCTTCTGTTTCGACTGTCTGGGCCAGCATAGCCCCCATGGCTGTCTCGGTCGTCGTTAGGTATAACGACAAAGGCAAACCGTGCTGAGGTGGCATTAGTACCGGCGGAGCAGACAGAATCTCCTTGATTTTGTCGAAAGCCGCTTGACATAGCACCCGTTCTCCGATTTTTAGCTTTTTGAAGATGGGTTCACATACCATGGTTAGTTTCGAAATGAACCGGCTGATGTATTGGACTTTCCCGAGAAACCCCCTTATTTCCTTTTCGGTCTTGGGTGGTTCCATCTCGGTGATGGCGTTGATTTTGGCTGGGTCGACCTCGATGCCGCGTTGGCTAACGATATGGCCCAGTAATTTGCCTGACGTTACCCCAAAACTGCATTTCTGTGGGTTCAGTCTCATGTTGTATTTACGTAGTCGGGCGAAGAACTTTCTTAGGGCCGGAATGTGTCCGCTTCGGTCCTTGGATTTGACGATCATATCGTCCACATAGACTTCCACCTCCTTATGCATCATGTCGTGCAATAAGGTGGTGGCGGTCCGTTGATAAGTGGCTCCAGCGTTGATAACCCCGAATGGCATGACGGTGTAACAGTAAGTACCCCATGGTCTGATGAAGGTGGTCTTACCCATATCCTCTTGTGGACATGACATAGGTCCACCCCGATGCGGCCACACGCGGGTTTGGGGAGGCGAATGAATCTCCATATGAGAATGGATCGAATTGAAATTTAGGTCTATGTGGAGTCGCCACCGAATTTTATGGTTATTCGAAACCGTTCGAGCCCACTCTATGTCGTAGTGGGCCGTATACAAAATACGGCCCATTTTCGATGTCAGAGTTTATTGGGCTCGTCCCTTTGCATTTGATACCGATACCGACATTATCGGATATCGTGTATTGAATGACTCTCGTGCGCCAACGGTTTCGGGCATCCGGAAACCGAGGTTCTGATTAAGGGGTGAGGGTACGTGTTGGGAAGCCCACAAAGGACACCCAACCCCGCCCGCACATTAGCGGCCTCTACTAAGAATTCGAATGACTTTCTAATACGCGTGCTAGTTAAACGGGAAAAATGCTTATGCAAACATTGTTTTTCCTAGGCATGTGAATAGAATTAAAACGGGTTTCTATGTCAATTTAATGCAATTAATTCTACGTCAAAGTGGAATTTTAGCATGTGGGTTCATTTAGTATGATAAACGAACAATAATAAAATTGACAAAAGAAATAACAAACGCGTTAGTAACGATGTAATGAAATAACGAATAATAACGGTTTGTGCAAATGATGAATTGAATTGAATGATGTAAACGAGATGCAAATATGAGATGCATGGTTTGAAAAGATAGTATACACGTGATTAATTAAGCACATGTTGACCTAAGTCGTAAAATACTATCGAGTTTGAAAATAGAAGAATGTACGACTCATTTGTTTTGGTCGTGATGAGGCTACTCGGTCGAGTGGTCGAGGGACTCGATCGAGTAGACCTGCAAGAAGTGATTCTGTTTTGCGTTGTGGACCGTACTCTGCCGAGTTATTGACCAACTCGGTCGAGTACATGGCCACTCGATCGAGTCACTGTGAGACTCGACCGAGTGGTGGTCGTGACATGCATTCTGACTCGATTTTAGGGTGTCACTCGATCGAGTGACTAAGGCACTCGGTCGAGTGGCACCTGTACGAACTTGGTTCGTTTGCAATTTAATTATTGATTTTGTAATTGCTTTTGATTTTTGATAATTCGACGGTTTTACCGAATCGGACATAAATATTACACAATTTATGTTCGACTTCGCTTTTTTTTATAAATCGCGAATTTTGTTGAACCGATATAAATATTGTTGGATTTATACCCGATTCTAAATTTGAATACTCATTGTATCCCATATTCGATTATTTGAATCGATATGGAATATTAGAGTGAAATAAAGAAAAAATAAATTGATTTTAGTCGTTTTAAATTAATTATCGTTATATGAACAAATCACGTTAATTAATTCATATGACTTGATTGTTAGATTCGATATCCAATTATGGAATTGGTACTGAATCTAAAATCGACGCTTTACTTGAATAAAAACTTGATTCCCTCGACTTTTCCGACATCGAAATAAATCCCTAGGGATTGTGATGTCGGATCCGTGTCAACGGGTTTCGACCATTATTAAAATTGATTTTTAAAGAAATTGATGGATGCAAAATTATTGATGATGATGACGAGAAATAATAACGAATCGTTGTTTAAGTTGATTTATCTCAATAATCAAATAATCGGGGTAACGGGATAAGCGACCGACGACGCGTGTGCAGTACACTTGTATATGCGGGTTTCCTTATTCCGGTATCCTTCTTATTCGACACAAATCGATAAATATTTTAATGTTTTGATATAGGTAGTATTATCGATATTATGAATGCGAAGAACAAAATAAAATGAAAAAAGCGAAAAAAGCGAAAAAGAAGACGACGGAAAGGGACGCGGACGACGAAGAGAAAAAGGAAAGGAAAGAGAGGGTTTTGACACCCTCAACCTACATGTTCTTGTCTCGGTGCGGACTCGTAACCGTGGTTTCTACACAAGAGTCTTCGAGGTTTTTACGTAGGTTAAGTTATGGTGGCTCGGGATTGATTCGTAAAACTAAGTTTTAGGGTTTTTTTTGCTACTATTGAATTGCTAGGGTTTGTAAAGACGTAGTGTAAGTGTAGGGTTGCTCTAGGGTTTGTAAAGTTAGGGTTTGTAGAGAGATTGTAAAAGATGTGTAATGTGTTGCGTGAGGTTGTTTATATAGGAAAAGTTAGGGCACCCGGTTTAGGGTTACTCGACCGAGTAGGTGGCTAACTCGGTCAAGTGGCCCGTTATGCCAGTCGTCGGGCTCGAAATAGGCCCACTCGATCGAGTGGGTGGATCACTCGATCGAGTGGCCCAGCTGGGTCGCGCAGGTCCGTTGACTTTGGACTGTGATTTGTGTTTGATGGATTTTGTGCTTGACTTGGGCTTTTGATTATTGTATGGCTGTTTTGTGTGTCTCGGAAACGACTTTGACCGGGGTTGACCCAATCGCGAAAAGTCGGTTTTATTTCCGGTGTCGGTATTGGCCCAAATTAGTCTTGTTTGACTCGGAATGATCCACTGGGCCTGGATTTGAGGTCTGTTTGGTGAGATTTGTACTCCGTAAGTGTGTTAGCCAGCAATTAATGGATTTGAGCCCGTATCCGAGCGCGTAGAGACATGTTAGCGTCCGATCATCATCGGGTGTTTTTTTTGGAAACTGCCATAGACAACTGGCGGTCAAAATGCGGGTGTCTACAGAGCCCCCACTCTGACTGAGGCTTGGACAGGGCGAAAGTCAGAGTAGCTACCAAGCCCGTTAAGACCTGGTAGACTTCCGTTCGGGTCGTTTATAGTCCATTAGACTCGCGTGAAGGGCTCGCCAGCCATAAGATAGAGATCATACCTGCGCTGGATGATTGTACTCTGTGGGGAATTTGGGCTTGTCTCGTAAGCCCTGGGTGTGTCTGTGTGTTGGCCCATCCCGTGCTATCCCGAAAAATGCTGCTGGGGAGATTTGACTGCTTGCATGTCTTTGCTTGAGTCGTACCTGTATAAGTTACATAAAATGCATGCAACACGTAGGTAGTAAAATGACTCGTGCTGGGGAAAATGACTCTTTGAATTTTTGAAAATTTGAAAATTTGAATTTTTTTTGAAATTTTTGAAATCGACTCCTAAAGAAATTAGGAAAGTTCGGGATGAATATTTCCGTGCTAGTATCGGGACTAGGCTTGTGGATTAATTCCCTTTTGTAGTTTAGGAAACTTTTCCTAGAAGTGATATGGAAAGGGATTTACAAGGCTAAAGCTATATATAGCCCCCTATGCTCTTGATTTTCTTCATAATTCCATCACAAGAAATTTTTTTATTTCCCTTAAGGCAAAAAGAAAGTCTCTTTATCCTTTTAAGAAATCCATCATGGGAATCGACAGGTTGAGTGCTATGTTGCAGGCGTGGTCCCGTCAATTTAGGGATGCCGATAGGGTGGTCTTGAACCAGATGGGTATAACTCAGCTGTTCCCGTTCCGTCAGATGGTGGTTGACCGTTACTTCTTGGATGCATGCTTGGCTTACTGGGATGACATATATCATGTCTTTGCTTTCCCTCGGGGCGAAATCTACCCTTTACCTGAGGAGATTGCAGCTATAGGAGATTCAGTCTATGACCCAAAGAGGAAGCTGAGGGAATTTCTTGAGCTATCCCATAACGAAGTGTCCCGTATGATGAAAGATGGTAATATTTCTCTGATCGATTTGGCTGAGAAATTCATGAATCCGCATGATGTCCGGGTGAGGTCAGCCCATAGCCGTAGGGCCTTTTCCTTTTGCATGCTCCATGTTTATGCTTTTGAAGGTCACATGGACTTGTTATCTTGTATGGGTAGTGCTCGTCTCATAACGGTGGTGGACTTGATGGATACTGACCATAGTCCGGCCTGGTTAATCACGGGCGAAATCATCCAAGGATTAGACGACCGCAAGAGGGACCCGTCCGTTCGACTTACCGGAAGCACTCGTCTGTTGCAAGTATGTCGAACTTTTTTTTTTTTTTTTTTTTGCTTTCTCGATTTTCGAATTTTTCGAGAATTTGGCTACTGCAGTGGGCACTCGATCGAGTCACTCCGGCACTCGATCGAGTGCCTTCGTAGAAAGGCTTCTGTCCGTTTCCAGTGACGCCACTCGATCGAGTCACGCTGGCACTCGATCGAGTGTCGTCTGTTTCGTCTCGAGTTCTAATGATTTTGTTTTCTCTTTCAGATTTGGCTTTATGAGAGGCTATCGGTGATAGATCCCCCACTTGATGCTAGTAATTACCGCCATAACCAGCTGATGACGAGGAGACGGGCCATCGATTTTTCTCGCCTGATTAGCCAAAAATATTGGGATGAGGTGCTATCAATCTGTGGTGGGCGGTTGATTCGATGGGTCGTGCCATGGTGGCCCATCTACGTTTGGTCAGGTTTGGACCCGAGGGAGAGGGCCCGTTACCAAGTGATCTTGTCTTTCAACCAAACGGTTCATCTTTACCCGGATCGCATACTAAGGCAGTATGGACGAACTCAACGGATACCAGAAATAGAGGCAATTGTGAGTGACCCTACCCAATTGACTGATGTGATGTGCGATACTTGGGCTCAAAGGTGGTACACCCGGCATACTTGGCCCATTCCCAAATCTCGGCATTCGATCTGGGTTTCAGACTCATATGTGAAGTGGACCAAAGCAGGTGATGCCAAGGCTCGAGCTGCTTTGAAGGTTGATGAAGCTTTCGACCTGCTGAGAAGGGAGCAAGCTAAAGACAACAGAGGGTTTTTTGATGAGGGAGACACTCCAGTTACCCTAGTTCGTCTAATGTCCGGACAAAAGAAGAAGGCTAAGACTCAAGCTGAAGGGTCCGGTGCTAAAGGTGCTCGGGGGAAAGTGAGCCCCCAGACGGACTTGGAAAGGAGACTGGGCCCTAGACTTGCCGTGCAGGACCGACTTGGCCCACGGGATAGGCAACCCGAGCATGTGCGAGCCCCACTTGGGCCGAAGACTGTGATTGAAGACCCGTCGTCAAAGAAGAGGGCTCGTGCTAAGGAGGTTCCCCTGGTGATTAGGGAACGCTCATCCCCACCTCGACGACCTCGGGCTCCACGCGACCCGAAGGACAAGGGAAAGGGGAAGATGACGGGATATTAGTCTCTTATTTTATTATTTGAATACTATTATTATTTTTGTGGTGTAATTTTTGTAATTTTGCCGTTTTGGCGTTTTTTTTTTTTTTTTTGTGATTCCCGAGTTTATCGAGATATTAATAAAGACGTATTATTGAATACAGTTCCCATCTTTTCGTTATTGCAGTGGTTGTACCCTTTTGAGGGGTTGCCTACGTATCCACAATTAGTGGAATCAAACCAAACGTAGTTCGAAATTTGGTTCGATTGATTTTTGCAATTTTCGAAATACATCAAGATTATTAATTCGAGATGTGCGACGGTAGAATCATTAATTCTAACTTATTGACATGTCTAAAAATTTGAAAATTTATAAAAAGACTAAGTTTTATAAATTTTTGCAAATGACATTGAGATCGGACTTTATGGGTAGTAGCGCTTCAGCTGGTCCAAGTTGGTCGGGTTGACGAACTCGTTACCGTCCAGGTCCGTTAGCATCACCGCTCCTCCCGATAGGATTTTCTTGACTAAGTATGACCCAGCCCAATTGGGTTTGAACTTTCCCCTTGGGTCAACCGGTAGTAAGGCACGAACCGATTTTAGGACCAAATCACCTTCTTTGATTTTCCTGGGCCTAACCCTTTTGTTGAAAGCCCGTTGAATTCTCTTTTGATACACTTGATATCTTGTGGGCCAGTCCCGATAATTCTCAGCCATCTTTTTCAGTATGGTGACAATTGTTTTGTTGGCCGCTTCTACCGCTCCATTTGATTGGGGTCGTTAAGGTGAAGATGTATGCCTCTGAATTTTGTATTTCGCCAGTAATGCGGTAGTTTCAGCTTGGAAATGGGTCCCGTGATCACTGATAAATTCAAGCGGGATCCCGTATCGGCATATGAGCTTATTTTGGATGAATTTGGCCACGTGCTTGGCGTTCAAGACACGGTATGACTCAGCTTCGACCCATTTGGTGAAGTAGTCGATGGCCACCAATATGAAGCAATGTCCTCCCGTCCCGGAAGGGTGCACTTTCCCAATTATGTAAATACCCCATGTCGAAAATGGCCATGGTGATGTCATGGTATATAATAGGGAAGATGGCATATGTTGTACATTACCGAAGATCTGACAGTTATGGCAGTGCTTGACATATAACTGACAGTCTGTTTCCATGGTGTTCCAGTAATACCCGAGCCTCATGATTTTACGGGATAGCATATGGGCGTTCATATGCGGACCGTTTTCCCCGTCGTGGACCTCGGCCATGACCTTTTCGGCTTGTATCTTTTCGATGCATAGGAGGAGAGCCCCCTGTGCCGTCTTTTTGTATAATTGTCCGTCATCAGTACGAACGAATTGGGTTGCTAATCTTCGTAGGGCCTTTTTGGCCCGATTTTCAGCTCCAGCGGGATATTCTCCCATTGTCAGGTAGGTTAGGACGGCTTGATACCAAGGTTCTGGGTCAGTTATCTCGATATCTTGAATGGCATGAATGTAGGTCGGCTCTGACCGCCTTTCGACACAGTTTGGCATGCTGGTCAGGTGGTCCGGGATGTTCAGTAAAGATGCTAATTTGGAAAGTGCATCTGCAAACTGATTTTCTTCCCGAGGCAGGTAGATGTATTCTGCTTTCTGGAGTTGTTTCTCTAGAACCCTTACTCGTGCTTGGTAAGCCACGAGATTGGCGTTCCGAGTTTTCCAGTTTTGGAGTGCTTGATTGATGGCCAGTGATGAATCACCGTGGACCCGGAGGTTTGTTACCCCTAAATCAGCGGCGGCTTGCAACCCGTGAATGCATGCTTCGTTTTTAGCTGCGTTATTGGTCACGTCGAAGTCCAACTTGATGGATAAGGGAGTTTGTTCCCCTCGGGGTGAGATTAACAGAATTCTGACCCCAAACCCTCGGAAGTTGGATGCTCCATCAAAATACAAATCCCATGTCTCGGTATCGGTATGGAATATGTCTTCATCAGGAAAGGCCCATGTATCAGTGTGGCCTTCTTCGGATATTGGGCTGTCAGCGAGAAATTCGGCAACTACCCGGCCTTTGATGGCTTTTAATGGTACGAACTTGAGGTCGAACTCGGATAACATTAAAGTCCATCTTGACATCCTGCCGTTGAGGATGGGCTTCTCGAATAAGTACTTGATTGGATCCATTTTGGATAAAACATGTACATCGTGACTGAGCATGTAGTGTCTGAGCTTTTTAGTGGCCCAAACCAAAGCTAGGCACGTTTTCTCGAGCATGGTGTACTTGCATTCATACTCGAGGAACTTTTTACTAATGTAGTAAGTAGCCCGTTCTTCTGAATCAACTGTCTGGGCCAGCATAGCCCCCATGGCTGACTCGGTCGTTGTTAGGTATAACGACAGAGGTAAACCGTGTTGAGGTGGCATTAGTACCGGCGGAGCAGACAGAATCTCCTTGATTTTATTGAAAGCCGCTTGACATTTGTCGTCCCATAGTACTCGTTCCCAGATCTTCAGCTTCTTGAAAATGGGCTCACACACCATGGTTAGTTTTGAAATGAACCGGCTGATGTATTGGACCTTCCCGAGAAACCCCCTTATTTCCTTTTTGGTCTTGGGTGGCTGCATCTCGGTGATGGCTTTGATTTTAGCTGGGTCGACCTTGATGCCACGTTGGCTAACGATATGGCCAAGTAATTTGCCCGACGTTACCCCAAAACTGCATTTTTGTGGGTTCAGTCTCATGTTGTACTTACGTAGCCGAGTAAAGAACTTTCTTAGGGCCGAGATGTGCCCGCTTCGGTCCTTGGATTTGACGATCATATCGTCCACATAGACCTCCACTTCCTTATGCATCATGTCGTTTAGAAAAGTAGTGGCGGTCCGTTGATAAGTAGCCCCGGCGTTGATAAGCCCAAACGGCATGACGGTGTAACAGTAAGTACCCCAAGGTGTAATGAAGGTGGTCTTACTCATATCCTCTTCTGCCATTTTGATCTGATTGTATCCGGCATACCCGTCCATGAATGATAAGAGGGCATGATCGGCCGTGTTATCCACCAATATGTCGATGTGTGGTAACGGAAAATCATCTTTTGGGCTGGCCTTTTTTAGGTCCCGGAAGTCCACGCATACTCGCACCTTGCCGTCCTTCTTGGGTACCGGCACGATGTTTGCAACCCAGTCTGGATATTCAGACACTTGTATAAAACCCGCTTTGAATTGTTTATCGACCTCTTCCTTGACTTTAAGAGACCATTCGGGCTTCATTCTTCTGAGCTTCTGTTTTACCGGTTTGCACCCATCTTTGATGGGTATTCGGTGTTCTGCTATTTCTCGATCTATTCCCGGCATGTCCTTGTAGGACCATGCGAAGACGTCTTTAAATTCTAGGAGGAGGTCTGTGAACTGTTCTCTCTCCTCTGGATCTAAAGATAGGCCCAAGTTAAGCATCTGGGGCTCTAAAGTGGTTCCCACGTTGATGGACTCGGTGTCTTCAATTACCGGATCTCGGGATTCCCTTTGCTCGAGCTGCTCGACCAGATGTGGAGGTAGAGGTACCTGTTCGTCGGGTTTCTCAATGTCATTGCATATAAAATTTTTGAAATTGAGAAAATTTTGGAAATAAGACAAGTCGTAAGCAGAACGGTGTTCGTTATTATTATTGATTGTAAATTTGGAAAATAGCTCTAATAGAGCGGCCATCTGATCGTTGGTTAGTGGCGGGATAGGGAGACGTCTTGGGACAGACCCCGAGACCTCAGTGGCTAAGGGAAGAGGGATTACAGACTCGACTCCAGCACCAGACCCTCTAAACTCGGACTCAGACTCCGACTCTGACTCTGACTCAGACTCGGACTCGGTATCAGGCATATCTCCCTCGCCGGTGGTCAGCTTGTAGACCCGTCCTTGACTGTTGGTCCATTTTATGGTCTTCCTCCAAGCCCTCGTCTCGGTGTTGGCGCCGACCTCGGTGATTAGCTTGGTTGGGTCGAACCGATCGCTGCGGAGGATCAAGTTGACCAAGTCATCTTTTGGAGCAGGAACGGTCTTGTCTTCTCCAAATAAGAGCCCCAGCACGGGCTCGGAGTCACTTTCACCCTTCTCAGACTCTCCTTGGATGATGGTGAATATATCATCGGGGATATAGTTGTATTCCCGAGCCGTTTTGGTCTCGGGATATGTGATGATGGGTTGGTAGAGGCCCACTTGAATGGCTCCGAAGACTGGAGTGACGAATTTGATTGCATAGGCCCGGCCCACATTCTCCGAGCTTATAGTATATCCCAGTCCAAGTCGGAACTCTGCGTTGTCCAAGACCTCGATGATCTTCCCTGCCGCAAGATATGGTCTTGAGGTAGCTCCGGGTAGGTAACCCAGATTTTGTAGCATCGTGTCGATGCTAGGGGCGAAGTAGGGTTTGAAGAGATATTCATCCTCGATCTTACCCACGAAGTCGAATCCTCGTGGTTCGGCCCGGTTCGTGGCATTACAGCTAGCCACGTTTATTGGGGTCGCCTATAGCGTGATGATACCGTCTTCGAGTGGCATCTTGACTTTTCGGTGGAGGGTGGATGATACGGTCTTGACTGCGTGAATCCTGTTGGAGCGAGTGTCCTCCACAATAGTGCATTGATATATTAAATCTCATGAGCGGAATATACTTGGGATAATTAGTACATTGATACTCCACGTCAAGTTGATTAATGTAAATCGGTAACGCTCAGCTGACTAGAGTTAGACGTTATTGTCGTATGACGGCGGTGATCAACTGATCCCTTTCGGTCACACCTATAGGATGAGACCCAAATAGAAGACTAATTATTTGTATCTGATACAGTTAATTAGCACCTTGCGTATATATTTGATATATGTTTGGTAATGAGAGTTATTAATTGGAGATAGAGTTTGGAACTCTGTCCGATTAAGTTTATTAGTCTATTATACGATAATTGACTGAATAAATTTAACTTCTTATTTTAATACGATTAAATAAGACCTAATTTGGTATTTAAACGTTAATTACTAAATTAGTTGAGGTTTTGTATGCTTTTATGGATAGTGGTAATTAGCCGTTAATATATTTACAAGGAGTTGTAAATTAAGCTTATTGATTATTATTATTAATATGGGACCTATTATATATAGATATAATAGTAATATACTACTTAAGGAGTTAAGTGTATATTATTTGATGTGATCAATTATGGAGATAATTGATCATGTCACACATTGCATTTGTATGACAAATGACAATAAATAAGGACCCATTTTTACATACATGTGTGTGTGACACACTAGTAAATATAATGACAAATGTGGTTGTTCTTATTTTACTACATACATAAATAATAGTAATAATGACACTAGACACTTGATATAAGCATGCAAATAAAATTAAAAGCTAATTGGTCTTCCCATGTGGGGTGGCCGGTTTTGGGGAGCTAAAAAGGGGACTATTTGTTCACTTATTTACTCCATCCCATTTTATTCATGCATGTGCATTTGAGCTTTTACCTCATCTCTCCAAAACTCTCTCTAAATACTAGTATTCATCTTTTACTAGAGTAGTAATAGATTAATAATATTAGTATTGTTTTATCACTACTATTATCTAGTTAATAATACTAGTGATTATTTGGGTTGATTCTTGGTGCAACTTGAAGGAGATCTTCTACTTTGAAGATTCAAGGTTTTGGAGGATCATCCATACTATTATTAGCTCAAGAACAATAAGAAAAGGAGTTTTCTTGTTGTGCCCAATATTTCCTCATTGTTTATGTAAGGAAATCTCTTCTTATATCTAGTTTTTGTCATTTGATGTCATGCATGTAACTAGATCTAAATATACTAAATTAACAAGTAATTTAGTAACTAATTAGAGGAGTCTAATTAGTGGGTTATGAACCCTTCAAGTGGTATCAGAGCTTTGTTGTTGCATGCATGTCGATTTTTGACATTTTTTCGGGTTATATGATAACTTTGGAAAAACCGAAAATTTTGTGTAAAATGGGTTTCACACGAAATTTTTGGGTACATGCATACAAAATGACCTCAAAATGTTTGTGGTCGAGTTTGGTAATTTTTGGAATTTATTTGCTAATTTATAATGATTTATGCCTTAAAAACCGAGTTTTTATGCCTATTTGATGTTAAAAGTTAACTAAAAATAGTTGCATGTTGTTTTTGGGCATGGATTTTTGGTGCACATAACTTCATATGTTGATGGACATATCTATAAATTTTTGAAATTTATTTTGTCCTTTTGAGATGTTTATTGTTTTTTATAAGATAAAAAAAATCGATAAACATGCATTTATTTGTTCCTAATTTATTTGAAATTTTTTGTGGACGAATTTTTGTTTTGGAGTTCCTGGAAATATTCCAGAATGTACAAAATTATCCATTTTTATTTTTGGTGTTTTATGATTTAATTTGGAATTATTTCATAAAATTGACCATTACCGATTAAATTAGCAAATTGAATCAATTCAAACTAATTTTTATTTTTCAAATTAGTGGAGACTAATTCTTGAAATTCCAAATTGGTTTGGAAAAATTAGTTTGAGCTTAATTGAGAATTAAGTATTGATTAATGATTTTTAATGGTTAAAAATCGATAAATTCCATAAAACCGAGCTAGGATGAACTTGATAAATTATGGGGCGATTTTGGCATGATTTTTACAGCATTTTATTTATTTTAATGTTGTTGAATGAATGAATGTCATTTATTGTATATTTTGCAAGATTGTACCTAGTATGGCCTAGTCTTGTAATCGGTATTACCCGTAATGTAAGGGAATATCGATTTGGTTGTAATTAATTGCGATCTCGTATCGCCCGTTTGTAATAATTAATAGTTTTATTTATACAAATGTATAATAGGAAATGCTATGTATCATTTGTAATTAATTATTATGAAGACGGAGATTACACAAGACGGTGGACAAAAGACGGTGCCTTTTGGTGGTGTTCCATTGAAGAGGCCAGGGACCAAGGAGTTGGTTTCCGATTTTGTAATAGTCTAGTTAATTAGATTAGCTAGATGGCCATACTAGGATTTATTTGTTTGATGCTTGCTTTATTTTCGCTCATGCCAAAATCGCCAATCATGCATTTTATTCGTCGATTGTCAATTCACCAATTTACGTTATCACCAACTTAGTTCACTTATAAGTGATTAGTAACCTAATATTGACAAGACCTCTCACATTCATCGTAAGAATTGAGATTTAGCCTTACCAATTAAAGCACCTATGAACCCCTTGTTCATTAGGGCAACCACAACGTGGACCCTTTTTACCGAGGGTAAATAGGGTGATAAGATCACATGCCAAGATTGGGTTGGACTCAACGAGATAAAAGTTATTTCGGGGCTAGGAGATGGATTTGGTTGAAATCCGTCGACCGAGAGTTCTAGGGTAGAATTAGTCAAGTAATGACTTACCGTTTTTACATAAGGATTGCATGCGATGTTAGTTCTTATCTAGATACGGGTCTCGGAATCGCTTATATAATTTCGTGAGAGGTCATTATATGAGTGACTTGTTAAAATTGTTTTACAAGTAAATTATATAACAATGAATGTTAATATTTCCTAAACTTTGTTGTAGTGTTTATAATTCGCTATGGCTACTAATGCAACCATTCAACTCGGAAAGGATTCTTGGCTTAGGTCCGTTATGGACAAATGTATCTTGAAAGACGATGGAAGTAATTTCATCGAGTGGGAGTCTACCATTAAAGGTGCGGCGTTGTCCGACAACGTCCTTCGTTACTTGAACGAACCACCACCCAACGAACCCGGTCCTCGAGCCGCCCCGGCACAAAGGACCGCTTATGAGGAGTTTTTGAAGATATCTAACGATATCAAGAACGTCTTGATATGGTCAATGTCTCCAAAACTCAAGCTTCAATACATTACCCTTAATGCATATGAGATATTCTCAAGGGTTACGACGGCTTTTTCCCAATCACTGGATATCCGTCAATATGAGGCTATGATGAAATTCTTCGAGGGTAAGCTAGAAAAGGGCCAAAGAGTTGGCCCTCATGTGCTCAAGATGATTGAGCATATTGACACACTAGAGCGTCTAGGGTGTAGCATTCCCAAGAAGCTTGCGATCGGTCGCATTCTTCACTCACTCCCCTCCAAGTTCTCCCAAATTAGGGTGAACTACAATATGCATGGCATGGACAAGAGTTTCCAAGAGCTTCATGCACTCCTCAACCAAGCAGAGAGGGACATGGAGGCTAGTGGGAGTGAGAAAAGAGACATGCTCTCCATGAAAATGAAGAATCTCAACCTTGGGGTTCAAAAGGGTAAAAACAAGGGTAAGACCAAATTCAAGAGACATGGAAAAGACAAGAACAAAGGGAAAGCTATTGAGAATAGCAAACCTAAGGCTAAGGTTGACAAACATGCCGACGCCGATTGCTATCATTGTAATGGCAAGGGACATTGGAAACGCAATTGTCCCAAATATTTGAAGGAATTGAAGAACAAGAAAGACGAGAGTGAGACTCCGTCAGGTATTGTCCTCACTTCCCTCTATATGATAGACATTAACTATACTTGCACTTCCACTTGGGTATTAGATACCGGATGTGGTTCTCATCTTTGTAATCATTTACAAGGCATGAGGGACGTGCGAGCACTAGCCAAGGGTGATGTAGACCTACGCATGGGAAATGGAGCTAGAGTAGCCGCTATATCCGTAGGCACTTATGTACTCACTCTAGATAGTGGTTTAGAGTTGTATTTGAATAATTGTTATTTCGTACCAACTTTAACTAAGAACATTATCTCCATTTCCGTACTTGATATGGAAGGTTTTTCCTTTATGATTAAGGACAATTGTTGTACTTTTTCATTTAATGACATGGTTTATGGTAAAGCTACGTCTATCGGAGGTATTTATGTTCTAGATAATGTTAATGATGTATATCATGTAGAGAACTAGAAGCTCAAAACGGGTGAACCTAATCAATCCTACCTTTGGCATTGTCGTTTAGGACACATAAACGAACGACGCATAAAGAGACTTGTTTCAACGAAACTTCTCAAACCATTTGATTACGAATCTTATGGTGTATGCGAGTCTTGCATATTAGGCAAGATGACTCGTGCTCCTTTCTCAAGTAAAGGAACACGAGCAAGTGAGGTATTGGGTCTTATACATACCGATGTGTGTGGCCCAATGACTATCACCGCTAGGGGTGGTTACAACTACTTCATCACTTTTACCGACGACTTAAGTAGATATGGGTATGTCTACTTAATGAGGCATAAGAGCGATGCTTTTGAAAAGTTCAAAGAGTTTCAAAGTGAAGTAGAGAACCAATTGGATAAAAAGATTAAAGTACTACGATCCGATCGTGGTGGTGAATACCTAAATAATGAATTTGATTCACACCTAAAAGATTGTGGCATAGTATCACAATGGACTCCTCCTGGCACACCACAGTTGAATGGTGTGGCCGAAAGGAGAAACCGAACTTTATTAGATATGGTTCGGTCCATGATGAGTCTCACTGAGCTTCCTAATTCATTTTGGGGTTTTGCCATTTTGTCCGCAATATTTTCACTAAATCGAAGCCCGACTAAAGCGGCCAATAAGACACCATATGAGATATGGAAGGGAAGGGTTCCTTATTTGTCGTTCATGAGAATCTGGTGTTGTGAGGCATATGTTCAGAACAAGTCTGACAACAAACTCGCACCAAGATCCGACAAATGTCTGTTTGTAGGGTATCCAAAGGAAACACAAGGCTATTACTTCTACAATCGTCACGAAAACAAAGTGTTTGTGGCACGTGACGCTGTCTTTCTAGAAAATGACTTCATTTCTAGAAGACAGAGTGGGAGAAAATTTGAACTTGATGAAGTCCAAGAGCCACAAACCGAAAATGAAGTGGAGGAAAGCGTTCCCTCCTCCTCGGACACGGTTGTTGTTCCTTTTGAACCTAGGAAATCCACGAGGATTAGTCATCCTCCTGATCGATACCTTGGTATTGTCGAGGAAGATGCGTTAGACATGTTGCTTTGCGAAAGTGACGAGCCTAACACCTACAAGGCGGCCATATCTAGTCGTGATTCCATGCAATGGCTTGAAGCCATGCGATCCGAAATGGACTCTATGCACGAAAACCAAGTGTGGGATTTGGTTGATTTACCTGAAAAGGTGAGACCTCTTCAGTGTAAATGGATCTTTAAGATCAAGAATGGCATAGATGGACATAGAGATGTCTACAAAGCTAGATTGGTGGCAAAGGGTTTTACTCAAGTTCATGGTCTTCACTATGACGAAACCTTTGCTCCAGTCGCAATGCTTCGCTCCATAAGGATTATCCTAGCGATTGCCGCATTTCATGATTATGAGATTTGGCAAATGGATGTCAAAACCGCCTTCTTGAATGGGATTCTAGAAGAGGAAGTGTATATGACACAACCAGAAGGTTTTGTAGATACATCTAATCCTAGGAAGGTATGCAAGCTTAAGAGATCCATTTATGGTCTTAAGCAAGCGTCTAGAAGTTGGAATCATCGCTTTGATCATGTTATCAAACAATATGGTTTTGCTCGAAGTGTCGAGGAACCTTGTTTGTACATGAAGTTTAGTGGGAGTAAGGTAACCTTTCTTGTCTTGTATGTGGATGACATACTTCTTATCGGGAATGACGTTCTGATGCTTGCTTCCGTAAAGGAGTGGCTAGGAAAACACTTCCAAATGAAAGATTTGGGAAATGCACAATGTATTTTGGGTATTCGGATCCATAGAGATAGATCCAAAAGGACGTTGGTATTAAGTCAAGAAGCTTATATAGATAAGATTCTTAATAGATTCAAAATGAAAGACTCTAAGAGAGGCTTTCTTCCCATGAGTCAAGGTACCATTTTGTGCAAGTCACAGTGTCCTACCACACCCGAAGAAATTGAACGCATGAAGTTGATCCCATATGCTTCCGCGGTTGGATCAATCATGTATGCCATGACGTGCACTCGTCCCGATGTTTCGTATGCTTTGAGCATGACGAGTCGTTATCAAGCCAATCCAGGTGAAAGTCACTGGACAGCCGTGAAGAACATCCTTAAGTACTTGCGAAGGACCAAGGATTCGTTCTTAGTGTTTGGAGGGGATACTGAATTACGTGTAAGAGGTTACACGGATGCCAGTTTCCAAACCGATCGGGATGATTTGAAATCCCAATCCGGCTATGTTTATATGTTGAATGGAGGAGCCATTAGTTGGAAGAGCTCCAAGCAAAGTGTCACCGCGGATTCTACAACAGAAGCTGAGTACGTCGCAGCTTCGGAAGCTGCAAAGGAAGCTGTTTGGATTCGTCAGTTTTTGGAAGGACTAGGAGTAGTCCACTCCGTCGAAGATCCTATCACCATATATTGTGATAACAGCGGGGCCATTTTTCAAGCAAAAGAGCCCAAGTCTAGCAATAAGTCTAGACATGTACTTAGGAAATACCACGTGATAAGAGATCTCGAGGAAAGGAAGGAAATCGATATATGTAAGGTTGGGACAGACGAGAATATCGCTGATCCTTTAACCAAGCCTCTTTTAAAGGCTAAACATGATGGTCATGTTGTTGCAATGGGATTGAGAAAAGTCCCGGATTTTCCTTAAGTTATCTAAGATGTAATAATTGGATATTGTAGCAATTTTTACATTTATGATAATAGCATTCATTGTTCGAGTTTCAATATGAACTTTTTGTTTAGTTTGACTAAACCCATACTTTGTTCATTCAAATGGATTGTGAGACAATCTTGAACCCTATTCAAGTGAACGTTTGAACATAGTATTTTTGCCCCTTGTCACTTAATGAGGTGACGACTCGGAGTGACAAGATTGTAAGTTGATCGATGGTTAGTTCAAGACCATGGGGTCATGGAGATGACTGGTCATTTACATAGGCAGACTGATTGTCACTCTGCCGGGCAGTGACCACAATAGAGTCCCTTATCAAATTAGTTGAAGCCTGGTCGTGGCGGGGATTTCTATTTTATTCCTATGAGTCGATTCTTTAGACTGGCGACCATTTATCTGAGTCGGTGTAGTTTCCGATTGGCTTAGGTTGGTGTCCTAAGTCGTGCCGTGAAAGGAGGCTGATGGGCATCTTCTGGGTCATGGTGATCTGCATTATACAGTATAAGTTGGGTCAACAGGAATTGTCCACCCACGTCGGGTACATACGTCCTTGGGCCACTCGAGGAGAAGTAACTGGAAATGCGTGGCCACGCTCGGAAATAGATCTATGGTAGATTTTCCGGTCAAACAGTTATTCTCCAGATCGAGAAAACCACTCTTATTATATTTAAATCACAAGTGCGACCTGAAAGACACCTTGTGATGAGTGGGAGGATGTGACATCAAAGAGACAAGAGAATCGGTAGCGCACAACTTGTGTAGACAAGTGGGAGACATTGATGGAGTAGGAGCACTCCGCAATATAGTGGCTACATGCACAACTTGTATCGGACAAGTGGGAGATTGTTGGAGCGAGTGTCCTCCACAATAGTGCATTGATATATTAAATCTCATGAGCGGAATATACTTGGGATAATTAGTACATTGATACTCCACGTCAGTTGATTAATGTAAATCGGTAACGCTCAGCTGACTAGAGTTAGACGTTATTGTCGTATGACGGCGGTGATCAACTGATCCCTTTCGGTCACACCTATAGGATGAGACCCAAATAGAAGACTAATTATTTGTATCTGATACAGTTAATTAGCACCTTGCGTATATATTTGATATATGTTTGGTAATGAGAGTTATTAATTGGAGATAGAGTTTGGAACTCTGTCCGATTAAGTTTATTAGTCTATTATACGATAATTGACTGAATAAATTTAACGTCTTATTTTAATACGATTAAATAAGACCTAATTTGGTATTTAAACGTTAATTACTAAATTAGTTGAGGTTTTGTATGCTTTTATGGATAGTGGTAATTAGCCGTTAATATATTTACAAGGAGTTGTAAATTAAGCTAATTGATTATTATTATTAATATGGGACCTATTATATATAGATATAATAGTAATATACTACTTAAGGAGTTAAGTGTATATTATTTGATGTGATCATTTATGGAGATAATTGATCATGTCACACATTGCATTTGTATGACAAATGACAATAAATAAGGACCCATTTTTACATACATGTGTGTGTGACACACTAGTAAATATAATGACAAATGTGGTTGTTCTTATTTTACTACATACATAAATAATAGTAATAATGACACTAGACACTTGATATAAGCATGCAAATAAAATTAAAAGCTAATTGGTCTTCCCATGTGGGGTGGCCGGTTTTGGGGAGCTAAAAAGGGGACTATTTGTTCACTTATTTACTCCATCCCATTTTATTCATGCATGTGCATTTGAGCTTTTACCTCATCTCTCCAAAACTCTCTCTAAATACTAGTATTCATCTTTTACTAGAGTAGTAATAGATTAATAATATTAGTATTGTTTTATCACTACTATTATCTAGTTAATAATACTAGTGATTATTTGGGTTGATTCTTGGTGCAACTTGAAGGAGATCTTCTACTTTGAAGATTCAAGGTTTTGGAGGATCATCCATACTATTATTAGCTCAAGAACAATAAGAAAAGGAGTTTTCTTGTTGTGCCCAATATTTCCTCATTGTTTATGTAAGGAAATCTCTTCTTATATCTAGTTTTTGTCATTTGATGTCATGCATGTAACTAGATCTAAATATACTAAATTAACAAGTAATTTAGCAACTAATTAGAGGAGTCTAATTAGTGGGTTATGAACCCTTCAAATCCAAGGCCTTCCTAGTAATAGATTGAATGATGAGGTGACATCTATCACCTGAAATTCCAACTCATTTTCGATTGGGCCCGTTATGATCTTCAGTTTAACGGCCCCAGCTACCGGTTTTGGGCTTCCGTCGAAAGCCTGAATAGTTTGCGCTGTCGGGAGATAGTCGGCATCAGTGATGCCGGGGGCTCTAGCGGTCCTTAGGGGTAGGACGTTCAAGGCCAATCCATCGTCGATAAGGGTCATCGGGAGGTACTTACCCTTGCAGATGACCGTGATATATAGGGCCAGATTATGGTTGGGCCCAAATGATGGCAGATTGGATTCGGCGAAGGTTATGAGTGGGCCTTCGTTCTTGGACTTGCCCTTGAGGTATGGCATAATGGTGGCTACCATTTCAGCGGGGGTAGCTTCTGAGTCGACCTTGATTTCATCGAGAGCCTTAGTCAGTGCTTCCCGATGAGCCTGCGAGCTAACCAGTAGTTGCCATATAGTTAAATCAGCTCGAACCCTCTTCATTTGTTGGACCAAGGCCATGTCATTGCTTGGTTCCTCGGGGGTTGGTTCCGTCCTGGCAGGTTCAGTGACGGACGTTGGAGTGGCGCGCCCAGCAGTGGCGAGGTGGTTGGTGGCCAAGGCCTTGGACTTGGCTTTTCGGACTTCTTCTCTGGTGACGGGGACAGCTTCCCCTTTGGCCAGGTACACATCATCCTCATCGTCAAACCATATCCCGTTGATTTGTGGGATAAACGGGGAAATGAGGTGAGAACAGTCAATTATCTCTCCTGTAAATATGGCATGGGCGCTAAACGGGTTTTCTTTGTTGCTCGGCTTGTCTCTGGGCAATGAGATTTTCCCGCTCTCGATAAGGTCTTGGATTAGGTGCTTTAGCTTCCAACATTTTTCAGTATCATGTCCGTTACCCCGGTGATACTGACAGTAGGCCTGAGCATTATAATATTTGGACCTTTTCTCTACTGAGGCCTCTGGAGTTGGGCCTATTGGTTGGATCAGACCTTTCGAGGATAGCCTTTGTAAGGCATAAGTATAGGTAGTCCCTATATCTGTGAATACCCGATTTGGTGTATTCTTTTTGGATGAGGTGTCGAGCAGATTTACCTCGTCAAAGATGCTGCGGGTTGCAGCTGCAGGTGTGGGCTTGTTTATAGACGAACTAGTCCCTTGATAGCCTTTGGTAGAGGCCTTAGTCAGGTTCTCTAGCCTTAGGTCATCCTCGATCCTGGTGCCCATTTCAGTAAGAGCGGCAAAATTGGAGATGATAGCATACCGGAGATGGACCCGGTAGGATGGGAGGAGGTTCTTGACAAAGGCCTCCACTAGCACTTTTTCGCTGGGCTTTTCGACCATCTTCACACTTTCGGCCCTCCATCTTTGCAAATATTTTGTGAACCCTTCTTTGGGCTCTTGGGCCATTACCTCCAGAGTACGCATTGTTGTCTGGATTTCAGTGTTATCGGCGTAGTTCCGAGCAAACTCGGTAGCCACATCGTCCCAAGTTTTGTATTTCATGGAATCGAGATTGTAGAACGAAGCCTTAGGATGTTTCTTCAAGAAAGAAGGGAACAAGTGCTTGAACATAGTTGACTTCACCCCCTTGACTGCCATGAAATCTTTGAAAGCCCGGATGTGGTGGACCGGGTCTTCGGTACCCTCAAACATAGAAATTCCCGTCAAGTTGAGGTTAGCGGGTAGCTCGTTATCCAAAGGTGAATAAGTACGAGCATTTTCGGTGTGGATCGAGTTGTTCGTCGATAGGTGGACCTGTTCTTCGAGCCTACGAACAATACTAACCAGCTCGGCCATGGGCCCGGCGGGCTCACCTCCTTCGTTAGGGACCGTCTTCTCTACGGTGCTTAGGCGGGTGGACAAAGTTGCTTGGTTAGCCTGGATGGCGGCCAGTTAAGTTTCGATCTTGGTCAAGGCATTCTTCAACTGGCCCATTTTGCGTTGATGTCTGGTTTCGGGTGGCCTGTCTGTAAGAACACCACATAATCAGAAACTAGCCCCAAAATCCCGAAATAGAAAGTACATCCTGAACGAGACTAAAAGGGAAAATGACTCGGAAAATACACCTAGACGGGTGACTTGTGAACTGTGGGCCTTCCTTAGGATTCGGCGGGTGGGCCTAGTCCTGTTCGAAGGAATGTTCACGTGAGACATCCCCCATACTTTATGGACTCGATTGTGTTGACGGGCCCTCCTTTGTAGGGGTTTGTCCTACGTAGGTGGGCCTTGCCTTAGTCTAATAAGGCGGACTGGGAAGAGGAAGAAACTCGTGATGTAAGATCGACAGAGTTTCGACGCTATAGACCTTGACAACTTAAGACACGACCCGACACTGCTAAAAACGGGAAGTCCTAGAAGTGGATGGTTTTGAAAATTGATGATTTTTGCAAAAAAGGACCGAGTAAACTCGGTGGATGGCCCAAATTTCCGAAAGAGGACGAAAAGTCATTGGGCCACGGGTTTTGAAAGTTCGAGTTTTGATTTGGGCAGCATACCGGCTAGAAATTAGGCTATGTTGAGTAAAATCATATGTCCTAAATTCGGTATGTGTCCCGGGTTTTGAAATCGAATAGTTTGAAAAAGATGCAATCTTTGGAAAAGACGGTTTTTGAAAACGACTCGGAAACCAAGTAGCACGTAGTCACACAAGCATTATAACGACGCCATGTATGCTCTATACTAAGTCTCGGTCGGTCTATAGAGGTTCTATACCAGTGTACATAGTCTAGACGTTGATCGGGACGGACTTCCTAAGTCGAGTTGATCTTAGAACATGCCGCGAAACCCACTCGAATCGACTATGGACACCTTTTGACATATCCATATTGGAATACATCAACGGTATAGTGGGACGTCGGTCGCGAGTACCGGCCCGGGAAAATATGGGTTATGCATGAACGGTAGAACTAAAACGCGTATTGTATTTGTCAAACTATTTCTATTCGAGTCTCACCCTGAGGATGCCGATGGTAAGTCACGCATCAGTTAATCCCCAGCGGAGTCGCCAAATTTTGGACATGACATAGGTCCACCCCGACGCGGCCACGCGCGGGTTTGGGGAGGCGAATGAATCTCCATATGAGAATGGATCGAATTGAAATTTAGGTCTATGTGGAGTCGCCACCGAATTTTATGGTTATTCGGAACCGTTCGAGCCCACTCTATGTCGTAGTGGGCCGTATACAAAATACGGCCCATTTTCGATGTCAGAGTTTATTGGGCTCGTCCCTTTGCATTTGATACCGATACCGACATTATCGGATATCGTGTATTGAATGACTCTCGTGCGCCAACGGTTTCGGGCATCCGGAAACCGAGGTTCTGATTAAGGGGTGAGGGTACGTGTTGGGAAGCCCACAAAGGACACCCAACCCCGCCCGCACATTAGCGGCCTCTACTAATAATTCGAATGACTTTCTAATACGCGTGCTAGTTAAACGGGAAAAATGCTTATGCAAACATTGTTTTTCCTAGGCATGTGAATAGAATTGAAACGGGTTTCTATGTCAATTTAATGCAATTAATTCTACGTCAAAGTGGAATTTTAGCATGTGGGTTCATTTAGTATGATAAACGAACAATAATAAAATTGACAAAAGAAATAACAAACGCGTTAGTAACGATGTAATGAAATAACGAATAATAACGGTTTGTGCAAATGATGAATTGAATTGAATGATGTAAACGAGATGCAAATATGAGATGCATGGTTTGAAAAGATAGTATACACGTGATTAATTAAGCACATGTTGACCTAAGTCGTAAAATACTATCGAGTTTGAAAATAGAAGAATGTACGACTCATTTGTTTTGGTCGTGATGAGGCTACTCGGTCGAGTGGTCGAGGGACTCGATCGAGTAGACCTGCAAGAAGTGATTCTGTTTTGCGTTGTGGACCGTACTCGGCCGAGTTATTGACCAACTCGGTCGAGTACATGGCCACTCGATCGAGTCACTGTGAGACTCGACCGAGTGGTGGTCGTGACATGCATTCTGACTCGATTTTAGGGTGTCACTCGATCGAGTGACTAAGGCACTCGGTCGAGTGGCACCTGTACGAACTTGGTTCGTTTGCAATTTAATTATTGATTTTGTAATTGCTTTTGATTTTTGATAATTCGACGGTTTTACCGAATCGAACATAAATATTGCACAATTTATGTTCGACTTGGCTTTTTTTTATAAATCGCGAATTTTGTTGAACCGAATATAAATATTGTTGGATTTATACCCGATTCTAAATTTGAATACTCATTGTATCCCATATTCGATTATTTGAATCGATATGGAATATTAGAGTGAAATAAAGAAAAAATAAATTGATTTTAGTCGTTTTAAATTAATTAAAGTGATATGAACAAATCACGTTAATTAATTCATATGACTTGATTGTTAGATTCGATATCCAATTATGGAATTAGTATCGAATCTAAAATCGACGCTTTACTTGAATAAAAACTTGATTCCCTCAACTTCTCCGACATCGAAATAAATCCCTAGGGATTGTGATGTCGGATCCGTGTCAACGGGTTTCGACCCTTATTAAAATTGATTTTTAAAGAAATTGATGGATGCAAAATTATTGATGATGATGACGAGAAATAATAACGAATCGTTGTTTAAGTTGATTTATCTCAATAATCAAATAATCGGGGTACCGGGATAAGCGACCGACGACGCGTGTGCAGTACACTTGTATATGCGGGTTTCCTTATTCCGGTATCCTTCTTATTCGACACAAATCGATAAATATTTTAATGTTTTGATATAGGTAGTATTATCGATATTATGAATGCGAAGAACAAAATAAAATGAAAAAAGCGAAAAAGAAGACGACGGAAAGGGACGCGGACGACGAAGAGAAAAAGGAAAGGAAAGAGAGGGTTTTGACACCCTCAACCTACATGTTCTTGTCTCGGTGCGGACTCGTAACCGTGGTTTCTACACAAGAGTCTTCGAGGTTTTTACGTAGGTTAAGTTATGGTGGCTCGGGATTGATTCCTAAAACTAAGTTTTAGGGGTTTTTTGCTACTATTGAATTGCTAGGGTTTGTAAAGACGTAGTGTAAGTGTAGGGTTGCTCTAGGGTTTGTAAAGTTAGGGTTTGTAGAGAGATTGTAAAAGATGTGTAATGTGTTGCATGGGGTTGTTTATATAGGAAAAGTTAGGGCACCCAGTTTAGGGTTACTCGACCGAGTAGGCGGCTAACTCGGTCGAGTGGCCCGTTATGCCAGTCGTCGGGCTCGAAATAGGCCCACTCGATCGAGTGGGTGGATCACTCGATCGAGTGGCCCAGCTGGGTCGCGCAGGTCCGTTGACTTTGGACTGTGATTTGTGTTTGATGGATTTTGTGCTTGACTTGGGCTTTTGATGATTGTATGGCTGTTTTGTGTGTCTCGGAAACGACTTTTACCAGGGTTGACCCAATCGTGAAAAGTCGGTTTTATTTCCGGTGTCGGTTTTGGCCCAAATTAGTCTTGTTTGACTCGGAATGATCCACTGGGCCTGGATTTGAGGTCTGTTTGGTGAGATTTGTACTCCGTAAGTGTGTTAGCCAGCGATTAATGGATTTGAGCCCGTATCCGAGCGCGTAGAGACATGTTAGCGTCCGATCATCATCGGGTGTTTTTTTTTTGGAAACTGCCATAGACAACTGGCGGTCAAAATGCGGGTGTCTACAGAGCCCCCACTCTGACTGAGGCTTGGACAGGGCGAAAGTCAGAGTAGCTACCAAGCCCGTTAAGACCTGGTAGACTTCCGTTCGGGTCGTTTATAGTCCATTAGACTCGCGTGAAGGGCTCGCCAGCCATAAGATAGAGATCATACCTGCGCTGGATGATTGTACTCTGTGGGGAATTTGGGCTTGTCTCGTAAGCCCTGGGTGTGTCTGTGTGTTGGCCCATCCCGTGCTATCCCGAAAAATGCTGCTGGGGAGATTTGACTGCTTGCATGTCTTTGCTTGAGTCGTACCTGTATAAGTTACATAAAATGCATGCAACACGTAGGTAGTAAAATGACTCGTGCTAGGGAAAATGACTCTTTGAATTTTTGAAAATTTGAAAATTTGAAATTTTTTTGAAATTTTTGAAATCGACTCCTAAAGAAATTAGGAAAGTTCGGGATGAATATTTCCGTGCTAGTATCGGGACTAGGCTTGTGGATTAATTCCCTTTTGGAATTTAGGAAACTTTTCCTAGAAGTGATATGGAAAGGGATTTACAAGGCTAAAGCTATATATAGCCCCCTATGCTCTTGATTTTCTTCATAATTCCATCACAAGAATTTTTTTTATTTCCCTTAAGGCAAAAAGAAAGTCTCTTTATCCTTTTAAGAAATCCATCATGGGAATCGACAGGTTGAGTGCTATGTTGCAGGCGTGGTCCCGTCAATTTAGGGATGCCGATAGGGTGGTCTTAAACCAGATGGGTATAACTCAACTGTTCCCGTTCCGTCAGATGGTGGTTGACCGTTACTTCTTGGATGCATGCTTGGCTTACTGGGATGACATATATCATGTCTTTGCTTTCCCTCGGGGCGAAATCTGCCCTTTACCTGAGGAGATTGCAGCTATAGGAGGATGGAACCCGATGCTTCGGCCTGCCGTCCCGTATTCAGTCTATGACCCAAAGAGGAAGCTAAGGGAATTTCTTGGGCTATCCCATAACGAAGTGTCCCGTATGATGAAAGATGGTAATATTTCTCTGATCGATTTCGCTGAGAAATTCATGAACCCGCATGATGTCCGGGTGAGGTCAGCCCATAGCCGTAGGGCCTTTTCCTTTTGCATGCTCCATGTTTATGCTTTTGAAGGTCACATGGACTTGTTATCTTGTATGGGTAGTGCTCGTCTCATAACGGTGGTGGACTTGATGGAGACTGACCATAGTCCGGCCTGGTTAATCACGGGCGAAATCATCCAAGGATTAGACGACCGCAAGAGGGACCCGTCCGTTCGACTTACCGGAAGCACTCGTCTGTTGCAAGTATGTCGAACTTTTATCTTTTTTTTTTTGCTTTCTCGATTTTCGAATTTTTTCGAGAATTTGGCTACTGCAGTGGGCACTCGATCGAGTCACTCCGGCACTCGATCGAGTCACTCCGGCACTCGATCGAGTCACTCCGGCACTCGATCGAGTGCCTTCGTAGAAAGGCTTCTGTCCGTTTCCAGTGACGCCACTCGATCGAGTCACGCTGGCACTCGATCGAGTGTCGTCTGTTTCGTCTCGAGTTCTAATGCTTTTGTTTTCTCTTTCAGATTTGGCTTTATGAGAGGCTATCGGTGATAGATCCCCCACTTGATGCTAGTAATTACCGCCATAACCAGCTGATGACGAGGAGACGGGCCATCGATTTTTCTCGCCTGATTAGCCAGAAATATTGGGATGAGGTGCTATCAATCTGTGGTGGGCGGTTGATTCGATGGGTCGTGCCATGGTGGCCCATCTACGTTTGGTCAGGTTTGGAACCGAGGGAGAGGGCCCGTTACCAAGTGATCTTGTCTTTCAACCAAACGGTTCATCTTTACCCGGATCGCATACTAAGGCAGTATGGACGAACTCAACGGATACCAGAAATAGAGGCAATTGTGAGTGACCCTACCCAATTGACTGATGTGATGTGCGATACTTGGGCTCAAAGGTGGTACACCCGGCATACTTGGCCCATTCCCAAATCTCGGCATTCGATCTGGGTTTCGGACTCATATGTGAAGTGGACCAAAGCAGGTGATGCCATGGCTCGAGCTGCTTTGAAGGTTGATGAAGCTTTCGACCTGCTGAGAAGGGAGCAAGCTAAAGACAACAGAGGGTTTTTTGATGAGGGAGACACTCCAGTTACCCTAGTTCGTCTAATGTCCGGACAAAAGAAGAAGGCTAAGACTCAAGCTGAAGGGTCCGGTGCTAAAGGTGCTCGGGGGAAAGTGAGCCCCCAGACGGACTTGGAAAGGAGACTGGGCCCTAAACTAGCCGTGCAGGACCGACTTGGCCCACGGGATAGGCAACCCGAGCATGTGCGAGCCTCACTTGGGCCGAAGACTGTGATTGAAGACCCGTCGTCAAAGAAGAGGGCTCGTGCTAAGGAGGTTCCCCTGGTGATTAGGGAACGCTCATCCCCACCTCGACGACCTCGGGCTCCACGCGACCCGAAGGACAAGGGAAAGGGGAAGATGCCGGGATATTAGTCTCCTATTTTATTATTTGAATACTATTATTATTTTTGTGGTGTAATTTTTGTAATTTTGCCGTTTTGGCGTTTTTTTTTTTTTTTTTTTTGTGATTCCCGAGTTTATCGAGATATTAATAAAGACGTATTATTGAATACAGTTCCCATCTTTTCGTTATTGCAGTGGTTATACCCTTTTGAGGGGTTGCCTACGTCTCCACAATTAGTGGAATCAAACCAAACGTAGTTCGAAATTTGGTTCGATTGATTTTTGCAATTTTCAAAATACATCAAGATTATTAATTCGAGATGTGCGACGGTAGAATAATTAATTCTAACTTATTGACTTGTCTAAAATTTTGAAAATTTATAAAAAGACTAAGTTTTATAAATTTTTGCAAATGACATTGAGATTGGACTTTATGGGTAGTAGCGCTTCAGCTGGTCCAAGTTGGTCGGGTTGACGAACTCGTTACCGTCCAAGTCCGTTAGCATCACCGCTCCTCTCGATAGGATTTTCTTGACTAAGTATGACCCAGCCCAATTGGGTTTGAACTTTCCCCTTGGGTCAACCGGTAGTAAGGCACGAACCGATTTTAGGACCAAATCACCTTCCTTGATTTTCCTGGGCCTAACCCTTTTGTTAAAAGCCCGTTGAATTCTCTTTTGATACACTTGAATATTATTGAGGGCCTGGGACCGCCGTTCATCCAAAAGGACTAGCGAATCGTATCGGGCGTGGACCCAATCTGCTTCGGGTACTTGGCTTTCAAGCAAAATCCTTAGGGATGGTACTTCTAGCTCGACCGGTTGGACTGCTTCCATTCCATATGTCAGGTAATATGGAGTTGCTCCGGTTGCGGTGCGAATCGAAGTTCGGTACCCCCATAAGGAAAGCGGTATCTTGTCGGGCCAGTCCCGGTAATTCTCAGCCATCGTTTTCAGTATGGTGACAATTGTTTTGTTGGCCGCTTCTACCGCTCCATTTGTTTGGGGTCGGTAAGGTGAAGATGTATGCCTCTGAATTTTGTATTTCGCCAGTAATGCGGTAGTTTCAGCTTGGAAATGGGTCCCGTGATCACTGATAAATTCATGCGGGATCCCATATCGGCATATGATCTTATTTTGGATGAATTTGGCCACGTGCTTGGCGTTCAAGACACGGTATGACTCAGCTTCGACCCATTTGGTGAAGTAGTCGATGGCCACCAATATGAAGCAATGTCCTTCCGTCCCGGAAGGGTGCACTTTCCCAATTATGTCAATACCCCATGTCGAAAATGGCCATGGTGATGTCATGGTATATAATAGGGAAGATGGCATATGCTGTACATTACCGAAGATATGACAGTTATGGCAGTGCTTGACATATAACTGACAGTCTGTTTCCATGGTGTTCCAGTAATACCCGAGCCTCATGATTTTACGGGATAGCATATGGGCGTTCATATGCGGACCGTTTTCCCCGTCGTGAACCTCGGCCATGACCTTTTCGGCTTGTATCTTGTCGATGCATAGGAGGAGAGCCCCCTGTGCCATCTTTTTGTATAATTGTCCGTCATCAGTACGAACGAATTGGGTTGCCAATCTTCGTAGGGCCTTTTTGGCCCGATTTTCAGCTCCAGCGGAATATTCTCCCGTTGTCAGGTAGGTTAGGAAGGCTTGATACCAAGGTTCTGGGTCAGTTATCTCGATATCTTGAATGGCATGAATGTAGGCCGGCTCTGACCGCCTTTCGACACAGATTGGCATGCTGGTCAGGTGGTCCGGGATGTTCAGTAAAGATGCTAATTTGGAAAGTGCATCTGCAAACTGATTTTCTTCCCGAGGCAGGTAGATGTATTCTGCTTTCTGGAGTTGTTTCTCTAGAACCCTTACTCGTGCTTGGTAAGCCACGAGATTGGCGTTCCGAGTTTTCCATTTTTGGAGTGCTTGATTGATGGCCAGTGATGAATCACCGTGGACCCGGAGGTTTGTTACCCCTAAATCAGCGGCGACTTGCAACCCGTGAATGCATGCTTCGTATTCAGCTGCGTTATTGGTCACGTCGAAGTCCAACTTGATGGATAAGGGAGTTTGTTCCCCTCGGGGTGAGATTAACAGAATTCCGACCCCAAACCCTCGGAAGTTGGATGCTCCATCAAAATACAAATCCCATGTCTCGGTATCGGTATGGAATATGTCTTCATCAGGAAAGGCCCATGTATCAGTGTGGCCTTCTTCGGATACTGGGCTGTCAGCGAGAAATTCGGCAACTACCCGGCCTTTGATGGCTTTTAATGGTACGAACTTGAGGTCGAACTCGGATAACATTAAAGTCCATCTTGACATCCTGCCGTTGAGGATGGACTTCTCGAATAAGTTCTTGATTGGATCCATTTTGGATAAAACATGTACTTCGTGACTGAGCATGTAGTGTCTGAGCTTTTTGGTGGCCCAAACCAAAGCTAGGCACGTTTTCTCGAGCATGGTGTACTTGCATTCATACTCGAGGAACTTTTTACTGATGTAGTAAGTAGCCCGTTCTTCTGAATCAACTGTCTGGGCTAGCATAGCCCCCATGGCTGACTCGGTCGTTGTTAGGTATAACGACAGAGGTAAACCGTGTTGAGGTGGCATTAGTACCGGCGGAGCAGACAGAATCTCCTTGATTTTATTGAAAGCCGCTTGACATTTGTCGTCCCATAGTACTCGTTCCCAGATCTTCAGCTTCTTGAAAATGGGCTCACATACCATGGTTAGTTTTGAAATGAACCGGCTGATGTATTGGACCTTCCCGAGAAACCCCCTTATTTCCTTTTTGGTCTTGGGTGGCTGCATCTCGGTGATGGCTTTGATTTTAGCTGGGTCGACCTTGATGCCACGTTGGCTAACGATATGGCCAAGTAATTTGCCCGACGTTACCCCAAAACTGCATTTTTGTGGGTTCAGTCTCATGTTGTACTTACGTAGCCGAGTAAAGAACTTTCTTAGGGCCGAGATGTGCCCGCTTCGGTCCTTGGATTTGACGATCATATCGTCCACATAGACCTCCACTTCCTTATGCATCATGTTGTTTAGAAAAGTAGTGGCGGTCCGTTGATAAGTAGCCCCGGCGTTGATAAGCCCAAACGGCATGACGGTGTAACAGTAAGTACCCCAAGGTGTAATGAAGGTGGTCTTACTCATATCCTCTTCTGCCATTTTGATCTGATTGTATCCGGCATACCCGTCCATGAATGATAGGAGGGCATGATCGGCCGTGTTATCCACCAATATGTCGATGTGTGGTAACGGAAAATCATCTTTTGGGCTGGCCTTTTTTAGGTCCCGGAAGTCCACGCATACTCGCACCTTGCCGTCCTTCTTGGGTACCGGCACGATGTTTGCAACCCAGTCTGGATATTCAGACACTTGTATAAAACCCGCTTTGAATTGTTTATCGACCTCTTCCTTGACTTTAAGAGACCATTCGGGCTTCATTCTTCTGAGCTTCTGTTTTACCGGTTTGCACCCATCTTTGATGGGTATTCGGTGTTCTGCTATTTCTCGATCTATTCCCGGCATGTCCTTGTAGGACCATGCGAAGACGTCTTTAAATTCTAGGAGGAGGTCTGTGAACTGTTGTCTCTCCTCTGGATCAAAAGATAGACCCAACTTAAGCATCTGAGGCTCTAAAGTGGTTCCCACGTTGATGGACTCGGTGTCTTCAATTACCGGATCTCGGGATTCCCTTTGCTCGAGCTGCTCGACCAGATGTGGAGGTAGAGGTACCTGTTCGTCGGGTTTCTCAATGTCATTGCATATAAAATTTTTGAAATTGAGAAAATTTTGGAAATAAGACAAGTCGTAAGCAGAACGGTGTTCGTTATTATTATTGATTGTAAATTTGGAAAATAGCTCTAATAGAGCGGCCATCTGATCATTGGTCAGTGGCGGGATAGGGATACGTCTTGGGACAGACCCCGAGACCTCAGTGGCTAAGGGAAGAGGGATTACAGACTCGACTCCAGCACCAGACCCTCTAAACTCGGACTCAGACTCCGACTCTGACTCTGACTCAGACTCGGACTCGGTATCAGGCATATCTCCCTCGCCGGTGGTCAGCTTGTAGACCTGTCCTTGACTGTCGGTCCATTTTATGGTCTTCCTCCAAGCCCTCGTCTCGGTGTTGGCGCCAACCTCGGTGATTAGCTTGGTTGGGTCGAACCGATCGCTGCGGAGGATCAAGTTGACCAAGTCATCTTTTGGAGCAGAAACGGTCTTGTCTTCTCCAAATAAGAGCCCCAGCACGGGCTCGGAGTCACTTTCACCCTTCTCAGACTCTGCTTGGATGATGGTGAATATATCATCGGGGATATAGTTGTATTCCCGAGCCGTTTTGGTCTCGGGATATGTGATGATGGGTTGGTAGAGGCCCACTTGAATGGCTTCGAAGACTGGAGTGACGAATTTGATTGCATAGGCCCGGCCCACATTCTCCGAGCTTATAGTATATCCCAGTCCGAGTCGGGACTCTGCGTTGTCCAAGACCTCGATGATCATCCCTGCCGCAAGATATGGTCTTGAGGTAGCTCCGGGTAGATAACCCAGATTTTGTAGCATCGTGTCGATGCTAGGGGCGAAGTAGGGTTTGAAGAGATATTCATCCTCGATCTTACCCACAAAGTTGAATCCTCGTGGTTCGGCCCGGTTCGTGGCATTACAGCTAGCCACGTTTATTGGGGTCGCCTCTAGCGTGATGATACCGTCTTCGAGTGGCATCTTGACTTTTCGGTGGAGGGTGGATGCTACGGCCTTGACTGCGTGAATCCAAGGCCTTCCTAGTAATAGATTGAATGATGAGGTGACATCTATCACCTGAAATTCCAACTCCTCTTCGATTGGGCCCGTTATGATCTTCAGTTTAACGGCCCCAGCTATCGGTTTTGGGCTTCCATCGAAAGCCTGAATAGTTTGCGCTGTCGGGAGATAGTCGACATCAGTGATGCCGAGGGCTCTAGCGGTCCTTAGGGGTAGGACGTTCACGGCCAATCCATCGTCGATAAGGGTCATCGGGAGGTACTTACCCTTGCAGATGACCGTGATATATAGGGCCAGATTATGGTTGGGCCCAAATGATGGCAGATCGGATTCGGCGAAGGTTATGAGTGGGCCTTCGTTCTTGGACTTGCCCTTGAGGTATGGCATAATGGTGGCTACCATTTCAGCGGGGGTAGCTTCTGAGTCGACCTTGATTTCATCGAGAGCCTTAGTCAGTTCTTCCCGATGAGCCTGTGAGCTAACCAGTAGTTGCCATATAGTTAAATCAGCTCGAACCCTCTTCATTTGTTGGACCAAGGCCATGTCATTGCTTGGTTCCTCGGGGGTTGGTTCCGTCCTGGCAGGTTCAGTGACGGACGTTGGAGTGGCGCGCCCAGCAGTGGCGAGGTGGTTGGTGGCCAAGGCCTTGGACTTGGCTTTTCGGACTTCTTCTCTGGTGACGGGGACAGCTTCCCCTTTGGCCAGGTACACATCATCCTCATCGTCAAACCATATCCCGTTGATTTGTGGGATAAACGGGGAAATGAGGTGAGAACAGTCAATTATCTCTCCTGTAAATATGGCATGGGCGCTAAACGGGTTTTCTTTGTTGCTCGGCTTGTCTCCGGGCAATGGGATTTTCCCGCTCTCGATAAGGTCTTGGATTAGGTGCTTTAGCTTCCAACATTTTTCAGTATCATGTCCGTTACCCCGGTGATACTGATAGTAGGCCTGAGCATTATAATATTTGGACCTTTTCTCTACTGAGGCCTCTGGAGTTGGGCCTATTGGTTGGATCAGACCTTTCGAGGATAGCCTTTGTAAAGCATAAGTATAGGTAGTCCCTATATCTGTGAATACCCAATTTGGTGTATTCTTTTTGGATGAGGTGTCGAGCAGATTTACCTCGTCAAAGATGCTGCAGGTTGCAGCTGCAGGTGTGGGCTTGTTTGTAGACGAACTAGTCCCTTGATAGCCTTTGGTAGAGGCCTTAGTCAGGTTCTCTAGCCTTAGGTCATCCTCGATCCTGGTGCCCATTTCAGTAAGAGCGGCAAAATTGGAGATGATAGCATACCGGAGATGGACCCGGTAGGATGGGAGGAGGTGCTTGACAAAGGCCTCCACCAGCACTTTTTCGCTGGGCTTTTCGACCATCTTCACACTTTCGGCCCTCCATCTTTGCAAATATTTTGTGAACCCTTCTTTGGGCTCTTGGGCCATTACCTCCAGAGTACGCATTGTTGTCTGTATTTCAGTGTTATCGGCGTAGTTCCGAGCAAACTCGGTAGCCACATCGTCCCAAGTTTTTTATTTCTTGGAATCGAGATTGTAGAACCAAGCCTTAGGATGTTTCTTCAAGGAAGAAGGGAACAAGTGCTTGAACATAGTTGACTTCACCCCCTTGACTGCCATGAAATCTTTGAAAGCCCGGATGTGGTGGACCGGGTCTTCGGTACCCTCAAACATAGGAATTTCCGTCAAGTTGAGGTTAGCGGGTAGCTCGTTATCCAAAGGTGAATAAGTACGAGCATTTTCAGTGTGGATCGAGTTGTTCGTCGATAGGTGGACCTGTTCTTCGAGCCTACGAACAATACTAACAAGCTCGGCCATGGGCCCGGCGGGCTCACCTCCTTCGTTAGGGAACGTCTTCTCTACGGTGCTTAGGCGGGTGGACAAAGTTGCTTGGTTAGCCTGGATGGCAGCCAGTTAAGTTTCGATCTTGGTCAAGGCATTCTTCAACTGGCCCATTTTGCGTTGATGTCTGGTTTCGGCTGGCCTGTCTGTAAGAACACCACATAATCAGAAACTAGCCCCAAAATCCCGAAATAGAAAGTACATCCTGAACGAGACTAAAAGGGAAAATGACTCGGAAAATACACCTAGACGGGTGACTTGTGAACTGTGGGCCTTCCTTAGGATTCGGCGGGTGGGCCTAGTCCTGTTCGAAGGAAGGTTCACGTGAGACATCCCCCATACTTTATGGACTCGATTGTGTTGACGGGCCCTCCTTTGTAGGGGTTTGTCCTACGTAGGTGGGCCTTGCCTTAGTCTAATAAGGCGGACTGGGAAGGGGAAGAAACTCGTGATGTAATATCGACAGAGTTTCGACGCTATAGACCTTGACAACTTAAGACACGACCCGACACTGCTAAAAACGGGAAGTCCTAGAAGTGGATGGTTTTGAAAATTGATGATTTTTGCAAAAAAGGACCGAGTAAACTCGGTGGATGGCCCAAATTTCCGAAAGAGGACGAAAAGTCATTAGGCCACGGGTTTTGAAAGTTCGAGTTTTGATTTGGGCAGCATACCGGCTAGAAATTAGGCTATTTTGAGTAAAATCATATGTCCTAAATTCGGTATGTGTCCCGGGTTTTGAAATCGAATAGTTTGAAAAAGATGCAATCTTTGAAAAAGACGGTTTTTGAAAACGACTCGGAAACCAAGTAGCACGTAGTCACACAAGCATTATAACGACGCCATGTATGCTCTATACTAAGTCTCGGTCGGTCTATAGAGGGTCTATACCAGTGTACATAGTCTAGACGTTGATCGGGACGGACTTCCTAAGTCGAGTTGATCTTAGAACATACCGCGAAACCCACTCGAATCGACTATGGACACCTTTTGACATATCCATATTGGAATACATCAACGGTATAGTGGGACGTCAGTCGCGAGTACCGGCCCGGGAAAATATGGGTTATGCATGAACCGTAGAACTAAAACGCGTATTGTATTTGTCAAACAATTTCTATTCGAGTCTCACCCTGAGGATGCCGATGGTAAGTCACGCATCAGTTAATCCCCAGCGGAGTCGCCAAATTGTGGACATGACATAGGTCCACCCCGACGCGGCCACGCGCGGGTTTAGGGAGGCGAATGAATCTCCATATGAGAATGGATCGAATTGAAATTTAGGTCTATGTGGAGTCGCCACCGAATTTTATGGTTATTCGGAACCGTTCGAGCCCACTCTATGTCGTAGTGGGCCGTATACAAAATACGGCCCATTTTCGATGTCAGAGTTTATTGGGCTCGTCCCTTTGCATTTGATACCGATACCGACATTATCGGATATCGTGTATTGAATGACTCTCGTGCGCCAACGGTTTCGGGCATCCGGAAACCGAGGTTCTGATTAAGGGGTGAGGGTACGTGTTGGGAAGCCCACAAAGGACACCCAACCCCGCCCGCACATTAGCGGCCTCTACTAAGAATTCGAATGACTTTCTAATACGCGTGCTAGTTAAACGGGAAAAATGCTTATGCAAACATTGTTTTTCCTAGGCATGTGAATAGAATTGAAACGGGTTTCTATGTCAATTTAATGCAATTAATTCTACGTCAAAGTGGAATTTTAGCATGTGGGTTCATTTAGTATGATAAACGAACAATAATAAAATTGACAAAAGAAATAACAAACGCGTTAGTAACGATGTAATGAAATAACGAATAATAACGGTTTGTGCAAATGATGAATTGAATTGAATGATGTAAACGAGATGCAAATATGAGATGCATGGTTTGAAAAGATAGTATACACGTGATTAATTAAGCACATGTTGACCTAAGTTGTAAAATACTATCGAGTTTGAAAATAGAAGAATGTACGACTCATTTGTTTTGGTCGTGATGAGGCTACTCGGTCGAGTGGTCGAGGGACTCGATCGAGTAGACCTGCAAGAAGTGATTCTGTTTTGCGTTGTGGACCGTACTCGGCCGAGTTATTGACCAACTCGGTCGAGTACATGGCCACTCGATCGAGTCACTGTGAGACTCGACCGAGTGGTGGTCGTGACATGCATTCTGACTCGATTTTAGGGTGTCACTCGATCGAGTGACTAAGGCACTCGGTCGAGTGGCACCTGTACGAACTTGGTTCGTTTGCAATTTAATTATTGATTTTGTAATTGCTTTTGATTTTTGATAATTCGACGGTTTTACCGAATCGAACATAAATATTGCACAATTTATGTTCGACTTGGCTTTTTTTTATAAATCGCGAATTTTGTTGAACCGAATATAAATATTGTTGGATTTATACCCGATTCTAAATTTGAATACTCATTGTATCCCATATTCGATTATTTGAATCGATATGGAATATTAGAGTGAAATAAAGAAAAAATAAATTGATTTTAGTCGTTTTAAATTAATTAAAGTGATATGAACAAATCACGTTAATTAATTCATATGACTTGATTGTTAGATTCGATATCCAATTATGGAATTGGTATCGAATCTAAAATCGACGCTTTACTTGAATAAAAACTTGATTCCCTCAACTTCTCCGACATCGAAATAAATCCCTAGGGATTGTGATGTCGGATCCGTGTCAACGGGTTTCGACCCTTATTAAAATTGATTTTTAAAGAAATTGATGGATGCAAAATGATTGATGATGATGAGAAATAATAACGAATCGTTGTTTAAGTTGATTTATCTCAATAATCAAATAATCGGGGTACCGGGATAAGCGACCGACGACGCGTGTGCAGTACACTTGTATATGCGGGTTTCCTTATTCCGGTATCCTTCTTATTCGACACAAATCGATAAATACTTTAATGTTTTGATATAGGTAGTATTATCGATATTATGAATGCGAAGAACAAAATAAAATGAAAAAAGCGAAAAAGAAGACGACGGAAAGGGACGCGGACGACGAAGAGAAAAAGGAAAGGAAAGAGAGGGTTTTGACACCCTCAACCTACATGTTCTTGTCTCGGTGCGGACTCGTAACCGTGGTTTCTACACAAGAGCCTTCGAGGTTTTTACGTAGGTTAAGTTATGGTGGCTCGGGATTGATTCCTAAAACTAAGTTTTAGGGTTTTTTTGCTACTATTGAATTGCTAGGGTTTGTAAAGACGTAGTGTAAGTGTAGGGTTGCTCTAGGGTTTGTAAAGTTAGGGTTTGTAGAGAGATTGTAAAAGATGTGTAATGTGTTGCATGGGGTTGTTTATATAGGAAAAGTTAGGGCACCCGGTTTAGGGTTACTCGACCGAGTAGGCGGCTAACTCGGTCGAGTGGCCCGTTATGCCAGTCGTCGGGCTCGAAATAGGCCCACTCGATCGAGTGGGTGGATCACTCGATCGAGTGGCCCAGCTGGGTCGCGCAAGTCCGTTGACTTTGGACTGTGATTTGTGTTTGATGGATTTTGTGCTTGACTTGGGCTTTTGATGATTGTATGGCTGTTTTGTGTGTCTCGGAAACGACTTTGACCAGGGTTGACCCAATCGTGAAAAGTCGGTTTTATTTCCGGTGTCGGTTTTGGCCCAAATTAGTCTTGTTTGACTCGGAATGATCCACTGGGCCTGGATTTGAGGTCTGTTTGGTGAGATTTGTACTCCGTAAGTGTGTTAGCCAACGATTAATGGATTTGAGCCCGTATCCGAGCGCGTAGAGACATGTTAGCGTCCGATCATCATCGGGTGTTTTTTTTTGGAAACTGTCATAGACAACTGGCGGTCAAAATGCGGGTGTCTACAGAGCCCCCACTCTGACTGAGGCTTGGACAGGGCGAAAGTCAGAGTAGCTACCAAGCCCGTTAAGACCTGGTAGACTTCCGTTCGGGTCGTTTATAGTCCATTAGACTCGCGTGAAGGGCTCGCCAGCCATAAGATAGAGATCATACCTGCGCTGGATGATTGTACTCTGTGGGGAATTTGGGCTTGTCTCGTAAGCCCTGGGTGTGTCTGTGTGTTGGCCCATCCCGTGCTATCCCGAAAAATGCTGCTGGGGAGATTTGACTGCTTGCATGTCTTTGCTTGAGTCGTACCTGTATAAGTTACATAAAATGCATGCAACACGTAGGTAGTAAAATGACTCGTGCTGGGGAAAATGACTCTTTGAATTTTTGAAATTTTGAAATTTTGAAATTTTTTTGAAATTTTTGAAATCGACTCCTAAAGAAATTAGGAAAGTTCGGGATGAATATTTCCGTGCTAGTATCGGGACTAGGCTTGTGGATTAATTCCCTTTTGGAATTTAGGAAACTTTTCCTAGAAGTGATATGGAAAGGGATTTACAAGGCTAAAGCTATATATAGCCCCCTATGCTCTTGATTTTCTTCATAATTCCATCACAAGAATTTTTTTTATTTCCCTTAAGGCAAAAAGAAAGTCTCTTTATCCTTTTAAGAAATCCATCATGGGAATCGACAGGTTGAGTGCTATGTTGCAGGCGTGGTCCCGTCAATTTAGGGATGCCGATAGGGTGGTCTTAAACCAGATGGGTATAACTCAGCTGTTCCCGTTCCGTCAGATGGTGGTTGACCGTTACTTCTTGGATGCATGCTTGGCTTACTGGGATGACATATATCATGTCTTTGCTTTCCCTCGGGGCGAAATCTGCCCTTTACCTGAGGAGATTGCAGCTATAGGAGGATGGAACCCGATACTTCGGCCTGCCGTCCCGTATTCAGTCTATGACCCAAAGAGGAAGCTAAGGGAATTTCTTGGGCTATCCCATAACGAAGTGTCCCGTATGATGAAAGATGGTAATATTTCTCTGATCGATTTGGCTGAGAAATTCATGAACCCGCATGATGTCCGGGTGAGGTCAGCCCATAGCCGTAGGGCCTTTTCCTTTTGCATGCTCCATGTTTATGCTTTTGAAGGTCACATGGACTTGTTATCTTGTATGGGTAGTGCTCGTCTCATAACGGTGGTGGACTTGATGGAGACTGACCATAGTCCGGCCTGGTTAATCACGGGCGAAATCATCCAAGGATTAGACGACCGCAAGAGGGACCCGTCCGTTCGACTTACCGGAAGCACTCGTCTATTGCAAGTATGTCGAACTTTTATCTTTTTTTTTTTTGCTTTCTCGATTTTCGAATTTTTTCGAGAATTTGGCTACTGCAGTGGGCACTCGATCGAGTCACTCCGGCACTCGATCGAGTCACTCCGGCACTCGATCGAGTCACTCCGGCACTCGATCGAGTGCCTTCGTAGAAAGGCTTCTGTCCGTTTCCAGTGACGCCACTCGATCGAGTCACGCTGGCACTCGATCGAGTGTCGTCTGTTTCGTCTCGAGTTCTAATGCTTTTGTTTTCTCTTTCAGATTTGGCTTTATGAGAGGCTATCGGTGATAGATCCCCCACTTAATGCTAGTAATTACCGCCATAACCAGCTGATGACGAGGAGACGGGCCATCGATTTTTCTCGCCTGATTAGCCAGAAATATTGGGATGAGGTGCTATCAATCTGTGGTGGGCGGTTGATTCAATGGGTCGTGCCATGGTGGCCCATCTACGTTTGGTCAGGTTTGGACCCGAGGGAGAGGGCCCGTTACCAAGTGATCTTGTCTTTCAACCAAACGGTTCATCTTTACCCGGATCGCATACTAAGGCAGTATGGACGAACTCAACGGATACCAGAAATAGAGGCAATTGTGAGTGACCCTACCCAATTGACTGATGTGATGTGCGATACTTGGGCTCAAAGGTGGTACACCCGGCATACTTGGCCCATTCCCAAATCTCGGCATTCGATCTGGGTTTCGGACTCATATGTGAAGTGGACCAAAGCAGGTGATGCCAAGGCTCGAGCTGCTTTGAAGGTTGATGAAGCTTTCGACCTGCTGAGAAGGGAGCAAGCTAAAGACAACAGAGGGTTTTTTGATGAGGGAGACACTCCAGTTACCCTAGTTCGTCTAATGTCCGGACAAAAGAAGAAGGCTAAGACTCAAGCTGAAGGGTCCGGTGCTAAAGGTGCTCGGGGGAAAGTGAGCCCCCAGACGGACTTGGAAAGGAGACTGGGCCCTAAACTAGCCGTGCAGGACCGACTTGGCCCACGGGATAGGCAACCCGAGCATGTGCGAGCCTCACTTGGGCCGAAGACTGTGATTGAAGACCCGTCGTCAAAGAAGAGGGCTCGTGCTAAGGAGGTTCCCCTGGTGATTAGGGAACGCTCATCCCCACCTCGACGACCTCGGGCTCCACGCGACCCGAAGGACAAGGGAAAGGGGAAGATGCCGGGATATTAGTCTCCTATTTTATTATTTGAATACTATTATTATTTTTGTGGTGTAATTTTTGTAATTTTGCCGTTTTGGCGTTTTTTTTTTTTTTTTTTTGTGATTCCCGAGTTTATCGAGATATTAATAAAGACGTATTATTGAATACAGTTCCCATCTTTTCGTTATTGCAGTGGTTATACCCTTTTGAGGGGTTGCCTACGTCTCCACAATTAGTGGAATCAAACCAAACGTAGTTCGAAATTTGGTTCGATTGATTTTTGCAATTTTCAAAATACATCAAGATTATTAATTCGAGATGTGCGACGGTAGAATAATTAATTCTAACTTATTGACTTGTCTAAAATTTTGAAAATTTATAAAAAGACTTAGTTTTATAAATTTTTGCAAATGACATTGAGATTGGACTTTATGGGTAGTAGCGCTTCAGCTGGTCCAAGTTGGTCGGGTTGACGAACTCGTTACCGTCCAAGTCCGTTAGCATCACCGCTCCTCTCGATAGGATTTTCTTGACTAAGTATGACCCAGCCCAATTGGGTTTGAACTTTCCCCTTGGGTCAACCGGTAGTAAGGCACGAACCGATTTTAGGACCAAATCACCTTCTTTGATTTTCCTGGGCCTAACCCTTTTGTTGAAAGCCCGTTGAATTCTCTTTTGATACACTTGAATATTATTGAGGGCCTGGGACCGCCGTTCATCCAAAAGGACTAGCGAATCGTATCGGGCGTGGACCCAATCTGCTTCGGGTACTTGGCTTTCAAGCAAAATCCTTAGGGATGGTACTTCTAGCTCGACCGGTTGGACTGCTTCCATTCCATATGTCAGGTAATATGGAGTTGCTCCGGTTGCGGTGCGAATCGAAGTTCGGTACCCCCATAAGGCAAGCGGTATCTTGTCGGGCCAGTCCCGGTAATTCTCAGCCATCGTTTTCAGTATGGTGACAATTGTTTTGTTGGCCGCTTCTACCGCTCCATTTGTTTGGGGTCGGTAAGGTGAAGATGTATGCCTCTGAATTTTGTATTTCGCCAGTAATGCGGTAGTTTCAGCTTGGAAATGGGTCCCGTGATCACTGATAAATTCATGCGGGATCCCATATCGGCATATGATCTTATTTTGGATGAATTTGGCCACGTGCTTGGCGTTCAAGACACGGTATGACTCAGCTTCGACCCATTTGGTGAAGTAGTCGATGGCCACCAATATGAAGCAATGTCCTTCCGTCCCGGAAGGGTGCACTTTCCCAATTATGTCAATACCCCATGTCGAAAATGGCCATGGTGATGTCATGGTATATAATAGGGAAGATGGCATATGCTGTACATTACCGAAGATATGACAGTTATGGCAGTGCTTGACATATAACTGACAGTCTGTTTCCATGGTGTTCCAGTAATACCCGAGCCTCATGATTTTACGGGATAGCATATGGGCGTTCATATGCGGACCGTTTTCCCCGTCGTGAACCTCGGCCATGACCTTTTCGGCTTGTATCTTGTCGATGCATAGGAGGAGAGCCCCCTGTGCCGTCTTTTTGTATAATTGTCCGTCATCAGTACGAACGAATTGGGTTGCCAATCTTCGTAGGGCCTTTTTGGCCCGATTTTCAGCTCCAGCGGAATATTCTCCCGTTGTCAGGTAGGTTAGGAAGGCTTGATACCAAGGTTCTGGGTCAGTTATCTCGATATCTTGAATGGCATGAATGTAGGCTGGCTCTGACCGCCTTTCGACACAGATTGGCATGCTGGTCAGGTGGTCCGGGATGTTCAGTAAAGATGCTAATTTGGAAAGTGCATCTGCAAACTGATTTTCTTCCCGAGGCAGGTAGATGTATTCTGCTTTCTGGAGTTGTTTCTCTAGAACCCTTACTCGTGCTTGGTAAGCCACGAGATTGGCGTTCCGAGTTTTCCATTTTTGGAGTGCTTGATTGATGGCCAGTGATGAATCACCGTGGACCCGGAGGTTTGTTACCCCTAAATCAGCGGCGACTTGCAACCCGTGAATGCATGCTTCGTATTCAGCTGCGTTATTGGTCACGTCGAAGTCCAACTTGATGGATAAGGGAGTTTGTTCCCCTCGGGGTGAGATTAACAGAATTCCGACCCCAAACCCTCGGAAGTTGGATGCTCCATCAAAATACAAATCCCATGTCTCGGTATCGGTATGGAATATGTCTTCATCAGGAAAGGCCCATTTATCAGTGTGGCCTTCTTCGGATACTGGGCTGTCAGCGAGAAATTCGGCAACTACCCGGCCTTTGATGGCTTTTAATGGTACGAACTTGAGGTCGAACTCGGATAACATTAAAGTCCATCTTGACATCCTGCCGTTGAGGATGGGCTTCTCGAATAAGTTCTTGATTGGATCCATTTTGGATAAAACATGTACTTCGTGACTGAGCATGTAGTGTCTGAGCTTTTTGGTGGCCCAAACCAAAGCTAGGCACGTTTTCTCGAGCATGGTGTACTTGCATTCATACTCGAGGAACTTTTTACTGATGTAGTAAGTAGCCCGTTCTTCTGAATCAACTGTCTGGGCTAGCATAGCCCCCATGGCTGACTCGGTCGTTGTTAGGTATAACGACAGAGGTAAACCGTGTTGAGGTGGCATTAGTACCGGCGGAGCAGACAGAATCTCCTTGATTTTATTGAAAGCCGCTTGACATTTGTCGTCCCATAGTACTCGTTCCCAGATCTTCAGCTTCTTGAAAATGGGCTCACATACCATGGTTAGTTTTGAAATGAACCGGCTGATGTATTGGACCTTCCCGAGAAACCCCCTTATTTCCTTTTTGGTCTTGGGTGGCTGCATCTCGGTGATGGCTTTGATTTTAGCTGGGTCGACCTTGATGCCACGTTGGCTAACGATATGGCCAAGTAATTTGCCCGACGTTACCCCAAAAATGCATTTTTGTGGGCTCAGTCTCATGTTGTACTTACGTAGCCGAGTAAAGAACTTTCTTAGGGCCGAGATATGCCCGCTTCGGTCCTTGGATTTGACGATCATATCGTCCACATAGACCTCCACTTCCTTATGCATCATGTTGTTTAGAAAAGTAGTGGCGGTCCGTTGATAAGTAGCCCCGGCGTTGATAAGCCCAAACGGCATGACGGTGTAACAGTAAGTACCCCAAGGTGTAATGAAGGTGGTCTTACTCATATCCTCTTCTGCCATTTTGATCTGATTGTATCCGGCATACCCGTCCATGAATGATAGGAGGGCATGATCGGCCGTGTTATCCACCAATATGTCGATGTGTGGTAACGGAAAATCATCTTTTGGGCTGGCCTTTTTTAGGTCCCGGAAGTCCACGCATACTCGCACCTTGCCGTCCTTCTTGGGTACCGGCACGATGTTTGCAACCCAGTCTGGATATTCAGACACTTGTATAAAACCCGCTTTGAATTGTTTATCGACCTCTTCCTTGACTTTAAGAGACCATTCGGGCTTCATTCTTCTGAGCTTCTGTTTTACCGGTTTGCACCCATCTTTGATGGGTATTCGGTGTTCTGCTATTTCTCGATCTATTCCCGGCATGTCCTTGTAGGACCATGCGAAGACGTCTTTAAATTCTAGGAGGAGGTCTGTGAACTGTTGTCTCTCCTCTGGATCAAAAGATAGGCCCAACTTAAGCATCTGGGGCTCTAAAGTGGTTCCCACGTTGATGGACTCGGTGTCTTCAATTACCGGATCTCGGGATTCCCTTTGCTCGAGCTGCTCGACCAGATGTGGAGGTAGAGGTACCTGTTCGTCGGGTTTCTCAATGTCATTGCATATAAAATTTTTGAAATTGAGAAAATTTTGGAAATAAGGCAAGTCGTAAGCAGAACGGTGTTCGTTATTATTATTGATTGTAAATTTGGAAAATAGCTAATAGAGCGGCCATCTGATCGTTGGTCAGTGGCGGGATAGGGAGACGTCTTGGGACAGACCCCGAGACCTCAGTGGCTAAGGGAAGAGGGATTACAGACTCGACTCCAGCACCAGACCCTCTAAACTCGGACTCAGACTCCGACTCTGACTCTGACTCAGACTCGGACTCGGTATCAGGCATATCTCCCTCGCCGGTGGTCAGCTTGTAGACCCGTCCTTGACTGTCGGTCCATTTTATGGTCTTCCTCCAAGCCCTCGTCTCGGTGTTGGCGCCGACCTCGGTGATTAGCTTGGTTGGGTCGAACCGATCGCTGCGGAGGATCAAGTTGACCAAGTCATCTTTTGGAGCAGGAACGGTCTTGTCTTCTCCAAATAAGAGCCCCAGCACGGGCTCGGAGTCACTTTCACCCTTCTCAGACTCTCCTTGGATGATGGTGAATATATCATCGGGGATATAGTTGTATTCCCGAGCCGTTTTGGTCTCGGGATATGTGATGATGGGTTGGTAGAGGCCCACTTGAATGGCTCCGAAGACTGGAGTGACGAATTTGATTGCATAGGCCCGGCCCACATTCTCCGAGCTTATAGTATATCCCAGTCCGAGTCGGGACTCTGCGTTGTCCAAGACCTCGATGATCATCCCTGCCGCAAGATATGATCTTGAGGTAGCTCCGGCTAGATAACCCAGATTTTGTAGCATCGTGTCGATGCTAGGGGCGAAGTAGGGTTTGAAGAGATATTCATCCTCGATCTTACCCACAAAGTTGAATCCTCGTGGTTCGGCCCGGTTCGTGGCATTACAGCTAGCCACGTTTATTGGGGTCGCCTCTAGCGTGATGATACCGTCTTCGAGTGGCATCTTGACTTTTCGGTGGAGGGTGGATGCTACGGCCTTGACTGCGTGAATCCAAGGCCTTCCTAGTAATAGATTGAATGATGAGGTGACATCTATCACCTGAAATTCCAACTCCTCTTCGATTGGGCCCGTTATGATCTTCAGTTTAACGGCCCCAGCTATCGGTTTTGGGCTTCCATCGAAAGCCTGAATAGTTTGCGCTGTCGGGAGATAGTCGACATCAGTGATGCCGAGGGCTCTAGCGGTCCTTAGGGGTAGGACGTTCACGGCCAATCCATCGTCGATAAGGGTCATCGGGAGGTACTTACCCTTGCAGATGACCGTGATATATAGGGCCAGATTATGGTTGGGCCCAAATGATGGCAGATCGGATTCGGCGAAGGTTATGAGTGGGCCTTCGTTCTTGGACTTGCCCTTGAGGTATGGCATAATGGTGGCTACCATTTCAGCGGGGGTAGCTTCTGAGTCGACCTTGATTTCATCGAGAGCCTTAGTCAGTTCTTCCCGATGAGCCTGTGAGCTAACCAGTAGTTGCCATATAGTTAAATCAGCTCGAACCCTCTTCATTTGTTGGACCAAGGCCATGTCATTGCTTGGTTCCTCGGGGGTTGGTTCCGTCCTGGCAGGTTCAGTGACGGACGTTGGAGTGGCGCGCCCAGCAGTGGCGAGGTGGTTGGTGGCCAAGGCCTTGGACTTGGCTTTTCGGACTTCTTCTCTGGTGACGGGGACAGCTTCCCCTTTGGCCAGGTACACATCATCCTCATCGTCAAACTATATCCCGTTGATTTGTGGGATAAATGGGGAAATGAGGTGAGAACAGTCAATTATCTCTCCTGTAAATATGGCATGGGCGCTAAACGGGTTTTCTTTGTTGCTCGGCTTGTCTCCGGGCAATGGGATTTTCCCGCTCTCGATAAGGTCTTGGATTAGGTGCTTTAGGTTCCAGCATTTTTCAGTATCATGTCCGTTACCCCGGTGATACTGACAGTAGGCCTGAGCATTATAATATTTGGACCTTTTCTCTACTGAGGCCTCTGGAGTTGGGCCTATTGGTTGGATCAGACCTTTCGAGGATAGCCTTTGTAAAGCATAAGTATAGGTAGTCCCTATATCTGTGAATACCCAATTTGGTGTATTCTTTTTGGATGAGGTGTCGAGCAGATTTACCTCGTCAAAGATGCTGCAGGTTGCAGCTGCAGGTGTGGGCTTGTTTGTAGACGAACTAGTCCCTTGATAGCCTTTGGTAGAGGCCTTAGTCAGGTTCTCTAGCCTTAGGTCATCCTCGATCCTGGTGCCCATTTCAGTAAGAGCGGCAAAATTGGAGATGATAGCATACCGGAGATGGACCCGGTAGGATGGGAGGAGGTTCTTGACAAAGGCCTCCACCAGCACTTTTTCGCTGGGCTTTTCGACCATCTTCACACTTTCGGCCCTCCATCTTTGCAAATATTTTGTGAACCCTTCTTTGGGCTCTTGGGCCATTACCTCCAGAGAACGCATTGTTGTCTGGATTTCAGTGTTATCGGCGTAGTTCCGAGCAAACTCGGTAGCCACATCGTCCCAAGTTTTGTATTTCTTGGAATCGAGATTGTAGAACCAAGCCTTAGGATGTTTCTTCAAGAAAGAAGGGAACAAGTGCTTGAACATAGTTGACTTCACCCCCTTGACTGCCATGAAATCTTTGAAAGCCCGGATGTGGTGGACCGGGTCTTCGGTACCCTCAAACATAGGAATTTCCGTCAAGTTGAGGTTAGCGGGTAGCTCGTTATCCAAAGGTGAATAAGTACGAGCATTTTCAGTGTGGATCGAGTTGTTCGTCGATAGGTGGACCTGTTCTTCGAGCCTACGAACAATACTAACCAGCTCGGCCATGGGCCCGGCGGGCTCACCTCCTTCGTTAGGGACCGTCTTCTCTACGGTGCTTAGGCGGGTGGACAAAGTTGCTTGGTTAGCCTGGATGGCAGCCAGTTAAGTTTCGATCTTGGTCAAGGCATTCTTCAACTGGCCCATTTTGCGTTGATGTCTGGTTTCGGGTGGCCTGTCTGTAAGAACACCACATAATCAGAAACTAGCCCCAAAATCCCGAAATAGAAAGTACATCCTGAACGAGACTAAAAGGGAAAATGACTCGGAAAATACACCTAGACGGGTGACTTGTGAACTGTGGGCCTTCCTTAGGATTCGGCGGGTGGGCCTAGTCCTGTTCGAAGGAAGGTTCACGTGAGACATCCCCCATACTTTATGGACTCGATTGTGTTGACGGGCCCTCCTTTGTAGGGGTTTGTCCTACGTAGGTGGGCCTTGCCTTAGTCTAATAAGGCGGACTGGGAAGGGGAAGAAACTCGTGATGTAATATCGACAGAGTTTCGACGCTATAGACCTTGACAACTTAAGACACGATCCGACACTGCTAAAAACGGGAAGTCCTAGAAGTGGATGGTTTTGAAAATTGATGATTTTTGCAAAAAAGGACCGAGTAAACTCGGTGGATGGCCCAAATTTCCGAAAGAGGACGAAAAGTCATTAGGCCACGGGTTTTGAAAGTTCGAGTTTTGATTTGGGCAGCATACCGGCTAGAAATTAGGCTATTTTGAGTAAAATCATATGTCCTAAATTCGGTATGTGTCCCGGGTTTTGAAATCGAATAGTTTGAAAAAGATGCAATCTTTGAAAAAGATGGTTTTTGAAAACGACTCAGAAACCAAGTAGCACGTAGTCACACAAGCATTATAACGACGCCATGTATGCTCTATACTAAGTCTCGGTCGGTCTATAGAGGGTCTATACCAGTGTACATAGTCTAGACGTTGATCGGGACGGACTTCCTAAGTCGAGTTGATCTTAGAACATACCGCGAAACCCACTCGAATCGACTATGGACACCTTTTGACATATCCATATTGGAATACATCAACGGTATAGTGGGACGTCAGTCGCGAGTACCGGCCCGGGAAAATATGGGTTATGCATGAACCGTAGAACTAAAACGCGTATTATATTTGTCAAACGATTTCTATTCGAGTCTCACCCTGAGGATGCCGATGGTAAGTCACGCATCAGTTAATCCCCAGCGGAGTCGCCAAATTGTGGACATGACATAGGTCCACCCCGACGCGGCCACGCGCGGGTTTAGGGAGGCGAATGAATCTCCATATGAGAATGGATCGAATTGAAATTTAGGTCTATGTGGAGTCGCCACCGAATTTTATGGTTATTCGGAACCGTTCGAGCCCACTCTATGTCGTAGTGGGCCGTATACAAAATACGGCCCATTTTCGATGTCAGAGTTTATTGGGCTCGTCCCTTTGCATTTGATACCGATACCGACATTATCGGATATCGTGTATTGAATGACTCTCGTGCGCCAACGGTTTCGGGCATCCGGAAACCGAGGTTCTGATTAAGGGGTGAGGGTACGTGTTGGGAAGCCCACAAAGGACACCCAACCCCGCCCGCACATTAGCGGCCTCTACTAAGAATTCGAATGACTTTCTAATACGCGTGCTAGTTAAACGGGAAAAATGCTTATGCAAACATTGTTTTTCCTAGGCATGTGAATAGAATTGAAACGGGTTTCTATGTCAATTTAATGCAATTAATTCTACGTCAAAGTGGAATTTTAGTATGTGGGTTCATTTAGTATGATAAACGAACAATAATAAAATTGACAAAAGAAATAACAAACGCGTTAGTAACGATGTAATGAAATAACGAATAATAATGGTTTGTGCAAATGATGAATTGAATTGAATGATGTAAACGAGATGCAAATATGAGATGCATGGTTTGAAAAGATAGTATACACGTGATTAATTAAGCACATGTTGACCTAAGTCGTAAAATACTATCGAGTTTGAAAATAGAAGAATGTACGACTCATTTGTTTTGGTCGTGATGAGGCTACTCGGTCGAGTGGTCGAGGGACTCGATCGAGTAGACCTGCAAGAAGTGATTCTGTTTTGCGTTGTGGACCGTACTCGGCCGAGTTATTGACCAACTCGGTCGAGTACATGGCCACTCGATCGAGTCACTGTGAGACTCGACCGAGTGGTGGTCGTGACATGCATTCTGACTCGATTTTAGGGTGTCACTCGATCGAGTGACTAAGGCACTCGGTCCAGTGGCACCTGTACGAACTTGGTTCGTTTGCAATTTAATTATTGATTTTGTAATTGCTTTTGATTTTTGATAATTCGACGGTTTTACCGAATCGGACATAAATATTACACAATTTATGTTCGACTTGGCTTTTTTTTATAAATCGCGAATTTTGTTGAACCGATATAAATATTGTTGGATTTATACCCGATTCTAAATTTGAATACTCATTGTATCCCATATTCGATTATTTGAATCGATATGGAATATTAGAGTGAAATAAAGAAAAAATAAATTGATTTTAGTCGTTTTAAATTAATTATCGTTATATGAACAAATCACGTTAATTAATTCATATGACTTGATTGTTAGATTCGATATCCAATTATGGAATTGGTACCGAATCTAAAATCGACGCTTTACTTGAATAAAAACTTGATTCCCTCGACTTCTCCGACATCGAAATAAATCCCTAGGGATTGTGATGTCGGATCCGTGTCAACGGGTTTCGACCCTTATTAAAATTGATTTTTAAAGAAATTGATGGATGCAAAATTATTGATGATGATGACGAGAAATAATAACGAATCGTTATTTAAGTTGATTTATCTCAATAATCAAATAATCGGGGTACCGGGATAAGCGACCGACGACGCGTGTGCAGTACACTTGTATATGCGGTTTTCCTTATTCCGGTATCCTTCTTATTCGACACAAATCGATAAATATTTTAATGTTTTGATATAGGTAGTATTATCGATATTATGAATGCGAAGAACAAAATAAAATGAAAAAAGCGAAAAAGAAGACGACGGAAAGGGACGCAGACGACGAAGAGAAAAACGAAGGAAAGAGAGGGTTTTGACACCCCCAACCTACATGTTCTTGTCTCGGTGCGGACTCGTAACCGTGGTTTCTACACAAGAGTCTTCGAGGTTTTTACGTAGGTTAAGTTATGGTGGCTCGGGATTGATTCCTAAAACTATGTTTTAGGGTTTTTTTGCTACTATTGAATTGCTAGGGTTTGTAAAGACGTAGTGTAAGTGTAGGGTTGCTCTAGGGTTTGTAAAGTTAGGGTTTGTAGAGAGATAGTAAAAGATGTGTAATGTGTTGCATGGGGTTGTTTATATAGGAAAAGTTAGGGCACCCGGTTTAGGGTTACTCGACCGAGTAGGTGGCTAACTCGGTCGAGTGGCCCGTTATGCCAGTCGTCGGGCTCGAAATTGGCCCACTCGATCGAGTGGGTGGGTCACTCGATCGAGTGGCCCAGCTTGGTCGCGCAGGTCCGTTGACTTTGGACTGTGATTTGTGTTTGATGGATTTTGTGCTTGACTTGGGCTTTTGATGATTGTATGGCTGTTTTGTGTGTCTCGGAAACGACTTTGACCGGGGTTGACCCAATCGTGAAAAGTCGGTTTTATTTCCGGTGTCGGTTTTGGCCCAAATTAGTCTTGTTTGACTCGGAATGATCCACTGGGCCTGGATTTGAGGTCTGTTTCGTGAGATTTGTACTCCGTAAGTGTATTAGCCAGCGATTAATGGATTTGAGCCCGTATCCGAGCACGTAGAGACACGTTAGCGTCTGATCATCATCGGGTGTTTTTTTTGGAAACTACCATAGACACCTGGCGGTCAAAATGCGGGTGTCTACACCTCTTCTGCCATTTTGATCTGATTGTATCCGGCATACCCGTTGACAGAGGCAGTCGTATCCCTAATCAAAAATACCCTAAGGTCCACTAACTAATGCAGATAGTGAAGTAGGGGTCGAACCACAAGGAGACGGGACTCAATTACTTGCTCTAAGGTCTAGACTAAAGATTGCGGGTCACTATTTTCCGGTTTGTTTGAGTGGACTAATAACTAATTGCTATAAGGTAAATCAATAATAAAAAGGGTCTAGGGTCTCAGGTTCACAATGAATGTCAATTGGGTCAGGGAGTCAACTAACAGGTCACTAATCGAACTGTCTAAGGTGTAGGTCCGGTCGGTACTACTACAGACTATAGAACTAAACTTAACCTGCGGTCGCTAGAATTAAGCTAGTCTACCAAAATGCCGTGACCTAATTAGTCCTTAACCCGGTCGGCGGAAAGTCCTAATTGTGATACTAATTAATTAATCCTGGCCAGTAATTAATCAATCAGAATTAAAAACAACATTCAGGAGACAGTTCATATGATCAGAGACAGGTCAATTTTCTATAACCCAATTAACACCCATCGATCCCCTTAAACCCTAGATAAAAATTAGCTACTCATGACGATCGTAAATAAACTAACAAAACATGAATTGCAATTAAACATGATGAATGTGAATTGAATTAAACTACGAGACTGAAATCAGATAACTATGAAAATTAAGAACGAATTCAGACAGAAATTAAACTAGAGATTAAGACAAGAATTATAAAACTAGGGAATTGAAATTGAAATTAAAATTAAAATTAAAGTGGCGATACCGAACAAATTCAGATCTGAAAAAAAAGGAAGAACGGAGTATGATGAATCTTGCTAAGAAGGACGGAATGAACGTGGCTTCTATGCTACTAATGTAACGTAAAGTCTCCCCAAAAGATAGAATGAAAAAAAGTCGTCTGACAATCCTCTTCCAACTGATTTAAAAGAAATCAGTTGGACTTACAAACAGGCCCAATTCTAATTACAAGAGAAATCCAATCCGCGGCCTGAATGCAAGGCACTCGATCGAGTACATGCGTGCACTCGATCGAGTGGATGCGTGAAAGCTTCACATTAAGTCTGGATAAATGGCACTCGATCGAGTACTCTACGCCACTCGATCGAGTGGATGCTGCTGAGCTCTTGATCGAGTTATTCCTTTACTTCTCGGCTTTTCGTTTTCTTCCTTGTCTTCCGTCCTCGTCTCGGCTATCCGGGTTATTACTCCAAAATATGCTCAAAATTGCACTTAACCTACAAAATAGCACGAGGACCGACAGTATCGACTTTCTAATAGAAATCGACATTAATCAAATAAATATGGAAGAAGAAAAGCTCAAAAACGGTTGTCGGGGGACAATAAAATACGATATAATATGCGTTGATCAAACTCCCCCAAACCAAACATTTGCTTGTCCTCAAGCAAACAACTAAAATATATACAAATGAGGACAAGTGATGTGAAACACGACTCAGAGCTGAATTACAATCATTCTCCTAAAATCAACTAAGACCGACGAGAAAACACGTAATGCTCAAGAATGCAACGAGATCAATAATCATGCCATAATCAAACAATTGCCTGCCAAACTTTCAATCTTGCGAGACCAATAATGTCGGACTTCCTTTCGGTTGTCGCTCGACACTCATAAGTACGGGTAAGTATATATGTGAAGATAGGAAAGAATAAAGACACTCACTCGACTTATGAAATATGCATGCAATCGAATATGAAATCAATCTCCCCAATTAAACACGTGTTTCACCAATCAGGACCATAGTACATGCCAAGGACTTACAAAGGGTGGCTTATATGTGAGGGAATAAAATGGATTGTGCCTAAAGCACGTATGGAAATGTGGGGCTAAGACCAGTAGTCGCAGCTACACAATAAAAACTATCCATCCAAAAACCTCATCTATAAATTCCGGCCACTAGCTAGAAATAACAACTCAAAAGAGCATAAGAGGAAATTCTGTCATCCTCTAAATTACAGTTCAATTCTAGTTATAACTTATCCACCGTTCCCCGAAAATTACAAGAAGCAATTTTTTTTTTTTTTTCAATTGCATTTTCTTTCTTTTCCTTCTTTTTCATGCTTCCATATTTTTCTCAATTCAGACAAGGGGAAGGCGAATACAAAGTCACATAACAGTATCATCCACTAAGATCCAAACGATGTAAAAATCCAAATTATGACCGCTTAGTGAAATAGTTCCCAATTAAGTTCACTGCGACTGTCCTGGTAAGGTAGGCTGTTCTGGGTTGTAGCTAAATGATATAAATATCATGAAAACTGGCTTACAACTGCTGAAACGGGCTAAACAGAGAAAAAAATAACCTAAATCTACAGGGTAGTAAAAATGGGTCATTTTGGCTATGTGGAGCTCGTCAAAAACAGAAATGCCTTTCCTCATGTACCTCCTCCTCAAACCAAACACGCATTCAATGTCAAGAGACGGACGTCATATTTATGCAAATTGATGTACACATTCCAAAAGGAAAAACCACTCAATTCCTAAATATAAATGAGACCAGTTATAGATGTTACTGGCCTAGGAAGCTCTAAATCCTCAGAATTTTTGTGGTTTGCCAACAAAATGGTCAAATTTACTCATTTGGCAGTTAACGGTCCAATAGGCAATCATATCAAAGTCGTCTCATCTCAAATATTACATGCATTCAGGTACGAATTTAGCTATCAATTAGGAGAAGTCATGTAAAATGCAATGTCATCATCGTCGTTTTGCATGTTTCACACCGGACACAACACAGACACAAAGCACACAAAAATAAAATCTTTTTGTATTTTTCTGATTTTTCAATTTTTTTGGATTTTTTTTTTTTTTTTTTATTTTTGAAAGCACACAACAAAAAATAAAAGCACACAAAAAACACACAAATTCTCCCCCAAACCTAAATGTCACAGTGTCCTCAATGTGACTCTACAGCATATATGACAAACAAATCCACAGCCAATCCTAAGGACAACTCGACCTAAGGGGAAGAAAAAAATCTAAGAAAGCAATAAAAACAAAAATAAAAAGGAAAGAAAGTACCGTATATACAATGGTAGCTCCCCCAAACCTGCTAATCAGCCATGTCGTCGCCTCCACCGGTCCCAGATGGACCGGCTCCAGAATCGCCCTGGCCAGAGCCGCTAGCACCACCCTGCTGACCCGACTGTCGCAAGCCTCTCAGCCACTGTGCTCCTAGGCCGCCGTAGGTGTGCCCGTAGTCCGGACCCCAAGCAGCTGGATCAACCCCGTAGTCGTGGAATATACCACTGGTGTCACCCGGACCTCTCTAGTAGGACGGGTGCTGAGGTGCCGAGACGCCTTGAGTAAGCAAGTACTCGTGGATCTCGCGGTTGACGATGCTCTAGTTAATCCCCTCGTGTACCCGTCTCTGGTGCTCATAAACTGGATCATACATAAACGGGTACGGGTGCGGAAACTCGGCACCCGGAGTCTGGAACGGGAAGGTCGGGGTGGGTGTGTGTACGGCCCTGGGGGGCTCGGTCTCATCGGGTACGGTCTCTACACGAACCCTACGTCGAGGGGGTTGAGCACCACCCTCGTCGATGAATAGCGCCTCGGGAATGAGGTAGCACAGTGGGTCGGGTGTGGGATCACCCTCGGGGGTGGGTGGTAAGGCAAGTAGTGGGGGTAGGATCGTCCCTTCGACAACCGGGAGCTTCATCCAAACCTTGTCCCGGACGCGCCACAAAAATTCCGGGGGATTGCCCCGAACCCACTTCAAAGTGGAGAAGAGATAGTTGCGGTCTAGCAACGGGACGCGGTCGGTAAGGCTCTGAAAAGTGACTGTATCCCCAAAACCCATAATGTAGCGCTTCGCTAGCGCGGTGACAATGGCTCCACAACCAATCGGTCCAGACCCCCTGATCTGGCGCTCGATTCCGATACAGATCATACCCGGTGCACTAAACGCCTTCAGGGATCGCCTAAAGGGGTTTAGGTAGTGTCCTAGAATCAACACCTCCAATGAGTGAAGTTTACTCATGTCGGAGCGTGGAAAAACCACATGACTCAAAATCCGCAAGAAGAGGCGGATAGTAGGGTGTGGGATGGCGTTGAGCGCCATAGCGGTGACAAGTGCACTACGACCCGAAAATAACTTAAAGTAGGAAGGTGCTCTCGAGCTCTCGGGTATGTCTAGTATGTCATCGGCCTGGTCAGAGGTAAGCCTTAGACACTCGGACAAGTTACTAAGGTAGATTGATTGCTCCTCATTGTTCAACCGAAAGTTAATCATGCTCTCCTCTCTATCAAATTCAAATGAACTTAAAAACTCTAAAGTGAGTACTCGGTAAGATAACTCACGTAGTGTCCATAAGCCACCGAATCCGGTCATGGACAAGAGAGGTGATAATTGCTCGTTCAACCCGAGCTCGATTGCGAACTGTGATGAGCAGCACCGGGTAGCCTCCATCGCCCTGGGTATCAAGGTAACTAAACGAGCTCTCTGGGCCTCGTCCCTGCAAACAATTTCTTCATAGCCTGGCACAGGCTGAACAGTCGGTTGCCTTGCGTTCCTGTTTCTGTTGTTGTTTCGGGGCGGATTCCTTCTTCCTGCCATAACTATAGCATAATAACAAAGCAAAATTATACAAAAATCCCACAAAAAACACATTATCTCGGCCAAAATCAGACCCTATACACAAAAATCGAATTTTGAGCACAAAGTGGTGAAATCAACACAAAATCAAGCATGCAATGGGATTAGTATATAACTAAGGATGAAATTAAGCTATAAAATCAAGAAAAGAAGCAAGGAAATCAAAAATCTCGTAGTATACCTCAAGGGTGACGATTTGGACGAAAATAGGGGAGAAAGGGACGAAAATTTCAGAAATAGACACCAAGAAACAAAAAGAAACACTCCTAATTGCAATTTAGAAGCAAAAATCGTGAGATTTGGTGAGGAATTGATGAAATAAGAGTGATTTGGGTGAATTGGGGGTTAGGGTTCTTATGTAATGTGAGGGGGAGGGGATGTAATTCAGAAAACTGATTTAAAAAAAAAAGAGTAAGAAGCAATTAAAGGAGACGGAAAAACCGAAGCTGGACCCGGTTCAGGGGCACTCGACCGAGTGCATAAGCCACTCGATCGAGTTAACCCCTGAAAAGTTGGCAGTGGCTGCTCCGTAAGGGCACTCGACCGAGTGCATGGACCACTCGGTCGAGTGAGCCCATGAAAAGTGGACAGTAGCTCCTCCGTCAGAGCACTCGACCGAGTGCATGGGCCACTCGGTCGAGTGACCACTGCACCTGCTACTTCTTCATTTTTTTTTCCTTAAATTGTGTCTAAATCCTGAAATTAAATCAATTAAACCGTAAAATTCCCTCGTCCTCACTCGATAAATAATACTAACTCCCAATTAGAGCTACCAAGCTAAAAAAAAAAAAAAAAAAAAAAAAAATTGCGGAAGGGGAAATTACAAATTTATACAAGTGGTGCCGGGTTGCCTCCCGGTTAGCGCTGGTTTTTACGGTCCCGCTCGACCGGTTTACCTCAATTTGATTAGGTGGAATCGAGAGTGTCGTTGAGGTCCATGGCCTCTACAACACCGACGTACGCACCTTCGTGATAGAGCTTGAGGCGTTGACCGTTCACCTTGAATATTTCGCCTTTGTCGGTAGTGAGTGTAACCGATCCGAATTTATTCATTTCAGTGACCGTGAACGGTCCAGACCATCGGGATTTAAGTTTCCCGGGAAAGAGTCGAAGTCGGGAATTGAATAAAAGTACCTTATCGCCGACATGGAACTCTCGGGGGATAATGCGCTTATCATGCCATCTATTGGTCCGCTCCTTATAAATTCTCGCGTTATCATAAGCATGGAGACGGAATTCATCTAATTCGTTCAATTGCATGAGGCGCTTCTCTCCGGCTAGCTTCGGATCGAGATTGAGCTCCCTTAAGGCCCACATAGCCTTAAACTCGAGCTCGACGGGTAGATGGCAAGCCTTGCCATAAACAAGCCTATACGGGGATGTCCCGATAGGAGTCTTGAATGCGGTCCGGTAAGCCCAAAGAGAATCGTCGAGCTTCGAACTCCAATCTTTCCTCGAAGTATGGACAACCTTCTCGAGAATAGACTTGATCTCACGGTTCGAGATCTCGACTTGTCCACTAGTTTGTGGATGGTAAGATAGCCCGGTACGGTGGTGAACACCGTATTTCTGCAGTAGCTTAGTGAGTTGGCGTTCATGAAAATGTGAACCGCCATCACTAATAATAGCCCGTGGGACCCCAAAACGCGGGAATATTGTCTTCTTAAAGAGCCGGATCACCACGTTGGCATCGTTAGTAGGTGAAGCGATGGCTTCCACCCACTTAGAAACATAATCCACGGCGACCAAAATATACCGATTCCCATAGGAAGAAGGGAACGGTCCTTGATAGTCTATACCCCAAACATCAAATAGTTCTACTTCAAGAATCCCGGTTTGAGGCATTTCGTGTCGCCGAGAAATATTTCCCGTTCGTTGGCATGCGTCGCAAGAACGGATAAAGGTGGTGGCATCCTTGAGAATAGTGGGCCAATAAAAACCCGATTGCATTACCTTTGCGAAGGTCTTCGAAGGACCATGATGTCCACCATAAGGAGAGGAATGGCATCTAGTGAGGATAGAATGTACCTCACTCTCGGGAATACATCTCCTAAATAAACCATCTGCACATTCTCGGAAGAGATACGGGTCGTCCCAGAAATACCTCTTCACGTCATGTAGAAATCGCTTCTTCTGCTGATACTGAAGGTCGGGAGGTAGAGTACCTCCAACTAGGAAGTTGGCATAATCAGCAAACCATGGAGTGTCCATGGTAATAGCGAGCAAATGGTCGTCGGGGAATGAATCGTCAATTGGAGCGAGATCCCCACCATCATATCTTAGCCGAGATAGGTGATCGGCTACGACATTCTCGGCCCCGGACTTATCACGGATCTCTAAGTCAAACTCCTGCAGTAATAGGATCCATCTAATAAGTCTCGGTTTGGCCTCCTTCTTCGCTAGAAGGTACTTCAAGGCCGCATGATCTGTATATACTATCACTTTCGAGCCAATGAGATAGGCCCGAAACTTGTCTAGAGCATAGATGATGGCCAATAACTCCTTTTCCGTGGTAGCATAATTGATCTGCGCCATATCTAACGTCCGACTAGCATAGTAGATCGCATGTAAAGCCTTGTCTTTCCTTTGCCCGAGCACGGCTCCTACAGCATAATCGCTAGCATCGCACATAACCTCGAAAGGCAAATCCCAATCGGGAGCTCGGATAATAGGTGCGGAAATGAGAGCCTGCTTAATCCTGTCAAAAGCTCGAGTACACTCGTCAGTAAAAACGAACGGGGCATCCTTGAGGAGCAGCTGAGTCAAGGGTTTGGCAATCTTGGAGAAATCTTGGATGAAACGGCGGTAAAAACCCGCGTGACCAAGAAAACTCCGCACACCCTTAACATTAACGGGGTATGGTAATTGCTCAATCACCTCGACCTTCGCTTTATCCACTTGGATGCCGCGTTCGGACACTAAATGACCCAAAACGACTCCCTCGGTCACCATGAAGTGACATTTCTCCCAGTTTAAGACCAAATTGGTCTCCTCACAACGTTGCAAGACCCGTGTAAGATTAAGTAAGCATGCATCATAATCAGTGCCATATACACTGAAATCATCCATGAAGACTTCCATGACAGACTCGATAAGGTCCGAAAATATGGACATCATACAACGTTGGAAAGTGGCCGGGGCATTACAAAGGCCAAAAGGCATCCTTCGGTATGCGAAGGTGCCGTAGGGACAGGTGAAAGTTGTTTTCTCCTGGTCGTCTGGGTGAATTGGGATTTGGAAAAATCCCGAGTAGCCATCTAAGTAGCAGAAGTACTTATGGCAAGCAAGACGCTCTAGCATCTGGTCAATGAAGGGGAGGGGGAAATGGTCTTTCCTCGTAGCTACGTTCAGCTTACGATAGTCAATGCACATCCTCCATCCAGTCACTAATCGAGTAGGAATAAGTTCATTACTCTCGTTCGTGATAACCGTGGTCCCACCCTTCTTAGGGACCACTTGGACTGGACTGACCCATTTAGAGTCGGAAATGGGGTAGATGATGCCGGCATCTAGGAGTTTTATAACCTCCTTCCTAACCACATCCTGCATGTTCGGGTTCAACCTACGTTGTCCCTGAATGGATGGTCTATGGTCTCCCTCTAAGTGAATGCGATGCATGCAAAACTCGGGACTAATACCCCGTAGGTCATCAATACTGTACCCAATAGCCTTCTTATGTCGTCGTAAGATGACTAACAACTCCGAAAGTTGGCTATCTGTGAGTGCAGCGTTGACAATTACGGGGTTTAGACCCTTATCATCTAGAAATGCATATTTCAAATTAGAGGGGAGGGGTTTTAATTCAGGTTTACTTACCTCGACCTCCTTTTTAGGGGTGCCGAGACTGTATACCTTCTCGATAGTGCCCTCCTTTCCGTTCAGCATTCGTTCCAGCTCATCCACTTCCGCGCTCCATGATCTTTTCTCGGCATCAGCATCGCCGGATGTAAGCAATTTCTCCAAAGGGTCTCTGCCAAGATAGTCGTCAATATAATTTTCTATTTCTAAATCAATGACGTCTATGCTATAGCAAGACTCTTCTATCATGGGCTTCCTAAGAGCTTGATCGAGACTAAAAGTCACGGTATCATCTCCTACGGAGAGTGTGAGCTTCCCATTCTTGACATCGATGATCGCCCCCGCCGTGTGTAGGAAAGGGCGACCGAGGATAATGGGTATTATGGCATCCTCAGCCATGTCTAAGACAACAAAGTCTACGGGAATAAAGAATTTCCCTACTTGGACCGGAACATCCTCTAAGACACCTAAAGGATATTTGACCGATCGATCAGCCATCTGCAGAGTCATATTAGTACATTTCAAAACACCCATATTCAATTTCTGAAAAATAGAATACGGCATGACGCTGACGCTAGCTCCTAAATCACACAGGGCCTTATCGATAGCTAACTTCCCTATAGTACAAGGGATAGAAAAACTCCCTGGATCCTTGAGCTTTGGCGGAGTACGACTCTGTAGTAACGCGCTGCATTCCTCTGTGAAAGCAACTGTCTCAGTTTCACTAAAAGACCGCTTACGAGTTAGTATTTCTTTCATAAACTTCGCGTAAGCAGGAACTTGAGTGATCAAATCAGTAAAAGGAACACTTACCTGCAAATTCTTAACGACTTCCATAAACTTACCGAACTGTTGATCGAGCTTTGTCTTACGCTGTCGGTGGGGAAATGGAAGTATGATCGGAATTGCAGGCTCCTTTGCTTGAGACGGGGACGCTTGAGACGAATTAGCATCCTTGATTGCAACCTGGGAATGAAAAGTAGCAGAATTAAGCGTTACGGTTTCCACTCGATCGAGTTCAGGCTGACTCGGTCGAGTATCATCACACTCGGTCGAGTCACCTGAAGGCACTCGATCGAGTGGCATCACTGGGGAGCTACTGACTCTTTTTGGAGGTACTACTCGATCGAGTGGGCTGATACCACTCGGTCGAGTGAGCTCCAACTCGATCGAGTCAGGAGTGACTCGGTCGAGTTGACTACGGGACTGCTCTCTGCCATGTTTTTTGGGGTCTACTCGACCGAGTGAGGTGGTGTTACTCGGTCGAGTAGCCTCATTTCGTGGCCTACTCAACACTTCCTCGGCTAGCTCTTGCTTCTCCAACTCGGTCTCATCAACCACAACATACTCCTCGGGCATCTTCGGACCGTCATAATGGGTTCCGCTTCTCAATGTGATCGCATTGGCTTGCTCGTGTGATTGTTCGCCTTGAGGAGGTAAAGTACCCGGTGGCCTAGCTTGCTTTTGGGCGGCAAGTTGTGCTACTTGGGTATCTAGCATCTTGTTATGGGCAAGTATCTGGTTGACCTGAGTCTCTAGCTTGTTATGACTTTGGATACCTTGCATCAACAATGCTTTAATCTCTGCAAACTCGGTGTTGGTTGGAGCTTGAGCTTGAGCTTGAGCTTGGTTTTGGTTTTGTGGGATCGGTTGGAATTGTTGTTGGTTCCCCCACCCTTGTTGGTTACCCCAAGGTTGGTTATTACCCCACTGTGGTTGGTTACCCCACCCTTGTTGTTGGTTACCCCACCCTTGTTGGTTACCCCAATTTTGTTGCCCTCCTTGGAATTGTTGACGGTTATTGCTATGGCTTTGGGAGGGTCGGTTATGGGGTGCTACGTATGGGACGGTCTTGTTACCGCCGGGTGGTGGTGGGTTAAGCACATTTTGACTCCTATAAGATAACAAGGACTTGTCATAGCCCGGTTGGTTCATGTAGGGTTGGTGTGGTCTCATGGATTGAAATGCATTCGCCGTTTCTACTCTCACACACTCTTGGGTATAATGACCCACATCCCCACAACTCTCGCAAACAACCTCAGACATGGCATTGACTTGGTACATACCGCCTTGTTGTTGGTGGTTTTGGGTTCTAGCTAGCTCCATGGAGTCGATCCGCTTAGTTAAAGCGGCTAGGTGGCTAACTATGGCATTTGATGACTCGGAGTCACCACTATTTCCCCGGGTATTACCTCGTGGATTTCCCCAACGTGAGTGATGAGTAGCCATGTCTTCAATCAATTTCCATGCTTTATCATCATCGACGTTGTTTTGGAACCTGCCATTAGCTGCAGAATCGAGCGTAGCTCGGCAATCGTCATATAAACCATTATAGAATTGATTGCACAAAAACCATACCTCGAATCCGTGATGTGGGCACTCCTTAACTAGCTTTTTAAACCTTACCCACGCCTCGTAGATATTCTCGTGAGATGTCTGTCGGAAGTTAGTAATCTGACTCCTCAACATGTTGGTCTTCTGCGGCGTGTAATAGTGCTTGTAAAAAGCTAAGGCCAAGGAGTTCCAATCTGTGATTCCCTCGGTCTCTTTGTCTAGATCCGTGATCCAGTCTCTCGCGTTGTCGCGTAGGGAAAACATGAATAGCATCTCCATCACCTCTTCTTGTGTCACTCCCGCGGGGAGTGGTATAGTTGAGCAATAGTCGGTGAAGAGCTTCATGTGCTTCGCCGGGTCTTCATCAGGACCTCCACCGAATTGATTGCGCTCCACCAATGTAATAAAGGCGGGGCGAATCTCGAACGTACCCGTAGTGGCAGTGGGTCTCTTCAACGGTTTCGGTAGGGCACTTTGCTCCGGCTCGGAATGGCTAGCAAGTTTAGGAGGCATCTTGACTAGCGGTGTCTCGGGAACAGTAGTGGAATTATCCTCTTCAAAGGACAGTGCTTCGGATATATGCTCGTCGTCCGAATGTTCCACAGAATTTGATCGTTCTGTCTCAGCAATCTCCTTGTAGAATTTCCTGGACCTGCGGAGAGTTCTCTCTGGTTCAGGATCGAATGGTGGTACGTAGCCTGAAATTCGAGAGGACCTGGGCATACGAGGAAACTACAAAAAAATTGTGAGAAACGGTCTCAAGGAACTGGAGTTCCTCGAGACAAGCAATCAAAAGACTAAAACACAAAACAGGTAAATAAATAACACCGTCTCCCCGGCAACGGCGCCAAAATTTGACAGGGGCAGTCGTATCCCTAATCAAAAATACCCTAAGGTCCACTAACTAATGCAGATAGTGAAGTAGGGGTTGAACCACAAGGAGACGGGACTCAATTACTTGCTCTAAGGTCTAGACTAAAGATTGCGGGTCACTATTTTCCGGTTTGTTTGAGTGGACTAATAACTAATTGCTATAAGGTAAATCAATAATAAAAAGGGTCTAGGGTCTCAGGTTCACAATGAATGTCAATTGGGTCAGGGAGTCAACTAACAGGTCACTAATCGAACTGTCTAAGGTGTAGGTCCGGTCGGTACTACTACAGACTATAGAACTAAACTTAACCTGCGGTCGCTAGAATTAAGCTAGTCTACCAAAATGCCGTGACCTAATTAGTCCTTAACCCGGTCGGCGGAAAGTCCTAATTGTGATACTAATTAATTAATCCTGGCCAGTAATTAATCAATCAGAATTAAAAACAACATTCAGGAGACAGTTCATATGATCAGAGACAGGTCAATTTTCTATAACCCAATTAACACCCATCGATCCCCTTAAACCCTAGATAAAAATTAGCTACTCATGACGATCGTAAATAAACTAACAAAACATGAATTGCAATTAAACATGATGAATGTGAATTGAATTAAACTACGAGACTGAAATCAGATAACTATGAAAATTAAGAACGAATTCAGACAGAAATTAAACTAGAGATTAAGACAAGAATTATAAAACTAGGGAATTGAAATTGAAATTAAAATTAAAATTAAAATTAAAGTGGCGATACCGAACAAATTCAGATCTGAAAAAAAAGGAAGAACGGAGTATGATGAATCTTGCTAAGAAGGACGGAATGAACGTGGCTTCTATGCTACTAATGTAGCGTTAAGTCTCCCCAAAAGATAGAATGAAAAAAAGTCGTCTGACAATCCTCTTCCAACTGATTTAAAAGAAATCAGTTGGACTTACAAACAGGCCCAATTCTAATTACAAGAGAAATCCAATCCGCGGCCTGAATGCAAGGCACTCGATCGAGTACATGCGTGCACTCGATCGAGTGGATGCGTGAAAGCTTCACATTAAGTCTGGATAAATGGCACTCGATCGAGTACTCTACGCCACTCGATCGAGTGGATGCTGCTGAGCTCTTGATCGAGTTATTCCTTTACTTCTCGGCTTTTCGTTTTCTTCCTTGTCTTCCGTCCTCGTCTCGGCTATCCGGGTTATTACTCCAAAATATGCTCAAAATTGCACTTAACCTACAAAATAGCACGAGGACCGACAGTATCGACTTTCTAATAGAAATCGACATTAATCAAATAAATATGGAAGAAGAAAAGCTCAAAAACGGTTGTCGGGGGACAATAAAATACGATATAAAATGCGTTGATCACCCGTCCATGAATGATAGGAGGGCATGATCGGCCGTGTTATCCACCAATATGTCGATGTGTGGTAACGGAAAATCGTCTTTTGGGTTGGCCTTGTTCAGGTCCCGGAAGTCCACGCATACTCGCACCTTGCCGTCCTTCTTGGGTACTGGCACGATGTTTGCAACCCAGTCTGGATATTCAGACACTTGTATAAAACCCGCTTTGAATTGTTTATCGACCTCTTCCTTGACTTTAAGAGACCATTCGGGCTTCATTCTTCTGAGCTTCTGCTTTACCGGCCTGCACCCATCTTTGATGGGTATTCGGTGTTCATCTATTTCTCGATCTATTCCCGGCATGTCCTTGTAGGACCATGCGAAGACGTCTTTAAATTCTAGGAGGAGGTCTGTGAACTGTTATCTCTCCTCTGGATATAAAGATAGGCCTAACTTAAGCATCTGGGGCTCTAAAGTGGTTCCCACGTTGATGGACTCGGTTTCTTCGATTACCGGATCTCGGGATTCCTTTGCTCGAGCTGTTCCACCAGATGTGGAGGTAGGGGTACCTGTTAGTCAGATTTCTCAATGTCATTGCATATAAAATTTTTGAAATTAAGAAAATTTTGGAAATAAGACAAGTCGTAAGCAGAACGGTGTTCGTTATTATTATTGATGGTAAATTTGGTAAATAGCTCGAAAAGAGCTGCCATCTGATCATTGGTCAGTGGCGGGATAGGGAGAGGTCTTGGGACAGGCCCCAAGACCTCAGTGGCTAAGGGAAGAGAGGTTACAGACTCGACTCCAGCACCAGACCCTCTAAACTCGGACTCAGACTCCGACTCTGACTCAGACTCAGACTCAGACTCGGGCTCGGTATCTGGTATATCTGCCTTGCCGGTGGTCAGCTTATAGACCCGTCCTTGACTGTCGGTCCATTTGACGGTCTTCCTCCAGGCCCTTGTCCCCGTATCTGCACCCACTTTGGTGATCAACTTTGTTGGGTCGAACCGATCGCTGCGGAGGATCAGATTGACCAGGTCATCTTTCGGAGCAGGGACGGTCTTGTCTTCTCCAAATAAGAGCCCCAGCACGGGCTCGGAGTCGCTTTCACCCTTCTCAGACTCTGCTTGGATGATGGTGAATATATCATCGGGGATATAGTTGCATTCCCGAGCCGTTTTGGTCTCGGGATATGTGATGGTGGGTTGGTAGAGGCCCACTTGAATGGCTCCGAAGACTGGAGTGACAAATTTGATTGTATAGGCCCGGCCCACATTCTCCGAGCTTATAGTATATCCCAATCCGAGTCGGGACTCTGCATTGTCTAGTACCTCGATGATCTTCCTTGCCGGAAGGTATGGTCTTGTGGTAGCTCCGGGTAGGTAACCCAGATTTTGTAGCATCGTGTCGATGCTAGGGGCGAAGTAGGATTTGAAGAGATATTCCTCCTCAATCATACCCACGAAGTCGAATCCTCGTGGTTCGGCCCGGTTTGTGGCATTACAGCTAGCCACGGTCATCGGGGTCGCCTCCAGTGTGATGATACTGTCTTTAAGGGGCATCTTGACTTTTCGGTGGAGGGTAGATGTCACGGCCTTGACAGCGTGGATCCAAGGCCTTCCTAGCAAGAGGTTGAATGATGAGGTGACATCTATCACCTGAAATTCCAACTCTTTTTCGATTGGGCCCGTTATGATCTTCAGTTTAACGGCCCCAGCTACCGGTTTTGGGCTTCCGTCGAAAGCCTGAATAGTTTGCGCTGTCGGGAGATAGTCGGCATCAGTGATGCCGAGGGCCCTAGCGGTCCTTAGGGGTAGGACGTTCACGGCCGATCCATCGTCGATAAGGGTCATCGGGAGGTACTTTCCCTTGCAGATGACCATGATGTATAGGGCCAGATTGTGATTGGGCCCAAATGATGGCAGATCCGATTCGGCAAAGGTTATGAGTAGGCCTTCGTTCTTGGACTTGCCCTTGAGGTAGGGCATGATAGTAGCTACCATTTCAGCAGGGGTAGCTTATGAATCGACCTTGATTTCATCGAGAGCGTTAGTCAGTGATTCTCGATGAGCCTGTGAGCTAACTAGTAGTTGCCATATAGTTAAGTCAGCTCGAACCCTCTTCATTTGTTGGACCAAAGCCGTGTCATTGCTTGATTCCTCGGGGGTTGGTTCCGTCCTAGCAGGTTCAGTGACGGATGTTGGAGTGGCGCACCCAGCAGTGGCGAGGTGGTTGGTGGCCAAGGCCTTGGACTGGCTTTTCGGACTTCTTCTCTGGTGACGGGGACAACTTCCCCTTTGGCCAGGTACACATCATCCTCATCGTCAAACCATATCCCGTTGATTTGTGGGATAAACGGGGAAATGAGGTGAGAACAGTCAATTACCTCTCCTGTAAATATGGCATGGGCGCTAAACGGGTTTTCTTTGTTGCTCGGCTTGTCTCCGGACAATGGGATTTTCCCGCTCTCGATAAGGTCTTGGATTAGGTGCTTTAGCTTCCAACATTTTTCGGTATCATGTCCGTTACTCCGGTGATACTGACAGTAGGCCTGAGCATTATAATATTTGTACCTTTTCTCTACTGGGGCCTCTGGAGTTGGGCCTATTGGTTGGATCAGACCTTTCGAGGATAGCCTTTGTAAGGCATAAGTATAGGTAGTCCCTATATCTGTGAATACCCGATTTGGTGTATTCTTTTTGGATGAGGTGTCGAGCAGATTTACCTCGTCACAGATGCTGCGGGTTGCAGCTGCAGGGTGGGCTTGTTTGTAGACGAACTAGCCGCTTGGTAGCCTTTGGTAGAGGCCTTAGTCAGGTTCTCTAGCCTTAGGTCATCCTCGATCCTGGTGCCCATTTCAGTAAGGGCGGCGAAATTGGGGATGATAGCATACCGGAGATGGACCCAGTAGGATGGGAGGATGTTCTTGACAAAGGCCTCCACCAGCACCTTTTCGCTGGGCTTTTCGACCATCTTCTCACTCTCGGCCCTCCATCTTTGCAAATACTTGGTTAACCCTTCTTTGGGCTCTTGGGCCATTACCTCCAGAGTACGCATTGTAGTTTGGATTTCAGTGTTATCGACGTAGTTCCGAGCAAACTCGGTAGCCACATCGTCCCAAGTTTTGTATTTCTTGGCATCGAGATTGTAGAACCAAGCCTTAGGATGTTTCTCCAAGGAAGAAGGGAACAAGTGCTTGAACATAGTTGACTTCACTCCCTTGACCGCCATGAAGTCTTTAAAAGCCCGGATGTGGTGGACCGGGTCTTCGGTACCCTCAAACATAGGAATTCCCGTCAAGTTGAGGTTAGCGGGTAGCTCGTTATCCAAAGGTGAATAGGTACGAGCATTCTCGGTGTGGATCGAGTTGTTCGTCGATAGGTGGACCTGTTCTTCGAGCCTACGAACGATACTAACCAGCTCGGCCATGGGCCCGGCGGGCTCACCTCCTTCGTTAGGGACCGTATTCTCTACGGTGCTTAGGCGGGTGGAAAAAGTTGCTTGGCTAGCCTATATGGCGGCCAGTTGAGTTTCGATCTTGGTCAAGGCATTTTTCAACTCGTCCATTTTGCGTTGATGTCTGGTTTCGGGTGGCCTGTCTGTAAGAACACCACGTAATCAGAAACTAGCCCAAAATCCCGAAATAGAAAGTACATCCCGAACGAGACTAAAAGGGAAAATGACTCGGAAAAGACACCTAGACGGGTGACTTGTGAAATGTGGGTCTTCCTTAGGATTCGGCGGGTGGGCCTAGTCCTGTTCGAAGGAAGGTTCTCATGAGACATCCCCAGACTTTTGGACTCGATTGTGTTGACGGGCCCTCTTTTGTAGGGGTTTGTCCTACGTAGGTGGGCCTTGCCTTAGTCTAATAAGGCGGACTGGGATAGGGAAGAAACTCGTGATGTAAGATCGACAGAGTTTCGACGCTACGGACCTTGACAACTTAAGACGCGACCCGACACTGCTAAATACGGGAAGTCCTAGAAGTGGAAGGTTTTGAAAATTGATGATTTTTGAAAAAGGACCGAGTGGACTCAGTGAATGACCCAAATTTCCAAAAAAAGAGGACGAAAAGTCATTGGGCCACGGGTTTTGAAAGTTCGAGTTTTGATTTGGGCAGCATACCGGCTAGAAAATAGGCTATTTTGAGTAAAATCATAAGTCCTAAATTCGGTTTGTGTCCCGGGTTTTGAAATCGAATAGTTTGAAAAGGATGCAATTTTTTAAAAGTTGACGGTTTTTTGAAAACGACTCGGAAACCAAGTAGCACGTAGTCACACAAGCATTATAACGACGGCATGTATGCTCTATACTAAGTCTCGGTCGGTCTATAGAGGGTCTATACCAGTGTACATAGTCTAGACGTTGATCGGGACGGACTTCCTAAGTCGAGTTGATCTTAGAACATGCCGCGAAACCCACTCGAATCGACTATGGACACCTTTTGACATATCCATATTGGAGTACATCAACGGTATAGTGGGACGTCGGTCGCGAGTACCGGCCCGGGAAAATATGGGTTATGCATGAACCGTAGAACTAAAACACGTATTGTACTAGTCAAACGATTTCTATTCGAGTCTCACCCTGTGGATGCCGATGGTAAGTCACGCATCAGTTAATCCCCAGCAGAGTCGCCAAATTGTGGACATGAGATAGGTCCACCCCGACGCGGTCACGCGCAAGTTCGGGTAGGCGAATGAATCTCCATATGAGAATGGATCGAATTGAAATTTAAGTCTATGTGGAGTCGCCACCGAATTTTGTGGTTATTCGGAACCATTCGAGCCCACTCTATGTCGTAGTGGGCCGTATACAAAATACGGCCCATTTCCGATGTCAGAGTTTATTGGGCTCGTCCCTTTGCATTTGATACCGATACCGACGTTATCGGATATTGTGTATTGAATGACTCTCGTCGCCAACGGTTTCGGGCATCCGGAAACCGAGGTTCTGAGTAAGGGGTGAGGGTACATGTTGGGAAGCCCACAAAGGACACCCAACCCCGCCCGCACATTAGCGGCCTCTACTAAGAATTCGAATGACTTACAATACGTGCGTTAGTAAAATGGGAAAAAATGCTTATGCAAACATTGTTTTTCCTAGGCATGTGAATGAAATTGAAAAGTGGGTTTCTATGTCAATTTAATGCAATTTAATTCTACGTCAAAGTGGAATTTTAGCATGTGGGTTCATTTAGTACAATAAACGAACAATAATTAAATTGACAAAAGAAATAACAAACGCGTTAGTAACGCTGTAATAATATAACGAATAGTAACGGTTTGTGTAAATATTGAATTGAATTGAAAAGATGCAAACGAGATGCAAATATGAGATGCATGGTTTGAAAAGATAGTATACACGTGATTAATTAAGCACGTGTTGACCTAAGTGGCAAAATACTATCGAGTTTGAAAAATAGAAGAATGTACGACTCGCGTTTTAGTCGTTATGAGGCTACTCGATCGAGTGGTCGATGGACTCGATCGAGTGGACCCTAAAAAAGCTTCTGTTTTACGTTTAAGACCATACTCGGCCGATTTATTGACCAACTCGGTCGAGTACGTGGCCACTCGATCGAGTCACTGTGAGACTCGACCGAGTGGTGGTCGTGAAAAGCGTTCTGGTTCGATTTTGAGGTGTCACTCGACCGAGTGGGCTAGGCACTCGATCGAGTGCCCTCTGTACGAATTACAATTCGTTTGTGAAAATTGTATTGATTTTAAAATCGTTTTAAAATTGCTTTGAATTGATTGTTGTGATATGATTAAATTTTCTCCGCGTTTAATAATGTCATAATTCTAACGAATTGTTTTGACAATTATTTTAGCATCAACGAAAATTGCCTTAAATTAATTTAATGCGATTTAGAAAAATTGACTCTTTGATTAAATAAATAATAAAAAGACTTGATTCCCTCGACTTCTCCGACATCGAAATAAATCCCTAGGGATTGTGATGTCGGATCCGTGTCAACGGGTTTGGACCCTTGTTAAAATTGATTTGAAAATTGATGGATGCAAGATGGATGATGACGACTACAAAAATAAAAACGGATTATTGTTTAAGTTAACTTATCTCAATAATCAAATAGTCGGGGTATCGGAATAAGCGACCGGCAACGCTGTGTGCAGTACACTTGTATATTCGGGTTTCCTTATTCCGATATCCTTCTTATTCGACACAAATCGATAAGTATTTTAATGTTTTATACTAGTTATTATCAATATTATGATGCGACGAACGGAATAATAGTAAAAAAATAATAAAAAAACGAGAAAAAAAGAGAAGAAGAAGATGACGAGATGAAGAGAAGGAGAAGAGAAGGGTTTTGACACCCTCAACCTACATGTTCTTGTCTCGGCGCGGACTCGTAACCGTGGCTTCAACACAAGAGTCTTCGAGGTTTTATGTAGTTTAAGTTATGGTGGCTCGGGATTGGTTCCTAAAACTAGGTTTTAGGGTTTTTGCTACTATCGAATTGCTTAGGGTTGCTAGGGGTTGATTAGGGTTTGTAAAGACGTAGTGTGTGTGTATGATTGCTCTAGGGTTTCGAAAAAGTTGTGTTATGTGTTGCATGAGGGTTGCTTATATAGGCAAGGCTAGGGCACCCGAATTAGGGTTACTCGACCGAGTAAAGGGCTAACTCGGTCGAGTGGCCCGTGAAGCCTATAGCCGGGCTCAAAACAAGCCCACTCGATCGAGTGGGTGGGTCACTCGATCGAGTGGCCCAACTGGATCGCGCAGATCCGTTGACTTTGGACCGTGATTTGACTTTGATGGTTTTTGTGCTTGACCTGGGCTTTTGATGATTGATGGGTTGTTTTGTGTGTCTCGGAAGCGACTTTGACCGGGGTTGACCCAATTATAAAAAGTCGGTTTTATTTTTGGTGCCGGTTTCGGCCCAAATTAGTCTTGTTGGACTCGGAATGATCCACTGGGCCTGGATTTGAGGTCCGTTTGGTGAGATTTGTACTCCGTAAGTGTGTTAGCCAACGATTAATGGATTTGAGCCCGTATCCGAGCGCGTAGAAACACGTTAGCGTCCGATCATCATCGGGTGTTTTTTGGAAACTGCCATAGACACCTGGTGGTCAAAATGTGGGTGTCTACATATTCGTACCGGTTTTTCTAGGTAAAAGAGATGAGTATGAAGTATTGAAAACAAGCTTAGCAATAGGGCTTAAACAGGCTCCAGACATGACTGAGACTTCAGTTGCCTTAGGGTCAAGAGTTTTCTTAATGTCCACAATTTTTTCTAACTATAGTCCCTCCATCCTGCCCATGCAAAGATTTCTTCTCCCTCACATGGTATCCCCAGAATATCCCCGAAATCTTCCATAGAAATTTTGATGTACTTGTCCCCAAAATTTGCACACAGCATCCGATTATCTATTTTCAAAGTTCCCCAAAATTGAGCAATTTGAACCGGATAGACATCATGACCCATATCAAGTAATTTTTCCCATTCTTGTAAAGCAAGCAAATCGCGTAGTTGTGAGACACAGGGGTTCTCATCAAACCATGCAGATAAATATTGACGGCCAGAAACAAAGGAATAGTTGAGAACCTTGTTTACCTGATCGTTTTCCAGTTTGTTCAATCGAACACTCTCGAGTTCAGCCAAGATAAACTCCTTCCCATGCATTACTCCCTTTTCTTCGGAAACCTGCTCCTTTCCTTTCATTGACCTTTTTCTTTTACCAACTGCAACCATCTCCTCAAGTACTTCCACTTCGCCATGCTCCTCTGTTTCGGCAGCCCTAGTGTCAAGAGTCAGATCCCTAGTAGCCGAGCGTAGGTTCTTTTTGTGAGGAGTGAAGGATGAAGTTTTCTTGGTAGCCATGGTAAAAGTTATTTAGAGAGAGAAGGTTAGAGGATGAATTGAAAAAAAAAAGTGGGTGAAAAGTATAATGACGGTGGAGAGAGGTTTAAAAAGGAGGGTAGTAAAAGAAGGGTAATAATGAGTTTTTATGGGAAGAATAGATATGAAGAGGATTCTTAGGGAGAAGAGATTTTGGAGAGATTTTCTTTCTTAAAGGAACACATGGAGAGAAGATTTTTTATGCCGTTTAGAAGATTTTGAAGGAAGATATACCATAGATAATATATGAAGTATAATTTTACGTAAGGAATAATTCCAAATTGGAATTACCCAGAATATTCAAGATCTCATATGAATATTAGGAAGTAAAATTATATGTCATATGGTATATATATGATAATGTCCGAAGTATCAAAGCGAGGATAAACACAACACAATCTTAGGTAAATGTACATAAAACAATACGAACCTGTACATGAATCAAGGTAATATAAGCACAGACTAACATCACCCCAGTCTTCGTCAATCAAACAGGGCAAAAAAAAATCAACTAGCGACTTCTTTAGTTATCATTTATCAGACCAAGTTCTAATTGTAATTCCTCAAACCGTTCCTGGGTAAAGGTTTAGTAAGAATGTCAGCTTTTTGTAGGTCAGAGGGACAGAATTCTAGCTCGATATTACCCTTTTCTACATGATCTCTCAAAAAATGGTGCCGGATGTCAATGTGCTTGGTACGAGAGTGATGGGCGGGATTTTTTGAGATGGCGATGGTGCTAATATTATCACAAAAAATAGGTATGATTTTAATATTTACACCATAATCCCTTAACTGCTGTCGTAACCAAAGTAGTTGAGTACATACCAGTGATGCAGCGATATACTCACTTTCAGTAGATGAGAGTGCCACTGTTGCTTATTTTTTAGAACCCCAAGATATTATACATGAACCTAGAAACGTTGCCGTTCCTGAGGTACTTTTTCTGTCGATGTAGCATCCTCCGTGGTCTGCATCCGAGTATCCTTTGAGATCAAAATTATCATCCATAGGGTAGATTAATTGAAGATTTTGTGTGCCAATTAAGTAACATAGAATACGCTTGACCGCTGTTAGGTGAGACTCCTTTGGATCTGACTGAAACCGAGCATATACACACACACACACTATGCATTATATCAGGACGACTAACAGTAAGATAAAGCACCGATCCGATCATACCTCGAAAGGAGGTATTGTTCACGGACTTACCTCCTTCGTCTTTGTCAAGTTTAGTGGTGATGGCCATAGATGTAGGAGCAGATTTTGCTTTTTCCATCCCGTACTTCTTTAGAAGTTCACTTACATACTTTTGTTGATGCACAGTTATTCCTCTTTTTGACTGCTTGATTTGTAGACCTAGGAAGAAGCCTAACTCACCCATCATGCTCATTTCGAATTCTGATTGCATTAGGTTAGAGAAATATTTGCAAAGTTTTTCATTTGTGGAGCCGAAAATAATGTCGTCCACGTAGATTTGAACAATTAGCGTGTCTTTCTCGACATTCTTTATGAAGAGTGTTTTGTCAACAGACCCTCTCTTGAACTCATTCAGAAGCAGAAATTGAGACAATCTATCATACCAGGCCCTTGGTGCTTGTTTTAATCCGTAGAGAGCTTTATCTAGTTTGAAAACATGATTTGGTAGATCCATGCTCTCGAATCCTGGAGGTTGTTCTACAAAGACTTCCTCTTTTAAGAATCCGTTCAGAAACGTTGTTTTAACGTCCATTTGAAACAACTTGAAGCCTTTATGTGCGGCATATGCAATGAGTAGCCGAATGGCTTCCAACCTTGCAACCGGGGCAAAAGTTTCGTCGAAATCTATTCCTTCTTGTTGATTGTAATCTTGCACAACCAATCTTGCTTTGTTTCTTACAATGGTTCCGGAATCATCAAGTTTGTTTCTGAATACCCAACGAGTCCCTATCACTTTTCTATCTGACGGTCTGGGAACCAAATGCAAGACTTTGTTCCGTTCAAATTGACCCAACTCTTCTTGCATGGCTACGATCCAGTCAGAGTCAGTAAGTGCTTCCTTTATATTTTTGGGTTCTATTGTGGATAGGAAGGAATTTAGAACACAGCGATTTCTTAGAGACCTTCTGGTTTGGATTCCCTTATGATAATCACTCAGAATGGCGTCCGTCGTATGTGAGCTCTGGTGTTTCCATTTTTTGAGATTTGTAGGGACATTATTACTTTTCTTGGAAAGTTCTTCTGAGTTGTTACCAGAGGTTATATTATCTTTGCCTGTAGTTCCCCCTGAACTAGTGCCTATGGTTACATTAACCTTGGAAAGATTGTCTTTGGTTCCCCCTGAATTCATATCAGGGGTTAGATTATCCTTAGAAGAATCATCTTTTGTTCCCCTGAATTTATGTCAGAGGTTACATTATCTTTAGTGTCATCTGGAACTAATGTAGATGCCATCTTATCTTTAGTCTCTGAAGAACTTTTACTTGGTTCTTCGTTTACTAGTGATATATTTGGATCAACATTAATACGTTCTTCATTTGACTCGGCATTTGATCCTTCTATTTCCTTTACTTCTTCATTAAGTTCAGGTGCATCTTTTCTAGTTAACCAAAAATCTGGGTCGTCATCGTCTTCTTCTTCCATGTCGGTTTGACTTATGGAATTAGTTTGATCAAAGATTACGTGGATACTTTCTTCGACACGCAGAGTTCTTTGGTTATACACCTTGTAGGCCTTGCTATGATCTGAGTAGCCTAAGAAAACAGCCTCGTCACTTCGAGGATCAAATTTACCCAAATTATTTTTCCCATTGTTGTGGACGAAGCACTTGCTCCCAAAACATCTGAGATGTGAAATTTTAGGTTTCCTTCCTCTTAGAAGTTCATAGAGTGTTTTCTTCAACACTGGTCTGATCATCGCCCGATTGTGGATATAGCATGCTGTATTGAGCGCCTCGGCCCAAAAATTTCTGGGTAAACCGCTGCATAGCAACATGGTACGAGCCATTTCTTCAAGCGTTCGATTCATTCGTTCGACTACTCCATTTTGTTGTGGAGTCCGTGGAGCAGAGAATTTATGCCCTACTCCATGTTCTCTACAAAAACTTATGAAGGATTCGTTGTCGAATTCGGTTCCATGATCTGTTCTTATAGATACAAGATTACAACTATACTTGTTTTGGACTAGCTTCATTAGACATTCGAATTCATCAAAGGTTTGATCTTTCGAGCTAAGGAAGACTCGCCAAACAAATCTAGAGAAATCATCTACAAGAACAAATACGTACCGACTACCGCCTCTACTCCTTATTCTCATAGGTCCGCAAAGATCCATGTGAATAAGTTCTAGAGGCTTTGTAGTGCTCACGAACTTTTTCGGCTTGAATGAAGATCTCACATGTTTACAGCGTATCCAGGTACCGCAAGCTTTGGTAGTGTCGAAGGTTATGGAAAGTAGTCCTTCAACAAGATCCAGAGATCTAAGTTTATTAAGACTGAAAGGACTTATGTGGCCAAATCTTTTATGCCAAAGCAGTGGATCAGCGATGGTAACGCTCATACAAGTGACAGCACTGTCGGGTAGGGTTTTGATGTCGGCTATGTAAACATTGTTTGATCGTTCCCCCTCCAGAATAACACTAGAGGAACCTTCTCGAATAATTCGACACTTATCATTATGAAATACCACTTTGTTTCCTCGATCACATAGTTGAGATATGCTTAAGAGACTGTGCCTTAGTCCTTTTACAAGCAATACATTTTCAATACAATGTGAATCAGATAAGCCGACTTTGCCAATACCGATTATCCTTCCCTTTTTATTATCTCCGAAGGTTACACTTCCTCCGTCATAAGCCTCTAACGACAAAAATTTCTTTTTATCACCCGTCATGTGTCTTGAACACCCACTGTCTAAGTACCATCTGTGAACCTGCGATAGTCATTTTTGTTTCTTAGGTACCTAAATGGATTTGGGTCCTTTTACATTAGGCAAAGAATCTTTACGCACCCATATTTTTTTACGTCTATCACAGTGTTTATTGGTTTTATTTTCAGAATCCTTTTTCCACTTTCTTTTTGGCATATTTTCTTTTATTAGTTTCCTTTTCTTTAGTCTTTTTACCTTCCAAAGTTCTTGAGACATATTCATCTAACTTTCCCTGCATTATTCCTTTTTCTTTTATCAATTCTATGATTTTTGAGGTCAGAGAATTTTTTTATTCTGTCATGATTTATTTTCTCAATATTGATTTCATTTTTTAGTATGGATATAGTTCTTTTTAGTTCCGCATTTTCTTCATTTAATTTCTTAACACTTGCACTGACTGTTTCATAATTAGTGTCCCTTTTTAATTCCTCTTTATTGATGTTAGTACTTGAACAAATTTTTGAATCGTCTGATACGTCAACTTTTGTTTTTGAGATTTCAGAAGATTTCTTTTTATTTGTTCGAGTATTTTCACACCTCTTTAAAGTAACATTTTCAAAGGCTATCTCATTTATTTGTTTTAGTAACTCATTTATTTCTTCCTTTTGTTGCTCACATGTTTCTAATATCTCATCAAAGTGTAAAAGGAGTTTCTCTTTGGTAAGTTTCCTAAGTCTTTTCTTAAACATTATAAAATTTACCTCATTGCTTTCCTCATCTGAATCCGAGCTTGATCCATGCGTTTTTGTCATCAGGCACATGTCTTTGTGCGTCCGTGTCTCAGGCCTAGACGTGTCGCTGTGTTGAGCACTTAGGCAGAAGTTTGCCTCGTCTTCGTCTTCAGACTCTTCCTCATCATCTAAGTCTAGTTCTCCCCATCCACACGAAGCCAGCATGGCTTGTTTGTGTTGAAACTTTGATCGTTCTCTTTCTCCTTTTGATTTGATATTTTTCCATGTCGGACAATCCTTGATTAGATGTCCAGTTTCTCCACACTTAAAACATCCTTTATTGTTTTGTTTTGTGTTAGAGTTGTTTCCTCTTTCTCTAAATGAGTTTTTCTTTCCAAATTTAAAATTTTTTCGAAAGCGTTTGACGAAGAGGGCTAAGTCATCGCTCATGGTTTCCTCATCATCACTGATAGAACTTTTTAAGGCTATTCCTCTGCTTTTTGATGACTCACTCTGACGCTGATTCAGAGAGAGTTCATGAGCCATGAGATTACCTAACAACTCTTGATAACTAAGCGAGGTAAAGTCTTTTGATTCCTCAATGGCAGTGACTTTCGGTTGCCATTTATCAGTGAGGCTTCTTAAGATTTTTCTTACAAGATCTTCAGTGTCAGATTTTTTACCAAGATTTCTTAGTTCATTAGTGATGTTAGTGAATCTTGCGGACATTTCAACAATGCTTTCATCTTTATCCATTTTAAACAATTCGTATTGTTGAGTTAATAAATCAATCCTGAACTTTTTAACTTGAGTAGTTCCCTCGTACGCAAGTTCTAAACTGTCCCAGATTTCTTTTGCGGAAACACAAGAGGTGAGTCGATTATATTCTTTGGACGAAATTCCTCGTTGCAATAGAGACATTGCCCGAGAATTCTTTTCGGCCTTTTTATAATCATCCTCATCATAGTCCTCTTCATCCTTTATGGTGATGTTCCCGAGAACATCAACAGAGTGGATGACAATTGGACCCTTGACTATAATTTTCCAGCATTCAAAATCTGTTCCTTTTATATAGTGCATCATTTTGTTTTTCCACAACCCATAGTCTACACCATCAAACGTGGGAAACTTTGAGTTCTTGGAGTCCATTTGATCAAAATGGATTAATATAGAATCGCTAGTTTAGGATCTACTCTTTTGACGTGAATCAACCAAGAGAACCTGCTCTGATACCAATTGTAGAGTCTAGCGATCCTAGGAAATACTCTAGAGGGGGGGTGAATAGAGTATTTAGGTACTTTTAAAATTTTAAACGATATATTACACCAAAATCTTATTAGGAAAGATATAGTGTGATAATTCGTTAGTTGTGTGCCTAAATAAAAGAAGTACCGAAAACGTTTGCTACTATACTTACTACTAAGAAGTATAAGTATAAGAAATAGCAAAGCACAATAAAAGCGTAAAGTAAATAACACGAGCAATTTTAACGTGGTTCGGCCCAATTGAAAAGCCTACGTCCACCGGTGTCTTTTATTTATAATACCTTCTCCTGATTACCTTACAAATAAGACAATCACGATTAACTCTAATCGTGATGGTGTGAGTGATGTTAAGCACTCGGTGTGTGGGATGTTAAGCCCACGACGATGAAGGATGTTAAGCCTTCGGTGTGAGGGATGTGAAGCCCTCGGTGTTTGAACGATGTGAAGCGTTCAAGGTGTGAACGATGTATGTCGTTCGATTGAGTAACCACTACTTGACTCGTGTATCTATACTTTTCAAGTTTACAAAATTTCTCTAGCTATGAATACACTTCAATTGTCTAGAGAGAATAATGAAACTATATGACTTCCAAGCATAAACAGTTTGAACAAGTAATTTTTTTTTGCCCTCCGTAAAAACATGATCTACAGAGTTTGGCGTGCTTGATATGAAAGCATATATATGAACACGCTTAGTAAGAGATACAGGTACATAACTTGGAGAAACAGTGGGAAAAATTCGTAAGATAGAGAATGTCTCTAAAGATATATAAGTCTGCCTTCTTGAGAGCACTCGCAATGTTTCTGAATTGGGTCGAGAAATGCGAGGAAGTCAGTGGGGATAAGGAGGTGAAGACATTTAATCAAGCATATAAGTAGAATGAGGAAATATGATAAGAGTAGGATTTATCAATTTATCATAATTGTAATTTCGTTCAACTCAGTTAGTTTCAGATTGTATTATGTTGCTATGCTTTCAAGTCATCATTTAAATCGTACTCTAGTTATTTGTTGTCATTTCTATAAAAAGTTTAGGATTAGGTAATACAGGTTTTTTCAGATTACGATGATGACGACAACTTTTTCAGGATGCATCAAAGGAGTGGTAGAAAACTTGCAGATGACCAATTCCAAAGAGATTAACTGATCTGAATTCAGATTGATGAAAATCCTAAGTCAACATAGATGAATGCACCTTAATGATATGGTACAATTAACCATACAAGGCATAAATATTAAATAATAGTACATCTCAAAACATTTCCAACATCAACAAAGTTAAGAAAACAAATACGAGTAAGAAAGAGCTAAAACCTTAGTCAGGGAGAGAAGGGTAAAAATCCAAGCAAATGACAGAATATCCTGTGAGAAACAAACAGGTTTATCTTCTTTGGAGCATTTGTTCAGACAATGGTTGGAAGACCGACCAGTCGGGCTTTTGTCTTCTGATATCTGCTCTACTTGCTGCGATCTCTGTTCCAATGTCAACGACACACGCACACAAGCTAAAAACTATCTCAGAAAGAAGAGATTGACGGAACACTGACGGGAAAGTTTTGGATCTCATCCATCCATGGATTCTTCTCTTTCACTGGGTTGATAGTTCTTAAAGCCTTCCAAACTGCACTGTTGCACTTAAACCCTGATCCAAATGCAATCTGCCATACCCGTTCTCCCTTCCTCATCCTTCCCTTGCCCTCTGAGTACGCCAATTCATACCAAAGAGAGCTACTTGAAGTGTTTCCGAATCGGTAGAGTGTCATCCTTGATGGCTCCATGTGCCAGTCGCTAAGTTGTAGATTCTTTTCAAGCTCATCCAGCACGGCTCTACCCCCAGCATGGATGCAAAAATGGTCAAAAGCCAACTTGAAGTCAGGAATGTAGGGTTTGATTTTCATTTTGAAGAGCTTTTTCCCTAAGAGTGTTGCCAAGAAGAGTAATTGCTCCGACATTGGGAGAACAAGAGGCCCTAATGTAGTGATGTTAGTTTTTAGAGCATCCCCGGCCACCGCCATCAACTCTTTGGAAAGAGAAACACCAATCGTGCCACTCGGATCTTCTTGTTGGTAAACGCAAGAAAAACACTTGTCATCCGAACCCTTGTGGGTCCGAACAGTGTGAACAAGCTGGTACTTGGATCTTCTCCTATCGGATCGTTTGTTAGACAGTAGAATTGCAGCAGCACCCATCCTAAACAAGCAATTTGGTAGAAGCATAGAGCGTTCGTTGCCAAGGTACCAGTTCAAAGTGATGTTCTCAGTACTTAAGACCAAAGCATAGGAGTTTGGGTGTACTTGAAGGAGTTGCTTGGCAAGGTCAATGGAAATGACACCAGCGCTACATCCCATCCCTCCTAAGTTGTAGCTAACAATATTTCCTCGGAGCTTGTAATGGTTTACAATCATGGCAGAGAGAGAAGGTGTAGGGTTAAACAAGCTACAATTGACAACCAAAATACCAATGTCCTTTGGTTTCACATTACTCTTGGCCAACAGCTCATCAATGGCACCAAACATCACATCTTCAGCTTCCTTCCTTGCAAAAGCCATAGATGGGTTTGGAGGTGAATTATGTAAAGTCTCAGGAAGATAAGTATCTTCCCCAAGGCCGGACCTCTCAAGGATTTTTCTCTGAAATGCAAGGATTTGGTCAGAAAATGCACCAGATTTCTCAGACTTTTCCATGAAATAAGGTCTTGGGCACTTAAGGGACTCGCTAGGCTTGTAGCATGCAAAGTCAACAAGGTAAACGGGCCGAGGGCGGGTCATAAAGTACAGAGTTGACAAGAAAACAATTAGGGTCGAGCATATAATAACAGAAATGAGGTTGTATTGGAGATGCTCCCAAAGCAAATTAATGTCTTCAAATGAAAATGAGGAGAGTTGAGCAGCAAGTATGATGACCAAAGGAGAAAGAAATAGGTACATCCCATGGGTGATAAGGTAATGGTAGCCAAGCTTAACGTACTTTAACCTCACAGATTGCTTGAAATCGGGCAACTTGGTTTTTGATGATGATGATGATGATGATGAGCTTATTGTTGTATTGGTTGATGATCTTGGTGGGATCAAGGGTTCATTGGGGTTCTCTTCAGCCATTTTGTCTCTTTTACCCTGTAAAATTTAAAGCATTGAGTTACATTCAAGTGCATGATTGCAAAGAGCTAATTATGATCTCCATCATCAAGCACAAATGCAACTTATTGGATTTGATTGCAAGTGTACAAGGAACCAAATCCTAATTTTCATCATGTCAAAACGCAAAACCATGAATATTTATTACTTGCTATATCATTTATTTAAACACGAACCAAACCAGTAATAAACACTCAATATCAAAACTTTGAATCAACAAGAGAATTTACAATAGCGAACTGACGAGGAACAGTTACCCAAAGTCGGCACCTTTTTCATCATTGATACAGGCACCTTTTTCATTATTGATACAAAGAAACTACTTTCAGGCCATAAAATAATATGTTGTTCAGAAAACAAAGTGAAAGTCGAAGCCAAAATCATAAGAAAATTAGATTAGATAGAAGAAAATCAGAAATCAAACCCAGACAAGCAATTTTCTAATGCTAACTATGCATGTCTACAATATTAAAAAAAAACTGCAGTCACGAAATGACAAATGAAGAACATTAAACATTGAATTCCTCCCTCGCAATGTTCAGTTATTATGTAGGTTAACACAAAAATCGCATGACTATTTTCGAGGAATCTATACGGCCCTTCACATGTAATTAAGAGGACAAATTGGCATAGATGGAAGGTTGTCAAATTATTGACCCTAACAACCACTCATTTGGAGACAGATGGCAGTTATGGCCGAGCACAAAAACACCAAAATTTATGAGGCAGTCCCACGTACTAAAACCCGCCACATTACTCATATACGAGATACTCCAATTAGAAGAAAAAATATGTATGAATTTGAGTTTGTTTGAAAAATGTCACTTTCTGCAAATTGGTGATAGATGTAAGGAAATTTGATCATTCTCTCTTACTTCACATTCTTCTTCCCCTTTTGGAAGATGATCACACATAGAAAAAAATAATTATGATCTCATGCATCTACTACTCATGATTCACCCGAAAAGGTAAACGTAACTCATTAAAAACTCATCATAGCTGCTTAGGTTCAACCAAGTATAATCACCAAAATAAGCAAGCTGCAAAAAAATCAATCAAAACCTCATTTTGTCTACCCACATACTGATGTTGCCCCAAAAAAGTTAAAACTTTGGATGTGCATTATGGATTAAATTACAACAAAAATTAATTCATTAGAACCACAATAACAAATACTGGAGTATTAAATAGGGAGTTTAATCATTGTGGGTGTGGCCTTGTGGGAAGAACAGTTTAAATTAATTGCATTGTAAAAAAAACTTTGTGTGTATGAACCACAAAAAGTTGATAACATATACGAAATCAGAGGATCAAATTAAATGCAGTTTGATGATGAATTTTAGTTACATTGTGTTACAAATAAAAACAGTCAACATACAAAAATTGGGATTATATCAAACTCAGGCAACAAACTAATTAAACCATAGAAATGCAGTAAAATAATAATAATGAATAATTAATTGAATAGCTGAAAGAATAAATGAAACAAAATAAAGAAGGAAAGAAAGAAACCTCCAAGATCCCACCAAAGTAAGAGCAGATGGAAGAAATCTCAAAAATCCAACAATGGAGGACTATTATTTTTAATTGTTTCGGATCCTAACGATGGAGGACTATTACACGTGTGTTGTGCCCAAAAGGTGTAGAAAGAGAAAAAGTATTGATACGATTATTTTTAACCATAAAAACTAGTAGTATGTCTTCATATTTTTAGAAAATTTAAGTATATATAGCTACTTACAACACGACGGGTATCCACTAGGCTTTTAACGCGTGTTTCGGAAATTTTGTTTTTTTTTGAGAGAGAGAGAAGCAGACATTAAATGAGCAGTAACTCTCTATAAGGCGGCGCCTCGAATTCTCTCAAAACTCATTTTGTTGGTGCAATTCAAGAGTCGTTTTCCGAGTTAAGATAAACTAAACTGAATGAGTCTGAATTGAATTTAACTTAACTGAATTTAATTATCGTTTCAAAAAAAATTAAATTGAACGGATCTGAACTTTAACTTAACTTAACTGGAAAAAAAAATCATAAAATAATAACAATCATAATCATCATAATTAAAAAAATTTAAAAAAATTATTATTAATAAAAGTAAGTAATAATAATGATAATAAAAAATCTAATAATAAAAATATTATTAATAACAACAGATAATAATAATAATAATAATAATAATGATAATAATAATAATGATAATAATGATAATGATAAGAATAATAATTAAAAAAATAATAATTGTAATAATAATGATTAATAATAATTATCACGGAGTATTATTTGTTTCGTTTATTTATTTAATAGATGGATGCTCGTGCATTCCACGGTTAAAAAAATAATTAGTGATAAATGTGTAAATTTTAATGGATGTTACTAATTTGGTTATATAGGCAAATAATATTGTGTTAACAACATTAACGTGAGGTTGTCTCATTTGAAAATTGACCTTGAAATTTATTATTCCGTACATTATTACCTGCATTAAATTCAACAAACTTACCCTACGTTCTTGCAAAATCAAGCACCTATACGTGCACCTTGAAACAACCATCACTGATTATCACGATAATTCATATCGAACATTATTGTGTGTTAGGAAATAAGAGCATTTACATGATTACGCTCGGTTATATTTCAAATTTAGGTGGATTCTGATCAAGTACATCATCAAAATTGAGTTCATCGAATTTGAATCAAGTCAAACATAAATGGTGATAATATATTACAGTAGTATTATTGAATTTTGTAATGTCGCAGGCGGGCTCTTATTTGGCCCGGTTTTTTGGTGTCGTAGAGGAGAGATTTCCCTTTCTAACGCATATTCAGTCGTACTGGCATGGCCCCACTAATTTGTTTTCGATCGGAGCATTAGGCAACGCAACCCGGTTCTACTTGACTAAGCCCCATGCGATGTTTAAGGGGGAGTTTTACCAAACTACCTTTTTAATAACAATGAAGAAACTCTTGACAATGTTATTTCATTTTGTTGTGTAAAAAGTATTTTTCACTCAATTTTCACTTAGTCAATTCATCGTAAATGTTAATATTGTTTGACTTTATGAGAATAATTTAAATAATTAAAGAAAAGCGTAATACTAGCTACGGAGTATAATAGAGAGTCTAGTGTGATTGGGATACATACGCATTGTCGCATTCTTTCACGCGATAATGATAGTTTAAAAATTTGTACAATATGTTTTTTAATAACAACTTTTTATTATTTTAAATAATAATTTTTAAAAGTTAGAGTTTTTAACGACACTTGAAAATCTTTGCAAATGATATTCTCTAATAAATCCCCCAAATCATTAATTTATTTGTTATGTTAGTTGTAGGAAAGTGTGGGATGCTCAATTTCCCGTGAACTTTGATGTACTAGCTGAGGCCGATATTAGTATGATGAACTAGTCCCGATCTGGGTTCTCAAAAAAAAAAAAAAAAGATGAAGACAAAAATCATTACAAAATCAACCGTTCTATTTACTGGCTATATGTTAAACCAGGCAGACTTAGATGTGCGCGCAATAGGCAAGTGTAAATTCTAAATTTATGTTCTATATAAAAAAACTTAACGTAAAACAAATAATGAAAATAAGATAGAATCAGTAATAGCTATGTCATATGAGATGCCACTTTAATATCATTATTGAGATACCGTCTCTTTGAAGATTTTTTTGTACATTATGATGAATAAGACGATTACATTAATGTTGATCATTTTACGCATGTCTCTCCCATAAATTGAAAAAACTAACACTTAATGTGAAATTACATTTAAAATGTCTAATTAAGTACACTACTAAGTTCAGTACCCATGCAAAAGCACGGATTACGTAGTAGTATCATACTTGCCCATTATCATATTAACAATAAATTTACCAACATGCACTAATGACTTTTAAATGTAATATTTTAATTTACATTCTTTAAGGACTATTTGAGTTAATATCTCAAATAGAAAAAAATAATAATTAAGAGTCACTTAAAATTTACGTTCTTTAAGGACTATTTGAGTTAATATCTCAAATAGAAAAAAAATAATTAAGAGTCGCTTAAAATGTAAGGATAATACTCCGTCCGTACCTAGCAAATTAAGTGCATGTAGACACAACGTTATTTATATTTATTTATAGAGTACTCTTATTTATATAATCTTGTTGTTTAATTGGGCAAATATTCCTTGAATAGTTAGACCAATTTGCATTCTTGCTTCTACATATGGGGTGAAATAATTTGCCTATTTCCTAAAATAATTTATAAGAAGTTTGGGCGAGAAAATCTTGAGAGAGATCAAGTGAGTTCACTTATCATAATTGAGTCCGTGAGCCCTCATCTCAACCCTTAAATTAGTGATAGATTAATGGTTAAGATTGTCTTGTCAATTAAGGGAATAACTAACTAAATCTTTGTAAATATTTTATTTTTTTCTCTCTCCTCTTTAATTATCTTAATGCAAATCTTCTCTCTCCCATCAAATTTTTAACTGCATTTTTCTCTCACACAACAAGTGCGTCGTTTCATCTTCATTTTCACCAAAAAAATCATCATTTCGCTACCGCCATGTTACTCTAACTCATACAATGTGTTACTCTAATTCATGAATTGTGTTACTTTAACTCATAAAATCTATAACGTTGCATCATAGTGTCTTACAAAAACAGTACGTTGCAAAATGTATGTTTCTATTAAGGATACTCCAAAACAAAAATTATTAAACTCCATTATAATTCCAATTTTTCACACCTGTTACTCTAAGGGGCTGTTTGATTCGCACAAAGGTATAGGATTAGAATCAGGAATCAAACCTGAGTGGTATGGGGTTGGAACTTGATTCCTGATACTCGGTGTTTGGTTCAATTTTCTAGATAATTGGGAATCAAATCCGAAATTCTAATTTTTATAAAATTATATTTAACAATTATATTTTAAATATATAAAAATTTGTATAACACTGACTATATAAAATCTACAAAATTTAACATGAAAGAAAAATTAAATAAATTTCATTAAAAACAACCCTTTTTGACGATATAAAACGCTGAGTTACATTAATAAAATTTTAAAATAATTTTTTTAGTATTTTAAATTAGTGTTTTTCACTAAAGTATTTCAGTAATAATATTTTTTTTAAAAATTGGAACAAATTTTTTCGGAAAATCAAACAAAGTTTGATTCCAAGGGTATGAATCTCATACCCACCTCCTCCCTTGGGTATGAAAAACTAGACCTGGCAAAGTAAACCTGAACCCGAAAAATCGATCGAATATAACCGAATCGAAAATCGATTGTTGACTCGAAACAACTAACCTGAAATCTTACCGAAAATCGACTCAACCCAAATCGAATCGAAATTGAACCTAAGATCGAGGTACCCGAAAAACACCCGTAACCGATTGTACCCATACCGATTCTCACTCGAACTGATTTGACCTGAATCGAAATAAACCTGAACCAAAATAGACCCGAAATTACTAATCGAATTCAACCCGAGTCACCCGAAATGACCCGATTTTATTTTTCCTTATCTAAAATATATGTATAAAATTATACTTGAATACTATATTATAATTAAACAAGCGATTATATTGTCTAATATGTCAACTTTGTTTAACAATGCAATATTATAAAGAGTTCATAAAAATTACAGGTGTTAACATTTAATATTCCTAACTAAAATATAAAGATGTCATGCTTGGAGGTTCTCCGCTTCACCTTCTACCGCTGTACTCCATTCCACATTAGAACCGAAAAAATCATCTTCTTCCGTGGCTGTAAAAACATACGTGTACAAAATGAAATTATTAACTTACAAGTTACAAGTCTATACACGAAATTGTAGATAATCGGTTTAAATATACTTACGTCGATAACCATGCAACCAACTTCTTGTAGTAATTAACGCCTCCACATTTTCCGGAATATAAGAACTTCTCCATTTATTCAACACTCTACCCCCAATACTAAATGTCGACTCTGATGCAACAGTAGTAAGGGGCACAGTTAAGATATCCCTAGCCATATGAGCTAGTTCACCATAACGATTTTCATTTTTCCTCCAATACTCCAAAATGTCAAGATCCTCTCTTCGATCAAGTTTATCATCGTCTAAATAAACAGATAATTTTGACTTTTCAAAATAGTTATCAACCTCACCACCATCGTAATCCTACAAAAATAATTTAACTCAATTACTTGGAAAATATAATGGTATATGATGACAAGATAACTAGATAAGGGGGAGGGGTTTAATTATATATCAATTTGAAAATAGAACTTTAACTTACTTCACAGAATGTGAATTTGCGTTTTAGAGTCTCGGAACGAACATGAGCTTCAGTAGTTGATGAAGGACTTGAAGAACTTGAAGAGTTGTAGGTTTTATACTCTCTAAGAAGCATCTCCATCTTATGTTGTATATCAAGCACCTTAGATCGTGCTTTGATTTCATCATCAAATAACTTCTTATAACAATATTTTAGAAAGTGAAGCTTACAACGAGGATCAAGAACCATAGCAAAAGCAAACATTGTACCATAGTGTAGACACCCACATTTTGACCGCCAGGTGTCTATAGCAGTTTCCGACAAACACCCGATGATGATCGGACGCAAACGTGCTTCAAATACTCAGAAACGGGCTCAAAATCATTGGCATTTGGCTTGGGCTCATTATGGAGTACATATCTCACAAAACCAACCTCAAAATCAGGCCCAGTAGGTCGTTTCGAGTCAAATAAGACTAGTTTGGGTCGATTCCGACACCAGGGGTAAAACCGTCTTTTAGCGACCGAGTCAAAACCCGGTCAAAGATTTTCCCGAGACACGTGAGTCAGCCGTGACACCTCACACGGCTGATTCATACTCCAATCCTACAAAAAATCAGCTACACAAAATATTAAACAAATCCGTTTAAGGATGGAATTCGATCTCAAGTAGGAATCCTATCCGAAAACCGATTCAGACACCCGACCGAGTGCAAATACTCGGCCGAGCAGCATATTCCAGCCGTGTTCCCTTTCTTCCTTGACAAGAAAGCGGAATTCTCATGCCTTACAGCTTCCTATATTTCCTATCTCTAGCGGTAGTTCGAACTCTCCTAGCCAAGGTCGGGAATTCCCTATAAATAGCCCCTTGCACACACACTTTTACACAATCAATTAGCATCTACAATCTACATTCATTATCAATCATCAATCATCTACAACATCAATTATTCCCATACACACACACATAAAATTTAGCATCGAGAAACCGATATTACAAACCCGAAGGAAACCGGCCCGATACCCGACACCCTTCACACGTCACGCCCAAACCGAGCCACCATAACTCACCGACATCCACTCGGCGCTCTTGTGCCTAAGCCACGTCCCGAGGAGCCCCGATCCGAGTAAACAGAAGCATGTAGGTTGAGGGTGTAACAAAACCCGATTTCTCTTCTTCTTCTCTCTTCCTCCTCGTCCGTCTTATTTTTTATGGGTCGTTCGTCGTTTATTTTATTTTCTAATATCGATACTATTAAAAACTATTTTCATACAACAACATTCTTAAAAATATGATATCGATTTTCTATAATCGAATATTGTATCGAAAAGAATTATATTAAAATCTCGACGATATTAAAAATCGTTACATCTTTTTTTCGTTCAAATTCTTTTTTACAAAACCCTTTTCTAAAAATCATTCCGAATACTCGATATCAAATATCGGGTACGACGAATATCGAAAACATAAATCGAGTATAAATTAATTCATATTTGTACGCGATTTATCAAAATTAACAATTTTCGAACAACGAGCAAAACCGGGACAAACCCGCACGCGAGTCGCGCCCCACCTAGGCGACTCGCGCACGGGCCTGAAACCCGAGTCCTCTTTTAGCTTTTTTTCGTTCGTTTTATTTTATTATTCTACGAAACGATTTCAAAATTTATATCTTTTCTAAAACTATTCGAAATATTTGATATTGATTTCGTAGTCAATTATCGAATATAACGAATATCGAAAATATTAAGTCGAGTACAAATTATGCAATATTCGTACGCGGTTTAATAAAAGCATCGAATTTTCAAAAAACCGCTTTCGAAATCAGCCCGACACGCGACTCGCCGGCATCCCGGGCGAGCCGCGCGGCCGACTGCCACGACGCGCCTTTATTGTTTTTTTTATTATTTTTCGAACTTCGTTTTTTATACAAAACAGCGTTTTTAGCGATATTTTTCAGATTTCGATTAATATTTATTTTCTCGATCTCGTATATTTATTTTATTTGCTATATTATTATTTACAAATCGATACTAACTCGTTTGTTTATCCTTTGTAGCAAATTCATATCTTTTTCATTGTTTGTTTTATTATACTAAAACGAATCTCACATGCTAAATTCAACTTTGACGTTAAATTTTCATGCATTAAATCGACTTAGCAACCTGTAGACACCCAAAATTTGACCGCCAGGTGTCTATAGTAGTTTCCAAAAAACACCCGATGATGATCGGACGCTAACATGTTCTAACGCGCTCGGATACGGGCTCGAAATCAATAATGTCCGGCATGGGCTTTTAACGGGATACAAATCTCACAAAACCAACCTCAAAACCAGGCCCAGTGAGTCATTCCGAGTCAAACAAGACTAATTTGGGCCAAAACCGACACCAAAATAATTCCCGTCTTTTAGCGACCGGGTCGAAACCCGGTCAAGGCAAACCCGACACAAAGAGCGACCGGGTGCGTTCCCGAAACATGCACCAGGTTCACAAATCTATCCAAATCGCTCACGAATCAGCCAAAATTAGCCAAATCAATCATAATCAATTAAGCATAAATCAAGGGCAATCACGCCCAAAATAGCCCGGCCTAATTGATCCACTCGGTCGAGTGGATTGGCCACTCGATCGAGTGGAGCCTCAAAAAACACGTCCAGGTTCATTCACGAGGGCACTCGACCGAGTGCACCCGCGCCACTCGGTCGAGTAACCCGGGGTCGGGGCTCCCTATAAATACCCCATGACCCCATGCACAACATACAACTTTTCATCCATCACAACTTTGGAACACCGACAAACTCTACACTTATCATCTACACCTTTTTGCAACTACACAACACTACGACCCTAGCAACCTTAGGCAAAACACACCGAACCCGAGCCCCTCGTCCCTCGGAGAACCGGCGAAGCATACACACACATATACACACCATAACTCGCATACATCCTCGATACTCCCAAGCCCGTGCCGCTATTACGAATCCATTTCCGAGGTCCTTACTAAGCATGTATGTTGAGGGTGTCCTAAACCCCATCTCGATCTCTTTTCTTCTAATCTCACTTTTATTTATTGTATTTTCATATCGTATTTATAATCGTAATCGTAATAGTGACACTAGCATTAATATATTTGTACATTTCTATTTACGCTTATAGTATTTTATTTAGTCGATAGCAACGATATTTTTGCTAACACTAACATTTTACTTTTAGCATTTAATCATCGTTATTATATTTTACTATAATATCGCATGTACCGTGTATATATATAATAATATCAAAACTCGGATCCGAACTCGTTTGACTACGATGATCATTTTTTTAAGGTTCGTTTATTAACACGATCCCGATCATTCGTAGTTGAACGCGTATGAATCCATTTCAAAGATTAGTACGGAACCCGTTGACACGAAAACCGACGTCGCATAATCCGTAAGGATTAATATCGATGTCGTGACGTAGAGGGACGCAATTCCGTCACTAATCAAATTTTTATCAAACAATAACCTTTTCTACAAAATTCCGATAACGGTATTATAATCATATAAGACATGATTATAATACCGACAAACCGAGTTAAATTTAAATCCGTCAATATTTCTATTTGACTCGGCCAATCATCGATTTAAAACACATTAAAACAAACGAGTCACAACTCGTACAGGTGCCACTCGACCGAGTACACCTGCTACTCGATCGAGTAGCACCTTAAAAAACGGGCAGTAGCTAATTTAAAGACACACTCGACCGAGTCAGGCCATGACTCGACCGAGTGGGTCCTGTAGCCCAGAAATCCGAGAGCTTTAATGCAACATTCAAGCCTCGTCTTTTTTACGACTTAGTCGTCACGTGTAAAGTCAATCACGTGATCTCCTTTTCAAAATTCATGCATATCACGACACATAAACGATTTTGATCGACGGTCTCACACAATTAATTTTATGTCGACGACTCTTTAGTCGTATCCGACGTATAATTAATTTAGACTCCATTTCTCGAGGTGATAAATCGGGACAAGGCATCGAGGTTCGAGATCGGGCTAGCGCCACGTCTAGGTCTCGAATCTCCGTCCCTTGATTAACATGCAATGAAATGTGTAATTAATTAAGGTTCGTCCATCTACACAAATTCACGGTCTAGTTCGTACACGGGTCCGTTTACAATTATTGCTCGTCATTTCAATTGTATATTTCGATTATTCTATTTTATTGTACGCCGTATTGTGAATTCCGGGTTGTATTCCGCCCGTGTAACTTGTAATCGATTTATTTTTGCTTTGCTTTATTTATTTGCGTTTTACCGTTTATAAATGAACCCTCGCATGCTAAATCACTTCGACAATAAATTAGATGCATTAAATTGACGTAGCTCACATTTAATTCGCATGCTTAGCTAAAACGCTGTTTGCATAACATTTCACCGAATTACTAGCGCGCATATTAAAAAGTCAAACGATGTCCTAGTAGAGGCCGCTAAGAGCGGGCGGGGTTGGGTGTCCTTAGTGGGCTTCCCAACACGTACCCTCACCCCTTACTCAGAACCGTGGTTTCCGGATGTCCGAATCCATTGGCAACGAGAGTCATTCAATATACGATTAACCGCCCAAGTCGGCATCTATATCGATATGCAAAGGGACGAGCCCAATAAACTCTCAAACCGAAATGGGCCATACTTTGTGTATGGACCATGGCGATATAGAGTGGGCACGAACGGTTCCGAATAACCATAAAATTCGGTGGCGACTCCATTTCGACTTAAATTTCAATTTGATCCTTCTCATATGGAGGTTCATTCGCCTACCCAAAACCCGCGCGTGGCCGCGTCGGGGTGGACCTACGTCATGTCCACAATTTGGCGACTCCGCTGGGGATCAACCGATGTGTGGCTTACCGTCGGCGTTCTCAGGGTGAGACTCGAATAGAAATCGCTTGATGAGTACAATATGCGTTTTAGTTTTACGGTTCATGCATAACCCCATATTTGCCCGGGCCGGTACTGGTGACCGACGTCCCACTATACCACGACGTATTCATCCTTGGATACGTTAAAGGTGTTCATGGTCGACTCGGATGGACTTTGCGGCATGTTCTAAGCTCCACTCGAGTTAGGAAGACCGTCCCGTTTCTCGACTAGACTATGAGCACTGGTATAGACCCTATTCAGACCGACCGAGACTTAGTGTAAAGCATACATGGCGTCGTTATAATGCTTACGTGACTATGTGCTACTTGGTTTCCGTGTCGTTTTCAAAAACCGTCATTTCAAAAAAATGCATCTTTCCAAAAATATTCAAATTTTCAAAAACTCGGAAAGCTGCCGAAATTTAGACTTAAGATTTGACTCAAAACAAGCCTATTTTTTTAGCCGGCATACTGCCCATTTCAAAATTCGAATTTCCGATCCACCATTCGATTTTCGAATTTTCAAAATTCAATTTTCAAATCCTCGCGATGCCATTTTCAACTTTTAAATCTTCGAGATGCCGTTTTCGATTTTCGAATCTTCGGGATCTCATCTTCAAATTTTCAAATCGTCGGAAATTCTTTTTTCCAACATTCAAATTTTCAAATTTCAAGATATCCAATTTTCAAAACCCGGGATACATACCGAATTTAGGAGTTATGATTTTACTCAAAATAGCCCACTTTCTAGCCGGTATGCTGCCCAATTCAAAACTCGAAAATATTTTCGAACTTTCAAAACCTAGGCCCGATACACTTTCCGGTTTTTCTTGAAAAATCGGGCCTTTCCCCGAGTTTTCTCGGACTTTCCAAAAGTAATCCTTTTCAAAACTTTCATCTTCTTAAGACTTCCCGTATTTAGCAGTGTCGGGTCTTGTCATAAGTCATCGAAGTCTTTAGCGTCGAAACTCTGTCGATCTTACATCACGAGTTTCTTCCCTACCCCAGTCCGCCTTATTTGACTAAGGCATGGCCCACCTACGTAGGACACACTCCTACAAAGGAGGGCCCGTCTACACAATTGAGTCCAAAAGTCTGGGGATGTCTCACGTTGACCTTTCTTCAAACGGGACTCGGCCCACTCGCCGAATCCTAAGAAAGGCCTATCTTTCACGAGTCACCCGTCTAGATGTCTTTTCCGAGTCAACCTTTTACAAGGCATAGCCCTATAAAAAAGGTTCCAGTCCTTACGTCTAAGGGTCACTCGTCCGACACTCGAGTTTTAACAAAATCTTCAACCCCACTCGGGGGCTACCCTCTAGCAGAGCGATCAATCACGGTTGCTCTAAGGGTCACGTCTTACACGTGTTGTCTCACGTACCACATTTTTGAGTCACTTAGATGCCACACCATCTGAGTCCTATCAGAGTCTTTGGTCTCACTTGGGGGCTATTCTCCGACGGGGAGATTAATCACAATCACTCCGAGAATCGCACCCCACGTATTTGTCTTAGGAGAGTCTAACCCGAGTCAAACCAGAGTTGTCTCTCCTCCCGCGCTATTTCCTATGCCTTGGTGTAGTCAAGTTCCGAAGCAACATTTCTGATTGCGTGGGTATTCTCGCAGAGTATGGCACCCACAACCGGGAATAGGGATATGGAAAACACCATCAATGAAATGAAGGCTTTGCTAGAGACAATGGTTAGTAGGCAGGCCATAACCGAAACCCATATAGGGTTCCTGAAAACCAACCAAGAGGCCATAAATGCTCGTCTAACTGCCATTGAACGGCAAGACCTCGATTCTGGGTCGGTAAATACTGGGCCATTTGCCAAACTGATCAGCACGGTGCGTGGGCTAGAACAACAGTTCCATGCTCTTCAAGGGAATAACATTTATATTGAGAACTCCCGAGACTATACACCCATCAGTGAGAAACTACCAACAGATCTCAACTTAGAGGGGTTACCCATATTCGAAGGGACGGAGGATCCATTACTACACCTCCGAGCCTTCAAAGCATTTATGGCAATCAAGGGGGTCAAAGCCGACATGTTCATCATCTGTTCGGCACATCTCTCGGAAAATATCCAAAAGCCTGGTTCTATAGGCTTAATGCAAAAAGATTCCCCACTTGGGAAGATGTGGCTACCGAGTTCGCTAAAAACTATTCTGATAACACTGAACTTCAGACTACCATGCGGACTTTAGAAGTCATGGCCCAAGATCCAACAGAAGGTTTCACCAAATACCTTCAACGTTGGCGGGCCGAGAGTGTTAAGCTGGTAGACAAGCCCAGCGAGAAGACACTAGTGGAGGCGTTCATCAACAACCTCCTACCCTCCTACCGCGTCCATCTTAGGTATGCCGGCATTTCAAACTTTGCAGTGCTTACCGAAATGGGCATCAGGATTGAAGACGATCTTCGACATAATGAAGATCTGGGTGAAGCTTCTACCGAAGGCTATACTGGATATCCACTTGAGTCCTTAAGAGCCGAAGACTACTGACAACCTCATCCAAGAGTCCAGATTTGATTTGAGTCCGAGTCTGAGTCCGAGTCTAGGATGTTCTATCTCTTGCAATTTCAAAGTCAGAGTCAGAGTCAACTGTATTCTGTCCTCTTTTTCAATCCAATAAAATCAGCTTTTTCAATTTCTCATATATACTTCCCTTATGTGTTTCCGAGAACATGATGAACACCATCATACACTGTGAGCACATGCACGTGACTATTATAGGCACATCTATAATGACTGCAGGAACTAAGACCCGTGTTTTCCTTTTACCTGTTCCTTGTCTGGTATAGAAAACCACAAAACTACCCTTAGCAGGAGCATATCAAATCCTATGACAAATCCGGGTAGTCTCCTAGTTTGGGTTTAAGACGAGAGGCAAGCCCACTCCCCACAATAAACACCCCTCCAATAAGACCGACGAATCCCTACCCTAGGCGTTAGTCTGACCAAAAAAAAAAAGCATCGTGACTCTATAGACTTGATGCCAAGAAGTACCCAACCTGGGACGATACTCCCACCAAGCCTGCTCGGAATTATGATGACAATACCGAGATCCAAACCACCATGCTTGCTGTAGAGTACTCCATCGCGAGTCGCACTTACATAAACACCAACTAGGCTTACACCTTACAAAGGTTTAGCTCCATAAGCCTAATCCAACCGATGGGCCCACCCCCATATCCGCCCACAACACCATCGGGGGGTAGCCGTGAAAAAAAAAAAAAAAAACTGGACAAAAAAATCAAAAGTCCAGGAAAGAAGCAAAAGACCAAAACAAAAAAGGGGCCATCGTCAAAAAAAAAGAGGCACCCATCACCGAGGCTAAAGCGGTCAATCAAAATGAAGAATCCCACGACCGGGGCTAAGAGGTCAACCCAAAAAAAAAAAACACAAAAGAATTCAAAAAAAACCATGCCCGGGGCTAAAAGGTCAGCCAACAAATATTCAAGAACCCATGACCGTAGTGAAAACGGTCAAATTCAAAGTTATCAATACTCAATCAAGCTGGTCAGCTAACACCACACTCAGCCTTCCCACATTACAACCTTCAAGACCTTCCCGAGACCCAGGACAGAGACAGCCCGGAATTTTGAGGATTCAAGCTCCATAGGATACCCCTAACCATTAGGGCCAGACATGGAAACCAGATCCCGCATTATCGAAACCTGTCCCAATCGAAGTTCGAGCTATTTTTCTCGACTTCCCCTTTACATAACAGAATTCACAATCACCATACACAAACCCGAGATCAAAACTCACCAAAGACCCGAGATTAAAACTCACCAAAGACCCGAGATCAAAACTCATCAAAGACCCGAGATCAAAACTCATCAAAGACCCGAGATCAAAACTCACCAAAGACCCGAGATCAAAATTCATCAAAAATCCCGAGAACAGAACTCGTTAAAAATCCCGAGAACAGAAATCGTTAAAAATCCCGAGAACAGAACTCGTTAAAAATCCCCGAGAGCAGAACTCATCAAATCCCCGAGAGCAGAACTCGTTAAAATCCCATCCCAACTCTTCTCATCCAAATCAAGAACACGGGAACTCAACTTGCAGTCGGCATAGAACATGCCCAAATAGTTCACACCACCTCTGGGGGCTACCCCGGAGAACGCTCACAGCCACAGGATCAACATCCTAACTATTCTAGCCCTTTGATCAAGACATCATTGGGAATGCACCTAGCCTACACCATCGCTATGGCTAGTTACACACAAAGTCCTATTAGCTTAGGCACCATAATATATCTTCCAATCCACTGAACTACGGCATGGTTTGATTTCACTACACGTGAATACGTAGGCAGCCTTTCAACACAGGCACAACCACTCACATTGACACACATTCAAAAAGCGCCATCATTCCGGTCACGACACTGTCATGTTCTCAGTAGCTAGCTTTGTCGTCCTGGGGGGCTTCTCCTAGGCAGAAGTTCTCCATCCACTCACATAATCCGAATACTTTCAAAAACTAGCCTCCTGTCTATAGTGTGTCCTAGTACTCGGCTCAGTCGAAGACAAGGATCTGTCAGGACTCGAGACAACGCCCACTTCGGGCCTATACCTCGAAACCAAGAACTCAAGAGCGCTAGACAACAACATTGCTAAGCCGTGTTGTGCAGTTGCAGTCTCATTACAGACTAATGCAATTCCCCGATAACGCATCCTTCCCATTCCGAGGATTCGACCATGTTGCCACTCGCCTAGGCTACGGAGTAGCGCAACCTAAGAGTCTTGTTAGGTGGCCCACCCCCCTACCGAGTCACGGTCCAATCCCTCGAGAGTTCATTCGTGTCTGTCAACTCGTCCGGTCACGTCCAGAGTCGAGTCTGTCAGTATACCTCTCTCTTCAAATTCCCATTTTAAAATTTGCAAAACTTAGCCATTTGAGAAAATCCTTTTCGACAAGGTCAAATTTCGGTCTATTTAAATTGCAAATTTCATTTCTACCCCTTTCATTTTGAAAACCTAGCATGTGAGTTGCTTTCAGGATTTCGATTTCAAGGTTCAAAAATTTCAAAACTTTCAAAAATTCAAAAAACATTATTCCCCAGCGCGAGTCATTTTTACTACCTACGTGTTGCATACATTTTATGTGACTTATACAGGTACGACTCAGACAGGGACATGCAACCCTCTAAATCTCCCCAGCGGAAGCCCAAGGCGGCATTTTCCCCGGAATGGTACGGGATGAGCCCACATATAGGCGCACCCAGGACTTATGCGACAAGTCCGATTCCCCACGGAGACACTATCAGCAGCTCAGGTATGATTTCTGACTTATGGCTGGCGAGCCCTTCACGCGAGTCTAATGGACTATAAACGACCCGATCGGAAGTCTACCAGGTCTTAACGGGCTTGGTACCTACTCTGACTTTCGCCTTGTCCAAGCCTCAGTCAGAGTGGGGGCTCTGTAGACACCCAAAATTTGACCGCCAGGTGTCTATAGTAGTTTCCAAAAAACACCCGATGATGATCGGACGCTAACATGTTCTAACGCGCTCGGATACGGGCTCGAAATCAATAATGTCCGGCATGGGCTTTTAACGGGATACAAATCTCACAAAACCAACCTCAAAACCAGGCCCAGTGAGTCATTCCGAGTCAAACAAGACTAATTTGGGCCAAAACCGACACCAAAATAATTCCCGTCTTTTAGCGACCGGGTCGAAACCCGGTCAAGGCAAACCCGACACAAAGAGCGACCGGGTGCGTTCCCGAAACATGCACCAGGTTCACAAATCTATCCAAATCGCTCACGAATCAGCCAAAATTAGCCAAATCAATCATAATCAATTAAGCATAAATCAAGGGCAATCACGCCCAAAATAGCCCGGCCTAATTGATCCACTCGGTCGAGTGGATTGGCCACTCGATCGAGTGGAGCCTCAAAAAACACGTCCAGGTTCATTCACGAGGGCACTCGACCGAGTGCACCCGCGCCACTCGGTCGAGTAACCCGGGGTCGGGGCTCCCTATAAATACCCCATGACCCCATGCACAACATACAACTTTTCATCCATCACAACTTTGGAACACCGACAAACTCTACACTTATCATCTACACCTTTTTGCAACTACACAACACTACGACCCTAGCAACCTTAGGCAAAACACACCGAACCCGAGCCCCTCGTCCCTCGGAGAACCGGCGAAGCATACACACACATATACACACCATAACTCGCATACATCCTCGATACTCCCAAGCCCGTGCCGCTATTACGAATCCATTTCCGAGGTCCTTACTAAGCATGTATGTTGAGGGTGTCCTAAACCCCATCTCGATCTCTTTTCTTCTAATCTCACTTTTATTTATTGTATTTTCATATCGTATTTATAATCGTAATCGTAATAGTGACACTAGCATTAATATATTTGTACATTTCTATTTACGCTTATAGTATTTTATTTAGTCGATAGCAACGATATTTTTGCTAACACTAACATTTTACTTTTAGCATTTAATCATCGTTATTATATTTTACTATAATATCGCATGTACCGTGTATATATATAATAATATCAAAACTCGGATCCGAACTCGTTTGACTACGATGATCATTTTTTTAAGGTTCGTTTATTAACACGATCCCGATCATTCGTAGTTGAACGCGTATGAATCCATTTCAAAGATTAGTACGGAACCCGTTGACACGAAAACCGACGTCGTATAATCCGTAAGGATTAATATCGATGTCGTGACGTAGAGGGACGCAATTCCGTCACTAATCAAATTTTTATCAAACAATAACCTTTTCTACAAAATTCCGATAACGGTATTATAATCATATAAGACATGATTATAATACCGACAAACCGAGTTAAATTTAAATCCGTCAATATTTCTATTTGACTCGGCCAATCATCGATTTAAAACACATTAAAACAAACGAGTCACAACTCGTACAGGTGCCACTCGACCGAGTACACCTGCTACTCGATCGAGTAGCACCTTAAAAAACGGGCAGTAGCTAATTTAAAGACACACTCGACCGAGTCAGGCCATGACTCGACCGAGTGGGTCCTGTAGCCCAGAAATCCGAGAGCTTTAATGCAACATTCAAGCCTCGTCTTTTTTACGACTTAGTCGTCACGTGTAAAGTCAATCACGTGATCTCCTTTTCAAAATTCATGCATATCACGACACATAAACGATTTTGATCGACGGTCTCACACAATTAATTTTATGTCGACGACTCTTTAGTCGTATCCGACGTATAATTAATTTAGACTCCATTTCTCGAGGTGATAAATCGGGACAAGGCATCGAGGTTCGAGATCGGGCTAGCGCCACGTCTAGGTCTCGAATCTCCGTCCCTTGATTAACATGCAATGAAATGTGTAATTAATTAAGGTTCGTCCATCTACACAAATTCACGGTCTAGTTCGTACACGGGTCCGTTTACAATTATTGCTCGTCATTTCAATTGTATATTTCGATTATTCTATTTTATTGTACGCCGTATTGTGAATTCCGGGTTGTATTCCGCCCGTGTAACTTGTAATCGATTTATTTTTGCTTTGCTTTATTTATTTGCGTTTTACCGTTTATAAATGAACCCTCGCATGCTAAATCACTTCGACAATAAATTAGATGCATTAAATTGACGTAGCTCACATTTAATTCGCATGCTTAGCTAAAACGCTGTTTGCATAACATTTCACCGAATTACTAGCGCGCATATTAAAAAGTCAAACGATGTCCTAGTAGAGGCCGCTAAGAGCGGGCGGGGTTGGGTCTCCTTAGTGGGCTTCCCAACACGTACCCTCACCCCTTACAAAGAACCGTGGTTTCCGGATGTCCGAATCCATTGGGAACGAGAGTCATTCAATATACGATTAACCGCCCAAGTCGGCATCTATATCGATATGCAAAGGGACGAGCCCAATAAACTCTCAAACCGAAATGGGCCATACTTTGTGTATGGACCATGGCGATATAGAGTGGGCTCGAACGGTTCCGAATAACCATAAAATTCGGTGGCGACTCCATTTCGACTTAAATTTCAATTCGATCCTTCTCATATGGAGGTTCATTCGCCTACCCAAAACCCGCGCGTGGTCGCGTCGGGGTGGACCTACGTCATGTCCACACAACCCATTCAATTCCTCGCATGCTTAGGAAAACAATGTTTGCATATCATTCATCGTATTACTAACGCGCGTATTTTAAAATCAAACGATATCCTAGTAGAGGCCGCTAATGTGCGGGCGGGGTTGGGTGTTCTTAGTGAACTTCCCAACACGTACCCTCACCCCTTACTCAGAACCGTGGTTTCCGGATGTCCGAACCCATTGGCAACGAGAGTCATTCAATATACGATTAACCGCTCAAGTCGGCATCTATATCAATATGCAAAGGGACGAGCCCGATAAACTCTGACATCGGAAATGGGCCGTATTTTGTACACGGCCCACTACGACATAGAGTGGGCTCGAACGGTTCCGAATAACCATAAAATTCGGTGGCGACTCCAACTTCGATTTAAATTTCAATTTGACCATCTCATGGAGATTCATTCGCCTCCCCAAACCCGCGCGTGGCCGCGTCGGGGTGGACCTATGTCATGTCCACAATTTGGCGACTCCGCTGGGGATCAGCTGATACGTTACTGACCTTCAGCATCCTCAAGGTGAGACTCGAATAGAAATCGTTTGATTAGTACAATACGCGTTTTAGTTTTACGGTTCATGCATAACTCCATATTTTCCCGGGCCGGTACTGGTGACCGACGTCCCACTATACTATCGATGTAGTCCAAATTGGATATGTCGAAGGTGTCCATTAGCCGATTCGTATGGGTTTTACGGCATGTTCTAAGCTCAACTCGACTTAGGAAGTCCTGTGTACACTGGTATAGACCATTTCAGACTGACCGAGACTTAGAATTAGAGCATACATGGCATTGTTATACTGTTTCCATGACTACGTGCTACCTGATTTACAAGTCTCTTTTTTTCAAAAACCGCCATTTTCAAAATTGCATCCTTTTCAAAATATCCAATTTCAAAACCCGGGACGTATACCGAATTTAGGATCCACGATTTTACTCAAAATAGCCTATTTTTAGCCGGTATTATGCCCATTTCAATACTCGAAAATATTTTTGAACTTTCAAACCCGCTCCCCGGTCCGTCTTTCCGTTTTCTTTTTCGAAAAAAAAGGGGCCGGGCTCCTCTCCCCGATTTTACTCGGGCTTTCAAAAATCAATTTCAAAACCTTCCTCTTTTTAGGACTTCCCGTATTTAGCAGTGTCGGGTCGTGTCATAAATCGTCAAGGTCTTCTAGCGTCGAAACTCCGTCGATCTTATATCACGGATTTCCTCCCTATCCCAGTCCGCCTTATTAGACTAAGGCAAGGCTCACCTACGTAGGACATACTCCTACAAGGGTCGGCCCGTCTACACAATCGAGTCTAGAAGTCTGGGGAATGTCTCAAGTGGACCTCCTTTCGAACAAGGCCCAGCCCACACGGCTGGATCCTAAAGGAGGCCCACCTTTCACAAGTCACCCGTCTAAGTGTCTTTTCCGAGTCAACCTTTTACAAGGCATAGCCCTATAACAAAAGCTTTGTAACCTTTACGTCTAAGGGTCACTCGTCCGACACTCGAGTCTTAAACCAAATTTTCGATCCCACTTGGGGGCTACCCTTCATTAGAGCGGTCAATCACGGTTGCTCTAAGGGTCATGTCTTACACGTGTCTCACGTACCCCACTTTCGAGCCACTTAGATGTCACACCATCTGAGTCCTATCTGAGTCCTTAGCCTCACTTGGGGGCTATTCTCCGACGGAGCGATTAATCATGGTCACTCCGAGGATCATACCCTACACATTTGTCTTAGGAGAGTCTAAACCGAGTCAAACATGGTCGCCCCATTTTCGGACTCACCCTCGTGCAGCTTGAGTTTCATCGTCAAATCCAAGCCAGTGGTCGTTACCTTGTCCAGGTCAACGTTCGAGTATCCCGATCCAAGAATCCTAGTCATTCCAGTCACCCCAGGTCGCGTCTAGTTTGACTCCCTCTCTTGCATTTGCGCAAAACCGAGTTTAGGCGAGTCGTGGCACCTGTCGAAGACCTTACCAAAAAAACAACCAACCAAGCATCCGAGTCCGGATCTGATTCGAGTCTAAGTCTGAGTCCGAGTCTAGGATACCCTACATCCTCATTTCCAAGTCAGAGTCAGAGTCTTTTGCATTCTGTCCTCTTTTTCAAAATTCAATAAAATCAGCTTTTCTATTGCTCATATATACTTTCCTTATGTGTTTCCGAGAACATGATAAACACCATCATACACTGTGAGCACATGCACGTGACTATAGGCACATCTATAATGACTGCAGGAAATCGAGACCCGTGTTTTCCTTTACCTGTTCCATGTCTGACATAGGAAGCCACAAAACTACACTTAGCAGGAGCGGTATCGAATCCAATGACGAATCTAGGTAGTCTCCTGGTTTGGGTTCGAGACGGGAGGCAAGCCCATTTCCCACAATAAACAACCCTCCGACAAGATCAACCGTACCTACCTACGGTGTTAGTCTGACCAACAAAAAAAAAAGACAAAAAACTGGACAAAAAAAAAATCAAAAGTCCAAAGAAAAAAGCAAAAGGCCAAAACAAAAAAGCAGGACATCATAAAAAAAAGCATCCACGACCAGAACGGTCAACACAAATGAAGATCCTATGACCGGGGCTAAGAGGTCAACCAACAAAAAATATTCAAATGCCCATAACCGTGGTCAACGGTCCACTCAAGATCAATACTCATGTCATCCAATAAGGGAGAAACAATCAAGCTGGTCAACTAACACCACATTTAGCCTTCCCACATTACAACCCTCAAGACCTTCCCGAGGCCCAGGCTAAAGACAGCCCGGAATTCGGAGGATTCAAGCTCCATAGGATACCCCTAACCATTAGGGCCAGACGTGGAAACCAGATCCCGCATCATCAAACATATCCCGATCAAAGTTCGAGCCATTTTACTCGGCTTCCCCTTTATATAACAAAATTCACAATCACCATATGCAAACCCGAGATCAAAACTCGTCAAAGACCCGAGATCAAAACTCGTCAATGACCCGATAGCAAAACTCGTCAAATCCCTTACCTAATCATATACAATCCCGAGAGCAAAACTCGTTAAAATCCCCGAGAGCAAAACTCGTTAAAATCCCCGAGAGCAAAACTCGTTAAAATCCCATCCCAATTCTTCTCATTCAAACCAATTACCAACCCCAAACACGGGAATTCAACTTGCAGTCGGCATAGAACATGCCCAAATAGTTCACACCACCTCTGGGGGCTACCCCGGAGAATGCTCACAGTCACAGGATCAACATCCTAACTATTCTAGCCCTTTGATCAAGACATCATTGGGAGCACACTTAGCCTAATCATCGCTATGGCTAGTTACACACAAAGTCCTATTAGACTAGGCACCATAATATATCTTTCAACACTGAACTACGGCATGATTTGATTTCACTACACGTGAATACGTAGACAGCCTTTCAACAGAGGCACAACCACCCACATCGCCACATTCAAAAAGCGCCATCATTCCGGTCACGACACCGTCATGTTCTCAGCAGCTAGCTTTGTCGTCCTGGGGGCTTCTCTTAGGCAGAAAACCTCCATCCACTCACAAAATCCATATAAATTCAAAAAATCTAGCCTCCTTTCTGTAGTGTGTCCTAGTACTCGGCTCAGTCGAAGACAAGAATCTGTCAGGACTCGAGGCAATACCCACTTTGGAGATGTACCCTAAAATCAAAAATTCAGGAGAGCACTAGACTACAACAGTCTCATTACAGACTACTGCAACCCCCCATAGCACATCCTTCCCATTCCGAGGATTCGACCATGTTGCCACTCGCCTAGGCTACGGAATAGCGCAACTTAAGTAGTCTTGTTAGGTGGCCCACCCCCCTATCGAGTCACGGTCCAACCCCTCGAGAGTCCAGTCGTGTCTGTCAACTCGTCCGGTCACGCCCAGCGTCGAGTCTGTCGATAGGTCTCTCTCTTCAAATTCTCATTTTAAAATTTGCAAAACTTAGCCATTTGAGAAAACCCTTTTTGACAAGGTCAAATTTTGGTCTATTTAAATTGCAAATTTCTTTTCTACCCATTTCAGTTTTGAAAACCTATTTCCTAGCACGTGAGCTGCTTTCAGGACTTCGATTTTAAAACTAAGCAAAAATCATTTTTTATTCCCCAGCGCGAGTCATATTTGTTTCACCTACATGTTGCATGCAAAATTTTATGTAATTTATACAGGTACAATTCAAGACCGCGCAATTCACATAACTCCCCAGCGGCATAGACTTATACGACAAGTCCGATTCCCCACGGAGTTATCATCGTCAACTCATGTACATTTCTAGTCTCTGGCCGGCGGGCCCTCCACGCAGGTCTAATGGACCTTAAACGACCCGACCGGAAGTCTGCCAGGTCTTAATCTTTGATTGGCCTGGTAGCTACTCTGACTTTCGCCTTGTCCAAGCCTCAGTCAGAGTGGGGGCTCTGTAGACACCCACATTTTGACCGCCAGGTGTCTATAGCAGTTTCCGACAAACACCCGATGATGATCGGACGCAAACGTGCTTCAAATACTCAGAAACGGGCTCAAAATCATTGGCATTTGACTTGGGCTCATTATGGAGTACATATCTCACAAAACCAACCTCAAAATCAGGCCCAGTAGGTCGTTTCGAGTCAAATAAGACTAGTTTGGGTCGATTCCGACACCAGGGGTAAAACCGTCTTTTAGCGACCGAGTCAAAACCCGGTCAAAGATTTTCCCGAGACACGTGAGTCAGCCGTGACACCTCACACGGCTGATTCATACTCCAATCCTACAAAAAATCAGCTACACAAAATATTAAACAAATCCGTTTAAGGATGGAATTCGATCTCAAGTAGGAATCCTATCCGAAAACCGATTCAGACACCCGACCGAGTGCAAATACTCGGCCGAGCAGCATATTCCAGCCGTGTTCCCTTTCTTCCTTGACAAGAAAGCGGAATTCTCATGCCTTACAGCTTCCTATATTTCCTATCTCTAGCGGTAGTTCGAACTCTCCTAGCCAAAGTCGGGAATTCCCTATAAATAGCCCCTTGCACACACACTTTTACACAATCAATTAGCATCTACAATCTACATTCATTATCAATCATCAATCATCTACAACATCAATTATTCCCATACACACACACATAAAATTTAGCATCGAGAAACCGATATTACAAACCCGAAGGAAACCGGCCCGATACCCGACACCCTTCACACGTCACGCCCAAACCGAGCCACCATAACTCACCGACATCCACTCGGCGCTCTTGTGCCTAAGCCACGTCCCGACGAGCCCCGATCCGAGTAAACAGAAGCATGTAGGTTGAGGGTGTAACAAAACCCGATTTCTCTTCTTCTTCTCTCTTCCTCCTCGTCCGTCTTATTTTTTATGGGTCGGTCGTCGTTTATTTTATTTTCTAATATCGATACTATTAAAAACTATTTTCATACAACAACATTCTTAAAAATATGATATCGATTTTCTATAATCGAATATTGTATCGAAAAGAATTATATTAAAATCTCGACGATATTAAAAATCGTTACATCTTTTTTTCGTTCAAATTCTTTTTTACAAAACCCTTTTCTAAAAATCATTCCGAATACTCGATATCGAATATCGGGTACGACGAATATCGAAAACATAAATCGAGTATAAATTAATTCATATTTGTACGCGATTTATCAAAATTAACAATTTTCGAACAACGAGCAAAACCGGGACAGACCCGCACGCGAGTCGCGCCCCACCTAGGCGACTCGCGCACGGGCCTGAAACCCGAGTCCTCTTTTAGCTTTTTTTCTTTCGTTTTATTTTATTATTCTACGAAACGATTTCAAAATTTATATCTTTTCTAAAACTATTCGAAATATTTGATATTGATTTCGTAGTCAATTATCGAATATAACGAATATCGAAAATATTAAGTCGAGTACGAATTATGCAATATTCGTACGCGGTTTAATAAAAGCATCGAATTTTCAAAAAACCGCTTTCGAAATCAGCCCGACACGCGACTCGCCGGCATCCCGGGCGAGCCGCGTGGCCGACTGCCACGACGCGCCTTTATTGTTTTTTTTATTATTTTTCGAACTTCGTTTTTTATACAAAACAGCGTTTTTAGCGATATTTTTCAGATTTCGATTAATATTTATTTTCTCGATCTCGTATATTTATTTTATTTGCTATATTATTATTTACAAATCGATACTAACTCGTTTGTTTATCCTTTGTAGCAAATTCATATCTTTTTCATTGTTTGTTTTATTATACTAAAACGAATCTCACATGCTAAATTCAACTTTGACGTTAAATTTTCATGCATTAAATCGACTTAGCAACCCATTCAATTCCTCGCATGCTTAGGAAAACAATGTTTGCATATCATTCATCGTATTACTAACGCGCGTATTTTAAAATCAAACGATATCCTAGTAGAGGCCGCTAATGTGCGGGCGGGGTTGGGTGTTCTTAGTGAACTTCCCAACACGTACCCTCACCCCTTACTCAGAACCGTGGTTTCCGGATGTCCGAACCCATTGGCAACGAGAGTCATTCAATATACGATTAACCGCTCAAGTCGGCATCTATATCGATATGCAAAGGGACGAACCTGATAAACTATGACATCGGAAATGGGCCGTATTTTGTACACGGCCCACTACGACATAGAGTGGGCTCGAACGGTTCCGAATAACCATAAAATTTGGTGGCGACTCCAACTTCGATTTAAATTTCAATTTGAACATCTCATGGAGATTCATTCGCCTCCCCAATCCCGCGCGTGGCCGCGTCGGGGTGGACCTATGTCATGTCCACACATAGTTATCTTCATTTGAATCCGCCCAATACTTGTCGACTTTTTTTTGCATTTCCATAGCCATTTGACGTAACAGCTCGTCATGGCTTTGAATTTGAACCAGTTGTTTCAACATCATTGCAATCCTCCATACATTCTCAAAATATAAATTCGCGGTAGGATAATCACTTCCCGAAAATAGCTCAGTAATATCATTAAATGGTCCTAATACATCCCTAATTTTTTCAACCATGTCCCATTCAAAATAATATGGGCAGCATATGTATGTTTTGTCAACAAGGTTTAATTTATTGAAAGCATCACGATATACTAGAGATCTATCAAGCATTAAATATGTGGAGTTCCATCTAGTAGGCACATCTAACCATAAGGCCTTTGTTTCCTTTAATCCAGCTTGCTCAACCGCACTCCTAAAATGAATTCTTTTACCTTCTGATGCCTTAACATGTTTCACACTTTCTCTAATCTTAATAACCGCGGGATTAATCACCTTAAGTCCATCTCTAACAATAAGGTTTAATACATGTGCAGCACATCTAATATGAAAAAACTTGCCTTCATTCAATAAACATCCCCAACCATTAAGTGTTGCTTTCAAATAATCTTGTGCCTTATCATTACTTGAAGCATTGTCTAATGTTAAGGAAAATATTTTTTTCTCAATACCCCACTCTTTAATTAACCTTAATAGAAGAATATAGATCTCTTTTCCACTATGATGTTCCATGTGACAGAAGTTCAAAACCAAACTAGTCAATTTCCAATTAGCATCAACAAAATGAGCCGTTAGACATAAATAACCCTCTGTTTGACAAGAAGTCCACAAATCGGCTGTCAAACATATACGACCTGGAATATTACAAAGAGTTTCTTTTAATTGATCTTTCAAAGAAAGATACAATTTGACACAATCTGCTTTAGCCGTATTTCGACAAATTGATTTCACATCCTCACACAAATATTCATGAATATCTCTATTTCCTTCATGTTCAACCCAAGAGAACGGATACCCATGCTTAATAATTGCTTTTGCAACCAAATCCCTATATTGTTTTTGACAAAAGACAGATTTACCTCTTGGCGAGAGAGTTTTTTGGTATGCACGACATCTATTAAGATGGTTTTTGTGATTTGTGGTGCCATATCTTGACTCGGCTATTATAATTGTGTTCTTACAGTGCTTACAATTTGCTCTTAGCTTTCCGTCCGAAAACCTACTGCCTGGGATTGCAATAAACTCTTTCCAAACAGTGCTTGTTCTTTTCTCGAACCCAGTAGTTTCGGTTTCAACTTGAATCTCATCATCATTGATGAATTCCATTGCTGCCTGGTAGAAGGAATAAAAATTATCATTAATAAGCATAAAATGATTCTACATGAATTCATAAAACATTAAAACAGGGGTAAGTAGCATAATTATATCATATAACACGCTGAAAATAAGAAGTAAAGATAACAATTGAATTAGACTATATGAATAAATTCAACCTTAAAACGGTTAATCAGAGATAGAAAACTAAAATTTGAAGGTTAAAAGTAGAACAGTGTATTTTGATCTAATTAAAATCATACTATAAGCAAGGTACTTATACTACTTTTACTGTTAGGGTTTGCAATGTGAACAAGTACGATTTTGGAGGGAAATTATTAGTATTAGGCGGGTAATTCACTAATTGGGGATTGGGATAATGCGCAGAAATTTTAGAAGAAAAAAAATCAACAAGATTTGAGAAATCAACAATTAAAATTATTTTTATCCCGTTTAATTAGGATTTCATTTGGAGATAGAGGTGAAAAAGATTACATGCTAGAATTAATTTTGGGCATTACAGATAAATTAAGAGTTTATGCCTTTAGGAGTTTAGGGTAATTAATTATATATAGTAATCCGACAAAAAAAATAATTTTATCATATCATTTACAAACTTAAATTTGGGAGAAAAATCCCTAAATTTTTGATTTTAAATAAACAATCTTATCCTAATTAGCTAAAAAAATTAAAATTAACCTGCTAATATTGAGCTTGCTGATTGTACCATGATTCATGGCTTGCTTGAAAGCTTGATCGACAATGATTTTCTAAACTCTGTAGTTGAGTCTGTACAGTTCTTCATTCCATTATCATCGATCAAGATGATTTTATGATCTATGATCTTGATTTGTCTTTTTCTACTGTGAATTTGTGATTGACTAATTGAGGACAAATTAAATTACTGTGTGTTGGTTGTTGGGGGCGTTGGTGGAGGTGTGCAAAAGCCTCCTAGTCCTAATCTCCTACAATCTTATTAATTTTATTAATTGACTCATTGAATGAATCATGTGATAAACTTCAAATTGTGTCAATGTGTCATTGTTTATTTGTTTATATATTTATCGAATGTGTAATGGGCAAACATTAAAAACTGGAGCTAGTATTATTAAATGATTATTAATTTATTATACAAGATAACAATGCTCGGTATAAATAGACAAAATAGTCATCGAGACAAGAGCAAGATACAACAAGCTAAGCTAGCAACTAATGCGAATCATACAAAGAGTTTACACTACGAGAGTTTGAAATAAAGAAATGGAAGAATATATACAAAACATAAATACAATTTATGGAAGATTTACTAAGAGAATGTTAGAAATGATCGTTCGATAGAAAATTAGAAAGCGTATTGAAATACCCCGTAGTAAAAAAACGTATAGTAATATAAAGAACATAACTTCCTACAAGCTTTGAATCATAGGTCACTTGTTGAACTATTGATGATCCAATCCAATTACTCTATGATTAAATGGAACATTTTATGACATTATAATTATTTATATAGTTAGTTTTTAAAGATATTGGAGTCAAACATGTTGATTATACCGGTTTTTCATAAATTTTTCATAAATATTAGTGATTTTGTAATAATTAAAAGTTAGTCTTTTGTGAGTTTGTGACGGTTGTGAGACATCAAATCGAATACACTAACTAGTAAAATATAACTACCTTCTACTGTGCATATGACTCATATGATCGACTATAGTCTATATGACTATATGTCTATATGAGTATATGAGCTATGAGTCTATGACTATATCAGAGATCTCAAAATATAATTATCGTGAGACCGACTCACATGAAAATTTGATAATTTATTGAAATTAGAAAAAAAAAATCCAAAATAATAACGAACATTATTTATAATTGGAATTAGCAAAATGTCATTTATAAGTTCACTAATATATACTCCTTACTTGTTAACTGTTTACGACATATTTTGTGATTCATGAATATCCAAGAAAGTCACGATAAGATGTATTTTTTCAAATTAAAGCAATATTAAATCATAATTTGTGCTACTAATTTTTTATTTTTTTAAATGAAATGTGACCTTTATTGATATGAGAAAATAATTGTTGTTCAAAGCGGAGAAATTTGATAGATATATCACTAATAAATTTATTTTATGTATTAAATAACTTATACAAATTGAACCCGAAACAATGGATAGTATGAATGTAACCTGATCGGTTAGAAAACCGATCCGACAAAGACCCGATTCAAATCTCACTGGATCCGATATTGACCTGTCTTGAACCCGCATCGAATCCGAATTAGCAAAAATCGAAAAAAGTTGGTAACCCAAATGAACCTGAACCGAATCGAATCGAAACCGAAAACGACGCTCAATCGAAGGACGATCGATCTGATTCAACCCGATCCGAAATCGAACCGAATGACCCGTTTGCCAAGTCTATGAAAAACCATACCATGAGGGTTTGAGGTATGGGTATCGAAATGAAAAAATTGTCAAACAAACACAAGGTATGAGTTTCCTTCATTCTAAGCCCATACCTCATACCTAAATTGAGCGAACCAAACGAACCCTAAGAACTTGATATTGGTAATCAAATTATACTCATAAATTGTGTTACTGTAACTCATTATGTATGTTACTCTAACGCATAATGTGTGTTATTTTAACTCATTTTACATCAATAAATTGGTACAGGAGTTCCAACTGAATCAACTTCATTACAATTCCAATGTTTTACACTTGTTACTCATAATCTGTGTTACTGTAACTCATTAAGTATGTTACTCTAACGAATAATGTATGTTACTCTAACAATATACTATCCTACTTAGAATTCTGCTTCTTCTTCATCCTCCTCGTCCTCTTCTTCTTCTTCTTCTTCATCGTCAGAAGCTTTGATCTAATCTAACCACCGCGCCATCTTTTCGTTGTGTACCTCCTCACATCGAATCCACAAGTCAATGCGTAGATTTTATAGAAGTTTACTGACTCATCCACGTTCTTGAAGATCTGCCCTATGTATGGAGAAAACTCTCACCCACCTCCCTACACCATTCATGTGCTTTTGTGTCTACTGAAAAATAATAACAGTGCCAATAAACGTGGCGAAAAAGAAACAATCAGAACTTGAATTATAGATTAAAGTAACAGATGACAAAAATTGAAGTAACAGATGAAGTGCATTGAAGTAACACTAGATTCAATTAACAAAGGATGCTTATACACCAGGTATAAATTAACAGAGGTCAGACATTAAAGTAACAGATAATGTTCATTAAAATAACACCAAGTATAGATTAGTGGAAAAAATTCATATAATGATCAGAAATGAGATTATGACGCAATATCTTTCTTTGAATGAGGACGATAATCTTTGATATTGTTTCATATTTTGAAGTCAATCACGTCCCATAATTATAGGAAGCAGTATCTTTCTCTTTTTTTTCTTTTTTTTCACATGGCGGTATTCTAAATCCTTTTTGTCACTCCAATGCATTACAGTAACAGATGAAAAGAACTAAAGTAACAGATGAAGTGCGTTAAAGTAATACGAGATTCAGTTAACATTATGTGCATTAAAATAACAGGGGTTAGCCATTAAAATAACAGATTGTGTATATTAAAGTAACACAGTATGTGCATTACAATAACTCTGTATATTTGTTCGTGCGTAAAATTCATATAATGCTTAGACCTTTTTGTGTTACATTTTTGTATTACTCTAATTAAAATTAGGTGTTACTGTAACTCAGAACGTATGTTACTTCAACGTCGTGTCTACTTCAATACAAAACAAAACAATAGTATCAGTGAAGCTTAAGAAAAAACTAAACAATAAACAAAAAAATAACACGAGAGTAATGGACCATTGAAATGAATCTGTGAATAATCAAATGAATAAAATTCCACCTTTTAACAAATACGAGTATAAAAATTTGGAATCTATACTAACAAGAGAGCAATGAACCTGATATGAATCTATGATGAATGAAATGACCATGAAAGCAATATCGACGTGAAAATTGACGAAAAATATGAAAGAAAATTGACACAAATTAGACAAGATGATGAATAAAAATTGACGCAAAACATGGAAACAATAACGAAACTCACCATTGTTATAGTCGATTAATTGATTATCAACAGTTGATGAAGATGTCGCGATCATTGAATCCATAGTTACGGGATTTTGAGCACAAATTTGAATGAATGAACGTGATATTGGAAGTGTTTTTTTTTAGGTTTTGATGAACGTGAATGTGAATCAATAAATGAGTGAATGAACGTGATGTTCTTGTTTCCTAAAATTATGGGAGTTATTTTAGGAAGCAATAGCTCCCTTTTTTTCAATGCAAATATTAGGATGCATCTTGTCCACCAATCCGCATCTCATTCAATTGATGGGATGAGAACTTAGGGAGTCATATATAGAGAAGGACTCATAAGAGCCTTACTGTATATATATATATATATATATATATATATATATATATATATATATATATATATATATATATATATATATAGAGAGAGAGAGAGAGAGAGAGAGAGAGAGAGAGAGAGAGAGAGGTGTTTCCTAATTTGAAGGAGTATAACATCCAACAAAATCCAACAAAATAGGAAACACAATCAGTATTTCAATAATTACGTGTAAGGCGTATTTATTAGAGTAACATGTTTGTAACATTGAAGTGACACAAAGTATCTATTATAGTAACACGTTTGTAACGTAGTAACACAAAGTATCTATTAGAGTAACACGTTTCCAACGTTGGAGTAACACAAAGTATCTATTAGAGTAACACGTTTGTAACGTAGTAAGACAAAGTATCTATTAAAGTAACACAAACTATCTATTGGAGTAACACGTTAGTAACGTTGGAGTAACATTATTATTCATATGTTGAGTTAATAATTATGTTCAGTGTTAGGGGCATATAACTCTGAAATCAATGTAAGCATATTTGCATGATGTTCGTTAGAGTAACACCAAACTTTAGCCAGAGTAACAGTTCTATATAATAAGAGTAACACAAAATAAATTAAGGAGAGGAGAAGATATGCGGTAAATTATTATTTTTAATTCTATATAATAACAATTTAATTTTCTTTTAAATGAAAATCTTAATTGTGAAGAAATGTGTGTGTGAGAGACGGTAATTATTTTTGATAGGAGAGATATTAAATGATGAGTAAATGAAGGAGAGAGAGATATTTACCAAATATAGTCACTTTCTTTAATTACTCAAACAAATCACAATCATCAATCTCTTTCTAATCAAAGAGATGTGGTGAGGACTCACGGACTCAATTTTAAAAGGTGAACTCACCTGATCCCTCTTCTATATATATATATATATATGTATATATATATATATATATATATATATATATGTACTTCTTTTAAATTAAAATGATACTTATAAGACTCAAAAGATTTTTGGTTGATATCTAGACCAATGATTCTTATTTATCGTCATAAAATCTCATGACCTTTACTTCTATGGTTTTTTTATTTGAGACAATTTTAAGTATTCTACTATTTATATATGTAATAGATTTACCATTGCACATAATAAAAAAAATCATCATATTTCTCAACCAAATAATAAAAAAAATCATAATATTTCTCAACCAAATAATATGAAATACTATGTATATTGTTTTATTGGTACGTAATAGTTCTCTATTTTTAAATAGTAACTTAATTAAACTATATCATTAGAAATTAAAGTAGACCTGTGAGAAATCATTTCAATCTAACCTAGTGCGAGACATATAATGAAAATAAAATAAAATTAGTAATAACATGCGTCATATGAGAGATTGAGAGGTCTCTAACTAAAACTATCTTGAAAGATCGTTTCTTTGAAGTTTTGTGCATTATTATAAGATGTTTACATTAATGTTGACTTGTATCACTCTTTCTCCAATGTAAAAATAAAGTTAAAATTTTGGATTTTCTACATGATAATCCCGTATTTTTAGTTTTTCTATATGGTATAATTGTACTTTTATAAACCTACATTGTACTCCCTCCGATTTTTTATATAAGTAGTTTTAGCTAAATGAAAATTTTAGTCTATATTAGTAGTTTTGTGATCCCCCATGCACTATTTCTTTTATGCAATTATGATTTTTTGATTTTATACAATTCTGACACTTTTTATTTAATGTATTATCATTATCTCTCAATTCTTTTTTACTCTTACTCCCTAAATTCATTCAATTCCCTTTTCTCAAAGCATTGCTCTTCTTTAATTAATGCACTTCAATCATTGTTAAATAGCTCCTTAATACTCGTGCATGGGTAAAACTACTTATATAAAAAATCGGAGGGAGTATTGTTACTCTGTTACCTCTCACTTTTAATGTATTACATCTCTCTACCTTTAATGATGTTTTCCGTCTTCTTTGACTCCCTCTTTCTGTTAGTTGTGTTGCTTTGAATATGCTTAATTGGGTTGTTTATATTAATCTTTCCCTCCATGTCTTTAGTCACTTTAAGTCAAATCAACATAACTAAAGGAAAAATGAAGTCAAATAAGACGAAAAACATCATTAAAGGTACAGAGACATAATACACCATAAGTGAGGGTACCATGTAGGTTTATAAGGCCTCGTTTGGTTACCCTTGTACTTCCCGGAAAGTGCAAGATCCCATGAATTGTATTTCCGGAGAGTTATTTGGTTACCCAAAAGTGAAAAAATGGGGAAACTCAAACTTAACCAATGAGTTGCAATTCCTGCATGATGTGGGAAGTTGTTCAACAAGCCCCCCTCGATGAGTAGCACTTACCACATCCCGACTTCCTTCAAAAGACTTTTTACCCTTATATACTCATATACTCCTTCCGAGTTCCTATTTTTGTTTCACTTTCCTTTTTGAGCTGAGTATGATATTTGTCTCACTTTTATTTTTAGGCCATCAATGTGTGGTTCACATTTACTCTCTCATTTATCTCTCTTCCCCTTCTTTTAAGTCACTCATTTTCCCTTTCTTATTTTCCATCCAAAACCCTTTCGGACAATAATAGGAACTCGGAGGGAGTATTTCTTACTTTATAACCCTAAATTTTTGTTCAACTCTTCATCTACTAATTCCCCATCAACCGAACTACTAATGTCTGAGATATTTTAAGAGTTTCAAACTTTCACTAGTAAGCATTTTATTTTCATGAAAGTTTATTTTTAAATTATATTTGTTCTTTTTTGTGCTAATGATGTAATTTGGTTACGACTGCATATCATAGGGAAGATAATTTCAACTATTTCATAAGTTGTTGTAAAAAAAAAAGTTAAACAAATATTACGAATTTCCGGGAAGTTGACGTGGGAAGTAAGTTCCCGGGAAATGCAACTTTCTACGGAAAATAAGTTCCCGGATGAACCAAGCAAGGCCTAAAAGTGCAGTGATACCATATAGAAAATCTAAAAACATGGAGGTATCATGTAAAATAACCTCTTCCATTTTAAAAAGTACTCCGTAACACATACTAGATGCAGGGGCGGCTAAGCCCAGGTTCAGGCGGAGCCCATGAACCGGGCCTCAAAAAAATTGGGCCCAAATTGTATTTCTCCTTTCATAAAAAAAAAATCAAATCAAATCAAATTTATATATGTACTAACGTATGTTGTGCATATCTCCCTCCCATATTTAGATTTAATTTCCCATAAACACAATAAATTTTCACTCCTTTCCATATTAATTTTATATTCCCAATGATCATTAATCAAGCCTACACTTCATTTTTCATGATTATAACTAGATTTTTATTTTTACAAATTTTTTATTTATTTTGATATTACGAAGTATATCAAGATCGATTGGTTATATATTTATATGATTATTTTAGTTTCTGATTCCACTATTATAACTATTTAAGTCTCTTAAATTCTTTAGTTAATAAAGTTTTTTAATAATAGTTAACTATAACTATTATAACTATTTAATTAATAAAGTTTTTTTTTAGTGAACCATTTTCGAGTTTTATAGATGAATTGTAGTCCATATCGTGAAACATCACTCACCTTTCATTTTTAGGATATTTTTAAAAGTAAAAATGAAGACTAAAATAAACATGACAAGATACATAATGAAATGTTATTTATCAAAGTATTTATCAAGATTTAAATTTAAATTTGCATTTTCAATGATTAGGTAATTAAATGAAAATTTGACATATGTTTAAATATCTAAAAACTCGATTTTCATCGTGGGCCTCATTTTTGTAGCGGGCACATGGCCCCTATTCGATTTGAGACGTCCCTGACTAGATGTTACATTTAAAATATTCTATTTAATAAGTATATTACTATTGTACCCTCGTTTGAAATTTTGGGTTAGAAATTTTGATATAACCACTATTAATAAACTAAGGAGCATCAAATTTACGTAGAAGAACATATATGATATAATATACGGAGTAGTATGTAACTATACCATTGTCGTGAGACTCAAAAGATTTTTGTTTTGCTCTATATATGGAGTATGTAATAGATTCACCACTACAACGTACAAAAAAGCAGAACGACTTTTTCGAGCAAATAATATGAAAATTATACTCTAAGCATAACATTTTTTTACCACAAGTGATCTAATTATATCATTTTTAAATGTTTTTATGATAATGTTTTGTTAAACGAATGTAAAGATTTTTACATGCAATTGTAATTTCTCTATCATATGAAAAAAATTATATCTACTCTATTTAGGATAATAATAATTTTAATTTATTAAAAATTAAAAATAGATTTAATTTAATTAGGACAGTTCTGTCATAAATTATTTAAAGAAAAAATAATTATATTAGTATAATATTAGGATAAATATCTATATTTCAGTGTTTTATAAAAGTTGAAAACTACCCCTCAATTATATATTTATATATACTATGATTGATGTTTCAATTTGCAATGAAGAATTAACTAAGCTAACCATGGATAATTTACACTAACACTAATTCTATCCTAATAATACCTGTTGAGTCGTAATAACAATTTACTGAGGTGAATTATTGAAATAATAAAAAATCAACAAGTAAAGAGATACTGATATCGATTCGGGAATTTGAATGACAGGATTGAATTTGTTTGGCTCAATGTTGTTCAAATCGTGTTTCTTTAGTGAGATTGTGGAAGGATGTGAAAATGAAAGAGCAAGGGAATAAGAGTGAAAATAAGCTTAAGGGAAGAGTGTGTACAACTAAAAACCCGTCAACGTTAAGTATTTTGTTCCGACAATGAGAAGCGAAAGTGTATTTCTTTCCCCGTTGGTATCTCCGATTGGCAGAGCCCCCGCTTATTATTTTCCAAACAAAAGTTCTCCATCTACATGGGACCTCGAAGCTTCCAAAGCTGCTTTCGAATGAAAGATGTAACTGTCTCTTGTGATCCGACTGTCCATTCAGGTTCGGCTGTATACCCACAGCTGAAGGTGACGGATACCCTCTTTAAACCATCAAGAGATACCCTATACCTGCTTTTAAAATTGTATTTCCCTGGCGGTTTCAAGGACAAGAAATACCGTCCGCAGGAAAGTGAAGAGGAATGTTGACTAACTATTGTTAGTCTTGATCACTGCATTTCTGCAAGCGCTTGAATAACTTTAATGCTATAAACATTTCATCAACTCATAATACTATACAAAGTACAGACTACTTCGTACAAGCACCAGATTGTTTACAGGATGGTTCAGCTGAAAATACAATACAATTTCAATATATACAAATCACGAATAAGGTCACAGTTTACAAACACGAGCTTTTCCTGGAATAGAAACACAAAATCTGTCATCCAAATTCATTTCATAGAAACATGGACTCAACTCAAAGTGATGTATGTTACACAAAATAAACCATAAACCAGTATAAACTAAAACACAAGAATAATGAGGCACATGACATGACACGGGGGTAACAGCGGAAAGCCATGCATACTTATCGACATTTATTCCACTGATTTCTTAGAAACCTAGCTCATATTGGCATATTAACACTGTAAGTTTCCTTTAGAAGCTTCATTCAAGCAAAAGTGGCAACTGTTCTGTGCAAATAATTTGCCAATCACTCTTTAATTCATAATAACTTGAGCATTTCGAGTCTTTCTTTATGCTCTTGATCCAGCTTCGGCGGGGTATAGCACCCATGTAGATCCTCTACGATATATTCCTGAAATAGACACCAAAAGTCAATGGACCATATTATTCTCAGTTCACCAAATATTTAAAGCCCTAGACACTTTCTTGAAGATCTCAAACCCCCTTGACCACTTCAAACGCATGTTGCCAATGATACTCAATGCTTTTCGAGTTATCCTATCGAAGTTCACATAATTATTACTCTGGCAGAACTGATAAAGAAACATTATATATGTCGTACTCCCTCCGTTCGAACTCCAACATTCCTATTTGCTTTTGCACACTATTAACAGAATTTGGAAAATGCTTTCCAATTTATAAACAAAGTATTGATTGATCTGTTTGATTTATTAAGAATAAGAAAATACCATAATTATAACCCATACTAATAATCAATACGGAGTGTAAGTTTAGGGGTACAAGGGAGATGAGTGAGGCTTTTTTTAGCGACGTAGTAGTTTCCAAGTTTTTAAAAAATAAAGTTCAAAAAGACTAAATATTAAAAGTGGATAGAGTAAATGAGAGATAATCCTTGACATAAATTTTACTATTGAGATAAAATTAAGACATAATCTTTTATATAAGCTTTAGTACATATATATCTCTAATTTATTTATTTTATTTCTCTACTTTTAGCTAAATTGGCGTGCTGATACTCCTTTGGGAGTATGCTTCTCCATTAAAAAATTGATGCTAAATTGCAATTTCCTCAGCGCCTAAAATATTCATTTCCCTTATAGTTATGTCATTTTCACCATTAGGAAGACCATAAAAGGGGTAGTTCAATTGCAATACTCTACATCGTTTTTAAAACAATGTTAGCAAGGAGATTTGCCATCTAATATAGTCTATCTATAAAACAAAGTATAATGTGCGCTAATTCATACACCCTATTGAATAGTCTTTGGATACACCGACCAAATACAGAGAAAATATGTATACAAATAAAAACTGTTATTTTGTCCGCATTTTTTTCGATAACCAGTACGCATTATGCAGTCGCTCTCGATTGCCACTATTTTTAAAATACTAGAAATAAAATTAAAATCATTCAATATTCAATCATCAATATATATCATTACATATATAAATAAAAATTAAAGCAGGAGCTTTTTGAGCAATCTCATTGAAAATTGAGGTTTAGGAAAACTTGAAGTTTCCAAAAAATAAATAAACACTAATAGTTTTTTCCTTGATATCTAAAACTTTAGTGTGTAATAAAAGATATTAACGAGAAGATCAGAGTTGAATATTGGGGGCGTTCTGTTTTTTTACGGCAATATAATGAAAGTATCGCCCAAATGATTACAAAGGGTGCTGCCAAGGGGGCATTATTTGTATGTATCCTTGACAACATGAACACAAAATTGTATTTAAACTACACGAACAAGCTTAGAATTAAGCATAAACAAATTGTTTGCTTTGTTACATCACACATTCTAAACCCAAGAACAATGCCGTTTTCTAAAGTCCAATAAATGTTATATATGCTTAATTCTGTGTGTTTCATCTGAAAACCGTAGCCAATATCCTTTAAGAAATAATGCTCAAGTAACCTGATATAAGATGGGTCTAAGAGATAAGGATAGCATAGCTCACCAGCTCAAACTACAACTACTACTCTTTACCCCTGAAAAAAATGACAAATTAATATGGATGTATGGGCACCAACCTTTGTAAGCTCCCTCTTAGTGAGGATATGGTAATGCCTTTGCCATATTCTCTGAACGCCCATTGTTGCAGCAAGAAAACCATAGGCAATCCCGAGGATTGCAAAAATTACCACGAATATAATGACAAGCCCAAAACATGCCTCCATAGATGCTGGAAAGCAGTCCAGGATTCCCCACCCATAACAGCAGTTCTGGCAACCAGCCAAGCGTGGATCGGTATTATTCATGGCGGAGCAGTGGAAAATGAGGCCACAAAAACCAAGAAGTACAAAAAATGTCACCACCCCTGCAACAAGGAAAAGGGGGACAGTGAAAAGATGGTATACCTGAGTGGTAAAAAGGTCTACTTGCTGAATGAAGATGGTGGGAAGATGAAGTCCATGACGGAACCAACAAGAGAATGATGGGAGTAACAAAAGATGTAGAGGGGTAAATCAATGTCGGCTCAAAGGCCTCTATCACAACTAACCATTGAAAGTAATGAATTTGCTAGTCATACGCTGAACAAATAGTCTAGAGTCTTTCGACACTGGATGGAGTGGAATGGAACCAGTAACCATGTTTTACAACAATGGCAACCCTATCCCAAACTTCTACGTTAGTCAGACTCATCAACAGTCCACAACTCCACATGTATCAGCACTGACATGAACCACGATGTTTGACATTAATTTTAAAGTTTCGGGACAATAATCAAGTGTCTCCCCCAACATTCAAAACTCAAATACAACACCTTAAGAAATACGGAGTAAGTTCAATAACACATAATGTCCTAAACTTAATACTCAAAAATTGTTGCTTGTTTCAAGAAATATTATTGGACATGGTCTAATGGTAAATAATATGTAAGACTATGAAGGAAGAAAAGAGATTAGTATGGCAGTCAAAACACAAGACACTGAAAAATAAAAAGGCCCATTTAATGCTCTTTTGAAGTTGCCATTAGTAACTCATTAACGAATTCAAGTAGACTAACTTTATCTCTCAACTTGCTAGATAAAATTATAAAATATCAAGACAATTTAAAAGCCTCATTTAGTCGATAGTACTCGATACCCTACACCTTCTAATACACCATAGTTTTGTTTCCTCTCTTTTTTTCCCTCTCCTTCCTCTCCACGCTTTTCTCAAATGGAGTCTATCCCTCGACTTTGCCAAGGTATATATCTATCATGTAATCACTCTCATTTTTCTCTCTCCTTTTTTCTATTCGACCCGACCCAGTACTGATGATTGCTAAATGTGCGTGAGTAAAAATGACTTGCTAAACAATCGTAATTTACACTCTGAAAAGTAGTTGGATGACGACAATATCATTTAATCAAAGAAAGGCAAAAGGGGGAGATCTAATTACAACTTCACAAGAACTTCAAAACCCTTTAAATGAGAAGCGGTAAGTGGTCAGAGTTGTCAGAACCGCAACCACAACCACACATCAACAACAATGATTTCTATCCAATGGTGAAAAGAGTTATACTCGTTCAAAGTTATTGTCTAACTTTATGTTTCATGGTTTAGGGTATGGTTCGGTTTGGGGTATATTGTGGGATGGAATTCATGGAACATAGTTCATTTTCTTGAAGATTTTTTTAAAAAAATAAATGATTTTTTTAATAAATTAAAGGGATATTCTACATGGTACCCCTATATTTTTTCACATTCTACAAGGTACCCGTCATTATGGTCAAAATATCTTTGACTTACGATAACTCTTAGCTATGAATTCCAAAAGAAACGATTTTGATTTTAAATTGTGGACAAAAATCATCACTTTCGAAACACGGGACAAAGAGTTATACTCGGTCAAAGTTTATTCGGTTAAAAACGTTTTGACTGACCATAATTCTTAGTACAAGTTACGAAATTGGAAAATAAAAATTCTCAAATTGAAGATCTTGTAAAGACAATGAATTCAAAGAAAATATCGTCATTTTTGGAACCCGTGTCCATAAGTTATCGCAAGTCAAAGTTATTTTGACCAAAATGAGGGATACCATGTAGAATATCCCTAAATTAAAATAAGGAATTTTCGCACTTGTACCCCTCAACTATTTAATTTTCTCACATATACCCCTTTTTTTCTTGAAAATCACTTTGACAAGCCATAGTTTTCAGGTAAGACTTCCGAAAACGTTAACGTTTTTTCCACACCGAACCAGTGGCGGACGCAGGATTTGCTTGGAAGGGGGGCACCGAATTTTTTTTAGCACATTACTTTTTATCTTAAAGAATATTTTAAATTTTTGAATTTTTTTCCGTAAAATAATGCGTTAGAACGTTAAAAAAATGACAAACTAATTGGTTTGAGTGAGTTTTTTTTATAATAAATAATACTTTCTTTGATTTTTTTACACCAAAATGCTATAGATTCCTTTAAATGGAGTACATATTAGAGGATATATAACATTCTATTGCTAGTAATGACCAATAAGTGTTAGTGGTTAAGTGGTGGTATCATTTTTACATTATCCAAAGGTCTAGAGTTCGAATCTTATTGGTAACGATAATGATTTTTACAACTTTATAATAGTAGGAGTGAAACAAACAACAAAAAATAAACTTACTCAAATTATGAGCTACCAGGTTTCGAACCCAAGACCTCACCAATGTCTACACAACCCCTCTACCAACTGATCTACTATAACATATTGTACATTTAAGATACACATAAAAATTTATCCCTTGAACTTGTTGGGGGTCACTTGCCCCCCATGGCCCCCCCGTATCCGCCCATGCACCGAACATCTTTAAGAGACAATGAGTTTGAAAAAAAAAATACCATCATTCGAAGTTTATTTCATTCACAAACTTTGCCTAACAAAAACTCCTGGCTACCAAAAAACAACGCATGTTTTCATACCGAAGATCTCGTTAAACAATCAATTTGAAAAAAAAAAAACATTTTTGGGAGTCGTAACCAAAAGTTATACCTAGTCATAATTTTTTCTCGAGTCGTATCCATATTTGTAGCAGTTAAAAAATAAATGATTTTTTATGCTTGCTAGTTGCTAACTTGCTACGAGTATTAAAATCGTAGCACACACTTGGCAAGGAGTACAAGTATTATTTAATTATTATAAGCATACGGGATAGATCTGAGTACTCCTGGATTATGAATATGGATCCGAAAATGTTAGATCCTGAAAATTTAGGCCGGATTCGGAGCCACCATTTAATATACGACTCTGAATTCGAAGGATCCTATCAAAATCCTACCCTTTGCCATCCTTAGTAACAACTAAAGTAGTGTGAGAATTCATACATTTAGTTCCACCGACCCCACTTTATGAAATTATATGTATACATGAGAGCATATCCCTACATTTTCTTGGTCGCTTACTCGCTTACATGAAGATATTCAATATCCTTGCAACAGCACCTCTCATAATTAAAGAAAAAAATTTTGTCATTGTAGCCTTAGGAATGTCACAAATAAATACTCCCACCGTCCCGGTCAATAGTTTACACTTTCCTTTTTTAGTAAGTTTTACCCCTCTACTAACAATAATTTTCCTCCTCGCTACCTTTACTACCTTAATGTTTGTGTATAAAGAAAACATACATAACCTATTCAGACGGAGGGAGTAGGTGTCAAGATGAAAAGTATAGGAATGCGGTGAAGAAAGATTACCTATGCAGTAGTAGAATGGTATTGGGTGCTTCGAAAGTATCTGATCCCACCCATCATTGAATGAATTCCTAAAAGCACCATCTTTGTCCATGAAAAATGCGAAAGTGCCCATTGCAGCAATTGCCTGAAAACAAAAATGAAGAATTACTTCAAAATGGACAAAATAATCCAAAAAGGATAGCATAGAAAGAGCCTCACAAATCCCAAATATTCTTCAAATTCAAGTTCCAAGTACCACCAACGCACATCTCTCACACCAACATTTAGCACACACCTAACCCAATGTACCTTGTGCAACTAGTAACGTGTTACCAAAGTCACAGACAATTTAGTGAATAAACATTTTGTAGGTGTTATAAAATAGTACCCCCTCCTTGAATAAGCCCCACTTCCCTCATTTGAACTTTTTTTTCAATTAGCCCAATTTCCTCTTTTGACAACTTTTTATGATCAAAATGACCACTCTATCCTCTAAAGTACTTTATTTTTACATAGGATGTCATTAAAGGTGTTATTTTTATATAGGAGTACTGAACAAGGGCTATTTGGTCATTTGCTCTATAGGACTTATTCAAGAAAAAGGAGGGAGTATCACATAAAGCATCATATATATTGATGGCATGGTCATTGATGCATGATTCAAGGTTCCATCAGCCATTTCTTCAACCAAACCATGCATAGTGAAGCGGAGTTCGTACGTGACTAGGTTGTCAGAGTTGCAATCTTTATATTAAATCCGATATAGTTTTCCAAGCTCAAACCAATACTGTACATAAATAGACATACAGTTTGGTGTTGATATACCTGAATTTGGGGAGAACCAAAGAAAACAAAGAGGAAATTGCTTGCGTAAAGGGATATGGAAACTAAACCCCTAGACCAAGTGATTACACAGCATTGTACACAATGCTGTAGTAAAAACAACCTCGAAACCCCAGAAACACTCAATCGTAAGCCAAGCCAAAATTTGGGTACCAGTACTAGACACTCAGACTCAACAAGTGGCGACTCACATTATCTCTTAAGTCTCTACAATCTCATTATCTCTCCCCACTATCTCATCTACCTACCCTCGGTCATGTAAAAGTCTCAACTTTATGCACCAAGTAGACACAAAAAAAGAATAGAAGATTAGTAAGGTTGTCTTCTTTTGGACTGATGTAGACTAAATTGAAGTGAACTGGGCTAAAGTAGCAAAGACAAAATGAATCACATGAGGCTCAACTGAACTGAACTAAAGTGATATGGACCAAAGTGAAATGAACGAAATAAGTCCAAAAGAACAGGTCCTAAGATTTAACTAAGTAAGATGAAACACTTGTGGGATAAGTAAATATTAAACAGTACCACATCAACAGTGTGTGCTTCCTCCAATCAAACATAATATTACAGCTTGTGCAGCCACTTGCATATATTTGAGGAACTTTACAAAAAAATGAAAGGCAAACCAACCACTCAAGTCCTTTCCTTCCTCATTGCACAGCATAGTCAAATAGAAAAAAGTAAAATGAAAGTGCAATGTAGATAGTAAGCCTGCATGCAAAGTAAATACTTATGAAAAACAAAGAGGATGCTGAATTGTTAAGCACCACTACAGAACAAAGTTGCCAGGAAATTTCTGCCTCGCTACTTTTCATAATAATAATAATATGTACTTTCATTGGGAAAAGTAACTTTAAAGTTCTACTTACAGTCTGAACAGCAAGAAAGCCTAGGAAGACATCTCTAGCAACAAATAGCCTGAACTTTAATTTACGCCACGAATTGTCTTCAAACAGTTCAACGCGAAGATGAAATTGAGCTTTGCATGTAGTGCAATGTGAAAAGGCAAAACCTTCCTACAAAATATCATAAGCCAATATCATTCCTACTGAATCAAACACTCCTATCAGTAATTTGTATTTGCCTACAATGTTTATCCATATGATTAAATGATGTCTTGCCTTCACTGAACGCCAATGATCAAGACATGAACGATGAACAAACTGTTGGGTTCCCTTACACATGCACGGGGATATCAATTCATCGCCTGCAAGCGGAATTAGCACATAGTCACATACAAACATAAGAGTGAGATAAAAACACATCGGTAGGAAGCACTCATAGTACAGGAAATTGAGATTTTAGAGATGTTAAATGGATTGAAACATTAGTAGATTTGGTGGGAGTTGTATATGGTGGCTGTAGCGAGGGTAACCTAGAAACTGGTGCCTTCTGAAATTGCTTTCAAGGACAATCGACTGTGACTTGCTGATTCTGTTTTATTTCCTGTCATTCAAGTATGCTTAGAACACTTCAGAATCGCTAGTAGATCAACTAAGTAGTTTGGCCTTTAGCAGTTTATAAAACTAGGACATTCAGTTGTCACAAACAGTAACAAAATTTTGTTTGATGAATTACGTCTTGTTTCTCAAAACCATAACCTTCAAGATAGAAGGGTCAAAAGTTCACCTAACCCAAGAAACCAACTCGAACCACCCAAAAACCGACTTTTCATAACCGAAGATTCGATGAGCCGAAACCAACCTGACCAAGCCTAACCAATAATTGATAACATCCAAAATGCAATGAACCGAAACCAACCTAACTCAATCCAAGCAAACCAATAACGATGAAACCAGAAAAGTCATGAACCGAAACCGCAGACCTAAGGTTAACCAATAACCGATAAAACACAAAATGAAACGCTATTCACGATACCAGATTAAATGAACAAGCGTATTCAATTCTTACGCAACTACATCCGTTGTCGCGATAAAGTTATGCTTTATAATCTTCGATCTTGTGTCATAGAATAGCTAACATTAATATTATACATGCGAATTTGTGGCAATTGGCTTAGTTGGTCAAGTTTCCAATCACCCCCCGTGGCCCCCTTCATGAGGGTAACTTTGCGAACAGTTACTCCTCATTCAATATCCAAAATGCTAACTTTAAACTCATTCAACCAAATCGATTCGTTGTTCGACCCGACTCGATCCATGGCCAAACCCAATCCGACAATGCAATTATTGAATCGACCCATAACCGAATCGGGCTCCACTCCATCAAACATTTGACCCACATAACCCGACTCATTTAATGAGTGACAGAACCAACCCATTATAATTACTAACCCGTAAGTAACCTAAATTGAATCCCATTGGACCAGGCTAAATATTTTGACCTGATCAAACCCAAAACCAAGAATTGACCTGAGTGACTCAATTGACACCCTTACTCCAAGATCATCCATTCCATATCGATCCCATCATGTCAAAATATTTAACCAAGAAGCTTAGCTAATCAGCATAGTTGCCTTCACTTAGAAGCCAAAACGACGAAAGAAACTGGAACCGACTCACTAAATGAACAAAAAAGCCCACTATCTTAGTATGTCTTCCAGAAAATCATGGGATATACACAAAAATAACCTAACACTTGGGTAATACAGCCAGCACTTTCAATCTACAAAGTCATAAATAAACCAAAAAAAAGGAGCCAACACTATAACATACCTTCCTCACCATCACATTCGAGACAAATGCGACAACAGGGAGCAGAACTGGCCTCTAAATCGCTGTTGTTATCGCTATTATCTTCTTCCTCGATAACTTCCGACGTATTAGACACAGGAATTACTACAGGAGAAGGCGGTTGGACAACAACATGATCATCATCACTACTTTTCGGTAACAAAGGATCGGTATCCCTCTCTTCATCACCACGTGTTCGTGACGATTCTTCCATCTGTATCGCTGATTTCATTGTTTTCACCCTGATTATAAAACCCTAAAAATATGATACAAACTCCAGTCAATACACAGAAATTATCCTACGAACATCTCAACTAAATTACAATCGAAATTGGGACGGTAATCGGAGACTAATTCACACCTGGAGAAGAGAGATAGAGACGATTACTGAGTTTCCTGGCAATTGGAGAAAGAGCGAGGGAATTAGGGTTTTTTTTTTTTTTTTTGTAAATAGTATAAACAAATCGGAAATAGGTTAGGTTCGGTGAAAATAGGATAAAGATGGAGACATTAGGGGAAATTGGGGAGGAAACAGGGTGCGGTTCGGCGGGAATGGCCGTTTGGCGTTTGCCCGTGTTTTTTTTATTGCTTCTCGTCTGAGTATTGCGACATAGTATTACGTTACCCCGGGTCTAGATCCAACTGGACCCTGTTCCCATACTATCGACACTTGACCCATATCCGACCATGATTCAACGGATTGTCTGCGGTCCAAATTGAGTTGTCCACAGGTCCGAATGTGCCACCATGAAACGTGAACAAAAATCTCGAAAAAGGGGCATATTGCAGTAGCTAGTAAGATCGATAAAGCAAATTACCACGATTAGAAGGGCATTTGAAGCATCCTAATGGGTGATTAAGAATATTGTGAATGCTAAATGAATTCCAAAACTCGTGACACAATATAATAGGTCGGATGTGTCACAAGCGTATGAAGGATAAGACATTATTTGAGAGGTGTATGAACGACTTGATGTACAACTGCACCTGATGAGGGTTGAGAGCCTGCGCCGGGTCGCCCGCCTGGCAGGCCCCGCGAAGACCCAACCCGGAAATCGAAGAGTCTGTCCAGCAGGCCGTCAAGGTAAGACGCCAGGACTTTCCTCTATGAATGTGACTCCGAGAAGGTCGCCTGCCCAGCAGGATGAGGCGACCAGCTGGGGAGGGCCAGTAGACTCCTCTTAACCACCTGCCCCTAGGCGACCTCCCTCCCGAGCGGGGCAGGGGTTACCAGGGGCCCCTTCGTCTTTCTGCCTAAGGTAAAAGGGAATGAGTGGATGAAGCAGGTCCACGTGTAACCCTGACATCCACTCATTCTCCCGCTCTTTTTTCCCTCCAATTCCCTCTCTTGTGGGAAGGTATAAATACCCACCCATTTCCCACTTAGAGAGGGTTGGATTCTCTCTCTAGACTCTTACTCCTAAAAACGCCGCCTAGTTCCTCACGAGCTAGGTTCGTCAAGGCATTCACGGACTGACTTAGGCATCGGAGAGGGTTCCCTCGGACAACCTCCGAGGCCCTGTGCGCTACTTGTGCAGGGAGCAGGCTCAATCCGCCGGGAAGGTCCGACCATAGGAGAGGGGAAAGGAGAGATCAAATAAAGTCAAGCAAGCGATATCTGAACACTAAGAACCCGAATTCATAGTCGGGTTAATTGATTCCTTGACCGGAACAATTTGGCGCCGTCTGTGGGGAAGATCTAGGTTGTGCTCACGAGGTTACCCACAGAAATCAACCATTCTAAAAACACAAAATTAACCACCCACAATCGAACATGCCTGAAATTTTCGACACCAGCTCAGTGGCAAACCCACCCAAAGCCCCCCAGTATGGCATGCCGCCGGAAATGACACCTGCCGCCACGATTCCAGGTGTGGGGCGAGCCAGTCTGCAGGGAGCACCGGGCCAAGGGGCAGCTGCCATGGCTGGGCAGGGGAGCCAGCCGAGGCCAGTCTTGAACCTCACCCCTGCCCAGATGGTACAAACTGCGGCTTTCTTCTCAGCCATGCTGGACCATGAATTCACCCCTGACGACCTGATAGGCAGGGTCGCTACGACCCCCAGGTTGCTCCACTTTGAAAGTGGAGAAGGAACCGGGGGCACAAAGCAAACCGCCGTCAGAAACGTTCAGAGAAAGGCTAAGAAGACAGCTCAAGCATACGCACAAGTGCAAAGGCGAATTTCAGAGGCCCGTCAGGAGCCGCCTGCACAGCAGGAGGTAGCTGGTCCTGAGGGCGCATTCGCCATTCATACTACAGAGTCCACGGCCGCTCGTGAAAGAGGAGGCCTATCCAAGACCTGAGAAACCGCATGAAGCACAAGGAGCCAGTGTCCAAACGCTTGGGAGAGAAACAAGATGTATTCTCCAGGCTGACACCGGTTGAGGGATTGCGGCCTGCCCCCGGGCTATCCCAGAGCCTGCAATCCAGGCTCAACAATGGACAACCTATGAGGCCCAGGCACCGACAGGGTGATAACCTCGAGCCCTCCCAGAAAAAGCGCTCGCGGTATCACTCCCCCTCCCAGGACGATGAGGCGATAAGCAGGCGCCCACCAAGGCACCGCTCCCCTGAAAGGAGACCAACCCCTGATAGAGGGGACGACTACGGTTATTACTCAAGCGCGAGCAGGTCAAAAATGGTGGGTAGGCCAACCAAGACCCCGCTACACCCTGAGGTTCAGGCGTATCCTATCCCGAAGATTAAAATGCCGACTGTAAAGTTCGACGGAACTACAGACCCGGAAGATCACCTGGCTGCGTACGAAAGCCACATGGGCATGTACGACGCCGACGACGCAGTCTGGTGTAAAATCTTCCCCACCACCCTGGTGGGCCTAGCCCAGGGTTGGTTCAGGGACCTCCCGCAGGGGTCAATCTCTTTCTTCATTGAGCTGGCAGAGATGTTCTTGGACCAGTATGCTGGAAACAAACGACGACGTCTCACCCGCTTTGACCTGATGACCCTCAGGCAAAAGAAGGGCGAAACTGTCAGGGAATATCTAAAGAGGTTCGACTTATCGTTCCAGCAGGTGAAGGAAATTGACGACCCGACAGCAGTATATGCACTAACCAACTCCCTGCTACCCGGCGAAATGAAAAACCAAATGATCAGGGCCCAGCCTGAGACCCTGGCCAAAGCCAGAAAGATTGCAGAAGGGTTTATGCTGCAGGAAGAGTTCTACAGCCTGCCGGAGACCCCCGCGGGCCCTACGAGGCAGCAGGGGGGACCGCAGGGTGGACGTGGGAGAAACGAATCCGGAAGGCATAGAACTGAGGAAGGGAATACCCCTAAAAAGGAGCGCACTGTCTACCAGCCCAGGTTCGACAGTTACACAGCCCTCAACAAATCCAGGGCAGAAATCTTCGAGCTGGAAAAGGAAACCGCTAAATGGAACCGCCCGAGCAAACCGCGCAGTCCAAAAGGGGATCCCAAGAAATTCTGCACTTTCCACGACTGTGTAGGCCACACCACCGAAGAATGTCGCCACCTGAAAGACGAGATTGAGAAGCTGATCAGGAATGGCTGGTTGACCAACTACGCAGCCAGGAATAAATCTCAGAAAGAGACGCCTGAAAAGCCCGAAGGCTCGGTACAGAACCGCCTGGTAATCCATGTGGTATCAGGGGATGCAGAAGGCCTAATCAGCCGAAGGGGGCAGAAAAGGCAAATTCGTGAGCTAAGGAACCAAATCTGCTACGCTGAAAGAGCAGGAAGCCCGAAAGGAGTAACGCTGAGCATCACCCCCGAAGATGCAGGGCGGGTGGTGTACCCCCACAGCGATCCCCTGGTGCTATCCTTGGTAATCAGCAACCATATTGTTCGGAGGTGCATGGTGGACACCGGTGCCTACACGAATTTGCTGTACAAAGACGCCTTCGACAAAATGGGTCTGGAGAAAAGGCACCTACGACCTGCCCCTGGGTCATTATATGGGTTCAGCGGAGCAGGCGTATTGCCCGTGGGGATCATAGACCTACCTGTAACATTTGGGGAGGGAGCTACTGCCAGAAATGTCAGAGCATCATTCGTTGTAGTGGATGCAAGGTCTGCTTACAACGCCCTGATCGACAGAGTCACCCTGGACGAAATTGAAGCGGCCATATCAATCAGGGCTCTCACTATAGCCTATGTTACTGATTTCGGCCTAGAAGGGAAAGTGCGCGGAGACCAGGAGTCGGCCAGACAGTGCTACTCCGTGGCCCTACAGACTCACGAAAGCGAAAGAAAAGGGAAAAGAAAAGCCGACAGTTCCCCCAACAGGGAAGGCGAGATTCCAGCCGGTAATCAGGCGCCAAACCACCTGGAACCTGGGGGAGAAAGCATGCTGGTGGACCTGGAGCCAGGGAGGCAAGTCCTTATAGGGGCTGACCTGGAAGAGTCCTACCAGGCTGAACTGGTCGAGCTACTGAAAGAGAACAAAGACGTATTCGCCTACTCGGCGGATGAAATGCCAGGGGTCGATCCAGCGTGCATCGTTCACAGGCTGAACGTAAGCGCGGACGCCCGCCCTGTGAAGCAGAAAAAGCGGAACATGTCCGCAGAAAAAGACCTGGCAATCAAGGAAGAAATTGAGAAACTTTTGAAGGCAGACTTTATAGAAGTTTGTGACTACCCTGAATGGTTAGCAAATGTGGTCATGGTCAAAAAATCGTCAGGCGCGTGGAGGATGTGCGTGGATTTTACGAACCTCAACAAGGCCTGCCCGAAAGACTGCTACCCGCTCCCCAGAATCGACCAACTGGTGGACGCTACCAGCGGATATACAATGCTAAGTTTCCTGGATGATTTCTCAGGGTATCATCAGGTATACTTATGGCAGCCATACAGAGTTAAGTGCGCATTCATCACTAGTTCAGGCACCTACATGTACAAGATGATGCCATTCGGGCTGAAAAATGCAAGAGCCACGTACCAGCGCCTGGTCGACAAGGTATTCGAAAGCCAAAAAGGCAGGAACATAGAAGCCTATGTCGATGACGCCATTGTGAAGAGTAAGGGAGACAGAGAGCACTTGGCAGACCTGCGGGAGACCTTCTCCTCCCTGCGCGCCTACAAAATGAAACTCAATCCGAAGAAGTGTACATTTGGGGTTCGCTCTGGAAAATTCTTGGGTTTCCTGGTCAGCTCTCGAGGGATAGACGCCAACCCCGAGAAAGTTCAGGCTGTTTTGGATCTTCCTGAGCCAAAGACCATCAGGGACATTGATCGCCTCCCAATCGGTTCGGTCGTTTTAACGAAGGACGGGGGATCAAACGATATTTATAGACTCGGAATTATCACAAAAACAAACAAGTAATCGTGGTAAGTCGAGGTCGGTCCACAGGGAACGGTGTATTGTCGTGAGGTTTAAAGTGTCGTGTTCGATGTCTTAGAGAGGGGGTTTTTTTCGTTTCGAGGTCGAGTCTATACTAAAGAGATTAGCGCGTTGATGGTTTTGGAGGTAATCAATTTAAGGAAAGGCGTTAGGGAGAAGTCGGGATTCGATGCTTGGGGTCTAAGAAGGTCGGGATCGAGTTTTTGTCACAATGTCGGTCGACTCGCCTAAAAACCCGCTTTCGCGGTGAATGAGGGTGAGTTCCTAGTCATGGTAATTCCTACCCCGAGTTTCCCCATATTGATAGAAATTAGTCAAGGTCGATCTAGTTGGCCGGACTAAAACATCAATGACATGACACCATAAATAAGATAAACCAACATGCAAGCAACCCACCAACATCCCTATATTCAAATAAACCAAGCCCTCATCCCTAAACTCGCCAACAAGAAATCTACTCACACAACATTATGGAAATCATCAAAACATGCAAATTAATAAGATTAAAAGAAGATGATGATGAGAAAATAACACAAAAAACTAAATAGAGATTAGAGAGTGGAAGAGAATTGTACCAACTATGAAGATCTAAAAGAAATAAGAAGTTATCATAGATAAAGATTGAATCTTTGATGAATAAAATGGAGAATTTGTCACTAATCCTCCAATAACCCCACAAATCTTCAATAAAACCTTGAATAATCTTCTACAAACTTGAGATCTAACAATTGTTGATGAGAATTGTGTAGATCTACTACTAATTACTATATAAACTACTAGGAATTTTGTAGGATTTTTACTACTACTACTACTACTACTTATTGATGGTGTAATAAGGTGGTGGAGTGGTGTAATGTCTTCCCTCCTTAGCACAATGGAGAGGTGAGTTAGGCAATGCATTAGGGTAACATATATATAGTAATTCTCTTAATGGATCCTTAACCTAAAGCCCAAATCCATCTTTTTGCTCCATTAGTGAGACAATCTCCCTTTGCTTCTTCATGGGGTGGAATTTCGCCCCGCGGACATGTCAGTAATTCTCACCGGGTGAAATTTCGCCCGGTGAGATTTTCTTTGATTTTTCGCGTTTTCGGCACGTCTTCACCATCGGGCGAAATTTCACCCGGTGGGCGAAATTTCGCCCGGTCAGTTTCGCCCGGTCGGGAGCTCGGAAAATCTTCGGGAGGCACTTTTTTCCGTCGGGTGAAATTTCGCCCGGTGGTGTCTCACCGGGTGAAATTTCGCCCGGTCATTTTTCTGGCCTCGAGTCTTGTCTCATTCTTCGTTTGTTCGATCGGATGGCTTTAAACTTTAAGTTGTGTGCTTTGCTCTTTGGACGGTTTTTCTTTCTCTTGTGCTCGTGGAAGCTCAATCGTGATTTCGGCGCCAAATCCTATCAAAATGATAGAAAAAATACCAAAAACACGTAAAACGCACAAGAGAGACGCTAATGCGAGAAGTACGCAAAATATGACGATAATCGCACTCAAAACTCGCAAAATGAGGGAAAAACGGGTCTAAATGGAGGGAAAAATGGTCTAAATTTAGCACACAACAATTCCCCCACACTAAACCGTTGCTCGTCCTCGAGCAAAGACCCAAAAAGAAATTACAAACTACTACTACTAGCTAGACTATGCTAAACCGATACAGGGCAATTAACGGGCCCGCTCCGTCCCTTCAACTCACATCGAAATACTTATGAGGTAAAGTACTCCCATGCAAGGCAAGTTGGGGCTTGCTCAAAATGGTGGATGCGACTAAACACACAGAAACACATAGCACGAGAGAATAGACGCATCCAAAGCAAAAATAAAACACCGAATCCCTCATCGAGACGGCGGGGAAAGACACCGATTACTTTCCTAAAACAACAATAGACTTCCAAGATAAATCACCCACGTAAACAAGGACCAAAGCCTAATACTATGACAATTAAGCAATATAGATGTTGATAACTTAGCCAGGTCCTCCTAATCTTCTAAAGGGGTACTACGGGGCGTATAATGGAGTGGAAAAGGTGAACCATGGATTTGTTCGACACTGTAGGTAAGTGCGGTCCCGCTCTCTTTGGCTAAGCCAAGAGGGTCGTTCCAAAACTCGAATTTCCTAAATTAGCCCAAATAAAAAGGTGGAGTGTTTACAATTATTGGGGTGGATCAATTCATCACCGCTATCTTCCGACCTCGGGACTCGGTCC